>OX380341.1:24783831-27183831 GCA_947425015.1 Pterostichus niger
TAAAATGATTTTTTAATGAAATAAAAGCATATATTTTTTCCTCTTATAATTTTTCTCTACAGTTTAAAAAAAATCATAAATTTTTTAAAACTGAAATAATTTTTTCAATCAAAAGTTTTATATTTTCCCCCGTAGAAAACGAGATATTTGAGTGGATCGTTTAAAATGGGACATCCTATATAATTATAAATTTTATTTTAATCCAGACATATTTATAACGGCACTTTGTTCCGATAATTGCTCAAATCCTTGGCCAGTGCATATTGTACCGCGTACTACATCTAAATTAATGTTTAGCTTTAGATTGCATAGTTTTTTTTTTCTGAATATATAAATGCCTTTTGATTACACATTTTACATTTGAAATTCAACTCTCAGTAATATTCATGTCTCAATTCTTTAACTAGCGTCATATTACTAAAATTGCAGTCAAAAGGATCATGATGAATAATTTCATAAAATTGTTGAAATAAATAGTTTGCATCAAATATTCTTCTTCCTTCTATGACAGCTCCAACAAACTCTTCTAATTCATCCTTAGTAATAGATAAATCAGAAAGTGTGTCCGTGTCACTGCCAGCACTATTTATATAGTCACAGTCAGGAAATATTGATGTACTCTTCGGAATTGATGATGAATTACCGTCACTATCATTTCCAGTTTCTAATTTTAATTTTCTTTTAGCAATTTAAGAGAGCAGGAAGGAATATTTTGTTCAATAAAAAAATAAAAGTCCTGAATTGACGACTGGTAATCGCACTTCTTCCGCAAAAATATATCAATTACCGAGATCTTCTCTAGCCTTGACACTAGCAGAGTGCCAAATTCAGAAATGGGTAAATGGCGTAATAAAATATCAAGTTAATAACTAAATTTTATTTTAAATTTCTCCAATAATTTTTGAAAGCTTCGCCCTTCTTTCTTAGCCTGTATTTGGATTGAAACAATCTGCTTTTATTTCCGTGTCTACTAGACATGATTAAATTTACGGTGAGGTGATTCTATTTTCTACCAACAACAACAATAAGAATGTTACATTGACCGCGTTCAACCAGGATAGCGCGTGGACCGAAATGTATCCCCCACTCCATCCGCCTGGGATCCGTACCCACCCGCCTCGTTACTAGGGCTTGGTAGATATTGAATTATTTTCTGTCGAAAATATGGTACTTTGTTTCCATAATACAGCTTGTAATTTTTGATATAGAATCACAAACATAATATGCATGATTAATAACAGGTATTTCTATGTTACCAGGTGTTCAAAAATCTTATATTGTATAGTTTCTCAGAAAATAAATAGTGAAGTTGTGAATAAAATTAATTTTTTATAAAATAATTCTTCGGAAACTAAAATAGAAATACAAAAAATTTAAATCTAGAAACTTATATTCATCCTTTGTCAACACGGATATTTAATAACCTTAAATGTAACGAACCAATAACAAACAAAACAAGTCTGAAAATAATATATGGTTGTCAACTACAGAGTAACATTTAAAATGATTTTTAGTATTATTTGTTTCATGTAATGGCATATAAATCATGTTTATAAAACATTAAATATTAATAGAAATTGAAAAAAATTCAATCTACTATAATAGACAAACGGAAACTGCGAAATATACCATATGTATTATAAAACTTTACTATATTGGCCCCAATGTTATTTTACATTGATTTTATAGAAGAGTTTTACTAGTGAACGCCATATAACATTGTTGCAAGATACATTGTTTCGTGCAACGACCAACGATCAATCGATAACGTGTCCTCTAACATTTTAGCTATTCTGGTCATGCCGACAACACAGAAGGCGCCATAATTTTTATTTTATGATATTTACTCATAGCATTATAATATTATACATTTATATATAGTTTTTATTATTATCGGAAGTAATAATAATGGGATAGGTGGCTCAGTGGTATCGACTCGACCCCTGTGGCTTCCCCGCCACTAATATCTATGGGGGCCGTGATTTGATGGCTGGTAACCGCACGTCACGAGTAAAAATATATCACTTACCGAGATCTGCTTAGGCAGAGTGCAGTGGTGATATATTTATTTTATTTATAATAATTAATTATAGTTTTTTTTTAAATAATTTGTTTCTTCAAAATTCACAGAGGTCACACAACCCAAAAAGATACTGTGAATATAAAATTTTACTTTTTTCATCTTCAAAGAAACAAACAATGTGTACTTAATTAATTTAATTGAGCTTTTTTTATTCAAAATTCACTTAGAAATTTGTTCGACATAATGACTTTATTGTATGGGTTCAATCTCAAATTAATTCCTAAATTTTATCTTATTTATAGTATCATTTTATAAACTAGTGCTAAACTAAATTGCAAATATTCGTAAGTAATATATAGACAACAATCAATAATAGTGTATCTACACGGAAGTGAAGTCCCGCAGTGCCTACGCTCAAAGAACTACCAATTCTAAGTTGAACGGATCTCCATACATTAAAACATAAAACCTATATTTATATCTCTTTTTAATTTGCTTTCAATTCGACAAACTAATAAAGTGATGATTATTAATCTTTTGTCCTTATTTTGATGACACAATTTATTTTTTCTACTTAATTTGTAGTTATGTTAAGAAATGAATTGTTATAATATTCATTATTGTTTTATGAAAATGGAATTTTGATTATTATTATTATTAATTTTGACTCTGTAACTACAAATAAGCATAATTTATTATATTTGATTTTATTGTTATATTTGTTATTAAAATTAACAGTCATTTTTCGTTTTTCCCTTCATTCAAGCGTTGCTTTCGCCTTAATAAACAATGCATAAAATGATTATAGTAGGTAACGTTTTGTTCCTAAATAAATTTTCTCTCGTCTCAAAATATTTTATCTTTTGTAGTACCAGAGCCATCTGTTGCTAAATATATGTATGCAGTATTTTAGTTCCTTAAATGGCCACTGTTTATTTCGAGGAAGTTTCAGTCAAAATTGAAATGTCATTTTTCGCTGAACTAAATAAAATTTGAACAAACTAAGAATGGTTATTCAAAGAGCGATAAAACATTATAAGTTTGATATAAAATCATCATTGTGAAAGCCAGGAATCGCTGGAAAATTAGGTTTTAAAAATGGCAGTTTAAGGTCCGTCTCAAACTTCCACTCGGACCTGGTAGTTCCCTGAGCACAGGCGCCGCGGGACTCGAAGTTCCGTGAAGACAAATATATATATATATATATATATATATATATATATATATATATATATATATATATATATATATATATATATATATATATATATATATATATTCTTCTGGAATAAAAGCTCACATTTCTTTAAAGCACTCAATGCTAATAATGGCCTTCTGTGTAAATCCAAAAGTATTGTAGATCCATAAATTTGTAAATGATGAACAAAATCGCAGCGATTTTTTTTTGAATATTTCCTACTTATCAACAAATATTGTTGTGATTTTGTTCATTATTTACAGAGTTACGAAACAATAATCTGTTAGATTTATCGCAGAATTCCATCAATCTTTATTTGTTTTGCGGTTACTGAAGCGTATAGACAGAATAGGGTATTACTGCAAACAACGCACTCTATATAATCTATTTGCACTTCACATGACATACACATTTTTAGTGCCACTGGTATCAATTTAACATATTAATAATATATCTTTAATATTAAAAATTATTCTACGTACCGTTAAAATAAGGAATAAATATTATTTAATTATTTAGCCGGAAACTTATTAATAACAATTTAAAAATTACGATTGAAATCAGTGACACTAAAAATGTTTAGTAAAGGGTAACTAATTTTGTGAATTAAAAACATTTCTTTTTAATTCGTGATCATATAGTATCTTATCATTTAATTTTTATCTTGAAGTTGTGAAACAGCCTGGATATACTAGATTTTAATTATTATTACATATTATTGAGGATTTCGTTCTAATATCTCTCCTATATTAATAAAAAATCTAGACGGTATTTCCTACAACACTACCATGAACTACCCAGCTAAGTTCCCAATACCGAGGAAACTCGAGGCAAGTCCGGAGGCTACAGTTGGCAGCCCCAACTCCGGACTCGGATTCGGTAGGCCAATCACCCGCCAATCCTAAATTAATCGATTCCTGAAACCAATACGAGACAAAACCAGACTGATCACACTACGACGACCCTAGGCATGAAAACAAGGACTAAGATAGGATGCTGGAATGTTAGGACAATGGCTGAACCATCCCGTCTAGCACAAATTGTTAAAGAGATGGCTAACTACAAACTAGAAATACTGGGTCTTAGCGAAACAAGGTGGAACGGGGTAGGAGAACATCATACCAACAGCGGAGAACTCCTACTATACTCAGGAAAACGAGAGAATGAAAAACGTGAGTCGGGTGTTAGCTTACTTCTGAGTAGCAGAGCGAAGAAATCTCTTACCCAATGGGACCCGATATCAGATAGAATCATTACAGCCCGTTTCACCACTCAACTGAGGAATCTTACCATTGTACAATGTTACGCCCCAACAGAAATGGCGCGCCCAGAAGATAAGGAATCCTTTTATGATCAACTAACCGAAATCATCAATAAAATTAAAAAATCGGACATAGCGATTCTAATGGGGGACTTAAACGCAAAAGTCGGTAGCGATAATGAAAACTTGGAATTAGTTATGGGGAAACACGGCGTAGGAACAAGAAATGAAAGCGGAGAATTATTTATCGATACGTGTCTTAACCATGATCTGGTTATGGGTGGCACCCTCTTCCCCCATAAAACCAATCATAAACAAATTTGGGTGTCCCCAGACAATATAACAAAGAACCAGATAGACCACATAACAATAAGTAGAAAATGGAAGAAATCACTACTCAATGTCCGCAGTTACAGAGGAGTAGATATCTCCAGCGATCACTACCTAGTAGTAGGTAGTATACGCCTAAAAATAAGCTCAGTCAAAAGGAAAATAACATCCGCAAGACGAATAAAATATAACATCGAACGACTGAACAATCCTCTCATCCGAAAACGCTTTGAAGCAACGTTACAAAATGAAATGGAGTTTATTCAAAATCAGGACGATAATGATAAAACATGGGATGGCATAAGCACGTTTTCGAATGTTAGTAAAAATATACTAGGAATAAGAGACAAAAACAGGAAGACCCAGGTGAAACCATAAAACTAAAGCTGCTGTACCGAGACTTAAATACCCAGGTCAAAAGAGCCGCAAGGAGAGACAAACGGGAATGGGCCAACAACTTAGCCCAGCAAGCGCAAATTGCAGCGGAAACCAACAACTCCAGAGCATTGTACCAAATAACCAAAAAACTATCGCAAAAGCACACATCCAGAACCCCCCCAATAATAAAAGATGCTAACGGCCAAAAACTTACTTCGGCAGAAGATCAAACTGTTAGATGGACAGAGTACTTCGCTGAAATCATCAGCTCGCAGCCAAATTAACCGTATCCTATACAAAGAATACAAAGACAACAACAACAACCCCAACAGCTAAGGATAAACATAAACGAACCAACTCTCAACGAAATCAAAAGAGCGATTAACAACCTCAAAAATAACAAAGCTGCCGGCCCTGACAACCTGGCACCTGAATTCTTCAAATCCTGCCCAAATTACATCGCTACACAAATAAATCCTCTTCTCGTATCAGCCTAGAAAGATGAGAAACTCCCTAGAAACTGGAAGGACGGCCTTATCATTAAACTACCAAAGAAAGGAGACCCCACTGTCTGCATTAATTGGCGAGGAATCACTCTACTAAATACCATAAACAAACTACTAGCCATTATTATAAACAACCGAATATCTGACGCAGTAGAACCTACTCTGCGAGAAGAACAAGCTGGTTTTAGACCACAACGCTCCTGCATAGATCATATCAACACAATAAGACTTATAATAGAGCAGTTTTCTGAATTCAATTCACCACTCTTTCTTGTCTTTATTGACTTCGCAAGAGCTTTTGACAGCCTAAAACATGAAGTAATATGGACTGCCCTGCAAGATAAGGGCGTCCCCTGTAAAATAATAAACATAATCAAGGAACTGTATAACGACAGCAACTGTCGAATTCTTCACAAAGGGCTTGTAGGGGACGAAATACCAGTAAGAAATGGAGTGAAACAAGGATGCGTCCTGTCACCAACACTATTTAATATAGTAATTGACTCAATACTTAAAGAAGCAAATACCACACAAACAGGCATTCAATGGACACTTACCTCCAAATTAGGAGATTTGGGCTATGCCGATGATATATGCCTACTCTCTCACAAAGTAAGTGATGCACAACAAAAACTGCGGATACTAGAAGCTGGATTAAGAATCAACATCGGAAAAACAAAAGAGATTAGATTGAACACGGTAAACAACGAACCCCTTCGCGTAAACAATGAAATTATCGAGAGGGTTAATCAATTTGTCTATCTTGGTAGCATAATAGACGAAACAGGCGGCTCTGATGCCGACGTTGCGGCAAGAATGAAGAAAGCCCGCATATCTTTCGCCTCTCTATCTAAGATATGGAACTCAAGAATTTATTCGCTAAACACCAAGCTACGCATTTTTAACACCAATGTAAAAGCCGTCCTCCTATATGGCTGCCAAACATGGAAAGCAACTAAAGCCATCACCAATCAGCTCCAAGTATTCATCAATAAATGTTTACGAAAAATTCTACATGTATTCTGGCCGGACCAGATAACAAACGTAGAACTATGGAAAAATACCAAACAAACCAAAATTGAAATGGAAATACGCAAAAGGAAATGGGGTTGGCTGGGCCATACCTTACGCAAGTCACAAGGAAATATTGCTAGAATGGCTCTGGACTGGAACCCGCAGGGCAGCCGGAAAAGAGGCAGACCGAAAATAACATGGCGCAGAACAGTTATCAATGAAGCGAAAATCACTGGAAAATCCTGGCAAGAACGAAAACACCTAGCACAAAACCGGATCCGATGGAGAAATCTCGTAGAGGCCCTATGTTCCAACTAGGAATGATGGAAACCTATATATATATATATATATATATATATATATATATATATATATATATATATATATATTAGAGTTGCAACGAATATTAGGCAACTATTCGGTATTCTGCCTATTCGGCAGCTGTTTCACTATTCGGCCGAATACCGAATAGTAGTTTCTTATTCGGCCGAATACCGAATAGTTTGACATAACACATCTAAAACATTTATTAATTTATATATAAAAAAAAAACACATCCCAATCCCCACCGGTTTATCATTTGATGCCAAAAATGTGCAGAATATTCGCCGAATATTCGGCTATTCGGCACACGGTTCCGCCTAATATTCGGTATTCGGTATTCGGCAGATTTACTATTCGTTGCATCACTAATATATATATATATATATATATATATATATATATATATATATATATATATATATATAAAAGTTAGCGAACCACTATTTCCATAGAAGACGCTGAATCTGCACTAGTAGCTGTAGTCATATTTCATTTTCTATGTTAGATTCTCACAATGTAGTTAGTTAAGAATTGACCTCTGTTTTGTAAAGATCTACTTTTGAATGTTTATAATAAATCTTTGTGTGAAAATATTTTTTTTTTAAACTCGAATCTCAATTCAAGTTTCGTAATTGGCGCAGTCGAAGTAGAATACTCAAACGAATAATTATCGCAATTTTCGTTTCGTATTTACGATTAATTGGGTATCAAGAAAAACCTACGGAAGAACCACGTCCAAGAACGTCGACGGAGCACCCAAGCTTATCCAGACCCTGCTGCACACAGAGTCCCGTCTACATCCACACGTTTCTGTCGCAGAGACCAATGGACCAACGGATATTCTTTCTGTAAGTACTTATGTCACTTAGAGTTATTATTGAAACAGATTCAGAGTCAGATTCAAGTACAGATTCAGACAGTTCCTCTAACTCACTTATTTTATCCCAATCAAGTAATATCCTTGATCAATCTTTAATTAATCAAATTAATAATTTAAATTTAAGAGAAATAGCAATGTTAAAAAATTGTACGTAGATAACATTGCAAATGGAGATGCGCTTATCTCTGAGACACATGTGAATAACTTGATAATACCAGAAGGCATTGCAAAAGTGCAAGATCATCAAATTCTGTACCCGCTTATCAACATTTAAAAAAGGAATACATTGATATGATTCCTGAATTTTTTCCCCCGCGTTTCGTTGAAATATGCGAAAAGTTAGTTAACAAATTTTACAATAATAACGATGTAAATGACATTCAAAATGAGTATCTCATGTCGAGTATTCTTGCTAAGATCAAAGGCGACGCCGCAGTCAATATTGCTAGTTGTACTATTACCACATGGGCAGACGTAAAAACTGCTCTAGTAAATACTTACTCAGATAAAAGAGATTATTACACCCTAAACATCGAACTTTGGGAAATTAAACAAACGAACGAATCGCCGTTCGAATTTTACAATAGAGTTTTAGAACTATTAAACTTACAAATTTCGTACCTAACAAATCACGTCCATGTAGACGAAGCAAGAATTCTAATAGCTTATTTTCGTGGTTTGGCATTAAGAATTTTATTAAGAGGGCTAAAAGAACCCTTGGGCACTCTCATGAGAACCAAAAATCCAAAAGATCTAAACGAAGCATTTAACATGCTGACAAATGATTGTCAACTAGAAACAACACAAAGATCGCTACAAAAATTTCATAATAAACCTAGTTTTAAACCAAAACAAAGTTTTCATAATAATATTGGCAGATCACTACTCTTGAGAAATGTACCACAACATTCACAGCCACAATACTGGCAACCACAACACTCACAAACACAACATTCATACCCAGCACAACACTCACACCCAGCACGAAGACAAAATCATAATTTTGCAACAAACAAACCTCCAACACAAAACGTGAAAACAAATGTTTTCAGACCACAATTTAATTCACAGCAGAAATTTCCCAAGCAGACGCCTATGAGTGTTAGCACGACACACACATTTACACCAAAATCAAACACAAACTTTTATCGTCTTCAAGAACTATATAACACAGAAATAAACGAAATAACAACTGACGAACACGAATACGATGACATTACCTATGAGCAAGATCCTGATCCAAATCCTGATAATTTGGAACCTGAATTTTACTCAGATCCTTTTTTAGAACTAGTAGCCTAGGAAACCGCATAGAATTAATGAATTTGTCACAAAATCAAAGTGAATTACCCTTCATCATCTTTCCAGAATTTAATATTAAAGCGTTAATTGATACAGGCAGTACGCGTTCGTTTATAAATCCAGAAACTGCAGAAAAATATTTTAAGTCAAAAATTCAAAACGATCCGTTTTAAATAACAACAGCTCATGTAAATTCTACTGAAAAATTTAGCGTTTTGTTACCATGTTCAAAATTATTTAATAAAACCGACATTATATTAAAATATCATTTATTCAACTTTCATAATAATTTTGATATCTTACTCGGATTAGATAATTTAAAACTGTTGGAGGCAAACATTGATTTAGCACGCGACAAAATTATAACACCCACACAAGAAATTCAAATTCAGTATCACAAAATAGTACCACATCCTCATTACATAAGAATTCCATCAAATTCAGAAAAAGTTAAAAAATTGTACGTAGATAACATTGCAAATGGAGATGCGCTTATCTCTGAGACACATGTGAATAACTTGATAATACCAGAAGGCATTGCAAAAGTGCAAGATCATCAAATTCTGTACCCGCTTATCAACACCAGTGACAATGACCTGATTATAAAATCTTTTAATCGCATTCAAGCTCAGTCTTTAGAAAATTTTGAAATAAATAATTTAAATTTTAATAAACAATATTCAAAAAAATCTTTTGATCTTAACAAAATTCGAACAGAACACATGAATAGCGAAGAAAAATTAGCCATCTCAAAATTATTAAAAGAATTTTCAGAAATTCTTCATGATGAAAATAACGCTCTAACTTTTACGAACGAAGTAAAACATAAAATCCATACCAAAGACGAAATCCCGACATACACTAAGCCATACCGATACCCGGAAATTCATAGAACGGAAGTACAATCACAAATTAAAAAAATGCTCGATCAAAAAATAATTAGGCCATCCCATTCACCCTGGTCATCCTCAGTGTGGATCGTACCTAAAAAACTTGACGCGTCCGGAAAAAAGAAATGGAGAATTGTTATCGACTATAGGAAGTTGAACGATAAGACTATAGACGATAAGTACCCCATTCCCAACATAACCACTCTACTAGACAAACTCGGCAAATGTCAATATTTTTCAACACTCGATCTAGCATCCGGATTTCATCAAATTGAAATGAGTAAAGAAGACATTCAAAAGACCGCATTCAATACTGAAAACGGATACTATGAATTCTTAAGAATGCCATTTGGTTTGAAAAACGCACCCGCGACATTCCAACGAGTCATGGATAACGTTTTAAGAAATTTAGTGAATGAAATTTTCCTAGTTTATCTGGATGATGTTATCATATTCAGCACCAGTCTCCAAGAACATGTTGAGAGTTTAAGATCAGTATTCGATAGATTAAAGAAAGCCAATCTCAAAATTCAACTAGACAAGTCCGAATTCTTTCAAAAAGAAGTGGCTTATTTAGGGCATGTTGTTACACCCTCTGACGTAAAACCGAACCCCGACAAAATTATAGCTATCAAAAACTACCAAACAAATAAAAGGATTTTTAGGCCTCCTAGGATACTACCGCAAGTTTATAAAAGATTTCGCTAAATTGACAAAACCACTAACCAAATGTTTAAAAAAAGGTGCTGAAATCAAAATTAACGACCCTGATTACGTAAATTGTTTTAATATCTGCAAAAATCTTTTAATTAATGAACCGATACTTCAATATCCCGACTTCACTGAATCTTTCAATTTAACTACCGATGCGAGCAATTTTGCTATAGGTGCAGTTCTTTCACAAGGACCTATAGGTTCAGATCTCCCTGTTGCGTATGCAAGTAGAACATTAAACGAATCGGAGCAAAATTATTCTACAATTGAGAAAGAACTACTCGCGATTGTCTGGTCAACAAAATATTTCAGACCGTATCTTTTCGGCCGGAAATTCAAAATTATCACCGACCATAAACCACTACAATGGTTATTTTCGCTTAAAGAACCAAATTCTAAATTAGTACGTTGGCGGCTAAAATTAGAAGAATTCGATTTCGAAATATCTTATAAAAAAGGCTCGTTAAATAAAAATGCTGACGCTCTTTCTCGTATCGAATTAAATGTTAAAACAGTAGAACCCGGTACGGAAAATCTTTTCGATTGGTATATCGAAAATTTTGACGAAACATTCAATACAAATAATGATTCGCAATCTATGATTGTAGAACCAGACGATACCCCAGACTCAGACTCAAAATCAGACACAAACAACACTGTTCACTCAAATTTAGAAAATCCCATTATTGGAATTCCAATAAGTGAATCAGCTGTTAATGCAGGTAAAAACCAAATAATTATATCGGAAGTATTACATTCACCCTCAAAACCTAAATTAACTAAATTGCAATCGGATAAAATGCGAGTTAATATACAATTATCTAAAACTAATTTCGAAGCAGATTCAATAAAATGTATTAAAGAATTCGTAGTTCCAAAAGTAAAATATTATTTATATTTTGAACATCCTGTTTATGAACAATTTACTAAAGTCTTACAAAAACATTTCAAAAATGCGGAAATCAACTTTGTAAAATGTAACACAAAATTATTAGATGTAGAGAATGAAGACGACATACAAGAAACACTACAAAATTATCACACGGGCAAGACCATTCACGAAGTTTACAACCAATTAAAGAAAAAATATTACTGGGCAAATCAAATAAAGACTATAACAGATTACATTAACCAATGCGAAGTTTGTTAGCCTCAAAATATGAACGAAACTCAGTTAAGCCGAAATTAAACATAACACCAACACCGAACAAACCTTTTGACACTATTCATATCGATACACTCAGTTTAGAAAATTGTAAATTTCTTACAATAATTGATTCTTTTTCAAGATATGCGCAAGCATACAAAATTAGCTCAACAAATGCAATTGAAGTGACAAGTAAACTAACAAAATTCTTTTCTCATCATGGCATTCCAAAATTAATTATCTCAGATAACGGAGTAGAATTTAAAAATTGTTTATTTAAAGAATTGCTAACTTTACACAAAATCGTTAAACACTTCACTAGTTCTCAACATCCAAATTCAAACGGTCTCGTGGAGAGATTCCACTCTACTCTTATTGATCATATTAGATTATTTAATTTACAACAAAATTTCAAAAACGAAACAATCGAAGACAAAGTTCACTATGCTATCCTAGCTTATAACAACACAAATCACACCACGACCGGATTAAAACCAATAGAAATAACAAATGGTCACTTAGAAACAAACTCACCCCTTGACGTAGAGCTCGAAAAACAAATAACACAAGATTACGTGCAAAAACACAAAGAAAAGACCAAATTAGTCTACCAGAACATTCACGAAAAAATGCATAACACAAAATCAGATTTGATAACTAAATTAAACGAAAATCTCGAAAATTTACCTAACATTCCTCAAACCGTTTTTGTACACAATAAACAAAAAGTCAATAAAACAAAACAACCAAAATTTAAGAAAGAAAAAATTAAGACAATAAATCAAAATTTAAAAACTGCCGAAATTGAGACAAATCCTAATGACAAAAACAACCAAAAATACACCTGTCAAATATAAAAAGACCAAGGAAAATAATTCATAAAAATTACGCTATTTCAGGTCCTTCCTGTTCACGTACTCCTACGGATTAAACATCAAAAATATTACACAAAACACAGGACTACTGACAATAAACCTAGGACTAGCAAAACTACAAAAAACCACACATACGTTCATTCACTAATACGACCTACAACCACTCTTTAAACAATATGACAGTCTGAATACACAATACAACAATCTCAAACAAACAATTACAAACAATAAAATAATTTTGAAAGAATTTGAAAACGATGATAAGATTATCTAATTTATTCAAAATTCTATTGACGAAAAAATTAGTCACCTATCAGTACACTTTCAAAAATCTAGATCAAAGAGAGGATTAATAAATGGACTCGGATCCGTAATTAAATCCATAACGGGTAATTTAGACGCTGATGATGAAAAAGATACACAAATATTCTAAACCATTTACAAAACAATCAACACAAAATAGACAATCAATTAAAACATCAATACTCTGTCAATAACCAATGAATCGATTATTTCAATAACACAATCGACTCTATCAAACAAAATGAGATAATACTCAAAAAGAAAATTGAACAATTGGCACAGATTGTTATCGGTGAAACCCAAGATCAAGAGAGATATTTTTTAAAAGAAATTTTTAGTCAACTAAATACTTTACTAACGTTAACTCTTAATACTTTGCAAGATATAGAAAACTCTCTAACTTTTTGCAAACTTCACGTTATGCACCCAAGTATAATAAAAACTAATGATCTGTATGTAGAATTGAATAAAATTTCAAAATACTATAATCATGAATTACCTCTCGAACCATTACCGGAAAATATACCAGAATTAGAAAAATTAATTACTGTAAATTGTAAACTCCAATAAGATAAAATAATTTATTTTATCGAAATTCCTATTAATTATGAAACAGATTTCCAATTACTTCATCTCATTCCAATACCTACCCGATATCAGTCTGAATTTGTAACAATTATACCAAGTAATGAATATTATTTAAAATCAATCGATGGTCATATTAAAGCTCTAAATTGCGTATGTACTAAAGGAAATAATAATTACCAATGTCCAAACAAAATGTCAGAAGTAGATGACAACTCCTGCGAGAAGAATATCATCTCAAGAAACAAGAACGAAAATTGCGAGTACTTAAGAATAAACATAAACGAAATCATATAGAAACTTTAGAAGAAGCGAATCAATTTTTAGCCGTACTTCCTAAACCTGATGTTATTCAAGCTTACTGCAAGCACGGCGACGAAATAAAGAATTACAAGGCATATTCTTAATTAAAGAAGACGATTGCCAAATAAAATTTCAGAAGCAGAAGTTAAACTTCAAAGAAGGTACCTTTGGAAAACCAACAATAATAGAAAACTTCAATATCAAGCTTAATACTTCGCAAATACCAAAAATGACAGTTGACCTGAACTCCATCTAAGAATTAAACATACCAATAAACAAGTACGAAGATATAGAACAAGATCAAGACAACAATAACCTCATAAACTACCCCACGATAATATTATACGTAATTATTATCATTGCTGGCATCATCGTGACGATAATTTACGGAAGAAAATGGCTTTCAAAATCCAAATCAACCGAACGTCCAGACCTTCAATCGAGAATATCAGCCAATAAATCGAACCTGATTTATCCCGATGAAGCTCAATTTTAAGGAGGTAGGAGTTAGCGAACCACTATTTCCATAGAAGATGCTGAATCCGCAAGAATCCCCACTAGTAGCTGTAGTCATATTTCATTTTTATGTTAGATTCTCACAATGTAGTTAGTTAAGAATTGACCTCTGTTTTGTCAAGATCTACTTTTGAATGTTTATAATAAATCTTTGTGTGAAAATAATTTTTTTTAAAACTCGAATCTCAATTCAATTTTCGTAATTTATATATATATATATATATATATATATATATATATATATATATATATATATATATATATATATATATATATATATATATATATACATATATATTTAAATCTACTCGTCTTACAAACACCGAAGCTCCCTCCAAATAAATTTTCTCGGTTCGCCACTGATATTTACTGAATTTTAGTGTAGTGTTTGCTAAAAAACCGCAAAACAGCTATAAACATTATATATTTGTTTAATAAAATATTCACTCAAATACTTATACTTTTAACAAATCATTTTGAACTACTTGTAAGTATACAAGTAGATTTAAGTAAATAGTAGTTTTGCACAGTTAATTTTAACAGATTTTTTATTGTACCTAATGAAATACTACATATTCCTTGTGAAATTAACTTTCGGATTAGTTGGGTGCATATCAGTTCAAGTAGTATACACATAATCGGGTTAGATTGGATATCCATCCGGTCGGGTCGGGTTGGGTATCCATCGGGCCGGGTCAGGTTGGATATCCATCGGGTCTGCAACTCTAGATGTAGTAATATCGATGCAGATTTTCAAGAGCTATATTTGTAAATAACGAGGTAAGTGCAATGACTTCAGGAAATAATGCTATATACTTGTGTTTTTAGAGATAACTCGTCCCGAATATGTTGTGATGATCAAAAGGAAATAAGTGTACTTACATCTATTTTAACCGCAAATAATAATACTAAATTAAGATATGTAGACTTATCCCTTTTTTCACATTAACAGTAATAATTTGCCAAAGCTCATAGACAACTTATACCTTTTTGAAAATATTGGATCATCTGGTGTCATTCTCATCAGTGTTTGTAATTTGATTTGCTAAATGTTAACATGGCAATAAGAGGACAAAGAATGGTAGCGATGTGTAATAAACACTACAATGATAGTGATAAGTGCGTAACATTTGATTTTAACATATTATTTTAATATATAGGTACAATATTGAATTCAAACCTCAAAATATTTTTCTATAGACTCTGATTCAAGTATTCCAGGGCCAAATCCCGAAGAATATCGACATGTATTTGATAATTTAGATGACAGCGATAAAGATAAGGATTACCTACCTTCAGAGACAGAATGTGAAACTAATACACAAATAACATCAGATACTGAGAATACTGAAGAAACCGCTCAGACAAGAAAATAACGTATCTGTAACAATCCTACTAATGATTTTAAAAAAATTACAAAATCAAGAAATCAGTGAAAGATAAAACCAGAGCAGTGATAGCTGAACGCAAAAGGAAAAGAAACTGCGGTGAAGAATACACAATGGAATCAGGAAAAGTAAAGAAGGCTAGAGAATGTCAGCTTCTACGTGAATGTAGAATGAAATGCAAAAATAGATTTAATGACGAGGACAGACTAAATATATTTCATGAATATTGGTCGGCCGAATCTCATGAGAAACGAGTATCATTTGTTACTGGACTAGTAACAAAGACTAAAAAGGCTTCCACAAAAGAGAAAATAGCGGAAAAAAAACTAAAAGTAGGATGTTTAGTATAAAATACCATTTAAGAATAAATGGTCTGCAACATGAAATTTGCAAAGAATGTTTTAAAAGAACTATTGGCGAAACAAACAAATTTCTTGAATTATGCAATCTCCGAATAAATTCATCTTGCTCCGGATTTTATGAGAGTGATCAACGGGGGAAAAAATCACTCAAAAATAAGTACACAGATGAGGATATTAACAAAGTTCGTCAATTTATTTTAAATGTTCCTCTTTACGAAAGTCACTACACAAGACGCCATACTAAAAAAAGGAGCTAATCAAATAGCGTCTTGTGTTCGACAATATCTTCTTACAGTGCCACAAGATATCGAAGAAATTACTTTCTATTCTGATTCTTGTTCAGGACAAAATAAGAATAGCCATATTGTCGCAAAGTATTTTGTAGTTATTGAAAGTCATCCATCTCTCAAAAAAAAATCACAAGTACTTAGTTCCCGGCCATACACATATGGAATGCGACGGACACCACACTTTGATTGAAAAAAATAAGAAACGTACACAAGCACCAATACATCATCCACGCGATTCGTACCAACTGGTACGATGTACAGGCAAGAAGAATCCCTTTAAAGTGATAGAAATAACACTACCAGACTTTTTTGATTATGCTACACTAGTAAAAACCGATTTGCAAATGAAAAAGAATGATGAAGCTGGGCAATATTTGTACTGGCGTAATGAACGGGAATTTATGGTAACGAAAGATGAACCAAGAGCAATGTTTTTTAAAACAGAAATAGAGGGTGAATATAAGAAGTTGTCATTCAAAAAACGAGGACGTGATCGAAAATTATTTGCACCTTTACAGTACAATGGACCGGTACAGATATCAACGAAAAAAAAAGCAAATTTGTTGCAACTTCTTCCATTTATTTCTTATGTGTTCTGGGACTTTTACAAAACTTTACTTACAGATTAAAAAATACCTGATACTCACCCAGATATAGTATCATCTGATGAAGAAGATTAAACTACTCGTTCACTCGTTGTTCAACAAAATAATAATTATTGTTATTTTATTATTTTATATTATGTAAATATATATTGTATGTATTTGTTTCTTTATTATTTAGCTGTATATTTACATCGTTCAAATAAAATTTCACCTTTTGTTGTCTAGTTTAATTTATTAAAATTAATTTCAAAATTGAAAATTAGTATCTAAAGGGATAACTCATTTTTTGCTCGTTCAAAAGGGGATAAATACTACTTTTTGGCTAAACTATAAATCCAGCAAAGTAATGAAGTATTGGATATCAAGCGTTACTATAGAATATATTTAATTCGAAAAAATGGTAAGATTCTGATATAAAACTGATTTAGTACTTTAATCAATTTTACTGAAAATTGTTAAAACTAGACTTATCCCCTTTTTCTCCGAAACCACGATTATATTGTATATTGGAACAATGCTGTCAGCAAAATAAGTATTACACTTTACTATAATATTTATATATTACATGTCACATCATGACCCAGTTATTGAAGTTTCTTAATATGTATGTCTTAATTGTGCTGACTTAGACTTGTTACATTCCTCCCTTCTTTGAAATTTGCTTCCGTATAGGGGCACAATTTCCTTAAATCTAAAACTTAGTGTCTCTATTGACCACTACACTTCACACGATTGTATATCTAAATATTTTTTCGAAACACTGTACTCAGCTGCGCCTTTTTGGATGCGTGGTTCATCTCCTTGGGATGCGTCTGCCTCCTCCTTTGAATGATGCCACTTCGTTACCGAGTCGTGGACTGCACATTTTGGCTGCGACATGCACTTTTTGGTTCGTTAGCCCTTATTCTGCCCTGCCCTGCATGCCCTTCTGCTGTCTTTGGTTCTCGGCGACGTCATCTCTTGTTTGGCTGTTAGCTGTTGGTTCCCTCAAAACTGTGGTGAAGAGTGGTCTCCCCTTAAAATTTAACAACCCAAAAACTTGTATAAACTTATATCTATTCTATCTATAACGTTGCCACATATTTTTCGGACTCGGTTCTTCAGGGAGCACACTAGGTGTTACAACCCCGGGTATTTCCTTCTCCTCATCACGGTTTACAACGCGTCCTGCGCTGATTTTATCTCCGTCTTGGAGTATATGCCAGCATTGCCGATATCGTACAAGGGCTTGAATTTAAACTGCGGCTCCTGCTGCATCTCCAAGACTTCCGGTTCGATCCCTGTGTTAATTCTGGACTGTAACCTAGCCATTTGTTTTCTACGTAATACATAGCCGGCGCAAGTTGACTGTAATCTATCTGCTCTGCTTTTTCCTGCCAAATATGTGTCAACGGAGTCATGGAGAACTCTTCCTCATCCTTGGTGTGCATTGCATGATTTGAATTAAAGTGCTTACTGCATTTAGTGCTAGTGGAATAGTGCTGTTTAAATTTGTTAATAAATTTATATTCTTGGGGTCTTGCAACCCGTTTATCAAATATTTGATTCATAACTCCTTTTTCTTTTTTTTAAACAAAAAATACTACTGATACTACTCCGCCACGTCTTTTAGAGCCACGGTGATGATGTCTGCAGTCAAAAGTAGAGTTGGCTTTATCTGTAACAAAATAATATGCTACTGTCTTCCTGGTGTTAAGATCCAGGGGTGGTCCTCTGCTTCGCGTGTGATATGGTGTGGTGGGTGTTTGTGATGCTATTTGTTTTGCGATTTGTCTGCTTGCCAAGTCCTGTAAAACTAATTGATAATTTTGAAAATTATTGTCTTTTTGTTGTGTGTTCGTCCCGGTATCTTCATTACTCTTCTCTGTCTCAGTTCCTGGTTCGTTTTCCTTGTTTGCTTTTATGTCCACTTTAAATGGTTTTAACCGATTTACATGTACCTTCAGAATTTACCTTACTGAATACTAGTTGCAGTCGTTGTTTTAACTCTGCAGCGTAATTGTCGTCGTAATCGTAACGTAAAGTCTGAGGTCTAGTTATGTTGTCGTATGGTAAATCCATGTCTCGGCCATACATGAGGAAAAATGGTGTCTCACCTGTACTGTTGTGTACGCTACTTTGGTACGCCATCAGCACATATGGTAACCACTCATCCCAATCCATTTGGTCTCGACTCACAAAATGCGATAACATATCTTTGAAAACTCGGTGACTTCGCTCTATCACTCCGTTCGTTTGCGGCCTGTAAGCAGTTGTTTGAATTTTTTCAATTTCAAAAATTTTACACACGTTTTTAAATATTTCTGCAGTGAAGTTTGCACCCAGATCTGTTAGTAGCTGCCTTGGTGCTCCAAGTCTGGTGATGATCTCTTGTGCTAAAATTTTTGCAATTGTGCTCGCTTTCTGGTCTGATATCGCAAATGCTTTAGGGTATTTTGTGAAGTGATCCTGGAACGTCAGAATATATTTGTTACCCTTTGTACTAGTTGTCAGCGGTCCGACAACATCCGTAGATACTCTTTGTAATGGCGCAGTAACTTCTTGGAATCTCTGTAGCGGTGCTGGTTTGTGATGTGGTGACGTTTTTCTTTCGTTCCATGAATGGCATTTACTGCAGAATTCTTCAATATCTTTGCTCATTTGTTTCCAGAAGAATTTTTCCTTTATTCGTTTATTTGTTTTTTCGAATCCTTGGTGTCCGGCATACGGCAAGTTGTGGTAATCGTGCATCACCCTAAATTTCATTGATGCTGGCACAACTAATTTGTGATGACTTTCGTTACCTGTTTTTTCTTTAAATACAAGACCTTCTACATCTATGAAGAATCCTTCTTTCTTTTTGCATTGTGTTATCTCTGCATCTGCTAGCTGTTTCTGTATTATAGTATGTCTGTCCCATACTGGCATGTACGCATTTTCTTCCGCTTCGATTGCTTGCACTGGAATTCGTGATAGCACGTCAGCATTAATGTGTTTTTTTCCTGGTCTATGAATTACTTCGAAGTCGTGTTCACTCAATGTTAGTGCTCACCTGGATAATCTTGAATTGTTGTCCTTGAACTTCATCAGCCATTTTAGTGGTTCATGATCCGTGATGACTGAATTTGCGGCCATATAAATAACAACGATAGTATTTCACACCCCAACATACAGCTAAACATTCCCATTCTGATGTGGTATAATTCATTTCGGCTTTGTTTAGTTGTCGGCTAGCGAAAGCTATCGGTTTTTCATACCCTCCAATTTTCTGACTTAGAATAGCGCTGATCGCTTTTCCGCTGGCATCCGTTGATAGTATAAATTCTTTAGAAAAGTCTGGATGAGTTAGTACTGAATCTGAGCACAGGGCATTTTTCAATCCCTCGAATGCTTTTTCACAATCATCTGTCCAGTTGAATGCTATATCTTTCTTTGTTAATTCTGTAAGTGGTTTTGCTATTGTTGCAAAATTTAAAATAAAGCGTCTATAAAATCCTACAATACCAGTAAAAGCCCGGATTTCTTTTAAATTTTTCGGTCTTGGATAAACCGAACGCCATATTTGTGAATTGATAATGTCCACCATCAGTTGTGAACGCCGTTTTCTCTTTATCTTGGTCCTCTACCTCAACTTGCCAGTATCCTGATGCCAAATCCAGTGTTGTAAATAGTTTTGCATATTACCAACAGGAAAATAGTCCCTTTTTGTCACTTTATTTAGACCTCTAAAGCCTATACAGACCCTGATTTTGTTTTCGCCATTTTCTGATTTTTTTGGTACCATAACCACTGGCGCTGACCACGGTGAGTTCGACTGCTCAATAACCCTTGCTTCAAGCATCTTATCCAGCTCCGTTTTCAATTATTTTTTTTGACTAAACGGTACTCTGTATGGTGCTTTTGCTATAGGCTGTGCATCTCCCGTGCTTATCTTGTGTTTTATATCATGTGTGCATCCTATTTTGCTATCTTCCCATAGAAATACATCCTCGTATACTCTCAATAAAACCAGTAACTCTTGTTTTATATCTTCTGACAGATACTCTAACTGTAATTGTTTCTCAATATCGCGCGCACCCTTATTTTCGTGTATTCCGTATACATCAATTTTCCTTAACTTGCATTCTGCATCTCTACATTCTTCTTTTACCTTCTTTTCATTGAATAAATCTGCTTTTCCCACAATCGTATTTTTCTAGAAGTAAAACCTCAACACCCGTCAGGGTATAAGAGGATATCGATTATATATATTTTACTATCAAGTTCTCCCATTTTAAAGGTATCGGAATGTTGCTAGCTTACAATTCCTGACCTTTCTCAACTACGCTACTTGGCTCCGTGACGTTATCGTGCATTGTTTCCACTTCTGCTGCTGTCAGCACTTCTTGGTTCGAATTGACCGCTAACAGTTTTATACGCGTATTACCTAACGCGATTTCATTCGTGCCGTAATCTAGCTGGCTTTAAAACATTAAAAAAATCACGAACCAAAAGACCGTTAGCTTCAAACTTTATGTTGTCTGAACAAATCACACAATTAAATACAATATTTGAATTTTCAAAACAGAAATTTACATTTTTTGTTCCGTAATACACTAACTCGCAACCTGATATTTATGTTAACGCTCCCACATTCTCCGCTTCTATTTGCCCCTTTATGAATTTTCTTTTAATTAATGAAACAGCTGAACCTGTGTCTACTAACAGTTTAAAAAATTTATTGTTTAGTGAGTTCGACTGCTCAATAACCCTTGCTTCAAGCATCTTATCCAGCTCCGTTTTCAATTTTTTTTTTGACTAAACGGTACTCTGTATGGTGCTTTTGCTATAGGCTGTGCATCTCCCGTGCTTATCTTGTGTTTTATATAATGTGTGCATCCTATTTTGCTATCTTCCCATAGAAATACATCCTCGTATACTCTCAATAAAACCAGTAACTCTTGTTTTATATCTTCTGACAGATACTCTAACTGTAATTGTTTCTCAATATCGCGCGCACCCTTATTTTCGTGTATTCCGTATACATCAATTTTCCTTAACTTGCATTCTGCATCTCTACATTCTTCTTTTACCTTCTTTTCATTGAATAAATCTGCTTTTCCCACAATCGTATTTTTCTAGAAGTAAAACCTCAACACCCGTCAGGGTATAAGAGGATATCGATTATATATATTTTACTATCAAGTTCTCCCATTTTAAAGGTATCGGAATGTTGCTAGCTTACAATTCCTGACCTTTCTCAACTACGCTACTTGGCTCCGTGACGTTATCGTGCATTGTTTCCACTTCTGCTGCTGTCAGCACTTCTTGGTTCGAATTGACCGCTAACAGTTTTTATACGCGTATTACCTAACGCGATTTCATTCGTGCCGTAATCTAGCTGGCTTTAAAACATTAAAAAAATCACGAACCAAAAGACCGTTAGCTTCAAACTTTATGTTGTCTGAACAAATCACACAATTAAATACAATATTTGAATTTTCAAAACAGAAATTTACATTTTTTGTTCCGTAATACACTAACTCGCAACCTGATATTTATGTTAACGCTCCCACATTCTCCGCTTCTATTTGCCCCTTTATGAATGTTCTTTTAATTAATGAAACAGCTGAACCTGTGTCTACTAACAGTTTAAAAAATTTATTGTTTAGTGAGTTCGACTGCTCAATAACCCTTGCTTCAAGCATCTTATCCAGCTCCGTTTTCAATTTTTTTTTTGACTAAACGGTACTCTGTATGGTGCTTTTGCTATAGGCTGTGCATCTCCCGTGCTTATCTTGTGTTTTATATCATGTGTGCATCCTATTTTGCTATCTTCCCATAGAAATACATCCTCGTATACTCTCAATAAAACCAGTAACTCTTGTTTTATATCTTCTGACAGATACTCTAACTGTAATTGTTTCTCAATATCGCGCGCACCCTTATTTTCGTGTATTCCGTATACATCAATTTTCCTTAACTTGCATTCTGCATCTCTACATTCTTCTTTTACCTTCTTTTCATTGAATAAATCTGCTTTTCCCACAATCGTATTTTTCTAGAAGTAAAACCTCAACACCCGTCAGGGTATAAGAGGATATCGATTATATATATTTTACTATCAAGTTCTCCCATTTTAAAGGTATCGGAATGTTGCTAGCTTACAATTCCTGACCTTTCTCAACTACGCTACTTGGCTCCGTGACGTTATCGTGCATTGTTTCCACTTCTGCTGCTGTCAGCACTTCTTGGTTCGAATTGACCGCTAACAGTTTTATACGCGTATTACCTAACGCGATTTCATTCGTGCCGTAATCTAGCTGGCTTTAAAACATTAAAAAAATCACGAACCAAAAGACCGTTAGCTTCAAACTTTATGTTGTCTGAACAAATCACACAATTAAATACAATATTTGAATTTTCAAAACAGAAATTTACATTTTTTGTTCCGTAATACACTAACTCGCAACCTGATATTTATGTTAACGCTCCCACATTCTCCGCTTCTATTTGCCCCTTTATGAATTTTCTTTTAATTAATGAAACAGCTGAACCTGTGTCTACTAACAGTTTAAAAAATTTATTGTTTAGTGAGTTCGACTGCTCAATAACCCTTGCTTCAAGCATCTTATCCAGCTCCGTTTTTAATTTTTTTTTTGACTAAACGGTACTCTGTATGGTGCTTTTGCTATAGGCTGTGCATCTCCCGTGCTTATCTTGTGTTTTATATCATGTGTGCATCCTATTTTGCTGTCTTCCCATAGAAATACATCCTCGTATACTCTCAATAAAACCAGTAACTCTTGTTTTATATCTTCTGACAGATACTCTAACTGTAATTGTTTCTCAATATCGCGCGCACCCTTATTTTCGTGTATTCCGTATACATCAATTTTCCTTAACTTGCATTCTGCATCTCTACATTCTTCTTTTACCTTCTTTTCATTGAATAAATCTGCTTTTCCCACAATCGTATTTTTCTGAACAACCATTTCCTTGTTGGTTATATTCACAAGCTTGATAGGTATTTCTTTTTGTGCTTTAGCTAGCATCCTTGCTACCATAATGCCATGTATTTGGATCTCTACTGGTTTCACCAAAATATCGTGTTCCGTATTGCCCAGATTCTGAACGGCTATACACATTATTTCGCAGTTTGGTCGAATCGTAACTGTATCCTTTAACCTAACCAATTCACTGGTTTTTGTGTCGGTTTTTTCTTGTTTTAGTACTGATTTCCGACTTCTGAATTTTTGCGTTTATCTTCGGTATTTACTATAATTTAAAGTGTTTATGTAGACGTGTTCTTGGTGCAGCCGATATAAACCTCGTTTTCCCGGGACATATCGCTCTGCCGGGAAGCAATTTAGCATGTTGTGATACTAATGAGTGGGTAGTGCGGTGTAAGTAAAGTGGAAACGGTATATTAAATATAGAGTGAATAAATGGAACTCGAAACTAAAACGTGAGAGAGTTTGACAGTTAGTTGAGCGGGAGGCGTACAAGGTGACAGCGCGCTTTCGTGCCGCGCGACCAGTGACAGTCAGTGTTGCCAACTGTAGAGGAAGCACAGTTGTGCTGCGCGAATAGCGATAGTCAGTGTTGCCAACTGTAACAAAAACAAAAGTGCGGGTGGACAGTAGTGCCGTCAGAACAAGACTATAAATATACGGGTTTTTCGGGTATGAATAAAAGACAGAGAACGAGAGAAGAACAAGAATCCAGTACAATTTTCCAGAGAAGTAAAAAGGTCCTGCGATCACCAGAGCAAAGGAAAAAACAAGAAGAACTAGAAAGTAAACTAGAAACTAGTGAGACTAAAGAAGAGAACCATTTCACTGGTGAAAATATGGATGAACTAAAGAAGATGATGCAAGCAATGATGAATAAAATGGATGAAAATATGGCAGAAATAAAACAAGAGATAAGAGAAATGAAAGAAGAAATGAGGAAGAAAGAAGAAGCATGGGGGGAGGAAAAACAATGCCTAATAGACAGATTAGAGAGGATTGAAAGGAAAGTGGAAATGAATGAGAAAGACAAAAAGAAAAATAACATAGTCGTAAAAGGGCTAAAGTGCACTAATCCTGAAAGCGAAATAAAAAACTTATTTGAAGAACAACTACAAATAAAAGCAGATACAAGTGAAATATATACTATGAATAAGGGGACAATGAATGAAATCATAAAGGTAGAATTGCCGAACTGGGAACAGAAACAAAAAATAATGGCAGCCAAAAGCAAATTAAAGGATACAAGAATATATATAGACAATGATCTGACGTGGGAAGAAAGAAGAATACAAAAAGAAATTAGAAGTATTGCAAACGAAGAGAAAGCGAAAGGAAAAACGATCAAAATAGGATATCAAAAAATAATAGTCAACAATGAAGTATTTACCTGGAACAAACAAGAAAATGGAGTAATCTTGCAAGGAAGTAACAATAAGGATGGGCAAAAAGCCCCAAAAAACCTTTAAAGTATACAAAAGTAGATGCAGGTATTATGAAGACGGACAGACATTTGAAAAGGACATTGGATATGAATATGGAGAAGAAAACAAAGAAAGAACTAAAAAATAAAATAACAGAAGAAGGGCAAATGGAAAACCAAAAACAAGGTGCGAATAATAAAAATAGGTACTTGGAATATCAGAAGTATTAAAGGGAAAGAAGACGAACTAACGGAAGAATTCGAAAAATCAGATATACTAATTTTGGGTATTACTGAAACAAAAAAAAGGACAAGGGACTCTAAATTTAAAAGGAGGGCACCTATGCTTATACTGCGGAGTAGAGAAAATAGAAGGAGCCAAAGCAGGAGTAGGAATAATCATCAATGAATGCATTAAAGATAAAATACTCAGCTGGGCATTCCACACAGAAAGACTAATATCAGTAACCATAGATATATTTAAAAGTAAAATTACAGTAATCGTGGTCTACGGACCAAATGAAGACGACAGCGCTCAAAACAAAGATAAATTTTGGGAAGATCTTCAGAAAGTGACAGACCAACACAACGAAATAGTTTACATAATGGGAGATTTTAATGCTAGAGTGGGGGACGATAATAAAGGTATAGAAGCTGTAATGGGAAAACATGGAGAAAAAACTAGAAACAATAACGGAAATAGGCTGATTGATTATTGTATAGTCAACGATCTAACTATACTGAATACCCATTTTGAACATAAAAAGATACATAAATATACTCGAGCAGAAAAGAGCAGAAATGAAAGATCTATTATAGATTATATATTAACAAGAGATCAAGAGAGACCAAAAGTAAAGGATGTAATAGTTAAGAGAAGCTATGAGATCGGTAGTGACCACCTACTATTAGAAGCCAAAATAATACAGAAGATAGATGATGGAAAAGATAAAGTAAAAAGAGTACAAACAAGCAATAAAAAGATAATCAAAATATACAAATTAAGAGAGGACGAAATTAGGAAGAAATATCAGGAAGCCCTGAGAGAAATTAGTAGAGGTCTGCAATTCAAAGCAGAAGATACAGTCGAAGAAATCTGGACATCACTCAAGATGATGTTAAATACAGCGGCAGAGTATTCATGCGGGAAAAAACAACTAGCGGGAACAAAAAAACAGACGCATTGGTGGACAGAAGAGATGAAAAGAGAAATAAAAACAAAAAAACAAATGTGGAAAAAATATCCCACGACAAATACACAAGAAGATTACGAAGAATACAAGAAACAAAGAAGTAGGGTAAAGAAAATAGTACAAGAAGCCAAGAAGAAGGACTGGCAAGAGTTCTGGGAGCAAATAGAGAAAAATAATATTGGGAACAAAAAGTTATTCTATAAAGTCAGAGGAAACAAAAACCACCAGCCCTAAAACAGATCAAAAACAAACAAAGAAAAGTCCTAACAAATAAAGAGGACATAATGAACAGATGGAAGGAATACTATGAGGAGTTACTAGAAACAGGCACATATGCGAGAAATGACACTCCATCTACTTGGGTAAGTACAGCATCAGACAAAATATCTCTGGAAGAAATAAAAGAAGCATTAAGGAAGATAAAAGTAGGGAAAGCACCAGCGTACGATGGCATATATCCAGAACAACTAAAATATATCGAAGAGGAGGGTCTTTATATTCTACATAGGCTCCTAAACAAAGTTTGTGAAAATAGATTCATACCGGAGGACTGGGAGAATACAGTAATTTTACCAATTTTCAAGAAGGGCGACAACAAAGACTGCCAAAATTATCGAGGAATATCACTGTTATGCACCACTGAGAAATTGTACGAAATAATATTAGAAAACAGGCTCAGATTAAAAATAGAAAGCAAACTAGAAAAATCGCAAAGCGGATTTAGAAGAGGCCACAGCACCCAGGACCATATCTTCACTATACGACAAATAATAGAAAAATTCACCACATATAACAAAGAAATATATATATATATATATATGTTACATAGGAACCAGGAACAGAGTACGGACGTGGAACCAAACATCTGAGGAATTCTTTACAGTACAAGGACTAAGACAAGGGGGTAATCTAAGCCCACTAGTCTTTATAATAATTTTGGACGAGGTAATTAAAGGCGTTAAAGAAAAAGTAAAACCAGTAACTGTCGGGAATTTAAACCTTAGTCGAACAACTATAAGTGAATGCGCCTTTGCAGATGACATGGCGATTTTTGCTAGAAATGAGAGCGAATTGCAAGAAAATATAACTATCTGGGAAGAAGAATTAAGAAAATATAATATGGAAATAAATATAACCAAAACCAAGGTAATGGTAGCAGGAAAAAATACAAAAGTAATCAACATTAAGATACAAGGAAAAGAATTAGAGCAAGTAGCAAGCTTTAAATATCTTGGAAGTATAATAGACAGCAAAGGAAACATAGAAGAAGAAGTAAACGCTAGAATACAATCCGCTAATAAAAATATCATGCCCTAAGCAAGGTATTTATTAATAACAAACAAGTTAGCAAAGGCACCAAAATGACAATATACAAAACGATATATGAACCAATATTGCTATATGGCAGTGAAACGTGGGTAACAACCAAGAGGCAAAACAGTAAACTACAGGCTGCAGAGATGAAATACTTAAGAAGAGGAAAAGGAGTTACTAAATTAGACAGAATACGAAATGAAGAAATAAGACACGAACTACAAATTAAGTCAGCCCTAGACAAGGTCGAAGAAAAGCAACTGCAGTGGTTTGGACACATGAACAGGATGTCGAATGAAATACCATGCAAACAAATCTGGAGATCGATAACAACAGGGAAGAGAAATAGAGGAAGACCGCCAAAGACTTGGAATGACAGAGTAGAAGAAATAATACAGAAGAAAAATATTACTTTAAAAGATGCAAAGAAATTAACTCTAAACAAACAAGAATGGAGAAGATTCATTAAGGATGTATAAATCTAGAAGTAAAACCTCAACACCCGTCAGGGTATAAGAGGATATCGATTATATATATTTTACTATCAAGTTCTCCCATTTTAAAGGTATCGGAATGTTGCTAGCTTACAATTCCTGACCTTTCTCAACTACGCTACTTGGCTCCGTGACGTTATCGTGCATTGTTTCCACTTCTGCTGCTGTCAGCACTTCTTGGTTCGAATTGACCGCTAACAGTTTTATACGCGTATTACCTAACGCGATTTCATTCGTGCCGTAATCTAGCTGGCTTTAAAACATTAAAAAAATCACGAACCAAAAGACCGTTAGCTTCAAACTTTATGTTGTCTGAACAAATCACACAATTAAATACAATATTTGAATTTTCAAAACAGAAATTTACATTTTTTGTTCCGTAATACACTAACTCGCAACCTGATATTTATGTTAACGCTCCCACATTCTCCGCTTCTATTTGCCCCTTTATGAATGTTCTTTTAATTAATGAAACAGCTGAACCTGTGTCTACTAACAGTTTAAAAAATTTATTGTTTACCAATGCTAACATAAAATTTGGAATATCTTTTAATTTGATATCTGAATTTGGACTAATTTGCGTAATTACTGTTTGTTTATTATTTTGACCCGAATATACTAATACCTCCCGCGACGGGGGATGGGGCGCATGCGAGACGGATTGCCCGTTTAAATGTGACTTATTAGCCTGATAGCGTGAACTCTCTTTATACCTGTTTTGGTTTTCTCCTCCTCGATATCCATTGTTCCAGTTATATCTATTGCTTCTTTCTGGTGGTGGATGTCCATATCTATGCGTATTGTTGTAGCTTCTGTTGTAATTGTTCCTGTTTGACCTTTTCCAACATTCAGCAATGTTGTGGCCTGGCTTTCCACAATAGTTACACGTTTTTATTTGTTTGCAGTCTCTTTTAAAATGGTCTGTAGCTCCGCTATTATAGCATTTTTTCGCTTCCTTGACGTTAGTTGTTCTTCTGTCTACAGCTCCGATTTCTACATTTTCCATTTTACTCGTGCTATTTCCATTTTTTCTCGTTCAGCCATCGTTACCGCTCGCTCGAATGTGAGGTCATCTTGGGAGTCCATGATGGTTCTAATGTATCTACGGAATTCTTGACGTAGCCCTATTTTGAATTGTTCCAAACATATCTTCGCCACCGATTCTTCCTCTATATTTTTTTCCGATATCAGTTCTTTCTTGAGTTTTCTTAGCCTTTGTGCAAAATTTTGGACGTTTTCACCGATCTTCTGTTGGCAATTGTTAATTTGTTGCGTGGGTTGTTGTATGCACTGATGATGTGTGTGTTGTCAAAGAACCGGATACATAGTGATTCAATAGTGGTATATGGTAGGTGAACTTGTGTGTGCGGTATGTTGTGTTTTACCAACGCGAGTACTCCTCCCGCTGGAACGTGTGTTTGTATGCGTCTGTCGTGTCTGTGTACATGATAACCTTTTATGTGCAGTTTGTCTGTATGCCTGAGGCGTGTTTCAGTTATCAGCATGATGTGTATGTTGTGTTTGTGTAAAAAGTGAATCACTTCACCTACCTTGGACAGGACGCCATTTGCATTCCAAGAACAAATGTTAGTACCGAATTATATGGAATATGAGTCGATGCGTTCTGTGATGAATTCAATGGCAATGATGGCGCGTGATTGTGAATCATTACATTTACTTATTTCTACATTCATATCTCTAACAAATTTCAACAAATTACTTAAATTTATAACAGAATTTAAACTTTTGAGTTCATTGGGCAGTTCTGTAATTATTCTGGTAGTCCGTGAGGCGTTGGTTGGTGCAGAGGTGGGGGCATGTGTTGAGTACGGGCGGGGCGTTGGCTGCCGAACGCTTGTACTGTCGGGGTAAGAGGTAGGCTGGTTGAGCGATGGCCGCTTTGCCGGTGCGCGCTGCTGTGGTAGTGGTGGTAACGCTGTGAACACAGGGGGAGCTGTAGTTCGCAAGCTTGAAGCCAAACGTCATTTGACGTTTACTTTCGGCAGCCATCTTACGCCGGTCAATAGTATTTTGCCGTTTATTGTAATATATACGTGTTTTTTATGGTTTTGTATTTTGTTCGTTGTTATTTCCCAGCAAACAAATTGTGACATAAACGTAACTGGTACGTACCAGTAAGAGCACAAGTTTTATTAATATCCTCAGGATGTAACTAAGATATCGATGCAGTCCATAAAAAATTGTATATCCCATGTATGTAATAAATATTGGTAGAATTGTATATCCCGTCAACTATGTTGTTACGATGTAGCTAGAACGTCTTATAAAGTATGTAACAAAGAGTGTGTTAAAAGGATGTACTTTGTATGATCTTACAGTATGTACCTGGTACGAGTGCAAAACTATATGCTCAGTATATATGCTAATGTATATAACAAAAAGTATATGGTGGATATATGTATATTACATAATGAAGAATATGTACTGTCTATACTTTTTCTAGAAATGTACGTAATATATGTGGAATAGTATGTACTGTGTATGTTCATGTGGTACATATAACTAATATACTTGTTATGATTTATGACGTATGATAAGCATATGCGTAATCAGTGAACAATTATTATAAATCACTGTTTAATGTTTGAAGTCTGATAATGTGTCTCATTTTGCGTTACCGTATTTTTGCATATTAGTTTTTCTTTGTCAACTTTAGAAGCTTTTATTTTTCGTCATATGTATACAGCTGAACGACTCCTGTGGCGGCAGAGCGCAGACGCAGCATACAGATGACAGAGTTTCAGTGAGATTTATTATTAATTTGTTTATTATTTTCAGTTGTGTTTGATATTTTTGATCAGTTCGTGGAAACTATTATTTAAGAGTGAGTATAATAACTATTATTTTTACTATTGTTTTTCCCGTAATAACTTTTCTTTTGTGTTGTGTAACTTAACCTATATTTACTTGAATGTTTATGTTCCTGAAAGTTTTAGCGGGTTTTTCTTTGTGAAGTGTCTAATCAGTTGTGTTGTTTTGCAAATTAATTTAAAGTATTTTACTTAAATGGAGAAAAAAAAATTTAGTGAAATATCTTATTGACAAAAACGGCGCAGAATCGTAAATGCTATTCGTGATATTAGTGACAATAATACTATTAATGTTGGCGTGACTTCTGGGACTGAGAGTATAATAATTGACGATTCTGATAAACAAATTTTAATGAATTATGATGAAACTGATTTAAATAATATTACATATTCTCATAAACCTGAAAAAGAAATAGGTACAGATGTACTATCTAATCATTGTTATAAAAATTACGAATTACAATCTTCTTCGCAATTATCTCCGTTAGATAAACTAGTTTTTGATTTACGTATGTGGGTATCAAGTTTAATATATCTCATGCTGCTTTATCAGCCTTATTAACTATTTTAAAATCTGTACATATTTTTATTAATCTACCTAGGGTTGCTAGATCATTCATGCGTACACCAGTAAATACTAATAAAAATATTCTTAATGTAAATGGTGGTGAATTTGCTCACTTTGGTCTTCGCAAAAATCTTGAATTATCAATTAAAAAAAATTACAAAATTATGCCGACTAAAATTAAAGTAAATATTAATATTGATGGACTACCTTTATGTAAAAGTTCTGGTAGTCAATTTTGGCCGATATTAGGAGCAATTGTGGAGGATTTTCATACAGAACCATTCGTTATTAGTTTGTACCATGGAATGAAAAAACCCATTTGTAGTAACTCATTTTTGGAAAATTTTGTTCAGGATTCTATGAAAATTTTAAAAGACGGACTTAAGGTAAATGACCATTTTGTAGAAGTAAATATAAACGCATTAGTTTGTGATGCTCCTGCCAAAGCATACGTAAGTGGTGTTAAGGGGCATACTGGATATTTTGGGTGCACAAAATGTATACAAGAAGGAGAATTTATAGAAAATCGAATGACATTTCCAGAAATAAATGCACAACTACGTACAGATGAAACTTTTAAGCTAAGAATTCATTGCGATCATCATAAAACAAATTCAATTCTCGAAAACATTATTGGCATGGTTTCACAGCAACCAGTTGATTATATGCATGCTGTTTGCTTAGGTGTAATGAAAAAATTAATTCAGTTTTGGGTTTTTGGCCGCCAAGATATTCGATTAAAATCAAATGACATTCAAATTGTATCTAAAACTTTAATTTCATATTCAAAGTGGATATGTGATGAATTTTCAAGGAAACCTAGAAGTATAACAGAAATTGACCGCTGGAAAGCTACAGAACTTCGACAATTTTTATTATATACAGGTTCCGTAGTATTAAAAAATATGTTGCCTCAAGATTACTATGACCACTTTATTGTATTGAGTATTGCTATCAGAATTTTAGCGGATGATAATCTTCATTTAATTTTAAATGACTATGCCAAGACATTACTTGATTGGTTTGTAAAACAATATTCTGTTTTATATGGCAAAACACATGTTACTTATAATGTACATAATTTAATACATTTACCAGCAGATGTAAAATTGTACGGGCCACTTGACAAATTTAGTGCATTTAAATTCGAAAATTTTATGCAAAATATTAAGAAAAAAATAAAACATTCTGGAAAACCCCTACATCAATTTTGTAATCGATTACACGAAGAACTGGCACTTCCTATAAAAAATTATGAGTATAATTCTTTTCCCATTTTTATTAGACATAAAGATTGTAATAAGACTATAAAAGAAATAATATTTTCTGGATTTAAACTTTCATTAAAAAAATTTAACAACATTTTTGAAAGCATTGATGGACAAGTATACGCAATTATTCAAATGGCATGTGAAGGAACGGAAGCAACAAATATTATTATGCTTGTGAAGAAGTATATTGTACTAGAACCGTTTTTTAAATATCCCTTCAATTCAACTAAATTAGGTATTGCGTTATTTAAAATTCAAAGTTCAACTGAAAAAATTACAATAGATAAAGTAAAAAGAAAATGTCTAAAACTTCCACTTCCCGACAATGAAGATACATTTGTTATAATACCTTTAATTCACACAGACATTTTATAAATTAAAACTGCACGAATATAAATATTCATTCGATCATACATATAAAAAAACAAAAATAATTATCATATTTTAAGGAGACTATGTGTGAATTTGCGGTCGTAAGATTTGAAGACGAAACAGCATCGGAGATACCGACAAGCTGGTTATGCGATGAAAATCAATTCTGTCGTTGGCCTAATACGAAAAATGTATCAGTATTAATAAATAAGTCAATAAAACCCTTAAATTCATGGCATAAACACAAAGTTACCGTGGAAACGTTTTGTGGTAAGTTTGATATAAAATTTAATTTCTATCACACTTTATTAATTTCTTGTATTACAGATAATGTTGAAACAGCACGCAGAAAGGCTGAAGATATTACGTACACGGATACTGAAGAAATTAGCCTAAGTAAAAAAAAGAGAAAAGCCTCAAAAACAAACATGAATTTCGAGGGACAGAGTTCAAGCGACAGTGATAGTGCAGAGAAGCGTAGGCGTAAGCAGAAATGAATTACCAAATTTTTTTAAGTTGTCAGTATTTTTCTAGTACAGCGGTTTATTGAAATTATGAGTGACTACATACATGTGTCTCATTTTCGATGTTTTATTTACATTCTTTTGTTTTAAATAACTGGCCCGCTCTTTCAGTAATGTGCAAAGGGTTTTGCTCTACTCTTAATATTACCCGAGATACCTAAAAAAACAAAAATTAAAATCTGTATATTATTAATAGGAACAGTACCTTCAATCCATAGGAGGAACATCCTGCAAGGATAATGTGGGAAGGATATACCGTAAAATGTTTTCTAATGATTTTGCTGTAAAATGTTCGTGGTTAGGGTTACGCAACAACATAAAAATCCAAGATACCAAGTGTGAAAAAATAATTAGAGGTATATATATTCAATAGTATTATTATAAGTGCATATGGCAAATACCTGAATATTTTTTCGAGAGCACGGATGTGCACGAGAGAAAATATTCTGATGTATTTGGCATGCACGAGACTATTTCCCGAGGAAAATTTCACTTTCGATATTTAAAATTATTTCATATTTATTTTAATCTGTTACATAAACGTTAGATGTATGATTGAGTACGTATCATAGCGTCTAAAACCACAGCGTCGACAACCCATAGTGTCGACAAGTCTATAACTCCGACAACCCATAGCGTCGACAACACCTCCCACTCCAATGTTCATAGCGTATAAATCGTGTTCGTGTAAGTTTGCTTTGCGTTGCCATTCTCGCTGCCAAATAGTATAGAAAACATGTAATAGATGGCGCTGAATATTACAATGAACCAAATGAATCGACAACAAATTTCAAGAGTTTTTAATGCAATATATAAAAACAATATTCATATATCCTTTTAATTGTAATAGCTACGTGAAAGTAAATATGATTAAAAAATTACAAATACTATATGAAAACAAATGCAATAAATTTTATTATTTATTGCTTTTACATTTAGATTATATCAAAGCTAATATTATATTTTACCAATTTTATTTATAATTAAAAGAGTGTAAATTATGATTTATTTTATAATTCTAATTTAGTTATTATCTATATAAATTAAGTGAAATATTCTTGATATTTTATAAATAAAATACAATTGCATTTAACAGGTTTACTTTAATAGTTGTTTCCAAATTTGAAATATACAGAAATTAAATAAAACTAAAATAGAAGCATACAGTGATAAGTGGTAATCAGGCAATTTTAAAATATTTTTCTAGAAAAAAATAAAATCATTTATAATTTGAGCAGCAACAATATTGTTAAAATAATAAACAAGTGATGGTACAAACAAATATAGTTTCCATACATCATTTAAAAACAAAAAAAAACTAAATATAAATCTATCTCATTTTGATATTCCAGGCTACTGTTTTTCGTAAAAATGTATTTAGCAGATTTATAACGTAAATAACTATTACTACCAAAAATAAACTGATCTTTACAGCTTTCGAGTATATTCAATTAATTATTTCTTCAAAGATGTGTCGCCCAAATTATTGTGGACAAAAATCATTTAAATAGATACAAGTTTGTAGAGAATAAAATTCTATTTCTAAATCGGTCAACATTTCTTATTGTACTTGTTTAATTACTGTAAGAATTGAATTTAAAATTGCCTAAAATTAGCTATTTTATTTTTAAATACTACTAACCGTGGAAGAAAACTAAATTTATGTAAATATCATATAATTATTAAATTATATATTTCAATAGTTCACATCATAATTGACATTTGATTAAAATAATAAATATTTAGTCTTCTAAATATTTGGTAACTTTTTAATCATAATTAAAATGTTTTACAAAATTATGTAGATCTGGTGAATATAGTGGCTGAAAAATGAATTCGATTCGCAATTCGTAAATTTTGGCCATGACGACTGTCAACGTGTTGTCTTGGTGGAAAGGCATTTTCTTCTTCTTTAAATATTGCCTTCAGGTTGTTAAATAATACTGCGTATATTGTGTTACTTTTTTTGACATGATCGATAAACACAATTCCGTGACAATCCTAAAAAAACAAAAACAGTCACGGCACAATATTATATTACATTCATTTTTACAAAAACGCTAACATCTACTGACACAATCGTCAGTCAAACAATAGCCAAGTGTCAAAAACAGCTGAAATTTTCAGAGATATCTTTCAAAACATGTACAATTGTAGTACTAGAATAGTTTTAACGAATGACTACACTTACATATGTTGAGGTTCAAAACTTTTTAGACAATTCTCGTATATATATCTCAACGCTAAAACAAAAACGATTTCCAGTAATTGTCGCAAATGCTCCAATATTATAATATATGTATTCACAAAGTAATTGTAGTGTATAACCAGTTCTTCGTACTCATACTAATTTGATATTTGACAGTAGTATTGCATCGTTTTGTTTCATTAAAACAATCTGAAATTACAAAAAATTAAATTGTATTTTTTATATATATATCTTGTAGTGAAAAATAACATACTGATTCCTGATATTTCTTCTAAATATTTGTAAAGGTAAACTTAACTTCTAAAATTGTTAAAAGGTCCAGAAAACCAGAGTAATCCTGGCATCCAATACTAGCAGGCACTTTTGACGTATAGTACATTGTCAACAAACTACATAATAAGTATAACCATGGTCAACTAGATGTTTCACACATTATTTATTATTAAAAATCATCTTAAATAAATGGAATATAGTCTTACAGTAGTTCATTCTATTATATTACCTGATTTTAAACAATAATACATTTATTTATTGAATATTAAGAAAGATATTATTTTAATTATAACAATTACGCGCCAAATATGAATCTGCAAATAAAATTGGTTGGGTATGTTTAGGATATAAAAATTCGTTTCCACCCCTAATAATTGATGTGCCTCAATTATTTTTTACATGTACTTACATATTTCTATAATATCAAGAAAAAGTATGCGGTTTCATCAGCGTGATCTACGTATTCCATGTTGAAGGCTACCATAAAAGTTAACGAAAATATAGATATTTCAAAATATAGCAAACTGACAGCTTATTTGAAGAGTGAATGTAATGCCTATGGCACACTGGTCGATGACCATCGATGAACTCCTCGATGAAACAACAGAACGCACTCTTCTTTCACGGTTTTCTGTTTCATCGATGACAAATACAATAAATTTCTCTGTGACAAAAAAAGTTATGTTGGTAATAATATCAATAAAATGTTCCTATATCGTGTGTTTTCAAATTGATATTTCCCTAGTTTATTGACGTTTGGAGGTTATTTTGAAATGGAAACCCACGCTAACGTGAAATGAGACACAAAAGATACGAGTGAAATGAGATACGTTCGTTTCATCGATGAGCTCATCGATGGAAATAGAGGAGCCTCTAATTTTCGTCGATGACGGGTGGGTTCTGATGTTTCATCGAGGAGTTCATTGATGGTCATCGACGCTCATCGACCAGTGTGCCATAGGCATTAGGGGTACAAACCGATTCCCGAGAAGACATCGATAATTCGTACAAATTCCGAAAATAGCGCCAGCAATAAGATTGTTATCAATGGAAAGGACATCAAATTAGATAAAACAAACAATGATTTAAGTGTTAATATAAATGTTATTGTTTTATTAATAAGTAATTCAATAAATTTGACTAATTTCTGTGCATTATTCGTTCATTGTTTTAACAGTGGAATAAAATTACTTTATTCCACTAGTGTATAATTTGTCCCTTTATACAATTGCAATGAGCACAAATAAATGCATATTATGAGTTGATTGTGGATAAAATTAATTACCACCTTAGTCCGGGGTTGCTAGTCATCGAACTAGTTTTACAATATCCCCAGGGGTGTAGTCTACTTTAATATATAAAAATATATTATGTAAATAAACTATTTAGGGTTGATACGAATTTTCTAATAAGAAAATGTATAAAATTGATATATTATTAATTAAAAAAATTATTATCACCTTGCTCTGGGGTTACTTGACACCGAACTTATTTTAAAATATATATAGGGATGTTTTGTAAGTACATGTAAAAAATAATTGAGGCACATCAATTATTAGGGGTGGAAACGAATTTTTATATCCTAAAGTTCGAAGTTCCACTTTATTGTCTCGCTTATTGGTTTTCAAAAGATCTGCCCTAGTTGTTGTTTTTGTAGCTCCGGGTTCCAGCAATAGGCGATTCTTCTCAGATGCACAATATCATATTCGCTTCAAAATCTTGTAGAGACTCCTTATTTCTAATATCGATTTCTAAGTTGAGAGCGGTACACGTGTTCCATGTGTTTCTGACCGTATCTCATTTCCAGACGAGCAATCAGCTGCGTGTAGCTAAGCCAGTCATTCATAGGTATTGCTTGTAATACCATTAAAGCATCTCCACGCAATAATGTACTTAACATGGACGCTTTAACACTTGAAGTCCAGCCATGAACCATGGAAAGTGTTTCGATCTGGGTAAAATATTCTTCCCATACGATTGCCCATCGTAAGATGGTACATCATTACGGCCAGAGACTGTTATTACTTTCAATTCCTGCAGCTGACTTGTATTCAATGATGATTGGTTAGTAGCTGGTAAACTATCACTCTTATTTTCGAAAACTTGCAATTTCTTTTTCAGGTCTTATATTTTGTCGTTCATTCTGTTGGACAGCCCTTCGGGATTTTCTTTTAATTTATTCTCCAGGATTCTAGAATGATCTAGAAGTTCTTCCTTCAAACTTGCAGAATTTTCTTGTATTTTCGTCTCAAGGCTTCTAGAATTTTCTTGTATTTTCGTCTGAAGGCTGCTCAAATTTTCTTGAATTTTCTTCTCAAGAATTCTAGAATTGTTTAGAAATTCTCCTTTTATAAATCTGGATTCTTCTAGAAGTTTTTCTTATAGATTTCTGGAATTTTTTTACATTTTCGTCTCAAGACTAGAAATTTATAGATATCTGGAATTTTCCTGCATTCTCGTTTCTATATTTTTTTATTACTTGTTGTATATCAGTCTGGACTAGAAACACATGGGTATCTGGATCTAGATTTTCTTGCACCAGAACTGCTCGGAGACGATTTTGTAACGTATATTTTCTTCCAATCGAATCTTCACCTCTCTTCAAACTCCTTTCTTAGTTCTTCCACTTCCATGAACTTTTTTTGTCTCCATTGAGCTTTGCACTTTAATTTAATATTACATTCACTCTTCAAATAAGCTGTCAGTTTGCTATATTTTGAAATATCTATATTTTCGTTAACTTTTATGGTAGCCTTCAACATGGAATACGTAGATCACGCTGATGAAACCGCATACTTTTTCTTGATATTATAGAAATATGTAAGTACATGTAAAAAATAATTGAGGCACATCAATTATTAGGGGTGGAAACGAATTTTTATATCCTAAACATACCCAACCAATTTTATTTGCAGATTCATATTTGGCGCGTAATTGTTATAATTAAAATAATATCTTTCTTAATATTCAATAAATAAATGTATTATTGTTTAAAATCAGGTAATATAATAGAATGAACTACTGTAAGACTATATTCCATTTATTTAAGATGATTTTTAATAATAAATAATGTGTGAAACATCTAGTTGACCATGGTTATACTTATTATGTAGTTTGTTGACAATGTACTATACGTCAAAAGTGCCTGCTAGTATTGGATGCCAGGATTACTCTGGTTTTCTGGACCTTTTAACAATTTTAGAAGTTAAGTTTACCTTTACAAATATTTAGAAGAAATATCAGGAATCAGTATGTTATTTTTCACTACAAGATATATATATAAAAAATACAATTTAATTTTTTGTAATTTCAGATTGTTTTAATGAAACAAAACGATGCAATACTACTGTCAAATATCAAATTAGTATGAGTACGAAGAACTGGTTATACACTACAATTACTTTGTGAATACATATATTATAATATTGGAGCATTTGCGACAATTACTGGAAATCGTTTTTGTTTTAGCGTTGAGATATATATACGAGAATTGTCTAAAAAGTTTTGAACCTCAACATATGTAAGTGTAGTCATTCGTTAAAACTATTCTAGTACTACAATTGTACATGTTTTGAAAGATATCTCTGAAAATTTCAGCTGTTTTTGACACTTGGCTATTGTTTGACTGACGATTGTGTCAGTAGATGTTAGCGTTTTTGTAAAAATGAATGTAATATAATATTGTGCCGTGACTGTTTTTGTTTTTTTAGGATTGTCACGGAATTGTGTTTATCGATCATGTCAAAAAAAGTAACACAATATACGCAGTATTATTTAACAACCTGAAGGCAATATTTAAAGAAGAAGAAAATGCCTTTCCACCAAGACAACACGTTGACAGTCGTCATGGCCAAAATTTACGAATTGCGGATCGAATTCATTTTTCAGCCACTATATTCACCAGATCTACATAATTTTGTAAAACATTTTAATTATGATTAAAAAGTTACCAAATATTTAGAAGACTAAATATTTATTATTTTAATCAAATGTCAATTATGATGTGTACTATTGAAATATATAATTTAATAATTATATGATATTTACATAAATTTAGTTTTCTTCCACGGTTAGTAGTATTTAAAAATAAAATAGCTAATTTTAGGCAATTTTAAATTCAATTCTTACAGTAATTAAACAAGTACAATAAGAAATGTTGACCGATTTAGAAATAGAATTTTATTCTCTACAAACTTGTATCTATTTAAATGATTTTTGTCCACAATAATTTGGGCGACACATCTTTGAAGAAATAATTAATTGAATATACTCGAAAGCTGTAAAGATCAGTTTATTTTTGGTAGTAATAGTTATTTACGTTATAAATCTGCTAAATACATTTTTACGAAAAACAGTAGCCTGGAATATCAAAATGAGATAGATTTATATTTAGTTTTTTTTTGTTTTTAAATGATGTATGGAAACTATATTTGTTTGTACCATCACTTGTTTATTATTTTAACAATATTGTTGCTGCTCAAATTATAAATGATTTTATTTTTTTCTAGAAAAATATTTTAAAATTGCCTGATTACCACTTATCACTGTATGCTTCTATTTTAGTTTTATTTAATTTCTGTATATTTCAAATTTGGAAACAACTATTAAAGTAAACCTGTTAAATGCAATTGTATTTTATTTATAAAATATCAAGAATATTTCACTTAATTTATATAGATAATAACTAAATTAGAATTATAAAATAAATCATAATTTACACTCTTTTAATTATAAATAAAATTGGTAAAATATAATATTAGCTTTGATATAATCTAAATGTAAAAGCAATAAATAATAAAATTTATTGCATTTGTTTTCATATAGTATTTGTATTTTTTTAATCATATTTACTTTCACGTAGCTATTACAATTAAAAGGATATATGAATATTGTTTTTATATATTGCATTAAAAACTCTTGAAATTTGTTGTCGATTCATTTGGTTCATTGTAATATTCAGCGCCATCTATTACATGTTTTCTATACTATTTGGCAGCGAGAATGGCAACGCAAAGCAAACTTACACGAACACGATTTATACGCTATGAACATTGGAGTGGGAGGTGTTGTCGACGCTATGGGTTGTCGGGGTTATAGACTTGTCGACACTATGGGTTGTCGACGCCGAAGCATCCCATAGCGTCTAAAACCACAGCGTCGACAACCCATAGTGTCGACAAGTCTATAACCCCGACAACCCATAGCGTCGACAACACCTCCCACTCCAATGTTCATAGCGTATAAATCGTGTTCGTGTAAGTTTGCTTTGCGTTGCCATTCTCGCTGCCAAATAGTATAGAAAACGTGTAATAGATGGCGCTGATTATTACAATGAACCAAATGAATCGACAACAAATTTCAAGAGTTTTTAATGCAATATATAAAAACAATATTCATATATCCTTTTAATTGTAATAGCTACGTGAAAGTAAATATGATTAAAAAATTACAAATACTATATGAAAACAAATGCAATAAATTTTATTATTTATTGCTTTTACATTTAGATTATATCAAAGCTAATATTATATTTTACCAATTTTATTTATAATTAAAAGAGTGTAAATTATGATTTATTTTATAATTCTAATTTAGTTATTATCTATATAAATTAAGTGAAATATTCTTGATATTTTATAAATAAAATACAATTGCATTTAACAGGTTTACTTTAATAGTTGTTTCCAAATTTGAAATATACAGAAATTAAATAAAACTAAAATAGAAGCATACAGTGATAAGTGGTAATCAGTCAATTTTAAAATATTTTTCTAGAAAAAAATAAAATCATTTATAATTTGAGCAGCAACAATATTGTTAAAATAATAAACAAGTGATGGTACAAACAAATATAGTTTCCATACATCATTTAAAAACAAAAAAAAACTAAATATAAATCTATCTCATTTTGATATTCCAGGCTACTGTTTTTCGTAAAAATGTATTTAGCAGATTTATAACGTAAATAACTATTACTACCAAAAATAAACTGATCTTTACAGCTTTCGAGTATATTCAATTAATTATTTCTTCAAAGATGTGTCGCCCAAATTATTGTGGACAAAAATCATTTAAATAGATACAAGTTTGTAGAGAATAAAATTCTATTTCTAAATCGGTCAACATTTCTTATTGTACTTGTTTAATTACTGTAAGAATTGAATTTAAAATTGCCTAAAATTAGCTATTTTATTTTTAAATACTACTAACCGTGGAAGAAAACTAAATTTATGTAAATATCATATAATTATTAAATTATATATTTCAATAGTTCACATCATAATTGACATTTGATTAAAATAATAAATATTTAGTCTTCTAAATATTTGGTAACTTTTTAATCATAATTAAAATGTTTTACAAAATTATGTAGATCTGGTGAATATAGTGGCTGAAAAATGAATTCGATTCGCAATTCGTAAATTTTGGCCATGACGACTGTCAACGTGTTGTCTTGGTGGAAAGGCATTTTCTTCTTCTTTAAATATTGCCTTCAGGTTGTTAAATAATACTGCGTATATTGTGTTACTTTTTTTGACATGATCGATAAACACAATTCCGTGACAATCCTAAAAAAACAAAAACAGTCACGGCACAATATTATATTACATTCATTTTTACAAAAACGCTAACATCTACTGACACAATCGTCAGTCAAACAATAGCCAAGTGTCAAAAACAGCTGAAATTTTCAGAGATATCTTTCAAAACATGTACAATTGTAGTACTAGAATAGTTTTAACGAATGACTACACTTACATATGTTGAGGTTCAAAACTTTTTAGACAATTCTCGTATATATATCTCAACGCTAAAACAAAAACGATTTCCAGTAATTGTCGCAAATGCTCCAATATTATAATATATGTATTCACAAAGTAATTGTAGTGTATAACCAGTTCTTCGTACTCATACTAATTTGATATTTGACAGTAGTATTGCATCGTTTTGTTTCATTAAAACAATCTGAAATTACAAAAAATTAAATTGTATTTTTTATATATATATCTTGTAGTGAAAAATAACATACTGATTCCTGATATTTCTTCTAAATATTTGTAAAGGTAAACTTAACTTCTAAAATTGTTAAAAGGTCCAGAAAACCAGAGTAATCCTGGCATCCAATACTAGCAGGCACTTTTGACGTATAGTACATTGTCAACAAACTACATAATAAGTATAACCATGGTCAACTAGATGTTTCACACATTATTTATTATTAAAAATCATCTTAAATAAATGGAATATAGTCTTACAGTAGTTCATTCTATTATATTACCTGATTTTAAACAATAATACATTTATTTATTGAATATTAAGAAAGATATTATTTTAATTATAACAATTACGCGCCAAATATGAATCTGCAAATAAAATTGGTTGGGTATGTTTAGGATATAAAAATTCGTTTCCACCCCTAATAATTGATGTGCCTCAATTATTTTTTACATGTACTTACATATTTCTATAATATCAAGAAAAAGTATGCGGTTTCATCAGCGTGATCTACGTATTCCATGTTGAAGGCTACCATAAAAGTTAACGAAAATATAGATATTTCAAAATATAGCAAACTGACAGCTTATTTGAAGAGTGAATGTAATGCCTATGGCACACTGGTCGATGACCATCGATGAACTCCTCGATGAAACAACAGAACGCACTCTTCTTTCACGGTTTTCTGTTTCATCGATGACAAATACAATAAATTTCTCTGTGACAAAAAAAGTTATGTTGGTAATAATATCAATAAAATGTTCCTATATCGTGTGTTTTCAAATTGATATTTCCCTAGTTTATTGACGTTTGGAGGTTATTTTGAAATGGAAACCCACGCTAACGTGAAATGAGACACAAAAGATACGAGTGAAATGAGATACGTTCGTTTCATCGATGAGCTCATCGATGGAAATAGAGGAGCCTCTAATTTTCGTCGATGACGGGTGGGTTCTGATGTTTCATCGAGGAGTTCATTGATGGTCATCGACGCTCATCGACCAGTGTGCCATAGGCATTAGGGGTACAAACCGATTCCCGAGAAGACATCGATAATTCGTACAAATTCCGAAAATAGCGCCAGCAATAAGATTGTTATCAATGGAAAGGACATCAAATTAGATAAAACAAACAATGATTTAAGTGTTAATATAAATGTTATTGTTTTATTAATAAGTAATTCAATAAATTTGACTAATTTCTGTGCATTATTCGTTCATTGTTTTAACAGTGGAATAAAATTACTTTATTCCACTAGTGTATAATTTGTCCCTTTATACAATTGCAATGAGCACAAATAAATGCATATTATGAGTTGATTGTGGATAAAATTAATTACCACCTTAGTCCGGGGTTGCTAGTCATCGAACTAGTTTTACAATATCCCCAGGGGTGTAGTCTACTTTAATATATAAAAATATATTATGTAAATAAACTATTTAGGGTTGATACGAATTTTCTAATAAGAAAATGTATAAAATTGATATATTATTAATTAAAAAAATTATTATCACCTTGCTCTGGGGTTACTTGACACCGAACTTATTTTAAAATATATATAGGGATGTTTTGTAAGTACATGTAAAAAATAATTGAGGCACATCAATTATTAGGGGTGGAAACGAATTTTTATATCCTAAAGTTCGAAGTTCCACTTTATTGTCTCGCTTATTGGTTTTCAAAAGATCTGCCCTAGTTGTTGTTTTTGTAGCTCCGGGTTCCAGCAATAGGCGATTCTTCTCAGATGCACAATATCATATTCGCTTCAAAATCTTGTAGAGACTCCTTATTTCTAATATCGATTTCTAAGTTGAGAGCGGTACACGTGTTCCATGTGTTTCTGACCGTATCTCATTTCCAGACGAGCAATCAGCTGCGTGTAGCTAAGCCAGTCATTCATAGGTATTGCTTGTAATACCATTAAAGCATCTCCACGCAATAATGTACTTAACATGGACGCTTTAACACTTGAAGTCCAGCCATGAACCATGGAAAGTGTTTCGATCTGGGTAAAATATTCTTCCCATACGATTGCCCATCGTAAGATGGTACATCATTACGGCCAGAGACTGTTATTACTTTCAATTCCTGCAGCTGACTTGTATTCAATGATGATTGGTTAGTAGCTGGTAAACTATCACTCTTATTTTCGAAAACTTGCAATTTCTTTTTCAGGTCTTATATTTTGTCGTTCATTCTGTTGGACAGCCCTTCGGGATTTTCTTTTAATTTATTCTCCAGGATTCTAGAATGATCTAGAAGTTCTTCCTTCAAACTTGCAGAATTTTCTTGTATTTTCGTCTCAAGGCTTCTAGAATTTTCTTGTATTTTCGTCTGAAGGCTGCTCAAATTTTCTTGAATTTTCTTCTCAAGAATTCTAGAATTGTTTAGAAATTCTCCTTTTATAAATCTGGATTCTTCTAGAAGTTTTTCTTATAGATTTCTGGAATTTTTTTACATTTTCGTCTCAAGACTAGAAATTTATAGATATCTGGAATTTTCCTGCATTCTCGTTTCTATATTTTTTTATTACTTGTTGTATATCAGTCTGGACTAGAAACACATGGGTATCTGGATCTAGATTTTCTTGCACCAGAACTGCTCGGAGACGATTTTGTAACGTATATTTTCTTCCAATCGAATCTTCACCTCTCTTCAAACTCCTTTCTTAGTTCTTCCACTTCCATGAACTTTTTTTGTCTCCATTGAGCTTTGCACTTTAATTTAATATTACATTCACTCTTCAAATAAGCTGTCAGTTTGCTATATTTTGAAATATCTATATTTTCGTTAACTTTTATGGTAGCCTTCAACATGGAATACGTAGATCACGCTGATGAAACCGCATACTTTTTCTTGATATTATAGAAATATGTAAGTACATGTAAAAAATAATTGAGGCACATCAATTATTAGGGGTGGAAACGAATTTTTATATCCTAAACATACCCAACCAATTTTATTTGCAGATTCATATTTGGCGCGTAATTGTTATAATTAAAATAATATCTTTCTTAATATTCAATAAATAAATGTATTATTGTTTAAAATCAGGTAATATAATAGAATGAACTACTGTAAGACTATATTCCATTTATTTAAGATGATTTTTAATAATAAATAATGTGTGAAACATCTAGTTGACCATGGTTATACTTATTATGTAGTTTGTTGACAATGTACTATACGTCAAAAGTGCCTGCTAGTATTGGATGCCAGGATTACTCTGGTTTTCTGGACCTTTTAACAATTTTAGAAGTTAAGTTTACCTTTACAAATATTTAGAAGAAATATCAGGAATCAGTATGTTATTTTTCACTACAAGATATATATATAAAAAATACAATTTAATTTTTTGTAATTTCAGATTGTTTTAATGAAACAAAACGATGCAATACTACTGTCAAATATCAAATTAGTATGAGTACGAAGAACTGGTTATACACTACAATTACTTTGTGAATACATATATTATAATATTGGAGCATTTGCGACAATTACTGGAAATCGTTTTTGTTTTAGCGTTGAGATATATATACGAGAATTGTCTAAAAAGTTTTGAACCTCAACATATGTAAGTGTAGTCATTCGTTAAAACTATTCTAGTACTACAATTGTACATGTTTTGAAAGATATCTCTGAAAATTTCAGCTGTTTTTGACACTTGGCTATTGTTTGACTGACGATTGTGTCAGTAGATGTTAGCGTTTTTGTAAAAATGAATGTAATATAATATTGTGCCGTGACTGTTTTTGTTTTTTTAGGATTGTCACGGAATTGTGTTTATCGATCATGTCAAAAAAAGTAACACAATATACGCAGTATTATTTAACAACCTGAAGGCAATATTTAAAGAAGAAGAAAATGCCTTTCCACCAAGACAACACGTTGACAGTCGTCATGGCCAAAATTTACGAATTGCGGATCGAATTCATTTTTCAGCCACTATATTCACCAGATCTACATAATTTTGTAAAACATTTTAATTATGATTAAAAAGTTACCAAATATTTAGAAGACTAAATATTTATTATTTTAATCAAATGTCAATTATGATGTGTACTATTGAAATATATAATTTAATAATTATATGATATTTACATAAATTTAGTTTTCTTCCACGGTTAGTAGTATTTAAAAATAAAATAGCTAATTTTAGGCAATTTTAAATTCAATTCTTACAGTAATTAAACAAGTACAATAAGAAATGTTGACCGATTTAGAAATAGAATTTTATTCTCTACAAACTTGTATCTATTTAAATGATTTTTGTCCACAATAATTTGGGCGACACATCTTTGAAGAAATAATTAATTGAATATACTCGAAAGCTGTAAAGATCAGTTTATTTTTGGTAGTAATAGTTATTTACGTTATAAATCTGCTAAATACATTTTTACGAAAAACAGTAGCCTGGAATATCAAAATGAGATAGATTTATATTTAGTTTTTTTTTGTTTTTAAATGATGTATGGAAACTATATTTGTTTGTACCATCACTTGTTTATTATTTTAACAATATTGTTGCTGCTCAAATTATAAATGATTTTATTTTTTTCTAGAAAAATATTTTAAAATTGCCTGATTACCACTTATCACTGTATGCTTCTATTTTAGTTTTATTTTAATTTCTGTATATTTCAAATTTGGAAACAACTATTAAAGTAAACCTGTTAAATGCAATTGTATTTTATTTATAAAATATCAAGAATATTTCACTTAATTTATATAGATAATAACTAAATTAGAATTATAAAATAAATCATAATTTACACTCTTTTAATTATAAATAAAATTGGTAAAATATAATATTAGCTTTGATATAATCTAAATGTAAAAGCAATAAATAATAAAATTTATTGCATTTGTTTTCATATAGTATTTGTAATTTTTTAATCATATTTACTTTCACGTAGCTATTACAAGTAAAAGGATATATGAATATTGTTTTTATATATTGCATTAAAAACTCTTGAAATTTGTTGTCGATTCATTTGGTTCATTGTAATATTCAGCGCCATCTATTACATGTTTTCTATACTATTTGGCAGCGAGAATGGCAACGCAAAGCAAACTTACACGAACACGATTTATACGCTATGAACATTGGAGTGGGAGGTGTTGTCGACGCTATGGGTTGTCGGGGTTATAGACTTGTCGACACTATGGGTTGTCGACGCCGAAGCATCCCATAGCGTCTAAAACCACAGCGTCGACAACCCATAGTGTCGACAAGTCTATAACCCCGACAACCCATAGCGTCGACAACACCTCCCACTCCAATGTTCATAGCGTATAAATCGTGTTCGTGTAAGTTTGCTTTGCGTTGCCATTCTCGCTGCCAAATAGTATAGAAAACGTGTAATAGATGGCGCTGATTATTACAATGAACCAAATGAATCGACAACAAATTTCAAGGTTTTTTAATGCTATATATAAAAACAATATTCATATATCCTTTTAATTGTAATAGCTACGTGAAAGTAAATATGATTAAAAAATTTACAAATACTATATGAAAACAAATGCAATACATTTTATTATTTATTGCTTTTACATTTACATTATATCAAAGCTAATATTATATTTTACCAATTTTATATACAATTAAAAGAGTGTAAATTATGATTTATTTTATAATTCTAATTTAGTTATTATCTATATAAATTAAGTGAAATATTCTTGATATTTTATAAATAAAAATACAATTGCATTTAACAGGTTTACTTTAATAGTTGTTTCCAAATTTGAAATATACAGAAATTAAATAAAACTAAAATAGAAGCATACAGTGATAAGTGGTAATCAGTCAATTTTAAAATATTTTTCTAGAAAAAAATAAAATCATTTATAATTTGAGCAGCAACAATATTGTTAAAATAATAAACAAGTGATGGTACAAACAAATATAGTTTCCATACATCATTTAAAAACAAAAAAAAAACTAAATATAAATCTATCTCATTTTGATATTCCAGGCTACTGTTTTCTCGTAAAAATTTATTTAGCAGATTTATAACGTAAATAACTATTACTACCAAAAATAAACTGATGTTTACAGCTATCGAGTATATTCAATTAATTATTTCTTCAAAGATGTGTCGCCCAAATTATTGTGGACAAAAATCATTTAAATAGATACAAGTTTGTAGAGAATAAAATTCTATTTCTAAATCGGTCAACATTTCTTATTGTACTTGTTTAATTACTGTAAGAATTGAATTTAAAATTGCCTAAAATTAGCTATTAAATACTACTAACCGTGGAAGAAAACTAAATTTATGTAAATATCATATAATTATTAAATTATATATTTCAATAGTACACATCATAATTGACATTTGATTAAAATAATAAATATTTAGTCTTCTAAATATTTGGTAACTTTTTAATCATAATTAAAATGTTTTACAAAATTATGTAGATCTGGTGAATATAGTGGCTGAAAAATGAATTCGATCCGCAATTCCTAAATTTTGGCCATGACGACTGTCAACGTGTTGTCTTGGTAAAAAGGCATTTTCTTCTTCTTTAAATATTGCATTCAGGTTGTTAAATAATACTGCGTATATTGTTTTACTTTTTTTGACATGATCGATAAACACAATTCCGTGACAATCCTAAAAAAAACAAAAACAGTCACGGCACAATATTATATTACATTCATTTTTACAAAAACGCTAACATCAACTGACACAATCGTCAGTCAAACAATAGCCAAGTGTCAAAAACAGCTGAAATTTTCAGAGATATCTTTCAAAACATGTACAATTTTAGTACTAGAATAGTTTTAACGATTGACTACACTTACATATATTGAGGTTCAACACTTTTTAGACAATTCTCGTATATAAATTCCAACGCTAAAACAAAAACGATTTCCAGTAATTGTCGCAAATGCTCCAATATTATAATATATGTATTCACAAAGTAATTGTAGTGTATAACCAGTTCTTCGTACTCATACTAATTTGATATTTGACAGTAGTATTGCATCGTTTTGTTTCATTAAAACAATCTGAAACTAGAAAAAAATAAATTGTATTCCTTTTATATATATCTTATAGTGAAAAATAACATACTGATTCCTGATATATAAATATTTGTAAAGGTAAACTTAACTTCTAAAATTGTTAAAAGGTCCAGAAAACCAGAGTAATCCTGGCATCCAATTCTAGCAGGCACTTTTGACGTATAGTATAACCATGGTCAACTAGATGTTTCACACATTATTTATTATTAAAAATCATCTTAATTAAATGGAATATAGTCTTACAGTAGTTCATCTATTATATTACCTGATTTTAAACAATAATACATTTATTTATTGAATATTAAGAAAGATATGATTTTAATTATAACAATTACGCGCCAAATATGAATCTGCAAATAAAATTGGTTGTGTATGTTTAGAATATAAAAATTCGTTTCCACCCCCTATAATTGATGTGCCTCAATTATTTTTTACATGTACTTACAAAACATCCCTATATATATTTTAAAATAAGTTCGGTGTCAAGTAACCCCAGAGCAAGGTGATAATAATTTTTTTAATTAATAATATATCAATTTTATACATTTTCTTATTAGAAAATTCGTATCAACCCTAAATAGTTGATGTGCCTAAAATATTTTTATATATTAAAGTAGACTACACCCCTGTGTATATTCTTAAACAAGTCCGGTGCCAAGCAACCCTGGAGCAAGAGGGTAATTAATATTTAAAATGATATTCTCAAGCAATTTATATAAAATCTAACACTTTTATACAAGGTTTAATGACTGCTTTATTTGTAGATTTTGAAAAACATAAAAAACTTAAAATGTATAAAATTGATATGTTATTAGTTAAAATAGTTATTTATTGTATAAGTGTTTTAGGTGACGTTTTATCCACATCATTCTTAGGAAAATTTTTGGTGGGAAAAAGGACGGAGAGGTGGTGATGCAAAGAACTAACTCGGAAGTGATGAGTTTATTCGGTAATTGTGCGATAACGGGGGTCATCAGAGCTCAAAGACTAAGATGGTTAGGACACATAGTGCGTAGGCCGGAAAACAGAGTGATTAAGACTGTGTTCAAAAGGGGAATTATTGCGAAGAAAAGAAGGGGACGCCCAAAAGGGAAGTGGTGTGTCGCGGTGTTAAAAGACCTAGAAAGTATGAACATTAAAAAATGGGAGGAAAAAGCCAACAATAGAGGAGTATGGAGAGACATTTGCCAACAAGCCATGGGCCTATAAGGCCTGCAGAGCTTTTTAATATATTATCCACAAAAGATTATTTAAATGTGAGAACGAAGTTCGAGCATGTAATTATCTTGAGTGGATAATGCGCAACTAAAACACGAATACAATATAACGTTTTATCCACAATCAAAACTTTTATTCAAAATTAATTCATTTTTCAAAATGTCATTTTTTATTTTATCAAATTCTAGATACGTGCTGTGAAAAAAATGCATTACTGTGGCATTTGTTGCTATGACAGGATGTTTGTTTATCGTTTATTACATTGAAAAAAAATTATGAATTTGATAAAAAATGGAAGAAATTGACTCTATGTATTCCTACAGAAGTTTTTGAAGCAACTCGGCGTTTATTACTTGCGAAGTCTAAGGAATTGTATGAAAAAGAGTTTACTGAATTTAAGAGCTGCACAGAAAAACGGAGAGTAAGGGTAATAAATGAAGAAGTCATGCTTTCATATTTCTATAATATCAAGAAAAAGTATGCGGTTTCATCAGCGTGATCTACGTATTCCATGTTGAAGGCTACCATAAAAGTTAACGAAAATATAGATATTTCAAAATATAGCAAACTGACAGCTTATTTAAAGAGTGAATGTAAGGGGTACAAACCGATTCCCGAGAAGAGGAGACATCGATAATTCGTACAAATTCCGAAAATAGCGCCAGCAATAAGATTGTTATCAATGGAAAGGACATCAAATTAGATAAAACAAACAATGATTTAAGTGTTAATATAAATGTTAATGTTTTATTAATAAGTAATTCAATAAATTTGACTGATTTCTGTGCATTATTCGTTCATTGTTTTAACAGTGGAATAAAATTACTTTATTCCACTAGTGTATAATTTGTCCCTTTATACAATTGCAATGAGCACAAATAAATGCATATTATGAGTTGATTGTGGATAAAATTAATTACCACCTTGGTCCGGGGTTGCTAGTCATCGAACTAGTTTTACAATATCCCCAGGGGTGTAGTCTACTTTCATATATAAAAATATGTTAGGTAAATCAACTATTTAGGGTTGATACGAATTTTCTAATAAGAAAATGTATAAAATTGATATATTATTAATTAAAAAAATTATTATCACCTTGCTCTGGGGTTACTTGACACCGAACTTATTTTAAAATATATATAGGGATGTTTTGTAAGTACATGTAAATAATAATTGAGGCACATCAATTATTAGGGGTGGAAACGAATTTTTATATTCTAAACATACACAACCAATTTTATTTGCAGATTCATATTTGGCGCGTAATTGTTATAATTAAAATCATATCTTTCTTAATATTCAATAAATAAATGTATTATTGTTTAAAATCAGGTAATATAATAGATGAACTACTGTAAGACTATATTCCATTTATTTAAGATGATTTTTAATAATAAATAATGTGTGAAACATCTAGTTGACCATGGTTATACTATACGTCAAAAGTGCCTGCTAGAATTGGATGCCAGGATTACTCTGGTTTTCTGGACCTTTTAACAATTTTAGAAGTTAAGTTTATCTTTACAAATATTTATATATCAGGATTCAGTATGTTATTTTTCACTATAAGATATATATAAAAGGAATACAATTTATTTTTTTCTAGTTTCAGATTGTTTTAATGAAACAAAACGATGCAATACTACTGTCAAATATCAAATTAGTATGAGTACGAAGAACTGGTTATACACTACAATTACTTTGTGAATACATATATTATAATATTGGAGCATTTGCGACAATTACTGGAAATCGTTTTTGTTTTAGCGTTGGAATTTATATACGAGAATTGTCTAAAAAGTTTTGAACCTCAATATATGTAAGTGTAGTCAATCGTTAAAACTATTCTAGTACTAAAATTGTACATGTTTTGAAAGATATCTCTGAAAATTTCAGCTGTTTTTGACACTTGGCTATTGTTTGACTGACGATTGTGTCAGTTGATGTTAGCGTTTTTGTAAAAATGAATGTAATATAATATTGTGCCGTGACTGTTTTTGTTTTTTTTAGGATTGTCACGGAATTGTGTTTATCGATCATGTCAAAAAAAGTAAAACAATATACGCAGTATTATTTAACAACCTGAATGCAATATTTAAAGAAGAAGAAAATGCCTTTTTACCAAGACAACACGTTGACAGTCGTCATGGCCAAAATTTAGGAATTGCGGATCGAATTCATTTTTCAGCCACTATATTCACCAGATCTACATAATTTTGTAAAACATTTTAATTATGATTAAAAAGTTACCAAATATTTAGAAGACTAAATATTTATTATTTTAATCAAATGTCAATTATGATGTGTACTATTGAAATATATAATTTAATAATTATATGATATTTACATAAATTTAGTTTTCTTCCACGGTTAGTAGTATTTAATAGCTAATTTTAGGCAATTTTAAATTCAATTCTTACAGTAATTAAACAAGTACAATAAGAAATGTTGACCGATTTAGAAATAGAATTTTATTCTCTACAAACTTGTATCTATTTAAATGATTTTTGTCCACAATAATTTGGGCGACACATCTTTGAAGAAATAATTAATTGAATATACTCGATAGCTGTAAACATCAGTCTATTTTTGGTAGTAATAGTTATTTACGTTATAAATCTGCTAAATAAATTTTTACGAGAAAACAGTAGCCTGGAATATCAAAATGAGATAGATTTATATTTAGTTTTTTTTTTGTTTTTAAATGATGTATGGAAACTATATTTGTTTGTACCATCACTTGTTTATTATTTTAACAATATTGTTGCTGCTCAAATTATAAATGATTTTATTTTTTTCTAGAAAAATATTTTAAAATTGACTGATTACCACTTATCACTGTATGCTTCTATTTTAGTTTTATTTAATTTCTGTATATTTCAAATTTGGAAACAACTATTAAAGTAAACCTGTTAAATGCAATTGTATTTTTATTTATAAAATATCAAGAATATTTCACTTAATTTATATAGATAATAACTAAATTAGAATTATAAAATAAATCATAATTTACACTCTTTTAATTGTATATAAAATTGGTAAAATATAATAGCTTTGATATAATGTAAATGTAAAAGCAATAAATAATAAAATGTATTGCATTTGTTTTCATATAGTATTTGTAAATTTTTTAATCATATTTACTTTCACGTAGCTATTACAGTTAAAAGGATATATGAATATTGTTTTTATATATAGCATTAAAAAATCTTGAAATTTGTTGTCGATTCATTTGGTTCATTGTAATAATCAGCGCCATCTATTACACGTTTTCTATACTATTTGGCAGCGAGAATGGCAACGCAAAGCAAACTTACACGAACACGATTTATACGCTATGAACATTGGAGTGGGAGGTGTTGTCGACGCTATGGGTTGTCGGGGTTATAGACTTGTCGACACTATGGGTTGTCGACGCTGTGGTTTTAGACGCTATGATACGTACTCGTCGACGCTGTGGTTTTAGACGCTATGGGATGCTTCGTTTTGTACTATGTACATAATTTTGTAATGTACGATGTATGTTCTTTAAGTACGTACAGTAGACATTCCAGTAAGTCCTTCTTAGGTAAGTAACATAATTTTGTACCATGTACATAATTTTGTTATGTAATATGGATGTACTTTTGAAATATAGCTGCTACGTAATTATGCAGAGAAAAAAGTCTGACATTAGAATTTACATGTAAGCTAAATGTAAGTTACTTGGTACATAACATATAACGTAGATGTACTATTGTTTCATACTTGTTACATACATCTAACGAAACAATGTTTGCTGGGTTGTTTATATAGTAATTAAGTAGTTATTTAATGTTTATATATTTTCGTACGAAGATTTAAAATAAGAATTTTAACAATTTATTATAAGTACTGAAGAAGGAAACAAGGTAAAATTATATTTATTTATATATTGTATGTACTATATTTATGTGGTCTTTTTTCTTTTTAGTGTTTTAAAAATGACAGCTTGTTGTGCATTTGGATGTGACAACAGAACTTCAACTAAAAAAAAAAACAGCTTGTAGAAGAACAGAAAACGAAAATTTCGTTTCTTGGCTTGAATAAATAAAAGCAAATCAAAGTTAGGTATCATATGGAATAATTTACATTGCTGTCAAATATTCGATTTGCTATTATTTAATTAAACCAAGTTTAAAATTTAAGCTTTGTTGGTGCAACTTGGCCATAAGTGATTGTTATTTACATATATTTTTTAATTTTATTTAGATTTCCGAAAAAACCAGAAAGGCGAAATGTTTGGCTTAAAGCCATCAGAAGAGTTGGATGGAAATCTACAGATACAAGTGTTGTGTGTTCTGAACACTTTGCAGCCGAGTGCTTCGATAGAACATCGTTGTCGTGTATAAGACTTCGAGACACTGCGATACCTGGGATATTTAAATCATTTCCCACGTATTTACAAAAGGTATATTTCAGATAAAAGTCTAAAATGAGCAATACCCAATATATCCAATACCACTAGCTATAAAATATTTGAGGGAAACTTAACTTTCTTATTATATTTAATATACTTCGTTGTATTTTTATATAATGTACTACTATAAACCATAATTAAATATTTTTAATCAATATTATGAATAAATTGTATTTATTATTATTTATTAACAATGTTTGTTGATGTGCGAAAGTGATAGACAACGGTTTAACAAATTTGTACTGTTTTCTGGTCATTAATATCATTTTTTATTATGCACCTCTACACTTAATGGTGATTTTTTAATAAAATAAATATGTTAAAGTAATAACAAACTGTTGTTTTCTTTACTTTGTTGCCCTACGATTTAATTATGAGCATTATTTTAATACTGTTCGCATCTGACATGTTTAAACTAAGTTATCAAATGTATTTCATAATACTAGCTATACTAAGTTTGACCGTCGTAATATGGCTGCTGCTTGATCCCCCCTTCCGTTTCATGGCTTCACGCAACATACCCATAAGCGTTGATTAAACTCTCTCCATTTATTCTTTACTCCGAGGCTGGGAAGCGCTCGGCACAGCTGATGTTGAGTGACGTGTGCGGTTTCTCAAAGTTTCGGTTCCACACGTTTACTGCAGGGGCGGGGGCGGCCATGTACTGCACTGCGGTGTTGGCGTCTCCAGACGCTCTGGCTTCACGCATTTGTTTAAATTGTGAATAGCGTTGCAATATATTTGGATTACGTTTTACAATTAATTCTATTTTGCGTATATATGCAGAGCAGTCTGTGTAATTGGCCGGGTGTTCGCCCCCATAGTTTGCGCATGTAGCCGCTGTGTTGATGACTTCGTGCACGTCGACGCTCCCACGTTATCCTAGTGTACAGCAGAGTTCGTATTGTGGCCTGGAGTTCCTCGGCAGCCGTTAATACTAGATACAGAGGTCGATAATTTGTTCTCATTTTGAAGACCGTGCGTATTTTCTGTTTGTATGTTTGTTCGAGTTCTGATTTTATTTCATCTGTTGTCGCCTCATTTTCAGTCCACGCAGCATGAATACGTGCGTTTTCTCGGCATTATCTGTATATGTATGATATTGTACATCTTTTAAATTTTCTAGGAATTTTGCTTTATCTTCTTTGTCTTCAAGAGAGATGTTTAGATTATTCCTAGGATATTTAATATAAAATCCATGTGAAACTGTGGTCTGAATCCTCTGTACTAGCTGAGCGTGATTTTTAACGTTGCCGGGGATTACAAGGCTGAGGGTGACAATTACTTTTCTTCACGACTCTGCTGTTTTTTAGGATATGGAGCTTTGTGATCACGGTCGGAAGGCCCAGGTGCGTCAGTGTCATCGTTGTCGTCGCTTTCATCCGACAAGGCACTGTACTGGTTTTGTAGCAGGTCGTAGCGTGGTCGAACGCTGGCAGCGGAGCGGTGCAGCAACATAGTGGTGGAGTTCATAGAGGGGAGTGGGGCGTTGATGCTTGCTGTAGAGGGGTTTGAGGCAGTGGCGGTTTTTTTCACAGTTTTGCGCTCACTTTTGGGACTTTCACTCGCTTTTCGCTTCTGTTTATCACTAGCACTCACTATATTATTAGTAACACTAGCACTTTTATCTTTGCACTGGTTAATTAAATCTTTAAAACTAATTTTTTGATTTTCAGTTATTACCTCATGAATTTCATTAGCACTTTTCCCTATACTACCACTTTGAATAGATAAATCTAAACTGTTTAGTTTCTCTGAGAACGCGACACTATGCTCACTTATTAGGTCACTCCGTATTGCTATCCACACCACCGTACTGACGCATCAAAAGCAAAATGTCTCATACAAGGAAAAATAAACAATACGTCAAAATATTTAAAATGTTGTCACTTTAAGAAAAAGCAATATGCATTCTGCTTAAAATCCGGACTCTACTGATGATACAGTAAGAGAAAAATTCAAGTGACGCTTGAATTCGAACCAGAAACCTCCTGTTTATCGGGCAAATGAGCTAATCACTACTATCTTGGTGCCATGGTGTAGTGGCTAGCATACCTAACTGGCAAGCTGAATATCTTTAGTTCGAATCCAAGGGTCTCCTGGATTTTTCTGTCATAATTTTACCTTTAAAGTTATGTATTTATTACTTTTGAAAATCTTAAATCTCTAATTTTTATTTAAATTCAAATAAATAATTTAATTTTGAAATATTTAAAAACAAAATACAATTTATAGTAGAACCTAGAGATCCGGGTCGCAGCTCAGTGACTGATGCAGACCTCCGCGCCGCACCATTTCGATTTCTTGATGCTCCGAGGGAATACACCGTAAAGTTCGGCCAATATCCGATATTATACGAACGAATCCGATTAGACTATATATGTCACATACAGGCTGTAGCAAAAGTTTGGAAACGGTCAAATATCTCGAAAACTAATCAACCAATTGCCAAACAAAAAAATACGTCCAAAAAGTTTTCAAAAACTCTACTAAAAAATACAAAAAATGTTCCCCCCACCCCCTGGGGGGCAGAGGGGGGCACCTCGAAAATTTTAAATGGAAACGTACACTTTTCATTGCAGATTCGGATTCTGCATAAAATTATGTGTTCATTTTGGCTGGGTCATTTTTTAAAATTCGCGATAGATGGCGCTGTAATCGCAAAAATAACATTTAAAATCTTAAATGACAACCTACATCTTTATATGCAGACTCGGATTCTACGCTGAAAATGTGTTTATTTCGTGTGAGTATTTTTTTTAAATTCGAGGTAGATGGCGCTGTAATCGCAAAAACGGAATTATTCGATATCTTTGACGGATTTGGTGTAGTATCCGAATCTGCAATAAAAATGTAGGTTACCGTCAAAGATATCGAATAATTCCGTTTTTTGCGATTACAGAGCCATCTACCTAGAATTTTAAAAAATTACTCACACGAAATAAACACATTTTCGGCGTAGAATCTGAGTCTGCAAATAAAAATGTAGGTTGTCATTTAAGATTTTAAATGTTATTTTTGCGATTACAGCGCCATCTATCGCGAATTTAAAAAAATGACCCAGACAAAATGAACACATAATTTTATGCAGAATCCGAATCTGCAATGAAAAGTGTACGTTTCCATTTAAAATTTTCGAGTTGCACCCCGCACCCCTAGGGGGGTGGGTGGAGGACATTTTTTGGTATTTTTTAGTAGTGTTTTTGAAAACTTTTTCGACGTATTTTTTTGTTTGGCAATTGGTTGATTAGTTTTCGAGATATTTGATCGTTTCCAAACTTTTGCCACACCCTGTAGTAATTGGCACTATTAAAAATTATCACAAACTGTAAACCGTGAACTATAGTTACCTCGCTGAAATTACATTCAATAAGTTAATAAAGAATTATAATCTTTATTGTATTTATATTTCATGCGAAACATACCTTGATCATAATGAATATTACAAAAATAAAATGCAAATATTACATGATTATATATTGTATATTTGCAGTACAAGTACATGAAACGCAATAGATTAATAACAACCATGGCAACAATTAAACACTTCAAAGAATTTGCATAACAATTTAATGTGATGGATGTGTGTGAATACTAATATATGTCAATATAGTTTTGACACTGCAATTTTTAGATTTCAATTTAATATTTCCATTTATAAGCAGGATCCGTGTAAATGCTCTCACAAAGTTATAAAAATAACAAAAATTAATCAAAATAATTATACATAAACATAAAATACGTTTCATTTAAGATTAAAAATAAATCCATGTATTCTTAAATCAATCTGAAGATGTTTTTATTATTTCGCACCCCACAGTTTGTGAAGCACTATTCTAAAACATTTAATATTGTAGAAATCTTGAGTAACACCATTAAATAAACCCTAAAAATTTGTATAAAAATAAATGTATTAACCAGAACATTATTCACTAAAATCGATTAATTTTTATTATTGTATGTGTGAAGTGTGCATTCAATAAGTTGGGGTTTTTTATGTTTACTTTGTTGATAGAACCGAAACCAATCTTGTTAATATATTTTAATAATAATAATAATAATAATAATAATAATATTTATTTGTACAAAAAGCTGTGCTTATTACAAAGAGTAGTATAGGAACATTGTGTGTATAAATAATTGTTACATGTATTTGGAATTATAATACATTATCTAGGTTGCTGTTGTAGTTGGTTTAGATTCAAACAATTTTTCACTTAACTATTTGCAAGTATACGCATTAATAGGCCCTTCGTGACACTTTCAGTGAAGTTTGTTTCTCACAATTATTGTTAAAGTATTATGTTTATAATAACTATTTATTGACTTAATTATTTGAGCTAGTAAGTTTCTATAAAAGATTTTAGTTTTAGAGCTGAGACTACGTAATTGAAGATATCATAGATCTTTGGTGAAGGTAGTTCAGATAGTAGATTCTGAAGTAGATTATCGTTCGACGTGTCATTTAGATACTTGTTGATAAATTCGAATCTTATTGGAGAGTATATCGGGCAGGAGAATAGAAAGTGCTTCAGAGTGTTTTCTTCGAATTTGTTACAAAGTGTGCATATATCTGTGGAGTTGAATTTAAATGATGTTCCTTGGAAGTAAATTTGGGTACAGTTTATATTAGCTATTCTTAATTGGCTGACGACTCTTAAGATTCTTAGGGATGCGTTGTCAGCTAGATAATTTGCTGAGGTGTTATATAGTTTGTAGTCAACGTGATGAGAAGAATTGGCAAGTCTTGTTGTGTCTATATCATATAGGTATTGCGAGTAAGCACATGTGATATTCTGGATTTCATTCTGAATACTTAGCGGGTTTTGTTCCTTCCATACCCAATGAAAATTAACATTTTGAAGCATTGATTGTAACCTGCTGTACCAGTTATATTTAATTAGCTTTGAATTATCTACTTTTTCTTTTAGTTTTTGCTCGCAATTCATTAAATAATTGTAGCATATTTTTACATAGCGAGATTCTGGCATTAGTAAAATTTTGTGCCACCAGCTTAGCATTTTATGCAATATATAGACTTCTACATGTATTTGTCCTGTTTCACGTCTGACTACGTAGCTGGCAGTTGTTTTATGCCAATGAAAAAGCGATTTAAAGAACTGACACTGAGTTTTCTCTAAGGCTTCTTTGTGATTTGCACTCCAGATTTCTGCAGCGTATAATACCGATGGACTAATTATAGTGCTATATAGTTTTATAATTGTTTTCCAGTCATATATTCCATTTTTCGCTAGTGTTTCCTTGATGGCACCAGAAGCCATGTTAGCCTTGGAGACTGTATTTTTGAAATGTTCGTTGTACAGCCCAGATGAACTTACAGTTACCCCTAAGTATACATAAGAGGATGTAAACGCAATTTCCTTATTTTGGCATTTATACATTTTTCTTGATTTAGGTGGTCTTCCGTTGTGAAAATGGATGATTTGTGTTTTCCTGGAGTTAATTTTTAATTTGTGTATATTGCAATATTCTTCAAGAGCGTTTAATTTCCTTTGAATGTCAATGGGTGTACGGCAAAATAATACGATGTCATCCGCATATTGCAAGGTCAAAATGTCATTTTTTGAACCTACCGAGACACCTTCCAAATTCTGCTTTCTGAGGAAGTCTTCCAAATCAGCAATGTATAACGCGAATAGTATAGGACTAGTACATTCTCCTTGTAATATACCTTTGGTTATTGGTAGCGGGTCGGATAATTCACAATTTTTAGATTTCAATTTAATATTTCCATTTATAAGCAGGATCCGTGTAAATGCTCTCACAAAGTTATAAAAATAACAAAAATTAATCAAAATAATTATACATAAACATAAAATACGTTTCATTTAAGATTAAAAATAAATCCATGTATTCTTAAATCAATCTGAAGATGTTTTTATTATTTCGCACCCCACAGTTTGTGAAGCACTATTCTAAAACATTTAATATTGTAGAAATCTTGAGTAACACCATTAAATAAACCCTAAAAATTTGTATAAAAATAAATGTATTAACCAGAACATTATTCACTAAAATCGATTAATTTTTATTATTGTATGTGTGAAGTGTGCATTCAATAAGTTGGGGTTTTTTATGTTTACTTTGTTGATAGAACCGAAACCAATCTTGTTAATATATTTTAATATGAAAATAAATAAATGATAAATAAAATAATTATTAGGAATTCATTCGATTGCTTGCACTGAGAGAAAGGTTTATTTGCCATCAATGATACTTATTAATAGTTAATAAAAAATTATGTCAAATATAGCCCAACTTACGTAGCTTTGCAGTTATGTCAAGATAGCTTCAAAATAATTAAATGAGCATCATTTGTATCTAATTTACCAATGTTATATTTGATATTAGACATGTTGTATTATTCAAATAAATTCGTTAATAGTTAAAAGATCGATTCCAAAGATGAACAAGTAATATTTAGAATAATCTTACATATTATTTTCAATGCAAAATAGTTCGTTTACTGTTAAACAATATATTTAAAATTAATTTTAAATTTTTTTGTTAGTCAAATACTATTATTTTCAACCTAAAATATGTTTTATTAAAAAATATAATGTTTATTTACAAATAATAAAAATTCTTTTGTTTGTAGAATATTATTTATTATTAGTTAAACAAGATCACATGAATAATAAAAAGACATGTATTTATAAAAAAATTATAGTTTATTTATAATGTCATATATAATTTATTATTTATTTGGGCATAATAATAATTATTATCAAATTTGATTTCTATTACATAGATGCTTAATTGAATAAATATTTACAAATGTTCAGCTTCTACAGGATATTACTGGTTCAGCACGTGAAAAAATTTAAAGCAAAGATCCAGCACTGATGTCTCTTTATATATGCAGTTGTGGACAATTACGCATATGTTGTTAAGGATTGTGTTGTTCTTCACTTCCACTATCAAGAAGGGTAGCACAGTCTGTCCCAGTTTCTCAAATTTCTAGTTTCTAGAGCAGTTTCATGTATACTAGCCGGGATCTGTAAATTAAATGTTAGAAATGTAAATAACTATATTTCATGAATTTATAAAAATTTAAGATAAAATGTAACAAATTTTAAATCAAGGCACGGAACAGAAATAGAACCGACACAAAACAGCTACCAAACCGTTTCAAATTTGTACGTGCGAGTGACATACTATGAACTGTTGGAAGGTAATGTGCTAGTCACAAGAAATTATTTCACAATAGCCCAGAAAAATAATGTTTTGAATCTTAAAAAATAAAACAACTGGGAGCTTTTGCATATTTGCTTGTTACGAGCTTCTGTACAACATATTAAAAGTCCCCTTAAATTAAAGTTATGATTCAACCACCATATTCAGTTTTCTCAATAAATGACTGCCATACTTAAATTTTTGAGTATATATTAAGAATGGATGTAATGGTTAAAGATGATTTATGTAAATAAGTATGTTAGATTTTTCGACAGTTAAATAATAATCAAATGACACTCACGTTTATCAGTGTTGCCAATCGAGCTGCTTTTCACATAGTAATTTAAAGTCGTGGAAAATATATTTTTAACAAGCATTTAACTTTACACAACTCTCTGATGATTTTTTGGCATCTTTTACCATTTTTATGATATACGTAAAAAATGTTTAAAAAACGAACAAATGTAATTTATGCATAGGTTCGCAGTTGTCTTATTTTTTTCCGATTTTTGTATAAGTTTTTCTGGGATATAAGTAATTATTTATTTTAATTAGATAATGAAATAACATACGACATATCACTCCTTCTCTACTCTCCTGGTGTGTAGGCTTCCACTGTTGTTTTTTTTCCTATATGTCTTGCATTACATGGAATTAAAGATGCTAGTAATGCTGCTGTTAGGTAAGACCTATATTCTGAAAAAAAAACACACAATCACCAACCAATGTTATATTACGAGTAGTTTATAATTCATTACGTACCTTCATTTAAACTATCTGCGTTAAGACAGCTTAATAATAAACTGTCTGTATCATTTAATGTGTTTTTGCGTAAAAGTAATAATTTTTTAAATACGTCATCCCATCTCGCAAATAATATATTTATTTTTGATGGCTTTATTTTTTCAAAATCTCTATCAATCTAAAATTGACAAAAATATGTACAAAATTGTAATAGATATTCACATCTTACCACGTGAATTCCTTTTTCTCACTGGGGCGCTATAGTACACCTCAAGGCTCTCATTAGGAAATTCTTCGACAATGCAAAAAGCAATGTTTAAGAAATCTTCATTTGTTAAACGACTAAAATTAAAGGTTGTCTGTTATAATACATTATTATTGTAAAAATATAGATTACTTACTTGAAATCTCCATTTAAAAAGTGAGATGAAATTATGTCAACAAGATAGCTCTGACATTTTGAGTCCAAATTTTTTTTTACTTTGTATATTGTCTGAATTGCTTTCCCGATACTTGTTTTATTTAGCAGAGTTCTAAGATCAAAATTAGATGATGGCAATTCTTTCCTTTTTTGCTAATGGCTCAGTAGTGTCATCCGTAACTATTACATTATTTATTAGTTCTAAATTTGACGAAATACGTGAGATAGGATCCAGCGTTAACGCTGAAGTTGATGGTAGAGTTATAAATTGAATTACTCCATTAGGAGTAGATGTGTTAGCACTAGGTGTCGTGTTATCATCGGAAAATAATATTGATGATTCACTGGTTCCACTGCTTCTGCGTAAATTAAATCAAACATAAATAAGTAGAAAAATTTAACAGATTTATTAAATTAAATTAACTTACAAAAAGGTCCGTAAATCGTTATTAAGCGTACTATTTTTTGGTTTAAAATATTCCTAAAAACCAAATGAAATTAAAAATTACTTAATTATGATTCCGTCGTAACTCACATATGCATAAACACTACTATTAAACTTACACAAAATAGCATGCATACACATTTCACAAATTACATCACGCTACATCTTACAATCCCACGAAAGCAAGAACTTGTTAAATATTCGCCGAACCTTTTTAATCTATGACAGTGTGCTCAAAACTACGACGGAAACAAAATATAAATCTAAAGTGTAACATTTAACATTAAAACAGTATATATCTCAGTTTAGTTCATCAAAACTTAATTCGTTAACTATGAAGTTACAATTTTTAAATACAAACTTAGTATAATATAATCACTATTCGGATTCGAATAAATAACGTATAAAAATAAACAAATAATCTTAACATGTACCCACATGCAATCTACAGTTCTACACATACTATCTTATGCCAATTTTGATAAATAAAAATAGTAATTATAAAAATAACGTAAGTATAATATATCTTTTTTAAAAAAAAATGATTTTCTATTATCTTTATTAATTTCATTCTTTGTCCAATTTTTGGCACTAATTCAGCAAGATATTTGTCATCTAAATTTTGTAGTTCGTCGATTCCAATCTCATTTTCTACAACGAAAATATTAAAATTTATTGTTTTTGTAAATATGAATAAAATAAAATAAAACATATTAAAGGCCACTACGGTTAAATATGATGGAGAATTAAAGAGATTTATGTCTCTTTTATAAAATCTACTACTTCTTATTTTATAAAATGTGCTATTTTTTTTTTTATTTAACTTACCTTCAAATATATTAACTAAGGAGCTAAAACCCCATTCAGTTAAAAGAGACTTTGTTGTTTCTTCCATATTCAAATTGCACATGGACACTACGAGACGAGACGCGTTTTATTTCTTGGACAGTACACAGCGAACAAACATCGTATATTACTTGTCCTAACTAGTCTGCAAATCTAAATTATTAGTAAGTAGAGCTAAATTTAATAAAATTTCAGTTTATTTACTATTAAACAAGAAAGTGTAACATTAAATATTGAAATATTATTATTTATCACAATTTATTTCAGGAAAACTTAGTTCGTTAACTGTTAACTAATCATTTTTAAATATTAACGACCTGTGCTTTATATCTAAAGAATAACTTTAATGATAATAAACTAATCACTATTAGTACAGAAAAACAGTATTTTAATTTTAAATGTTCGTGTTTATTATGTGAGAGGTAACATTATAATTAATTAAAATGAAATATACCAATTTGAATTTAAACTATTCAACATCGAACAAATAGTATTTTTAATATAAAAGTATAAAATTTATTAATTTATTTTCATTTAAAATATATTTTCTACATTAAAAATATATATTTAATTTCAAAGAAATGCTACCCAAATAAATGTATTCGTTTAATAATAGAACTTTTTTTTCTCAGTGTGGCATTCCATAGTTTGACTGATCTACGTATCAAAAACCTATTCTTAACAGGAATATTATAATACGCTTTTCTTTTTACTAGTTTTAACTTTAGTTGAATAGTTTATCTTTACAATAATCATTTTAGATAAGCAAATTGAATTATCATTACATTTTCTATCAAAATATGTTTTACCCATAAATATGCTTATAAAATTAGCTATACCATCTTCTATATCAGATCCTATGGCATAAAGAATATCATTGCTGTACATTGTAGGCTGAATTTTTCTCTACATAGTTCTGATACTGGCACATTTCTAAAAGTAAAGTTTTGGATAGCTTGTAATATTATCCGGATTGCTTCATATATACTGGAAACAATTATTATGGGTCTGTTGAATTAACAGCTATATGTAAATTGAATTGGCAACTAAAGCCGTGTTGTTGTGGTGTGATGAACAGTGGAAGTGCGAGGCAGGATGTCCAGAGCTATCCAGTCTGACGTGGCTGTGTGCTTAGCCTGACCGGCAGCGAGCATGCTGGCTGCGGCGCTAGATGACGCACACTGCATTTCAGAAGACAAGCGCTGCAACGTACCAAAACGTTAACAAATTACTGCAAAATATTCACATAAGTTACCCTTAGTTTAAAACAGTGAATTTATTTATTTATTTATGCTGCTCAGGAGCCTGATTCTATATCTTGCGTGACTACTTGCGGCACCCATACTAACACAGATATGTCACATGCATATAGTAAACCATCTATCGGACATTTAAAGAACTAATGGATATGACGTCACTTCTTGAGAGACACGCAAATATAGATGCGTGACCTCCGTAGATCCTGTTTCTTACTTGCGACACTACCTGTCTCATTCTAACATTATGTTTGTCTTTTACTAATGTTGACAAACAATGACATGTGATTGCAACTGACAGTTATAGTTTCAAAACCATTACCAACACTAAACTTGGCGCGAAAACGTAAAGCACGGAATTCCCTAATGCTCGATACCAAAAAAGAATCGGTGACGTCATTCATTGTACTAACGCAAATTTAATCACGCAAGAATCAACCTCCAGTACAACATGAACTTTACCCAAATTACAGTAAAGGAAGGGTTGGGGGGGCAAATTCATCCATTTTATTTACTATCTCGATGCCCTTTATTTAAGTGAAAAGTTTTTCTAACCAAAATTGAAGTGAATACAATCACACACATATTGACAATAATAATGAGAAAACAATACATTAAATAAAAATGAAGTTAGTTCTGTTGTTTAATAGTTACTAACTTAATTTTGACATGTAAGGTGACATAAAATAGTTAACCTTAAAAGTAAGTATTATAGGAGATTTCTTGTTCTTCATCATCATTCTCAATATAGTTTGAAACACGTTGGAGTATAGATGTTGGAGGAAAAAAAAATGCAATGTTTGTGATTCTACGGTAAGTCTTTTATTTTATGTATTTTGTTATTTGCAAGTATATGAAGTATGTCATTAGTAAGTCATAACATATATGGTATAAGTATTTATCATTATCAAGAATCAATCCTATGAAACAGTTTTAAACTTAAAATAATACATGTTGGTATAAAGTATGATATTATTCACAATGTCAGTTTGGGGCATATTCAAAAACCTCATTCGAGGTACTTTCAACCGCTGGTTAAATCTGCTTCATACCTTGGTCAGAAAAAAGTTAAATTTATTGAACTAAATATTATATTTCAGTTCGTAAGAAAATATAAAAATAAAACTAATAGAGCGAATATGTGTAGATGAAAATAGTATTAAAAATGTTAATGTGGTGAAAACTGTTTGTCGATTGTAGGAATCGAACTCATTTTTTCACATCATCAGACCGACTCGATACCACCCAACTAAGTACCCCATCATACGTTATCTACGTATGTATTTAAGCGCAACATTGATTGATATTCTGAACTCTCATATGTATGTAATTAGTTTAAACTCAACTCAGCTGTTTATTTTGGAAGACAATATTATTGAAGTATTGATGTCAACGTTTACTGTATAGTTCGCATTTTAATAAATATACAATGACTTAAATTTTTTCGAGATCCTGGCTAGATCAGTGTTGTATTAAACAACCATTTTACGAACTGAAATCATCCAACTAAAGTCAATTTTACACACGGCCGTAGATAAAAAATAATTAATCAAATGTAAGGTTGACTAGAAAAAGAACAAACTGATTTTTATAAAATGATTATTATATACTTTGTGCTATCGATTTCGAATTAATATTCATCGTCAGGCAACAATATATCAACTATATATTTTTAACGATGTTGCCTGACGATGAATATTAATTCGAAATCGATAGCACAAAGTATAATTTATATAGTTGATTTATTGATAACGTATTAAGTATCTGAGAACCCTTACTCAGCATGATTATATTTCCTTTGTTCTTAATCTTACTTCTAGGAATAAAATTATAAACTCTTACTGTTATATGTAAGATTGTAACTTGTTTGTCACTCTGAACTCAGCTCTCAACGAGTTAAGTCGCTCTTGTTTCAAATTAAAAGTCGTTTTTTAAAAAGGTTGTTTTTGGTTTTATTAACATAAATGGCTAACGATAAACGATTACGTAAAGTGAATATTTACACGTTTTGGTTCGTTTTTACGATTTACTTGCAATCCGAACTTTGAAGTTTCACACATCAAGTTATAAGTCGACATATATGTGCAAACTAGTGAATCCTTCTACAACATCCAAATTCATCAACCGATCCAGTACCACCATCAGCAGACGACAACAGGAGCCGATAGCGTGCCTAATCCATGTAAGGAAGCATAAGAGACACCAACTACTGCAGAGTCATCAACACCGAACTAGACGTCCTATACGTGACATCTCATGTTCATCGCTTCAATACTGTAAACAGGGCCGCAGCAAGGGGGGGGGGGCAGGGAGGGTCTTCTGCCCCGGGCGGCAAAATTATGCACACACTTTAAAAATTTTAAACTAATTTCAAACCTGTAATCTGTAAAATGTAACAAAAAGTTCTTAAGTAACTACTTGGCACAGTACATGGCCTGTGTTTCAAAATCGCATGTGTGTCAGTCAGTATACTAGACTATCTGTGGGCAGTACAGTTTACTGTATATGCGTAGTCCGTCTTCTTTCCCAATGACCGCCTTCGCCTCTCCGCATCACTAGACCATAAATAGTCTAGTATGCACTATGCACTATGCCTATGGCACACTGGTCGAAGAGCATCGATGAGCTCTTCGATGAAACAACAGAACGCACCTGCCATTGACGAAAAATAAAAGCTTCTAAAGTTGAGAAAGAAAAACTAAATTTCAAAAATATGCTAACGTGAAATGAGACACAAAAGATACGAGTGAAATGAGATACGTTCGTTTCATTGATGAGCTCTTCGATGGAAATAGAGGAGCCTCTATTTTTCGTCGATGACGGGTGCGTTCTGTTGTTTCAACGAAGAGCTCATCGACGCTCTTCGACCTGTGTGCCATAGGCATTAGACACTGCGCTCGTCAATTTTATAACCTACAATCTTGCCACTGGCAACTTGCAAGAGCTAGGGAAATTTCCGTAGGTATAGGGAAGATCGTAGTAGTTTAGGGAAACAGAATAAAAAACTGCATTTGCAGTCAAAAACTATAAACGTAATTCAAACAGAAAACCAAATATAACCTTAAACAACAAATTAAGAATATCATTTATCATTAAACATTAAACGTTTAACAATTAATATACAGGTTGCCAAAAAATCCAGAAAAGTCAAATTTATATAATAGTTTTATGTATAATATTTTTCTGTGGTATATTTTTTTTTTCATGAATTGTTTTGTTCTCATTTACAAATAAACCGTACTTATAATCTTCAATTCCATCATAATGGTATATAACATCCCAAATATTTTTAAATAGTACTAAAAGTTATTTGCAAATTACTAGAGTTGTGTGGGGCATGGGGAGCGGCAAAATTAGGTCTTGTCCCTCCTGGAAAAATGTGTAGTTGCGGCCCTGACTGTAAGTACAGATTACTATTGTTGCAAAAACCTAATTTCATTGTCAGTTAAAATGGCACAGTTAGAACAAAGATATTTGGACACAGTTCCAACATTCAATGAAAATTCAAATGAACTAGCATATTTCATTCGAATGTGCGAAGCTCTAATAAATAAATTTTACAATCGTGCGAATCCCGACGATTATGATAATTTTGTATTAATTGTAAATATCAGAAATAAAATTAAAGGAGAAGCAGCTAAAGCTATCTCACATTATTCTATAAATTCATGGAATGATATTAAAACCGCATTAATTACTACATATTCAGATAAGAAAGATTGTTATACTCTTGCTACTGAAATTACTAACCTTAAACAAGGTAATGAAAACGCTTTTGAATATTACAATAAAATGTTAGAATTATTAAATGCTCATACCGCATACGTAGAAACACAAATAGAAGCAACTTTAAGACCCTCATTTATAATATATGGTCAAAATTTAGCTGTTCATGCATTTTAAAGAGGACTCAAAGATCCGCAACGATCTTTCCTACAAACTCGAAATCCCCAAAGTCTGAATGCAGCTTTAAAATTACTTACAAATGATAACCAGTTGGAAGCATCCAGAACTTCATCCATAAATTCAAATAAAAATCCCACACCTACCAAACCAAATAATATAAAATATTATCAACAACAACCACATAATACATACCCTCGTGCATATCCCAAGCAATTACCACAGTTTAGTCAACCAAAACCAAATAACTCATTTCCTAAAGGACCTGTCAATGTGAAATCACAAACAAAACCTACACCAATGTCCATCTCAACCAGACAAACACAGTCAAAACCAACATTTTATTCAAGGGAACTATTTAATGTAGAAAATTTCAACTCACAAGATTCATTTTCGAGAAATGAATTACAACCAGAGTATGAAACCGAAATTGAACAAAATTATGAAGAACAAAGTTATGTTGATTATGAACAACAAATTTCTGATGAATCACAACCAGAAAATAATTCTTTTTTAGAACTAACCGACGATCAAAATTTTACGAAATAACAAATATTGACAATTTAGCACAATTACCATATTTACAATTAGATAAATATAAATGTTTAATTGATTCAGGCAGCACTTGATCTTTTATTAATCCCTCAGTAATTAAAAAATATCAGAAATAATTTTATTTATTCAAAGAAAACTTTGTGTTATCAACCGCTCACGGTATATCTAGAGGAGATAAGTATGTGATAATTAATTTTGCCGAAGTTGAATTAAAATTTTATGTTTTCGAATTTCATAGTCAATTTGATTTATTAATTGAATTAGAAGATTTAAAATTATTATACGCACAATATGATATAGTAAATGATAAAATATTTGTATTAGGAGAAGAATATAAATTAAATTATTATAATAATAAATTAAAATTAAAACCAAATGTGAAAAAAATTGATAGTTATTTTATTAATGAGAAAGACTCGGAAGTGTTACTAGAAAAAATAATATAAATCTATATTTTGAAATCCCTGACAGTATAGTTAAAACTAAAAATAAATGTTGAAAAGTTCCAGTGAGTAATAAAACTTTAGAAGAGATTGAAATAAATAATATAGCTATGCCTAATTTTACAAAAAATTATAAGATAGTTTCACCACCACAGAAACCGATTAATGTAAATAATTTTAGAACCAGTCATTTAAATAAATTTGAAGAAGTAGAATTGATAAAAATTATACAAGATTATAAAGATATATTTTATAATGAAGATAATAAACTTACATTTACGAATAAAATCAAACATGAAATTAAAACTGTAGATGAAATTCCAGTACATAGTAAAACATATAGATACCCCAATTGTTATAAACAAGAAGTACAAACACAAATTTCAAAATTGCTAAAAGACGGAATTATACAACATAGCTACTCACCCTGGTACATCCCCAGTTTGGGTAATACCTAAAAAATCCGACGCTTCAGGTAAAACCAAGTATCGTATGGTTATTGATTATAGAAATTTAAATAATAAGACCATAGACGACAAATATCATATTCCGAACATCAATGACATATTAGATAAATTAGGACGATGCAAGTATTTTACACTTGATCTCGCCTCCGAATTTCATCGGATAGAAGTGGAACCCAAAGACATCTCAAAAACCGCATTTAACGTAGACGGAGAACATTACGAATTTAGACGAATGCCCTTTGGACTCAAAAATGCTCCAAGTACATTTCAACGACTAATAAATTTTGTTTTGAAAGATTTGATTGGAACAACATGTTTAGTTTACTTAGATGATATTATTATTCTTGGAAATAGTTTAGAACAACATTTAGATAACATAAAAAAGTATTTAAAACTTTAACACAAGCTAATCTGAAGATGCAGTAAGATAAATCTGAATTTCTTAGAAAAGAAGTAGAATATTTAGGACAGGTAGTTACACAGGATGGCGTAAACCCCAATCCAAATCAAATATTAGCTATAAAGAATTTTCCAATACCAAAGACGCAAAAAGAAATCAAATCATTCCTTGGCTTGATTGGATATTATAGGAAATTTATAAATAATTTTGCAAAAATTACGAAACCTCTCACTAAAGCATTAGAAAAAGGAGCCAGTGTAGACATTAATAATGAAGAATATAAAAATAGTTTTGAACTTAGTAAAAATTTGTTAATCAATGATCCTATTCTTCAATACCCTGACTTTAATAAGGAGTTTATAGTTACGACAGACGCTGGCAACTACGCTATAGGCGCAGTATTATCACAGAATGTAAATGGAAAAGAACTTCCAGTAGCATACGCAAGTCGACCATTTAATGAACACGAAATTAATTATTTTGTAATAGAGAAAGAGCTATTAGCCATAGTTTGGGCAACTAAATATTTTAAACCTTATATTTATGGAGTAAAATTTACTATAGTAACTGATCATAAACCTTTAACCTGGTTATTTAGTCTAAAAGAACCAAATTCAAAACTTTTAAGATGGAAATTGAGACTTTCTGAATTTGACTATAAAATAGAGTATAAAAAAGGTAAATTAAATACGAATGCAGATGCATTATCAAGAGTAAAAATTAATAATTTCGAAATTATAGAGAAAGAAGGAAACTTATTAAAAGTAAAAGATAATTTAGCCCATTGTATTAGCGCTGATAGAGAACTAGGAAGAGGAATTGCAGAAAAAATAGATAAAAAGTTTAGTAGTAAAAATTACTTGTAAAAATTTAAAAAACCAAGAGTTACAGACTATTACAAAAATTACCAAATGAACACTTAATGTTTCATTTAGTGACAAAAGAAAGACATCAAGATAAACCCACATATAAAAATGTAAAAAACACTTTACAAAATTTAAAATTGTATTTAATTAAAAATAATTTAGATACTATTTCTATTCCGAAACTTGCTTGCGGATTAGATAGATATCACGGGAAAAAGTTAAAATAATAATTCATAATGTATTCGTAGATTCAAATATTAAAATTACTGTGTATTCCTTACCAGAAAAATTAGAACAATTTGCAATTGATTCAGACAATGATAGCAATATAGCAAATGCATCAGAATCAGACGAGACAGACCAAACATGTCACTCAGACAAAGAAAACCCCGTCTCTGGAATAAAATTTATTGAAACCTCAATCAACGTAGGTAAAAATCAGATAATATTTAATATCACAGATTTTCCAAATTTAAAAGTAAATATAACAAGACATTTTGAAAAGAAAACTAGATTAGAAGTTTATCTTCCTAAAATAAAATTAACAGAAAGCATTTTAGCATTTCTAAGAGACTACTGTAAACCAAATAAGAGATATTATTGTATATTCAATGATAATTTCTACCCAAATGTAAATGAGACCCTACAAAAATACTTTAAAAAAAATCAATCTACCCCTGTGGCTCCTCCGCCACTAATATCTTTGGAGGCCGTGATTTGACGGCTGGTAACCGCACTTCACGCGAAAAAATATATCACTTACCGAGATCTGCTTAGGCAGAGTGCCGCACCCAGTGATGGGTAAAAGGCGTGATGATATATTTATATTTTCAAAAATACTTCTTACACAAAAGTATAGAATTAATCAGCTGTAAAAATAAATTAGATGTGTAACAATAATGTAAAATTATTAGTTTTAAGTGTTATCTTTTGAGGCGACGCACGAGACGCCGACTCCTGGCTCGCACATGTACAGATAGGACGGCTAAGTGGAAATCTGTTAGCTATTAATGTTAGGCTTTAAATTAAAAAAGGGATGACATTAATAACTAAATATCTTAGAAATGCAACAGATTTTCATTTTCATCTTATCTGGGCCTCTGCGAGGTCAGGGGGTTAACTTATACGCCAACTGTTATAGCATCCAGATGGTTTTTGTCTGATTTTATGGGTCCACACCCTGGGGGTGGATTTTCTGGATGCTGCAAGCAGCTTGCGTGGAAGTCAGTCTCGTTCGTCTCCTCAACAGTTCAACTTGTGTTTTCTTATATCCTTGGATCAGTTTTCTTACTAATTAAATATAATTTTAAACATTCTACCAAACTTCAGCCTTTAGCTCTCAACCTCTTTTCATTTCATATCGCGGTAATAAAGAGTGCCAGTGCTACGTTCCGCATCTCAAGGTAAGTGCAAATATTGAACCTAATATAATTATTAAATTAAGAATAAGTGACTAACTTATTCACCCAGCTCTTGCTCGTGTTACAATTGGCGCAGCCGGTAGGATAGACAAAAAGATCTGATTAATTTACATATATAATAATTTAATTGTCTATTCGAACGTCGCTAAAGTTAGATATATTTTTGGCCTAACTTTTAGACGTGAGTCAATCTTTTTCGAATCACTAGGGTGTGTAAATTAAGACTTATCTTAATAAATAATTTAATTTTTTTTATTTTTATTTTTTTTTGATAATTTTATTCGCGAGTTATTAGTTTCACTGTTTTGTAAACATGTCAACCACTGTATCAGAAACTCCTGTGAGTAACACAATCACAACTGTGAGTACTACCATAAGTATCCCGACTTTACCTGTAAAACAACACAAGCAACAATACCGACCTCAATAACGTGTACAACAACCATGACAAGTGTAGCAAGTCCGACAATGACTCCCGCCGTGCATGCGCAACCGTATTATCAAACTCCTAACCCATACTCAATGAATACATGGTCGCAAAGATACCCATACTCCTATCCTTATTCACATATGTTCCCACCTGCGAGCCCATCAGTTCAAAACCCCTTCAATAATTTTCCAAGTCCGGTCGCGCCGAATCCAAACGTATTCACACCTACCGGCATTCCGACAAGTCAAACACCTGCAGATAACAATAGTTTTCCAAATTTTTCCGATATTAGATCTATGGAAAGAAGTACGTTAGCCGACCCTAGTTTTTTATCCGCGGTAAATAATTTATCGAATTATTCCGGCGGGTCAGATTTAGAAATATTTGTGACACATATTCAAATGAACGCGGAATGTTATCAGCTGAATGACCAACAAATGTTACGGGCGGTAACTGTTAAATTAAGTGGTAATGCGCGCACTTGCTATTGTTCACTTCCGGTACATAAAAAACCGAAATGCATGTCGGAGATGTACATTTGGCTAAACACAATGTTTGGGAAGCGTCCATCATTAACGGGAGATGAAACAAGTTTTTAAAAAATAATTAGACGAAAAGAGGAGACACTACGGGAATTCGCGTTAAGATTAGAAACAGAAGCCGAGAAAGTATATCCGAGCTGTGCAATATCGGGTGCACAAGGCGCTCGCATTCAGTTTAAACGAGATAATTTGATTATGACACAAGTTTTAAACGGGATAAATACGCGCTTAGCTAATGAAATTAATAGAATTAAGCAGTTTGACACCTTGGACGAAGCGCTCCCAGTTGCGGAAAATTGTGAAGTTGTTCTCGCGCGATATATCAAACAGACGTACGCAGACTCAATTCGAAATCCAGTTCGCGCTGTTCAAAAAACAACATCTGGTTCAGAAATACGACAACAAAAGAACGCGAATTCAAAATTTAGAGGCTCGAGCATATTAGTGGAATTTCCTAAAATGCTCGGCAAATGTTTTAATTGCGGTGATTCGAATCCTTTATCTAATGTGTGTCCATTAGAGAAGCAGCACTTTTGCTTCCGGTGTATGAAAGCAGGACATCTAGCTAAATCACTGGAATGTCCTTTAAACGGGCAAACTGCTTCAAAGACGACCCAGTGAGGAGCAGTATTAAAAAATCTCATGTGATTCCAAGGGTCGCTGAGTTTGGAAACGATAATGCTAAATTTGTCACTTTTAAAATAAATAATATAAAAAGAATTTTTTTCATTGATTCGGGTTCAGCCGTATCCATAATAAAATCTAGTGTAGCTTCTGATCACAATTTAAAAATTAATGAAACAAAAGACCAGTTGGTAGATGTCTCTGGAAATTCTCTAAATTGTGAAGGCATCACAGCTGTAAATTTAAGTACGCCGAGTTTAGAATTGAATCACATTTTTTTTGTTTGTTCAGACAATTTATGTTTTGAAACTGATGGTTTAATTGGTATTGATTTTCTGGATAAACACGACGTTTTGATAAGTTTCAAAAATCAAATTAATAATTGACAATATCGATATACCTTTCGATAATAAATTTAAAGAAAATCTAAATTTAGTAGGTGGCTCAGTGGTATCGAGTCGGCCTGTGGATCTTGAGAACCCTGGTTCGATCCCCACAGACGACAAACAATTTTCACCAATTTAAAAATCAAGAATACGATGGTCATGAAATGCCAGTCGCTTACGCTAGCCGACAACTTAATTCAGCTGAACAGCGGTACAGTGTCACCGACCGAGAAGGCCTAGCATTAGTGTGGGGTATAAAACATTTCCATTGTTATCTGTACGGTAGAAATTTTAAAGTTTTTGTGGATCATCAACCTTTAAAATGGCAATTAACGGCAACCGATCCCACAAATAGACGTGCAAGATGGTCTGTATTTCTATCACAATATGATTTTAAGATTAACTATAGACCCGGTAGTAAACATACTAATGCGGATACGCTCTCACGTATCAAACCGGTGCGTGTTCTAGGGAAACCTAATTATGAACCTATTTTTTGGGATAGAATTAGTATATTTAAAGCGCAGCGAAATGATCCAGATATTAGCGTAATAATAAATTCGATAATCGATGGCGAGTCAAATTCGGAATACTTTCTCGATGAAGACAATGTGTTGTATCGTGGTGATGATGACAACGGAGACGGTAAACTAGTTGTCCCGCGAGAACTAAATAATCGTTTTATCGAATTATACCATGAGACGCCGATGTCCGGTCATGCGGGTATTGATAAAACGTATAATCGCGTTAAACTTCGTTGTTATTGGCCCAACATGTATAGTGACATAAAAAATTACGTTAATTCATGTATCTCTTGCGCGCAAAGAAAGACCTCCCCCCACCTAAAACCTGCCCCGTTGAAGAAATCGGTAGCGGTCACGCGACCTTTTGCTCGACTCGCTATGGACGTTGTAGGACCACTGGTTACTACTGACTCGGGAAATACTTCCATACTGACAGTACAGGACTGTTTCACCAGATATTTGGAAGCATTTCCTATGCAAAATTGTACAGCTGCTACTGTAGCTAAACATTTTATTACCGGTATTGTTCTAAAACACGGCGTACCAAGACAAATACTGACGGATTTAGGAACTAACTTTGTTTCTCGCTTAATGCAAGAAATTTTTAAGGCTCTAGGCTGTGATCATTTGCGTACTACGGCGTTTAGGCCGCAAACAAATGGCATGTTAAAGCGCACACATCGGACTCTGAAAGACCTTCTGTCTCATTATATTAACACCAAACACCGTGATTGGGATGAATGGCTTCCGTATGCACTTTCAGCATACTGTTCAATGACACATTCTTCCACTAACGAAAGTCCGTATTTCCTGTTATTTGGCAGAGACATAGAGTTCCCATACGATGAGCTTTTTAAACCTTTGCGTGTTCGCTATGACACAGACATTAATTACGCTAGCGAATTTATGCAAAGGATGAAAATCGCTCATCAAAGAGCTAAAGAGGTTATGGAGAGAGCCACAGAACGTATTCATAGAAATTTCAACAAAAAATCTTCAACTAAAAATTACAATCTAGGCGATAAAGTTTATTTATTTAATCCGGCAATTAAACCCGGGTTAAGCTCAGAACTGGCAAAAAAATGGACTGGTCCATATCGTATTACGGACATTAAAGATGTTAATGCCACGATTAAAGAAGTTTATGGAAAACGAGAACAAAAAGTCCATGTAAATCGTTTAAAGCCCTGTTATGCACGCCACTTGCAATAGACGCGAATGAAGACGTGGTTTCTCCCATAATTACTACGGTGAGTGATACCGGCAATAAATTATTCCATGTGACAGAACCAGGCGCGCAAGCGCACGACTTATCGCTCAGACTACAAAATACGACTGACAACCACAATAATACACCCGACATATCATCACTGACAATTACGCAACCAGACGCTCAAATAGTCCCACCTATATCACCCACACCGGAACTACTCACCTCCGCCTCACCTGTACCCATATCACCCACACAAACTGCTGAAACTACCGCTACAAACGCTAACCGTACAACCTACCGTTATCAGACAAGGAGTCGTGGGCCCCCTCCCGACTACCCTTGGATAAGTCGTAGTAGATTGTAATTTCTGTTTTAGAAATAAGATGCAGTACCAACTATGGCTGAGCCTGACGCTGGGCGTCGCATGCATCTACGTTACGAGCGAGATAATAGCGTATGATTGCAAAGATCGGGACACGGAACTAACTCGCCTTTCTCTCCTGAAAGTTAAGCCATGCCTCGATCCTCGCAATGCATCGGAGACAATAACGAAGAAAATCCAACTAATTCAAGAGCGGAGATACGCGGAAGTGCATGTGTCAACATGCTTGGTCACAGTGCAGCAGCTTATTACGCACTGTGGCATGCGTTCGCACGCCAGTATCGTAGCGGGCGGACTCGGTAAGTTTATACATTACACTAAAACTAATGCTTGCCGTGATGCTCACAGATTTCGACGCTTGGACCTCGCCGGCTTTGGAGCTGGCATCATTTCCAACCTGGCATTAAATGGCACGACCGAGGTATCTACGACCCTTGCTGGTAACCTGGACCCGAATGGCAAATGTAATGGTGTTAAATTTAGTATTAACGAAGTCACGTATGAAGATGTGGTAGTCAGCGCTGCCATAACCATACGCCTATTTGATTACGGCGCCGTGGCAAACGTTGAGGATAACCATATAAATCTGCGCACCGGCACTGTCTGTCCGTACAGCGCTGGCTACTGCTTTGACGACCTTGCTGGCGAAGTTATCTGGGAATCCCAGACCAAGGAAGTCTGCACATCCACTGGTATCGATGTCTTGTACGAGGGCCCGGCAACAGTTCTCACACTTAAGCCAGACGGCTCCACCAACAAACAGCATTACATTGTGGTGGAGGCGTACGATACCGTGTTCGCACTGAAACTGATTACAAGGGAAATTTTATGCAATCAGCCGGCATGGCGAACAGAACAAAATCGCCTGCTTATTATTTTCGATACGTCCCTCGGTTTTTCTTTCAAAAAACACAGAAATTAGTGCAGAACACGGATATGATGGCACAAGTGCTGAGTAAACTGCTGTTTCTGGAGATCGCGGTCAAGCGGCACATGGGTGAAGTCATTTATGATTCAATTTTGAAACGCTGCCGCTTACGCGAGAAGATCCTACAGAACCGTCTTGCCCTCGCCCTGCAGTCGCCAGATGTCGTGAGTGGTCTCGTCCGCGATGCACCAGGTCACGTCGGCCGTGTTGTGGGCGAAGTATTATACGTTGCTCGGTGCAGCGCAAAAGTGGTGGAGTATAGGCGTTCAGAATTTTGTTATCAAGAGCTTCCGATAACCTATAATAATGAATCGAGGTTTATGACGCCTATTACTCATATCATCAAAGACCACGGTACCCAGGTTGACTGCAGTGACAAGCTACCCGCTATGTACCATCTAGAGAATAAATGGTTAGAGTTACTTCTTGAAGTTCACCACGCTAGACCCGACCCTATCGAGCTGGATGCAAATGAGGAAGAACATGTGTTACATATGATGAAGATTTCGCCCATCAGCTCACACGGTGTGTATACAAAGGAGGAAATGGAGCAATTCCAGAAGGCTCTATTATTTCCTACGGAGAAGGAGGCTATTACCAGCCTGGTGACACGTCGTGTGATTGGCCGTACTACCGACCACCAGGGATACCACATGGCGAAGGTTTTCAGCGCTACTGAATTTAAAGAAATGGCTATGTCATCAGCGGAGGAAGTCTGGGGCTTCTTGTCCAGGATGGGCAATTATTTTTCAGTATTCGCCTTGCTTCACACTGTGTTCTGTGTAATTAGTTACGTTGGCGGCGTAATACTGAATTATTTTGCTCTGAAGAAGGCCACCAAAGTTCATCAGCGACCGAAAACATTCCTGTGGGCTAGTCTGTGGCACGCGCTAGCCAACCGCTATCTCCATCACCTCCACCATCAACAGCGGAAGACAGCCGAGACATGTGTCCAGCTCGAGTCAGTGTGCGTGAACTCAGATGACAATATGTACCCCCCGCTAACTAGTGTTCGTGATTGTGCCAGTGACAGTGTTGCAGTAGACATAACAACTCCCCCTCCACAACGACACTAACCCCCCCCCACCGTGACACCAGCCAAGGACTCAGTGCACCAGGTTACCAAGCATCATAAAAGACACTTTGAATAAAATAAGTTATAATTTTAATTTTGACGTTTGAGTAAGAATTAGTAGTTTTGTATTGAAACTTTATGTTTTAATTTTTTTTTCTTAATTTTTTTAAATCCAGTGTGAAATTGTATGCTTTTTGTAGATTATATATATTTAGTGCTATAAAGGCTTGTATGTAACCGATTCACCGCCCTACTAGACAATAAATACATCGTGGTTACGCGATATATTTATATCTTAAGGGGCGGATAATGTAACAATAATGTAAAATTATTAGTTTTAAGTGTTATCTTTTGAGGCGACGCACGAGACGCCGACTCCTGGCTCGCACATGTACAGATAGGACGGCTAAGTGGAAATCTGTTAGCTATTAATGTTAGGCTTTAAATTAAAAAAGGGATGACATTAATAACTAAATATCTTAGAAATGCAACAGATTTTCATTTTCATCTTATCTGGGCCTCTGCGAGGTCAGGGGGTTAACTTATACGCCAACTGTTATAGCATCCAGATGGTTTTTGTCTGATTTTATGGGTCCACACCCTGGGGGTGGATTTTCTGGATGCTGCAAGCAGCTTGCGTGGAAGTCAGTCTCGTTCGTCTCCTCAACAGTTCAACTTGTGTTTTCTTATATCCTTGGATCAGTTTTCTTACTAATTAAATATAATTTTAAACATTCTACCAAACTTCAGCCTTTAGCTCTCAACCTCTTTTCATTTCATATCGCGGTAATAAAGAGTGCCAGTGCTACGTTCCGCATCTCAAGGTAAGTGCAAATATTGAACCTAATATAATTATTAAATTAAAAATAAGTGATTAACTTATTCACCCAGCTCTTGCTCGTGTTACAGATGACGTGGCTACACAATAACAACAGATAGAGATAATGAAAATATTTAACGAAAGTAAAACAAATCATCGAGGCATCTCTGAAACTATAAAAAGAATGAAAGAAAAATATTATTGGCCTAACCTTCATTACTCAGTACAAAATTATATTAATACTTGTGACATTTGCCTTCAAAGCAAATACGAAAGAAATCCAATTCAATTAAATCTTCGAATAACACCAACAAGTAGTAAACCATTAGAAATAATACATATGGATGTAATATCCTTGGAAAGAAAAAAGTATTTAACTATAATAGATAGTTTTTCAAAATTTGCACAGGCCTATGAATTACAAAATATGACTTCAATTGAAATCGCGAATAAATTATTAAAGTTCATATCGCAATACGTCACGCCGGATAAAATAATTTGTGATAATGGGAAAGAATTTAACAATGCAGTTCTCAAAGAGTTTTTAGCTCTACATAATATTAATATTCATTTTATAAGTTTAGATAATCCAAATTCGAATGGACAGATAGAACGTTTTCATTCAACTTTAGTTGAACATTTAAGATTGTTAAATTTGCAAAAAGAATATAAAAGTACAGATTTAAATGAAAGAGTAAATTATGCGATAATAGGATACAATAATACAATACATTCGTCAACAAACTACAAACCAGTTGACATAGTATTCGGTCATTTTAAAACTAATGACATTAATTTAGATATTGAAAAACATCTTAGTCAAAATTACGTTCAAACCCATAAGGATAGAATGCAAATAGATAAAGATATAAAACAAACATTAGGAAATAAAAAAGAGAACATCGCAGAAAAACGTAATAAAGATAAAATAGAAATTATTCCTGAAATATCAGATCAAGTTAAAATTAAATAAAATATAAGACATTCAGGTAAAATAACTAAACCTAAATATGTTACACACACAGTAGCAAAATTACAACCACAATTTGGAACTTTAATGACCACAAAAGAAAAGAAATATAAAATCTCAAAGATAAAAAGACCAAGAAAGGTAACCAAAGAAACTGTTGTTTCAGATTCGTCCTGCTCGGATCAGGAACAGCTACCGAATACTTGACTGACATAACACACAACCCTGGCGCACTAATTAATAACCTAGGTAAAGCCAGAATCCATTTAAATAGACACATAATTCATTTCACTTACAACTTTGAAAACTTGTATGACGAATATCTCAGTTTAAATAAACAAACTGAATTAGTAAAAGCAGAGATAAGTAAAACTAACAGCAAAGAAACACTTCAAGAATTTAATAATCATTTTAAGATAATAGATTATTATCAAAAAGATATAAGTATGAAATTTCAAACTTTAGAAGTAAAACCAAATAATAGAATTAAAAGGGGATTAATAAACGGTATAGGCACAATTATAAAAAGTATCTCCGGAAACTTAGATAATGAAGACGCGGAAAAATATGATAAATTAATTAAAAATTTAAAAGAGAATCAACAAATAAGAGAAAGAAATGTTTTAGAAAATTATAATACTAATACACAAATGATTAAACAATTTAATGAAACTATGGATAACGTTCTACATAACCAGTTAATCCTGAAATCTAGAATCCTTAATATACAGTCCTTTTTAACTAAAGAAGCTACCTTAATTGATCGTTTGTATGTAAAAGAAGTAATGAACCAGATTATTCATTTATTTAAAATTATTCAAAATACTTTAAATAATATAATGATTTCTCTTAGTTTCTGTAATATGGCACAATTACATGAAAGTGTAATACCTCAAAATTTGTTGAAAGAAAATATTTTTAAAATAATTAAACATAAAGAGTTTGAGTTTCCATATGAATTGAATTTTAATGAAATGAAACAATTAGTCAGTCAGCTGAAGAAGTTTTCCAACATCACCAAGAAGCTTGCAGCACTAAACAACAGGAAAGTTTTTTTATTACAATGTCGACATCGTCGAATTTTTCCATCTCATATAAATAATATAACAGAGTGTTTATTTAAAAAAATATAATGCAATTATACATTTTTAGTTAGTTTGAGAAATATTATTTGTAATTTAAAGAAATCAATTTTGAAACTAGAATTAGAGATGACCTTCAATAATATTAGTGTTTTACAAACTAAATTGAACAAGTTGAAACAAAGTTTAATGAACATTTTACCGATAAATATTTGTAACAAATTTTTTTATCATCAAGAAATTTTTTACAATAACAGATTTGAAAAAATAAAAAACACGCAAGTTAAGAAAATTAACAACCTATGGACAAAATACAATGTTACAACTAACAGTAACTGTGATAAATGTATTAAAAATTTAACGAAAGAACAAATACCTGAAAATTATAAATCATTACTAGCTTTTGGACCTAATTTTGCTCTTACACCAAATAATGATGAATTACCAATTATTAAAATCATAACAGATGTTGAATACTGTATCAATTCTCAAAAAAACTGTAGCTCAGAAGAGAAAAATGAATTAAGAGCAAAAACAACGAATGTTATAACAAATCACATAAACCGGACCAAAAATATTAAATCTGTTAGTGTAATAAATAGAGTCTTTAAGTAAACTAAACAATTTTTAAAAAATAACCCAAATTTAATAGTAACAAGTTCTGATAAAAGTAAATGCACTGTCATTATGTATAGGGATGAATATAAAAACAGAATGGAGGACCAACTGAGTGACTCCATAGGTTAATTAACAAAGACCCGACGAATAAATTTCAAATTTTAAACAATAAATTGATCAAGGAAATGTTGGACTTAAAAATGATTGATGAAAAAACTTACCAACTGTTAAGAAAACATAACTCGAACTCTCCTAGATTGTATGGTTTACCGAAGACGCACATACCACCCCCTATTCCTTTGAGACCAGTAGTTTCCTGTATTAATTCACCCTCGTACAATTTAGCTAAATTCATAACACAAATTCTTAATAATTTAATACCTACGTTTACCTTTAATGTAAAAAATTCCTATGATTTCGTAACCTTCAGTAAAACTATTATAATACCAGAAAATTACATTTTAATATCTTTAGATGTGACTTCCATGTTTACTAATATACCCAAAGATATGGTGATACAAGAAATAGAATACAATTGGGACGAAGTTGAGAAATATACCAACATTACTTTAAATATGTTTAAGAAAATCACAGAGTTTTGTTTCGATAGCAGCTATTTTAGTTTTGATGGAAAGTTTTCTCAACAATTGTTTGGTACAGCTATGGGGAATCCGGCGTCCCCTATTTTTGCCAATTTAATTATGAATAGGTTACTTTCAGACATCATGAAAGATTTCCCAGTGCCGATTCCCTTCATAAAATTGTACGTTGATGATATTGTTCTGGCTATTCCTAATGATTATAAGGAAAATATTTTAGAATATGTAAATAAATTTAACCAACATATCCAGCTTACGTTAGAATGTGAAACTAATAATAGTTTGCCCTTCTTAGATGTTTTATTGATTAGATCAACAGATGGTACGATTTTGACAGATTGGTATAAAAAAAGTAGCTCATCTAACAGAATTTTTAATTATCAATCCGGACATCCATTGAGACAAAAGATTAGCATTATTAAAGGTATGAAACATAGAATTTTAAATATTTGCCTCATAGTTTCACCCAAAAAAATTTAAATATATTAAAACAAGATCTAATAGAAAATAATTATCCTAGAGGTATGATAAAAAGAATGTTATTTGATAATGTGATAGATAAGAGGACAGTTGTCAGATAAAACGATGAACCAATTTTGTATTTTAAGTTACCTTTTATTCTTAATTTAACTGAAAGATTGTGTAAAATATTAGAAACAGAAAATGTAAAAATAGCTTTATATAACAATAAGAAATGAAATGTAATCTTCACAAAACTTAAGGATAAGATAGCTATAGAATCAACACCTTTCACAATTTATAAATTGCAATGTAAAGATTGCGTGAGTACATACATAGGTCAAACGAAACAGTACTTAGGTAGTAGAGTAAAGAACCATATATATGATTGTAAAAGTAAAGGTAATATTGATAAAATTGCTTTAACACGACACCATTTTAATACTGGACACGACTTTGATTTAAAAAATGTCAAGATTTTAGATATCGAACAGAATTTACAAAAAAAGGTTGTTTTTAGAAATGATATATATTAAATTAGATAAAAATACTGTAAACCTAAGAACTAATATAGAAAATTTGAGTAATTTATATATTCATATTTTTAAATAATTGACCAATGTGTATATTCTTGCCTACGTCTACGTGATTTCTCTGACAACTTGTTTTGTTTTTGTTTTTTCTTACACTGTATTGGCAATAGTGGTTGTTGCCTCCACAGGTGTTTCATTTTAGTTGAACCTTCAGTCACTCAGTTGTTCCTGTTCGTATAACATTATTTTGTGTAACACTGTAATTCTCAGCTGGAATGTTGTTTAGATTTACTTATAATTTTCAATTTAAACTGTATACTATTCATGCACCATTGTGGAATTGTAAAGATATGATAGGGGAAGGTCGGGTAGCCCCGGCCGGCGGGTAGCCTCGGCCACTGTGAATCCAAGCTCCCACGCACACATAGATACACTTTGCACACTTGAAAACGTTCGCAGCGCCGCGTGACCGAATAATATAAACAGCGGTGCGGTGAACATCGAACGAATAACAAGTGCCAACGGTTTGAATGTTTGATGAAGATTTTTTCGTGTGCCGATTACTTTTCGAAAGCAGATAAAATATATCAAATGTAAGTATTTTATCATCACTTATTATTAATTATGTGTAGTTATTATTGTAGTAAGTGTGCCAGGTTAAATAATTTCGTTAGCGTAGTAGGTGTTTTAAAAAAAAAAAATAATTGAAGATCGAGATGACCGGGTACCCCCGGCCACACGTTTGTCGGGTAGCCTCGGCCACTTTTTGGGTGAAGAGTATGAGTGAATGTAACTTGTTTAAAAGTTTATTTTTACAACTGAGTGGGTACAATATGCTATGGTATGTATACAAAATATTTTTTTGGTTTTCAGGTCATTCGGAAATGCCGAAATTTAAGGAAAAAGTTACAAGAAGGGGTGATTGGGACGAAAATGGAATGAAACAGGCTATTTTATGCGTCAAAAAAAAGAAATATCGATAAGAGAAGCGGCTGTTAAATACGGAGTGCCCAGAAGCACCCTTCAGGACAGGCTGAAAGCAAAAAGCGTAAAAAAGAAGATTACAACTGCAACGACAACTGCGACCAATAAAAAGAAACCAGCACTGAAGAAAATAATGAAAACAAAACGGAGCATTCAAAATTTAACAAGAGACGAAGAGACCGAGTGCATTATTTGCGGAGAAACCTTTGAAGAAGACTGGATACAGTGCGCTAAATGTAAAGACTGGGCGCACGAAGACTGTGTATACATCGATGGAGCGCAATCTTACTATTATTGCGACGTATGCACTGCAAAAGAAAAACTTGGTCATCATTAATGCCTATGGCACACTGGTCGATGAGCGTCGATGACCATCAATGAACTCCTCGATAAAACAACAGAACGCACCCGTCATCGACGAAAATTAGAGGCTCCTCTATTTCCATCGAAGAGCTCATCGATGAAACGAACGTATCTCATTTCACTCGTATCTTTTGTGTCTCACTTCACGTTAGCATATTTTTGAAATTTAGTTTTTCTTTCTCAACTTTAGAAGCTTTTATTGTTTGTCAATGAAGGGTGCGTTCTGTTGTTTCATCGAGGAGTTCATCGATGGTCATCGACGCTCATCGACCAGTGTGCCATAGGCATAATAGGTGTGGCCGGAGCTACCCGCCAAAATCTTTTTTGACGAAAATTAAAGGCTAATTGTAAGACTTGATTTAAGCTAAGTTTGTGAAATTATTGGACTGTTATGTTAATTAAACTATTTTAAATATGTTAGAATTATTGTTTACGTTCAAAATTAAAGTCTAATTCTATTGATTTCATATTTTTTTGGAGTTTTGCTTATGTGTCCGTGGCTACCCGACCTTCCCCTATTTGTTAAGGTACGTACATTTATTGTTTAAAATTTAAAAAAACTTGTATCACATGTATTAATTTTATATAACTTTGTAGTTCTGAGGATGGTTATAAATTAACCGAAACGTTAACGAAAAATATCATGAGTTCTTGATTATTTATTGTCTAAATTCCTCATCAATTGACACGTGACACGATCAGCCAATCCATGAAACAATTAATTTCAACTTATTGCAAATTAGAAAATTATGAAATAGATTATTTAATCTTAGTGCCATTATACCTTGACAAGGAGTTAGAATTGCTTCAATACACTCCTGTACCAACTGTTCAACATGGTGAAGTGTTAACAATATTTCGAAATGAACATCTACTGCTAAAAGAAAGTGATAAGTTGTATTTAGTGCGAGGTGAATGTAAGAAAATAAATAAACAATATTTCTGAAACCACGTAAATAATGAAGTTATTATTAAAACTGATTGTGATTATCAAGTTATATTTAATCTAGATATCACTAATTGTAATTATATTAAGATAAGTAATAATATCGTATAATTAATTTGTTAGAAATAAGTAATACTAATCAATTTATATTGTGTTATTTGAATAACGAAAAAGTAAAAATAAAGTGTAAAAACGAATATGAGGAATATAAAAATGTAAAAGGAATATTTTTATTAAGAAATGATGAGTGTAAAATAAATAATAAACAGTTGATAAATAATGTTGATAGTGTAGAACCAATAATAGTTTCTGATTATAAATTTAATATTAGTCAAAATAAAAAGTTAAATTCTGAAATAGAATTACAACATATTAAGGAAATGAAAATAGTTCGTCATATGTTAGAACCTGTAAAACAAATTCCTCATATAAATAATCATAATATTGTAAAGTATGTTGTATGATAGTAATAATTATTATTATATTAATTTTAATTTTACTTAGTAGAAAGATTAACAACTGTAAGTTGAATAAAAGAAATTTAGTAAGCATTCCCCTGCAAGAACTGAATCTTCCAAGTGACGCTCACATCTAATGGGGGAGGATTTATATAGTTGATTTATTGATAACGTATTAAGTATCTGAGAACCCTTACTCAGCATGAATATATTTCCTTTGTTCTTAATCTTACTTCTAGGAATAAGATTATAAACTTCTACTGTTATATGTTAGATTGTAATTTGTTTGTCACTCTGAACTCGGCTCTCAACGAGTTAAGTCGCTCTTGTTTCAAATTAAAAGTCGTTTTTTAAAAAGGTTGTTTTTGGATTTATTAACATAAATTATATAATAATCATTTTATAAAACTCGGTTTGTTCTTTTTCTATTCAACCTTACATTTAATTTATCACAAACTGATATGGAGTCCTTCATTATCAAAAATAATTAATCAACTTAAAAATTATTATTACCAACGTAATTTAAAGTTGTTTACCTCATTTGAATTTTGTAGCAGGTCTTGGAGAGTGCGGACAAGACACGAGAACGTGGGTCTGCTTGACGGTCGCTCGCACCAACACTCGCGCATTACTTGGTAGCTACACACATAAACACCGCTCATACAATGCCACACTCACTATGTACCTCTTACATTTCCCTTGTGGAGTACTCGGGCCGCTCCAAGCGGTAGTCGCTCTCCAGCTTCCTGTAGAAGCGGAAGTCCGCCTCCAGCTCGGCGTACGGGGTCCGCGCTAGGCTGAAGAGCTCCCATAGCACTACGCCGAATGCCCACACGTCGGACTGCGTGGAGAACGTCTTGTCTCGGATGGACTCGATCGCCATCCACTTGACCGGTAGCGGGCACTGTTGGAACACATACAATACTTGCAGCTGCACACAAATAACACTATACAACTGTTGCTCACTTGAGATGTCTTCTTGTAATAACCACTAGAGCTTAAAGTCTTTGACAGCCCGAAGTCACTAATCTTCACCAAGTAATTTTCGTCTAGCAGAACATTTCTCACCGCTCGGTCTCCGTGCAGGATCTGTTTGGAGGCGAGGAACTCCATGCCTCGTGCCACTTGCAGCGCCCAGCGCAGCAGCTGCAGGGTGCTAACGCCGCCCGAGCCACGACTAACCGCGTCTAATTCACACACAACAACTCTTGCATATGATGAATATTTAATATTTAAACTTAAACAGATCAATTCTGAATAGAGTTTGTTTAGCTAATCTTAAATTTTGGCTAAACTAACTTTACTCAAATCCGACATTGAAAGGTTTTTCAAAATCACATTTTAAAAAGTTAACTGTAACAGAATTATATTTAGGTTTATTGAAATTATTTAAAGAATATGGTTTAGCATAATTTGTCTTAATCAAAATTTAAGATGAACTAAAACTTTTTTAAGAATCAGGCTGTATATGAATACCTTGTAGGGAATCGTTGTCATCATCGGGGAAACAAATGAGTTCTGTATTTGGATCTATTAAATTGATGAAATTACAACGATTTGCCCTGAGATAGTTGCTAAGGCTACCATGTTCACAATATTCAATTACAACAAGCAGATTTCCTGAAAAAGTTATTGTGATATTTTAAATATTTATATGAAATTGAATTTTTGTTTACCTTCCGCAATTTTGTCTGTACACGCTCCCAACAGATTGATCAAGTTGATGTGCTTCTCAAGATGACTCATTATTTTGAGTTCACATATTAAAGAATTTAATTCAATGACGTTACAGTTCCGGTGAAGCATCTTAACAGCAACAGATTTTTCTGATTCTCCGTCAAAAAAATTTGTAACTGTTGCTTCGACCACAAGTCCAAAATAACCTGAGCCCAAATTATATCCTACAAATAATTTAGTTTTAGTTGTTTGTTATAAATTAATATACAGGGTGTTTCATAACTTCAGGTACATACGTTAATGGTACATGTTATTTGATCTGCTGATTACGAATCAAAAAGATTTTTTTTTTTAATCCCAAAATTATTTTCCATGTTTCCCAGTCGAAAATTTTTCGTTGCCGCTTCCACTATGTGGATTATTATGTTAAAGTTATTAATTAAATAAAATTCTATTATAAATAACTGCTAATAATTGAATTGTGTAATTATTCCTTCGTAGTACGTCAGTAGGTCAATTTATTGTTTCTTTTGTGAATGATACATACATAAAAGTGTAAAAGAATTGGTGATTTGTTTTAAAAATGGATAACTTGAACGGATTTAGTGATAGTGAATTAGTGGACATAGTGCTAGCAAAAGTAAAAAAGTAAAAGTTTATTTTTATTTAGCTTCAGCTAGTACATTCATCACCAAAATAATTATTATAATGAAACAGACAAAAGAAAAAATAAAGACAACTATTAACATAGACTACATATTTACATCACATCAAGAATTATAATGGCATTTCAGTGCGTTTTAAACTCTTTAACTGATTTGGTTTTTTTTTACATATGCTGGTAATTTATTATAACAATCTAATCCTCTATGAAATATGTTATTGCAACTGCTCATTTTGCTTTTAGAATCTATATAAAAACATTCCTTTTGCCTTGTACTGTAATTGTGGACATCTTGATTTAATCTGATATTATCTTTTAAATATTTTGGTAACATTCCCATCATAATTTTATAAATAAATACCATTGTATTGTATTCACAATGCTGTTTAATATTCAGCCAGTTCAGAGCACTAAGCATATCTTTTATTCTAGTGTACCGCGAACATTTTAATATTACCCTCATAGCTCTATGTTGTAAAAATTGTAATTTATTCATTTCGCTTTGGTTACACAAGTATAGTATAGTACTACAATAATTAAACTGTGGTAATAGTATAGTGTTATATATTAATTTTACAGTCCATTGTGATACAAATTCACTAATTCGTCTTAGAAAATTAATTTTTTAGCAACTTTTTTACATATGTATTCTACATGCGCATTAAAATTTAATTTTCTATCTATCACTACTCCAAGATATTTCATTGTGTCAACAATTTCTAAACTTACATTTTCAATACTTATTATAGAATAGTTATTATTTACAATTTTTCTATATTCATTTTCTTTTGTTATGAACATAGTTTTACATTTAGTGTAATTTAGCTTAGGTTTATTAACATTCATCCATTCTTCAACATTCGCCAGATCTTTATTCATTTCTAAAATTACCTTACTACTATCACATCCATTGTTATAAATTAATGCATCATCTGCAAAGAGATGCAATTCACAATTATCTATTATTTCTGGCATATCATTAATATATTTAGTGAATAATAAAGGGCCCAGTACACTCCCTTGCGGCACACCTAGATCGTTACGTATTAAGTTAGATTTCACATTATTTATATTAACAACTTGCTCTCGACTATTTAAGTTTGATTGAAACCAATTAAGTACAGAATATTTGAAACCATATTTGCTCAGTTTACCTAACAACGTGTTTCTGTCAATGGTCTCAAATGCCCTTCGTAAATCTAAAAATACAGCACATATGGTGTCATTGTTATCCAATTTACTTTTCCAATTGTTAAGTACAAAATTGAGAGCAGACTCACAGGAATGATTTTTCCTAAAACCTGACTGTTCTTTTATAATTAAATTATTTACATCTAGATACTTCGTAATTTGCTTATGAACTACAACTTCTATAATTTTTTCACACACTGGTAACATGTTAATAGGCCTAAACTCATTAACATTTTTTGTGTTATGTACTTTTTGTATTGGTCTTACAGTAGATAATTTTAGTTTATTAGGAAATACTCCGGATTGTAAAGAAGTATTTATTAAGTTTAATAAAGGATAGCCTATTACCTGGAAATAATCTTTTATGAACTTAGTATCTATTTCAGTAGGACTAAATTTATTTTGTAGCGAAAAAACTATCTTTTTTAATTCAATTATCGTTATCGGTTGAAAGTTTATTAGTTCACAATTTGGTGGTACATTTATGTTTCGTGTTACTTGATTAATGTCCGCACAGTTGTTTGCTGGAATTGAATTTGTGATATCAATTATCCTCTCGATAAAATATTTATTAAAAATATTAACAATTGTTTGTGGATCTTTATGAACACCATTTTCATCTTCAATTGCTTTTATTTCAGTATTCTTTTTATCACTAATAATATTTTTCAAAGTTTTCCACATACGGTTCGAATTATTTTTGCAATCATCAATATGTTTGTAATAAAATTGTTTATTTATTTATTTATTTATTTATTTATGTTACGCTGTACAACAGGAATTTAATCCCAATTACAGTACAGGGTCCGCACTCACCGAGCCGCAGTGTGGTAGTTTTTTTTATATAATTTCTAGCTTGAGTGCGATTCGAACTCGGGATCTCTGGATTCGAATTCCGTATCGCTATCCACACCACCGTACTGACGGACCCACCGTACTGACGGATTGTTGTTTCCTATGTCTAATAATTATACTAGCGTAATTACGTTGCATTTTATAATTGTCCCAATCACTTTGTAGTCCCGTGAACTTAAATTTACTATATGCACGATCTCTTAAGATTAATGCCTTGTGAACACTATTATCGAACCACGATTTCTTTTTACTGTATTTATTACGCCGCACTACTTTACAAATTGTACTGTTTCTTATACACATTTTTATATTCTTTTCAAAAGTATCATATAAGTCATTTACATTACTTAATTCGTACTTCCAGTCGCACTGTATAAGTTCCCTTTCACACATATCAAAATGTACTGTCTTAATCTCTTTTGTTTGATTGATATTCGCATGTGGCATTACGTTATTAATATTAATACTTATAATATTATGGTCTGTTATTTTAGGATTATTGAGTACTTGCAAACCATTCTGTAAATCAAAATTATTCGATAACACTAAATCTATAATTGTTTTTGTTGTTGTAGTCACTCGCGTGAAGTCATTCACCAATTGTTTATACCCATTCATTTGTACAATTTGTTTTAATTTAGAGGAATAATTGTTTTTTTCATCCGCCCAATTTATATTAAAATCTACTAAAATAATTTGATAGTTTGTTGTGTCACAAAGATTTCCTAAAAATTCATCTACAAAATCAATAAATTCAGTACGATTACCACTTGGCGAATGGTATACGACCGAAACACAATAACTTTTTAAGTGAAACTTTATTTTAACACTAATTAACCAGTAGCACAAATCTTTATTACTATTTTTTTAAATCTTTACTTGTATATCTTCCCTTGCCAAAATTAATACTCCCCCTGTGTGTCTACTGATTGAATCACATCTTATTATTTTGTATCCATTTATATTTAACTCTCTGTTTTCCATATCCTCTGTTGTACGCGTTTCCGACAAGCAAATTATTGCTGGATTAATATTTCCCGCAAATATTCTTCTATTTCATCTTTATGGTCAATGTAACTTTGTGCATTCATATAAATTATAAAGGGATCCTTATTACAATTCAGTAATTGCTATTTGTAATTTATTTTGTATTGAGCTGATTCCATTTTCCTCATTAATACAGGACATTTTCTATCCATTGCATTGTGTTGGACATTAATATTAAGATGAAATTTCTTGTTAGCATTTAAGCAATTTATACAAGTTGTTTTTTCCACTTTACATTCTGCAAACTTATGTTCACCCGCACATTTGCCACAGGCTATTTTATTGTTGCAATTGATTTGTTTATGATTGAATCCGAGACATTTGTAACATCTTTGAATATTAATATCCTCATATATTGGGCATCTGTTCCAGCTAATATTTAATTTACCCTCTTTCATAATTTTGGCAAATGTTTCCCCATCTACTTCTACACTGGCCAATTTCTTGTTTTTCTTTCCCACACACCTTTTATACTAATTTCTGATTTATTCGTAAATATATTTTTATTTTGAGCTTACATATGTTCTTGTAAATTTTCTTATGTTATTTCTTCATCAAAACCAACAATTTTTATTGTAGGCTTTTTTAATTCAGTAACTCTCATATTATATTTATCACCTAATTTAGTAACTGCTTCACATTCAAGTTTTTTTATATCGTCATCCTTGTTGCACTGCACTGCAATTCCACCTTCTTTGACATTTTTCACAGTTGTGACACCCACTGATATCTTGGAGGGTTTAATATTTTCACAGACATCATTTCTCGTTTGTTCACAATTTTGCTTTTCTTTTGGTGTAATTATAAGCGCTGGTTTACTACATATATACGCATAGTTTACTTTCTTCCCTTCACTAACTGTGTTACCTTCTGAAGTAATATTATTCACATTTTTTTTATTTCAGTAATCTCACTGTAGAACTTACTTATTGCCTCATCAACTATATTTTTTACATCCTTTATAGATATATTTCCTTGCCGACAATTTATACAATACCACTTAATACCATCGCATTCTTGTATTACTTTATACTGTTTATCTTTTACTCCGGCACATTTTAAATGGAACCAACTTTTGCACTGTCCATCGCACCCTAATACATTATCTCCATCGAATTCTATAGAGCATTTACTGCAGATTTTAGCTTCATATGGAGAGGCGAGACAAAATGCGAGACTAGCAGAGCGTATTTATGCGGAAGGTTTTCCTCAAAGACGGCATCCTAACCATCGTATGTGTGTTGGAATTACACAACGCCTGCGTGACACAGGATCTTTGCGACCTAATCGTGGTAGAGAGGGAGGCCCTCGCCAAGTAAGAAATCATCACATTGTTGAAGATGCAATTTTAAACGCCGTCCATGCTGACCCTACAGTTAGCACAAGAAGAATATCACGACTTTACATGTTGCACATTCCAGTGTTTAGAGAACTATTCGGAATCATGGTTATCATCCGTACCATTTTCAAAGAGTGCATGGATTACTACAAACTGACCATTCAGCTCGGGTAAATTTTTGTGAGTGGCTTCTACAACAACATGCCCTAAATCAAAATTTCACCTTGCACATAATCTTCTCTGATGAAGCAAATTTTACGAGAGACGGAGTTTATAATTTTCATAACTCACATCACTGGGCGATTGAAAATCCACATGTTATTGTAAGAAGCAATTTCCAACAGCGATTTTCTTTGAATATCTGGGCTGGAATCATAAATGGAACGTTACTTGGTCCCTATGTTCTATCTAATAGAATGAATGGTGCAAATTATTTATCTTTCTTGCAAAATAATTTGCCGGAGTTATTGGAAGATATTCCCTGAAATACACGGCAGTATGCATGGTTCCAGCATGATGGTGCATCACCGCACTTTACACGTAATGTGCGGCAATACTTAACTCAAACCTTTGAGGATAGGTGGATAGGACGTGGTGGTCCAGTACAATGGCTTCCTAGATCTCCGGATCTAAATTCATTAGATTTTTATTTTTGGGGCTATTTCAAATCATAAGTTATGATAACCAGGAAGCTCCTGAAACTCTGGAACAATTGAGGGAACGGGTTGAAAACACTGCTAATTTTATGAGACATCATAATTCGTTCAACGAAGCTTGCAGCGTGTCTTAATTCACCGTGCTGCATTATGTATGGCAGAGAATGGCAACAATTTTGAGCAATTTTTTTAAAAATTATTCGAATTGTATGTGTTTTATTTATTTTGACATGTCAGTTATTTGAATACATAATAAACTATAATTATTGTTTCATTAAAAATTATTAAATTTTGTTTGTTTATTTTACTAGTATTATGTAATTTCAATTGTTGATTACCTACTTCATTGTTTGTGTTTAATAGGAAAGTGAATCCAGTGCAGTACTACAAAAAATGTTTTAGGTAAACAATCCTTAATTTTTAGAATTTTGAAAAAATTCTTTTAGATTCGTAATCAGCATATCAAACAACATATACTATTAACGTAAGTACTGGAAGTTATGAAACATCCTGTATAATTGCTTAACTAGTGCAATTAAATTTCTTGGAATTTCCCATTTTGTATCATATGACAGCAGCGCAGCTTGCACGGATATGTTTAAATATGAATTTACACATTGTAATTCTCCAGCTTTAAACTTAATGAAACCAGCTTCATTTAATACTTTTCGCAATTTCTGTACAATAAATAAACATTCAGCTAAGTATCACTAATTTCAAATTAATTTGAAAACTGTACCTTGTATTTATTTGTCCTTCTCGCTAGTAAAACTGGTGCGACAATAATCAGAATAATCAAAAAATTACTATTCCATAATAGGGAATGAATGAAACTGAAAATAAACATGTAAATCCTTAATTTTATATAACTGATAGCATATACCGAATTATTAAATATTTAAAATGTAGTTTCGGTACTTCTAAGGTTAAGGTCAATGCATGCCTGCTAACATTTGCACGCTTTGTTCGCGGCATATAAATAATATTTTGAAGACGAATGTATTTTGATGATAAAACAAAAAGTAAGATATAGTTTGGTCATCCATTTAATTAAATTTACTATAAGTACTACTAATATTTTGATTGCGTCCGAGTTTACACTGTATCTGTCTGCAAACGTAGGTTCGCGGTGCGAGAATCTCGTCCAAATGGATTTTCTGCTATGCAAGTGTAGAGTCCAGCGTCAGATCGTTGTACATAGTAAATAGTGAGTTCTGAATTGTCAGCAGCGAAGCCAATGTGCTGACCAAGTCTTTGTACTTCAGTGGTATTATGTAAAGGTTATTATTTTTGTTAGAGATTGAATGTATCGGAACTGGTTGATGAACCTTCATCCAGGTGATCACGGGTTTCGGATCACCGGCAGCTGAACATGTCAGGTTCACGATGTCCTCGAGTACCACGGTGATTTCTTCTTGCTCTTTGAAGCTACTTGATACAATTCTGGGCGTTTCTCCTTCTAAAATTACCATAATTATTTATTATTAATGTTAGTTAGTATTTCATGATAATAGAATATTAACTTACTTTTAACCAAAATAAGTTTTGTTCTATAATTTCCTCTATTTGTAGAATAAAATACATTACATGAGTAATTCCCTTGATCTTCCTCCGTTATATTGTCAATTTTTAAAATGATTACACCAGTTGTATTCCTGACATCTCGACTATATTCTATAGTCAAGTTCTGTGCGATATAAAATACATTAGAGGAATCATAAAATAAGTATTATAAGCAGAACCATTACTTGAATATTTTTATGGTTTGGTGTTATCCAGGACATTTGGAAGCCAATATTGTGGTTAACAGCCACTTTACATCGTAGAACTAATGGTTGTCCAATGTATGCGTAGTCGTATGTCAAATTCAGTATGACTGGTCTTCTTACTCCAAATTGATCTACAAATATGAATGTATCTACTGAGTGTTGGGCGACTCCTCCATGGATTTATACTCGGAAGACCGGTATAGGCCCGATTAGTCAAGCGCACAAATTCCATTTGTTTGTAATGTATGTAAGTTGAAAGTGTATGCTTATAAATATTGAGAATAGTTTATTATTAAATATGCATACCTACTTCTTTTATAATGTAACAGTTAGAAGCCAAGTTACATTGTATTTTGCACCACATTTATTTTTAAGATGAGTTTCATATTAAATGTAAATAAACAAAAATACTCGAAATTTAATTTTTTTATTTCATGGAGGTAAATAAGTATATTATTTGTTCAAAATAAATAAAAACATGGACATTTAACATAGAATAGTATATTGTGTTATTTATGAGGAAAGAGTTTTGCAATGGCTCTTGCCTACGTGTGTTACATTTTTTTTCAACATTAAACGTGAAATAGTTATTTGTGTATTAAGAGCGTAAAGTGTTTCTTTGTTACTCGAACACAGTTATTGCAGGACAAGCCGAAGGGCGAGTGAGGGAAATGACATTTTCACAAGTAATGTTGACAAAAATAGATTTTTTGCAAATAAAAAATATCTGGCAAACATTTATGCTACCTAATTGCATATGATAATAGTAAATCTCATCGACACACCTTATTCACTACAGATTACCTAATTTTATGTTCACAAATGAAAGAAAATCGACTGTGGCAATAAATGAGGTAGGTAATCTATGTTAAATAAAGTGTCTAGATAATGCTAATGATAATTTAAAATATTGGGATAAAAATGCTCTAATTTTTTATATTTACAGTAAATCCAGAGTTGCTAGTCGAAACCAGAATCGAAACCGTTAACCGAAAAAAAATAACAGGAATTAAAACGCGCAAAAATTTATACCAATACGAACCCGCAATCGAAAGCAAAGCCATTTTTATTTATCGGTTAACTGCATTATATTGTTCTTTGTAATTGAAGTAAAATTGTAAATTAGAATGTTTAAAATAATTTACAAGTATTAACTTTATTGCATATTGATTGAATTCATCTCGCGACCTTGACATGTTGTATATTTTTGTTTGTTGCTGTAACTGGGAAAGAATAAAACGCTGATTAGTGCTGATCACTGACCGACGTTAAAGAACGCTGAAATTCCGCTGACCCATAGTTCATTAGTTGATATCCTCTGATATATAGTAAATAATATCAAATTAAGCCAAACAAGTAATATTTAGTATATTTTATTCCGCCATCGTGACCCGCCGACACATGGTTGTTACCCACTGATTTGAGATGATGCTAATTACAGTAATGTAAATAGTGACATCCGTCTCATAAACTATATGTACGTGTTTTGTATTTTTAAATGTAAAATGAACTTGCGTAAAAGTTTCCAAATTAGTTTAGACCCAAAATACATCAAATCAATGTTATACAGATTAAATAAGTAAGCATCAAATTTTATTTTAACATTTCATAAATGAAAAAAATCAGGTTTAAAGTTTATTGGAAATACGGGTGGGTCTCTACCAGATCGACATTGACATGATAAACAACCATTGCTTATCGGCCTAGTTTTATTTACACCATTTTGAGCAGAGACATACATCAAGATTAAATTTTTGTGATTGGATTTTACAACGTACAGAGGAAGATATAAAATTTTATACGAACCTATTTTACATTGATGAAGCTGTATTTACAACAAAATTAATGTTTGGTGTGGAATTATGAATAATCACTTATTTGAACCAAATGGATAGGGAGGGGAACAAATAATGATTTGAATATAAGGTTTTTTCCGCCCACCAGATTAAACACCAATGTATTTTTGTTTGTGAGGTTACTTTAAATCAGGTCTATTAAAGGAGAGCGAGAGATAGAGTAGAACTAAGGCAAAAAATATGTGAAGGGTGTAGTAATATTCCGCCTTTTATGTTACAAATTGCAGTTTAAAGATTGAGAAAATGAATGGAAAAGTTTTCAAGTAGCCAAGGACATGTGAAAATTTTATCATTTAATCATAGTGCTCAGAAAAAATTCGTGATTTTTATGATTTTAATTTGTTGTTTATCTTATTTTCATTATATATTTTAAAAATAAACAATTTTAATAATCTTATTGTGCATTATTTACTAACAAATTGCCGATCACTCGTATTTTTAGTTGCACGGCGGTTTTGGGGCAAACCGGTGAGTAACGCTTGAGTGCCGGGTTGGGAAAATTAGATTTAGAGGAGGTGAATTTTGGAAGTGAGTTTTTCCGGGGTTCTGCTCGGAAAATCGGGGATTTTCCGAGTGGCGGCGCCGATCTAGGGTGGGAGGCGTCGAGTAGGGGAATAAAAAGTTTGACCTCGGATTTCCGGGGGTTTTCCGGGTGGATTAGGTGCCGGGGAATCCGGAGAAGGGTTTCCTGAAGAAAAATTTTTGGGTGCCATTTTGACAGTAGATACTCCTTCCGGCGTCGACAGCGACGTGGAGTCGGTGGTGGGGATGGAGCTAGCTTCGGAGCTTAGCTCAGCAAGGAAGATGAAGAGGGGAGTAGTGTCCGTCGGGGGGGGGGGGGAAGAGGCGGATACTTAAAGGAGTACAGGACGTTAGGGACAAAGATGCTAGAGAGGTTTGAAGGGAGCAAGACGTCGCGGAAGGATTTCGAGTTCCTGGCGGCGACGTTGAGGGAGATGGAGGCGGTGTTCCTTGAAGTGTTGGTGGAGGGAGAGAGGAATAAGGGTAGGCTGCAGGAGCAAGATAGATTTAGGAGCATCATAGAAGGATATGCGAGGGAGGCGAGGCAAAGTAGGGAGGAGGTGGCGAAAACCACCCCTCAGGAGACACCAGCTAAGGGGGTAAAGCCGGTAGATCAGGGCAGGCGGCAGCCGCCTCCCAGCTACGCGGTTGTAGTTAGGGCTGAAAAGGAGAAGATGACGGCGGATGCTGTCAAAGAGAAGGTTATCAACGAATGCCGGAAGGAGGTGGGTAGTATCAAAGTCAGCGCTGTGCGGAGGGTAAGGGATGGGGTAACTATAGTTACTACGAACGAAGCGGACCTCAGGAAAATTATGGAATGCAGGTAATTCAGGGAGGTAGGGCTTAAGATGGATGACCCAAAGAAGGTAGGACCGAAAGTCATGATATTCGACGTGCCGGCGTACCTGACTGACGCGGAAGTAAGGGCAGAGCTTTACGGGAACAACTTGAGGGACGTACTTGGAGAGGCAGAGTTTAAAGAACGGGTCAGGAGCATAAGTAGGAGTAAGGGGATAGTTATAATGGAGGTGCCTCTCAAGGCAAAGGAGGCGATGATAAAACGGGGATACGGGAGAGTACACCTGGGCTTCGCAGCCTATAGGGTTAAGGAGATGGACACCGTGCAGCGCTGCTTTAAGTGTTACGGGGTGGGGCACATGGCGCAGGAGTGTAAGTTTAAGGCAAATGCATGCAGGAGATGTGGGGAAATAGGACATCTAATAAAGGATTGTAAGGGAGATATAGCATGTAGAGTCTGCAAGGAGACTGGGAAGCCATCGGGACATTCGGTGTTCTCAAGAAGCTGCCAAGCTTACGAGGAGGCCGCTAGGAGGGCTAGAAGGCGGATAACGGCTGATTAATGGCGGGCATGAGCATTATTCAGTTGAATTGTGGCAGGGGTAGGGGAGTCATGTTCGATGTCGGCCAAGGGCTAGTCAGTGAGAATGTGGGTGTAGCTCTGTTACAGGAGCCGTATATATGGGGAGGCAGAGTCTGTGGCTTGCCATCGGCAATGCGCGTTTACGCCAGCTTTGGTGAGGGAGGAGCCAAGGCGGCGAACGTCGTTAACGATGACGCTCTCAACGTCATGGCAATACCCGAGCTGGTCACAGAAACTGGAGTGTGCGTATGCTTGGAGAGTACAGTGGGCAGGCTATACGTCTGCTCGTTGTACTGTAGATTTGGTGGCGACATCGAGCATGACATTGGGTACCTAGAGAGGGTGTTGGACACGGCGGACAACTGCCCACTGGTGGTGGGCATGGACGCTAATGCGGTATCGCCTTTATGGTTTAGTAAAGGGGAGATCCGATAAGGCGAGAGAGTCCGACGTGGGCATCGGACCGAGGATCTAGTAGGGGCAGGGATTTGGTGGTCATGAATGGACTAAGCCGTTTCTACACTTTTTGTGGACACGGCGGTATGAGCGATATAGATGTTACGTTAGGTAATAGGGCAGTAGATAGGTTGCATTGGGAATGGGAGGTTTTGCCCGGCTGGGGTAACTCCGACCATAACGCAATGCGGATCGTCATCAGCAGGGCATGTGCTGGTGGGGGTCAAAACGTGGAAACTAGTTCCCTAGGTGGTCTGTGAAGGAAGTCGACTGGGAGTATTACGGAGAAGCACTCTGTGACCGGGTAGACATAGGCGAGACAGAATACGCAGAGCAGACGGTAGAGGACATGACGGAGCGACTAACAGGGTAGGTTACTGACGTAAATGACCGTGTACTGAAGCGAGTGAAACGAGGTAGACAAAGACAGGTTAGGTGGTGGACAGACGAACTGACGAGACTGAGGAAGGTCACTAGAAGGAAGCGAAGGCTATTTCAGATAGCTCGACGCGACCAACTAGAGTCCTTACAGACGAGGCATGCGGAGTACAGGGAGAGTCTCGTGATGTATAGACGGACGATGAACGCGGAGGAGAAGGCAGGACTTTGTACAGGAGCATGGGAACGCCGACACTTGGGGTGCGGTTTACCGCATCTGCAGGGGGACAAGACGAAACGTGGACATACCGAGACTGAAGGAAGGAGACAGAGTTGCGGAAACGTGGAACGACAGTGCGGACATACTTCTGCGGGCATTCTTTCCTAGAGAGGACGGAGCGGAGTTGCACGTAGAACAAGGTAGGAACCGAGACAGGGAATTTAGCTGGAATGAGATTGAGGCTGCAGTCAAAGCAATGGCAGTAGGCAAAGCACCTGGCTTAGATGGGTTAGAAGTAGTAATAGCGAGACAGGTTTGGGCTAGTTTGAGGGGTTACGTGAAGGCCCTGTTCGATGCGTGTCTGAGGAAGGACTGCTTCCCCACGTTGTGGTAGCGGGGACGCGTGGTGGTGCTGCTGAAGTCCGACGATAGGTTGCGGGATGAGCCTGGTTGTACCGCCCGATCACACTGCTGAGCGTGCTCGGTAAGGTGCTCGAGCGGATGCTTGTTGGGCGACTCCAGCCCCTGTTGGACGGACTCAGTGGTCACCAGTACGGTTTCCGTCGAGGTAGGTCGACCGAGGATGCATTGGCAGAGGTCAAGCGTGTAGTGGGAGAATCTGCATGTAAGTACGTGTTAGGAGTTTTTGTAGATTTTAAGGGAGCGTTTGATAATTTGCTGTGGGGTAGAATACTATCAAGGTTGCATGATATCGGGTGTGAGGAGACTGGTCTCTGGGCTAGTTTCTTCGCAAACTGAAGGATGTGTGTTACGGGTAGAGTGGCCCAGTTTTCTGGAACCTCTGTATGGATACCCTGTTGTGGCGCCTTGCTGAGGTAGGTGGCAAGTTCGTGGCCTATGCAGATGACTTGCTCCTTCTTGTGGAGGGTGGAAACCGGCTCGAGCTGGAACGTGATGCCTCCCGCTGTCTGGAGCTCGTTTGCGAGTAGGGCCAGCGGGCAGGGGTTGCGGTTTCGGTCTCGAAGTCGGTGACCATGCTCCTGGAAGGCAGGTTGTCTGCAAATAGGCCGCCTGTGGTCAGGACTGCCGGGGTTAGTTTGCGCCATGTGCCAAGGGTTAAGTATCTAGGGGTAGAAGTAGGGGAGAGGATGAACTTCAGGCTTCACCTGGAGGGAATGCATGCTAAACTCGGTCGAATCGTGGGGATGATTCGGCGAGTATTGCGGAAGGAGTGGGGATTGGGCCGGCGAGCATGCAGAATCATCTTCAAGGGGTTGTTTCAGGCGTGCGTATTGTATGGGGCGATTGTATGGCAGGAAGTTCTTCAGTTCCAGTACGGGAGGGATCTGATGAACAAGTGCGAGCGGGTAGCATTATATGCATGCGTCAGGGTTTGTAGAACTGTTTTGACCGAAGCGATGCAAGTCATCATCGGTGAAATTTCCTGGTGGCTGGAGGCGAAACGTAGAGCGGGATACTACAAGTACAAACGGGGCGAGAGAATGGGAAACCATGACCTTGTCACAGATGGGGATGTTGCTGGTCTGTCCCCTGGACAGGCCAAGACATTGTTAGGGAACCGAGCGACTGAAGTTTGGCAAGACAGGTGGGATCGTTCGGAGAAGGGTAAGGTGACCTACTCCTTCATCCCGGACGTGACCTTTGTCGCAAAAACGAAGTGGTTCGACCCTAGTCTCAGACTGAACTTTCTGTTGACTGGACATGGTAGTATGAATGGTTTCTTACATCCGATGGGATTAGCGGAAGATGATGCATGCGCATGCGCCGGAGGTCGGGAGACCTGGGAGCATGTTTTGGGCGAGTGCTCGCTTTACGCGGACATTCGTGACCTGCATGCTTTCGGAGTAGTTAGACAAGGGGGAGGGCTTCACGTCGCGGGGATGTTGGGCAGCGAGGCGCGCTGCAAGGAGGGAGAGGCTTTCGCGCGAATTATAATACGGAGATTATAATTATTGAAAAAAATAAAACACTTATTTTTTCAATATAGAAGAATTTTTATTCAAGATGATGTTTACTTGTCGAGAATCAGTACAAGAGTGAGTTTTTTCTAACTAGGATACATGTTATATAATATCTTATGTTGCTAAAAGTTATGGAAAACTATTTTTCCAGTAATGTATTCGATTTCGAAGTTCTATCTTCCAGCGCATTAATTTTTGGTTGGCGTTTTTCATGTTAAACAGCCAGACTAATGGTCTGTGGTCTGTTTTAATTTTGAATTTCTGTCCGTAGAGATAGGGTTTAAAGTTATTTATTGCCCATACTATGCTTTTTAGTTCTTTTTCAATAGTTGAGTAATTTTGCTCAGCGGAATTAAAGGTTTTTGACGCGTATGCTATTGGTTTTTCTTGTCCGTCGTGTATTTGGGAAAGTACGGATCCCATTACGAAGTCCGAAGCGTCAGTTGTGAGGATGAACGGTTTTGTAAAGTCAGGTGGTTTCAATATTGGGGGATTGGAAATTAGCTCTTTTGCAAGTTTAAATGCATTTTGATATTCTTGATTTTCTATGTTTATTATTTGGCCCTTTTTTAGATAAGTAGTGAACGGTTTAGTGAGTTTAGCAAAATTTGGAATGAATCTACGATACCACGAGAGTTTACCAAGAAAGCTTTTAATTTCTTCAACAGTTTTTGGGATAGTTAATTTATTAATAATATCTATTTTCCTTTTATTTGGCTTAAGGCCTTCTGAAGAGATAACGAATCCTAGGTATTCTACTTCTGTTTGAAAGAATTCCGATTTATCAATTTGAATTTTTAAGTTAGCTTTTCGTAATTCATTAAAGACTTTCGTAATGTTTTCAAGATGTTCTTGTTCATTGTTTCCAAAGATAATAATGTCGTCCATATAGACTAGACAAATTTTGTTTATTAGGTCTTTTAAAACTTCGTTCATCATTCTTTGAAATGATGCTGGTGCGTTGATTAGTCCAAAAGGCATTCTCAGGTATTCGTAATGCGCTGAGGCTGTTGAGAATGCAGTTTTTTCTCTATCTTTGATATCTATTAAAATTTGGTGAAACCCTGAATGTAAATCTAAAGTGGTGAAGAATTTAGGTTTTCCGATTTTGTCTAATAGGTCATCTATATTTGGTAAAGGGAATTTATCTTCACGAGTTTTTTGGTTTAGTTTCCGAAAATCAATTACGAGTCGAGTTTTTCGTTTACCGGAGGCATCTGCCTTTTTTGGCACGATCCATATAGGAGAGTTGTACGGGGATTTAGATTTTTGAATAACCTTAGTTTTTAGCAAATTTTGTACATGTTCTTCAATGTCATTATCGTAACATTGAGGTAATCTGTAGTTTTTTTGTGAAAATGGGTATTTCATCCGTTGTATAAATTTTATGTGTAGTTGTATTTGTAGCAGAAAGTTGTTCGTGTTCCTTAGGAAATAAGTCTTCGTATTCTTTAAGTAGTTTAGCTATTTTTAATTTCTGACTTGTGTTTAAGTTTTGATCTCTAAACTGAATATAGGATAATTTATTATGGATTTTGCCTTGTGTAGTGAATTTCATTTTTCGGTTTTCAAAATGAATTTCGTTTGTTTTAAAATTTAGAGTAATTTTTAATTCTTTTAATATTTCCATTCCAAATAGGAGATTACAAAGGTGATGAAAGTCTACTACGTAAAATTTGAACAGTTTTTTATTTACTTTTAAGTTTACTGATTTTGTAAGGGTTTTTCTACCGTTGGCGGTGGAAAAGGTAATTTTATCTTGATCATTGATTGTTAAATTTCTTTCTTTCGCATATCTAGGGGATATAAAATTTATGTCAGATCCTGAATCGATTAGTATTATAGAATCGTTATTGTGTAAAATAGGAATTGAGTTCTCGTGACTTGTCATTACGTATTTTCGTTTTCTACGAGGTTTTCCTGAAAATCCTCAATTTGGTGTTCGTTCTCTTCGTCTATAGGGTATTCGTATAATTCGTCGTTTGTTTCGTCCGGCGGATTGGTTTCGTCGTTAGTATAGTTTTGCTAGTTATGATGTGGTACTATAGTTTGTGTGGACATTGGGTCGGTTTGTCTTGTTTGTTGTGTCATGGGTTTTGGTGTGAATGTCCTACGTGTATTTATGTCATTGATAATGTTTCGACGAGCAAAGTTATTTCTACCTTGTGGTTGGTATTGTCTTTGTATACTGATTGGTCTGGAAGGGAACGATTGTGCAGGGAATTTTTGTGGTGCGATATTATTTCTGAATTGTGGTGTGGTGTTGTTCACTGTTTTAATTTGTGATTCAAATTTTTTGAGTGGAGATGGGTGTTGTACGTAGTTAAATTCCTTTATTAACAGTTGTTCGCATTCTTCAAGTGTTTTGGAATTTTTTACGGTAAAGGATCCGCGTATAATATGCGGTAAACAAGAAATAAAGTGATGTACCACTAGTTTCTGATTTTCTGCTATTATTGAAGTTTTTACATGCATTTGATATTGTGTTAACATCATTTTATTTTTGTATTTATTAAAATTTGACATTATTTTTTTCAAAAAGTTTTCTGAATTATTATTTTTTGTATTGTAAATAATTTTTAATAGTAATGTTTCAGGGGTTGTTTTGTCTTCGAAATTTGTTTGGAGGAAGGTCTTTAAGGTGTTCCAATTAGGAAATGAGTTTTCTGATAGGTATGTTTTTGCACTGCATTTTAATTTGTTTTTAATTAATTGAAAAGTAAATATTTGTTGTATTTCGGTTAGAGTAATTCCTGTAAAGCAGGTGATAAACTCATCGACAGAATTTATGAAATAAGGCAGGTCTTTAGTGTTTCCATCGTATTCGGGGATGCCTTTTGACAGCATTTGAATGTCACTGTTTGTGGTAGTCATTGTGTTTTGGTTATTGATAGTATTAAGATTAGGGGATCTTAATGTTAATTTTTTAATCTGATTTTGTACAGCGTTTACAAATTCTTCACTGTCTGAGTCAGACATAAATTTGTGTAAATGTGTGTGTCTCTGTGTCGGAGACCCGTTTCGATTCCTAAAAGCGTTAGCCTTTCCTCGAAACCCTGTGTTTAATTGTTACAAAAATATTGTACTTACACAGATATAATTGTTATGACCAACAATAAGATCATTGTTATAAGGTGGGTGGAGTCAGCGAATTGATTTATCCTGGTCCTCATGACGTCTTGACTGATGTTGATGAAGGGCAGCAACTGTAGTATCTCGTTCTGGTTCCTCCTTGAATTGTTGTCCTTTGCAGAAACTTCGTGGTTATGGGACAGCAAGAAGTTCTTAGGGATTGCTTGATCTGACGGGCAACTGTTTATGCCTGAGCTGGGATACCCTTGCTCTTATCTTCGTTGTGATGCCAAATTAATCGATTAAATCGAAAAGACTTTTACTGTAACTGCGGTTACCACTTTTGTTGGTACTTTCAACAATTAACTTTGTTAAAGACTTTTTGGCATCCTACCGACTGCGCCAATTATAATACGGAGATTATAATTATTGAAAAAAATAAAACACTTATTTTTTCAATATAGAAGAATTTTTATTCAAGATGATGTTTACTTGTCGAGAATCAGTACAAGAGTGAGTTTTTTCTAACTAGGATACATGTTATATAATATCTTAAGATTAGTGCTTATGTTGCTAAAAGTTATGGAAAACTACCGCGGTCAACTGAGGTTGGCCGGTGCACACGTGTGGCGAATATGATGAAATCTTACCTGGAGTGTTATCATAATTCGCGCGAAGCCTTTGGGCGGCGGGCAGCGGCGGCGGATATACGCGGGTTGGGAGTGTGAATGGCGATGGATGAAGGAGTGGTGCTTATGCACAAGACTGGGGCGCAGGTGGAGGACGCGGTGTGGGTTCGTGGCAAACCTGCTATGCTGAATCCCGGGCATGGCAACCCCGCGCCTTCCGAGCCACCGTCGAGAAGTGGGTTGACTAGTCAGCCCGTTGACGCAGGGGCAGTGGTCACGCTGTTAAGGAGTTGCAACCTCACGTCCCCAGCTACGCAGGGAGCAGTGAGACACCACTGTCTGGCGCTATGTGCGGCTGATGGTGGTGTCGAGCTGTTTGAGATGCGGCGATCTCACGTTCCCGAGCTACGCAGGAGGAGGGACACTTGGGGAGGAAACGCGCTCTATGCGGACTCGACCTGGGTAGAACTCTGGGTGTGGCAACTCCACGTCCCCAGCTACGTAGGGAGCAGTGAGACATCACTGTCAGGCGCTGTGTGCGGCTGCTGGTGGTGTCGAGCTGTTTGAGATGTGGCGGTCTCACGTTCCTGAGCTACGCAGGAGGAGGGACACTTGGGGAGGGGTCGCGCTCTATGCGGACCCGATCCGGAGAGAACCCTGGGTGTGGCAACCACACGTTTCCAGCTACGTAGGGAGCAGCGAGACATCATTGTCAGGCGCTGTGTGCGGCTGCTGGTGGTGTCGAGCTGTTTGAGATGTGGCGGTCTCACGTCCCCGGGCAAACGTAAGGGTCAGTCGGATGTCGTTTCGTCCCCGCGGACGGCATCAGGCTGTTACGGTATGGTGGCCGTACGTCCCCTAGCCATGCTGGGGATGAGGAGCTCCTATCGCCTGCGGTAGGAAGGGATTTCATCGGGTGTAGCGAACCCGCGTCCCCAAGCTAATAGGCCGGAGAGGAGGAGGTGCAGGACCTGCCGGCACCCGACCAGAGGTTATCTGGTAGCACGGGGATTGATTCCAGTCGCGGGGGGGAGTAATCGCCCCCGGATCAATCATAGGTTTGGAAACAAAGGTGCGGGTATGTGGTTGAAAGCCTATGTAGGCTAGATGTCGGCAACGGCATCGACGGGTGAACAGCGAACTGCTCGGGTACTGGCCCGCATAGTCAGTAGAGATTTAGATAGGTCCCCTCTCACCAGAGAGGCCGAGGGGCTTGCCCACCAAAGCATTCTGGTAGACATCGGTGTATGTTCAGATGTCGCGCTGATTGGGCATATTCCAACCCCGAGCCCATGGGGGCCGTGGTGGATAGAACCGCAAGGCAGGTGCCGCCACGTAAAAATATAAGACACACTCACTCCTTGAGGGTGGGGTGATTCTTATGTACTAGGTGGCCCAAAAACAGGCTCACTCCAAAAAGTTATTTTGAAAACAATTAAATTCATTATACGTTTATCCTAGATTTAGAAACTACATCAAATAGCTCATCAAACTACATAAAAAGTAAAAATATTTTATTTCTGGTATAACTGGAAATGTACCCTATTTTCTAATGGAACACCCAGTATATTTTTCAAAATGTATGTGCTACATGACATTCTGAATTCAACTATGTATTATTAAGAGTATTTTTCATTATAAATCAGCGCAAAAGAAACAAACTAAATTCACTAGACTCTTTATGCGAACACCTAAATTAAAAAAATGCATTTTCAAAATGTCCAGTATTTTCTTAAATACAAAGATTAACTTTTCTAATTGTTCCTCGCATAACATTCTGTATATTTACGGTGTAATGCTACGAATGGCTTGATTTACTCTGTACATGTGGTGTTCGATGGTGTTTTTACATAATGATTATTTAAAATAATTAGCAACAAGTCCTACATTATGCGGCGATGTGCCATCTTGTTGAAATATAATTTTATTTTAAACATTTAAAAGAAGTGATTCTAAAAATGTGTCTACTTTGTTTTCCAAAAATTGCAAATAACTTTTACTCGTAAGTAGTCCATTAAAGAGTATTGATCCAGTTATTTTGGTTCCTAGAACATGCAACCAACAATAAAATAAATGCTTTTGTTTAATATTTCCTTGCAGAAATATTTTTTGATTTTAAATTGCCCAATTTAGTTTCTTTGAACATGTCGTTATTTGTAAATATTGTTTCGTCACAAAATAATATGTATAAATAATTACAATAATCCAATTTTCTTCCTGGATCCACATCAAAATTTATATTTTTTCAAAATTCGCCACACAGACTGCCTTACTATTTCTGTTTCTCTACAAATATGTCTTGTTGATAGAATTGGATTGGGTTTAGAATAAAATGTACCAAAACATCAATTACTACACCTTCACTAATAATTACATATCGTTCATTTTTTCATTCCAATCTAAATTTGTTTTAAAATTTTTTAAATACTGTCTAGTTGGATGCCTTCGATTAGGAAATCACTGCATTTTTTTAAAAATTTACCATCAATTAATAAAATTTAAACTGTTAGTTTTTTGTGAAATTATATAACAATCATGTTTATTCAAAGAATCTTGAGATAAAATTTGTGTATTAAGAGCGTAAAGTGATTCTTTGTTAGTCGAACACGGTAATTGCAGCGCGAGCCGAAGGCGAGAGTTGCCATAGTGCAAGAGGAACAAAGACACTTTACGCTCGTGATACACACTTAATTTTTTCTACGATTGCATTTTAAAATTATTGAAAAACGTATGCGTACTGAAAATAAATTCATTCTGTCAACTATCAACATGACAAGTTTCTGTGTCGTTTGTATCCCTAGTAACTATTGAAATAAGCGCGCATTTAATATCTTTTTCGCGCGTTGCCATTGGAAACGCGCGCATTTAACGTCTTTTTCGCGCGTTGCCATTGGAGACGCGCAAAAAAGATATTTTTCTATTGTTCCACAGAAAACGTCAACTTTACGATGACAATTGAGAGCATTATTGTCAACTTTTCATAGCAATCGTAGAACAATTAAATTACTAACTGTTTCCAGAGCCAACTTAAATGATTGAAATAAATAGTCTAATTCATTTAGTTTATGCTGATATTTATAATAAAAATTCAATATATTTATAAGACTGATATTTATTCATGTTATAAATATCATAAATAACACTAAATGAAATATGAATTTTACAAAAGCTTTAGAAATAAAAACAAGCATAAAAATTAGTTTAGTACTCAGTACCGCAACAACTTGAAACTAATAATTTTATAAAATTATCTATATGTATATATGTAATAATAACAAAAGATGTATTATGAATTTAACATTCTATTACTAACGCAACTAATCCGTCTGGAGCTTTCAAATATAAATATGGAACAAGTTTAGCCGATCTATGTTTCTGTAATAATGTTCAAATCATATGAACGTTAAACTTAAACAACCAGAATTAAGCGAGTTTAAACTTATATACGAGTACTATACTTATATACATTTTTCAGACTTCCACAATCATACAAACTTCAAACAAAACTGAACAATAATGATTTATAATGAAAGTCAAGCTCATTGATTTTATATCATATTAATTAAGAAAAATATTATGACTCGGTAAGATAATATTTTAAACTGAATGAACTAAAAAAAAATAGGTTTCTTTATTTTGAATATTCTTCAAACTATTTATTGACAAAATATTTGTGTAAACCTATTTTCTTTCTTTTATCAAGCAGACTCAAATGCAAGTGTTATATGTTGTCTCGGTGGCTGGTTGTCGATAGTATGACAACGGCACGCAGTGTTCAAAGCCAGCATTTTCAAACTATTTTGATCGCGGCCCACTAACCCATTTCATAACTCACATTTAAAGATAAGTCATATTTTAGAGCCAGAAATAAACATAAATGTCGCACCAAAATGTAAAATTGTCAGCCAAAAACATTAAAAATGTAGCCAAATAAACATGGGATCATCAATCATATCAATAAATGGCAAATTTGTACCAAAAACCTAAAAAAATTACTTAAAAATTACTACTAGTAAAAGAAAAATGATAAATGTTCATTTAGTACTGTTTTATCAAGGTTTATAAATATTATAACATCATCTGTACTTATTATGCAATTTTACTTGTGATTGGCCCGAAGCGACACCAAAACCTTTAGATCTACGGTTTATTTTTATTATTGTTGAAAAGTTAAGTAAGTGAGAATATGAAGTCTTAAGGTATCGATATTTGGTAAAAGTACTTAAAATAGTGAACGAAGTAGAACTATTTTGTTAGAGACGAAAATACGGGCTGTAGTTTTTAAAGTGAAAAATAGTTTATTTGGTTTCAATTAAATCAAACTAGCTGGGCACGACTGAAAAAGAAAAAAATGGATCTTTTCTACTTTGGACTATAAAATTATTTTAAAAATGTAAGTTTATATCAAAATTGGGCAGATGAAATATATTGCAAGTCTCTAGTTTGATATCTACAGTTTTTGTTTGAAATTCAGTTTCCTGCATCAACAATGAATTAATAATAGTATAATTTCCTAGTAATATGGATCCAATAGTTCTGGAGATCCAAAAAATTTTTTTTAACTTTTTTTCACTACATTCAATACGCGAAGTACGTAATTTTTTCATCATTTACATTACCATGACAACGCGTATTTTTCGCACTGTTTTATACCCTAGTGAGCAAAATGAGAACCTAGCACGCGCTTCTAAATGATTTTTTGTCACGTTCCATTGGTTACAACACATCAATAGTACCAAATTTTTATAATTTTTTATTGTTTTTCTTCAATTTATTTGAATAAATCAATAATTATTGTATTATTCTTTTTAAACAGCTGTAGAAAAAATGTTGTTTGTATTTCGTGGGCGACCTGCGGTCTCGACTAAAAGTGACATATTCACGTGCAACAAAAAATCTGATGTGGACACCACATGACTTCCTTGTACGCGTATTAAACTACAGATATTTTTTTAATTGCACATATCTGACATTAATTTTTTTCTTATTTTTTGTACTAATCCATAGCAAACTTAATTTTAAAAAAACAAAAAATATATAATTTTTAAATTTACATATTTCGCTTATACAAAAGGCTAATTAAATAATTCTTAATGTGATAGACGCAGAATTTAATTCTCTAAATCTTTTATTTGCAGCATTTATTTCTAAAATCGCAATAAATCCAATTTTTTCAAGAAAAACTGTTAGCAGCTTCATGTAGTGTATCACTTCCGGTTAGTCCCTTTTAACCAAAATCTATTATGTTATTTCCATTGATATAGTAGTCTTATATACCAAATTTGAAAAGTTTTGGATTATATTTTGATTTAGTTTTTCATTAAAATATATTATAGGCTTCAAGTAAAGTACCACTTCCGGAAGTTATATAATGATCAAGGGAGGTGCACAACTAGATGTTATAACAGTCCTAAATACAAATTTTTAACTTTCTACGGCTTACCGTTTTTGAGTTATGCGAGATACATACATACGTACAGACGGTACGACGAAATTAGTCAAAATGGATTCAGGGATGGCCAAAATGCGTATTTCTGCTGAAGTCTGAGAACCGAAAATTTTCGTGATTACAATACTTCCTTTACTTCGTACAAGGAAGTAAAAAACACTCATTGCGCGCACTTAATACAAAAATAACTATTTACAATATTGTTTTTGCACATATTTATTTGAAAAGAAATTTCATTCATAATTCTGCCGCTGATTTATTTTTTTAGATTAAAAAAACTTCGGTGTGCGCTCATATTTCCCGATCCAGTCCAACACTCAACTGTGAAAATATTTAGGAATGTATAAATAAGTTTTCCTTACCTTTACTTTTGTAATATCTACTTAAATTTTGAATAATTATAAAAAGAATTAAATACAAAGCTAATTAAAATCAACAGTTTGAGTGCTACACACCAGTACAGACGTCTGAAATCTATTTTTTCTACGATTGCTATGAAAAGTTGACAATTACGCTCCCATTTGTCATCGTAAAGTTGACGTTTTCTGTGGAACAATCGAAAAATATCTATTTTGCGCGTCCCCAATGGCAACGCGCGAAAAATACGTTAAATACGCGCGTTTCCAATGGCAACGCGCGAAAAAGATTATAAATGCGCGTTACCAGGGATACAAACAAAACAGAAACTTGTCATATTGACAGTTGACAGAACGAATTTATTTTCAATACGTATACGTTTTTAAATAATTTTAAGATGCAATCGTAGAAAAAATTATGTGTGTATCACGAGCGTAAAGTGTCTTTGTTCCTCTTGCACTATTGCAGCTCTCGCCTTCGGCTCGCGCTGCAATTACCGTGTTCGAGTAACAAAGAATCACTTTACGCTCTTAATACACAAATAACTATAGTACTTAAAAAATAAAATATGCAAAAAGGCCTAACATTTTAGAGAAAATAAACTCTATTTTTAAACTGAATGGTATATTTAGTTTTTTACAATAATTTACGTATGAAAATAATAGTGCTACAGAACACGTCATTTAAAGATTTATTTTAGCGGCACATGTGCTACATTTTCAAGTTGTTTTATCACTATTAGTGTTTTCAGTAAATAATTAATTAGTCATCCATGTACGACATCCGATGTTCTATATGGATTGTTTAATTGAATGAAGTTTATGATATACTACTGCTTTCGTCTTCATACATGTTGATGTCGAGTGTTTCATAGCAAAAATAAGGTAAACCATGTAACCTATCTTAGTGAAAATAATTTCTACGTATTTCTACTACACGAAATTACGATTATTTAACGATAAATTATACTGTATTTTTCTGATAAAACTCTGAATTTCATGTAGTAGATATCCATAAAAAAAATTTTCTCGTGCAAAACTTTAAACCAGGCCCAATAGTAAATAAAAAAAATTCTATGCGCGCTCGACGAGACTCATCCAAGCGCAGCGTCACACCCACTCTTAGTTGCGACTGGTGCTTCATTTTGATACGAATTTAATTTATTTAAGTGATTTCAAGATGTCACAGAAAATCTGGCAAGGTGAGCCTCAAATTAATATATTATTTCTTTTCATTAAATTTTCGCCTCCATTACAAAAACAATTCGTGTTAAAATTTTATTTCGAGAAATATGGGAATTATAAGAATGATTGATGCCACAGTTTGTAACACAAAATTTACTTACAATTTGCCCCACGTTTTGGCGGCAAATTTGTAACGCAAAAACTGGTGTTAGACGTAATCAACCATACGCTCCCTGGATGATGAACCCGGATGGAACGGTTGAACCACGGCTAAACTCAGTGAAGATGGGAGTAAGTCGGAGAAGGGGGTGATAAATCACGGAATTAATGGGCGCCAGCCGGCCTGAGCCACGACCGGTTCAACATGAGTATGACGGCCGACGAAAATCGGGATACGTCCCAGGAAGGGGATACGAGGGCGCACGAAATTACTAACGACCAGTGTACTGAATGGATAAATAAGTATATTAAATTAATCAAGTAAACAGAAGCTTAACACAACAAAAATGGGGTTGATCGAGAAATCCAATCAAGGCGGACAGGTAAGAAAGTAATTACAACAAGGGAAACTAGCGCAGCGGGTCGCTGGGTCCTCTAGATAGTATGTAGGACTGCGGCAGTAAGTCAAAATACCTATAGTGATACAAGGCGCGATAACGACGTATGACGGGTCGATGGTACCAGCGATCGCGATACGGGCGCCGAAATTACACAAAGCGCAGGCCCTAACCACTATCCGACGTACTAGCTACGCGCTACGTAGGAACAACTCGTCCAAAGCAAAATGAAATAGTAGTAATAAATGACTCGCTTGACCGGACTTCTTCAACAGAAGTAAGTATCACAAACTGTTAACAAAATACTAAAATACATACTAGCTAAACATACATTTTCTGCAAATTGCAGGAACAACTAATAGATACTAAAATAAAATAAATAGAGTGAGGATATAATATAAACATGGGATTTGCTTAGCTGTGGTCGGTGTCCAGACGCTGGCAGGATGTCGTAACCCTGGAACAGGCTTGATCCACAGACTGGCATTCAAAATCAAAATGGCGGGTGCTGCGTGATGCCACTTCCGCTCCACGTGTTTTTCCTCGGAAATTTTAGTACACCGTCCTCGTCAACGTGTACGACGAGAGGATCACAAAAAAAAACGGACAAACGACAGCAACGTCGACAAGCAAAAAAGCAGAAACAGAAAAAGCAAAAACAAGCAAGCCTGAAATGAGATTCTGGATTAGTGTCACGTATTGCGGCAAGGCAACACTGATTCAAAAGGACTAGTTTGAAGATTACCTGAGTTCTAGGGCGGCTTGAAAGTGATTGAGATATGTGACTTTGCTATTGGAAATCTATCCGGAACAAGTCCGCTGAATAGTGCAACATTCACTACTGCGATATTCACTGTTAGTGCAATATTTGTTATTCCCCACAAGGGTATCCGCAAAACACCTAGTTTGCCGAATATATTTAAATAGAGCACACTTCCAACGTCGAAATCTCACAAATCAGTCAAAAACGCAAAAACGTCGTGCGAACAGAAAAGAATTCGTTCGAAGCACAAACCTGTAAAATTTGTCGAAAGAGAGAGAGAACAACCTGCGCGAAGACAGAGATAGTAATCTCGGCGGAGCTGCATTCATGACGCACGACCGCTAATTGAAATGACAGGTAACGAAAATGTGGTCAGCCTAAAAGGAAACAATGACAAAAACAAAAGAAGGTGAATTTAAGTTATGACTACTAAATGAAATACTGCAAGAGGGAAATCTAAATTAAGCTAAGTATGAGGGAATTTAATCGGTTAATATTTAATTGAGAATTAGTTTCAGGTGAAGATACACAAAAATTTAAACAGAATAAAATTATGACAGAAGACACAAAATGAATGTAACAAGTTATTCGCAAGGATTGGAAACTGCAAAATGGGTTCGGGTTCAATGCTTAAAATAAAATTCTGGTTTAGTTCGGATTTCGAAAAAAATTATATATCAGAAATTCTTAAATGAAAAGTGGAACACTCATTAACTGTGCAACTACACTACAGTCTTGAAAATAAGTTATGAATTATCTGTCTTCTTTGACATCATATACGTATTAAGTCGAGCACCCACATCCCAAATGGAAAGTGTGTGCCGATGGTCAACATTACCATAAACACTGATGAACTTCATCACTGTGGCGTTGTGGGACGTCAAATGGCAAAAGTAGTGGCCTTCATCTGCATCCTTCGCATCATATAATATTAGTCTATTCATTAATATTTTTCCTCCTTCAAGTTTGATTTGTCTTATTTCTTCAATAACTTTCTGAAAATTAACAAACGATTGTTTTCAGAAAATATATACATAACAATGTAAGTGAATAAGACAAGGATGGAATATTTATCCATACAAGAAACACAAGAACAATGTCCGACTGTCATTCGCACTTTCTTGTATTTGCAGATAGTAAATATTCTGTGTATTCTTTCTTCGTAAAATGTACATATTTGATCAATAAGAGCAATTAATAACTAATGAGAATACCATAATGTCAATTTTGTTCAAATAGTTTTTGCAGAACAAGAATATTTATTTGTCTATATTGTTTGTTACTTTTGTATATGTACGTACATACGTCACATTAAAATATAAATTATGTTAAAATTATTGTATTGTAGCAAGTACGGCCCTGTTCCGTCTGGAACAGTTGACATGTCTGCTGCACGATTCACCGCTGTCTCAGACGCAATAGACAAGTCCGTACCTGTTCGCTCTGCGTCATGCTTCTACCGTGTGCCAGAAGCTCTCGAATATTCTCGAGTACATTGTTGCAGTATATAAAGGAGAGTTTCGGCCGGGAAGAGGCATTCTGTATTCGAAGTGTGAACAGTGCAAGTCGTTGCTAAATACTTTGTTGTGAATATAAATACGTGTTGAATATAAATATATGTCTTGGTAGTTGTACTACATTAGTTTCGTTTTAAATAAATATTTTGTTAGTGTTTTCATTACTCGTGTTTTATTTAATAATAAACTTCACCGAACCCGAAATTGTAATAAACGTTACAGTATATTTATTAAAATATGAACCGACATCTCTGTAAATTTATCAATGAGCCACCACTAAAATATATGATATAAATTTTATATCTATAAAAGTAAATATTTTACTGTCTGTTTTAATATATAAATACAATAATTATAATACAAAATAGTTATAAACAACAATGACATACAGGTGTCGTAAAAATGTGCAACGTAACTGATTTATACTTTTATACAATCATTTGTTTCCCAGATTATTTTAGAGAAAAATAACTCAAAAAACGAGGTAGTTGTTTATAACTCTGCTTCTCAGATGTGCTCGACTTAAGAAACATAAGATAATTACAGTGAGGATGAAATGTTTGCATTGTCACGCAGGAATTGAGTAATCAATTGGTTACCTGACAACAAATTTATGTATGCGAAATTTTGTACCTTTGAATTGAATTTGAATATGAATATGTGTGAATTTTATCATATGGTGGGTCGCTCGCTAATAGTCTTTAGAAACCTCTATACAATTCTATCTGCGGTAATTTAATTCCAGCTGAAGTTGCATGTTAAGTGTGTATTTATTTTATATGTAGGAATTAAAAGTTTAAATTTTACTTCAAAGAGAATAATGTTACAAAATATTTTTTTATTATATGTTATTGGTTATTACAACGTTATTAAAATATTTATTTTATTCTGTTAGACAGAAATAGAGAATGATTTAACTTATATTTCTAATATGAGATTTGCTCACTAATATGTTGAATCGTGTCTTAGTTTCCTTTACAATCATATAGTTTATGATTTTGGTAAATAGATGGGGTATTTTGGAGGGTAATTTTTATTAACATATATATATATATATATATATATATATATATACATCCTATTAGATGCTGACATAATAAATATGTGATGAATGTCTAACGGAATCTCTCACGCTGTAATAAGAACCTTTCTGATAAGACACACTACAAATACGTGTGAAACAAAGACATGTTATCCTTTTTACTATGTAAACTCTAAGTTACAACTGCTAAATAAAGTCTGTGTTGAAATCAAAATTATTTTTTTTATTATATATCGGCCACGATCATATAATTGGCGCAGTCCTGGTAGAATCACAAATAAAGAAGTCAGTGTGCTCGAAAAATTCGCCGTAAATCTGCACAACGCTTTATTCAACAATTTCAATTGTTGCTCAGTGTGATCGAACCAAATAACTAATAGTGCGAAGAAACTCGAAGCCTAACAAGCAAGAAGCAGAGATGTGCATCTACGTGTAATCTTTAATTGTCGACATCTACACGTAGACAATACGTCGACAATTCTAGCGACGTAGACAATGTAAACAATGTAGATAATGCATCTGACAGTTGTCAAATTCAACATAACCTAAATTTGTAACTATTACATGTATTCGTATTCATGAGCTCGGGTCTTTATCGGTCTTTATATAATAAAACTAATAAAGCAAGTGCTCATACATTACTAGACGAATGTCTGTCTTGGGTCTTGGGCGAACTGTCATATTTTTAAAATCGATCAACGCGCCATCTCACCAGACGGAGTTTTCTTTGGCGCTATTTTTAACAGTAACCAGTTGACAAATTTTGAACTATTTTTTTTTTCATGTAATCCCTAGAATAAAAATAAAAATTTCTAACAACATTTAAAATTCCCTAGTTCTAGGGATAAAATTTCTAATCTGACTTAAGTGAACACAGGTGTTTTCATTGTCTACATAGTCTACATTGTATACATGAAAAATGAAGACGTAGACTACATGGTTGTTTACACGTAGAGAATGGCGTAGATTACTTGCAGTAGACTACACGCACATCCCTGGCAAGAAGCCTTCGTAAAAGCAAAGCTATACCAATAAGCCTTCGCTTTAACCAGCAATCAACCTAAACAGTGGTTGCACCAGAAGTCTATTCATACGACCTATCGAGATCAGCGATCAACCTAAACAGTGGTTGCACCAGAGGTCTATTCATACGACCCATCGAGTTCACCAGGCCAAGCAGTTCGCAGAAAGAGGAATCCGTCAACTGAACGTCATCAGCCCCTCGCAACAAAAGAGATGTCAACACTACAGAATAATTATTGACAGGAAACTGAACTTTAAAGATTACATTAATTACTTGTGTAAAAAATTGCCAAAAAAGTAGGTTTTTTAAATAGAATTGGTAATTATTTATCTATTGAAACGAGATAATTAATTTACAATACGATCATTCTTCCTCATTTCACTTATGTTTCAACAATTTTATATATGTGTAAACAAACCGACATAAATAGACTACAGTTACTTTAAAACCGAGGAATGCGAATTATATTAAAATGTAGCAAATACACTAGCATTCAAAGTATGTTGCAAATATTGGGCTGGGTTAATGTAAAAACGTTTATTAAGTACAACTGCTTAGTTTTTGTGCATAAAATAAAGCTGGGATTAATGCCGCAATACATTGCTGATAGTGTGAAATATACGAATACAATATATAGTACTAGAAGTCAGGGTGACTTCCTTATAAAAAGAAAAAAGTTAACTAAATCGCAAATACCTTATTTTATACCGGTATTAGAGAGTACAATTTGTTGTCGGAAGAAATTAAAACTTTGAATGTATCTAAATTTAAAACTAATCTTAGACTGATGTTGAGTGAGACATAACTCTTGTAATTGGTAGGTATGTGGATTTATTATATTTGTTATTTGGGTTTATATATTTGTATTTATATAGCTTTTTAGCTAAAATAAACTAATTATTATTATATTACAGATAATCACAATAAGTCTGTAAGTCTCATTGTTTCTTTTCCGATTTACCAATCACATGCCAGATAACGAATCACAGTCATCTGATACAAATCAAGAACTTGAATTACTAAGTATCTTATTAAATAATATTACTTTACAACCAAACAGGTTGAATAATTCTGAAATTCATAGTATAACTAATATAAATAATTCAGAAATCAAAATGACTACTTACACAGACATCAAAAAACTCGCTAGTGTCATTTCTGAATATAATGGTGACGTAAATTGATTTCCAAATTTTATAATTCAAGTAGATTTGTTGTACGAAATTTTACAATCAACAATTATTAATGCATTGCAAACAAAATACGCATTTTCATTAGTTTTAAGTAAATTAACAGATAAAGCTGTAAATCTGATTAACGAAAATATTTTTAAAGACTGGACAGATTTAAAAAGATATTTATCCGAAAATTTCGAAGATTATTTCACTTATGTCAATTATACTGACAAATTTTACATAGTTTCATAAACAATTACAGTAACAAATGCCTTGGCAACGGGGGTTTGTCGCGCGGTAAATGCCCAAGACCATTTGTCACCGACAAATCGCCGTTGCCTAGGAGACACAAACACCACATTTTCAAAATAAACAATCAGTTTTCTAAAATGTCAGAAGTGAATCGTTTTGGAGATGCGTGTTTGGCGGCAATTTGTACCGAAATAGAAAATAAGAAATCAGAAAATACAAAAAAGTGTCAAGGTAGTATCTGGAGAATATTTACCTAATTAAAATAATCACATTTAAAATAAACTTTTAATTTAATACAAAAATATAGAGATATCATTCGAGAAATATTCTTCACAAATACCACTCGCGACTCTTATTTTATCAGTAAACTTTTCTTTCAAACATTGTTTACCTTTAAGCAACATCCTTCGAGTCATCTGCTCAGAATAAATCCCTCGAGCTACGCTCTCGTGATTTATTCGAACAGATGACCCTCACGATGTTGCTAGGTAAACAATGTTTTCAAGAAAAGTTTACTGATAAAACTTGAGTCCCTTGTGATATTATATACGATAAACTCACTAAAGAAACTATTTTATTAAAAATTTTAAATACTAAAAATACGAATAAAATATATGACACTTTAATACAATTTAAAAATGATTTTGCAAAATATTGTAACACGAGCAAGAGCTGGGTGAATAAGTTAGTCACTTATTCTTAATTTAATAATTATATTAGGATCAATATTTGCACTTACCTTGAGATGCGGAGCGTAGCACTGGCACTCTTTATTACCGCGTTATGAAATGAAAAGAGGTTGAGAGCTAAAGGCTGAAGTTTGGTAGAATTTTTAAAATTATATTTAATTAGTAAGAAAAAAACTAATCTAAGGATATAAGAAAACACAAGTTGAACTGTTGAGGAGACGAACGAGACTGACTTCCACGCAAGCTGCTTGCAGCATCCAGAAAATCCACCCCCAGGGTATGGACCCATAAAATCAGACAAAAACCATCTGGATGCTATAACAGTTGGCGTATCAGTTAACCCCCTGACCTCACAGAGACCCAGACAAGATGAACATGAAAATCTGTTGCATTTCTAAGAAATTTAGTTATCAATTTCATCCCCTTTTTAATTTAAAGCCTAAAATTAATAGCTAACAGATTTCCACTTAGCCGTCTTATCTGTACATGTGCGAGCCAGGAGTCGGCGTCTCGTGCGTCGCCTCAAAAGATAAAACTTTAAACTAATAATTTTACATTATTGTTACACAGGGATGTGCGTGTAGTCTACTGCAAGTAATCTACGCCATTCTCTACGTGTAAACAATCATGTAGTCTACGTCTTCATTTTTCATGTAAACAATGTAGACTATGTAGACTATGAAAACACCTGTGTTCACTTAAGTCAGATTAGAAATGTTATCCCTAGAACTAGGGAATTTTAAATGTTAGAGATTTTTATGTGTATTCTAGAGATTACATGAAAAAAATTAGTTGTGCAGGGCCAAAACGTTCAAAATTTGTCAACTGGTCACTTAAAAATAGCGCCAAAGAAAACTCCGTCTGGTGAGATGGCGCGTTGATCGATTTTAAAAACATGACAGCTCGCCCAAGGCCCAAGACAGACATTCGTCTAGTAATGTACGAGCACTTAATTAGTTTTATTATTTAAAGACCGATAATGACCCGAGCTTACGAATACGAATACTTGTAATAGTTACAAAGGAATAAATGTAGGTTACGTTGAATTTTACAACTGTCAGATGCATTATCTACATTGTTTACATTGTCTACATCGCTAGAATTGTCGACGTATTGTCTACGTGTAGATGTATACAATTAAAGATTACACGTAGATGCACATCTCTGTATGTTACATTATCCGCCCCTTAAGATATAAATATATCGCGTAACCACGATGTATTTATTCTCTAGTAGGGCGGTGAATCGGTTACATACAAGCCTTTATGGCACTAAATATATATACTCTACAAAAGGCATACAATTTCACACTGGATTTAAAAAAAATAAAGAAAAAAAGATTAAAACATAAAGTTTTCAATACAAAACTACTAATTCATTACTCAAACGTGAAATTATATTCAAAATTAAAATTATAACTTATTTTATTCAAAGTGTCTTTTATGATGCTTGGTAACCTGGTGCACTGAGTCCTTGGCTGGTGTCACGGGGGGGGGGGTTTATACATGTATTTATTAAGCAGAAGAGAGTCGTCATCAAAATTTGTAACTAGAATAATGACGTCAAAAGCGGCTACGTTTATAGGGTATTGCATAAAATTATTTATTGAAAATACAAAAAACGTAATAACGTGAAAATAAATTTGAGTATCGTTGTCACGAGTCACTGCTATCTTCGTCGCTTTCTTCTTCGGAGCTGTCGTCCTCGACGTTTGTTAAAATTATCAGCGGTACAATGTCATCCTGATCGAGGAATACCTCTCGATCGTACCACTTTTTAATTTCTTGGACAGTGTGGTCCACTGTATTTTTCCACACTGTTGGAGTTACTGTGTTCAGCGCTTCTGCCCACATAGCCAAAGTTTGACTGTCACCGTAACCATCGCGGCCTATGTGTTTATTGTAATAAGTTTTGGAAATGCCCAAGATATTTTCAATAGCATTGAAAATGCAGTGGTACGGCGGCAAACGTAGAACCCGGTGACCACATTCCAGTGCATATTCATCAATTATATGTTTCTCTTCAATTTTATGTCTACAATACAAATAAGAAATGTTACATTATTTTTCTGTTCAACATTTGTTAAGAGAAATATAAATTCAACTTACTCTGCTGCTAGATCAAGTAGTTCCCTTTTAAACATACATTGACTAGAATCAATGTTATGTTCTGTAAGCCAATTTTTTATGTTGGGCTTAGTTCAATTTTCACGCGGATTTTTTTCTTCTATTTTACTGTGATAGGACGCATTGTCCATAATTATAATGGATGGTCCCTCCAAATTCGGAATGAGTTGTTCCTTGAATCATTTTATAAAATTGTCATGGTTCATTTCTCCATGGTAATCATCAGCCTTTGTCTTAGAAGTAAAAATTAATGATGCATTAGGAACCCAACCGTCCTCCGTTCCAGCATGAAGAATGATGTACCTATGAATATAAAAAAAAGTTTTAATACTTTGATCGAATAATAGACCAGTTGCATTGACTAACTAACCTTTTTCCTTCAGACGTTGTTTTCCGTTTCACGCTTCTTACGTCCACGTCTTGCCAACTTCGGGGAGCAGATCCTTTTTGAAAATCCACGTTTCGTGTAAGAAGACAAATTTATGTGGCGTTGAATCATTAAAATTTCTCATAAAATTTGTTAGAAAAAATATATTTTTCGACACAATATGTGGCAGCTCATATATGGCCCGTCTGTTGTCGTCCTGCTTCCATGAAAATCCAATGTTTCGCAATACCTTGGTTATACTAGAAAGCGATCCGTGAAAAATGTCTCTAGATTTTAATACTGCAAGCAATGTTTTGCCAGTCACGTGTGATTCTAGAAAGAAAACATATTTATTATCATTTTTATTATTATAAAACGTCATTATTAATAAACTTACTGTTTGCGTACATCTCGTAAATCACGTTTCTTATTGCAGTTTCAATAAATGAATTAACTTCAGTCACTGGTCTTGCTCTCTTCTTGGGTTTCTTCGGCGACGATAGCTGTTCGCCTCTTGCAATTTTTCCAGATATTTTATGGACAACTGATTTTGATATTTGCAGGCTATCTGCTGCTCTCTATAAATGCATAATTGATTTAAATTTAGATAACAACAAGTAAAAGTTATAAACATACCTCCCGAACAGCATTTAACGGTAGCAGGGGCCCACCATGTGCCAACTCTTTTTCAAAATATGCAATTACATTTGCAATAAGCATTTGCGACTGCTTGGATAATGCTTTAGGCATTATTATTAGGTTATGTAAAACCACAATACACCAAAAGACTCAAATAAAACAGTGAAAACGAAAATCACAATTGAACACTCAAAGGAATGAAGTGACGGTTAACCACAGATTATTATGAAATAAATAACTAAAACAATGAAGCACAACTCGAACAACAGTTACTGTTTGTATTGAAAAATACAGATTTGATACGCAACAAGGCAACAGTAATGAAAGTCGAAGCAAAAACAACGATTAAAGTAAACTAGTGTTGATCACACGGAACGGACAAAAGCAGATGACAGATGTAATCACGCGGTTTAGACTATAAGTGTAAACGTGACCGTTTACAGTTCCAGTAGTACCAACGTGTGGTGAAAAAATTAACTACGATTATTTTAAATAATTAAAATTTCATTAAAAACATTACGTTCAATTTTTTAATAATTGTAAATTTAATTAAAATGCATTTTTCTTATAGTATGCAAAAAAGCATTTATTTTTTTCTCTTTTCTAATCATAAACATCACTCGGGCAATACTACAAGTTTTTTTTCGTTTTGTAAGGTTTTGATGACGTGCCTCTTCTGCTTAATAAATACATGTATAGTGTCGTTGTGGAGAGGGAGTTATTATGTCCACTGCAACACTGTCACTGGCACAATCACGAACACTAGTTAGCGGGGGGTACATATTGTCATCTGAGTTCACGCACACTGACTCGAGCTGGACACATGTCTCGGCTGTCTTCCGCTGATGATGGTGGAGGTGATGGAGATAGCGGTTGGCTAGCGCGTGCCACAGACTAGCCCACAGGAATGTTTTCGGTCGCTGATGAGCTTTGGTGGCCTTCTTTAGAGCAAAATAATTCAGTATTACGCCACCAACGTAACTAATTACACAGAACACAGTGTAAAGCAAGGCGAATACTGAAAAATAATTGCCCATCCTGGACAAGAAGCCCCAGACTTCCTCCGCTGATGACATAGCCATTTCTTTAAATTCAGTAGCGCTGAAAACCTTCGCCATGTGGTATCCCTGGTGGTCGGTAGTACGGCCAATCACACGACGTGTTCCATTTCCTCCTTTGTATACACACCGTGTGAGCTGATGGGTGAAATCTTCATCATATGTAACACATGTTCTTCCTCATTTGCATCCAGCTCGATAGGGTCGGGTCTAGCGTGGTGAACTTCAGGAAGTAACTCTAACCATTTATTCTCTAGATGGTACATAGCGGGTAGCTTGTCACTGCAGTCAACCTGGGTACCGTGGTCTTTGATGATATGAGTAATAGGCATCATAAACCTCGATTCTTTATTATAGGTTATCGGAAGCTCTTGATAACAAAATTCTGAACGCCTATACTCCACCACTTTTGCGCTGCACCGAGCAACGTATAATACTTCGCCCACAACACGGCCGACGTGACCTGGTGCATCGCGGACGAGACCACTCACGACATCTGGCGACTGCAGGGCGAGGGCAAGACGGTTCTGTAGGATCTTCTCGCGTAAGCGGCAGCGTTTCAAAATTGAATCATAAATGACTTCACCCATGTGCCGCTTGACCGCGATCTCCAGAAACAGCAGTTTACTCAGCACTTGTGCCATCATATCCGTGTTCTGCACTAATTTCTGTGTTTTTTGAAAGAAAAACCGAGGGACGTATCGAAAATAATAAGCAGGCGATTTTGTTCTGTTCGCCATGCCGGCTGATTGCATAAAATTTCCCTTGTAATCAGTTTCAGTGCGAACACGGTATCGTACGCCTCCACCACAATGTAATGCTGTTTGTTGGTGGAGCCGTCTGGCTTAAGTGTGAGAACTGTTGCCGGGCCCTCGTACAAGACATCGATACCAGTGGATGTGCAGACTTCCTTGGTCTGGGATTCCCAGATAACTTCGCCAGCAAGGTCGTCAAAGCAGTAGCCAGCGCTGTACGGACAGACAGTGCCGGTGCGCAGATTTATATGGTTATCCTCAACGTTTGCCACGGCGCCGTAATCAAATAGGCGTATGGTTATGGCAGCGCTGACTACCACATCTTCATACGTGACTTCGTTAATACTAAATTTAACACCATTACATTTGCCATTCGGGTCCAGGTTACCAGCAAGGGTCGTAGATACCTCGGTCGTGCCATTTAATGCCAGGTTGGAAATGATGCCAGCTCCAAAGCCGGCGAGGTCCAAGCGTCGAAATCTGTGAGCATCACGGCAAGCATTAGTTTTAGTGTAATGTATAAACTTACCGAGTCCGCCCGCTACGATACTGGCGTGCGAACGCATGTCACAGTGCGTAATAAGCTGCTGCACTGTGACCAAGCATGTTAACACATGCACTTCCGCGTATCTCCGCTCTTGAATTAGTTGGATTTTCTTCGTTATTGTCTCCGATGCATTGCGAGGATCGAGGCATGGCTTAACTTTCAGGAGAGAAAGGCGAGTTAGTTCCGTGTCCCGATCTTTGCAATCATACGCTACTATCTCGCTCGTAACGTAGATGCATGCGACGCTCAGCGTCAGGCTCAGCCATAGTAGGTACTGCATCTTATTTCTAAAACAGAAATTACAATCTACTACGACTTATCCAAGGGTAGTCGGGAGGGGGCCCACGACTCCTTGTCTGAGAACGGTAGGTTGTACGGTTAGCGTTTGTAGCGGTAGTTTCAGCTGTTTGTGTGAGTGATATGGGTACAGGTGTGGCGGGGGTGAGTAGTTCCGGTGTGGGTGATATAGATGGGACTATTTGAGCGTCTGGTTGCGTAATTGTCAGTGATGCTATGTCGGGTGTATTATTGTGATTGTCAGTCGTATTTTGTAGTCTGAGCGATAAGTCGTGCGCTTGCGCGCCTGGTTCTGTCACATGGAATAATTTATTGCCGGTATCACTCATCGTAGTAATTATGGGAGAAACCACGTCTTCATTCGCGTCTATTTCAACAAATTCTTCAACTTCGATAGGTGCTAAGTGGCGTGCATAACAGGGCTTTAAACGATTTACATGGAGTTTTTGTTCTCGTTTTCCATAAACTTCTTTAATCGTGGCATTAACATCTTTAATGTCCGTAATACGATATGGACCGGTCCATTTTTTTGCCAGTTTTGCGCTTAACCCGGGTTTAATTGCCGGATTAAATAAATAAACTTTATCGCCTAGATTGTAATTTTTAGTTGAAGATTTTTTTTTTAAATTTCTATGAATACGTTCTGTGGCTCTTTCCATAACCTCTCTAGCTCTTTGATGTGCGATTTTCATCCTTTGCATAAATTCGCTAGCGTAATTAGTGTCTGTGTCATAGCGAACACGCAAAGGTTTAAAAAGCTCATCGTATGGGAACTCTATGTCTCTGCCAAATAACAGGAAATACGGACTTTCGTTAGAAGAAGAATGTGTCATTGAACAGTATGCTGAAAGTGCATACGGAAGCCATTCATCCCAATCACGGTGTTTGGTGTTAATATAATGAGACAGAAGGCCGTAGTACGCAAATGATCACAGCCTAGAGCCTTAAAAATTTCTTGCATTAAACGAGAGACAAAGTTAGTTCCTAAGTCCGTCAGTATTTGTCTGGGTACGCCGTGTTTTAGAACAATACCGGTAATAAAATGTTTAGCAACTGTAGCAGCTGTACAATTTTGCATGGGAAATGCTTCCAAATATCTTGTGAAACAGTCCTGTACTGTCAGTATGTAAGTATTTCCCGAGTCAGTAGTAACCACTGGTCCTACAACGTCCATAGCGAGTCGAGCAAAAGGTCGCGTGACCGCTACCGATTTCTTCAGCGGGGCAGGTTTTAGGTGGGGGGAGGTCTTTCTTTGCGCGCAAGAGATACATGAATTAACGAAATTTTTTATGTCACTATACATGTTGGGCCAATAACAACGAAGTTTAACGCGACTATACGTTTTATCAATACTCGCATGACCGGACATCGGCGTATCATGGTATAATTCGATAAAACGATTATTTAGTTCTCGCGGGACAACTAGTTTACCGTCTCCGTTGTCATCATCACCACGATACAACACATTGTCTTCATCGAGAAAGTATTCCGAATTTGACTCGCCATCGATTATCGAATTTATTATTACGCTAATATCTGGATCATTTCGCTGCGCTTTAAATATACTAATTCTATCCCAAAAAATAGGTTCATAATTAGGTTTCCCTAGAACACGCACCGGTTTGATACGTGAGAGCGTATCCGCGTTAGTATGTTTACTACCGAGTCTATAGTTTATCTTATAATCATATTGTGATAGAAATACACACCATCTTGCACGTCTATTTGTGGGATCGGTTGCCGTTAATTGCCATTTTAAAGGTTGATGATCCACAAAAACTTTAAAATTTCTACCGTACAGATAACAATGGAAATGTTTTATACCCCACACTAATGCTAGGCCTTCTCGGTCGGTGACACTGTACCGCTGTTCAGCTGAATTAAGTTGTCGGCTAGCGTAAGCGACTGGCATTTCATGACCATTGTATTCTTGAGCTAAAACCGCGCTAATTGCGTAGTTTGACGCGTCTGTACTTAAAATAAAGGGTTTGGAAAAGTCAGGGTACTTTAACAAAGGCTCAGTGCACAGTGCATTGCGTAAAATGTCAAATGCTTGTAAACGCTCTTTATTCCAGATGAAAGGTACATCTTTCTTTGTTAAAGCTGTTAACGGAACCGCTATTTTCGAAAAATTTGGAATAAAACGTCTATAAAAACCTAATAAACCCAGAAACCCTTTTATTTCCGTTACATTGGTAGGAAGTGGATAATTTTGAACCGCTGATATTTTTTCTGGATCTGGTTGATACCATTACACGAGACAATATGACCTAAATAATTAGTTTTCTTTTTCATAAAATTACACTTTGTTGGATTTAAAGTTAAATTGGCTGATCTTAATCTTTGAAAAATGTTTGTTAATTTTGACACATGTTCATTATAATCATCGGAACTAAAACAAATAATGTCATCTAAGTAAACAAAACAGTCGGTATCCGTCAAACCAGCTAAAACCGCATACATGAGCCATTGCCATGTACTCGGGCTGTTCGCCAAGCCGAAAGGCATTCTTTTACACTCAAAATGGCCCCAGGGGACCGAAAAGGCCGTTTTTTCTCGGTCGCTCTCGTCTACTTCTACCTGCCAATACCCCTTAGTCAAATCCAGTGTCGTAAATCTTTTCGCATTACCTAATTGCGCTAATGTCTCCTGCAAGTTAGGTAAGGGGAAATAATCACGTTTTGTTACTAGATTTAATTCGCGGTAATCAATGCAGAATCGAAGATTATTTTCGCCTTCTGCCGCCTTCTTTTCGACAAGTACGACAGGTGCAGACCACGGTGAAGAAGAGGGAGCAATTATATCATCTTTCAACATATCTGTAATTTGTTGTTTTACAATATCGCGACGGGCAAAAGGAATTCTATAAGGCGCGCGCGCAACGGGATGTGCATTACCCGTTTCAATGCGATGCTTTACATAAGTAGGTAAGCTATGAGAGTTCTGGCTCATATTTCAAAATGGCGGCCGTCGGTGGCGTGGCGGTGGCGGTGGCGGTGGCGTGGCGGTGGCGTGGCGGTGGTGGTGGCAGTGGCGGCGGCGGGGCGGTGGCGTGGCGGTGGCGGTGGCGGAGGCAGTGGCGGCGGCGGGGCGGTGGCGGGGTGGTGGTTTGGCGGTGGCGGGGCGTGATGAGTCATGGGGTGCCAACGGTCAGCTTGGGGAACTTGCACCTGGTATTAATTAGGTCATTGGCTAGCACACCTGCAGTAATTGCCCCCTGGATGTGCAACCGTCAAACACACGTGTGGTACCTGACATTAATTATAATTAGGTCATTACCCCAGGCACGCGACTGGTATTAATTAGGTCATTGTCCTGACGTGCACGTGCAAAGGTATTGAAACACACGCGTCTCAACCCGGGTACGCCACCCCACATATGCACCTGGTATTAATTAGGTCATTGCCCGGCGTGCAATTGAGTCAGACATGTCTAACGGAATGTTATTGAAACACACGCGTCTCAACTTGTTTTTATGCAGGGTGATGACATCACACAGTCCACCCAGGCACGCGACTTACGCACCTGGTATTAATTAGGTCATTGTCCCGAGGTGCACGTTACTGAAATACACGCGTCTCAACTTGTTAAAAACTAGTTTTTATGCTGGCATAACTTATTATGTTACACTAATTCCTATATCTACTAAGGTTGAGAAATAATACAAATACATACAATATTTAAATATTTTATTTAAAAATTAAATTATAATACATATCATAATATACATGTTTATTTATATTTGCGGCTGGTACCCCCATGGAGTTGTATCTGTAAAAATAAAATTAACAATCCTTTTGTTATCATAAGGACTTAAAACAATTTTTCGCTGATTTACCGTCCATACATTATGCCGTTTAGATAATATTAAAACTTGGTTTTTCGTTATTATGGTATTACTAAATAAGCAATTGTAATAATCGTCAAAACTGATTGTATTCAAAGTAGCTTTTGTAATACCTTTAGCTTTTTTACTTACCATTTCATCATCGGTGTTCTGCACCTTATATGCATACATTTTAGCTCGTAACCCAACAAATTCAGTCATTATTTTACCACAATTTTCATCTTTCATTAATCCCAAAACTTTTTTATTAACTAGGGGTATATTGTATATATTATTAGGTGGATAGTCTGATGTATCGAACCGACCGATGTCCTCTTTCATAATTTCATAAATATCAGGTACATTAAAACTATAAATAAGACTATCAGTGTCTGTATATAAAAGTTTAGATTTAATTCCAAATTTTTGCTTTACATATTCATAATGAAAGTCATAAATGTAAGTTTTGGAAAGATCTAGAATTGAAAAACCTACATAAATAGGTTTATTGAATACAATTGAAGTTTTAGTTAGTTCTATGATGATAATATTATCACCAATTATAGTGCAACTATCAAAGTTTGGTTTTGCAATGTAATATTGCGCTCCATAACGTCCATCCCACTTAGTTACTAGCTTAACTTCTTTATATTTACGAACATTTTCCATGGTCTTGCCAAAAACAGCATTATTCATTAGTTTGAAAAAATTCTTTTGAAAATCGTTTGTAGATTTTTTTCTTAACTCTGTATTTAAATCAATATATTTTTTTAGCCACGGTGATTGCTTGAATTTAAGTATTCTATGAATTTTTGTCAATTTTAAGCCGAGTTGTAGACATTGTATTAAATTTCTGTAATGAATAACGTAACGCGACTTAGAATGCAGTGTAGTAATTAATTTCGACTCTTTAGACATAGGTGGTGTAAAATGCTCTGGTAATAACGGTAATTCTTTGTGTAATTCATGAAGTTCTAACGGATAATCAATATCTACCTCAAAAATGTAGCCTACATCGGAATCAGCTCTAATGTTTAGTATATCAATTTCATAAAAATCTAGAGGTTCAACCCACTCAAAGTCAGCGTATGGTAAATACTCACTCATAGCAAATCCATATTGATTATTTATATCAAAATACATCAAGTATGTGTCTTCTTTATTAACATCATAATTTTCATCCATATACTTATTATTAGCTTTTGCATAGCGATTAGCACACTGAGCAACACCGCCTCTTAAACCTCTCTCTATAAATAAAATTTTATCGATATCTGTTAGTAATTCCAATTGAATATCCGTACATTTTAACATGGCATCGAACGCAAGCCCAGGAGCTGTATAATAATGAAGTGCGTCTAGCTTATACGTATCTAAACATGTTTTACGAAAACTTTCAAATACATCTGCTAAAATTAGTACATCTGTTTTCAAATACAAGTCAGAATACTCTCCTAATGAATTTATATTAAATGTTGCCCATACATTTACCACATGCCTATAATCATTTTCACTAATGTTTTCATCTTTTAAAATGCTATAGAAATGTTCATGAGCCGGTAAGTTTACCTCATTTAATTTCTCCCAACTGTCTAAATAATCATATGGAAACACACCTTTACGTGTTAAAAGTTTAAAATCTACCTCATTTGGATAATATTTTCTAATAATGTTTTTTTCATCATCTTTCAAATATGCCGATAATTTATCCAAACTACTTGCCATGAATCTAAACGAGTCAATGAATCTAAACTGAACTTTGCTACCTTGAATGCATTTTGTAAATGAAATAAACCGTTCTTTATTTAGAGGCAGCAAATTTATTTGTCCAGGGATATTTGCAGCAATATTTGTTATTATAAAATGCGCATCATAACCACTTAAATTGTGAAACACTACTGGTATAACGTGCGAATCTTTATAATTTAAGTTACAGCCTTGATGAGCTGGGCCTCTGTACTTAGAATTAATGTGTGAGTGATCGCGAATTTTTATATCAGTAAGTTTGAAGGGTTTACCACAAATGTGGCAAGTCTTTGACGCTAAAAATTCGTCCTCCTGCATCTTATTTAATTTCTCCATAGGCATTGGATTATCATAAATTGGTTCTATGTCGGCACTTAACTCTAACAATTCATTTGAAAACCATTCCATGCAATCCTTTCCACGATATAATTTAAATTTTGATTGAGCATCATCAAATGAACACTTTAAATAGTATGCTATGCTACATGGGACATGTTTTTGTATATGTTTAGTATTTTGATTAGTATTATCCTCAACCTTTTCTAATATACATTCCAAGTCAGCATATAAGACATATGGAACCATTTCTTGGTATCGGAAATTTTTAAATTTAATGAACTTGTTTTCATCGGATGGCATTTCAATTCTGCATTTATTTAAATTATTGCAATCTACAGCATGTTTTTTAAGTAGCAATTCGGAATGAAAATAATTAAGACATCGATCACAAAGAAAAATTTTACCATTATGATTAGATACCTGTTTACTTAAGAGTCGTGATACATTTTTAATCCACATAAAGTGATAAATTGTATTACTGTTAATATAATCAACAACATCTTCTTCTTCGCCATCAATTTCCATATCTAAATCAGATTTTAATACTAGTAAATGAATTATTTTTTCAAATTTATTTGAGCTTAGGTAAACTGGAACAACTTTATTTTTATTCTCAAAGGTATATACGTGAATAGATAAATTATTCATTACCTCAAATTTTGCTATATCTTTTAACTGCATAGGGAAATTTATGTTTTTATACTTTAATACTTCGCTAAAATGTGGGTAAGATGTTATACGATCTGCATTTTTATTTACTGGATATAAAGCAGAGACTACTGCCCACAGAAAACAATAGTCATCCGTATTTTTTAAATTAACAATAGCATGTTTATTTTTTATACTAGGTGGCAAGTCTATATATGAGCCGATAGTTATAGGAACATATTTATTTATGTTAATTTTCAAATGTAAAAGTTCATACAAACTCCAGCCAGAATCACGCTCCTGAAAATCTTCCAATTTTGAAAGTAATTTTTCAAACACATTTTCTTTGTACCACTGTTTCAAGTTAGTTGACATGCTAATAACAGAATTAGCTGTAGTGAAGGTCTTTAACTCAATCATGTGACTATCAGGTTTTACAAAATTGGCGCTGAGTATGACATTAACTTTTAAAGTATTAGATGATTTTAAGACTTGATTAATTTTATTTGAAAAAATTCTAATACATTTTTCGAGAAACAATTTTGGATCTTTAAAGATTAAATTAACTATTATGCCCGTCCGAATTCGTGAATTAAAACATGTTTCAACATCTTGCCATAACAATTTTTTACTTTTTCCACGCTTAGATTTAAGTAATTTAATCTTTTCCCGGTGATATTTTAAACGAGCCAAATTTGCCTCAATTTTAAATAAGTTTTCAGAATTTGTACAATTATCTTTACCACGTTTAATAACTTTACGTAATATAAAAATAGTTTTATTAATGTGGGTAATCCATCGATTACATTCATTATCAGTTTTTAGTAATTTACAAGCATTCGAAATATTCGCCAAAACATTATCGCTCAAGTGGCACACCGTGTGCTCAGACATGGTAACGAATGCTGAAATCTAAAGCGCACTACTATATAAGTTACTCAGTAGCTTTAAGCCACACCCTATTCAACCTATCGCCTAACATAAGCCACGCCCTCCACCAATCAGGGGCAGTGAAATGAAACAAGTAATATTATTTTATTTTATTTATTCAAAAATACATGTACATTATTCTTACAAACTACTTACAGCGCTAGTTAATTGATTATACTTAATTATTCTATCATGCAGAATTAAACAATAAGCTGATGTATTCTCGGGTACTTGAACAGGTTTGAATAGCTTTGTCAGGTAATTGAACAGCTTTTGATCAGGTAATTGAACAGCTTTGATCAGGTAATTGAACAGTTTTGATCAGGTTTAAAAAGCTTTGAACAGGTAATTGAACAGGTTTGAACAGCTTTGAACAGGTAATTGAACAGGGTTGAACAGCTTTGATCAGGCAATTGAACAGGTTTGAACAGCTTTGAACAAGTAACTGAACAGGTTTTAATTGCTTTGAACAGGTTTAAACAGCTTTGAACAGGTATTTGAACAGCTTTGAACAGCTTTGAACAGGTAATTGAACAGGGTTGAACAGCTTTGAACAGGTAATTGAACAGGTTTGAACAGGTAATTGAACTGGTAAACAGATTAAACGATCCTGATGATAAACAGACCTGTTAAACAGAGCTGATTAGCAGTTCCATTTTAACTGATTACTAACGGGAAGTTTATTGGACATGAGCTCTAATTCTATCCCCTCAAAATTTTGCATAATTTCAATAAAAGTACGATCATTTAATTTACAAGCTCTGATGAACCACTCACGATGATAGAAATCTCAGCTGATGCAGTGACACTGTTTTTGTACACATTATTTTATACTAGTTTTATCTACCCAGCGTGCGTGTTATTTAGACCAAGCCATTTTATGTAAACTTGATTACCTTTTCGCTTAAGAATTTTTTCCACCAAATACACATCAGAATATTTTACCTTTTGCAATTCATGCTCATAAAATCCGCTCTGAATAAGTTGACCAGAATAATTCTTAAGGATATATGTAGCTGGATTTGTTAATTTCACTAGATCTATAGAAAATATTTCATTAGACCAGTTTGGTGTATATTGTTTAACGAATGCACTTCGATATTTACTAATTCGCACAAAATCACCTACTTTAAATTTTGCAATACCAGCTATTTTTATATTACTGTAAACAGTATTAAGTAGAAGCTTTTTAGTTTACAGGCTTCATATTAATTGTTCTGTATTTTATCACATTATATGAGTTCAGGTAATGCATTAAGCCATTTATATGGCCCCTGTAAACTAAAACGCTTCCACATTGCATTCTTTATAGTTCTATTCACTATATGTTTTAAATCGCAAAATTAATTGCCTTTCGCGAGAAGTACACTGGTTAAATATGATTTCTAAAATTTACTAAATTATTTATCTTTCTCATGAAGTACACATTTTTACTACCACTGTTTTCAATTTAACGTCATATATTAATAATGCTGAAATCTGAAGCAAACTATCAAAGTATATCAGTTACTTATTTTTCTGGTGCTTGGCGCTGACATTACTTTCATCATGCGGGCATGTTCGACGATTTACATGTATTTAAATGGGGAATGTGTATCACACAGCAATTCAGGCCTAATTAACATTGTTTCTTATGGTAAATACACACAAAATCCGAGCGTATGCGTAACAGTTATCTCTATTCCGTTCGTTTAGTCGGAGTACAAGCACCGATAGCCGACGTTGACTAATCATTCTTTACCTAATCGTTGAAGAATACACACAAATTTTGACCAACCGATTGTCATTTCTTTTTCCTAAAATTCATTAGAAATCTATTGTTTTTGGTATCATATGAAAGGTCTTTTGAAGATCTCACTCGCATGCAGAATTTAAATTTATGAACGGCAATTGTTTTACAAAAATTGCTCCTAATACATCGTCCCCGACGCTAGTAATCAGCTAAAATGGAACTGCTAAACAGCTCTGTTTTACAGGTCTGTTTATCATCAGGTACATTTTATCTGTTTACCAGTTCAATTACCTGATTTGAAAAAATTCTAATACATTTTTCGAGAAACAATTTTGTAAAACCTGATAGTCACAAGGTAGATATTGATTATCCGTTAGAACTTCATGAATTACACAAAGAATTACCGTTATTACCAGAGCATTTTACACCACCTATGTCTAAAGAGTCGAAATTAATTACTACACTGCATTCTAAGTCGCGTTACGTTATTCATTACAGAAATTTAATACAATGTCTACAACTCGGCTTAAAATTGACAAAAATTCATAGAATACTTAAATTCAAGCAATCACCGTGGCTAAAAAAATATATTGATTTAAATACAGAGTTAAGAAAAAAATCTACAAACGATTTTCAGAAGAATTTTTTCAAACTAATGAATAATGCTGTTTTTGGCAAGACCATGGAAAATGTTCGTAAATATAAAGAAGTTAAGCTAGTAACTAAGTGGGATGGACGTTATGGAGCGCAATATTACATTGCAAAACCAAACTTTGATAGTTGCACTATAATTGGTGATAATATTATCATCATAGAACTAACTAAAACTTCAATTGTATTCAATAAACCTATTTATGTAGGTTTTTCAATTCTAGATCTTTCCAAAACTTACATTTATGACTTTCATTATGAATATGTAAAGCAAAAATTTGGAATTAAATCTAAACTTTTATATACAGACACTGATAGTCTTATTTATAGTTTTAATGTACCTGATATTTATGAAATTATGAAAGAGGACATCGGTCGGTTCGATACATCAGACTATCCACCTAATAATATATACAATATACCCCTAGTTAATAAAAAAGTTTTGGGATTAATGAAAGATGAAAATTGTGGTAAAATAATGACTGAATTTGTTGGGTTACGAGCTAAAATGTATGCATATAAGGTGCAGAACACCGATGATGAAATGGTAAGTAAAAAAGCTAAAGGTATTACAAAAGCTACTTTGAATACAATCAGTTTTGACGATTATTACAATTGCTTATTTAGTAATACCATAATAACGAAAAACCAAGTTTTAATATTATCTAAACGGCATAATGTATGGACGGTAAATCAGCGAAAAATTGTTTTAAGTCCTTATGATAACAAAAGGATTGTTAATTTTATTTTTACAGATACAACTCCATGGGGGTACCAGCCGCAAATATAAATAAACATGTATATTATGATATGTATTATAATTTAATTTTTAAATAAAATATTTAAATATTGTATGTATTTGTATTATTTCTCAACCTTAGTAGATATAGGAATTAGTGTAACATAATAAGTTATGCCAGCATAAAAACTAGTTTTTAACAAGTTGAGACGCGTGTATTTCAGTAACGTGCACCTCGGGACAATGACCTAATTAATACCAGGTGCGTAAGTCGCGTGCCTGGGTGGACTGTGTGATGTCATCACCCTGCATAAAAACAAGTTGAGACGCGTGTGTTTCAATAACATTCCGTTAGACATGTCTGACTCAATTGCACGCCGGGCAATGACCTAATTAATACCAGGTGCATATGTGGGGTGGCGTACCCGGGTTGAGACGCGTGTGTTTCAATACCTTTGCACGTGCACGTCAGGACAATGACCTAATTAATACCAGTCGCGTGCCTGGGGTAATGACCTAATTATAATTAATGTCAGGTACCACACGTGTGTTTGACGGTTGCACATCCAGGGGGCAATTACTGCAGGTGTGCTAGCCAATGACCTAATTAATACCAGGTGCAAGTTCCCCAAGCTGACCGTTGGCACCCCATGACTCATCACGCCCCGCCACCGCCAAACCACCACCCCGCCACCGCCCCGCCGCCGCCACTGCCTCCGCCACCGCCACGCCACCGCCCCGCCGCCGCCACTGCCACCACCACCGCCACGCCACCGCCACGCCACCGCTACCGCCACCGCCACCGACGGCCGCCATTTTGAAATATGAGCCAGAACTCTCATAGCTTACCTACTTACATAAGATGTAGCGCTCAATTTTTTATTCTTTTCCACGAAAATATCTGCGAATGAATTTAGAAAAGTTCTGAATTTAGTTTGTTCAGTGTCTTTCAAATGCCTAAGATCCAATTGATCTATACTAGAGTGAGTGTGGACAGACACCTGAGCTATTACCTTTGCTTCAGTTTTAATACCTGATTCCGCTTTGTAGGCAGGTATTGCAGTTGCAACAGGTATACGCGTAGAAATTGTTACTTCTTGCGGTCCGACATTGATCAAATTCAACAGAAATTGCGCATTCTTACATTTTTCGGTTACTACGCGAGCTACAAGGACACCATGGATTCCCAAATCACATGGTTCTAAAACATATGTACCCGCGGGTACCGAGCTAGCTACTTTACCTAAGCAGCGAACTACACAACGTGGAGGAATTTTCACTTCCTCCGCTAATTTGACACAAGCTTTGTGTCCACTCAAATCCGCGTTTCTAGTAACAGCCTTATCAAGAACTAACTCATAATCTTCCGCTTAATTGTCACAAATACCATTTACTTGTTCAATTCTAAAATCATTCGCTAATACTACTTCATTCGAGTTATTGTCTCCGTCTACTTCACCGAGTTCATTAAGTTGTGTCATTAATAAACTATTAGGTGATTCAAATTCGTTATCCGTTTGTGTGGCCATGTCTTTATTTTTTATGAGTTCAAAAACGATATTTTCACTTTTCTTAGTTTCAAATTCGGTGCCAGGAGTATTTACTGAATTTATATTTGACACAAAACGCGGTAAAATATTTTCTGTTAAATTTTGATTTTCTCTAAATTTATTATCGAAAGGAATATCGGTATTGTCAATTATTAATTTTTGATTTTTGAAACTTATCAAAACATCTTGTTTATCCAGAAAATCAATACCAATTAAACCATCAGTTTCAAAACATAAATTGTCTGAACAAACAAAAAAAATGTGATTCAATTCTAAACTCGGCGTATTTAAATTTACAGCTGTGATGCCTTCACAATTTAGAGAATTTCCAGAGACATCTACCAACTGGTCTTTTGTTTCATTAATTTTTAAATGGTGATCAGAAGCTACACTAGATTTTATTATGGATACGGCTGAACCCGAATCAAATAAAAAAATTCTTTTTATATTATTTATTTTAAAAGTGACAAATTTAGCATTATCGTTTCCAAACTCAGCGACCCTTGGAATCACATGAGATTTTTTAATACTGCTCCTCACTGGGTCGTCTTTGAAGCAGTTTGCCCGTTTAAAGGACATTCCAGTGATTTAGCTAGATGTCCTGCTTTCATACACCGGAAGCAAAAGTGCTGCTTCTCTAATGGACACACATTAGATAAATGATTCGAATCACCGCAATTAAAACATTTGCCGCGCATTTTAGGAAATTCCACTAATATGCTCGAGGCTCTAAATTTTGAATTCGCGTTCTTTTGTTGTCGTATTTCTGAACCAGTTGTTGTTTTTTGAACAGCGCGAACTGGATTTCGAATTGAGTCTGCTTACGTCTGTTTGATATATCGCGCGAGAACAACTTCACAATTTTCCGCAACTGGGAGCGCTTCATCCAAGGTGTCAAACTGCTTAATTCTATTAATTTCATTAGCTAAGCGCGTATTTATCCCGTTTAAAAATTGTGTCATGATCAAATTATCTCGTTTAAACTGAATGCGAGCGCCTTGTGCACCCGATATTGCACAGCTCGGATATACTTTCTCGGCTTCTGTTTCTAATCTTAACGCGAATTCCCGTAGTGTCTCATCTTTTCGTCTAATTATTTTTTTAAAACTTGTTTCATCTCCCGTTAATGATGGACGCTTGCCAAACATTGTGCTTAGCCAAATGTACATCTCCGACATGCCTTTCGGTTTTTTATGTACCGGAAGTGAACAATAGCAAGTGCGCGCATTACCACTTAATTTAATAGTTATCGCCCGTAACATTTGTTGGTCATTCAGCTGATAACATTCCGCGATCATTTGAATATGTGTCACAAATATTTCTAAATCTGACCCGCCGGAATAATTCGATAAATTATTTACCGCGGATAAAAAACTAGGGTCGGCTAACGTACTTCTTTCCATAGATCTAATATCGGAAAAATTTGGAAAACTATTGTTATCTGCCGGTGTTTGACTTGTCGGAATGCCGGTAGGTGTGAATACGTTTGGATTCGGCGCGACCGGACTTGGAAAATTATTGAAGGGGTTTTGAACTGATGGGCTCGCAGGTGGGAACATATGTGAATAAGGATAGGGGTACGGGTATCTTTGCGACCATGTATTCATTGAGTATGGGTTAGGAGTTTGATAATACGGTTGCGCATGCACGGCGGGAGTCATTGTCAGACTTGCTACACTTGTCATGGTTGTTGTACACGTTATTGAGGTCGGTATTGTTGCTTGTGTTGTTATTACAGGTAAAGTCGGGATACTTATGGTAGTACTCACAGTTGTGATTGTGTTACTCACAGGAGTTTCTGATACAGTGGTTGACATGTTTACAAAACAGTGAAACTAATAACTCGCTAATAAAATTATCAAGTAAAAAAAAATTAAATTATTTATTAAGATAAGTCTTAACTTACACACCCTAGTGATTCGAAAAAGATTGACTCACGTCTAAAAGTTAGGCCAAAAATATATCTAACTTTAGCGACGCTCGAATAGACAATTAAATTATTACATAAATTAATCAGATCTTTTTGTCAATCTTACCGGACTGCGCCAATTGTAACACGAGCAAGAGCTGGGTGAATAAGTTAGTCACTTATTCTTAATTTAATAATTATATTAGGATCAATATTTGCACTTACCTTGAGATGCGGAACGTAGCACTGGCACTCTTTATTACCGCGTTATGAAATGAAAAGAGGTTGAGAGCTAAAGGCTGAAGTTTGGTAGAATGTTTAAAATTATATTTAATTAGTAAGAAAAAAACTAATCTAAGGATATAAGACAACACAAGTTGAACTGTTGAGGAGACGAACGAGACTGACTTCCACGCAAGCTGCTTGCAGCATCCAGAAAATCCACCCCCAGGGTGTGGACCCATAAAATCAGACAAAAACCATCTGGATGCTATAACAGTTGGCGTATCAGTTAACCCCCTGACCTCGCAGAGGCCCAGACAAGATGAACATGAAAATCTGTTGCATTTCTAAGAAATTTAGTTATTAATGTCATCCCCTTTTTAATTTAAAGCCTAAAATTAATAGCTAACAGATTTCCACTTAGCCGTCTTATCTGTACATGTGCGAACCAGGAGTCGGCGTCTCGTGCGTCGTCTCAAAAGATAAAACTTTAAACTAATTATTTTACATTATTGTTACAATATATATATCAAAAGTTCACTTATTACCATATAATACAGCTCAGAAAACTATATTAATAAATGAAATACAAGAATTAGTCATAAAACATTTCAGTACATTATTACCAATTCACGTCCGAGGATCTTTTATTACGAACAACCCCACTACATTAGAAATGTGTGAAAATTTACTAACAAATGGTTATAATTATGCACTTCAAACTTTTAAAAGTCCATTGTTAAGATCAGACAATCCTCAACAATCACAAAAAACATGCCACAATAATATACCTCCACAAGAATTCCCAGGGCAACATTTCCCTTCAAAACTGTTACATCTGGTAACACTTAGGTGCCTGTGCCTTCTTAGAAGAGACTATAATAAACATTTTAGTGTATTGTTAGTGTGCTGGACATTCCAAGAAGAACAGTTAAAATTGGAAATTGTAATTGCCTGTACATTGCCTGTACCATAATAAAACAATTAAGGGTGCTGTACTTTCCCCGTTAATGTCGTCGGCTTGTTGCCGGTTTGAGGGTAGTAAACTGAAGGTTCGGTCAGAACCCCCACCCCTTCTGTTTGTATGTATATATATTGTAAGTAGGCTAAGAAAAAAAGATCATTTTCATTTTTATCATTCAACATTCAGCATTCAAAGTTGAAGTTTGCAACAGCAAACTCAGTTAATACAGTTGTAAATTCTTGTACATATCATATTTAATGTGTGTGAAATAAATATATAAAAATCAAGAGTTTACTTCAATTTGAACTATTCACATCCGGTTAAGTCCGTGTGTGAAGTGTGTGGTTTTGGGAACTGGAAACAGTCGAACACCGATTCTACACACCACATTCTACATTGGTCCTTCGAGCCGGATTGCACTTTGGCAATCTCAATCACAGCGGAAGACATCGTGCAGTCCACCACAGTGAAACAATACATCGCAGCGTGTAGTGTGTGCTAATCAACAATACGCGCACACATCAGCATCATCAGGCAGTCCCAGCATTCCGAGAGCAGTCAACTCATATGAAGACAGCAACTTCATCAACAAGTAAGATTGAGAATCATTCCTTTATCTCCATATCATTCCCTTTATTTTATTTCATTCAATTTCAATATGGCGGATGATTTACCCGGTTTAATTAAAAAACGCGGAATAGTGAAGGGTCAAGCAACACGTTTAGTTTCATTTTTAGATTCATCTGGTAATTTTGATATCGACGATTTAGAATCTCGTAAAGAAAAGCTACAAGAATAAAGTCAATCATTTTTAACTCTTCAATCATCAATTGAAGATCTAGAAACCGGGGATGATTCAATAGATAAGGCAATTAGAGAACGATCATGGTTTGATGACACTTTCGTGCAATGTCTCAAAATCATTAACAAGAATATACGAGAACTATCTGTTGCATCGAACAGTACTAGAGAGTCGAGTGTAAATTCTCCTAATTTAGTACCGGTAACTAGAACAAATTCGTTTCTTCCAAAAATCGAAATTACTCCCTTTGACGGAACTCCAATTAAATGGCATACTTTTTATGATACTTTTAAATCATTAGTGCATGAAAACGAGTCTTTACAAGCTGTATAGAAATTTCATTTTTTGAAAAACGCCTTGAGAGGGGACGCAGCCGACGTAATAAGCTCGCTAAATGCGACAGCGGAAACTTATACCGTTGCATGGGATTTATTAAAACAAAGGTACGATAAACCACGACTCATCATTCAGGCACACCTAAAATCATTATTAGAATTTCCTGAAGTCTCTAAAGATTCACCCGCTCATCTAAGAGTATTATTGGAAAGGTCTCAGCTTCATATAAACGCATTAAAGGCTTTAAAATTAGATGTATCAAATTGGGATCCATTTCTTGTTTACATAATCACAACAAAACTTGATAAAACCACTCGTAGAGCGTGGGAGCGCAGTCTTGAAAATGATGATATGCCTTCGTATGAAGACTTACTTACATTCTTGAAAAAACAATCTCGTGGTGAAGAATTAAACACCTTTGATAAATCCAAAGCTCATCAATCTAATCAATCCAACGGTAAACGAGCATATGCTCATGTAAGCACTACTAATTATCAGTGTCCAATTTGCGCAGAAAATCATGCTATTTACAATTGTAACAAATTCAAGGCTTTAGATACTAAAAATCGCGCGGATGCAGCACGTAACAAACAGCTTTGTCTTAATTGCTTACGCGGTAATCATAAAACAATCGAATGCAAATCTAAAGGTTGTAGAATTTGTTCTAAAAAACACAACACTCTGCTACATTTTGAACACAATAAAACACAGAAAGATTGCTCTAATTCAAACAATACCATTCAAGAGCAAGCTCAGTTATTAGAACCTAATAAATCATTAATGGCCGTTTCATCTGATTCTGAGGTTTTGCTCGGGACAGCGTGCGTAAAAATTATAGATAAAAATAACAAAGAAGTCGAATGCCGCGTGCTACTTGACGGCGGCTCGCAATCACACTTCATAACGGAGGAATTAGCGCATCGTTTAGGTTTAAAACAACATTCCTTTAATATACCATTTTGTGGTTTAGGAAACAATATCACACGTTCTCAATATTTTGTGAAAGCTCATATCAAATCGAAAACAACAAATTTTCAAACACATATAAATTTAGTAGCTTTACCTGAAATTACTGGTCGGTTACCATCTCGAAATGTAGATCGAAGTTTAATCGCGATTCCACATAACTTAGTTCTTGCCGACCCTGAATTCCACAAGGCCAAACAAATAGATGCTTTATTAGGAAACACAGTATTTTATAATCTTTTACAAATCGGTCAAATTAAATTAGCCAATAATCCAATTATTTTGCAAAAAACGTTAGTTGGATGGATAGTAACAGGCGAGGCAGATATAATAAATTCAAACAAAAATACATACCCAAATACAGCATGTTTCGTTAGTTCTAAGTTAGAAGTGCAATTACAAAGGTTTTGGGAGGTGGAAGAGCTACAAAATAAAAAATTCCTATCAAGGGAAGAGCTAGATTGTGAAAAACATTTCTCAGAAAACATTAAGCGTGATCATAGTGGTAGATATATAGTTAGGCTTCCATTTAATGAAAATAAATTTAAACTTAGAGGTTCTTTTAATTTAGCTCTTAAACGCTTCTACTCTTTAGAGAGAAAGCTAGACAAAGACGAAGGGTTAGATAAGCAATACAGGGAGTTTTTAGCAGAATACAAGGACTTAGGACATATGACAAACATAACAAATTCTAATATTTGCGACACGTGATATTATCTTCCTCATCACGCGGTGTTTAAGGAATCTAGTTTAACCACGAAGGTACGCGTAGTTTTTGACGCATCGGCCAAAGATTCAAATAATATATCACTAAATGAAGCTTTAATGACGGGACCTACTATTCAGGATGATCTTATATCAATTATCTTACGATTTCGATTATACAAATTTGTTTTAACGGCCGACATAGAGAAAATGTTTCGGCAAATTGTAGTAGACCAACAGGACGTATCATATCAAAAAATATTGTGGCGTGAATCAAAGGACGAACCCGTGCAGATTTATCAATTAAACACGGTGACATATGGCACCACATGTGCACCTTTTTTAGCGGTACGTTGCTTAAAACAGTTAGCAAGCGATCATAGTTCAATTTTTCCACTTGCAGCTAAAATACTCACCAGAGACTTCTACATGGACGATCTTATTACGGGCACAAATACTTTTAACGAGGCAGTTCTCTTAAAAGAACAATTAATTAATTTATTATCTGCCGGCGGATTTAATTTGCGTCAATGGGCATCAAATGATAACAGGTTATTAAATGAGGTTTCTTGCAGTCTAGAATGTTTAAATTTAAATTCCGACAGCTCAAAAAAGATTTTAGGAATTCAATGGAATCCAAACAACGATACCATATTTTATGCAGTTAAAGAACTTAATTCACTTTCAGATAAACATTTAACAAAAAGAACCATACTGTCTGAAATAGCTCAGTTATTCGACCCACTAGGACTACTGAGCCCGGTAGTGGTCAAAGCAAAAATTATTATGCAAGAACTATGGAAAGCAAAGATAAATTGGGACGAATCGGTGCCACAATTTATATACACGGAATGGATGGAATTCAAAAACGAGCTTCATCTTTTAAATCATTTTGAGATTCCGCGAAAGAGCATGTGTGACGATTTTACTGAGGTACAATTACACGGTTTCTGCGATTCAAGTCAACAAGCTTACGGCGCTTGCATATATTTAAGAACAGCGAATAAATCGAAACAGTATGAAACTCGGCTAATTTGTTCTAAATCACGCGTCGCGCCTATTAAAACAATATCTTTACCGCGTCTAGAGCTTTGTGCGGCAGTGCTATTAGCAAAATTGTACGAAAGTACCTTAGCAGCGTTAAGACTTAATTTAGACTCTGTGCATTTTTGGTCTGATTCTACTATAACTTTAAATTGGTTAAATAAACCACCATACGAGTGGGACACCTTTGTTGCGAACAGAGTGTCTATTATTCAAAATTTATCGGAAATTAGCAATTGACATCACATACCATCGACGGATAACCCAGCTGATTTCGTTTCTCGGGGTCAAAAACCATCCGAACTTATTGGCCCACTTTGTCGGTACCTGTACACGAAGTACCAGAAAAACGCCATAAAGTAGCGCTAGTAACAACATGCAACTCAGAACACATATTCAACCAATTTTCATGTTTCAATAAATTAAAACGAATAGTTGCATATATCCTACGTTGGGTTAATAATTTCAAATCACGTAGCAAACATTCTGGGGAACTCAGTGCGGAAGAAATCGAAAATGCGCATTTGCGAATAATTAAACTAGTACAGAGTCAATATTTTCAGGAAGAACTGAAGGCCTTAAATCAAAACAAACCAATTAATAATAAAAGTAGAATATTTGCTCTAAATCCTTTCATCGACAATGATGGAATCTTACGAGTAGGGGGGAGATTAGACAAGTCAAAGTTAAATTATACAAGTAAACATCCATTATTACTTCCAAAAAACAGCCATGTAACCAAAATAATAATTAGACACGAACACATTAAGAATTGTCATACCGGCGTACAAACTACACTTAGCCAAGTACGACAAAGATATTGGCCACTCGATGGAAAAAACATAACACGAAAAATTATACACGCATGTATCACATGTCATAAACTCAAACCAATAAAACCTAAGTATTTAATGGGAATATTGCCAGAAGAAAGAGTAACCCAAGCACGACCATTTGAAAATGTAGGCATCGATTACTGCGGACCGTTCCTTCTCAAGGAAAAGAAACATCGTAATCGTAATACGATTAAAGCATATGTAGTTGTGTTTGTATGTTTTGCTATAAAGGCTACACATTTAGAATTAACAACAGATCTAACAACAGAATCATGTTTAGCTGCCATTAAAAGTGGGTACGCTGGTCACAATCAGAGATGACCACACACCACCCATGGCCTGGAAACTGGGAAGAATCATCGAGGTGCATCCTGGGGACGACAACATCGTTAGGGTGGCAACTGTAAGAACCTCTACTGGTATTTACAAACGTGCCATAAAATGTCTATCTCCGTTGCCAAGTGAACCCAGTGAGATTAGTGCAGTGCAGTGATGTGAGGGGATATTCCTTTCCCTTTGATAAACTTGTGTTAGTTACGAATCGTATTGAACACTATCGGTTCAAGGCGGGCGATATGTTACATCTGGTAACACTTAGGTGCCTGTGCCTTCTTAGAAGAGACTATAATAAACATTTTAGTGTATTGTTAGTGTGCTGGACATTCCAAGAAGAACAGTTAAAATTGGAAATTGTAATTGCCTGTACATTGCCTGTACCATAATAAAACAATTAAGGGTGCTGTACTTTCCCCGTTAATGTCGTCGGCTTGTCGCCGGTTTGAGGGTAGTAAACTGAAGGTTCGGTCAGAACCCCCACCCCTTCTGTTTGTATGTATATATATTGTAAGTAGGCTAAGAAAAAAAGATCATTTTCATTTTTATCATTCAACATTCAGCATTCAAAGTTGAAGTTTGCAACAGCAAACTCAGTTAATACAGTTGTAAATTCTTGTACATATCATATTTAATGTGTGTGAAATAAATATATAAAAATCAAGAGTTTACTTCAATTTGAACTATTCACATCCGGTTAAGTCCGTGTGTGAAGTGTGTGGTTTTGGGAACTGGAAACAGTCGAACACCGATTCTACACACCACATTCTACAAAAACCCATAAATGTTCAACAGAATTCTAATAAACCAAGCACGTCTTTTGCTCCTAGACAAAACGCTTACAATGTTGTTAGAACTAGACAACAATTTAAACCTCAACCTATGTCCGGAATAATAAAAAGCACAATTCCTATGAGTACACAAACAATAAAACAACGCTATTTTCAAGAAAATATCTAATACGAACCCGAAAATTTTGAAACACATTGTCAAGAAAATCAAAATCTTGACGAAAATCCAGATTCTGAAAATTACTCAAACGATAATAATTTTTTAGAGTCCATAGAGCCAAGAAACATAGTTATGACTTCAATCACAAATAATATTCCTGTTATTAAATTATCAAATTATAAAGTAACATACGATATTAATAGATTCAGGATCAGATGTAAATCTTATTAGCGAAAATATGTAAAAATTTTATAAATAAAAAATTGTAAGTGAGAATTTGACCTTTAAAACAGCCAATTCAAAAGTACATTGCAAATATTCCATAACTTTAAAAATGTTTAATCAACCTCATAAATTTTTTATTCATACTTTTAAGAAAAATTGCGATTTATTATTTGGTATAAATATATTAAAAGACTTGAAATGAGAAATAAATTTTGCTAATCAAAAAATGAAAATAAAAAATATAGAATTTCCATTTATTCCAATGTCAGAATCAAATTTTTAAAAATTAAATTCTCGATCAGAACATTTTAATAACACCCAAAAACAAAAAATTTACAAATCATTAGAACAATATCCTAAACTCTTCCCAAAAGATAGCGAAAATTTATCATATACTACTCATACTAAACACAAAATTGCTGATTACCTATCACGAATAAGAGAACCTTTCAAGATTAATTAAACCGGAGATGTAACTGAAACAGATATATTTTGTCATTGCGTTTCTAAAGATAATTAACTAAATTAACTACAATTATTTTAAATAAATTAAAATTTCATTAAAAACATTACGTTCAATTTTTAATAATTGTAAATTTAATTAAAATGCATTTTTCTTATAGTATGCAAAAAAAGCATTTATTTTTTTCTCTTTTCTAATCATAAGCATCACTCGGGCAATACTTCATGTTTTTTTTCCGTTTTGTAAGGTTTTGATGACGTGCCTCCTCTGCAAAATAATTTTTATTTATATATAATTTTTTTTTATAAAGGATTAGCCTTACAAATAGATGAACAATTTGCTAGTAAAGAGTACTGCGAGAATAACTTTAAAAACCAAAATATAATTATTCAAAATTTTGAAAATAAAGTAATTTTACATTTGTATACAAAAGACACCTATAAAGAAAACGTTAACTTAAAACAATTAAAATCTTGTCTTATCTCTCTAAGGGATTATTTAATCAAAAATGATTTATTTGAAATCAACATGCCATATTTATCATGTGGGTTAGACAACTTAATATTTCTGAATTACCTCATAATCTCGCAAATTCACAAGAAATCGATAATTTTTAAAAAAATCATTCAAACGAATCGGTAAATAGTTTATTAAATAACGTCGAAGATATAGAGAGAGAACTAGAAAGTTTATCAACCGACACTGTTCATTCCTCACCAGAAGAACCTATAAATGGTTTAAAATTTTTAGAAAATCGAATTAACGTAGCTAACAATCAAATAATAATACGGGAAGATACAGAAAATAATGTAGAAACAAAAAGATTATTTAATCATAAAAAATTAAGAATTATATTTTCATTAAAACCAGAAAATAAAGAAACACAACTATTTGAATTTATTCAAAATTACATAGTACCTAAAATACGATATTATTGTATTTGTACGGACGAAATCGCTAACACTTTAAATAAAATAATACAGAGTAAATTTGAATTCGGAACAGTAAATTTAATAAGAGTTAACCAACAAGTTGAAAACGTAGAAAACGAGAATGAACAGGACGAAATAATATTTAATTACCATCACGGAAAGACAAACCACCGTAGTATACTAGAAAATTACAATAAATTAAAAACAAAGTACTATTGGCCAAAAATGTCAGAAACTATAACAACATTCATAAATAAATGCGAAACTTGTAAGAAATGCAAATATGATAGACAACCCCCATAACTAGAATATCAACTTACACCAACCCCCCAACGACCTTTCGAAATTATAAATCTAGATATATTAACTCTCGATTCAAAATACTATTTGACAATATTTGACCAGTTTTCAAAATACGCCCAAATATATTATATAAAAAACAAAACTTGTAACAATGTCATAAATATAGTTTCAAATTTCATTAAAGATTACAACCACAACCAATCATTTGCGATTCAGGGAAATAATTCGATAATTAAGCGTTCAAAACTTTCTGTCATAACAATCAAATAAATTTACATATTATATCCGTTGATAATCCAAACTCAAACGAAATAGAAAGACTACAATCTAATCTAATAGAACATTTGCGAATTTTATTCCAAAAATATCCAAATAAAAATTTAGACGAAATATTGACGATAACTATACTAGCTTACAATGACACCATACATTCTGTCACGAAATTATCACCGAATGAAATATATACGGTAGAGATTACTCACACATCCGACCAAGAACGACCTTAACAGGCGAATAACAAATAGAATCAAGTGAAAGTGGCCTAGAGGCACGGGTGAAACTTATTTTAAAAATCTCAAAAAAATAATTTATTACTTTTTTGTGATTTTAAACCAGATTTCGGGTGGAGACCGACAAAATTCGAACTTACCCAAAATAAGGGCCAGCCTAATATATATATATATATATATATATATATATATATATATATATATATATATATATATATATATATATATATATATATATATTTATATATATATATATATATATATATTATAGGAAGGTTAATTGTAAGAAGGACAAACTGAATTTATAATGTTTTATATAATATTCTATGTGCGATCGATTTCGAGACTATGCTCATCTTCGGGCAAACAGCTGAAAAATACATTGATAAATAATTCGAATATAATACACAAAATAAGTAATTGGTTTCACGTTATATAAATAAATAAATAAATGATCTATATAAATACATAAATAAATAAGTTAATTTATAATTTGTCCAGTTGATAAAAAATTGATATAAAGTAAAGTAATAAAATAAAATGTGATAACATAAAAATAAATATAAATAGAATATATGTATATGAAAAACAAATATAATCATAGTCATTGTTACTGAAGTTGTTATAGATATAAAAAACAAATTAAGGAGTATGTAAAACAAAATGAACTAAATTACAACGTGCTCATAAATTTATTTTATAAATTTAAATCTTAAGTAATCACATTGATCATAACATGGAATATGTTGAAAAATTTAGGACTTACCGTCAAAAATGTACAGTTGAAAAGTTAGCAAAAATATTGTAAATACATTGATAAGTAAAAATAATATTATTAAATTTAATTGTGAAGAAAAACTGTCAAGTGATGTAGTTGGAACAAGTGTCAGGAGAAGAATGACGGGAATGGCGGGAAGTTATATTTGACAAAAGTTAATTATTGAAAAGGCGGTAAATTTTTGAAAATATGATATTCCGGGATATTAGTTTGTTCGTTTAATAATTGGTAATGTTCTTTTTTGTGTTTTAGAATTTCATATTTTTCCAATAAAATTAATTTATGAAAGTTACTTTCTGAGTGTAGTAAAGAAATATTATCGGTGCTGGATGAGTGGTTATTGTTAATAAGGTGGGAGCCGAAGGCAGAGTAAGGGTTATTTCTGACGTGTTCTTTAATAGTATATTCTGTAACAAGTTTGGAATGAGGCATATTCTGCACGAGTGGAAAGTTTGACACACGAGCCGTAGGCGAGTGTGACGGTTCCACGAGGGCAAAATGGCCATTCCAAACATGTTGCAGACTATACTTTCTATGCGATTATAAAGTTAGTTGAATTTAATAAAACTTAACCGATAAAAAACTTCATATTAAGTTATATTTATATTATATAATTTTTACCAAGAATAAATAAAGTTAAACATATATTTAAATACATGTAATTACTATTAAATTCAATTAATGATAATTAGTTCTTATCTTCTTTATTATTTGAAATGTTGATAGTTATATTATTTGTGCAGTTATGAAAAATGAAATTTGGAGCATTGTATAAATTTGATGCCGTAATTTCATTTATTGAAGATGATATTGTAGAGGAATTTTCTTTTGAAAAAGTTTCTGGTTCGATTACACAATTCATTATTTTATTTGCAATATTCATTCTGCTGTTTATGGAATTATCTATATGGCTTTCTGCTATTTCGGTTGACTTCCACCCACCATGTCGTTTTAATGTTGTTATATCAGCTCCTGCATCGATTAACATCGTTGCAGAGGTCCGTCTAAAGCAGTGTCCTGTGTAAAGTTTTGGATTTTTTAGATTTAAAAATGTTGCCACTTGTTTCGGCATATTTCCGAATTTGTTAAATAAAATAAATAAATATATCATCACGCCTTTTACCCATTACTGGGTGTGGCACTCTGCCTAAGCAGATCTCGGTAAGTGATATATTATATCGCGTGAAGTGCGGTTATCAGTCGTCAAATCACGGCCCCCAAAGATATTAGTGGAGGGGGAGCCACAGGGGTAGATTTAATAAATTGGTGAAAATTGTTTGTCGGCTGTGGGGATCGAACCAAGGTTCTCAAGATCCACAGGCCGACTCGATACCACTGAGCCACCTACCCCAATTTGTTAATGCCGATTATTTGTTTTGTACACCGACCTTTTTGATAATTTAAGAATAAATTGTTTGTTTCCACATTTGAAGGGCGCAATTCCAGATATTTTTTGAAAATTCTATAAAAATCACCACTTATTGTAAACTTTCTTTGAACTTTTGTTTTAGTGTCAGGAACTGATATAAAAACTGCTGCTTCCAAATCCTGAATATGATTAATTTGCATTTGCCATAGTTCATGTTTTCGGCACGCGCCCATTATGCCAACAATTAAAACAACCTAAAACAAAAATGATTCATAATTATATGTCAATTATTCATTTAATATTTCTATTTGATTTTACCTTGGTAGCAAGATAGATGTTGTCTGGTGTTTTATTTATAAATTCTTTAATTTCGTCTGCGGACAATGTTTTTGATTTTTTTGCTACGTAACCATCTGATTGCCTTTTTAAAAATGATCGTAACTTGGCATAATTAGCCAAATCTACATTGTGTTTTATATTTAATGTGGTTCTCAGCATGGAGTAAATTTTCCATAAAGTGGATGACTTCATTTTATTAGCAATTTCGGTAAAATAAGCTATTATAACATTTTCGGAGAATGATTTACTATTTTTATTCTTCTTCCAATCTATAAATTGATTATAGCACTGTTCGTATGTATCTTTCGACTTTTTTGGTATTAAATTACCAATTGTAGCTGCAGCAGCTTCCACAATTTCTGGTGGAATGCAGGATTCACTCATTTTTAATATTATATAATTTTAATAACTCAAAATAATATAAGAAAACTGATAATAGATAGTAACAACTTTTGTTTGACAGATATGGCAATAAAACAATCACAAACTGTTAAGCGCAGTGTTGCCAATCTTTAAGATAGATATTTCTCATCAGATATATTAGAAATTCTTATTTGGACTCTAAAATTTTAAAAATTATGTAATTCGGAAACATACGATTTCTATATTTATACTAAAATTATAAAATCTTTAACAGGAATTACAATAACTGTTTATTATTAGGAATTTATAAGTTATTTGAAATTCACTTTTTAATACATAGATGGCTTGTGGCTTTTCCGTAACTAGTGAAAGAATAATTCCGCACAGGTTTGCAGAATGTAACAATTCCATAATTGAAAATTATACAAGAATGGTATTATTCTGTAATAGTCGTATAGAAATCTAGTTTTTAAGTTGCGTGAAGTAAGACCGATGTAGATGTTTTCACAGTTGTTGCATTTAAGTTTATATATACCGCTTTTTTCTAATTTATTGAAGGGTGGTTTGCTGTTGTTTAGAATATTATTAAAGTTCGGTTGAGATTTGGAAGTGAGGATTATATTATGGTTATTAGTAATATGTTTCAGTTTGGAGTGGACGGTATTGAAAAAAGGAATTGATATGTAACGTTGTTTTGTAGAAAAGTGTTTATATACTTTGTTAAAAATTAAATGATTAAATTTCATGTGTTTGAAGAAACTAATTATGTAGGAAAGTGGAAATTTATTGTTTAAGCCAATGTTTAAGATGGTATTATATTCTTTATCAAAATTTTCTTTTGATAGGGGAGTGTTTAATAAGCGGTGAAATAGGAAGTTGAAAGCAAGTGATTTTATTTTCGGGTTGTGATATGAGTGGTTTGGGATAATTATGTCAGTGGAAGTGGATTTTCTATAAATGTTAAAATCTATTTTATTATTATCACGGTGTAAAGTGAGGTCTAAAAAGTTAATTTTGTTATTTGATTCTAATTCGATAGTAAATTTAATTTTAGATAGAGTATTAATTTTATTATGAAAAATATCCAATTCTTGAGTAGTACCGGTCCAGAACACCAGAATGTCGTCTACATAACGTTTCTAGAAAATTATATTTTCACTTAATTAATTCTAAATTATCTATAAAAATATTCGCTAAGAGTCCACTAATTGGACTACCCATAGGTAAACCGTCTTCTAATTTATATGTATCGTTGTTAAATTTGAAAAAGTTTTGTTCTGTTGTGATTTTAAAGAGTTCTAGAATATTGTCTAAATCTATTTGTTCTAGATTGTATTTTTGTTTGAAATTTATATCGGTGTTTATTAAATTTTTTAAAAGTTTTAAAGATTCAATAACAGGAATATTAGTGTATAAGTTGACAATATCAAATGAAATTATAATAAAATTTTTATGATTTGTTTCTAAAGATTGATTTATTTCTGTTATTAGGTGGTTAAAATTTTTTATAGATAGATCAGAATTATATTTGTTAAGCCCAATTTAAATTTAAGTTACTACATAGGGATTTTATTAGTGTATTAGGGTTTTTTTGTGCGCTGCAATTGGCGTCCTGCGAGACGTGGCAGTTGCGTCAGATTTCAAGTTAATGTGATTCACAGTTGTTTTTTAAAGTATTGTTGTTGTTAATTTTACTATTAAAAAATAATTTGCTCGCTGTCACATATAGTATGTGATTTTATATAAAGAATAAAAAGAATATAAAGCACTGCTATAATGTTTTGGTCTATCTTCAATAAAGAAGATAACGAAGAATATAACCAGTAAATATACAGTCCACAAAGTTGATATTCAAGAAACAATATTGAAGTTTATTTATGAGAATGTCATTAAGGATTTAGCAAGTAATTGAGCTGGAGAAGATACAGAAGAGGTAATTGGTCTTATGGATTTATCAGGTTTGTGAAATTTGATTAGACTATATAGGATAGGAGTGGAGGGTTTTTTTTTTGTAAAATGTTATATTTATTGATATTAAATTTGGAAAGGGTGGATGCGCAATTATTGATAGTTTTTCTTATCTTTAAGTTATATGAATTGATGGGGTTGGATTTAATTAATTTTATATTATTATCAACAACAAATTTATTAGTTTTGCTAATATAGTCAGCTGTATCTAAAATTACCATTCCAGCATTTTTGTCAGCTTTTGTTAAGTTAAATTATTGTTTGAAATTTTTTGTTTTAATGATTGCAAAGTATTATTGATTTCTCTATTTGATCTGGATAAGGTTTTATTGTAATTGTTATGACCAGTGTGATTACTTACGTTTTTATGAATTTGTAGTAGCTATTGTTCAATTTCATTCTTCAGTTGTGTGTTGTTGGGATGGTTATATATTTGGGTTTCTAATTCAATGGCAATTTTTGACAGGTTGATGTTCTTCGGTGGTGGAGCATATTTGTATCCTAGGTTTAAAGTTTTTTCTTCGGATGGTGTGAAAGTTGTGGATGAAAGGTTTGTAGTCCTTGGAGGAAAATTATGGATTGATGATTCTTCTATTATGTTGTTTATGGTTTGTTGTTCTTGTTGTATATGTATCTGGTCGTGTAGTTGTTTTGATTTTATAAAAATGTAAAGTAAACACTTGGCTATGTTTCACAAAATTCAGCCTCCAAGTCACCTTATGAGGGCATCGTCAGAGACTGGCCAGCACAGTTCAGTTAGTAACCATAGACGCGTTTCGCTCTTATTAGAGCTCATCAGTATGGTATAACTCACTTCTTCACCTAGAACAAAGTTCATGTGAAGAAGATGGTGACGAAGAACTGTGCCAGCAGAGAATACAAACTAGTAAGATGACATGAGAAGTTTTGTGGAACTAGTCATGCCATCTACCGAAAAAAAGGGAAAGCTATGCAATAGCAATTTAAATAACAAAGACAAAATTAATTGTCATCCAACACTTGGTGACGCCCCCCCCCCCTTTAACTTTTTTATTATGAGTAATAGAAAAAAATGGTTCATATGAAAGTTTTATTATTTTAAATATACTATTTGATGGCAGATGTAGATATTTTTTATAAAGTCAGGTTTACAAGATACGACTATCAACTTTTATTTTTTAAATAGCAACCTATAATTATTTTACTAAAATAAAAACCGCCATTTTTTTCTCTTTTCAACGGTGTATTAGTTTTTATTAATGTATCTGAAAAAATTCGAGAAAAATAAGAAAATTGAGAAATACTAGAAATAATTTTTATACAAATATTATAGGTGGCTATGTGAAACTAAACAAAATGTAACAGTGTTATACAACTTAACAAACTAAAGCAACAAATTCAGTAACAAAAACAACTTAAAACAAATTATTTTCACATTCCCTCTCCTCGTCTCTTGCCCAGTAGTTGTGTGGTGCCTGTTATTATTTATTTACATGACATATAAGTAAAGGAAAGAATTAGGTTTAGGTTTATTTTTATATTATTGGTTGTTATGAAATATTTGAATTTACTATTTATGTTTTATTATTATTGTGTTAGTTACGATAAACAAGTTGATGGAAAATAAAATATTTTGTGTTTGGTTTAGTTAATTTATTCTACAAGTTTATATAATTTAACAATTATCTTAAATTCATTTAACATTGGTGACCCCGAGTGAGGCATTTAAGTACGGTATGGCATTATCGGCTCCTTCCACTTCACCCGAAGTGATTACCTCAGAAGTTTCTGCATTGTCTACCTCTTTTAAAGTTCCTGAGTTCTGGCCGGCCGACTCAGAGTTATGGTTTGCTCAAGTAGAAGCAATTTTTGTAACTCATAGAATCACTTCCGAATTCAGTAAATTTAGTAAGTTAATTACTGTATTAAGTTTCAATTTGCAAGTGAAGTTAGAGACATCATTGTGGCACCTCCACAAGATCTTCCTTATTCCAAATTAAAAGAAGCTTTAATTAAACGAACTGGTCTGACAGAAAAAGAAAAATTACTACAATTATTTAATGTTTCAAATATTGAAGATAAACCTACTCAAATACTCAGGCGAATGCGCCAGCTAATTGGTTCTAAGTCGTTAGATGATACTATTTTGGAAGAACTTTTTTTACAAAAGCTGCCAGTTAACGTTCAGGTCATCATTACTTCTGTCAAGAATTGCGCACTTGAAGAAAAGGCAGAGATTGCAGACAAAATCATCTGTATCGATCAACCAGCAATTTCTTAAATTTCAAGGGAGACTTCAGTTTTGCAAAAATTAGTGCAAGATGTTCGTGAATTGAAATTAAAATTGTCATCAAGAGCAACAGCGGAAAACATACCGACATCATCTACTGAACCAGTATGTTGGTATCACGATAGATTTGGTTCCAGAGCTAGGAAATGCATTCCTCCTTGTTCCAGTAATTTGCCTGTTTTAAATAAAGAGGTGGTTATTACTTCTCAATTAAATGACATCGCATATCCGATTAATTTTTGTACTGATTATAGCGTAACATCAACAAATTTACTGTACGTAACTGATAAGAATTCTGGACATCGTTTTTTAGTGGATAGCGGGGCTCAGGTGAGTGTCTTTAAAGTATCAAGTCAGATTAATTGTGTCAAAAGATCTTTTTCTTTGCAAGCTGCAAATAATACAACAATTTCTACATACGGATCAAAAACTTTAAAATTAGATTTTGGCTTATCTAAAACGTTTACCTGGAAATTTATAATCGCAAAAGTTCGTCATTCAATTTTAGGTGCAGATTTCTTAAATTATTTCAAATTGTTAATTGATCTTCCTGCAAAAAGGTTGTTGGAATCGGGTTGTCCGATAGAAGACCCATCAAATGTCAAAATTGTGTCCAACGTGACAGAAAATTCCAATTCAAATATATTTTTTACTGTTTTGTCTCAGTTTCCAAAGCTGACTACACCCATTGATTTTAAATGTCAAAAGAGTCATTCAATTAAACATTTTATAATAACAACTGACTCACCGACATTTGCTAGACCACGACGTTTACCACCAAACAAATTACTTATTGCTAAATCGGAATTTGACAAAATGCTTTTAAAAGGTTTAATTCGACCCTCATCTAGTAATTGGGCTTCGCCACTACATTTGGTAAAAAAAAAAATGGGGAATGGAGGCCTTGTGGTGATTACAGAGCTTTAAATGTACAAACTGTTCCAGACAGGTATCCCATTCCTCACATACAAGATTTTGCTTCAAATTTAGAAAATACAAATATTTATTCAAAATTAGATTTGGTACAGGCTTATAATCAGATTCCGATGGATGAAGATTCTATCGCCAAAACAGCTATCACAACGCCATTTGGGCTTTTTGAATATACAGTCATGCCATTTGGATTACGCAATAGTGCTCAAACTTTTCAACGGTTTATTGATCAAGTAATTAGAGGGTTAAACTTTTGTTTCGCATACATTGACGATTTATTAATTGCTAGCAATTCCATCCAACAACATAAAAAACACTTAGAAATTATATTTGGTAGACTACAAGAGTACGGTATTTTAATTAACATAGATAAATGTGAATTGGGTGTAAAACAAATTGATTTTTTAGGTCACACTATTTCTCAATCTGGAATTAAACCATTGAAAAGTAAAGTTGATGTTATTAGTAATTTTCCTCTTCCTAAAAAGCAACGTCAATTGCGTGAATTTTTGGGTTTAATTAATTTTTATCATCGATTTATCCCTGAATGTGCGATAATTTTACATCCAATTAACAATTTATTAGATAATTCAAAAGATAGTGCAGTAGAAATTATTTGGAATGATCAAGCTAGGAAAGCATTTAACGAAATTAAAGAAAAACTTGCTGTCACGACTTGTTTAGCTTTTCCTTCACATACCGCTCAAATCAATATTATGGTAGATGCTTCAAATGTTGGTGTTGGGGCTGTATTACAACAATATAATAATAATAACTGGGAACCTATTGCTTTTTTTTCTGTGGCATTAACTGATACACAAAAACGTTATAGTACTTTTGGTCGAGAGCTATTAGCAATATTTTTGGCAGTAAAGAAGTTTCGTTATTTTATTGAAGGTCGACAATTTTATATTCTAACTGATCATAAACCATTAACATTTATTTCTAAAATTAAACAATCAAATAATTACTCTCCTCGCGAAATACGACATTTAGATTACATTTTCCAATTTACCAATGACATTCGTCATGTTTCAGGTAAACAAAACCCTGTAGCCGACGCTTTATCTAGATTGCAAATTACCAGCATTTATAATCACGAAAATATTAACTACGAACAAATGGCTAAATGTCAGAAAGTTGACTCCGATTTACTCAATTTAAAACAAAATAATAGTAGCAATTAAAAATTAATAGATTTTGATTTGCCAAATTCAAAAATTAAGTTAACTTGCGATATTTCTTTAGGTTCAATCAGACCTTTTGTACCTCAGTGTTTTCGTGAACTCATTTTTGAACACTTTCATTCATTATCACATCCAGGTGTAAAAGCCACAGATAAACTTATTAGTTCTAAATTTGTTTGGCCTTTTATGCATACAGATTTAAAAAACAAAACAAAAAAATGTTTGAAATGTCAACGTTCAAAAATTACCAGACATACATTTTCTCCTGTTGGACAATTTCCAACACCAACTTCTCGTTTTAGCATGATACACATTGATATCGTAAAATTACCTCCATCAAATGGTTTTTCCTACGTTTTAACTTGCATAGATCGTTTTACTAGGTGGCCGGAAGTGATTCCGTTGAAAGACATTACAACCAAAACTATTGCCAGGGCTTTCGTCGAAGGTTGGATTTCTCGTTTTGGAATTCCATCTTCGGTCACTTCTGACAGAGGTCTACAATTTAATTCTGCTTTATTTCAAAATTTATCTTTATTACTCGGATTTCATCACATTTCTACTACCTCATACCATCCACAAGCAAATGGCATGATTGAACGATTTCATAGGCAACTGAAAGCTGCTTTGAGATCCATTGAAAATCCATCTAATTGGACAGTATTCTTACCCATAATTTTATTAAGTTTACGAACCACTTACAAAGAGCTAATCAAATGTAGTGCAGCTGAGTTGGTTTATGGTTCTAAAATCTCCCTCCCTGGAGAGTTTTTACCGAATTCAAATAAATTGAATGACATTAATATTGACTCTTATATGACGATGATTAAATCAGCAATTGGCAAATTTATACCACCCGCTTCACGAAATCAAAAAGAAAAAAAAATATACATTCCTCCTGATTTATTTAAAGCAACTCATGTTTTTATTAGAAAAGACTCAATTGGACCAATTTTACAACAACCTTACACAGGTCCATATAAAGTTTTAGATCGTTTTAACAAATTTTTTAAAGTATTAATCAATAATAAAAGCGAGACGGTAACAATAGATAGATTAAAACCAGCTTTTTTGACTTGATATTTAGTTAAAGACACTAACTTGACTCTTATTTTTCTGTTGACATCTATTTTTTTCCTTTATTATTTATATTGTTTGTTTGTTAATTTTCTTTTTGGGGGGAGTATTGTGGTGCCTGTTATTATTTATTTACATGACATATAAGTAAAGGAAAGAAGTAGGTTTAGGTTTATTTTTATATTATTGGTTGTTATGAAATATTTGAATTTACTATTTATGTTTTATTATTATTGTGTTAGTTACGATAAACAAGTTGATGGAAAATAAAATATTTTGTGTTTGGTTTAGTTAATGTATTCTACAAGTTTATATAATTTAACAATTATCTTAAATTCATTTAACAGTTGTTTCCTCTTTCTTCGTTTCCTGTTCTGAATCTAGCTATGATCTGCAAGTTTTTATTCTCTTTTATCATGTATCTTGGCCTACTGTTTGTTGTAAGTATTTATATCCTAGGTTATATGTTGAATTCCGTATTTTTTCTCTTCTTATCTGCCTTTGTATGTCCTGTTCTCTTGTTAGTAATTCATTTGCTGTGTTTTGGCCCTGGTTTCTTTTTCTTTCGATGTCGGTTGTTGAAAATCCGTTTCTTTCATAGAATGTTGCTCTTTTTTCTTCCCAGTGATTCTTTTCTTGTTTTCTTTCTTCCTTCCTGGATATCTCCACCCAACAGTCATATGCTAGTTCTTTCCATGGTGTTCTTCTTAGTTTTTCTTCATACTTCATTGCCCTCTTGCATGCTACTGTTCTCATTTTGTATCGTTTTGATTCTTCTTCTATTATATATGCAGGTGTTTGTCTTCCTAGTCCCAGTACCCATCTGATATATTTGGATTGGATTCTCTCTATTTTGTCCTGTTCTTTCCAGCCCCATACTTCAGATCCATACATCATGATGCTGGCTATTAATTTATCGAAGAGTAGCATCCTTAGTTTGAAGTTATTTTTAAATTTTCTTTGCCCTATACCCCAAACTTGTGGGAGAGCTAGGTTAGCTTTCTTTGTTACCTGCTTTATGTGCTCCTGCTCTTCGCCATTCTTGTGGAACGTATATCCCAGGTATTTAAACGTTTTGACTTTCTCTATTTCTTTTCCCTGCCACCACCATCTGTCCTCTGCTTGTCTTCCTCTTCCTTTGTTAAAAACTATGATCTTGGTTTTTTTTCTGCGTTTAGTACCATGTCTGTTTCCTTCAAGTATTCTTCAAGCCTCTTTAAAAGCGACGCCATTTCTTGTTTAGTTTTCGCTACCATTGCTAGGTCATCAGCGTATTATAGCGTCCAGAGTTTCTTTTTTCCAATCACTACTCCTCCTGTCTGGCCTCTTTCACAGTGTCTTTCGATGTCTGACATATAAATAGAAAACAAGATGGGGCTTAGTGGGCATCCCTGTCTGACACCGCTGGTTGTCCAAAATTCTTCACTCTCCTCTCCGTCTATTTTTATAGTATTTGTTGTTTCCGTATATATTTCTGCTATTCTCACTGTTAAATTTTTTTCAATTCCTACCCCTATCAGTGCTTCGATCATCTTTTCCCTGTTGACAATGTCGAATGCCGCCTTCAGATCTGCGAAAAGAACGTATAATTTTCCTTTTTTCTTCTGTATCTCTTTCTGTATGGCGTAATTCAATATATAAACATTATCAATTGTTCCTCTCCCTTTTCTTAAACCTGCTTGGTTATCTCGCAGTATGTTTTTGTCTTCGGCGTCTTTACATAGTTTTTCTTCTAAAATCATTGCGTAAATTTTGTATGCCGTGTCCAGTAGGGTAATACCTCTGTAGTTTTTTTTGCTTCCTCTCTATTTCCGTTTTTGTATATATTGGGCAGATTATACCTTTTCTCCATCTTTTCGGGAAGCCCTTACCTCTCCAAACGTTATTTAGTATTTTTGTGAGCCTGTCCACTGTTTTGTCTGCCGCGTGTATCCATGCCTCGTTCTGTATCCCGTCTTCTCCGGCCGCCTTTTTTTCTTCAATTTTTGGATTTGTCTTCTTACGTCGTTTTCTGATATTTTCGAGACTGGCTGCACTTCGCCTTGAATCCTAAAATCTGTCATATATTTTTTGCCAGCGCCCTTTAGCTGAGTCATGCAGTGTTTTTTCCAGATACTTATGGGTATATTCTTGGTAGTTTTGTTGAGACTTTCCCTTTCTAAAATAATGTATTTCCAGATTTCTGTCTCGGTAGATATATTTATATATATCGTTGTTTTACACCCCATTGTGGGGTTGAACCGCCTCTTTACGAATCTCTCTCGATCCTTTAATTTGGGGGGGATTACTCTTGATCTTTTTATATTCTCTTGCATATCTTTTCCCATTTTTTCCTATCTGCAGTTCTTGCTTTCCAGTCGGTGATCCCTATGTTGTTTAGATCTTCCTTTACTTGTTGCATCCATGTTGCTCTCGGCCTTCCTCTTCTTTTTCTTCCAGGATCCCATTGCAGTATATTATTTATCATTTCTTTTGCACCTGCCCTCCAAACATGCCCTAACCACCTTACTCGTTGTTGTTTAATTTTCCTTACTATATCTTCTTCTATTTCTTTTTCTATTTCGAAGTTCATTCTAATTATATATTCGTTGTCATCGTGTTTTACTGGTCCTAGAATGGCTCTCAAGAAATTTCTTTCGATTATTCTTAACTGTTCTTCTTCTTTTTTTGACATTGTTAACGTTTCCGCGAGTTTTGGGTTCAATTCAGAAAACAGAGTTTTTAAAAAGATTTCAAAGGTTCTTTAATTCTTTCGACTAGTTCCCAAGACGAATGTTTCAAGACAAGCTGCAGGATTACATTTAGTTCTATATATAACATTTTCTTATCGTTATTGTGATATTCATATTACATTCTAAGGTAAGCAGTTATCTTAACATAACTCGCGGTATACATCAGTATTGGTCTTATCATGCTATTGTATATTCTCATTTTAGATGTTTTTGTGAGTATTTTATTCTTTAGTAGATTTTTGTACATATGAAAAGCTTTATTTGCTGTAAATATTTTCTCTTTTATCTCTGATTCTCTGTCAACTTTACTTGTTATTATCGCTCCTAAATATTGTAACGTTTATTACAATTTCGGGTTCGGTGAAGTTTATTATTAATTAAAACACGAGTATTAAAAACACTAACAAAATATTTATTTAAAACGAAACTAATGTAGTACAACTACTAAGACATATATTTATATTCAACACGTATTTATATTCACAACAAAGTATTTAGCAACGACTTGCACTGTTCACACTTCGAATACAGAATGCCTCTTCCCGGCCGAAACTCTCCTTTATATACTGCAACAATGTATTCGAGAATATTCGAGAGCTTCTGGCACACGGTAGAAGCATGACGCAGAGCGAACAGGTACGGACTTGTCTATTGCGTCTGCGACAGCGGTGAATCGTGCAGCAGACATGTCGACTGTTCCGTACGGAACAGGGCCGTACTCGCTACACTGCCCCCTCCTTAAGGATGTTTCGTCCCGAAACTTTTCTGCGCCATGTCGATATCTGCACGTTGATCCCCGCGAGCACTGTGACGTTTGGTGGAAATAACAGTCCACAGTTCTTTTCACTACTGTTGTACCACAGGGATTATAGCTGCACACCAGGATCTCAATTCCGGTATATTGGAAAATAGTTTCCAGCATGTTTCTTATAATTCTCCAGCTCAATTCATCAAGGCCACAGCCTAGCTTTGGTACAGCTAATTTTAAAATATCCTGATCGAGCAGCACACCTCGTAGATTACATAGGGCGTCCCAGACGGCGCGATAAGTTGGTTTCTCGTGGGACAGATGTTTAGTCACCAGGTAAAAAATGCTTCTGTTTCGGCTCGACTGTTTGTCGGCTATATGTAGCATTGTGCCGATACATGGGTGTTGTTGCCGTAATTTTTCAAGTTGGCCGAACTTTTTCTTAAAAACCACGGTGATTCCTCGAGACATCTGTAGATCTTGAGCCACACAATGCGCTGATGAGTATTCTGTAGGCATTTTGAATAGGTCACCCTGATGTTCTTTGGTCACACCATTTCGTACTTTATGGCCCGTAGAATTGGAAGCCATGAACTCGTCAAAGGTGGTTTCCGGATCTTGTACATTAATTCGTCGAGCTCGAGATTCATTGGCGTTGCCATCGTTGTTGTCACCGGCGAAAGAAGCCAACCGATTGAAATGAATCACTCTTGGTTTTCCTCCAGTCCTTTTCCGGATTCGATAGATGACGTCATTTATTCGCTTCAGTACCTCGTAGAGACCATCCCAGGAGTTTTGTAGCTTTGGAGACATTCCACGGCGACGCTGTGGGTTGTATAGCCAAACCAGATCCCCAGCTTGATATCCATTCTCAGCCTTGACATCATATTGGTCTTTCATCCTGTCACTAGCGCTCTGGATGTTGGAGCGTACTTGCTCATGGATGTCATTCATCTTCATCCGAAGTTCGGTGACGAAATCTTCGCCAGCCAAATTTTCACCTGGCTTGCTGCCGAACTTCAAGTCGCAGGGCAATCGCAGTTCATGACCAAAGACAATGCTAGCCGGAGTCTGTCCTGTTGTTTCATGGACGGATGATCGATAAGCTAACAGGAACATTGGTAGATGACAATCCCAGTCTCTTTGGTAGCCGGAGACAACCTTGGAGAGGTGTCTATTGATGGTTCTGTTCATGCGTTCGACCATGCCATCTGACTGTGGGTGTAGAGCAGTTGTTCTTGTTTTGCGAATGTTCAATAGCTCGCAGATTGCTTGGAACAGAGACGACTCGAAATTTCTACCTTGGTCGGAGTGTAGTTCCAACGGTTCCCCGAATCGGCAGATCCACTGGTTGACAAGTTCTTCTGCTACCGTAGCGGCTTCTTGATTTGGCAAGGCATAAGCTTCAACCCACTTGCTGAAGTAGTCCATGACCACTATGATGTATTTATTTCCCTTGTCGGATTCTGGAAATGGACCGGCCACGTCAATTGCGATTCTTTCAAACGGGCTCCCAACATTGTATTGACGCATTGGGGCTCTCCGACGTCTCTGCGGTCCGTTGCTTGCGGCGCAAACTACGCACGTCTTGCACCACTCCTTTACGTCCTCTCGACAATTAACCCAGTAAAATCGCTCACGCAGCTTCTGAACTGTCCTCGTTACTCCTAAGTGTCCTCCAGCAGTTCCATCATGAATCTCCTTCAGTACCTCCGGTACTCTGTTCCTAGGGATTATGATCTACATCGTTTGCTCTGTAGCCTCAGGACTTTCCAGGATACGTTTCAGTAGTTCATTCTCTATAACAATGGAGTCCCACTGCGCCCAGTACGATTTTACGGTTTTCGAGTGTCGTACAACTTCTTGCCAAGTTGGTTTGCGGCCTTCTTTCTTCCATTCCAGTAGGTATTTCAATTCTGGATCGCCTTCTTGGTCTTTCATAACTTCTTCAGTCAGCCAATGGTCGTCTATCACTGTGGTCCGTAAGATTGGAGCGGACTTCTCTTCCACACGGGTACAGTGTTTGCAGTCTTCTGAGCATGGTCGTCTTGATAATGCGTCGGCGTTACAATGACTAATTCCGGCCCTATGCTCGATGACGAAGTCATATTCCTGTAGCCGTTCGATCCACCTTGCTACCTGCCCTTCCGGATTCTTGAATTGTAACAGCCACTTCAACGCAACATGATCAGTCCTCACCAGGAATTTCCTTCCATACAGGTATTTGTAGAAGTGTTCAACGGCTTTAACTACTGCCAATAATTCTCGCCTGGTGACGCAGTAGTTACGCTCCGGCTTCGACAGAGTTTTGCTGAAGTAGCCAATGACCTTCTCTTGTCCATCTTGAATTTGCGATAGGACGGCGCCGATCCCGACATTGCTGGCATCTGTAACCAATATGAAGTCCCCGTTGGGTAGAGGATAACTCAGGACTGGTGCTGTTGTTAGGGCTCGCTTGAGGTTGTCGAAAGCGTCTTGGCAGTCTTCTTCCGACACAAATTTCCGTCTTTCCTCCGTGAGTCGTGTCAGTGGCTTGGCAATGTTGGCGAATCCAGAGACGTATCGCCGGTAGTACGTGCAAAGACCAAGAAAGCTTCGCAATTGATGTTTGTCAGTTGGTACTGGCCATTCTTTAACTGATCGGATCTTCTGATTGTCAACGGCTATTCCGTTTCCGGACACAATATGTCCCAGGTACTGCACTTCTTTGCGGAAGAGATGACATTTCTTTGGACTAAGCTTCAAACCAGAACTTCGTAGTCTCAAGAATACCTCCTCCAAATTCCTCATGTGATCATCGAATGTTCTTCCGACCACAATAATATCGTCAAGGTACACCAAACAGGTTTTCCAAGATAGTCCTTGCAGTACCGTTTCCATGAGTCTTTCAAACGTGGCGGGGGCATTGCAGAGTCCGAACGGCATTACTGTAAATTGCCACAGTCCGGCACCGACAGAAAACACAGTTTTCTCTTTATCCGTTGGTGCCATGCCAACCTGCCAGTACCCACTTTTCAAGTCTAATGTTGAGAATATTTTCGACTCAGCCAGCGTATCCAATGTGTCATCTATTCGGGGCAACGGGTAGCTATCCTTCTTCGTCACGTTGTTGAGTTGACAATAGTCCACGCAGAATCGTGTTGACCCATCTTTCTTCTTTACCAACACCACTGGTGAAGCCCACGGACTGATTGAGGATTCGATGACACCTTCTTTATTCATGTCTTGAATAATTTTCTCGGTTTCCTCTCTCTTGGCCAGTGGTAATCGTCTTGGTACTTGGCGAATGGGGCGTGCATCGCCGGTGTTTATTTGATGCTGGACTATGTTGGTTCTACCCTTGGTCCCACAGCTGGTGTCGAAAACGTCTTGATATTGTTATTAAATTTCTCATTCTGATATTCTGGTCCTGGTTTAATTCTTTGCAAGATGTTGACAGTAGATTTGTCAGTTCTGCAGGAAGCTTCTTTGGTGGATTTTGTGGAACGGATGTTCGTCTGCTAATCGAAGTTACCGATGAACAATGTCCTAAGATAGTACCCTTCTTTAGTGTAACTGGATAATAATTCACATTCATTACTCGAACTGGTACTACCTTTCCAGTATGTATGAGAGATTTTCCAACCAGTATTCCTCGAGTAGTCGTTTCATTATAATTTCCAGCTTCTAACATCATGGTACATCCGGTTGGAAGTTCATGTTTCAGATGGGCATCCACAATCATTTCACTTCGATTTAACACGACCGTATCTTCAGCTAAGGTCAGACGTACTGTGTCTTCTCCTCGGGGATGTAAAACGATCTCTTCATCATTGATCTTTAGTATTCCGCGTTTTAAATTTAGTTCGACGCCATTTGCGTTCATGATGTCCATTCCGAGAATACATTCGTCTTCAATGTCAGCTACCAGGGTACGGTGTTTAATTCGTGTATTTCCGATGGTAATGGTAATGTCTGCTTCGCCATGAATGGTAGCCGCGGCTCCTGTTGCTGTGCGCAGTCGCCATTTTGTTGATTCAATCGTCATCGGTTTCTTGAGAGTATCAGGTCTAATGATGGTTTTTGTCGCACCTGTATCAATCAGCAAGGTATGTGGTTTCCCGTCGATCAACCCATCCACAAAGATGCTATTTAGTCTAGGTTGTAGGGATACGACATGTTCAGTTAGTTTCAGGGCATCTTTATGATGGATCGGCGTTCGCCCCCTTGCGTCGACCCGCTTTAGTTTTCCGCTGCCTTGTTCTTTATTTGTTCCCCGCAGCGGCTTCGCACATGCCCTAGCTCACCGCAGTTCCAGCATCGAAGTTGTCTCTTCTTTGGCAACATCTCAGTCATGACACGCCGTGCTGTTTCCTCCATAGACTCATTATGATTGTCCTCCACGCCCTCTATTGTGCGAATATTTCCTTGTCGTCTTGAAGCGTGTTCTGCTGCCTCGAATTCCAATGCGCTGGCCAAGGCAATGGACAGGTTACTTGAACGAGCCAGAATCAGGGCCCGCTTGGTTTCTTTATCTCGGAGACCATCAATAAAGCCTTGCACAGCCAGTCGTTCCAACACACTATCTGGGGTGTCAGGATATGCCAGGCGAACTAGACGAGCGATATCAGATTCAAATTCTTGTAGAGTCTCGTTTGATTTCTGACATCTATCTCTCAGCTGCAAGTGATACACTTGCTGCATATGTGCGTGTCCATAACGCATTTCCAAGCGCTTAACTAGTTGATGATAGTTCTGCCGTTCTTCTGGAAGGATTGTTTGCAAAATATCCACTGCGTCACCACGCAGCGCAATTATCAAGGCCGTTGCCTTCTCAGATGATGACCACCCATTAGATACTGCAGCAGCTTCGAATTGGGCGTAATAATTAGGCCAAGATACCTTGCCATCAAATTCTGGTGGTTTCATGTGGAATCTACGCAGTGATTCTTTCCCGTCTGTCACTAAATATTCAACTTTCTCGTTATTTAATGGCTGGTCACTAGATGGAGTTGTCTGAATCAAGTCGTGAATTTGTTGGACATTTGGCTGTTCGTGATTCAATGTTGCCAATCTTGCTTCGATTTCTTCAATTTTTTCTTTAAATTTTTCTTCAAAATTTCTCGAATGTTCTTAAATTTTTTCAAACTTCTGTTCAAATTTAGTTTCTAAATTCGTTTCCAAGCTTCTGGAACTTTTTTCAAATTTAGCTTCCAAGCTTCTGGAATTTTCTTCTAATTTAGTTTTCAAGCTTTTTGAGTTTTCTTCTAATTTGGCTTCCAAACTTCTGGAATTTTCCTGCAATTCTTCCTTCAGAGTTTTGGAATTTTCCATAAGTTCCTTCAGATTTTTGGAATTTTCTTCGGTATTTCTGGAACTCACCTCCAATTTGGCTTCCAAACTTCTAGAATTTTCTTCAAATTTATTTTACAAACTTCTGGAATTTTCCATAAGTTCTTTCAGATTTTTGGAAATCGAGTCCAAATCGCCCGGAATTTCGAATTCATAATTATCCGCTATTTCACCAGCTTCAACCAAAAATTGTCGAAGTCGTTCTTGCAGTATACTTTTCTTGCCTGTAGTATCCAGATCGCGTTCTTTTAATTCTCTCTTGAGATCAGTCACTTTTAAATCACTTAGATTTACTTTTTCTCGAACCCATTCTTATTTATTTGCACTTAAACTTCACTTTTAATTCACAAAACACAACCCCACACCTGACACCAATTGTAACGTTTATTACAATTTCGGGTTCGGTGAAGTTTATTATTAAATAAAACACGAGTAATGAAAACACTAACAAAATATTTATTTAAAACGAAACTAATGTAGTACAACTACTAAGACATATATTTATATTCAACACGTATTTATATTCAGAACAAAGTATTTAGCAACGACTTGCACTGTTCACACTTCGAATACAGAATGCCTCTTGCCGGCCGAAACTCTCCTTTATATACTGCAACAATGTATTCGAGAATATTCGAGAGCTTCTGGCACACGGTAGAAGCATGACGCAGAGCGAACAGGTACGGACTTGTCTATTGCGTCTGAGACAGCGGTGAATCGTGCAGCAGACATGTCGACTGTTGGCCGTACTCGCTACAATATTTAAACTTCTCTACTTCCTCAAACTCACATTCCCCAATTTGTATCTTCGTGATCTTTTTTGTGTTTCCAGTTTTCATTAGCTTGGTTTTGTTTTCATTTATTTTCAGTCCCATTTTTTGTCCCTCCGTTACTATTTCCTTTACCATTTTCACCAGCCTTGTCGTTATAACCACTACATCGTCTGCGTATGCGATCATTTGTCCGCCATTCTTCCTTATTGCGTGGGGTCCCAATATAGTTCTTAATATTTTTCTTTCTATTATTCTCATTTGTTCTTCCTATTTTTTTTGTCATTGTTAATGTCTCTGCGTCATACATCAGTAGAGGTCTTATCATTGTTTTGTATATTTTCATTTTAGTATTTTTAGTTAGAATTTTACTTTTTAACATTTTTTTGTGTATGTGCAATGCTCTGTTTGCCGTAAAAATGTTTTCTTTTATTTCAGCTTCTCTATCTCCTTTGTTTGTTATTGTTACACCCAAATATTTATACCTTTCTACTTCCTCAAACTCATTCTCCCCTATTTTTATGTTGTTGTTCTGTTTCTGTTTTCCATATCCCATCATTTTTGTTTTGCTGTCATTGATTTTTAATCCGATTTTTTTCGTTCTGCCACTATTTCATTTATCATGTTCTTCATTATGTCCCTTCTCTTTGTTATAATAACCAAGTCATCCGCATACGCTATAATTTGTCCTCCATTCTTTCTGATTGTATTTCTGTTGATTTTTCTTGTTACGTGTTCTAATGCAAGGTTGAATAGCGTGGCTGATAGTGCGTCTCCTTGTCTCACCCCTCTGTTTATGTTGAACTCATTTGTATTTTCATTTCCCGTTTTTATGCATACTTTGGAATTTTGCATTGTCATTTCTATAAGTCTTCTCAGTTTGACTTCGATTTTTAATTCTTTTAGTGCTTCTATCGGTTTTTTCCTTTTTATTGAATCGAATGCTTGCTGGAAGTCTATGAAGAGTAGTTCCAGTTCTATTTTGGCGTCGTGTGCTTTTTCGATTATTTGTTTTAGCGTGTGTATTGCATCTATCGTTGACCTTCCTTTCACAAATCCACATTGGTACTGCCCTACTTTATCGCTGTTCTCGCTAATCTCCTTTGTATTATTGACGATAGTATTTTGTATGTGTTGTTTAACAGGGTTATTCCTCTGTAGTTTTTACATATTTTGGGATCACCTTTTTTATATATTGTTATTATTTGTCCTATCTCCCATTCTTTTGACATCTTTTCCTCCCTCCAAATTTTCTTTAGTAGGTTATGAATTCGTATAATTATTTCCTCTCCTCCATACTTTAGTAGTTCCATATTTATTCCGTCTATTCCCGGTGCTTTTCCGTTTTTACTTTTTGCAATAACGCTTTTCACTTCTTCTATTGTTGGTTCTTATGTTATCTCTTCATCTTTTTCTTCTTCATCTACTTCGTTTTCATTTTTTGCTTCTATATTTTACTTTTACTTTTTTATTTATAACAATATTTAATTGAAAAAAGTAAATCGAAGGCTGCCATGGAAACAATGTTAAACTAGAAGTTGTCAAAAGTGCAATAATTGAATTTATTGCTTTTCTTTGTGAAAAATTGCAATTTTTACCTTGATCAAAATGTATTTTCGCGCCACCGTCCGGCATTAGCAGTATTGCATAACTCAAAATCGTCCGGAAACCATGTGTTTACCGGCCGAGGCCGGCAAAAATTAGTGACTTTTTATGGTTATATGTTGGCATCACTAGTATAGCAAACTCCTAAACGTACAAAATGTCAAAATATGCATTGGCGTAAAAATATTATGATAAAATATTCATAGTTGAGTATTTTCAATACAAGAAAACAGAATATTTATACATATATTTTAAACAAAATTGTAAGTAATTATAATTGAATTAGCAATGTAAAATCCAAATAAAATATGTTGATTTTTTAGGTTATAATACTGGAATGACAAGTCATGAAATAGACAAAGAATAGTTATTTACGTATCAAGTGCAGAAAGAACTCGCGGTCTTGCAGCATTCGCTTCGCTCATGCAGCAACGGACCACTCATTCAAAAGAACCCCTTTCTGCACGAGTTGCGTACACTATTTTTTCTACAACCATAAACCAAATTTTGATAAAAATAATAAAACAAATTTCAGTAATTGTAACATCTCTGAAATTTTTGATTAATTTAGAAACTTTAGAAAGATACCTGGTTTAATGTATCCATGACAACTGACAATGACAAACAAACTCAAGAAAGTATACTGTATTTATTTACATTAAATAACTTTTCTGCACTAGTGCAGAAATAATTCACATTTTTTGCACTAGTGCAAAAATCTGCTACTTTCATAATAAAAATAAGTTCAAAAACATCTACTTTTTTTAATGGTTGTAGAAAAATGAATTATGTTTTACATACATAACATCACGCTATATCCCATTAAATGGGGTAGCACGAACCCGTCAACATTCTCATCCTGACACACGATACTCGATTCGACCACATTAACACTTCCTCCATACAAACTCTTTCTTTTCTCGCAACCAAAATCCATCAACACACAACAAACATTCATCCATTCGCTAGTGTACACTGCGCTTGTTTCTGAAGATGGTCTTCACGCAATTGCAGGTAAACACTCGAAACATCTAACCAATTAATCTAAAATCAAGAATCATACGCTTGTCTTCATTCATCATATTTATCCCGCAATTAATTTTCTCCAAACATTCCTATCCTGACACACCACTTTTACTTCAACCACATTCATAATTCTTTTCATACAAGCTCGTTTATTCTTCACGCTCAGAAACTTTCGCTCACGCAACAACCCTTCAATCATATTCATCCACTTGTTCCTAGGCCGTCCACGCAAACTTTCACCCTCAATTTCACCACATACACCTGTTTCACCAATCTGTCATTCGACATACGTTCTACATGACCAAACCATCTCAACTGACTTATTCCCACTCTTCTTACAACATTCTTCCCAATCTCACATTCATCATACACCAATGTATTCCGGACACGATCTCTTCTAGTATATCCACACACACCCCGCAAATATTTCATTTCCACAGCAGTTATACGCCGTTCATGTTTCTTCATCCATACCCAACATTCACTACCATACATCAACGTAGGCACTAACACACCATTATAAACACTCAATCGAGCATCTCTGGATACATTCACGTTCTGAGTAAAGGTTCCCAGAGCACCCAATATCTTACATCCAGCAGATACTCTTCTTTCAATCTCTCGATCAATACGTCCATCCCTCGAGAACACATTCCCCAAGTATACAAACTCATTTACTTGACCCAATCTCACACCATTCACCGAAACATTGCAATCAGTCACCAAATCACTCTTCTCAAACACTAACACTTTACATTTATCAACATTCAGTAATAGATTTAAACCTTTTCCTACTTCATTTATACTTAGAATCATTCTTCTCAATTGTTCTTCAGATTCACCCATTACAACTACATCATCCGCATAAGCTAACGCAGGCACTACACTGCCACCAATACGTACAACGAAGATTCTATGAAAGCCTACCTTAAGTCTCAGCCAAAGAATTCGCGATGAAATACAACTATAATCTCTTACAAACGGTTTCATCCTTTCACTAACAAGCACTCCTACACCATGTTTTGCCCGTTCATTCTCTGCAACACCCGACCACAAGCAAAACAATCCATCTACCTCTTCTTCATTACAGCCTTTCCGCTTTGTCTCGCTCACACACAAAACATCTACATTATACACACGCATTATATTCACCAATTCATTTTCTTTTCCATTTATACCCCTAACATTCCACGTACCAAACTTACATTCATCAAATTTCGCCCATTTATTCCTCATTAGAACAAAAGATAAAAGAAATAGGGTTCTCTCGGTAAAAGAAGAAGAAGTTAAGGTAGCTTACCAGGCTTATCCTTAACTATAAAAGAAAGGAAATAAATTACATTCACACACCTGTCAAATGTCAATCACACCTAAAAACAAATTATAATTCACCGTATCTAAGCGTAACTAATACAAACAACTAACGATATGAAAAACTATATACAAGACAAAAAAAAATAATTAAACTATTTTGAAAATCAAAGATAATACTTATCTTAGTAAAAGGATATGCACAAATTCTGGTGACAATCAATAAATATTAATCCAACTCAAAATAACCAGTCAAAAACCAAAATTAAATTCTTATTTGACGGACGAGTGTTGTTTATTGTGTTGTCTTGGAATTTATTTATGTTTATTAAATAAAGTGTACAGTGTAATTAAACTTATTGAAGATGTAAATTGATGAACAATAAATAATTAATTCAAATATTGTGATGTTACCAACATAAAAAAATTCCCAGACATTTAGAATGTGAGTAATAAATTAAACTTTTTTATTAAATTTACAAAAACGTTGGCGCGAAAAATCTTGTGTATTACACGTCCAGAAACTATTTTAAAATAGCAGTTTCTGGACTAGTGATACAAATAACTATTGAAAAAGTATGATGTGTTGAGTTGTTACATTCGTTGTCAAAGTAACGCAGTTAATGCTGCAGAAATGTATTTTAACGAATATCCAGAAAAATGCCAACCGAATGTCGAAACATTTCCAAGATTACGTTATAACTTACTTGAATGTGGATCTTTTACTAAACCTGAAATAGATGCAAGGCCAACAAACGAAGATAAAGTCAACACTGTGATTCAAGCTGTTGTTGAAACTTCGGAAACATCAGTGAGACAAATTTAACATAATTTTAATATTCCTAAATCTACTGCTCATAGAGTTTTACGAAAACACTAGTACCATCCATACAAATTAAAAAATTGTCAAGGCTTTAGGCCAGGTGATAATATGAGACGATTAGGTTATTGTCAGTGGTTTACAAACCAATGTGCAAAAATCCACCTTTTAAATTCAATCTTTTATTTTCTGGTGAATGCAACGTTTCAAATAATAGCTTATTTAATAGACGCAACAGCCATAACTGGTCTACAGAAAATTTATGAAAAGAATCACGCCATCAAGCTAGATTTTGATTCAATGTATGGTGTGGTATAGTAGGAACTCGGCTAATTATCCCAATCATATTTAATGGAAATTTAAATTGCTCAAATATTTAAATTTATTACAAAATGATATTGAAGATATTTTGGACACATAACCACTTCGTCAATTACAAGATATGTGGTTTCAGCCAGACGGAGCTTCTGCTCACAATTCACGAGCCACAGTAGAATATTTAAATGTTAGATTTGGACTACAATAGATAGGGAAATTCAATGTCCTGCCAGATCAACCGATCTGACACCATTAGATTTGTTTATGAAATTGTTGTGTTCTTCCATAGCAGCCTTCTATTAAAAAATTAGAGCATATTTAATGCTTATATCGTTATTTTATTTATAATATGTAATGTTATCAAAACACTGAATTTACCTGATAAACTGGTTGTACTTTAAATATGTTTATGTTATGTTACGCTGTACAACAGGAATTTAATCCCAATTACAGTACAGGGTTCGCACTCACCGAGCTGCAGTGTGATAGTTTATATAATTTTTAGCTTGAGTGGGATTCGAACTCGGGATCTCCGGATTCGAATTCCATATCGCTCTCCACATTACCGTACTGACGGACAAAATATAAATAAATAAATAAATATATCATCACGCCTTGTACCCATTACTAGGTGTGGCACTCTGCCTAAGCAGATCTCGGTAAGTGATATATTTTTGTCGCGTGAAGTGCGGTTACCAGCATCAAATCACGGCCCTCAAAGATATTAGTAGAGAGGGAGCCACAGGGGTAGATTTTTTTTTTAAATTGGTGAAAATTGTTTGTCGGCTGTGGGGATCGAACCAGGGTTCTCAAGATCCACAGGCCGACTCAATTCCACTTAGCCACCTACCCCATAAGGTTGTAGGTACTTTATACAGGGTGAGTCTGGGAAGACGCCCCCCCCTTTAACTTTTTTATTATGAGTAATAGAAAAAAATGGTTCATATGACAGTTTTATTATTTTAAATATACTATTTGATGGCAGATGTAGATATTTTTTATAAAGTCAGGTTTACAAGATACGACTATCAACTTTTATTTTTTAAATAGCAACCTATAATTATTTTACTAAAATAAAAACCGCCATTTTTTTCTCTTTTCAACGGTGTATTAGTTTTTATTAATGTATCTGAAAAAATTCGAGAAAAATAAGAAAATTGAGAAATACTAGAAATAATTTTTATACCAATATTATAGGTGGCTATGTGAAAATAAACAAAATGTAACAGTGTTAAATTAATGTCAAAAAAGTATACATTTGCTGGTTACTTTATTTAACTTATTTTGCAAACAATAAAAAAAAATTCTTTTTGCCCTTCTCATGATTCCAGTCGATTCACCAATTATTAGAATCATATCTATTAATTCTTCTTTCGTAAACATTTGAAAACGTTTTTTTTATTGTTTGCAAAATAAGTTAAATAAAGTAACCAGCAAATGTATACTTTTTTGACATTAATTTAATACTGTTACATTTTCTTTATTTTCACATAGCCACCTATAATATTTGTATAAAAATTATTTCTAGTATTTCTCAATTTTCTTATTTTTCTCGAATTTTTTCAGATACATTAATAAAAACTAATACACCGTTGAAAAGAGAAAAAAATGGCGGTTTTTATTTTAGTAAAATAATTATAGGTTGCTATTTAAAAAATAAAAGTTGATAGTCGTATCTTGTAAACCTGACTTTATAAAAAATATCTACATCTGCCATCAAATAGTATATTTAAAATAATAAAACTTTCATATGAACCATTTTTTTCTATTACTCATAATAAAAAAGTTAAAGGGGGGGGCGTCTTCCCAGACTCACCCTGTATAGATTAATTAATTAATTAATTAATGTTTTGGTAATTCTGGACTCCATCTCTTTGGTGACAATATATTAAATATTTCAACACTTTAATTTCTTAATTAATGATATAAATCACTAACCGTCAAACAAAATCAGATAGCATATAAGAAGCCGCAGGTGAACTAGTTTTTAAAGATGTTTTTACAACGAAACTGGAATTGAGTTTTTCTTGTAAAATTGTTAAATTAGTCGAAGTTTCTAGCCAAATAAAGTTGATTGTACATATATACAGGGTGAATCATCGAAATGTCCTTCTTCGATATCTCCCTTATCGTTAAAAATACAACATAAATTTATTAACAGAATTTCAAATTATTTTCAATATATACGGGGTCTTGCGTGACGGCTTGACGAGACTTGTTTGTCTTTTCAAATAGAATATCCTATATATTTTTTTATATTTTGAATTGTATTTTATTCACATATATCGACATACGAATTTTGTTTTAGTTTTCCGAGACGTTGCCAAGATTTTCCGATTTTTCTCTAAAAAAGACCGAATACACGCATTGTTTTATGAAGACGTACTGAAGTTATTTTAATAGTGAAAATTAAGAATTTTTTTTCTACGCAACTATAACTATACTCTGTGGATTGACATTTTTTTAATTGTAATTATACAGGCTGTTCAATAAAGCGAATCAAATTTATTCCACTTCAAATGACTATAACTCGTCATTTTCAAATAGAACACCCTATATTTTCTTATTCTGTTGTATGTCTTTTTGTATTACCTTTTATATTTATAACGAGTATCCTATGCCTAAAATCAATAATTTCTGAGTTTTGCACCATTTTTCACTAAATTTATTTATTCAATTAAAAATTCTTCGTAAAAATAAATTTCAAGCATATCATGTCAACATGTTGCAATAATTAGATTAATAACAATAACTTATAAAGTTTTATTTACATAAAAATACATTTTCAAACAAAACTTTTATAAAATGAAAAACTACTAAAACTACATTTTATTTTCATAAAAAACATACATACATACATACATAACATCACACTATATCCCATTAAATGGGGTAGCACGAACCCGTCAACATTCTCATCCTGACACACGATACTCGACCACATTAACACTTCCTCCATACAAACTCTTTCTTTTCTCACAACCAAAATCCATCAACACACAACAAACATTCATCCATTCGCTCCTGTACACTCCGCTTGTTTCTGAAGATGGTCTCCACACAATTGCAGGTAAACACTCGAAACATCTAACCAATTAATCTAAAATCAAGAATCATACGCTTGTCTTCATTCATCATATTTATCCCGCAATTAATTTTCTCCAAACATTCCTACCCTGACACACCACTTTTGCTTCAACCACATTCATAATTCTTTTCATACAAGCTCGTTTATTCTTCACGCTCAGAAACTTTCGCTCACGCAACAACCCTTCAATCATATTCATCCACTTGTTCCTAGGCCGTCCACGCAAACTTTCACCCTCAATTTCACCAACATACACCTGTTTCACCAATCTGTCATTCGACATACGTTCTACATGACCAAACCATCTCAACTGACTTATTCCCACTCTTCTTACAACATTCTTCCCAATCTCACATTCATCATACACCAATGTATTCCGGACACGATCTCTTCTAGTATATCCACACACACCCCGCAAATATCTCATTTCCACAGCAGTTATACGCCGTTCATGTTTTTTCATCCATACCCAACATTCACTACCATACATCAACGTAGGCACTAACACACCATTATAAACACTCAATCGAGCATCTCTGGATACATTCACGTTCTGAGTAAAGGTTCCCAGAGCACCCAATATCTTACATCCAGCAGATACTCTTCTTTCAATCTCTCGATCAATACGTCCATCCCTCGAAAACACACTCCCCAAGTATACAAACTCATTTACTTGACCCAATCTCACACCATTCACCGAAACATTGCAATCAGTCACCAAATCACTCTTCTCAAACACTAACACTTTACATTTATCAACATTCAGTAATAGATTTAAACCTTTTCCTACTTCATTTATACTTAGAATCATTCTTCTCAATTGTTCTTCAGATTCACCCATTACAACTACATCATCCGCATAAACTAACGCAGGCACTACACTGCTACCAATACGTACACCATCCGCCCCATTCAGCGACTTTCGTAACAACACATCCATATATAAATTAAACAACCACGGGGACATCCCACAACCTTGTTTCACGCCAATATCTATAGAAAACCTACCATCAACTCGCACCGCAGCCTCGCTATCTTCGTATAATGCACGAATCGCTCCCAACAAATTACCATTTATACCGTACTCTAGAAGTACATCCCACAGAATAACTCGATGAACACTATCATATGCTTTTTTAAGATCGAGAAAGCCACAGAACACCTTCTTGTTCTTAGCAAGTGATTTCTCAACAATCATACGAAGAGAAAACAATTTATCTACACACCCTCTCTCAGGCAAAAATCCACCTTGCATATTACTCAACTTGGAGATTGTTAAGGTTCGTACCTTGTGAATAAGAATCTTCCCGTACAACTTCCCTACCACACTCAACAAACTTATCGCACGGAAATTAGTACAATCAGTCGAACTACCTTTGCCCTTAATTAAAGGACAAATGATAGCACGTTTCCAATCATCAGGAGCTACACACAGTTTCAAACAAAATCTAAATAAATAAACTAACCAATCAAATAATCTCTCACCACCATACTTCAACATTTCATTCGTTATACCATCCAAACCAGGAGCTTTACCATTCTTCAAACGTAACAATGCAAAACTAACATCACTTTCATCTATATCCCATTCATCACTTCTAACATTTTCTCTTGAATTTTCACTACAACAATTCGATCCATTTACGCTACCATATAAACCTCTAAAATACTCACACCATCTATTTCTAACGTCTAATTCATTCCACAATAACTCACCATTCGCACTCTTAATCGCTTTTACCGCCCTTACATTACCACCTCTCAATCTCTTCACACTCAACCAAAACATTCTTTTATTCATAGTAAAATCATTCGTCATTCTTTCACTCATCAAATCATCAAAACGCGCCTTATTTTCTCTCACTACTCTCTTAACATGTTTATTTAACCTTTTATATTCTAGCAAACATTCATCACGTAAACTTCCAGGCACATCTTTTACATGTAGAAATCGCAAATACGCTCTCTTTTTCTCTTCAATTGCTTCTTTCACTTTATCATTCCACCATGCATTCCTTGGACAAGAGCCTAATCTGGATTCACCACAAACTTCTTTTGCACATTTAAGAACTGTATCCTTAAATTTCATCCAAACATCATTTATGCTGCATTCAAAATTAGGCTCACATACAGGCAAAGATTCATTTATTTTCTCAACAAACATATCTCTAATATCCTCATTCTGTAGTACACTAGATTTCACACGAAACATTTTTTCGGTGCATTTTACCCTCATTCGCCAACATTTATCCAGACACATGCTGAAACTAAACTTTTATAAAAAGAGAGGCTGCTAATCCCGGAAACAACGGATTATTAAATGCTGTTCTAAATGTTCCATTGAAAAATTGTGTCTTTTGTCACTTAACATATTCTTGTAAGCTGAGAAACTTCTTTCCACGTCGACACTTGTAATTGGTGCAAATTTGAATTTTGTAATTATATCGGGATCCATAATAAAATTGGGAACATGTTCACCATTTAAAATTAATGCAATTTTTTTGTAAAATGTCGAATCCTTCATTTTTACGCAAAACGACGTTTAATTTATTTTTATTATTTGACCAATATGTCCAGGTACAATGTACGTGTTATCTTTAAAACCTTTAATGATCTGCACTGCAGTAACTAAAGGCAAATTCTGCTTCTCAAGTGATTTTATTGATTCACTTACATAATTGTCATTGGTTTTAATAAATGCCAAATTATTTTATAATTCTACTTCTTTTAATACGGCCTGACAATATTGAATTGCTTTACTAGCTGTTGCTTGTTTAAGGTATTTGTGTAGTAAATAGCGGCATTTAACCATGTTCCCTATCTTGTTAGAACTGGTTCCGGGGGTAATGGAGTATTTGGCAATCTATCTCTAAACATATCTACCCTTAAAACAAATATTTGTTTGGCACATTTTATTAATTTATTTACAAACATGAACTGCAAACTTATAGTTTCAGCTACACGATTAAGTCCGTGCGCTAAGCACGTGCAATGAATTAAATTCGGATAAAAAAAATTATGCCGCTGCATCTGACAGCAGGAGTAAAATTTTATCACTCGGTACCGGCTCCGGCAAGAAAAACTGAGTCAATTCGTTCTGAATAAATCTTGTTATTGTATTATTATTTGTTTGACTTAATTCTTTCGTACTTATTAGAAAACTTTTGGTCGAATCTTCATCATTTAATATTCCGATTATTAAATTTGCCACGTATCGTCCGCATACATCTATAGTTTCGTCTACACATATCCATATATAGTTATTTTTAATAATATTTCTTATTTCGTGAATAACTTCTTTGTACACTGAACCAACATAATTTTTGCGGAGATTGCTTTTATCAGGAATGTGCAATGCGCAATATGTTTCTGAAAACGTTTTGAAATATTTGTTTTTCAATTTATAAATGGGTATATTTGCTTTTATTAAAGTTTTGTAAAGATTAAAATTAAATTTTGATTGTTCCGTTTAGCCGGAAGTAGATGTCATAGATTGCATAGATGTGCCAATAGTTTGTTGTTTCTTAGTTTGAGTATTAATTAATTTAAGTTTTTCCTGCTGAAATGACGTTTTCACATGCTGATTTATATATTTAGTATTTCTTGTCACAATTAATCTGTTAAACTAACGTCTGCACAATAATTTTAATTGAAATTGCAAATAAAACTTACGATTTTTGAACACGCTTGGCAAAATAATTGTTTGCGTTCGTATTTTAATTCCTTTTATTCTTTGATTCATTTCTTTACGGTAGATTTTTGTTTTGGCATTGTACTACGAACTAGAGATGAAAAAACTATCGATAGTACTATCGATACATCGGTAGTTTAAAAAAATAAAGTACTATCGATAAGTAATTAATAGAAAAAAAACTATCGATAGTATCGTTTAGTAATTATCGTTTAGTAACTATCATTTAGTAACTATCGTTTAGTAACTATCGTTTAGTAACTATCGTTTAGTAATTATCGTTTAGTAACTATCGTTTAGTAATTATCATATAGTAACTATCGTTTAGTAATTATCGTTTAGTAACTATCGTTTAGTAACTATCTTTCAAATAAAATAATTTATGAATAAAAATAAGTAAATAATAAATAACACGGGCTGGACTGTGAGTAATGACAAGCAAATTACCTTATGTTCCCGGAGCAATTCGAATACGTGTGTTATTTGCGGACCAAGTGGTAGCTTATGTATTAAGTATGACTTGTCAAGATTTCATCTACATTTAAATGATATAATTCAAATTATATTCAATATCGTTATTGTACAGTAACTGTACACAACTGTTAGCTGTAAATCGATTGGTTGTCGGAAGACTTTAAAGGGATGAAAGACAAAGTGAGATTTCTAAGAAATTTATTATAGGGTAACAGGTACGAGATAATTTAAATTCAATTGTTCTCTGATGTTCATTGAAGTTTGTTCTGTAGTGAATTTTATTGGATCATGTGGCGGCCAATACATCACCACACATACACAAATAATCACACACCTTGTATATATTCTGTAATAGTCTTAGCAAAACACTCTGTATATAAACGTTCATTTTCTGTAGTTTCTAAGCAACATATCTGTACAATTTTCATGTTTTTCCACTACCTGCTTTTGTAACTTCGCCCGCTTTCTCCGAACCTAACAACATCTGTTTTTCAAGTACCTACATTCCAAACTTCTTTGTTCACCCCAAAACCCACCATTTTTTCCTTCTAACGAGGACAGTCTCCGCTTACCACTCATCCATTATGCATCGCAACTCCAAAAATACTATCACAACATCACATTTCTTTTTTATTTGATCTAAATTAATATAAAAGGTGTTTAGAATTGCAATTAGTTTTTCTAATATCTCGATCTCGACAAATATATAAATTAATGTAAGAAATGATATATACCTAGGGATAGAAGTACATATTTGCATTGGATTTTTATTTTTCACATTTGTAACTTCTGAAATCTTGTTATTAAGCCTAAATTTTAAAGAAATAAATTTTTGACATTTATTTTATATTTCCTTATTTTCTATTTCTCCCATTTTACATACCTTAGAGCGGGTAATATTAACTGTAACAAAACCATATTCACAAAAATTATTTAGCACACATCTCTTAATATAGAGCAACATCAACAGTTTTAAATTTTAGGGGATGAGGGTAACATTTAAAAAATTATAAATTTTATTTTACCTCTCTCTCAAAAATGGAACAAATTTAATAAATAATTTTAAACTCTGTATAGGCAAAGATTTTTTATTTTTGAAAAAAAATTATTTATACTTTTGTAAAAAATACTATCGATAAGTAATTAAAAGAAAAAAAACTATCGATAGTATCGTTTAGTAATTATCGTTTAGTAACTATCGTTTAGTAACTATCGTTTAGTAACTATTGTTTAGCAACTATTGTTTAGTAACTATCGTTTAGTAATTAAAACTATCGTTTAGTAACTAAAACTATCGTTAATAAAATAAAAAAATTTAATACTCGACGCAAATAAAACCTGGGACTCTCGTTAGACGGTACGACGAGGAATTACAAAGTACAAATTCATTACGTGTGCAGTGGAGTAGCGAAATGTTTTTTTTAAATTAAATAAATTTTGAAAAAATCACGTCAAAAGTAAAAAAGGCTCTAAATAGGCATAAAATTAATAATATGCATAAAAATTCAAAAAAAGCAAAAAAAGTATAAAAAACTTGGTCTAATCTTTTTATTTGATTCGTTCAGATTTTGAAATAGATTTTTCATGCCTTAAATATTAAGCATACGAATATTTTCTATAAATCCGGTATCTACAGTAATGAAGCAACAATAAATTTAGTGAAAAATGGTGATAAACTCCGAAATTATTGGTTTTTGGCATAGGATACCTTAATAAATATGAAAGGTAATACAAAAAAACACACAACAGAAGAATAAAATATTGGGTGTTCTATTTGAAAATGACGAGTTAGAGTCATTTGAAGTGGAGTAAATTTGATTCGCTTTATTAAACAGCCTGTATAATTACATTTAAAAAATTTTTGTTAAACCATAGAGTATAGTTACAGTTGCGTAAAAAAAAATTCTTATTTTTTACTATTAAAATAACTTCAGTACGTCTTCATAAAGCAATGCGAGAATTCGGTTTTTTTTAGAGAAAAATCGAAAAAACTTGGCAACGCCGCGGAAAACTAAAACAAATTTCATATGTCGGTATAGGTGAATAAAATACAATTGAAAATATGTAAAAATATAGTTCGTATTCTATTTGAAAAACGACAAACAATTCTCGTCAAGCCGTCACGCAACAGCCTGTATATGTGACAACTACAAGTTCCAGTAGTCCACTACTGTGGTGCATCCTTGCATGGTTAGTGAGCTGGTCACACCAGATCTTTACCTTTAAAAGTCGTATCCCACAACTTTGCGAGGAGCCCCCCACTATCCAATCTCAAAAATAAATTTGTCGTCCTAATTTATATGGCGTTTAGTGAAATGTGATCGTGATGAGTGTAGTGTATAAATTCGTTACTGTAAATATGACGATCGTAATAATTTGGTTGTAAATTAAAATATATTTTTAATTTATTTCTTACCTGTATTATTAAATATTGGCAAATGTAACAAACAGGATTTGTTGAAACAATCGTATACAAAATTATTGAGTCTATCTTTGAGACATGCTATTTTATTAATCATTTACCACGAGCGAGCTTTTAATGCACTTGTCATATTTAGCGAAATGATTGTGATCTAGCATTTATTCAATATAAATACAATGGTATTTATTGCTGTTTAAATAACGTTAAAGATAGTTGAAAACATAATTCATAAATAGTCAGTAATAATGATTCTTGAGTAACAATATTTAAGGGTGTCTAGCCCGACAATATGATGTTTTTAATTTGCTATTTATTTAGTACATTGTATTTTGTTTTATGTTATTGGTCATTATTTTATTTTAATTATATATGTATTACTCTCTATTGTAGCTGTTACTACATCCGGCTCGAAGGACCAAATGTTACTTCAATAGCTCAGGTTTAAAAAATCAAACCAAAAATTAAATGGAAAATAGGTTATTCCCAACAACAACAAAATACACAAGAGAGTGAGTAAGTGGACTGTATAAATTCTAAATGTAATTCAAACTAAATCTAAAAATTCAACTAATAGCAACCAAAACCAAATAATAATCAAAACGAGAAAGAAAATAAATTCAAATAAGACGATGGAAAACGACCACAACTGCTAGTGAATTCCAAAAGTCAACAATAAACCAATAAACATAAATTATACACACGACCAACCAAATATCAACAAAATACGATAAATCTCAACCAAACAAACAATACGATGTAGATCTGAAAGAAATCACATATAAAATAATAGACTAACAACCCAATTTAACTAACGCTTGAATAGCAAAAAAAATACAGTTTGATTCACAAACTATTACTATAACCAAATGTTATAAACAATATGAAACCTAAGTAACAAACAACAAATATTACTTGGTTTAAACACGGAGCAATACACGAACGATGCTAGCTAACAGGCGAACGCAACTAGAATATCGGCCCCTCTCTACTGTTCAGCGCAGTGCTGCCGCAGACAAAATTTTAAATGTACTAATTTTTTTAAAAAAAAGTACTAGAATGTACGAAATAACTATATCAAAAAAAATATAAAACGTGATCAATACAATAAAATATTTAATTTCCGTGCATTAAAAGAAATATAGAAAATTAATTACGGCAAATATTTACGTACCTATAAAATTGAAAAGCACTAGTGGGAAATTTGAATTGTTTGATAAAAAACAAAGTTTTACTATTTTATTATATATAATATATATGTTTATGGATAATTTTTATTATTTTTAAAATAAAATATTTTTCTACAATATATAAACACAGCACGTAATTATTATACAAATAATAACAGAATCTAATAATAAAAATTAAATTAAATTAACAAAAAAATAATATCACTGGTGTAAACAGTCGACGTGCTTTGAGCTTTTTCCAGACCTAAATATTGCTACAATTATAATAATAATACTTAGGGCCGGCGCGGTATTTCATTCTACTTACAAACTTCCTAATTCCCAATAAAAGCATTTCTCAAACAAACAAATAATATCGAAATATTTAATTGCCATATTTGATGTGCTATATTTTATTTATTACACGGATAAATTTAATTGAAAATTTGATAAGGAAAATCAAATACCATACTTTATGGCCTACTACACCAATGTCCATTCAATTTTAAGTTTGGTAAATAAAAAATATCGTATCGAATTTTTGACAGCGATGTCACTAAACACTATTCAAAAAGCAGAGTTTAAAATATGACTAGCGTGGGTGCAAATGGTCCTCATACCTCATACTTTTAAAATGGCGAACATTACCCATTGATACGAAATCATTTTTTTATATAAAAATTTACTAAATCTTCGGGTGGTTGCCATTCGAAGCAGCAAGTATCTTTAAGAAATTCTTTACTTAATAATAAATTGTGGCAAGTGTCGATATGTAAACAATTCCTGTTTTTTCTCTTAATTAAATTCAGTGACGAAAATACTCTTTCTGCTGCAGCACTTCCATGTGGCAAACACAGTAACGCTTTAAGAAATTATATTAAATGCAAAAATACTGATTCTCCAACAGCATTTATCTGGATATTGCAAGAAACATTCTAAATCATTGAAATCAGTCGTAGACAAATCATTAATAAGACGCCATTCGGTATTTATATCTTCTAAATACTTATTTTCTATTACATTAGGAAATCTACTTACTAATAATGTAATTGATTTAACTTTTCTTTCGGAAAATATATTAATTGGATCTAACCAAGTTAATTGTTGATACAATTCATCTTGAAACGGAAATCTTTTTCGAAACTGGGTACAAAGTTCGACGTAAAAATTTAAACAATTACGACGAAAATCATTTAGTTCTGATACATGTATTTGATTTTGATCTCTTTCACTTGTTAATAACATTTCGACAGTAGCACCGAAGTATACATCTTCTATTTTCAAAAAATCTGTTGGATTACCCGGATTTATCATATAACTTACAGTACTATTTATATAATTAGGTTTCATGTAGTTTTTTAATATTAATTTATATATCTCGGTTACACGAGGCAAAAGTTGATGTATCTGTTCTTTTTCTCTGGGTACTAACTAGTCTGGCTACTAACTAGTCTGGCTACTAGATGTAGTTAGTGTAGAGTGTACTACAACGAAATTAAAATTTCTACTAAACTAAACGAACGCAGCACACTTCCACTAAAGAAAAAAATGTAATATATTTTATCATCTTTGTAAACAAAAATAGTACTAGATTTGTTGCATTTTGACAAAAGGAGTACTTTCGTATAACACCTTTCAAATTGTAATAGTTTTAGTACAATTGTACTAGAACGGCAGCACTGGTTCAGCGCTTACTCGACTTGTATCCAGGAGAAGGGGTACTTTGGAATGCTGTGACGTCGACGTTGCCATAGTAACGGGCCGAACGGCGCACACGTCAGCAACGCGTGTACAAACAAGTTATCTCGCGGACTCGCGGACTAAAGTTTTGGCAACAATCGGACGCGCTAAACAGAAAGAAGTTTTGACTATCTTTCTATTCTAAACAGAAGCTATCATTATTTATAGAGATGGGCGAATATCAAATTTCTCGAATTCGAATATCGAATACGAATATTAATCAGATCTCGAATATTCGAATACTCGTAAAAGTTAATTTATTTACTATTAATAATTATTTAATTATGTCCTTTTCATTATTTGAATGAAATTGTTGAGATAAAATAAAATTAAAACAAAAAGTACAAACAAAAAAGAAAAAGACGAAAACTTCAAATTTAAGGTGAAACGTACGGGCTGATGTTGGCGAAAAACAAATTTGAAATATGGTACGTCTTCATGGTTTTGAAACAAAATATCTTTGTTATTAATAACTTCTAAGTATTGTAATAGCTTTAAGTTTATGTACAAATGATAAAGGAAAACATAGTAAAAAATTGAGGTCAACATATGGCGCGCTATTCAAGGTATTCGAATGTTCGCTATACTGACGTTAATATTCGAAAATCTCGAATATCGAATAATGTCAATATTCGCGGCATTCGACTATTCGCGGATGATATTCGCCCATCTCTAATTATTTACTATCAAACTTTAGAATATCAACATCAGTGATAAAGATGAGTTGTTATTATGACCACTTTGATATGTTGCATAAATTAGAAAAATTCGGAACTTCCGTTACGAAATATTTCAAAATAACAGATCTTGAATATGATTTTAATATAATAATTTTTAATTTTGTTGTTAACAATAGTGATTATGTAAATGTCATCTTTATACTAATAATGTTTAATATTAGTATATAATCTAAGAAATAAAGTTTATCAACTAATGAATAGATGTAAGTAAACAAATTAAATACTCATTAGTCACCCAAATATAGATACATTATTATTTGAAAAGGTATATAAGGAATAACAAATCTGGTGGAAAAAATAGAATACTTCTTTAAAAATATTTTGTGTGGTTAATATTGTGTAATAGCATAATGAATTGTATGGCACTGTTTTTACTTGCAATTGTACACACTAATTATTTCTTTGTAAGTATATTTATAGCGTTACTATTATTTAATATTAAATAAATAAAAGGCTTCAGAATCCAATACGTTTTTTTCTTTGAAATTATTTGTGAAAGTTTCAAGCTAAGATACTGGCCCATCATGAGCACCAACATAAAAATACAATAATTATAATATAAAACTAACAATTTAATCAAATGTCAAACAAACCTTCAAAAAGGAAAATATAAAACAGATATTTGTAAAAGGTCAATAATAAAAACATGAAAAATAAAAACATCTCGAAAAAAATAGTAGCTACGAAGTCAATTAAATTAACAAACAATTTCTACTACTTTCATGACCGAAACAAAAATTTCTGGAGACCACTGGTTCTCAAATTCCGCAGTGCAGTTATCTTATTTTTAAAAAAAACCTATTTTATTGTGCGGAACAGAATTTTATTCTAAATTAAACGAATAAAAAGATTAGTACTCTCAGATTAGAAAATATTTGGGAAAAATAAATAATAAATTTATATTAATTTAATTCAAATCGCATAGGAATCAGCGTGCTATGAAAATAAAATGTAATATGAATTTTTTTAACATTGTGAGGGCACTGAACTATATTCATCGAATTCCAAATAAAATTCCTTTCCGCACAATGATATTTAAAAAATAGGTTCCCATTTAAAATAATAAAATAACACCCTGTATTTTGAGAACCACTGTTCTAATTATTCTTGTATCGTTAATTAAAGTAGTCTTATGAAATAGATATTGTTTACTAATTTAACCGATTTCGTAGTTCCTCTACTTCCAGAAATAGCAACGGCGTGCCACTTAAAATGAACATTCTGCGTTGGATATTATTTTTTAAAAGAAACAGCAAATATGGCGCTTAAGTATGAATTTTGCAATTCAATCACATATAAAATAATAGACTAACAACCCAATTTAACTAACGCTTGAATAGCAAAAAAAATACAGTTTGATTCACAAACTATTACTATAACCAAATGTTATAAACAATATGAAACCTAAGTAACAAACAACAAATATTACTTGGTTTAAACACGGAGCAATACACGAACGATGCTAGCTAACAGGCGAACGCAACTAGAATATCGGCCCCTCTCTACTGTTCAGCGCAGTGCTGCCGCAGACAAAATTTTAAATGTACTAATTTTTTTAAAAAAAAGTACTAGAATGTACGAAATAACTATATCAAAAAAAATATAAAACGTGATCAATACAATAAAATATTTAATTTCCGTGCATTAAAAGAAATATAGAAAATTAATTACGGCAAATATTTACGTACCTATAAAATTGAAAAGCACTAGTGGGAAATTTGAATTGTTTGATAAAAAACAAAGTTTTACTATTTTATTATATATAATATATATGTTTATGGATAATTTTTATTATTTTTAAAATAAAATATTTTTCTACAATATATAAACACAGCACGTAATTATTATACAAATAATAACAGAATCTAATAATAAAAATTAAATTAAATTAACAAAAAAATAATATCACTGGTGTAAACAGTCGACGTGCTTTGAGCTTTTTCCAGACCTAAATATTGCTACAATTATAATAATAATACTTAGGGCCGGCGCGGTATTTCATTCTACTTACAAACTTCCTAATTCCCAATAAAAGCATTTCTCAAACAAACAAATAATATCGAAATATTTAATTGCCATATTTGATGTGCTATATTTTATTTATTACACGGATAAATTTAATTGAAAATTTGATAAGGAAAATCAAATACCATACTTTATGGCCTACTACACCAATGTCCATTCAATTTTAAGTTTGGTAAATAAAAAATATCGTATCGAATTTTTGACAGCGATGTCACTAAACACTATTCAAAAAGCAGAGTTTAAAATATGACTAGCGTGGGTGCAAATGGTCCTCATACCTCATACTTTTAAAATGGCGAACATTACCCATTGATACGAAATCATTTTTTTATATAAAAATTTACTAAATCTTCGGGTGGTTGCCATTCGAAGCAGCAAGTATCTTTAAGAAATTCTTTACTTAATAATAAATTGTGGCAAGTGTCGATATGTAAACAATTCCTGTTTTTTCTCTTAATTAAATTCAGTGACGAAAATACTCTTTCTGCTGCAGCACTTCCATGTGGCAAACACAGTAACGCTTTAAGAAATTATATTAAATGCAAAAATACTGATTCTCCAACAGCATTTATCTGGATATTGCAAGAAACATTCTAAATCATTGAAATCAGTCGTAGACAAATCATTAATAAGACGCCATTCGGTATTTATATCTTCTAAATACTTATTTTCTATTACATTAGGAAATCTACTTACTAATAATGTAATTGATTTAACTTTTCTTTCGGAAAATATATTAATTGGATCTAACCAAGTTAATTGTTGATACAATTCATCTTGAAACGGAAATCTTTTTCGAAACTGGGTACAAAGTTCGACGTAAAAATTTAAACAATTACGACGAAAATCATTTAGTTCTGATACATGTATTTGATTTTGATCTCTTTCACTTGTTAATAACATTTCGACAGTAGCACCGAAGTATACATCTTCTATTTTCAAAAAATCTGTTGGATTACCCGGATTTATCATATAACTTACAGTACTATTTATATAATTAGGTTTCATGTAGTTTTTTAATATTAATTTATATATCTCGGTTACACGAGGCAAAAGTTGATGTATCTGTTCTTTTTCTCTGGGTACTAACTAGTCTGGCTACTAACTAGTCTGGCTACTAGATGTAGTTAGTGTAGAGTGTACTACAACGAAATTAAAATTTCTACTAAACTAAACGAACGCAGCACACTTCCACTAAAGAAAAAAATGTAATATATTTTATCATCTTTGTAAACAAAAATAGTACTAGATTTGTTGCATTTTGACAAAAGGAGTACTTTCGTATAACACCTTTCAAATTGTAATAGTTTTAGTACAATTGTACTAGAACGGCAGCACTGGTTCAGCGCTTACTCGACTTGTATCCAGGAGAAGGGGTACTTTGGAATGCTGTGACGTCGACGTTGCCATAGTAACGGGCCGAACGGCGCACACGTCAGCAACGCGTGTACAAACAAGTTATCTCGCGGACTCGCGGACTAAAGTTTTGGCAACAATCGGACGCGCTAAACAGAAAGAAGTTTTGACTATCTTTCTATTCTAAACAGAAGCTATCATTATTTATAGAGATGGGCGAATATCAAATTTCTCGAATTCGAATATCGAATACGAATATTAATCAGATCTCGAATATTCGAATACTCGTAAAAGTTAATTTATTTACTATTAATAATTATTTAATTATGTCCTTTTCATTATTTGAATGAAATTGTTGAGATAAAATAAAATTAAAACAAAAAGTACAAACAAAAAAGAAAAAGACGAAAACTTCAAATTTAAGGTGAAACGTACGGGCTGATGTTGGCGAAAAACAAATTTGAAATATGGTACGTCTTCATGGTTTTGAAACAAAATATCTTTGTTATTAATAACTTCTAAGTATTGTAATAGCTTTAAGTTTATGTACAAATGATAAAGGAAAACATAGTAAAAAATTGAGGTCAACATATGGCGCGCTATTCAAGGTATTCGAATGTTCGCTATACTGACGTTAATATTCGAAAATCTCGAATATCGAATAATGTCAATATTCGCGGCATTCGACTATTCGCGGATGATATTCGCCCATCTCTAATTATTTACTATCAAACTTTAGAATATCAACATCAGTGATAAAGATGAGTTGTTATTATGACCACTTTGATATGTTGCATAAATTAGAAAAATTCGGAACTTCCGTTACGAAATATTTCAAAATAACAGATCTTGAATATGATTTTAATATAATAATTTTTAATTTTGTTGTTAACAATAGTGATTATGTAAATGTCATCTTTATACTAATAATGTTTAATATTAGTATATAATCTAAGAAATAAAGTTTATCAACTAATGAATAGATGTAAGTAAACAAATTAAATACTCATTAGTCACCCAAATATAGATACATTATTATTTGAAAAGGTATATAAGGAATAACAAATCTGGTGGAAAAAATAGAATACTTCTTTAAAAATATTTTGTGTGGTTAATATTGTGTAATAGCATAATGAATTGTATGGCACTGTTTTTACTTGCAATTGTACACACTAATTATTTCTTTGTAAGTATATTTATAGCGTTACTATTATTTAATATTAAATAAATAAAAGGCTTCAGAATCCAATACGTTTTTTTCTTTGAAATTATTTGTGAAAGTTTCAAGCTAAGATACTGGCCCATCATGAGCACCAACATAAAAATACAATAATTATAATATAAAACTAACAATTTAATCAAATGTCAAACAAACCTTCAAAAAGGAAAATATAAAACAGATATTTGTAAAAGGTCAATAATAAAAACATGAAAAATAAAAACATCTCGAAAAAAATAGTAGCTACGAAGTCAATTAAATTAACAAACAATTTCTACTACTTTCATGACCGAAACAAAAATTTCTGGAGACCACTGGTTCTCAAATTCCGCAGTGCAGTTATCTTATTTTTAAAAAAAACCTATTTTATTGTGCGGAACAGAATTTTATTCTAAATTAAACGAATAAAAAGATTAGTACTCTCAGATTAGAAAATATTTGGGAAAAATAAATAATAAATTTATATTAATTTAATTCAAATCGCATAGGAATCAGCGTGCTATGAAAATAAAATGTAATATGAATTTTTTTAACATTGTGAGGGCACTGAACTATATTCATCGAATTCCAAATAAAATTCCTTTCCGCACAATGATATTTAAAAAATAGGTTCCCATTTAAAATAATAAAATAACACCCTGTATTTTGAGAACCACTGTTCTAATTATTCTTGTATCGTTAATTAAAGTAGTCTTATGAAATAGATATTGTTTACTAATTTAACCGATTTCGTAGTTCCTCTACTTCCAGAAATAGCAACGGCGTGCCACTTAAAATGAACATTCTGCGTTGGATATTATTTTTTAAAAGAAACAGCAAATATGGCGCTTAAGTATGAATTTTGCAATTCATTTCATACAACATGATTTATTCAGCAACATGTAAGCTAATCGATGACAGTTGTACATTAGTAATATCACTTCCGGCTAACTTAAAAATTTATTTTTTAATTATGTAACATACGGTTTATTTTATATGATTATAAAACTAATTTTATGTTGGGTTAAGGATTTGAAAACTCTCGTTCGATTCCCATAGCCGACAAACAATTTTTATCACATTAATATTACCCCTGCGTCCCCGACACTACTAACACCTTTGGGGAGCGTACTTTGACGACAGACAACCGCACTCTACGCACATACATAAATCACTTATCGAGATCTACTACGGTGAAGTAATGGGTAAAAGACATAATGATATATTTTTTTAATTTTTCATAAAGTTATTATTCCGTTAAATAATAATATTTACCATTGTCTAAGATAATAGTTTTATTTTGGGACAAAATATGGCTCACTATTATTTTTCCGATTAGGGCATAACTAGAGTGCACGCAACTTTATATTTTAATACAATACATAGGTATTATTTTATGTTATTGTAAAACAAATTTAACGTACTTTTCAAATTTGTAAAAGAATATAGCATGTTCAATTTGAAATAGTAAAGTTGATATTTATTACTGGTAAACCGAAAATGACATGATTTTTCCAATATGTAGGAGTACCTACATAACACATAATAACAATAAAGAGATTTAATAGTAATGTATGTTATTTTTAGACGGAAAGTACAAATTTGGTCCGCGGAACCAATGTGGAAATAAAAGAATTACTATCTACAGAAGAACAATTAGAAAAAATAAATATTTATACTGAGCTGCTATTAGAAACGCAAAAATTGCTTAACGATTCATGGAACAAAACAAAAGAATTAGTGCAGGATTCGTTAACTGTCAACCAATTACCAGCAGCAGACATATTTCAACCAGCACGCCAAAAAATTAAATTGGATGTCGCTTCATTCTCTAGAGAAGATGCAGAAAATTGTATCCAACATACTGAAGATCAATTTATTCTATTATACAATCAAGTAGCTGAATCAATGTTGGTATGTTTATTTATAACTATAAAAAGACATGATTTTCAAATTCAGAAGGCACTACTGAGTTACTGATTTTTTTTGGCAGCACTATAACATTTAAAACCTGATTGTCTAAGAAAGTTATAGCTAATCCAGAATTTTATATCAGTTAATCTTATTTTAATTTCATATTAAAAAAAATTCCAAACAATATTAAAATTATTTTTTTTGGAATATGATTTAGTTTAATTTGACCAAATCAAAACTCAGGATTAGTAAAATCTTTTTTTTAAAGCGCTGTACATAATTAGTAACTACCGGTTAAGTATTATGTTAAAAAGAGCACTTTAATTACGAAAACATTTATAATCATCAAGAAACACATAAAAAAAATTACCACCGAACCTAATGCAAGGAAATTTTTATGAGACAAGAAGGTGGGACGAACGGTTTTTTTGTAAATGACTAAAAATCGGCAACAGTTATAAAAAGAATAAAATAAATAAGTGATGTAGCTAAAGAAATGAAAATTTTCAAAATAGGGTAATTTCGAAGATGACATGTATTGGGAGTGTCTCACAAAAGATAAGTTATATTATATTGATATTTTATAGACTTAATCCGATGACCCAGGATTTTGTTTCGCGTTATATTGGGCGTAAGAGGAGGCATCGCAACAAATAAGTTGTATTGCACAATGTTTTATACGACATAATCCGATGATCTACGATTCTGCTTCGTATAAGTAGTCAATTATTCAAAATCAAAATATAACAAAATCTGACAGATAACAGATCAAAAACTTGTACATAAGTATTTTAAAATGCTTTATAATTGTTCTAATAATATGTTAAATATTTTAACATATTCTATATAATAGACATAGATTGGTGCTTGATATACTTTTGAATACATATTATACAAAACGTAATTTATTTCAAAATAACTGAATAATTATATTTTTTTACTCACATTTGTTGTTTAAACCGCCAGATTATAAACTAAAGTAGAAGTCAAAACCACGTGACGTATGTTGCCAACAATACGTAGTAAAACGTGACTTCTTTCAAATTTGCAATTTTGATTATCTGTTATCTATTTAAGGACAGAAAAAATATAAGATATAAGATAAGTTATTTGCTATTTATCTAAATTTTAGGTAAAAGATAATATAATCCTTAGCTAGATACTTTTATCTAGATAAACCAACACTAGTCAGTCATGGTTTTGTCTTTTTTTTTATTTCTATTTTCTTCCTCATCTGAGTCTTCTGAATTACTGTTATACATTCCTGAAGGGATATTGATTTTCTTTTCATAAACAGGCTGTTTTCAGCTTTCTGCGGTTTCTACTGTGCTTTTTGGGTTTTCTTCAAAATCATGGACAGTGTACGCAGTTTCATTGATAAATAGTTTGTTTTGGAATAACTTAGTTTTGTAACCACCATTTTTTTCTTTTAACATATGAATTTTTAGTATCTTCCTTTCTTCTTGCACTTTTCTTCTTCAATGAATATCTTGCTTCTTTTCAGTAATTCTGCGCTTGAAAAAATTTATCTTTTCAGCCGCTTTGAGTTTAATTCCAGCAAAATAGGCCTTATTTTACATCTATTATTTGTGTGATTCTCTATTCTTCTTATATCTTCAATTCTATCTTTCGTGATATCTATTTTCAGTTTTTCTTTAAATAGAGTCGTAATTCTTTACTCCAGTATTTCACCTTTTTCTTCAGGGATTCCATAGATATTGAGATTCTTTTCACGTAGTTTTTGCTCCAATATATCGAGTTAGGTGTCCTTATCCTTGAGTTTTTTTATTTCGTTGTATTTTGCTTCATAATCTTGTGTTAGTTTGCCGTGGTTGTCCATTGTTATCTGTAGCCTCTGGATGCTACTATTTATTGGAGCTAATAATTGTTTTATGTCCTCAACGGTCGTCATGCACCTGGTTTAATTACTGCTATATTTCGCGACACGGATATTTAATATAATTATCAGTCTTGGACGCACGTTAAGGGTGAATAAGCCACACTCAACGGAGGCCTTGAGATGCGACGTCAAGTATTTAATTTGCTTTAAACTGCAACAAGTAGATGAATTTGTAAAATCAATACTTATGTGTCTTCTTAAAAGGCACTATGGTTTCTTGCTGTCACACTATTAGTTTAATTTTATTTTTATATCCGCAAATTTCGTAATTTACTCGCTACGTACTCAGAAGATGAACCTCTCCGGTTAGTACAGTGCTACCAACCATATATAAATATATATATATATATATATATATATATATATATATATATATATATATATATAAATATATTATCAATCAATAAGTCGGATGAGAGTGTTTAAAAAGATTTTTATTGATATTTAGAGGTGTTCCTCAGTACGGAGGTAGATTCTAACTAACTACAAAGCAATATCTAATTCTACAGTTTCTTTTATTAGCTAAGTCAGCACCAGGAGTCAGGTGGCGCCCTGGGAACGGTTGATGTATGTCGTCTGTGCTTATCACTATAGAACTCTTTAGAAAGTAGCTCTCCCTGGAAGGTTGATGTCCCGAAGTTAAATTCCTGCGGTTGCATTATTTCTGAAGTTTTTGCCTTTTAGTCAATTACAAGAGCTATAAATTATGATAATGATTCATACACAGTATATTATAATGTTCCAAATGCTTGGTGTATAATAGGTTCTTATATTGTTATTCATTATAGTATCATGAATTAGAGATAATGGCTGGTATCACAAGCTCTGTTTTTGCCTGTTTTAAGAGCAGTGTATTTGGGTGTTTTAGCTATATCTAACATGTTAAAACAGTGCTCTTGAAACACCTGACAGCAAAGCTTGTAGTACCAGTCATTATCTTTAAAGTTCAATGATTTAAAATTAATTAATAAGTTAGATAATTTAGTTTTTGTTCGTTTGCGATTTAATTTTTGGTAATATTATAGGTTTTCCTTCAGTTATGTCTTAATAGGTTAATGTTTGTTCTTTAAACTTAATGACACAATTACTTGCTTTTAGTAATTATACACCCACTAGTTGTTTTACTGTTGCACTGTCTGGACACTGTACTCGAATTTTTCTTCGTGTGGGAATATTCCAAAATATTGATTAATTTAAGGAATAATTTGAATGAATCTTTTCTGGATGTTTAGTCTTGTGTAGCGATAGCTACTGAAGTTTTGTTGAAGAAGTATTCTTTGATGGATTGAAATGGGGGTATAATGCATTCGCACACTGATAAATTTTACACTTAGCACAAATGTCCTTTAAAGGTTTAATTTCATTTTCTGCCTTTAAAAGATAGTCTGGCATTATAGTTACGATTACTGACTTGCGTTTTGTAGGTAAGGGGTGTAAAAAGATTCGTAGTCCAAAATATTTTAAATTTTTTGTTCAAAGGGTAGTTGTCCTCTATAATGATCGGAATTGTTTTTTTGTAATTCAAATAATAGTTGATCGGGCTTCATAATAAAATGGTGTTGTAGAGTGTTATTAGTTGAGTGTAAAGATCTTTTAAGTGTAAAATATTATTCTTATTCAAGTTAATATGTAACAAGTCGTCAATGTTTTAAATTTTTGACATTAAGAGTAGTTCGTTATGTTGAATATTGTGTATCATGTTATTAAAGTTTGTTGTCACTTGTCTATTCGCTGAGCATGATAGTTTTAACTGATTTTCAAAATTATGTTGGTTATCTTCCAAGCGTCTTAGAATTTGATTATATCTTGTGCTGTCTTCAGCGTCCAAATTTCCAGTGATTTGTTTAAATATTGAGCCGAAGCCATCTACTAGGCCTCTTGCTGATGTAATTTTTGAATATAGTTTAATATGATTAAATTTTTCATTAATATTTGCTTTGACGTATGTTGGTTATCTTCCAAGCGTCTTAGAATTTGATTATATCTTGTGCTGTCTTCAGCGTCCAAATTTCCAGTGATTTGTTTAAATATTGAGCCGAAGCCATCTACTAGGCCTCTTGCTGATGTAATTTTTGAATATAGTTTAATATGATTAAATTTTTCATTAATATTTGCTTTGACGTATGTTGGTTATCTTCCAAGCGTCTTAGAATTTGATTATATCTTGTGCTGTCTTCAGCGTCCAAATTTCCAGTGATTTGTTTAAATATTGAGCCGAAGCCATCTACTAGGCCTCTTGCTGATGTAATTTTTGAATATAGTTTAATATGATTAAATTTTTCATTAATATTTGCTTTGACGTATTCAATAATTTTGTTATAGTTTCCAAATTCTATCTCAGCGATATATTGTATTGTATTTGCTACAGCTGATTGTAGAAGTGTGTGTTGGTTGCTTAAGGTTTCGTATTCACCTTCTATTATTATTTTTTAAACAAACTAAATCGTGTGACTTAGGGTTTTGATTCTTCAAAGTATTTACATATTGGAATTTTTGTCTAAATTGTTTTGCTATACCGTCCGACATTTTAAAATCTTTGCTAACACAGTGTTAGCGTTAGGAGAAGAATTTAAAAGATTAGATTAAATTTTTAGAATTTTATAATCGGCATTAGATTAATTAATTTATTATTTAAATAATTTTGATATTGAGATAGAGGAGATATCAGTTTTTTTTGATATTTCTTGGATAGGATTTTCATTAGTATTGGTAATGAGACTAAAAGCGTCCGCGTTCGTATTTAGTTTGCCTTTCTTGTACACTATGTCGTAGTCGTCTTCTTCAAGTTTTATACGCCATCTAATTAACATTTGACTGTATTGTTTCAGTGAGTATGGGTATTGTAACGGTTTATGATCTGTGTATATTGTCAATTTACGTCTGTAGAGGTACGGTCTAAAATATTGGATGGCCCAAATAATCGCTAAGAGCTTCTTTTCAATTGTAGCGTAATTTATTTCTGTAATATTTAGAGTTCTGCTAGCGTAAGCGACGGGGCGGTCACTGCCTGGGTTACCTTGCAATAACACGGCTCCTATCGCGAATTGGCTTGCGTCACAAGTCAAGATGAAAGCTTTATAGCAGTCGGAATATTGTAATAGTGGTTCGCTTGTCAGTAAATTTTTACAAGTCTCAAAACATTTAATATGTTCGGGGTCATTAATATTAATAGTCGCGTCCTTTTTTAGGCAATTTGTGAGAAGGTTTAGTAATTTTGGCAAAGTCTTTTATGAAACGTCTGTAATATCCGAGTAATTAAAGAAATCCTTTGATTAGCTTGGTCGTTTTTGGAATATGGTAATCTAATACTGCTTTGATTTTATCGGGATTTGGTTTTACACCCGCTTTAGTCACAACATGGCCCAAATATGGGACTTCTTTCTTTAGAAATTCTGATTTGTCGATTTGTAGTTTAAAATTAGATTTGCGTAACTGGTCATGAACTAATTTTAGATTATTAATATGTTCTTGTGGACTAGTATTAAAGATTATAATATCGTCTAAGTAAACTAGGCATTTTTCATTTGTTAATCATCTCATTTTATCCATAACTCTTTGGAATGTCGCTGGCGCGTTTTTTTAAGCCAAACGGCTTTTGAAGAAACTCGTAATGTCCGTCTTCTATATCAATAGCTGTCTTTTGTATATCGTCAGTGTTCACACTATGACATAAGAATTCGGTTCAAGCCATACTACGTGCCTAGAAGCCATATTGTAGCGGTTAGCATCTCTTTCCGGCAAGCAGAGGGTCCCTGGTTCGAATTTTAAATTTAGACCTTGAACAATTTTTATAATTATTGTACACAAAAGTAAGTGTTTTGTTTCATATTTTTAAATTAAATAGAAAATTTGTAATGTTTTTATAGCACTATTAATTTGATTTCTAATTACATTTAACCTTTCTTTCTCAACCCCTACAATTTTTGTGATGATTACACTTTGTCATAAATTGTGTGTATGTGCCAATGTATTAATTCATATTCCAATTAATATTTTCAGAATTGCGTGTCATCAAAATCAAGAAAAGTTCTCATTTCACTAAACAAATTACAAGACGCATTACAAGATAGAATAGATCGTGCCAATGATATTGAAAAAAATATTATATTCTGCCAAAATAAGTCCGGCACCGAACAAAATGTATGTCAAAAACTGCAACTGGCGGCCGCGCACCATGAGGAAGCCTCAGGGGTACAGTTAATATCTCAAGTGAATAAAACACTAGCTGATGCTGTGTCCCTACCTGGTCCCATAATGGATTGTTCAAAGCATTTAGTTCAGTATCTTAGTGGTCAAGTGTCAAAAATAGTAGTGTCGATACAAGACTGTAAAAAATAAAAATAGTTGATAAATTTTTTATTTGAAGAAATACTTTCAAGGCTATTCAATAATATTGTAAAAAATACAACAGATGTAAGTTTATAATCAATTTTCAACTTATACAGAACTTTTAATACTCATATATAATTCTCTTTTATTTATTTACTTTTAAGTCCCCGATATTGTAACCGATCTATTTGACAACTTGGGTTTTAGGATAAAGACCAACAAGATAAGTATTATACGGGTTATACTATGATGTCAAGTTTAGGCCAGTAGTACTATTAAGAGTATTTTAACGAAGGTAAAATGCGGTGCGCGCAGTACAGGGGCATTATTCTGATTGAAACCTTCCTGAAAATAATATCTGTTGAAAATCAATTTATATTTCAAATATACCATTTATGTTCTTGTGTTGGTCACACTCTTTGTCCCCCAAACGGAGCTTAGCCCCTCCCTTTGTTTATTGTTCATTTCAGTTACGTTTCGGACGTTGTACGAGTTGCACGTTAAATAAATACTTTATTGCATTATAAAATCGGTGGTGTTTTATTCGATCCCGGCAATAGGTTATGGGCGCAGGGATCGCGAGCATCAATTTAAATATGTTGTGACAAGTATCTGTTGAAAACGTGCAAACCGAACCGTCTGTCGCCTAGCCAGCCGAGAAATGGCGCACGCGAACGCGATAACACGAGTCGAATGACTATCACGCGAAAATTACGATACGTGGAATATCGAAGCTGAAGCGATACCCATCAAAAACAACACGTGGGGGTATTTGTCGGGCGAAATCGAGAAACCGAATGTCGAGGGAGTCGGCGACGCTCTCGCAGCTCGGAAGCCGGAGAAAAAGCATGGTTCAAAGCTGATCGTAAGGCGAAAGTAGATCTGATATAAACCCGCCTGATTTGCACAAATCCATAGTTGCATAACGTCGCGCGACGTTTAGGAAAAACTTTAATCCATCTACTCGTCAAAGGGGCCCGCCCAGCAAACAACATTATTAAAAGACTAACGCAGCACAAAATGCAGGAAGGGAACGACCTGACGAAGCATCCCGCTGGATTCTTAAATGCTGTGGACAAACTATAATCGATGGAAATGGAGATCAACGGCGAACTTTTTGGTTAGGGTTAGTTTTGAATACGTTAACACTATTTTGTTTTGTATTCTGGGATTGAAAGCTATGTTGGTATTGATTGGTATTATGTGGAATCAGTCGGTACATTAATTGGGGAGTTTGTCTATACGGTGGTCTGTTATGTGTGTTGTTGATAAATTATTTTGGTTTGGGTATTGTGCTAAATATTTGATGTGTGCGTGAATAACTATCTATTTGAAAATCATTAGTTAACATAGCCCTGATTCTGTTTCGTTCGAGTAACCTGTCCATTGCCTTGGCCAGCGCATTGAAATTCGAGGCGGCAGAACACGCTTCAAGACGGTAAGGCAATATTCGCACAAAAGGGGGCGTAGAGGCAAATCACAATGAATTTATGGAGGAAACAGTACGGCATGTTTTGAATGAGATGTTGCCAAAGAAAAGACAACTTTGATGTTAGAACTGCGGTGAGCTAGGGCATGTGCAAAGCCGCTGCGAGGAACAAATAAAGAATAAGACAGCGGAAAACTAAGGCGGGTCGACGCAAGGGGGCGAACGTTGATCCATCATAAAGATGCCCTGAAGCTAACGGGATAGGTCGCATCGCTGCAACCAAGAGCAAATAGCATTTTTGTGGATGGGTTGATCGACGGGAAACCACATGCCTTGCTGATTGATACAGGTGCGGCAAGAACCATCATCAGACCTGATTGAATAAACAAAATGGCGACTACGCACAGCAACAGGGGCTGCGGCTACCATCCATGGCGAAGCAGACATTACCATCACCATCGGAAATTCACGAATTAAACACCGAGCCCTGGTAGCTGACATTGAAGACCAATTCAATCTCGGGATGGACATCATGAACGCAAATGGCGTCGAACTAAATTTAAAACGCAGAATACTTAAGATCAATGGTGAAGAGATCTTTTTACATCCCCGAGGAGAAGATACAGCACGTGTAACCTTAGTTGAAGATACGGTCGTGTTAAATCGAAGTGAGATGATTGTGGATGCCCACCTGGAACGTGAACTTCCAACAGGATGTACCATGATGTTAGAAGCTGGAAATCATAATGAAATACTCGAGGAGTAGTGGTGGGAAAATCTCTAATGCATACTTGAAAGTATGTACCAGTAAAAAAGAAAGTAAGTACCAGTTCGAGTAATGAATATGAATTATTATCCAGTTACACTAAAGAAGGGTACTATCTTAGGACACTGTTCATCAGTAACTTCGATTATCAGACAAACATCCGTTACACAAAATCTACCAAAGAAACTTCCCGTAGAACTGGCCAATCTACTGTCAACATCTTGCCAAGAATTGAACCCGGATCAAAATATCAGAATAAGGAATTTAATAACGAAATATCAAGACGTTTTCGACACAAGCTGTGGGACCAACATAGTCCAGCACCAAATAAACACCGGCGATGCACAAGTACCGAGAAGATTACCATTGGTCAAGAGAGAGGAAACTGAGAAAATTATTCAAGATATGGAAAAAGAAACTATAGTAATTTACAGTAATGCCGTTCGGGTTCTGCAATGCCCCTGCCACGTTTGTACGACTAATGAAAACGGTACTGCAAGGTCTATGTTGGAAAACCTGTTTGGTGTACCTTGACTATATTATTGTTGTCGGAAGAACATTCGACGCCCACATGAGGAATCTGGACGAGGTATTCCTGAGACTGCGAAGTTCTGGTTTGAAGCTTAGCCCAAAGAAATGTCATCTCTTCCGCAAAGAAGTGCAGTACCTGGGACATATTGTGTCGGGAAACGGAATAGCCATTTACAATCAGAAGATCCAATCAGTAAAATAATGGCTAGTACCAACTGACAAACATCAATTGCGAAGCTTTCTTGGTCTTTGCACGTACTACCGGCGATACGTCTCTGGATTCACCAACATTTCCGAGCCACTGACACGACTCACAGAGGAAAGACGGAAATTTGTGTGGGAAGAATACTGCCAAGACGCGTTCGACAACCTCAAGCGAGCCCTAACAACAGCACCAGTCCCGAGTTATCCTCTACCCAACGGGGACTTCATACTGGATACAGATGCCAGCAATGTCGAAATCGGCGCCGACCTATCGCAAATTCAAGATGGACAATAGAAGGTCATCGACTACTTGAGCAAAACTCTGTCGAAGCCGGAGCGTAACTACTGCGTCACCAGGCGAGAATTATTGGCAGTAGTTAAAGCCGTTAAACACTTCTACAAATATCTGTATGGAAGGAAATTCCTGGTAAGGACTGATCATGCTGCGTTGAAATGGCTGTTACAATTCAAGAATTCGGAAGGGCAGATAGCAAGATGGATCGAACGGCGACAGGAATATGATTTCGTCATCAAGCATAGGGCCGGAGTTAGTCATTGTAATGCCGACGCATTATCAAGACGACCATGCTTAGAAGAATGCAAACACTGTACCCGTGTGGAGGAGAAGTCCGCTCTAATCTTACGGACCACAGTGATAGACGACCATTGGCTGCCGTAAGAAGTTGTGAAAGACCAAGAATTTTATCCGGAATTGAAATACCTACGGGAATGGAAGAAAGAAGACCGCAAATCAACCTGGCAAGAAATTGCACGACACTCGAAAACCGTAAAATCGTACTGGGCGCAGTGGGACTCCATCGTTATAGAATATGGACTACTGAAATGTATCCTGGAAGGTCCTGAGGCTACGGGGCAAAAGATACAGATCATAATCCCCAGGAAAAGTGTACCGGATGTACTGAAGGAGATTCATGATGGAACTGCTGGAGGACACTTATGAGTAACGAGGACAGTTCAGAAGCTGCGTGAGCGATTTTACTGGGTTATTTGTCGGGAAGACGTAAAAGAGTGGTGAAAGAAGTGCATAGTTTGCGCCGCAAGCAATGGGCCGCGAAAACGTCGTAGAGCTCCAATGCGTCAATACAATGTTGGGAGCCCGTATGAAAGAATCGCAATTGACGTGGCCGGTCCATTTCCAGAATCCGACAAGGGAAATAAATACATCATAGTGGTCATGGAATACTTCAGAAATTGGGTTGAAGCTTATGCATTGCCAAATCAAGAAGCCGCTACAGTAGCAGAAGAATTTGTCAACCAGTGGATCTGCCGATTCGGGGAACCGTTGGAACTACACTCGGGTAAAGGTAGAAACTTCGAGTCGTCTCTGTTCCAAGCGATCTACGAGCTATTGAACATTCGCAAAACATGAGCAGCTGCTGTACACCCACAGTCAGATGTTATGGGTGAACGCATGAACAGGGCCATCAATAGACATCTCTCCAAAGTTGTCTCCGGACACCAAAGGGACTATGATTGTCATTTATCAATGTTCCTGTTAGCTTATCGATCATCCGTCCATAAAACAATATATAAATACGTGTTGTAAATAAATATATATCTAGTAGTTGTACTACATTATTTTCGTTTGATAAGTATTTTGTTAGTGTTTTCATTTGCTCGTGTTTTATTAAATAATAAACTTCACCGAACCCGAAATTGTAATAAACGTTACCCTATATTATTATTCCTAATACTATCGACGCCAACTTTTTAAATTAAATTTAAATAATTATTAAAAAATATTTACACTATTAAAGTTTTCCTCTAATTCTTTTTCTTTTCTTAAATAGTTATTTGTATAACACCCGGAAGCAGCAAATCCAAATACATGTACTTTAAGAATAATTAATAATTTATATCAGAGGCGTGGTGGCCGAGCGTGTTAAGGCACATCTCTTAACATACTGTGACGTCCCCCGAGCCAAGGTTCGTCAGTTCGAATCCGCTTGTCGACAATGTGTGATTTGTCGTTAAATATAAAAAATACAGTTACAATTTGGGCTGTAGTGCCATCAGAAGAAGAAGAAGAATATGTATAACATGGGAGGTAAGTGTACTATTTCCTCCCGCGGGTGATGTTTACTGCACGAAGCGTAGCTGAGGGCAGTAATCACACTCCAGAGGTGTACATATTTTTTGTACCATATTTTTATGCCAAAAGAAAAATAATAAATACTTATGATATATGAATAAACAAAATTGATCTGAGATTGTGCTGACGGTTGCTATCAAGGGCCGCCGTTGCTATGACAGTAGCTTAGCTACCATAAACAAATTTATTATTTTTCTTGTTTACTGACAGTTTTTTTTTCAATTACTGGTACGTTTTTGGCTCATAATGTGTAAAAATGAATGATGATAGTGATTTAGAAGATTTTGAATGTATTCCACCCGATATTTTGGAGGAAGCAAATCGTGCAACATTGAATTTGTTACCGGAGAGATCCAGGGAGAGATACGAAAAAGAATACATTTTGTTCAAAAATTGGTGAAACCGTAAGAAAATTTGTTTACTTCATCTCTGGAAAAGGTTTTCGCTTTTTTTGCTCTATATCCAGCATTTTGACGCTTTAAGAAGGGTATTAATTTGGGATATTTGATGTCAATATTGTCCTTAATACCCAAAATAGATTTTAGCATGGAATATTTAGCCCACATTGTTGATGATTTCAAAACTTTTGTGTGTTGAGAAAAGTATGCTAATAACACATTCTCTGTAACGTGTTTAAGTTTTATCCGAAGCACCTGATTCTACATATTTGATGATGAAGGTAAATTGATATAATGATCAATAAATGAATTTATTTTAATTATTTTCTTCAATTATAGTGTAACAAGTCTAAGTCAGCACAATTAAGACATACATATTAAGTAACTTCAATAACTGGGTCATGGTGTGACATGTAGTATATAAACATTATAGTAAAGTGTAATACTTATTTTGCTGACGTAGCATTGTTCCAATATACATATATAAGGAATGAATATTATACTCGGGGATACTTAGTGTGAGAGGGCTGACCGATTGGGCCAGCAGAAAAGAGTGTAAATCCAATAGAGTCAACACATCAAGAGTGTATCGAGTAGTGCTGTGTATAACGTATGTAAAACCTATTTATTAAATATTTGTATACTTTAATACTTGCGTCCTTCAATCTGACACGAACCCGTATATTATTTGCTAACTCTCGTCATAACGAGGAGGGATACAATAGATGTGTTTCATCTTTGGAATTGCCGGTGAATGAAGAATCTAATGAAATTAATATTCAAATGTTTAATTGTACAAGTGTTAATATTAATGTCAATAAATAAATAAACTTATTAAAATCCTTTTTGTCGTAAGGGAGGACAACAGTTACTTTCCTCCCTAGGGAGGAAAATTTTATTTCCTTCCGCTGGGAGAGAATAGCCTACTTTCGTTTTTCACATGAGGGAAGAAATACCTACTTTCGGTCGAAGCATCCCATAGCGTCTAAAACCACAGCGTCGACAACCCATAGTGTCGACAAGTCCATAACCCCGACAACCCATAGCGTCGACAACACCTCCCACTCCAATGTTCATAGCGTATAAATCGTGTTCGTGTAAGTTTGCTTTGCGTTGCCATTCTCGCTGCCAAATAGTATAGAAAACGTGTAATAGATGGCGCTGATTATTACAATGAACCAAATGAATCGACAACAAATTCCAAGATTTTTTAATGCTATATATAAAAACAATATTCATATATCCTTTTAATTGTAATAGCTACGTGAAAGTTAATATGATTAAAAAAATTACAAATACTATATGAAAACGAATGCAATAAATTTTATTATTTATTGCTTTTACATTTACATTATATCAAAGCTAATATTATATTTTACCAATTTTATATACAATTAAAAGAGTGTAAATTGTGATTTATTTTATAATTCTAATTTAGTTATTATCTATATAAATTAAGTGAAATATTCTTGATATTTTATAAATAAAAATACAATTGCATTTAACAGGTTTACTTTAATAGTTGTTTCCAAATTTGAAATATACAGAAATTAAATAAAACTAAAATAGAAGCATACAGTGATAAGTGGTAATCAGTCAATTTTAAAATATTTTTCTAGAAAAAAATAAAATCATTTATAATTTGAGCAGCAACAATATTGTTAAAATAATAAACAAGTGATGGTACAAACAAATATAGTTTCCATACATCATTTAAAAACAAAAAAAAACTAAATATAAATCTATCTCATTTTGATATTCCAGGCTACTGTTTTCTCGTAAAAATTTATTTAGCAGATTTATAACGTAAATAACTATTACTACCAAAAACAAACTGATCGTTACAGCTTTCGAGTATATTCAATTAATTATTTCTTCAAAGATGTGTCGCCCAAATTATTGTGGACAAAAATCATTTAAATAGATACAAGTTTGTAGAGAATAAAATTCTATTTCTAAATCGGTCAACATTTCTTATTGTACTTGTTTAATTACTGTAAGAATTGAATTTAAAATTGCCTAAAATTAGCTATTTTATTTTTAAATACTACTAACCGTGGCAGAAAACTAAATTCATGTAAATATCATAATTATTAAATTATATATTTCAATAGGTACACATCATAATTGACATTTGATTAAAATAATAAATATTTAGTCTTCTAAATATTTGGTAACTTTTTAATCATAATTAAAATGTTTTACAAAATTATGTAGATCTGGTGAATATAGTGGCTGAAAAATGAATTCGATCCGCAATTCGTAAAATTAGACTGTCAATGTGTTGTCTTGGTGGAAAAGCATCTTCTTCTTCTTTAAATATTGCAACAGTTTTTGCCTTCAGGTTGTTAAATAATACTGCGTATATTGTTTTACCTTTTTTGACATGATCGATAAACACAATTCCATGACAATCCTAAAAAAACAAAAACAGTCACGGCACAATATTATATTACATTCATTTTTACAAAAACGCTAACATCTACTGACACAATCGTCAGTCAAACGATAGCCAAGTGTCAAAAACAGCTGAAATTTTCAGAGATATCTTTCAAAACATGTACAATTGTAGTACTAGAATAGTTTTAACGAATGACTACACTTACATATGTTGAGGTTCAAAACTTTTTAGACAATTCTCGTATATATATCTCAACGCTAAAACAAAAACGATTTCCAGTAATTGTCGCAAATGCTCCAATATTATAATATATGTATTCACAAAGTAATTGTAGTGTATAACCAGTTCTTCGTACTCATACTAATTTGATATTTGACAGTAGTATTGCATCGTTTTGTTTCATTAAAACAATCTGAAATTACAAAAAATTAAATTGTATTTTTTATATATATATCTTGTAGTGAAAAATAACATACTGATTCCTGATATTTCTTCTAAATATTTGTAAAGGTAAACTTAACTTCTAAAATTGTTAAAAGGTCCAGAAAACCAGAGTAATCCTGGCATCCAATACTAGCAGGCACTTTTGACGTATAGTACATTGTCAACAAACTACATAATAAGTATAACCATGGTCAACTAGATGTTTCACACATTATTTATTATTAAAAATCATCTTAAATAAATGGAATATAGTCTTACAGTAGTTCATTCGGCTAAACTTGACTTGGGGGCCAAACCTGAAGTTGGCTGCAGAACAAGCTGTTTCTGGCTTGAATTCAGGAATACCAACTTAACGTCAAAAGCCGAACAATTTGAAATGCGAAGTATATTTATCATAAAAATGCGTTCTGTACTAGGTTTGGCATGGTTAGGGGTGTTTTTTTTTAAGTTAAATTTTATAACAGAACAATTCGGATGACGCCTGGATTCGAACCAGGGATCCTCCGCTTAAGCGGTTTGTAATAAAATTCGCATTTCAAGTATATTTATCATAAAAATGCGTTCTGTACTAGGTTGGGCATGGTTAGGGGTGTTTTTTTTTTAATTGGTACTCCTGAATTCAAGCCAGAAACAGCTTGTTCTGCAGCCAACTTCAGGTTTGGCCCTCAACTCAAGTTTTACCGTTCATTCTATTATATTACCTGATTTTAAACAATAATACATTTATTTATTGAATATTAAGAAAGATATGATTTTAATTATAACAATTACGCGCCAAATATGAATCTGCAAATAAAATTGGTTGTGTATGTTTAGGATAAAAAAATTCGTTTCCACCAAAAGTGTTGGATTTTATATTAATTGCTTTTTTATTTATTTTTAAATATTAATTACCCTCTAGCTCCAGGGTTGCTTCGCACCGGACTTGTTTAAGAATATACACAGGGGTGTAGTCTACCTTAATATATAAAAATATTTTAGGCACATCAACTATTTAGGGTTGATACGAATTTTCAAATAAGAAAATGTATAAAATTGATATATTATTAATTAAAAAAATTATTATCACCTTGCTCTGGGGTTACTTGACACCGTACTTATTTTAAAATATATATATAGGGATGTTTTGTAAGTACATGTAAAAAATAATTGATGCACATCAATTATTAGGGGTGGAAACGAATTTTTTTATCCTAAACATACACAACCAATTTTATTTGCAGATTCATTTTGGCGCGTAATTGTTATAATTAAAATCATAACTTTCTTAATATTCAATAAATAAATGTATTATTGTTTAAAATCAGGTAATATAATAGAATGAACTACTGTAAGACTATATTCCATTTATTTAAGATGATTTTTAATAATAAATAATGTGTGAAACATCTAGTTGACCATGGTTATACTTATTATGTAGTTTGTTGACAATGTACTATACGTCAAAAGTGCCTGCTAGTATTGGATGCCAGGATTACTCTGGTTTTCTGGACCTTTTAACAATTTTAGAAGTTAAGTTTACCTTTACAAATATTTTCATATCAGGAATCAGTATGTTATTTTTCACTATAAGATATATATATAAAAGGAATACAATTTATTTTTTTCTAGTTTCAGATTGTTTTAATGAAACAAAACGATGCAATACATACTACTGTCAAATATCAAATTAGTATGAGTATGAAGAACTGGTTATACACTACAATTACTTTGTGAATACATATATTATAATATTGGAGCATTTGCAACAATTACTGGAAATCGTTTTTATTTTAGCGTTGGGATTTATATACGAGAATTGTCTAAAAAGTTTTGAACCTCAATATATGTAAGCGTAGTCATTCGTTAAAACTATTCTAGTACTACAATTGTACATGTTTTGAAAGATATCTCTGAAAATTTCAGCTGTTTTTGACACTTGGCTATCGTTTGACTGACGATTGTGTCAGTAGATGTTAGCGTTTTTGTAAAAATGAATGTAATATAATATTGTGCCGTGACTGTTTTTGTTTTTTTAGGATTGTCATGGAATTGTGTTTATCGATCATGTCAAAAAAGGTAAAACAATATACGCAGTATTATTTAACAACCTGAAGGCAAAAACTGTTGCAATATTTAAAGAAGAAGAAGATGCTTTTCCACCAAGACAACACATTGACAGTCTAATTTTACGAATTGCGGATCGAATTCATTTTTCAGCCACTATATTCACCAGATCTACATAATTTTGTAAAACATTTTAATTATGATTAAAAAGTTACCAAATATTTAGAAGACTAAATATTTATTATTTTAATCAAATGTCAATTATGATGTGTACTATTGAAATATATAATTTAATAATTATGATATTTACATGAATTTAGTTTTCTTCCACGGTTAGTAGTATTTAAAAATAAAATAGCTAATTTTAGGCAATTTTAAATTCAATTCTTACAGTAATTAAACAAGTACAATAAGAAAGGTTGATCGATTTAGAAATAGAATTTTATTCTCTACAAACTTGTATCTATTTAAATGATTTTTGTCCACAATAATTTGGGCGACACATCTTTGAAGAAATAATTAATTGAATATACTTGAAAGCTGTAAAGATCAGTTTATTTTTGGTAGTAATAGTTATTTGCGTTATAAATCTGCTAAATAAATTTTTACGAGAAAACAGTAGCCTGGAATATCAAAATGAGATAGATTTATATTTAGTTTTTTTTTGTTTTCAAATGATGTATGGAAACTATATTTATTTGTACCATCACTTGTTCATTATTTTAACAATATTGTTGCTGCTCAAGTTATAAATGATTTTATTTTTTTCTAGAAAAATATTTTAAAATTGACTGATTACCACCTATCACTGTATGCTTCTATTTTAGTTTTTTAATTTCTGTATATTTCAAATTTGGAAACAACTATTAAAGTAAACCTGTTAAATGCAATTGTATTTTTATTTATAAAATATCAAGAATATTTCACTTAATTTATATAGATAATAACTAAATTAGAATTATAAAATAAATCACAATTTACACTCTTTTAATTGTATATAAAATTGGTAAAATATAATTTTAGCTTTGATATAATGTAAATGTAAAAGCAATAAATAATAAAATTTATTGCATTCGTTTTCATATAGTATTTGTAATTTTTTTAATCATATTTACTTTCACGTAGCTATTACAATTAAAAGGATATATGAATATTGTTTTTATATATAGCATTAAAAAATCTTGGAATTTGTTGTCGATTCATTTGGTTCATTGTAATAATCAGCGCCATCTATTACACGTTTTCTATACTATTTGGCAGCGAGAATGGCAACGCAAAGCAAACTTACACGAACACGATTTATACGCTATGAACATTGGAGTGGGAGGTGTTGTCGACGCTATGGGTTGTCGGGGTTATGGACTTGTCGACACTATGGGTTGTCGACGCTGTGGTTTTAGACGCTATGATACGTACTCCTTTCGGTTAAGGTCGTAAAAAACTATATTTTTAACTTTAATAATATATTGCATATCATCATTACTTAACATTATAGAATTATAACATGAAGAAAATTTTACAAGTTTTTATTTTTATTTCACAACTATTTACTACCTTAACAATTGCAGCTTTATTAAATTTATAAATTTTACTATTTACTTTAGTATCTTTAAAAAAATTGCTATTTTCTTACAAAAATTATATATGTTACTTATATCTATAAATCTATTTTTGTTATTACCTAATCTTATTCTAATCTCAAATTTTAAATTGGGATCAATCGATTACTGACGCTGTACCGTTAACTAGGCCCATTCTCTTCAATTTTTCGTCCGTGAAATAGTTCATCATTTATATTATAATTATTTTTTTTAACAAAATTTCTTGATTATCCCTAACGTCAACCATAAGAGGTAAATCATATCTATCGATTACTAACGCTGTACCGTTGACGCCTATTCTCTTCATTTTCTCGTCCGTGAAATAATCCTGATTATCCAAGTAAAATAAATAATCAAAATTTTCTACCTGCGCATATATGCGAGGTATATTTCTTCCAAATTTTGTTTCTATAGCTTTTGCATTCACTATGTTATAATTTTCATCTGGTACGAGCTCTGTAATTTACTTTGTAGATATCAAGTCTTTCAATAAACCTAAATTATATGTATTTTATCAAAATTCATTGTTCTGTAAATAATAATAAAAAAATTTATAATATTTATAATAATAATATTGTAGCGAGTACGGCTCTGTTTCGTCTGGAACAGTCGACGCGTCATAGTGTGTAGCACGTTCACTGTTGTCTCATACGCAATAGACAAGTCCTAACCTGTTCGCTCTGCGTCATGTGTTAAAGACGCTCTCGTATATTCTAAAAAATCTTGTTCCAGTATAAAAGGAAGAGTTTTGGCCAGCAACAGGCATTCGGTATTTGAATTGTGAACAGTGCAAGTCGTTGCTAAATGCTTTAATGTGAATATAAATACGTGTTGTATATAAATATATGTCTTAGTAGTTGTACTACATTATTTCAGTTTTAAATAAATATTTTGTTAGTGTTTTCATTGTTCGTGATTTATTTAATAATAAACATCACCGAATCCGAAATTGTAATAAACGTTACAATTGGTGTCAGGTGTGGGGTTGTGTTTTGTAAATTAAAAGTGAAGTTTAAGAAGAAATAAATAAAAATGGGTTCGAGAAAAGTAAATCTAAGTGATTTAAAAGTGACTGATCTCAAGAGAGAATTAGAAGAATGTGATCTGGACACTACTGGCAAGAAAAGTATACTGCAAGTGCGATTTCGTAAATTTTTGGTTGAAGCTGGTGAAATAGCAGATACTTACGAATTTGAAATTCCGGGCGATTTGGACCCCATCTACAAAAAATTAGAAGAAAATTCCAGGAAAACAGAGGAGAATTCTAGAAGTTTGGAAGCCAAATTGGAAGAAAGTTCCAGAAATACCGAAGAAAATTCCAAAAATCTGAAAGTACTTATGGAAAATTCCAGAAGTTTGGAAACTAAATTAGAAGAACATTCTAGAAGCTTGGAAACTAAATTAGAAGAAAATTCAAGAAGCTTGGAAACTAAATTAGAAGAAAATTCCAGAATCTTGGAAGTTAAATTAGAAGAAAGTTCTAGAAGCTTGGAACCACACTTAGAAACTAAATTTGAACAAAAGTTTAAAAAATTTTAAGAACATTCGAGACATTTTGAAGAAAAGATGTGGAAGAAAAATTTGAAGAACATTAAAAAAATGTTGAAGAAAAATTTGTAGAACATTCTAAAAATTTTGAAGAACAATTTGAAGAAAAATTTAGAAATGTTAAAGAAGAAATAGAGGTAAGATTGGCAACATTGAATCCGCCATTGAATCACGAACACCCAAATGTCAAGCAAAATAATGACTCAATTCAGAAAACGCCATCAAGTGAACAGCCATTGAATAACGGAAAGGTCGTAGATTTAGTGACAGAGGGGAAAGAATCATTGCGTAGATTCCACATGAAACCACCACAGTTTGATGGCAAGGTATCTTTGCCTAATTATTACGCCCAATTCGAAGCTGGCGCAATATCTAATGGTTGGTCGCCATCTGAGAAGGCAACGGCCTTGATAATTGCAATGCGGTGACGCAGTGTATATATTGCAAACAATACCTCCAGAAGAGCGGCAGAACTATCAACAACTAGTTTAACGCTTGGAAATGCGTTATGGACACGCACATCTGCAGCAAGTGTATCACTCGCAGCTGAGAAATAGATGTCAGAAATCAAATGAAAGTCTGCAAGAATTTGAATCTGATATCGCTCGTCTAGTTCGCCTAGCATATCCTGACACCCCAGATAGTGTGTTGGAACGACTGGCTGTGCAAGGATTCATTGATGGTCTTCGAGATAAAGAAACCAAGCGGGCCCTGATTCTGGCTCGTTCAAGTAACCTGACCATTGCCCTGGTCAGCGCATTGGAATTCAAGGCGGCAGAACACGCTTCAAGACGGCAAGGCAATATTCGCACAATAGAGGGCGTGGAGGAAAATCACAATGAGTCTATGGAGGAAACAGTACGACGTGTCCTGACTGAGATGTTGCCAAAGAAGAGACAACTTCGATGTTGGAGCAGCGGTGAGCCAGGGCATGTGCGAAGCCGCTGCGGGGAACAAATTAAGAATAAGACAGCGGAAAACTAAAACGGGTCGACGCAAGGGGGCGAACGTCGATCCATCATAAAGATGCCCTGAAGCTAACTGGACATGTCGCATCCCTACAACCTAGAGTAAATAGCATTTTTGTGGATGGATTGATCGACGGGAAACCAGATGCCTTGCTGATCGATACAGGTGCGACAAAAACCATCATCAGACCTGATACTCTCAAAAAACCGATAACGATGAAATCAATAATATGGCGACTGCGCACAGCAACAGGATCCGTGGCTATCATCCATGGCGAAGCAGACATTACCATTTCCATCGGAAATACACGAATTAAGCACCGAGCCCTGATAGCTGACATTGAAGACAAATTCATTCTCGGGATGGACATCATGAACGCAAATGGTGTCGAACTAAATTTAAAACGCGGCATACTTAAGATCAATGGTGAAAAGATCGTTTTACATCCCCAAGGAGAAGACACAGTACGTCTAACCTTAGCTGAAGATACGGTCGTGTCAAATCGAAGTGAAATGATTGTTGACGCCCACCTGGAACATGAACTTCCAACCGGATGTACCATGATGTTAGAAGCTGGAAATCATAATGAAACGACTACTCGAGGAATACTGGTTGGAAAATCTCTCGTGCATACTGGAAACGTAGTACCAGTTCGAGTAATGAATGTGAATTATTATCCAGTTACACTAAAGAAGGGTACTATCTTAGGACATTGTTCATCAGTAACTTCGATTATCAGACGAACATCCGTTACACAAAATCCACCAAAGAAGCTTCCCGCAGAACTGACAAATCTACTGTCAACATCTTACATACATACATACATAACATCACGCTATATCCCATTAAATGGGGTAGCACGAACCCGTCAACATTCTCATCCTGACACACGATACTCGAATCGACCACATTAACACTTCCTCCATACAAACTCTTTCTTTTCTCACAACCAAAATCCATCAACACACAACAAACATTAATCCATTCGCTAGTGTACACTGCGCTTGTTTCTGAAGATGGTCTTCACGCAATTGCAGGTAAACACTCGAAACATCTAACCAATTAATCTAAAATCAAGAATCATACGCTTGTCTTCATTCATCATATTTATCCCGCAATTAATTTTCTCCAAACATTCCTATCCTGACACACCACTTTTGCTTCAACCACATTCATAATTCTTTTCATACAAGCTCGTTTATTCTTCACGCTCAGAAACTTTCGCTCACGCAACAACCCTTCAATCATATTCATCCACTTGTTCCTAGGCCGTCCACGCAAACTTTCACCCTCAATTTCACCAACATACACCTGTTTCACCAATCTGTCATTCGACATACGTTCTACATGACCAAACCATCTCAACTGACTTATTCCCACTCTTCTTACAACATTCTTCCCAATCTCACATTCATCATACACCAATGTATTCCGGACACGATCTCTTCTAGTATATCCACACACACCCCGCAAATATCTCATTTCCACAGCAGTTATACGCCGTTCATGTTTTTTCATCCATACCCAACATTCACTACCATACATCAACGTAGGCACTAACACACCATTATAAACACTCAATCGAGCATCTCTGGATACATTCACGTTCCGAGTAAAGGTTCCCAGAGCACCCAATATCTTACATCCAGCAGATACTCTTCTTTCAATCTCTCGATCAATACGTCCATCCCTCGAAAACACACTCCTCAAGTATACAAACTCATTTACTTGACCCAATCTCACACCATTCACCGAAACATTGCAATCAGTCACCAAATCACTCTTCTCAAACACTAACACTTTACATTTATCAACATTCAGTAATAGATTTAAACCTTTTCCTACTTCATTTATACTTAGAATCATTCTTCTCAATTGTTCTTCAGATTCACCCATTACAACTACATCATCCGCATAAGCTAACGCAGGCACTACACTGCCACCAATACGTACACCATCCGCCCCATTCAGCGACTTTCGTAACAACACATCCATATATAAATTAAACAACCACGGGGACATCCCACAACCTTGTTTCACGCCAACATCTATAGAAAACCAATCACTCAATCTACCATCAACTCTCACCGCAGCCTCGCTATCTTCGTATAATGCACGAATCGCTCCCAACAAATTACCATTTATACCGTACTCTAGAAGTGCATCCCACAGAATAACTCGATGAACACTATCATATGCTTTTTTAAGATCGAGAAAGCCACAGAACACCTTCTTGTTCTTAGCAAGTGATTTCTCAACAATCATACGAAGAGAAAACAATTGATCTACACACCCTCTCTCAGGCAAAAATCCACCTTGCATATTACTCAACTTGGAGATTGTTAAGGTTCGTACCTTGTGAATAAGAATCTTCCCGTACAACTTCCCTACCACACTCAACAAACTTATCGCACGGAAATTAGTACAATCACTCGAACTACCTTTGCCCTTAAATAAAGGACAAATGATAGCACGTTTCCAATCATCAGGAGCTACACACAGTTTCAAACAAAATCTAAATAAATAAACTAACCAATCAAATAATCTCTCACCACCATACTTCAACATCTCATTCGTTATACCATCCAAACCAGGAGCTTTACCATTCTTCAAACGTAACAATGCAAAACTAACATCACTTTCATCTATATCCCATTTATCACTTCTAACATTTTCTCTTGAATTTTCACTACATATAAGCCTCTAAAATACTCACACCATCTATTTCTAACGTCTAATTCATTCCACAATAACTCACCATTCGCACTCTTAATCGCTTTTACCGCCCTTACATTACCACTTCTCAATCTCTTCACACTCAACCAAAACATTCTTTTATTCATAGTAAAGTCATTCGTCATTCTTTCACTCATCAAATCATCAAAACGCACCTTACTTTCTCTTACTACTCTCTTAACATGTTTATTTAACCTTTTATATTCTAGCAAACATTCATCACGTAAACTTCCAGGCACATCTTTTACATGTAGAAATCGCAAATACGCTCTCTTTTTCTCTTCAATTGCTTCTTTCACTTCATCATTCCACCATGCATTCCTTGGACAAGAGCCTAATCTGGATTCACCACAAACTTCTTTTGCACATTTAAGAACTGTATCCTTAAATTTCATCCAAACATCATTTATGCTGCATTCAAAATTAGGCTCACATACAGGCAAAGATTCATTTATTTTCTCAACAAACAGATCTCTAATATCCTCATTCTGTAGTACACTAGATTTCACACGAAACATTTTTTCGGTGCCTTTTACCCTCATTCGCCAACATTTATCCAGACGTATACGCGACACCACCAAATAATGATCATTCGTACCCAATTCAGCCCCACGCTTCACACGCGTATCCACAACTAAACTTCTTAGTCGTTCATCATACAAAATAAAATCAATCACACTCCGCCTATTCTCCCTCACATTCTCCCATGTATACAAGTGAGCTAATTTATGTTTAAAGACAGAGTTGGAAACGAAAAGATCACGCTCTAAGCAGAAGGATACTATTTTCCTACCGTTTTCATTCACTCTCACATCACCATATTTACCCAATACATTCCCAGACATGCTTCTCTTTACTCCCACCCAACCATTCAAATCACCACATACGATAACTTTTTCACCTGGATCACACGAATCAATCACACTATCTAACAAATTCCAAAATTGATCTTTCTCAAGATCACTTTCGGATTCAGTTGGGCCATAAACTGACACAACGAAGATTCTATGAAAGCCTACCTTAAGTCTCAGCCAAAGAATTCGCGATGAAATACAACTATAATCTCTTACAAACGGTTTCATCCTTTCACTAACAAGCACTCCTACACCATGTTTTGCCCGTTCATTCTCTGCAACACCCGACCACAAGCAAAACAATCCATCTACCTCTTCTTCATTACAGCCTTTCCGCTTTGTCTCGCTCACACACAAAACATCTACATTATACACACGCATTATATTCACCAATTCATTTTCTTTTCCATTTATACATCTAACATTCCACGTACCAAACTTACATTCATCAAATTTCGCCCATTTATTCCTCATTAGAACAAAAGATAAAAGAAATAGGGTTCTCTCGGTAAAAGAAGAAGTAGTTAAGGTAGCTTACCAGGCTTATCCTTAACTATAAAAGAAAGGAAATAAATTACATCTTGCCAAGAATTAATCCAGGACCAGAATATCAGAATGAGAAATTTAATAACAGAATATAAAGACGTTTTCGACACCAGCTGTGGGACCAAGGGTAGAACCAACATAGTCCAGCACCAAATAAACATTGGCGATGCAGTCCGTGGGCCTCACCAGTGGTGTTGGTAAAGAAGAAAGATGGGCCAACACGATTCTGCGTGGACTATCGTCAACTCAACAACGTGACAAAGAAGGATAGCTACCCGTTGCCCCGAATAGATGACACATTGGATACGCTGGCCGGGTCGAAAATATTCTCAACATTGGACTTGAAAAGTGGGTACTGGCAGGTTGGAATGGCACCAACGGATAAAGAGAAAACTGCGTTTTCTGTCGGTGCCGGACTGTGGCAATTTACAGTAATGCCGTTCGGGCTCTGCAATGCCCATGCCACGATTGAACGACTCATGGAAACGGTACTGCAAGGGCTATCTTGGAAACCTGTTTGGTGTACCTTAACGATATTATTGTGGTCGGAAGAACATTCGACGACCACATGAGGAATCTGGAGGAGGTATTCCTGAGACTGCGAAGTTCTGGTTTGAAGCTTAGCCCAAAGAAATGTCATCTCTTCCGCAAAGAAGTGCAGAAGTACCTGGGACCTATTGTGTCCGGAAACGGAATAGCCGTTGACAATCAGAAGACCAAATCAGTAAAAGAATGGACCGTACTAACTGACAAACATCAATTGCGAAGCTTTCTTAATCTTTGCACGTACTACCGGCGATACGTCTCTGGATTCGCCAATATTGCCAAGCCACTGACACGACTCACGGAGGAAGGACGGAAATTTGTGTCGGAAGAAGACTGCCAAGACGCTTTTGACAACCTCAAGCGAGCCTTAACAACAGCACCAGTCCTGAGTTATCCTCTATCCAACGGGGACTTCACATTGGATACAGATGCCGGCAATGTCGGAATCGACGCTGTCCTATCGCAAATTCAAGATGGACAAGAGAAGGCCATCGGCTACTTCAGCAAAACTCTAACGAAGCCGGAGCGTAACTACTGCGTCACCAGGCGAGAATTATTGGCAGTAGTTAAAGCCGTTGAACACTACTACAAATACCTGTATGGAAGGAAATTCCTGGTGAGGACTGATCATGCTGCGTTGAAATGGCTGTTACAATTCAAGAATCCGGAAGGGCAGGAGGTAGCAAGGTGGATCGAACGGCTACAGGAATATGACTTCGTCTTCGAGCATAGGGCCGGAATTAGTCATTATCAAGACGACCATGCTCAGAAGACTGCAAACACTGTACCCGTGTGGAGGAACTACATTCGGACCAAGGTAGAAACTTCGAGTCGTCTCTGTTCCAAGCGATTTGCGAGCTATTGAACATTCGCAAAACAAGAACAACTTTACACCCACAGTCAGATGGCATGATCGAACGCATGAACAGAACCATCAATAGACACCTCTCCAAGGTTGTCTCCGGACACCAAAGGGACTAGGATTGTCATTTATCAATGTCAAGCCAGGTGAAAATTTGGTTGGCGAAGATTTCGTCACCGAACTTCGGAAGAAGATGAACGACATCTATGAGCAAGTACGCTCCAACATCCAGAGCGCTAGTGACAGGATGAAAGACCTATATGATGTTAATACTGAGAATGGTGGATATCAAGCCGGGAATCTGGTTTGGCTATACTACCCACAGCGTCGCCGTGGAATGTTCCCAAAGCTACAGAACTCCTGAGAAGTTCCCTTCGAGGTACTGAAGCGAATAAATGACGTCATCTATCGAATCCGGAAAAGGACTGGAGGAAAACCAAGAGTGATTCATTTCAACCGATTGGCTCCTTTCGCCGGTGACAATAACGATGGCAACGCCAATGAAGCTCAAGCTCGACGAATTAATGTGCAATATCCGGAAATCACCTTTGACGAGTTCATTGCCTCCTATTCTACGGGCCATAAAGTACGAAATGGTGTGACCAAGGAACATCAGGCAGACTTATTCAAAGTGCGTACAGAAAACTCATTAGCGCATTGTATGGCCCAAGATCTACAGATGTCTCGAGGAATCGCCGTGGTTTTTAAGAAAAAGTTCGGCCAACTTGAAGAATTACGGCAACAACATCCATGTGTCGGCAAAGTGCTACAGATAGCCGACAAACAGTCGAGCCGAAACAGAAGCATTTTTTACCTGGTGACTAAACATCTGTCCCACGAGAAACCAACTTATCGCGCCGTCTGGGACGTCTTATGTGATCTACGAGGTGTGCTGCTTGATAACGATATCCTAAAACTAGATGTACCAAAGCTAGGCTGTGGCCTTGATGAATTGAGCTGGAGAATTGTTAGAAACATGCTGGAAAATATTTTCCAATATACCGGAATTGAGATCCTGGTGTGCAGCTATTAACCCTGCAGATATCGGCATGGCGCAGAAAAGTTTCGGGACGAAACATTCTTAAGGAGGGGGCAGTGTAGCGAGTACGGCTCTGTTCTGTCTGGAACAGTCGACGCGTCATAGTGTATAGCACGTTCACTGCTATCTCATACGCAATAGACAAGTCCTAACCTGTTCGCTCTGCGTCATGTGTTCCAGACGCTCTCGTATATTCTAGAAAATCTTGTTCCAGTATATAAGGAAGAGTTTCGGCCGGCAACAGGCATTCGGTATTTGAAGTGTAAACAGTGCAAGTCGTTGCTAAATGCTTTAATGTGAATATAAATACGTGTTGTATATAAAAATATGTCTTAGTAAGTTGTACTACATTATTTCAGTTTTAAATAAATATTTTGTTAGTGTTTTCATTGTTCGTGTTTTATTTAATAATAAACTTCACCGAACCCAAAATTGTAATAAACGTTATAATATTATGTTTAATAATAATACTATAAACAATAAAACATACCTACGCTAATGCACTTCGAACTAACCTACATGATATATGTATGGTAATTGAAAGAAGTTCTCTGTAATAACAATCAACTTTCAGTTTAAATATAAGTTCGAACTAATAACGAATAACTTACAATTTTTTCCAAATTCTTTCATAATTACGGATCGTCACAAATTATACATACATAAAATTTCCCCAGATAGATGGTTCACGCTGATAACAAACAACTTGCAAATACAAATTTTCGAAAATTCTTTCATAATTACTGAAAACGACATTCCAAAATTCACAAATAACTTAACCCATCTCCCCCTACCCCCAAAGGTCAATAACTTAATTAGTATACCCCCACCTCATCTAATCGAAAGTGTCGCTTATACTACTGATAACATCGCCGCAAACTAACCCTTATACTAATCAGTCTATCGAATCAAAAGTTTAAAATAACGTTAGAAAATATACCCGCACTGTATATATCATTATAATTCATTCATTTAGTTGTACTAAAGCATACTACATACTCTCGTACCATTCTAATCATAACACATATTATAAGTATCAAAACTTCATAGTGATTGTGATTGAGTTTGACTACTACGCTAACGGTCGCTGACCTCGTAATGAGCTCGTAATCTACTGCATCTTTATATGTATTATGTATTTTGGGAAACAGTAAATATACTTTCTAACAAAAAAAAAACTCGGTAATGCAAATTAAGGGCACGGGTAGTAATTAGTAGTAGTAGTAAATGACCGCCTGGTATAATCCATAATTTTTAATTTCACGTACCGTTGTCAAGCCATCGATAACGAGCATAAATAAATAAATTTATATATTAGATAAATATTTATTTGACTTTTACAAAAATATTTAAATGTGTCTAATTAGAAACATAGATAGATAAAACATCATAATGTTGTTACAGCGGAATATTTCCATGTCGTTTGGATGGATTTTTAACATTTTTCGATAATAACACTTCTAAATCATGACATAAACGTTTTCTTGTATCATGAGGTTCAATGATGTCATCGACGTATCCTGAAAACAAAATATAGTTATTTAGAGTTAATTTTTAAATTTATCTCTTTATTAAAATCAATTACAAAATATAAGTTATCTCTGAACAAAGTAGTAATAAAATACATTGTAAGAAAAAATGATAAATAGAGACAGGCCCGGTTTAATGTTTTACACTGCTTCTGCACTGTTAAACCGTGGGGCCTCCTTCATCCTTTGGTGAAAATAATTTCTACTATATAAAGGAAACTAGTTTTGATAACAACATGTATCACCTTTTAATACTCCAACTACTCGTAAAAGTAATCAGGTACACTTTAATTTAAAGACTAAATCAGAACCTATCGTCTCAATTAACTTTGAAACAATTTATTGATAATTCTGAAAATGTGTCGAATAATGTGACAACAATATGTATGTAATATGTAAGTATCGCACGTAAAAAATACATTGGGGAGTAAAGATAAAAATCAATTTGCTTTCGATTTTCATCATCGTTCACGAGGGGGCAATCGTTGTTTAAAAAATTGAAAAGAAATACATATTTGCTTTCAGAATCAACTATAAGAACATGGTCGAATATATTTAATTTCACGCCGATAGTTAATGAAAAATTGATTTTAACCTTATAGCATAAAGCGGCTTATTAAGAAGAAAAATGATATATAATTGATTACGATGACATGTCTTTGAAAAAGATCTTACAATATTGTGCATATTTATATAATGAGGTAGAACATCTTTATATTATATAGTTGGAATCGTTTTCATAATACGAGATGTAGTAAGTAATTTTAAAATTCCATTTGTATACTTTCTTTCAGCAAAATATTTGAAACCAGGCAATTTGATCAGTCTAATTAAACAAATTGTACAAAAAGTAATTGATTGTGGCTTTAAAATGTCGGCAATTACGTGTGATAAAGGCCAAATTAATCATTCGGTTATGAAAAAATTGGAAGTTGCGATAAATAATCCTTATTTTTATGTTGATGATTTTTTGTTCAATATTTGATATAATACATATTTCAAAATATATTCACAATCTTCTAATAGACACAGACTTTCTAGTCGACGAAGAATCAATAATTTCGTGGAATGACTTTGTCAAGACATTTTATAAAGATTTAAAATGTAATCGAGATACATTTGAAACGAAACAGTTTAAAAAAAATGTGGGTATATTTGGCCACTCAAAACTCTCGTTGCAATAAAATCTGCCTGCATTTGGCAGGAAATTAATAACGCGACTGCAACGGATAAAATTAAGTATATTAACCGATATATCAAATAGGATGCATCCGAAAGCAGCATATCCGAATACATGTACTTTAAGAATAAGAAATAATTTATATAAGACGCGCGGTGGCCGAGCGTGTTAAGGCGCATCTCTTAACATACTGTGATGTCACCCGAACCAAAGTTCGTCAGTTCAAATCCGCAACAATGTTTGATTTGTCGTAAAATATGAAATAAAGTTACATGATCACACTGGGGCGCTATAAGCTCATAGGTACGCCATAAATAATTTAGCATTCGACTATGAAAACCGGTAGTACGGCAGTGTAAAAACTGCGACTCTGTGTAGGTCCAGGCATGATTTGGGCTGTGGTGTGTAACGTTCAATTCTTCTTCGCGCGCATTTTTGTGCAACTTGTGCTGACAGCCGTTCCGCGTTGTGTGGCGTTGCGCAGCGGAAGCGGTGATCGCACTCTTGCTAGCAGACCGTGAATGAGGCGACACGTGTTTTCTGTTACCGCTGTGGAATTTGCTTTACTTGAACGACATTTAAGTTTTATAATCGTTGATTATTTATTCTGTGGATCTTGAGAACCCTGGTTCGATCCCCACAACCGACAAACAATTTTCACCAATTTAAAAAATCTACCCCTGTGGCTCCTCCTCCACTAATATCTTTGGAGACCGTGATTTGACGGCTGGTAACCGCACTTCACGCGAAAAAATATATCACTTACCGAGATCTGCTGAGGCAGAGTGCCACACCCAGTGATGGGTAAAAGGCGTGATGATGATGATATATATATATATATATATATTATTTATTCTGCGTTGAACTAACATCCCAAGTAAGTATTATTCTAACTTATTTTATCGTATTACAACGTTTCTGGTTGTTTTTGCTCAACATAGTTAGCGTGCGTGTGACATCCGATGTCCGTTTCCCACGTGGAGCCGGCATCGCGGTCTGGCAGCAATAGCATATTATTTGTTACTGGTAGCGTGAGTTTCATTTTAGTATTCTGGTCTCTAAATTTATTTCTTTTTGTTTGGATTCTCACCTATCACGGCAAATAATTATTTTTTTTACGCCGATTAAAATTTTGGGAGGGTTAATTTCTGATATTAAATCTGTAAATTTGGGTTATAAATCATCTGTGTTGTGAGCACCGTAATCGACAGCGATTTCATTTCTGAACGGCGGCTCTGTTCATCTCAATGTCATCATTCACCGAGTGGATGTGAGTGTGCCTGTGACAGACGACTGGACTTAGACGTTTTTGGACGATCCCGGAGTAAGTCTTGTGCCTTTTTGCAGGTTAGTTTACAACCTGGTGAGACGTAGAGTTTCAGTAGCGTTGTAGTTTAAGTGTTTTAGTTATAAGTTCGTTTGGTTGGCTTGAATTTTTAGTATAGTTAATTAGTTTTGGGATAATTCACAGCCAACACTAGTTACTGAAACTCTGGGGCTCTGGTGTTCTTGATGCTCTCGCATCATCCGTCGCGAAAGTCCGTTTTCTGCAAATCACCTTCATCTTATCACTCCTTTTGTTCCCTTTCTTCCTCCCTGCTTTGCGTAAACACAATCAAAGATTTTGTTAGTTCTCAAATTTTGCTTTGTATTCATTGACTGTAGATTTGTAATATATTTGTAACTTTGTTTATAATCATACTTGTAACTTTGTAAGTAATTTTTCTTTTGAGAGCTCATAGTTAGAAATAGTTTAGCTGTTTAGAAGGATTTGTGCTTAATTTTGTATTGAGTATTAGAATCATTTATACAATATTGTTTGAACTAGTTACTGGCGCTGTGTTGTACTGTTTTAGCGTTGATACCAGCCAGAAGGGAGCATAGGCTGACACGATAGCTGATTCTGGGTGTGATTCGCGTGCGGCTTGGATCCTGCAATAGCACGACCACGTTTATCTCGAATTCACCAAGAAAACCTATCCTGTCGACTGCCACTGACTGTTGATCGTACTCATCAGCTGCTGAATACTATCTCACTGACAGAAATTCACGCCTGAATTACTCTGCATCTTACGGACAACTATAACACCGCCTGCCTTCACGAATACGTCTTCTCGAGGAAATCTCCGTGCTGACCGTATACCTACGTTAGCCAGGAAGCCCCGCTTACCACCCAGAAGCTCTTGAATCTCCAGCAAAATGATTATTAGCTAGCTTTAGTTTACTCACACAATTTGCTGCACAAATTGTAAGTTAATTTTTTTATGTTTACTCTATTAATTTTTTGCACCATTCCTAAGATTGTATGTTACGCTTTAGCTCATTGAGTTTTGTATTCATCATTCAGTTATCATTAAATTGTACATTTTTATTTAGTGTGTATTCCTCTTTCTTCCCATCTAGTTCCAAGTCACTAGATTCTTTTTCAGCCATTATTTCAGACTTGGTGGCGCTCTCTTTACCCCGACCCGCTCGTGCAACTAACATCCGTCGGTCACTTTTGTGGGCGTTCTCGAACGGTAAGTTTTTACCCGAAAAGGCGTCACAAGTGTCATAGATAGAAGAATAATTTATATCAATAATTAGAGAATTATATAAAATGGGTAGAATTCTGGAGGTCTGCGCAGATGACAAAAAAAATTGAATTAGGGAGTACCCTCCATGTTTGTTTATTATTGTTGGATTAAGTTGAATATTGCCTTCATGGTTTCCTTCCAATATATTGCATTTTTTGTTAGCGGATTGAATCCCTAATTCTTTTCTTAAAATCCCGTAATTTAGTTCTTATCCGATTTGCAATTGTTCCTTTAACGTTGTTCATTCTATTGTTTATATTTGGAATTAAATCTATGGATTTGGAGACTTTTAAACCTTGTGTCTCCAGTTTTTTCAGAACTTCAGTAATAAATCCCTAATTTGCTTTAATGAAACCGTATTGACTTACTGTATTTATATTTAAAATTATTTTTCAATCTTAAATTGCTGTTGAATCGTCGGAGAAAGACTTAACAATTCGTACCCTACCTTGTAATAATAAGTTCAGGTGGAAGGGGTAAAACAGGTAGATTTTCTTTATAATATTCGACTCGTAGCAGTGCCTTGTTAAATATTTTTTACTCTATTTATCAAGCTATTAATATCTTGGAAATCGTTACGTATATCTTCCGCTATTCTGTTAACTCCATCGCCAGTATATTAGTTATACAAATTATACATTTGCCATTCGTATAATATCAGCTTTAAACATAATTGTTGTTTATTTGATTACTGTAGTATGCTGCACCATCTATGAAATTTATTTTGTACTGAATATATGACGCTATCCGTGAGTTAATTAATAATCATTATAGTTCTGGCGTGCGTCCATGAAAAAGTGAGACCGTACTACATTCGATGGCGTGGTTACTCGGACAGGTGAACATTCGGACGCGTGGAATATGCCTGGGATACTTCGCTACAAAGTCTTTATCGTCGCTGTCACCGGCATCATGACTTAGTATTTCACGTAGTACTTGTAACAAAACTGTACGTATTAAAAATATTAATAGATTAGTTTTTTTTGGGAGATTATAGATATGCCAAAAATCTTATCTAGGTCTAGATATATCCTCAAAAGAAACTGAGCAAAAGTCTCCAAGAAATAGTAATTTCAAAACATAAGATGGTTGCGCGAAATGACAAGTTAGTGCTTGTTTTGGAAGCCGCGAACGGCGCGGCGGGCATTATTAGTGCCTAACTCAAATTATAACAGTAATGTTTAAATTGAAAGTTATCTAATTTTAAAATTGTATAGTTTATCAATCTAAAATTTATAATTACTATTATTAATGTTATAAAAATATGTTTTTATTCCGATATATTTCATGGGCATCTAATATATGAAATAATAATAAAATTATGGCGTAGTTGGCTAAGTGGTATCGAGTCAGCCTGTAGATTTGAGAACTCGGGTTCGATTCGCACAGCCGACAATCAGTTTTCATTTAATTCTACTCCTATGGCTCTCCCTCCACTAACCTCTTTGGGGGCCGTGATTTGACGGCTGGTAACCGCACTTCACGCGAAGAAATATATAACCTACCGAGATCTGCTACGGTAGAGTGAAAGGCGTGAAGAAGAGTTATAAAGTGAGATTTCGAACAGAATAATTTGAAATTATAATAGACTAATTTATCAATTATTTATCCTAAATGTTAATTGAAATCTGTTTTGTTTGGTATTAAATGAAAGGTTCTAACGAGATATTTCAAGACGAATGGTCAAAAATTGTTCTCGACTGATTGTTAATTTTTTTTTTCTAAAACTTGATGGAAATATATTAAACTAAATTTAATGCAAAGAGATGTTAAGTACAAAGATTCATAATTATAACAAAGTTGTTCTCAAATTTTTTTTTTCTAAAAATTGTGTTTGATATCAAATTAAACGGTTTTCAGAGAAATTTAAAACAGAATAATTAAAAATTATAATCAAATGACACTTGTTTTGACTACTGTCATTGTTTATTTTCCCTGTTTGGTATATAAAAGTTTTAAAGATAGATGTCCAAGAGAATAGGCAAAAACCGACTGATTATTTGTACCTAAATGTCATTGGAAATATATTTTTTTTTAGTTGTCATAAAAGGTTTCTGCTATATAACGCAAAAATGAGTAAGCCACTAATTAACAGACAATAGTATTCTAATATTTAGTAAACACTATGTACACTGATGTATAAAGTAATAAGTATAAAACAATACTTTTCGTCAGGGCCCGTGGTTTTAATCTAGGTGTAGAATGTAAATCTCAACAATTTTTATTTGTAGTACTTTTAGATTTAATAAACTGACTAACAATGGTAACAAGAAAGATTATTAAAATTAAACGAGTTCCGGGTTTGGACCGTGTCAAAATTCGAGTGAGGGCTCGACGTTTCGCTCGCCATCGTAGGGAGCTTCTTCAGGAGGAAAGGAAGAAAGATCAAGGTTACCCGACGTGTAAACCACGCTAGAGGCCAAGAGCGATCTTCGAAAAGTAAAAGGAAAAAAGAGTTTATATAGAGAAAGACGTGTCGGATGATTGGTTAGGAAGGTTCATTGGTTAGAGTCAGGTAAAGATGGTTCACTGCGCAATAAAGGTTTCCAGACAGGTGGCAGGTAGTAACCTGTGTCACGGTTGAAATTGTTTGGATGTTTATGTATCTCAATAGCTTCACGAATTTTCCTATCATAGAACTTGGGAGCGGATACGATGATGGAAGATTCATCAAACATAATACTGTGACCAGTATTATGTTGATGTTCAGCCACGGCGGAATTGAGAACTTGCCCAGATTTTAAACAGCGCTTATGTTCGGTGATACGTGTTTGAACGGTACGACCAGTTTCACCAATGTATACTGAACCGCACGAGCAAGGGATACTGTATATTCCTGCTGAGGATAGCGGTGGTCTTTTATCCTTAAGAGATGGAAGGGATTGAGAGATTTTTTGGGAAGGTTTGAAAATGACTTTAATGTTACTCTTACTAAGAATTCTACCAATCCGATCAGTAACACCCTCAATAAATGGTAGTACGGCAAAAGAATCAAAGGATGAATCATTATCAGCTATGTTCTGGGGCCGGGGTTGTTGGAAACGTTTGATGCTATAATCAATTGAGCGTTTGCTGTACCCATTGTTCATAAGGCTACACCGCACGTGCTGTAGTTCGGACTCTAAATTATCTGGTTCTGAGATAATGAAAGCACGGTGAACAAGAGAGTTAATAACAGAATTCTTTTGGGACGGATGGTGATGTGAGTTGGCATGTAAGTATCTATCAGTGTGCGTAGGTTTACGGTAAACTGCATGGCCAAGACTACCGTTAGATTTACGAGAAACGAGCACATCGAGGAAAGGAAGAGTACCTTTATTTTCGATTTCCATAGTGAAAGAAATGTTGGAATGTTGGTTATTTAAATGTTCTAAGAAGTCGTTCAGTGTATCTCTACCATGTGACCAAACAACGAAAGTGTCATCAACATAACGAAACCATACCTTAGGTTTGAGGATAGCAGTTTGCAAGGCCTGTTTCTCAAAGGATTCCATGAAGATGTTAGCGACAACTGGTGAAAGTGGTGAACCCATCGCTGCGCCCGTTGTTTGTTTATAGAATTTATTTTGGAAAACAAAATAAGTGGAAGTGAGGCATTTCTCTATAAGGGTGGCTATACTCGTGGGTTGTTTGTCTTCATGAAGTAGTTGGCGGATAATAACTTGTGTTTTATTTAATAACAAACTTCACCGAACCCGAATTTGTAATAAACGTTTACAATTGGTGTCAGGTGTGGCGTTGTGCTTTGTGAATTAAAAATTCGATTTGGACTCAATGTACAGAAGCAAGGAGGTAAATTCCAAAAATCTGAAAGAAACTCTGAAAGAACTGCAGAAAAATTCTAAAAGTTTGGAAGCCAAATTGGAAGAAAGTTCCAGAAATACCGAAGAAAATTCCAAAAATCTGAAAGATCTTATGGAAACTAAATTTGAAGAAAATTCTAGAAGTTTGGAAGCCAAATTGAAAAAAAAGTTCCAGAAATACCGAAGAAAATTCCAAAATTCTGAAAGACCTTATGGAAAATTCCAAAAATCTGAAAGAAGAACTGCAGGAAAACAATTGAAGAACATACGAGAAATTTTGAAGAAAAATTTAAAGAAAAAATAGAAGAAATCGAGGCAAGATTAGCAACATTAAATCCGTCATTGAATCACGAACAGCCAAATGTCAAACAAATTAACGACTTGATTCAGAAAACGCCATCCAGTGACGAGCCATTGAATAACGGAAAAGTCGAAGATTTAGTGACGGAGGGAAAAGAATCATTGCGTAGATTCCACATGAAACCACCACAGTTTGATTGCAAGGTATCTTGGCCTAATTATTACGCTCAATTCGAAGCTGCGGCAGTATTTAATGGATGGTCATCATCTGAGAAGACAACGGCGTTGATAATTGCGCTGCGTGGTGACGCAGTGGATATACTGAAAAAAATCCCTACAGAAGAACGGCAGAACTATCAGCAACTAGTTAAACGCTTGGAAATGCGTTATGGACACGCACATCTGCAGCAAGTGTATCACTCGCAGCTGATAAATCGCTGTCAGAAATCAAATGAAAGTCTACAAGAATTTGATTCTGATATTGCTCGTCTAGTTCGCCTGGCGTATCCTGACACCCCAGATAGTGTGTTGGAACGACTGGTTGTGCAAGGATTCATAGATGGTCTCCGAGATGAAGAAACCAAGCGGGCCCAGATTCTGACTCGTTCGAGTAACCTGTCCATTGCCTTGGCCAGCGCATTAGAATTCTAGGCGGCAGAACACGCTTCAAGACGACAAGGATATATTCGCACAATAGAGGGCGTGGAGGAAAATCACAATGAGATATTGCCAAAGAAAAGACAACTTCGATGGTGGAACTGCGGTGAGCTAGTGCATGTACGAAGTCGCTGCGGGGAACAAATAAAGAATGACACAGCAGAAAACTAAAACGGGTCGACGCAAGGGGGCGAATGTCGATCCATCATAAAGATGCCCGGAAGCTAACTGGACATGTCGCATCCCTAAAACCTAGAGTAAGGTAATATTCGCACAAAAGGGGGCGTAGAGGCAAATCACAATGAATTTATGGAGAAAACAGCACGGCATGTTTTGAATGAGATGTTGCCAAAGAAAAGACAACTTTGATGTTGGAACTGCGGTGAGCTAGGGCATGTGCAAAGCCGCTGCGAGGAACAAATAAAGAATAAGATAGCGGAAAACTAAAGCGGGTCGACGCAAGGGGGCGAACGTTGATCCATCATAAAGATGCCCTAAAGCTAACGGGATAGGTCGCATCCCTGCAACCAAGAGCAAATAGCATTTTTGTGGATGGATTGATCGACGGGAAACCACATGCCTTGCTGATTGATACAGGTGCGACAAAAACCATTATCAGACCTGATACTCTCAAGAAACCGATAACGATTGAATCAACAAAATGGCGACTGCGCACAGCAACAGGAGCCGCGGCTACCATCCACGGCGAAGCAGACATTACCATCACCGTCGGAAATACACGAATTAAACACCGAGCTCTGGTAGCCGACAATGACGACGAATTAATTCTCGGTATGAACATCATAAACGCAAATGGCGTTGAACTAAATTTAAAACGCGGATCAATGGTGATGAGATCGTTTTACATCTTCGAGGAGAAGACACAGTACGTGTAACCTTAGCTGAAGATACGGTCGTGTTAAATCGAAGTCAGATGATTGTGGATGCCCACCTGGAACTTGAACTTCCAACAGGATGTACCATGATGTTAGAAGCTGGAAATCATAATGAAACGACTACTCGAGGAATACTGGTTGGAAAATCTCTCGTGCATACTGGAAAGGTAGTACCAGTTCGAGTAATGAATGTGAATTATTATCCAGTTACACTAAAGAAGTGTACTATCTTAGGACACTATTCATCAGTAACTTCGATTATCAGACGAACATCCATTACACAACATCCATCAAAGAAGCTTCCCGCAGAACTGGCAAATCTACTGTCAACACCTTGCCAAGAATTAATCCAGGACCAGAATATCAGAATGAGAAATTTAATAACAGAATATCAAGACGTTTTCGACACCATCTGTGGGACCAAGGGTAGAACCAACATAGTCCAGCATCAAATAAACACCAGCGATGCACGCCCCATCCGCCAAGTACCAAGACGATTACCATTGGCCAAGAGAAACCGAGAAAATTATTCAAGACATGGAAAACGAAGGTGTCATCGAATCCTCAATCAGTCCATGGGCCTCACCAGTGGTGTTGGTAAAGAAGAAAGATGGGTCAACACGATTCTGCGTGGACTACTGTCAACTCAACAACGTGACGAAGAAGGATAGCTAACCGTTGTCCCGAATAGATGACACATTGGATACGCTGGCCGGGTCGAAACTATTCTCAACATTGAATTTGAAAAGTGGATACTGGCAGGTTGGATTGGCACCAACGGATAAAGAGAAAACTGCGTTTTCTGTCGGATCCGTACTGTGGTCTCTGCAATGCCCCTGCCACGTTTGAACGACTCATGGAAACGGTACTGCAAAGACTATCTTGGAAAACCTGTTTGGTGTACCTCGACGAAATTATTGTGGTCGGAAGAACATTCGATGATCACATGAGGAACTTAGAGGAGGTATTCCTGAGACTGCGAAGTTCTGATTTGAAGCTTAGTCCAAAGAAATGTCATCTCTTCCGCAAAGAAGTGCAGTACCTGGGACATATTGTGTCCGGAAACGGAATAGCCGTTGACAATCAGAAGATCCGATCAGGAAAGGAATGGCCAGTTCCCAGTGACAAACATTAATTGCGAAGCATTCTTGGTCTTTGCACGTATTACCGACGGTACGTTTCTGGATTCGCCAACATTGCCAAGCCACTGACACGACTCATGGAGGAAGGACGGAAATTTGTGTGAGAAGAAGACTGCCAAGACGCTTTCGACAACCTCAAGCGAGCCCTAACAACAGCACCAGTCCTGAGTTATCCTCTATGGGGACTTCATATTGGATACAGATGCCAGCAATGTCGGAATCGACGCCGTTCTATCATAAGTTCAAGATTGACAAGAGAAGGTCATCGGATACTTCAGCAAAACTCTGTCGAAGCCGGAGCGTAACTACTGCGTCACCAGGCGAGAATTATTGGCAGTAGTTAAAGCCGTTGAACACTACTACAAATACCTGTATGGAAGGAAATTCCTGGTGAGGACTGATCATGCTGCGTTGAAATGGCTGTTACAATTCAAGAATCCGGAAGGGCAGGAGGTAGCAAGGTGGATCGAACGGCTACAGGAATATGACTTCGTCTTCAAGCATAGGGCCGGAATTAGTCATTGTAACGCCGACGCATTATCAAGACGACCATGCTCAGAAGACTGCAAACACTGTACTCGTGTGGAAGAGAAGTCCGCTCCAATCTTACGGACCACAGTGATAGACGACCATTGGCTGACTGAAGAAGTTGTGAAAGACCAAGAAGGCGATCCAGAATTGAAATACCTACTGGAATGGAAGAAAGAAGGACGCAAACCAACTTGGCAAGAAGTTGCACGACACTCGAAAACCGTAAAATCGTACTGGGCGCAGTGGGACTCCATTGTTATAGAGAATGAGCTACTGAAACGTATCCTGGAAGGTCCTGAGGCTACAGAGCAAAAGATGCACATCATAATCCCTAGGAAAAGAGTACCGGAGGTACTGAAGGAGATTCATGATGGAACTGCTGGAGGACACTTAGGAGTAACGAGGACAGTTCAGAAGCTGCGTGAGCGATTTTACTGGGCAATTGTCGAGAGGACGTAAAGGAGTGGTGCAAGAAGTCCTAATGCGTCATTACAATGTTGGGAGCCCGTTTGAAAGAATCGCAATTGACGTGGCCGGTCCATTTCCAGAATCCGACAAGGGAAACAAATACATCATAGTGGTGATGGACTACTTTAGCAAGTGGGTTGAAGCTCATGCGTTGCCAAATCAAGAAGCTGCTACAGTAGCAGAAGAACTTGTCAACTAGTGGATCTGCCGATTCGGGGTATCATTGGAACTACCTTCAGACCAAGGTAGAAACTTCGAGTCGTCTCTGCGATCTGCGAGCTATTGAACATTCGCAAAACAAGGACAACTGCTCTACACCCACAGTCAGATGGCATGGTCGATCGCATGAACAGAACCATCAATAGACACCTCCAAGGTTGTCTCCGGCCACCAAAGAGACTGGGATTGCCACCTACCAATGTTCCTGTTAGCTTATCGATCATCCGTCCATGAAACAACAGGACAGACTCCGGCTAGCATCGTCTTTGATAATGAACTACGATTACCCTGCGACTTGAAGTTCGGCAGCAAGCCAGGTGAAAATTTAACTGGCGAAGATTTCGTCACCGAACTTCGGAAGAAGATTAACGACATCCATGAGCAAGTACGCTCCAACATCCAGAGCGCTAGTGACAGGATGAAAGACCAATATGATGTCAAGGCTGAGAATGGTGGATATCAAGTCGGGGATTTGGTTTGGCTATACAACCCACAGCGGCGCCGTGGAATGTCCCCAAAGCTACAAAACTCCTGGGAAGGTCCCTACGAGGTACTGAATCGAATAAATGACGTCATCTATCGAATCCGGAAAAGGACTGGAGGAAAACCAAGAGTGATTCATTTCAATCGGTTGGCTCCTTTCGCCGGTGACAACAACGATGGCAACGCCAATGAATCTCGAGCTCGACGAATTAATGTACAAGATCCGGAAATCACCTTTGACGAGTTCATTGCCTCCTATTCTACGGGCCATAAAGTACGAAATGGTGTGACCAAGGAACATCGGGGAGACTTTTTCAAAGTGCCTACAGAATACTCATTAGCGCATTGTGTGGCCCAAGATCTACAGATGTCTCGAGGAATCGCCATGGTTTTTAAGAAAAAGTTCGGCCAACTTGAAGAATTACGGCAACAACATCCATGTGTCGGCAAAATGCTACAGATAGCCGACAAACATTCGAGCCGAAACAGAAGCATTTTTTACCTGGTGACCAAACATCTGTCCCACGAGAAACCAACTTATCGCACCGTCTGGGACACCCTATGTGATTTACGTGGTGTGCTGCTCGATCAGGATATTCTAAAACTGGCTGTACCAAAGCTAGGCTGTGGCCTTGATGAATTGAGCTGGAGAATTGTAAGAAACATGCTGGAAACTATTTTCCAATATACCGGAATTGAGATCCTGGTGTGCAGCTATAATCCCTGTGGTTCAACAGTAGTGAAAAGAACTGTGGACTGTTATTTCCACCAAACGTACCAGTGCTCGCGGGGATCAACGTGCAAATATCGACATAGCGCAGAAAAGTTTCGGGACGAAACATACTTAAGGAGGGGGCAGTGTAGCGAGTACGGTCCTGTTCCGTCTGGAACAGACGACGCGTCAAAGTGTGCAGCACGTTCACCGCTGTCTCAGACGCAATAGACAAGTCCGAATCTGTTCACTCTGCGTCATGCTTCTACCGTGTTCGAGAGGCTCTCGTATACTCTGGAAAATTTTGTTCCAGTATATAAAGGAGAGTTCGGCTGGGAAGAGGCATTCTGTATTCGAAGTGTGAACAGTGCAAGTCGTTGCTAAATACTTTGTTGTGAATATAAATACGTGTTGAATATAAATATATGTCTTAGTAGTTGTACTATATTAGTTTCGTTTTAAATAAATATTTTGTTAGTGTTTTCATTACTCGTGTTTTATTTAATAATAAACTTCACCGAACCCGAAATTGTATTAAACGTAACAATATATTAAGACAAAAAATGTGTTTAATTCTTAAACACTTAGTTTAGTTATATCTGCTTTTTTGAACCTTCTTTTGTTTAATTTAATGATTTTTGACAATATCTTGAACTTAAATAAATATTTTAAAAATTGCTTATTTATCCACTCCCTAGATATAAAGGTGGACCTGAAAATAATACCTATGCAGAACGAGTTTTTTGTTTGGGCCTCCCTATTTCTATCTTTTCGAAAACATTAAGAGGTACGAAATTGCATCTGACCCCCAAATCCTTAAAAAGAAATTCATAACTAGTTGAAATACATATTTTTTTTGCAATCGACGATGCCAAACTGGCTATCATTTTCGAATTTCATAATATTCGGTAGTAATATTTATTCTACATATTGTAATGAATAAGCTTTAAACTATTTTTTTATATCAAATACAAAATGATTGAGTACATAAAATATTTGGATAGTTTAATTTTCTTTTAATATTCAGTAATTAAGTACTCATAACTATAAAAAGGGATTAAAATATAAATATATGTGGGTTTTCTTATTTTACAGCCATATAAAAAGTACCTACGTTACACATTCTTCACAATTTGTTATGTACCACTTTTCATGTCGAGTACCAAAAAGATGAAGCTCAATTACCCGTTTTTCTTTCATCTAAATTACAAACATATCAAAATTATGTTTCACTTAATGAGTATATACTAAGTACCTTTAACAGCAGCTGAAAGAGGATTGTTAAACTTCTTTCTATAATTTTCTTCATAGACAGCAGAATTTGGTTCCTTACGATATAGAATAGAAACGGCTCCTTGAGGTCCCATCACTGCTATTTCTGCTGTAGGCCAAGCGTAGTTGACGTCACCTCTTAGATGTTTCGAAGACATGACATCATATGCACCCCCATAGGCCTTTAACATATATACATACATACATATACATATATATATATATATATATATATATATATATATATATATATATATATATATATATATATATATAAAATAAATAAATATATCATCACGCCTTTTCCCCATTACTAATATCTTTTTCGAAGCTCTTACTTTTCTCGTGATGACAGTGAGCTTGGGCACGGTGGCTTCGGCGTAAGCGTAGATGAGTTTGGCGCCATGGCGTACGATACCGCCGCGTTCTTGATGCGCACCGGGCAGGAAGCCAGGTACGTCCACCAGTGTCACGAGTGGCACCTGGAACGCATCGCAGCAGCGAACGAACCGTGCCGCTTTCACCGATGCATTGATGTCTAGACTTCCTACCAAATTTACGTTCAAATTAACTTTAATGAAGGTCTTTTTAAAATCTTTGTTTTTATTTAGATAGTAGAAGTGGGAATGCTATAAAATGAATACCTAACTATGTAAAATGAAATTTTCTTTTTTACGATTTTTACTTTCATTTTTGTTAAATTTGATTTTTTACCTTAAAAATTCGAAAGACAAATAAATATTACAAAAACTAAAACGGAAATTTAAAAAAATATTACTAAACATGAAAATAATTACAATTATTGCCAGTATCGTAGGACAAAAACTTCCTCTTTTGTACGATAAAATTGCTTCTGGAGGCTAGCTATCGCCACATTTATAAGATCGGCCCTGCTTAATTAATTTATTCACCTATAAAGTTGACGTGTAACAACTGTACAAATAAAATTCTCATTATATTTCTTATAACAAGTAATTGCAGAGCTTAAATTTTTATGACAAACGAAAAGTATGTTTCATTTTACGAGAATGCAATAAGTAAGAAATATATATATATATATATATATATATATATATATATATATATATATATATATATATATATATATATAAGTTAGATTTATTGATTTGCAATAAATGTTTTTAAAAATTTTTATTTTAAGTGTTGTACAACATAAGATATTTTTTAGCTTCGGAAGTCAAAAGTTAGATACAGATTTGTAACAAGTATGTGTTGATCGTACTGGAGTGAGAATCTGACTGCGTTCAGTCTTACACGATCCTACCCAGGATGTTACATGATTCTAAGATATGATATTACAATATTCTGGAATCGTATTGCTGGAGAGTCAGCGGTTTCTGTGGGAACACCGTTTCCTAACTCCTTAGCTAGAATTGGGCTTCATCGGGGAGCTGGTGGACCGTTGTAGGGGCTGAAGTTCTCGGTTGAAGTTCAATGCCTTCTCTGGACTTCGGTCTTGTCAGCGAGCGTCTGTGGAACTTTCTCTTTAAAAAGATTACAAGCAGGATGATAGCACCTGTAATCAAAATAATATAGAGTATTAGGGTTGAATAATTGATGATATTGTTGACATCGTGCTTGTTCATTGATTTCAGCTCGTTGATAGTATTCAGTTCAATTGACATTTTTGGAATTAGTGATTTGTTGAAGTCAAATTTGTAGTTTTCGATTACTACTGGTTTGCCAAAGGTTCCGTGTTTAAATAATAAATTTTGGTTCTTGTATTCCAACAGGCAATCGTCTTCTTTTACAGGAATATTCCTTGAAGCGTTTTTATAGTGTCGCCTTGTTTACATTTGATTTTAATTTCTTCGTGATCGGGGAATATTATTAAATGTTGATTGATGTCAGTCAAATATTCGATATGATTCTGTCTGATATTTAATTTTAGAAATTGACAATTTTCAATATTGTGTGAAATGAAGTTCTTCTCGCAAAAGTTTTCGGTCAGTTTACTTATCTTGTTGGGACACTGGTATGTGTTTTCCTTATTGTAGATACATACGTCATATAGAGATTTAATTTGTCCATCATTTGAACTTAAGAAGTATTCTTCATTAGGGATAACAGTTACATATTCAGTATTGTGTTTAGTAGGAATCAGGATTAGGTGAATTAACTCAAATTGCGTTTCGTAATTTATAGGAATTTCAATAAAATACGTAATTTTGTTAGATGATAATTTGCAATTTACAAAGAGCATTTTTTCTAGTTCTAGAATATTTTCTGAATTTATATTAATTGGTAACTGATTATTATAAAATTTTGAAATTTTATTTAATTCTGTGAGAAGATCGTGTGACTTTATGATACTTGGATGTATAGTGTGTAATTTACAATTTAATAAATTTTGGTTCTTGTATTCCAACTGGCAATCGTCTTCTTTTACCAGGAATATTCCTTGGAGCGTTTTTATAGTGTCGCCTTGTTTAAATTTGATTTTAATTTCTTCGTGATCGGGGAATATTATTAAATGTTGATTGATGTCAGTCAAATATTCGATATGATTCTGTCTGATATTTAATTTTAGAAATTGACAATTTTCAATGTTGTTGTGTGAAATGAAGTTCTTCTCCTAGTTCTAGAATATTTTCTGAATTTATATTAATTGGTAACTGAATATTATAAAATTTTGAAATTTTATTTAATTCTGTGAGAAGATCGTGTGACTTTATAATACTTGGATGTATAGTGTGTAATTTACAAAACGTCAAAGAATTTTCGACATCTTGGAGAATATTAAAAGTTAAAGTATATAAAGTGTTTAATTGATGAAAAATATCTTTTATAAAGAGTTTATCTTGCTCTAGTTCCACCGACAACAATGTGGAGTAGTTGTTCAATTTTTGATTTTAATAAATTTTCATTTTCTCTGATTGTGTCAACAGTCCTATTAAAATAGTCTATCATTTGTTGATTGACGGAATATTGGTATTTAATTTGGTGATTTAAATTATTTTGATTCTTCTTTAAGTGATTGAAAATTTGTGTATAACGTTTATCGTCGTCTGCATCTAAATTTCCTGTTATTGATTTAATAACTGTTCCGAGGCCGTTGATTAAGCCTCTCTTTGTTTTGTTAAATGATTAATTTTTTCGTTAATGTTATTACGAATATAATCAATTATGTTATTATTATTGTCAAATTCAGGAGAAATTGTCTTGTCATTATTAAGGATTCGTTTAAGGTTTTCATATTGTTTATTTAGATTTTCATATTGTGTCCAAAGTGGTTGTAAGTCGTAATAGTGTATGAATGTGTGTGTGGATTTTTGGAGTTTTGCGGTCCCGAGATTTATTGTCAGTAGTCCTGGATTATGTGTTATGTCTTTCATACTTAGTCCGTGGGAGTATGAGAGGTAGAGGGACCTGGAATATCCGAATTTTTGTTAGAAATTTTTCGGGGTCTTCTTATATTGGAAAGGTGTATTTTAGGCTGCTTTTTGTCATTGGGATTGGTTTCTATTTCCGCTGATTTCAGGGGTTTATTTAATTTTTTTATCTTTTCTTTCTTAAATTTAGGCAATTTCGTTTTATTTACTTTTTGTTTGTTTTGAACATAAACTGTTTCAGGGATGTCTGGGAGTTCTTCTCTTGTTTCATTAATTTTAGTTATTAATTTAGATTTTTCATTTTGCAATTTTTGATTAATATTTCGATACATTACGATAGTTTAGTTTTATCTTTGTGTTTTTGTATATAGTCTTGGGTAACTTGTTTATCAAGTTCGATATCGAGAGGGGAATTTACTTCTAAATGACCGTTAATAATTTCAATCGGTTTTAAATTTGTCGAACTATGATTTGTATTATTATATGCTAAAATTGCATATGATATTTTATCTTTTGTCGACTCATTCTTGAAATTGTCTTGCATATTGAATAAACGGATATGTTCTATTAAAGTTGAGTGAAAACGTTCAACTAAACCATTCGAGTTTGGATTTTGTGAGCAAGTGAATTGAATTTAAATTTTATGCAAGGATAATAATTCTTTAACAACTGTATTTTTAAATTCGAGTCCGTTGTCGGATACAATTAATTTTGGTATACCATGATGGGAAAAGAATTTAGTTAATTTAATTGTAATTTCTATAGCATTGATTGACGTTACTTTATAGGCTTGCGCGTATTTTGAAAATGCGTCAATTATTGTTAGAAATTTGGAATTTTCGAGACTTAATGTGTCTACGTGTATAATGTCTAATGGTTTGTTGGGGGTCGGAGTTATATTTAATTTAGGTTTTACAGGATTTCTTTCGTATTTGGCTGCTAAACATATCTCGCATTGATTGATATAATCTGTGATGGTTTTATGTTGGTTAGGCCAATAATATCTCTTTTTTATTTGATTGATTTGTTTTGCTTTCATGATTATTTTTAATTGTTTGTAAAATTTCATCTGGGTCTTCTACATCTATTAATTTAGTATTACACTTAATAAATTTAATTTCAGAGTTTTTGAAATACTTTTGCAATACGTTGCTAAATTGTTCGTATAAGGGTTGCTAGAAGTATAGGTAATATTTTACTTTAGGCACAACAAATTCTTTAATAAATTTTACCGTGTCTTTCTCAAAATTTGTTTCTGATAATTGCACTAAAATTCTCATTTTGTCAGAATGAAATTTTTGCACTTTTGGTGTACATGGAGAGTGTTTAACTTGAGATATAAATATTTGATTTTTGCCATAGTTTACGGCAGATTCTGTTATCGTAATGCCTATGATAGGATTTTCTGGATTTGAATGTATAGTTTGGTCTGTGTCAGTATCATTTAGGGCATCTTCGTCAGGTTCAACAATCATAGATTGTGTGTCATTGTTGGGATCAAAAGTATCGTTAAATGTTTCTACATATTCAAAAAGATTTTTCATACCGTGGTCTACAGTGTTGACGTTTAATTCTATTCGTGATAGAGCGTCAGCGTTTTTGTTTAAAGTTCCTTTTTTATGAATAACTTCGTAATCGTACTCTTCTAATTTGAGTCTCCAACGCATTAATTTGGAATTTGGTTCTTTTAATGAATGTAAATATTGCAATGGTTTATGTTTAGTAATGATTTTATATTTTCTGCCAAACAAATATGGTCTAAAATATTTCGTAGCCCACATAACAGCGAGTAATTCTTTTTCAATCGTGCTGTAGTTTTGTTCTGAGTCATTTAGAGTTCGACTTGCGTCGGCGATGGAAAGATCGGAACCAATATTACCTTGGGACAGGATAGCGCCTATAGCGTAATTGCTAGCGTCTGTGGTTAAGTTGAAAGGCTTGTTAAAATCTGGATATTGGAGTATGGGATCGTTAATTAGAAGATTTTTGCAAGTATTGAAACAGTTAACATATTCTGAATCGTTATGTTTAATTTCTGCGTCTTTCTTTAGACATTTAGTTAGGGGTTTTAATGAATTTTCGGTAATAACCTAGTAGGCCTAGAGTAGACGGTAGTTGTTGATCGCGTGAATTTTATCCGGGTTCGGTTTAACTCCGCTAGGGGTCACGACATGTCCGAGATACGCTACCTCTTTACGTAAAAATTCCGATTTGTCGAGCTGTATTTTTAAGTTCGCTTTCTTTAGACGGTCAAAAACTGTTCTTAAATTTTGAATATGATCTTGGAGGCTTGTGCTGAAAATTATGACGTCATCTAGGTATACTAAGCAAATTTCGTTTACTAAATTTCTAAGTACGTTATCCATGACGCGTTGGAAAGTTGCCGGGGCATTTTTCAAGCCAAATGGCATTCTCATGAATTCGTAATGCCCATTTTCGCTATTGAAAGCAGTTTTTTGAATATCTGCTTTGTTCATCTCAATCTGATGGAATCCGGACGCGAGATCTATGGTCGAAAAATAATTACATCTACCAAGTTTGTCTAATAAAGTGTTTATATTTGGTATCGGATACTTATCATCGATCGTTTTCTCATTTAACTTTCTATAATCTATGACTATTCTCCATTTTTTCTTGCCAGATGCGTCAATCTTCTTTGGAACGATCCACACTGGGGATGACCAAGGAGAATGAGAGGGACGGATTATTTTTTGATCAAGCATTTTTGAGATTTGATTTTGCACTTCTTTCCTATGCACTTCAGGATATCTATAGGTTTTTGAATATACGGGGATTTCGTCTTTAGTTCGGATAAAGTGTTTAACTTCATTCGTAAATGTTAGAGATTTATTATCGCCGTGTAAAATAGTGGAGAATTCTTTTAATAATTTCATAATTTCAAATTTTTCTTCTTGCTTCATTTATGATCAATTCTTATTTTATTCATATCTAAATTATTTTCAGTACGGGTTTTGTCAAAGTTTAAATTATTAATTTCAAAATGATTTAGAGTTTCTAGTTTTACGCAATTTTACAGTGTCTAAAATTTGTTCATTATCCGTTGTGTTAATAGCAGGGTAGAGTAATTCGTAATTTTCTACTTTAGCTAAACCTTCAGGAATAATTATATTATTTATTTCAGTTTCTGGTATAAATGCTTCTCCGGTCTCTATGTTGTTAACAAATATTTTAATTATTTTTTCCGAGTTTGGTGGAATTTTGATATAATGAGATTTTGGAAGTATCTTATGATAATGAATTTTTATATCTTGAGTGGGAGTTATAATTTTATCATTATTTAAATCAATACTTGTTTCTAAAATTTTTAAATTATCTATTCCAAGCAAAACATCAAAGTTATTGTGGAAATCGAATAGATAGTATATTAATAATTTATCTGGGTTGTTAAACAAGTTTAAAGCAGGTAAAATAATACTAGAATTTTCAGTTGAAGTACCGTGTGCTGTTGTGATTTTAAAAGTGTCATTTTGAATTTTATTTTTATAATATTTCTGTGCAATATTTGGGTTAATAAATGCGCGTGTACTTCCGGTATCTATCAAAACTTTTAAGTTATGTTCGGGATATATTATGAATGGTAGTTCGCTATAATTATGAGTTAAATTCATAATTTCAAATTCGTTTCCGAGGCTTTTTATTGAAAAAAAGCGTCTTGATCATGATTTTCATCATTATCGGGATTTGGTTCGGTGACGTAATATTCTGCGTTTTCATCACAGTATTGTTCTTCGATTTCGTTATTTTGTAATTCATCGACTTCGGTATTAAATAGTTCTTCCGAAATAAAATCAGGTTTTCGTTGGGATTGGAATTGTTGGGGACGGTAATTACTTGTGCTTGGTCTTGGTGTGAATGATTGTCTAGTACTGACACTCATGGGCGTCGGTTTCGCAAATTTTTTGTTTGGATCAGGTTTGAAAACGTTTGGAGTGTTTGGTTTAATTTGTTGATGATTTTGTTGGTATGGGTAGTGTGGTTGAGGGGTGTAGTGTGTTTGATTAGGCTTGTACATTAGTTGAGGGTAACTTCTTTGTTGAAATGGTTTGTTATTTTGTGTGGGAAGGTTTTGTTTGGGTTTGAACGTATTTTTGTGTTGTTGTTTATTGACTGAGTTAATTTGGAAGTCGTTTGTCAACATGTTCAGGGCGGTGGTTAGGTCTTTTGGGTCTTTGGTTCTCATTAATGTGCCTAGAGGCTCTCTAAGTCCTCGCAACATGACTCTTAACGCAAAATTTCTAAAATAACCAATTAGAATAGGTTGTTCTTCCGCTTTTATATGTAGAGTTATATAAGAGGTTGATAAATTTAAAAAGTGTATAACTCTGTTGTAATAATCAAATGGGGATTCATGTTGATTTTGTTTTAATTCGCATAATTCGAAATTTAACATGTAAATATCGCGCTTGTCCGCGTACGTATTTAATAGGGCTGTTTTTAAATCTAGCCATTTAGTAATTGTGACACTCGGAATGTTGACGGCGGCTTCTCCTTTTATTTTTGTCAAAATACTGCTCATTAAGTACTCGTTTTGGAAATTATTTGCGTCTGTTGTATCATAAAATTTATTTACGATTTTTTCGCTAATTTCTATAAATCTACTTAATAATTTAGCATCACCTCGAAATTCGGGGATCATGTCTAAATATTCGCGTTTGAGTTCTGGGACAGCCATTTCGTCAAGGTTTAGGTTATTTATTTGATCGATAAGGGATTGATCGATTGGGAGTGTGTTTGGAATGTAAATTAGTGAGTCAGAGGAATTTACTGAATCTGTATCTGAGCTATCGTCTGATTCTAATTCGATATTCGCTCGATTATCTCTAGATGTCATATGTGCACTACTTACAGGAAAATCAGTGTGTTCTTCATTGGCTCTGTACGGCTTCTTCCACGATGGAGGAACGGGACAGGATGAATCTTCTACGGCTCGGCTCTGTGTTCAGCAGGGCTTCGTTGTTCTCTTCGTGTGACGCGATGCACTCGTTGAAAACGTGTAGAATTTTTTCACTGATTTTACGTTGATTCTTCGCAATAAATCGTTGAAACGAACCGAAATTTTTATGTTTCGTTTGCGATATCCGATACGACTGCGCCAGTTAGATTTATTGATTTGCAATAAATGTTTAAAAAATAATAATTATTTTAAGTGTTGTACAACATAAGATATTTTTTAGCTTCAGAAGTCAAAACTTAGATACATATTTGTTACAAGTATGTGTTGATCGTACTGGAGTGAGAATCTGACTGAGTTCAGTCTTACACGATCCTACCCAGGATGTTACATGATTCTAAGATATGATATTTCACTATTCTGGAATCGTATTGCTGGAGAGTCAGCGGTTTCTGTGGGAACACCGTTTCCTAACTTATATATATATATATATATATATATATATATATATATATATATATATATATATATATATATATATATATATATATATATATATATTTACAATCTGTTATATAACAATAAGTAAATTTTATATTACATAATACTTTAACTTGTTGAAGTTAGCATCCATACGAGTAGATGCTTCCCTCTGTGTGAGAACTAGTTACAAGTGACTTGTTTGACATGTTAACCTATTTTATTTAGTAAATCTGTAGGGTAGGTCGAGCGGGCGGAATCTCTTCAATCTGGCGGTGTCTTCGCTGTTATCTAACAGATTAACTGCTGACTGGTTTGGGTGACTTTCCAGACGTTTCACGTATTTCTCACTGCATTTTTTATTTCTTCTTTTACTGTCTTTATGTTTACATCATTTTGTATTTTCGAGTTTTTGACGTACCAGGGCGCATCGACTATAGTTCTCAGTGTTTTCGATTCAAATCTTTGGATTATTTTTATGTTTGAGTCACTTGTTGTTCCACATAGTTGACAGCCATATGTCCATATGGGTTTTAGATTTGTTTTATATAGTAGAAGTTTGTTGTCAGTTGAAAGTTTAGATTTTTGCCAAGCAACCAGTACATTTTACGTTTGGTTGCTTTCTTTTTGTTTCAATGTGGATGTTCCATGTCATGCGTCTGTCGAAACGTAGTCCTAGGTATTTCACTACGTTCACTTGTGGCGGTTGTTGATTGTTTAGAAATACTGTTGGACATGTCTGTTTGCGGATCGTGAAAGTGATGTGTGATGATTTTGTTGCATTGGCTTTGATTTTACATTTTTGTAGCCACTTGTCTATATCGTTTAAATGATCATGGAGTAGATCTGAGGTTGCTTGGAGGTCCTGAGGCTAGGATCGCCGTGTCGTCTGCAAATGTAGCAGTCATGGTAGATAGTGATGTTGGTAGGTCGTGTGTGTATAAGAGGAATAATACAGAATCTAACACACTACCTTGCGGGATGCCTGATTGGATTGGGATTAAGTTTGAGTGTACTTCGTTGTATTTGACCTGGAAAGATCTTTCACTAAGGTAGAATTTTGGGAGTTGGTAGAAGTCGTTAGGTAAGTTTTTCTTCATTTGGCAAATTTGGCCTTTGTGCCATACCATATCAAAGGCCTGCGTTATGTCAAGAAATTCCGCTGAGCAGAATTGTTTTTCTTCTGTCACTTATGATTTTATTCACTATTCGGTGTGTTTGTTCTGTGGTTGCGTGTTTGGCTCTGAGCCCATATTGGTAGTAGGGGATTAGGTTCTTGTACAGCTTTGTTGTTAATCTATAAAGGCGTAATCTTTCGAGTACCTTTGATAGTATGGGTAAAAGGCTGATTGGTCGGTATAATGTATCTTCTGGTGGTTTTGCGGGTTTCTGAATTAATATAATTGGCGATACTTTCGATTGCGACGAATAATGTTTGATTCTGAGTATTGCATTGAATATTGAGTTTATGAGTTTCATTGCTTTGTCTGGTAATTCCTTGAGGATTCTACCAGCAATAAGATCGTACCCAGGAGCCTTTCTAGGATTTAAAGTTCTAATTACTTCTTGCTCAGCTATTATCTTTTCTCCTTATGGGTGGAATTTTTTGTAATGGTCGTTTTTAGTGCTTTGTAGCCTTCCAAATTGAGTAATCAGTGGATTGAGTATTTGTTAGGTTGCTGATGTATTCTTGTAAGTTTTTGTCTGCCCACTCAGATAGCATAGTTTTGACTTCTCTAGTTACTCGGTTTAGCTGGGTTTTGTATACCTGGTTACGTGTTTGATGCCATTTCCTACGAATTTGCCGCTTTTCATTTATGGCTTCTCTAATTGTTTATGGTACGTATGTTTCATTACTTTTCACCTATAGGGCGGGTGATGCGTTCCAAACAGCCTGTTGAATCGTTTGGATAAGATGTTCAATTGCTTCATCGATATCCTTTCCTTGTTTGACATTAATTTTCTCTTCGATCTGGGTTCGGAAAAAGTCTCAGTGGGTGAAATTATTGTGAAGTGTTGGTGGTTTTGGTTTTCTTATTCCGTTCGCTTTTAGTTCGAGCAGAACTGGTGTATGATCTGAGGATAGATCGAAGCATGCTTTGACCTGAAGTTTATTTTGTGGGATATTTTTGTAATATAAAAATCTAGTAGATCGGGGATTTTATTTAAGTCAATGGGTCAGTAAGTCGGTTGACCTGTAGTTTGAATTGAAAAATTTTTATTCTGGATTGTTTTTAATAGTTCTTTCCCCCGAGTTGTAATTAGCCGAGAGCCCCACATGGTTTGCTTGGCGTTGTAGTCTCCGCCTATTATTTATTTGTTTCCTAATGTATTTAAAAATTGTACGAAATGTTCTTGTTTCATATTATGTCTTGGTGGACAGTATATCGCGGATAGCGTAATTGGGCTTGACCATTCTTCTATTAAGACTGTAGTAGCTTGTAGATGGTCCATAGTGTAATCGGGAAGTGGGTAGTGTTTCAAATTATTTTTTATAATTATAGTGGTAGCACCGTGTGCTGTGCCATCAGGGTGCTGAGTTTCATTAATTGCATATTGTGGCATTTTTAGGTAGGTTCGGTTTGTAAAGTAGGTTTCAGAGGTAAGTATGATGTCTATGTTATACCTTTGGAGAAAGATTTTTAGTTCTTGGGTGTGATTAGCCAAGCCGTTAGCATTCCATAATGCAATTTTTAGTTGCATGATGGCATTTTAGTAATAAGCGTTGTAAGTATGTTAAGAATGGTTTCTATTCTTCTCATAAGTTGTAACATCATATCCTCTAGATTATTTTGATATGTGGTATTGCTGGGGATTGAAATTTATTTGCTGTTTCTTCTACGGTGTTTTTTTTTGCGTTGTTGTGAGTATTTTTTTAATAGATTTCTTTATAAACGGTACATCCCTTGTAGTTGGCAGGGTGATTACCATTGCAAAGAACGCACTTTACTGGAGCGTTTTCATCTTTGTTACATGCTTTGGTAGCATGGTCTTCTCCACATTTCACGCATCGTTCTTGTCTTTTACAATAATTCTTAATGTGTCCATACCTCTGGCATCTGGCACATTGTGGGATTTATTTTCTTGGTCTTGGTGGTTCGATAGTAATTTCGGTGTATTGTAGGTATTGTATGTCGTTGGTTCTGTTCCAGTTCAACTGTGAACATTGGTTGGGGATGATATATATATAAATTATGTAAGGCCTTGAAAGTATTTCACAAACATTGTAAGTTGTGACTTGCTGCATCAGCCAAATACCCAGTAGTTTTCCATCATGTTTGAAATAGGATAAATAGCACGTCTCATAAGATAAGATTGTTCACTTGCTCTTGTAACTTCTTGAATGCACACGTACATGAAATTGTGTGTAATTTTTTTATTAAATATTAAATAAATCAATATTTGATTGACGCAGTCCTGGTAGGATTCAGAGAAACACAAAAATCTATTGTGTGGTGAATTTTAATTCTTTACTCTAAATAAACCAATAAATAACCGGCTTCAACCTAAACCCACCAAGGCCTAGCCACGGCCCATCTTTAAGAGAAGACACCAGACCGACAACTTGCTGTTCCATTACGAGATCACGTCCTCCTCGTACGAGAAGAACTTGCTGTTCCGCAACTGGTCCACGTCGTCCGAAAACATCTGCTGTCCTCCTGAAGAATCACAAGAAGACAAGATGAAGCCAAGAACCCGGTGATGTCCGTAAAACATCTATCCACAATTGTATTATCACATTGTAAGTTATTTATATTAACTAACAAATTTATAAAATTATTACACAAAGGGATACTTCTAGCAAAGACTAGTAATAAAAGTATCGAGAGACCGGCACAGTCTCAACACACAAATTAACAAATAGTAGTAAGTTCATCAGAATCAGAATATCTTAATTCAAACTCAGATTCAGAAGTTGAATACACTCAAATCAATAATATAAAAATAAATTCGTGCAGACCAAGTAGATTAAATAATTCAAATTTAATAATGGCTACCACAACATTATCAGAACTTAATAATCTATCAGAAATTATTCCTTCATACGATGGAAATATTAAAATTCTTAACAATTTTATATCCGCTGTAGACGACGTACAGAACACATTAAATAATGTAATACTTAGTAATATCCAACAAACATATATGTTTAATAAAAAATAAACTCACTCACAAACCCGCCGAATTATTAGCAGAAAATAAATCACTATAAAGTAGAAATTCTTATAAAATATTAATGCGATTATTTCGCTTACAAAACGTGAAAAATAAAATCGGAAAACTGATTTAGACCCATAATTTCAAGCTCTACAACTTTTATTTGAAGCATTTATGTCTAAAATCAATTGGCCACTTTTGCGCAAGGAAAAACTGATTTCCCATGTTAAACGCCTATGGCCAGATTTTCATGTTACACCCTGTATATATATATATATATAAGTTAGGCAACGGTGTTCCCACAGGAACCGCTGACTCTCCAGCAATACGATTCCAGAATAGTGAAATATCATATCTTAGAATCATGTAACATCCTGGGTAGGATCGTGTAAGACTGAACTCAGTCAGATTCTCACTCCAGTACGATCAACACATACTTGTAACAAATATGTATCTAACTTTTGACTTCTGAAGCTAAAAAATATCTTATGTTGTACAACACTTAAAATAATTATTATTTTTTAAACATTTATTGCAAATCAATAAATCTAACTGGCGCAGTCGTATCGGATATCGCAAACGAAACATAAAAATTTCGGTTCGTTTCAACGATTTATTGCGAAGAATCAACGTAAAATCAGTGAAAAAATTCTACACGTTTTCAACGAGTGCATCGCGTCACACGAAGAGAACAACGAAGCCCTGCTGAACACAGAGCCGAGCCGTAGAAGATTCATCCTGTCCCGTTCCTCCATCGTGGAAGAAGCCGTACAGAGCCAATGAAGAACACACTGATTTTCCTGTAAGTAGTGCACATATGACATCTAGAGATAATCGAGCGAATATCGAATTAGAATCAGACGATAGCTCAGATACAGATTCAGTAAATTCCTCTGACTCACTAATTTACATTCCAAACACACTCCCAATCGATCAATCCCTTATCGATCAAATAAATAACCTAAACCTTGACGAAATGGCTGTCCCAGAACTCAAACGCGAATATTTAGACATGATCCCCGAATTTCGAGGTGATGCTAAATTATTAAGTAGATTTATAGAAATTAGCGAAAAAATCGTAAATAAATTTTATGATACAACAGACGCAAATAATTTCCAAAACGAGTACTTAATGAGCAGTATTTTGACAAAAATAAAAGGAGAAGCCGCCGTCAACATTCCGAGTGTCACAATTACTAAATGGCTAGATTTAAAAACAGCCCTATTAAATACGTACGCGGACAAGCGCGATATTTACACGTTAAATTTCGAATTATGCGAATTAAAACAAAATCAACATGAATCCCCATTTGATTATTACAACAGAGTTATACACTTTTTAAATTTATCAACCTCTTATATAACTCTACATATAAAAGCGGAAGAACAACCTATTCTAATTGGTTATTTTAGAAATTTTGCGTTAAGAGTCATGTTGCGAGGACTTAGAGAGCCTCTAGGCACATTAATGAGAACCAAAGACCCAAAAGACCTAACCACCGCCCTGAACATGTTGACAAACGACTTCCAAATTAACTCAGTCAATAAACAACAACACAAAAATACGTTCAAACCCAAACAAAACCTTCCCACACAAAATAACAAACCATTTCAACAAAGAAGTTACCCTCAACTAATGTACAAGCCTAATCAAACACACTACACCCCTCAACCACACTACCCATACCAACAAAATCATCAACAAATTAAACCAAACACTCCAAACGTTTTCAAACCTGATCCAAACAAAAAATTTGCGAAACCGACGCCCATGAGTGTCAGTACTAGACAATCATTCACACCAAGACCAAGCACAAGTAATTACCGTCCCCAACAATTCCAATCCCAACGAAAACCTGATTTTATTTCGGAAGAACTATTTAATACCGAAGTCGATGAATTACAAAATAACGAAATCGAAGAACAATACTGTGATGAAAACGCAGAATATTACGTCACCGAACCAAATCCCGATAATGATGAAAATCATGATCAAGACGCTTTTTTTCAATAAAAAGCCTCGGAAACGAATTTGAAATTATGAATTTAACTCATAATTATAGCGAACTACCATTCATAATATATCCCGAACATAACTTAAAAGTTTTGATAGATACCGGAAGTACACGCGCATTTATTAACCCAAATATTGCACAGAAATATTATAAAAATAAAATTCAAAATGACACTTTTAAAATCACAACAGCTCACGGTACTTCAACTGAAAATTCTAGTATTATTTTACCTGCTTCAAACTTGTTTAACAACCCAGATAAATTATTAAAATACTATCTGTAACGTTGGCAACGCTTAACGAACTAAGTGTTGGCAACGAAAAGGTTACTAATGAGACAATGGTATGTAGTAGTTGTTGAATGACGTGGTTCATGTAAAAAGAATATGATAATGAGTGTGACAATAAAATAATAATAATATATTATTAAGAGTATAATTTAAATAGTTAAATTACATGGTGCCGAAACCAGATATATATATAACACGTTCAATATAAAGGACACAGAGCAAAATCTATTTGGTAAAATAATAAAGAAGTTCAATGAGTATTTCATTCCCAGAATCAATGTAACTTATGAAAGATATATATTTAACAAGATTGAACAGAAAGAAACAGAGACATTTGACGATTTCCTAACAAGAGTGAAAAGTAAGTGTAAAAACTGTGCTTACGGAAAATTGGAAGGAAGCATAATATGTGACCGTATAGTAGTAGGAATCAACAATGACACGGTTAGAGAAAAACTGTTAGCAGAAGAAAAATTAACATTAGAGATGGCAACAAACATTTGCAGAGCCAACGAACTGGCAAGGAAACAGATAAAAGTTATAAAAGAAGAAAAAGATGGAACTGAAGTTCAGATAAATACAGTACAGAAAAATTTCAAGAAAAATAACAGTAAAGATAATTCAATAAGACAGAAATATAATTGTACCAGATGTAATATGAGGCATGAAAAAAGAAATTGCCCTGCATTCAACAAAAAATGCAATAAATGCAAAAAATTAGGACATTTTGCGAAATGTTGCAAGTCAAGAGCTATAAATACTTGTGAAGAACAAGAAGACGAAGCAGTAGGTAATGATGAGCTAATTAACACTTTGTATGTTGCAGAAATACAAAAAAATAACTTAAAAAGCAAAGATTGGTACGAAACTCTGAATTTACAAGACAAAGTAAAAGTTAAATTCAAACTCGACTCCGGAGCACAATGCAACGTGATAACCGAAGAGATAGCTAAGAAAGCAAAGTAAAAAATTGGCAAATGCAAGACAAAAAGACTAATTTCGTTCACGAAGCACGAGATGGAAGTAAAAGGCGAAAGCCTCACAAAAGTACACGTGAAAGGAAAACAATATGAAATAAAATTAATTATAGTAAAAGAAAAAATACAACCTATACTTGGAAAGAATACGAGTGTAGAACTAGGATTCATTAAAAGAATTGAAACCTTAGATAGAGACATATTCACAGGAATAGGATGCGTAAAAGATTTCGAGTATGACATCGACCTAAAAGAAAATCCTAGTTTAATAATACAACCGCCTAGAAGAATACCATACGCAATAAAAAACGATGTTAAAAAAGAATTGGATAGAATGACAAAGTTAGACATCATTGAACCAATAACGGAACCGACGCCTGCGGTTTCACCTATGGTAGCAGTAAGGCAGAAAGATAAAATTAGAATTTGTTTAGACCCGTGTAGTATAAACAAAATTATAAAAAGAAGACACTATCCACTCAAGACGCTAGAAGAAATTGCAGCTAACATCAACAAAGCAAAATGGTTCACATTGCTTGATTGTAAAAAGGGTTTTTGGCAGATTCGAGTGACGGAACGTACGTCAAAGTATTTAACCTTTGCAACACCATGGGGTAGATATAGATCCAAAAGACTTCCCTTTGGGTTGGCATCAGCACCCGAAGTGTTTCAACAAATTATGAACAAAACATTAGCAGATTTACCTGGCGTAGAATGCTCGATGGACGACATACTAATACATGCAGAAACAAAGGAAGAGTTAGAGACAAGAACAAAAAAGGTATTAGAAAAATTTAAAAATGCAGGTTTAAAACTGAACGAAGATAAATGCAAATTCTCGAAAAATAAGATAAAATTCTTAGGACATGTGCTAACAAGTAACGGAATAGAACCTGACCCCGAAAAAATAAAAAGCATAACACAGTTGAAGACGCCAACAAATGTTAAGCAACTACAACGCTTGTTAGGTATGATAACATATTTGTCCAAGTTCATAATTAATTTTTCAGACCTAACCGCTCCATTGAGACAACTATTGACTAAAAACATAGAATGGCACTGGGAAAAGCCACAACAGGAAGCACTTGATAAATTATTAAACCAGATACAAAAATTACCCTCACTTGGATATTACAATCCGCAAGAAAAAGTAGTTTTGTCAGTAGATGCAAGTAGCAGAGCTGTTGGAGCAGTTCTGTTGCAAAGAAACAGACCGATAGCATTTGGCGCAAAGGCTCTTACGCGCACGCAACAAAATTATAGCCAAATAGAGAAAGAAATGCTAGCCATAGTGATCGGATGCAGAAAATTCCACGAGTACGTGTGGGGAAATAAAGCATTGGAAATAGAGACAGATCACAAACCATTGGAAATAATTTTCAAGAAAAACATACACGAGATACCAGTAAGGTTGCAAAAAATGCGGTTAGAAATTCTTCCATATAACCCTCTAGTAAAGTATACAAAAGGCAGCGAACTATACGTAGCAGACACACTTAGCAGAGACTGTGAACTAGAGGAGGAGGTAAAAGAAGATACTAAGTTAGAAATTCATGTGGTAATACCATTATCAAACGAAAAAACAAAACAACTGAAAGAGGAAGATGATAAAAACCAAGAATTAAAGCTATTGAAAGAACAGATTCATAAAGGCTGGCCAAATAAACAGCAAGAGGTCACACCAATTTTGCAAAAATATTGGTCATACAGAGAGCAGCTGTCCTGTTATGAGAATATTATTTTTAAGAATAATAGACCATTAATACCTAAGACGATGACTCAAGAAGTAATCAAAAATTTCCACTTAAGTCATAAAGGAGAAATAGGCACACTAAGTCTAGCAAAAGAGTATGTATATTGGCCAGAGATGAGGCAAGACATAAGAAAGACCCTGGTCAATAGTAGCATCAGACTTGTTCCAGTTCAAGGATCAGCAGTATTTATTAATCGCGGATGCGTATTCCGGATACTTCGATTTCCTCAAACTCAACACAATAACAAGTTCAGAAGTCATTAAAATTATCAAATACTGGTTCGCACAACATGGCACACCAGACATCTTATTAACCGACAACGGACGTCAGTATACAAGTCAGGAATTCAAAGAGTTCTCAAGCAAATGGAAATTTAAACATAGATTTTCAAGCCCCGAATTCCCCAGATCTAACGGACTTGCAGAAAGATATGTACAAGAAGCCAAGACATTAATTAAGAAGTGCAACGAAGATCAATCAGATATATATCTAGCACTACTTCACCACCGAAACACGCCAAGAGGATCCATAGGATCTCCAGTACAGCGCCTAATGGGCAGAAGAACAAAAAACTTAGTAACAACAAACAAAAAGTTACTTAAACCAGAGATAATAAAGAACGTCACAAGTAAACTAAATAAATTCAAAATTCAGCAAAAATTTCAAGCCGACAAACAAAAGTCACCAGAACAAAAATTTATGCCCGATGAAAAAATTTTATTCAGACATAAAAAGAATGAATGGTTACCAGCTAAAATATTAAACCCAACATTAGAGCCGAGATCGTACATGCTACAAACAGAACAAGGAAATATCTACACAAGAAATTCGTGGTCCTTAAGACACCTAAACGAAAATAAAACCACGACAGAAAAAAATAAAAACGAAGAAATAGAAGAGCAGCAAATAGAAGAAGAAAAAAAAGAGGAAATAGGAGAAAAGATAAAAGAAGTAGAAGCAGACAAAGAGGAAATATTACAACGTAGCATTCAAAATGATAAGGTAGAGAAAACTTCAAGGTATGGCAGAAAGATTAACAAACCAGCAAAATTAGATTTGTGAAACATATTTTTATATTTGTTATAACTGTTATAATAATTAAATTAATAATAAATTAAATTTGAAAAATTGTGAACAAAAGGGATGTAACGTTGGCAACGCTTAACGAACTAAGTGTTGGCAACGAAAAGATTACTAATGAGACAATGGAATGTAGTAGTTGTTGAATGACGTGGTTCATGTAAAAAGAATATGTTAATGAGTTTGACAATAAAATAATAATAATATATTATTAAGAGTATAATTTAAATAGTTAAATTACACTATCTATTCGATTTCCACAATAACTTTGATGTTTTGCTTGGAATAGATAATTTAAAAATTTTAGAAACAAGTATTGATTTAAATAATGATAAAATTATAACTCTACTCAAGATATAAAAATTCATTATCATAAGATACTTCCAAAATCTCATTATATCAAAGTTCCACCAAACTCGGAAAAAATAATTAACAACATAGAGACCGGAGAAGCATTTATACCAGAAACTAAAATAAATAATATAATTATTCCTGAAGGTTTAGCTAAAGTAGAAAATTACGAATTACTCTACCCTGCTATTAACACAACGGATAATGAACAAATTTTAGACACTGTAAATTGCGTAAAACTAGAAACACTAAATCATTTTGAAATTAATAATTTAAACTTTGACAAAACCCGTACTGAAAATAATTTAGATATGAATAAAATAAGAATTGATCATATGAAGCAAGAAGAAAAATTTGAAATTATGAAATTATTAAAAGAATTCTCCATTATTTTACACGGCGATAATAAATCTCTAAAATTTACGAATGAAGTTAAACACTTTATCCGAACTAAAGACGAAATCCCCGTATATTCAAAAACCTATAGATATCCTGAAGTGCATAGGAAAGAAGTGCAAAATCAAATCTCAAAAATGCTTGATCAAAAAATAATCCGTCCCTCTCATTCTCCTTGGTCATCCCCAGTGTGGATCGTTCCAAAGAAGATTGACGCATCTGGCAAGAAAAAATGGAGAATAGTCATAGATTATAGAAAGTTAAATGAGAAAACGATCGATGACAAGTATCCGATACCAAATATAAACACTTTATTAGACAAACTTGGTAGATGTAATTATTTTTCGACCATAGATCTCGCGTCCGGATTCCATCAGATTGAGATGAACAAAGCAGATATTCAAAAAACTGCTTTCAATACCGAAAATGGGCATTACGAATTCATGAGAATGCCATTTGGCTTGAAAAATGCCCCGGCAACTTTCCAACGCGTCATGGATAACGTACTTAGAAATTTAGTAAACGAAATTTGCTTAGTATACCTAGATGACGTCATAATTTTCAGCACAAGCCTCCAAGATCATATTCAAAATTTAAGAACAGTTTTTGACCGTCTAAAGAAAGCGAACTTAAAAATACAGCTCGACAAATCGGAATTTTTACGTAAAGAGGTAGCGTATCTCGGACATGTCGTGACCCCTAGCGGAGTTAAACCGAACCCGGATAAAATTCACGCGATCAACAACTACCGTCTACTCTAGGCCTACTAGGTTATTACCGAAAATTCATTAAAACCCCTAACTAAATGTCTAAAGAAAGACGCAGAAATTAAACATAACGATTCAGAATATGTTAACTGTTTCAATACTTGCAAAAATCTTCTAATTAACGATCCCATACTCCAATATCCAGATTTTAACAAGCCTTTCAACTTAACCACAGACGCTAGCAATTACGCTATAGGCGCTATCCTGTCCCAAGGTAATATTGGTTCCGATCTTTCCATCGCCGACGCAAGTCGAACTCTAAATGACTCAGAACAAAACTACAGCACGATTGAAAAAGAATTACTCGCTGTTATGTGGGCTACGAAATATTTTAGACCATATTTGTTTGGCAGAAAATATAAAATCATTACTAAACATAAACCATTGCAATATTTACATTCATTAAAAGAACCAAATTCCAAATTAATGCGTTGGAGACTCAAATTAGAAGAGTACGATTACGAAGTTATTCATAAAAAAGGAACTTTAAACAAAAACGCTGACGCTCTATCACGAATAGAATTAAACGTCAACACTGTAGACCACGGTATGAAAAATCTTTTTGAATATGTAGAAACATTTAACGATACTTTTGATCCCAACAATGACACACAATCTATGATTGTTGAACCTGACGAAGATGCCCTAAATGATACTGACACAGACCAAACTATACATTCAAATCCAGAAAATCCTATCATAGGCATTACGATAACAGAATCTGCCGTAAACTATGGCAAAAATCAAATATTTATATCTCAAGTTAAACACTCTCCATGTACACCAAAAGTGCAAAAATTTCATTCTGACAAAATGAGAATTTTAGTGCAATTATCAGAAACAAATTTTGAGAAAGACACGGTAAAATTTATTAAAGAATTTGTTGTGCCTAAAGTAAAATATTACCTATACTTCTAGCAACCCTTATACGAACAATTTAGCAACGTATTGCAAAAGTATTTCAAAAACTCTGAAATTAAATTTATTAAGTGTAATACTAAATTAATAGATGTAGAAGACCCAGATGAAATTTTACAAACAATTAAAAATAATCATGAAAGCAAAACAAATCAATCAAATAAAAAAGAGATATTATTGGCCTAACCAACATAAAACCATCACAGATTATATCAATCAATGCGAGATATGTTTAGCAGCCAAATACGAAAGAAATCCTGTAAAACCTAAATTAAATATAACTCCGACCCCCAACAAACCATTAGACATTATACACGTAGACACATTAAGTCTCGAAAATTCCAAATTTCTAACAATAATTGACGCATTTTCAAAATACGCGCAAGCCTATAAAGTAACGTCAATCAATGCTATAGAAATTACAATTAAATTAACTAAATTCTTTTCCCATCATGGTATACCAAAATTAATTGTATCCGACAACGGACTCGAATTTAAAAATACAGTTGTTAAAGAATTATTATCCTTGCATAAAATTTAAATTCAATTCACTTGCTCACAAAATCCAAACTCGAATGGTTTAGTTGAACGTTTTCACTCAACTTTAATAGAACATATCCGTTTATTCAATATGCAAGACAATTTCAAGAATGAGTCGACAAAAGATAAAATATCATATGCAATTTTAGCATATAATAATACAAATCATAGTTCGACAAATTTAAAACCGATTGAAATTATTAACGGTCATTTAGAAGTAAATTCCCCTCTCGATATCGAACTTGATAAACAAGTTACCCAAGACTATATACAAAAACACAAAGATAAAACTAAACTATCGTAATGTATCGAAATATTAATCAAAAATTGCAAAATGAAAAATCTAAATTAATAACTAAAATTAATGAAACAAGAGAAGAACTCCCAGACATCCCTGAAACAGTTTATGTTCAAAACAAACAAAAAGTAAATAAAACGAAATTGCCTAAATTTAAGAAAGAAAAGATAAAAAAATTAAATAAACCCCTGAAATCAGCGGAAATAGAAACCAATCCCAATGACAAAAAGCAGCCTAAAATACACCTTTCCAATATAAGAAGACCCCGAAAAATTTCTAACAAAAATTCGGATATTCCAGGTCCCTCTACCTCTCATACTCCCACGGACTAAGTATGAAAGACATAACACATAATCCAGGACTACTGACAATAAATCTCGGGACCGCAAAACTCCAAAAATCCACACACACATTCATACACTATTACGACTTACAACCACTTTGGACACAATATGAAAATCTAAATAAACAATATGAAAACCTTAAACGAATCCTTAATAATGACAAGACAATTTCTCCTGAATTTGACAATAATAATAACATAATTGATTATATTCGTAATAACATTAACGAAAAAATTAATCATTTAACAAAACAAAGAGAGGCTTAATCAACGGCCTCGGAACAGTTATTAAATCAATAACAGGAAATTTAGATGCAGACGACGATAAACGTTATACACAAATTTTCAATCACTTAAAGAAGAATCAAAATAATTTAAATCACCAAATTAAATACCAATATTCCGTCAATCAACAAATGATAGACTATTTTAATAGGACTGTTGACACAATCAGAGAAAATGAAAATTTATTAAAATCAAAAATTGAACAACTACTCCACATTGTTGTCGGTGGAACTAGAGCAAGATAAACTCTTTATAAAAGATATTTTTCATCAATTAAACACTTTATATACTTTAACTTTTAATATTCTCCAAGATGTCGAAAATTCTTTGACGTTTTGTAAATTACACACTATACATCCAAGTATTATAAAGTCACACGATCTTCTCACAGAATTAAATAAAATTTCAAAATTTTATAATAATCAGTTACCAATTAATATAAATACAGAAAATATTCTAGAACTAGGAGAAGAACTTCATTTCACACAACAACATTGAAAATTGTCAATTTCTAAAATTAAATATCAGACAGAATCATATCGAATATTTGACTGACATCAATCAACATTTAATAATATTCCCCGATCACGAAGAAATTAAAATCAAATGTAAACAAGGCGACATTATAAAAACGCTCCAAGGAATATTCCTGGTAAAAGAAGACGATTGCCTGTTGGAATACAAGAACCAAAATTTATTATTTAAACACGGAACCTTTGGCAAACCAGTAGTAATCGAACAAACTCGAAGAATCCATTGACGACTATTTCTTCGACCAGCACGATGTCAACAATATCATCAATTATTCAATCCTAATACTCTATATAATTTTGATTACAGGTGCTATCATCCTGCTTGTAATCTTTTTAAAGAGAAAGTTCCACAGACGCTCGCTGACAAGACCGAAGTCCAGAGAAGGCATTGAACTTCATCCGAGAACTTCAGCCCCTACAACGGTCCACCAGCTCCCCGATGAAGCCCAATTCTAGCGAAGGAGGAGTTAGGAAACGGTGTTTCCACAGAAACCGCTGACTCTCCAGCAATACGATTCCAGAATAGTGTAATATCATATCTTAGAATCATGTAACATCCTGGGTAGGATCGTGTAAGACTGAACTCAGTCAGATTCTCACTCCAGTACGATCAACACATACTTGTAACAAATATGTATCTAACTTTTGACTTCTGAAGCTACACTTAAAATAATTTAAAAAAAAAACATTTATTGCAAATCAATAACTCTAACTGGCGCAGTCGTATCGGATATCGCAAACGAAACATAAAAATTTCGGTTCGTTGTTATATATATACATATTATATATATTTACATATTTTAAATAGCAACAACAAAAATATAGTAACCGGTGACTTTTGGATTATCGCCAAATCAAACTGCCTGATCACGTGAATCGATAGGCACGAATACAACGGGAAAACAGAGATGTGGAATTAGGATTTTCGAATGCGGACAGTACACTACTGACTTTCTGTTAACTTTGACTTAACTGAAAAACTGACGCTATGTTACTTCAAGATGTAAAACTGACTCTATGTTACTTAAATAAAACGGAATTTACTTTATAGGACATTAAGACTTGGATAATAATTTGAATGCAAAATAAATTACTAAATTTAGATTTTTAATCACCTGAGATGTTGGGCGCCTTCAGTAACAAAAATAAATATGTGGGTATCTTTAATCCGACCAAGTCGCAGAAGATTTAGTTCTAAAACGGTTACGCTACTTCTTTTAAATTCAGATTACTTTGATCATAATACTATTCAAGCCACATTTTACTTTCCATAATAGTAATGCAACTCAACCTTACGGAATTTACTTAACTACTAACTTAAACTTGAAAATCTCTGCCCAACATTCAAAATTCCGCAATACGCTTCAACGGTTGTGGCACTGAGGCGCCATAACATAAACGAAGAAAAAACATAAGAATGGAGGTGAGAGGTTATTTGATTGGTTAGATTTTGTTTGAAACGCTGCGTGGCTCCTGATGATTGGAAACGTGCTATCAATTGTCCTTTATTAAAAAGCAAAGATACATAATTTGAGTTATTGCAGTTATCTCCGTGCGATAAGTTTGTTGAGAGTAGTAGGAAAGTTGTATGAGAAGATTTTTATTCACAACGTACGAACTGTAACAATATCTAAGTTGAATAATATGCTAGGTGGGTTTTTGCCTGAGAGAGGATATGTAGATGAATTGTTTTCTCTTCGTATGATTATAGAAAAATCACTTGCTAAAACAAGAAGGTGTTCCGTCGTTTTCCGGATCATAAAAACGCATATGATAGTGTTCATTGAAATATTGTGTGGAATTTACTTCTAGAATACGGTATAAATGGTAATTTGTTGCCATCGATTCATGCGTTGTATAAAGATAATGAAGCTGCAGAGAGGGTTGACGGTATTTTGAATAATTGGTTTTGTATAGATGTTGGCGAAAAACAAGGTTGTAGCATATCTCCGTGGTTGTTTAATTTGTGTATGAATATGGTGTTACGAAAAGCGCTGAATGGGGTGAATGGTGTACGTATTGGCGATAGTGTAGTACCCGCGTTGGCATATGCGGATGATGTTATGATGGGTGAATCTGAAGAGCAATTAAGAAGAAAGATTTTAAGTATAAATAAAGTAGGAAAAGGTTTAAATCTATTTGAGAAGAGTGATTTCGTGACTGACTGCAATGATTTGGTGAATGTTGTGAGATTGGGCCAATTGAATAAGTTTGTATACTTTGGTAGTATGTTTTCGAGAAACGGAAGTATTCATCGAGAGATTGAAAGAATAGTATCTTCGGAATACAAGGTATAGGGTGCTCTGGGAATCTTTGCTCGGAACGTGAATGTATCCAGAGATGCTCGATTGTGTCTTTATAATGGTGTGTTAGTGCTTACATTGATGTATGGCAGTAAATATTGGGAGTGGATGAGGAAATACGTACTGCGTATAACTGCTGTTGACATGTGGTATTTGCGGGTTGTGTGTGGATATACTAGAAGAGATCGTGTCCGGAATACATTGGTGTATGATGAATGTGAGATTGTGATGAATGTTGTTAGATGAATGGGAATAAGTTAGTTGATATAATTAGATCGTGTGGAACGTATGTCGATGGGTGAAACTTGTATATGTTGGTGAAATTTAGGATAAAAGTTTGCGTGCACGACTTAGGAATTAATCGATAAATATGATTGAAAGGTTGTTGCGTGAACGATAGATTCCGAGTGTAAAGACTAAACGAGCTTGTATGAAAGGAATTATGAATGTAGTTGCAGCGAAAGTGGTTGAGATTGAGAATTTATTGCATGATGATGGATTTCAGGTGTGAGGACTGAATGTATGGAAGGCGTGTAAGTGTGGTTGAAGTGAGTATCGTCTCAGTATGAGAATGGTGGACGCGGTGTGATGAATCTATTAGTGGACGGTTTTGATGAATCTATTAGTGGATGTTCTTTGAATGTTTCAGGGATTGGTACTACCCCATTTATGGAATATAGCGTGATGTTATGTATGAAAATATGTAATTTTATTTATTATCCTTATAATTAAAAAGCCGCGTGTCTGTTTAACAGCATATAAATAAATGACTCATGTATGTATAATACTCTTCGGAATCGTAATTGCATTCGTTATTATTAATAATAATCGAACTTTGATTGTACAATTACTTATGTTGCCCCCCATTTGAAAATATTCTAGATTGTCGTTTTTTTATACGTTATTATAGGAGACTGATTAAATACATGAATACATGAAGTGAAAGATATAAGTAGTCTGAATATGACTGGAAGGGGATACATTTATATGGTGGGTAGATATTAGAGCGCGTTAACAGTCGTAGACACGACTTTATAAACTTTAAGCGAATGGTGATTTGTTTGGTCGTAAGGTGAAAATTTGCTAAATAAGCAGGAATATTGCCGAGGGTCATTTTTATTGACCGGAGGGGAGAGAAATGTAAAATTCTCCTTAATATGTAATAATAATTTAACTCGAGTTGCACTAAACACTTAATTAATTATCTACATAATATTGCCATCTAACAAATTACAAAAGTATTTTGCTTATTACAATATAACTTTGTTTTTTAATAACATAACACAAAAATGTATATTTGCATAGTCAATAAACTTGAGGTTCTTCAAATCATATGGAAGATAAATAAAACTAAGGATAATTGTACATATAAATCAAAAACAAAATATCACGAAACAATTACAAATGTAACAACCAATTTATAAATTAAATAAAAATTTATAAAAACAGTATCACGCCTTTTACCCTATACTGATTGTGGGACTCTGCTGTAGCAGATAAGCGATATATTTCTTCGTGTAAAGTACGGATACTACCCGTCAAAGCCAAAGCTATTGATGAAAGAGAATCTATAGGGGTAGTTTTAACGTTGTTAAAATTTGTCGGCTGTGCGAATCGAACCCAGGTTCTCAAATTCACAGGGCGATTCAATACCAAGAGATTCGCCATAGAAAAATGCACTATAGACAAAACTATTTGCAATAGTGGCAGCCAGTATACACTGGTATATAAGCAAAAATTACAAAGATGATTTGCACTATATTTGAGAAAATATGATCGAGTTCGCCCAACGACGCGTAAGTTACAGGTCTGGTGTTACCGATGCCCTGCTTAAGTTCAAGAACCCAGCTTTCGCTTGCATTTTTAATGATGAGGGTGGTGTTTAGAGTTTCAACTCGGCCGAAGCCTAGAATTAAGCCGCTCGTGTACGATGACAAGGTCTCAATGTAATGTGTTATCAAAATTCGCGTGATTATACTGTATGCATGAAGCGATATTCTGGGGTCCATGATGTACTGTGTTATCCGGTGCCTGTGTCACCCGTTTGTTAATCGTGGTATTTCAAGCTATGTGCGTGGAGTGGGAAGTTCTCTTTTCGTTTTGGTATGATCCTAATGTGCTGTGTGCATATGAACGAATAATTTACAAATTGTGTATGGCTAGCGAGGCAACGTGGAGTGTTTGTGCTCATGGAAATTTCTTTCTTCTCAGAACGTTCCAGCCGGATTACATAGGACCTAATTTTAAGTTGTGATTGTAGTACTTTCAGAGTTATGCTTGTTTCGTTTAATCTATTTTTACAATTTTATTTTACCGCTCTGACACAATATTTACGTTCTACTTTTCCCCATCTTTAACAATTATATTTATATAATATGTAGAACTATAAAATTAGTTGAAATATAATGTGTAAATTGCGAGATGTGTTTAAATGAAGAAATAACATTTAGCTGTCATGTCATTAAAACTTCACTACTAGAATAAAAATAATTAATTATGTATCATTTTGTTTGATTTTTAACTTTTATGTAATCTAGTTATTAATAAAAAAATTCTAACTTTTGGTTACGTTGATATATGATTATATAAATTAAAAACTTGTTTTATTCTGAAACCTCACAATATTGAATTGTTACATATACATCATAAGAAAAAAAGAAATAATATCACACGTATTTTCAATGACATTTCGTTAAAACTGTTAATTTACTTTGTTGCAATAAAAATGTAATTAGTTTATTATTAAGATTATTTAACTATAGTATTATTTATTGCAACTGTATAAAATATAAAAAATAAGAATTGCCATGAAAATTTGGTGTCATAATTTTAATATAACCGTGTTCTAAAACACAATGTAAAATGCTACAAAATTCTATTGAATTTTTTTTATTAGAACTACTTATTCAGCACTATAAAGTTTAAAAAGAAAACAAATTTGTAATTTGAATAACAAAAATGTTTTTTTTTTAGCTTTAATAACAAGATTACACAAAAATTTAAAATAAAACAATATACAATAAAATAAATAATTTTGACTAATGTTTCATAACAAATCATTTTGAATTAATTAATATTCAATATTTTAAATAACGTTAGTTATACATGATAACCAATAACGTTTGTTATACATGATAACCAATAACGTTTGATAAACTGGCATCTTCCATTCAGTTTTACGAAATTCACGTCAGCAACAACCAATACAAATTCAGTAAGAAACTTCATAGGTCAACTGGAAATAAACTTACCGAAGATAGTTGTTCGGCGTATTATTAGATGTATATAAGTTTCTAAAGACTATTTTAGTTAAACAAATACAAATATGTTGTATGAATTTTTTTTAAACGGCCTAACTTAAATAGGCATAAGCGTAAACAACTGGCCAACCTACGTAATTAGATAAAAGTACATTTTATCACGCGAGTAATAATCATTTTTCACAAGTTTCTAAAGTCGTATGTTCGACAGACAACACGCGCTTATATCAGTCCACCATAGAAAAGTATCATCTTCCAGTCTCATATTAACATATAAAAATAACGAAAATCTAGAAATTTCTCGAACAGGGACAACACAAATAATTATACAATCAAAGTTCGATTATTATTATTATAGGCTATAAAACAGACACGCTGAATTTTAATTATTAGGGTAATAAATAAAATGATACCGAATTAAGCCAATAAAATATATCTGGCGGAGAAGCTTGTACATCTACTGCTAAGTTTGATTATTATACGTTTTTATTATATCGATTCCTCAATTTTCAGGTTCAAATATGTTTGCACATTGTCACATTTTCATCTTCGGTTGTTAAGTTACTGCTTGTCTTGATGATAACATATAGCATATGACAACGAAACGTTGACTTTGTAATTAAATACCATTAAACTATATGGTGTGATTGCATTCCTATTTACACTTCTTTGTGTAACAATAAGAAATGTTGACCGATTTAGAAATAAAATTTTATTCTTTATTTATTTATTTATTTATTTATTTATTAACCACTCTACAGGATATGTAATCCCAATTACAGAGGGTGTATAAAAAATACATAAAATATTAATTTAAAATGGAGTAGAAATACAATAAAAAAAACAAAACAAAACAGAAAAAATACATAGTATCAAGTAATTCACAATACAACTAAAAGTTTGAAAAATATACATAGGTCCTCAATAAATTACAAATGTTCTAATAAGTCACAAAACTCGTAACCAGTTTATATTTAAATACATTGAGTCTATCAAAAAATAAATCAAATTCTATATTTAAGTCATTTATTGTTTTGCACATGCGCACGGTCGGTGAGTTAAGTTCATAATTTGTTTGAAAACGTTGAATGAAGAATATTGAATTACATCTAGAGGATATTCTTGGTGTACAGAAATTCAGACGTGCTAATATATTAATATCATCTATCACGTTATTCAGTAGTTTGTAAATAAAAAGTGCACATAAAATATTTCTTCGATTTTCAAGAGACGTCAAGTTAAAAGTAGATAAAGCAGTATTATAATTTAAATTTCGTATATATTCTCTGTTCAATTAGAACCAACAATATCGGGTGAATTTTTTTTTGCACTTTCTCAATTATATCTTTGTATTTTGTATAATATGGACTCCATATTTGAGAACAATATTCAAGTTTTGATCGCACGTAGCAGTTGTACAAAGACAAATGGAAGAAATTTTTTGAAAATCTTGTGTTCACCTAATTACAAAATTTAAATTTCTGTATGTTGACTTTACAATCGTATACACATGCTTGTTGAATAATAATTTGTCATCAAAAGTTATTCCCAAGTCATTAGTCTATGCTTTGATGTCTTCTAGAATATGTCATTATTTTACATTTATTTCTGTTAAAATATAGTTCAAAAGTTTGAGACCAACTAATTAAGTTATCAATATCTTTTTGCAGATTTTCACAATCATTTACTGAATTAATATTTCTGAATATTTTGATGTCATCAGCATACATAAGAATATTTGAAAATTCAACTGACTCTGCAATATCATTTATGAATAAAAGAAAAAGTAAATGGCCTAAATTTGAACCTTATGGTGCACCTGAACATGCTGTGAACTTATTAGAAACAAAACCATTCACGTAAACAAATTGTTGACGATCATATAAATAAGATTTTAGAAGTTGACAAAGTTCAAAAGAAAAATTAAAATCCGTATACAGTTTTTGAATTAATATACTATGATTGACTTTGTCAAAAGCTTTTGCAAAATCCGTGTAGATAACATCTACCTGAACATTTTTAGACATAGAAGTAGCCACAGGGTCGGTAAAGTTAACTAGATTCGTTATAGTTGATTTATTTCTACGAAATCCATGTTGATGGGGTGAGATATATTTGAACACCGTATTATATACGTATTTATAAATAATACTTTCGTATACTTTTGAAATATTATAAAGCAGTGCAATTGGCCTGTAATTGGAAATTTCAGAAGGATCACCTGTTTTCAGAATAGAGCAAATTCAAGCTCTTTTTAATGTCGATGGAAATGTGCAGTTTCGTATAGAGAGATTAAATAAGATGTACAGGGGTTCTACAAATATGTCCCTACACTCTTTTAGAATATACGATGGAATATTATCTGGGCCGCAACTTGGTTTAGATTTTAGTTTATTAATTGCTTCAGAAATATCTTCTCTGGTAATATGAGTTATTTTAACTAAGGTACGATTTGTTGAATATGTACATATATCATTTATAGTATTATTTTGCGTAGTATACACACTAGAAAACAATGATGCAAAACCGTCAGCTATTTCAGGACCATTCTCATATGTATTATCATTCAAATACATAGTACTTGGTATTTGAGATGAATTCTTCTTATTTTTAATTTTTAAATGTTTCCAAATTTGACTTATTATTATTATTATATTATTTTCTACATTAATTATATAATTTTTATATGCTATTCGTATGTCTTTTTTTATTTTTGATCGAAGATAAATATAATCACGTTTGCTCGATTCCAGTCCCAATCTTTTATAAAGCTGACGATTTCGCTCCTTTGCTTTTAGATTTGCAATAATGTCTGTCGTAAACCATGGTGGATATTTACGTAAGTCTTTTTTCTTTCTCGGTACACATTTGTCGAAGATACTTGTGTCATTTTCATAAAAACATTGAAAGGCAGCATCAACATCTTTAAAATAATAAAATACGCTCCAGTCGACAGCATTTAATAAACTATACAACAACAAGAAATCGCTTTTGTTAAAATTATATGTTGGCTTGTCCGACATGCGCAGTATTTTTTTATGATACTGACATTAAGCTGTTCTGCTGTTACTGGAGGAGGAATGTAGACCACAATTAAGTAAATCCAATTACCGGCAGAAAGTTCTACCTTAACGCATAAAAAATCAAATTTAGCATCTAACCCCAATGGAATATTAATAGCTATAGAGCTGAAAGTATCATTTATTGCACAAATAACTCCACCTCCTTTTGTTTTGTCAACTTTCGCAAAATCTCTATCACAGCGATATACCACAAAAGTATGATAAAATAATTCATTGTTTGACACAGAATCGCAAAGCCCAGATTCTGTTACGCAAAGCACATCAAAATCAGTGGAACATGAACTATTGTGAAACTCAACAAGTTTTGAATTGAGACCTCGGACGTTTTGATAATATATTCTCATTATGTACTGAGTACGATAATATTATTCGAAAAATTCACAATTAAAAATTGTTCTCAAACAAAATTGAATGAACTATACATTAACCAAGAAGAACAAAATATATAAATTAAACGTGCTGTACGTTGATTGCAAACAGTTTAATGAGCTCAGATTTAACAGGAAAAAATAATTTACCAAAATCTACAAAATAATTCTCAAAGTTAATTCATAAGTCAATGACCTATTACTACTACTAAGTAGCACAGATTAAGTACAATTAAAAGTAAATTTTAACATAAACTCGAAATTTGTATAAATTGAAACTATAAGTAAAACAAATTATTTTTTTCTGTACTGTAAACCAAACTCAAAATATGTATTTCAAAAGTGTTTGTGTCTTGCGCGCAATCCCGATTAATTGAATCACAAATTTAAACTTTGCCTGAATTTATAAATTATCAATATCTTGTACGTCATTTACACGCGACACTTTATCATCTATATTCCCAAAAATGTTTCCGTTCATTGACCATGTGTTCTTGAAACCAAATTTCTTAGACGCTGCAGTTAACAGTTCAAGTCTATCCTTAGTAAGGTCCTCTTTGATAGAGATCTTTGATCCTTTCAATTCTTTTCAACATTTCATCACTGATTCTCGAGTTTTATAAGACATTAATTTGATGATTATAGGTCGCGGGTTTTTATTGTTAGTGTTATTTCGGCCAACTCGATGACAACGATCAATTTGGTTTTTATCAACACGCACATTTAGAGAGTCTTTAAAGATGGCACATACCTTCTCTTTGATTTTTTCACCCTTCTCTTCGTTGACACCAAAGACACGCACATTATTTCTTCTGGAGTATTGCTCCAAGATTTACAAGTTTTATTTAAAATTTTCTATTTCTAAAATAATTTGCACGACTGATCTTTGAAGAAATAAATAATAGAATCACTCGAAAGCTATATAGATAAGTTTCTTTATCGTGGTAATAGTTATTTACTTTATAAGGTCGGTAAATATGTTTTTAAAGTACAAGTTAGATATTTCTGGACGAGATGAAGAAAGGTCAGAGTCTGGAATTTCGAAATGAAATACGAGTAGATTTAAATTTAGTTTTTGTAAGATGTGGTCAAGTTTTATAAAATTTATTTTTTCTAAAAAACAGTCATTATATTTTAATGCCAACATTTAAAAATTGACTAATTATCACTTATCACTGTATGCTTCAGTTATAGTTTTATTTAATTCATATATATTTTCAATTTAGGTACAGATGTTAACGTATTATGGTGTGTTAGTGCCTACGTTGATGTATGGTAGTGAATGTTGGGTATGGATGAAGAAACATGAACGGCGTATAACTGCTGTGGAAATGAGGTATCTGCGGGGTGAGTGTGGATATTGTAGAAGAGATCGGGTCCGGAATACATTGGTGTATGATGAATGTGAGATTGGGAAGAATGTTGTAAGAAGAGTGGGAATAAGTCAGTTGAGATGGTTTGGGCATGTAGAACGTATGTCGAATGACAGATTGGTGAAACAGGTGTATGTTGGTGAAATTGAGGGTGAAAGTTTGCGTGGACGGCCTAGGAACAAGTGGATGAATATGATTGAAGGGTTGTTGCGTGAGTGAAAGATTCTGAGCGTGAAGAATAAACGAGCTTGTATGAAAAGAATTATGAATGTGGTTGAAGCAAAAGTGGTGTGTCAGGGTAGGAATGTTTGGAGAAAATTAATTGCGGGATAAATATGATGAATGAAGACAAGCATATGATTCTTGATTTTAGATTAATTGGTTAGATGTTTCGAGTGTTTACCTGCAATTGTGTGGAGACCATCTTCAGAAACAAGCGCAGTGTACACTAGCGAATGGATGAATGTTTGTTGTGTGTTGATGGATTTTGGTTGTGAGAAAAGAAAGAGTTTGTATGGAGGAAGTGTTAATGTGGTCGAATCGAGTATCGTGTGTCAGGATGAGAATGTTGACGGGTTCGTGCTACCCCATTTAATGGGATATAGCGTGATGTTATGTATGTATGTATGTATGTATATTAACGTAAAACTGTTAAATGTAATTGTAAATGGAACTGAATTAGAATAATGGAATTAATCTTAATTAATCTGTGTTTATATGTCTCGAATACACACGAACGCTTTTAATTATACTTTAAAAATATAATATTATCTTTAATTAAATTTAATTGTTACAGTAATAAATAATATAATTTTATTGCATATGTTTTTAAATCATATTTACTTTTACGTTGCTAGGAAAATTAAAGGGATATATGAGTATTGTTTTATATATTGCATTAAAAAAATGTCTATAAACTCATCAATTAATTTTTATTGTGGTGGGAGGCGTTATTGTCGACGTGATTTGTCGATGTCAGACTTGTCGACATTGTGGAATGTATATCTTACGGTTTTAGACAGCGTGACATGATACAGAAAGGAGACTCCATATCGTGTAACGTCTCACGTGAAAGGTTTTTACTTCAATCGACATTTTTATTAGTAAAGTTCCTCAAAATCTATCATATATCTATAAAATTGTGACTGAAAGATTATCAAATGGTTTGCCCAAAAGTAAAACGAAACCGGATTATGTTTTGTCATGTCATGTCTTAATCCAGTCCTCTTGTACCCTGGGGTGTCGAGGCTAGTCCGTCTTCTTGGTACTCGTGTTTCTATTTAGAATAAAGTTTTTCCACTGTTTCCGATTACTTGATAGTTCTTTGGCAGATTTCCAGTTTTCACCTGTTCGTGTTATTATATCTTCTACTGTTTTGTTCCATGTTTGCCGTGGTCTTCCTCGCCTATTCTTTCCAGTTGGTCTTGTCTCCCATATTGTTTTGACTTGTTTCTCTTCTCCCATTCTTACTAGGTGACCGAACCACATCAGTTTCCTATCTTCCAGCAATACGTTCGCTGGTTTCACTCCTAATTCTTGTCTTATATCCTCGTTTCTCCTCTTTTCTATTCGCCTGGCTCCTATAACACTTCTGAGGTATTTCATCTCCGTCGCTTGTATTCTTTCTTTCTGTCTCTCAGTCAGAACCCAATTTTCTCCTCCGTATAGAAGTACTGGCAAATACATAGTTTTGTAGATAGATATTTTCGTTTTCTTATTTATTTCTTTATGATTGAGGAATTTCTTTTGTAGTGCATAGTAAATTTGGTTTGCTGCCTGGATTCTTTTGTTTAACTCGTCATTTATGTTTCCTTTGTTATTTATGGTGGTTCCCAAATATTTATAGTTCTGGACTTGTTCTATAGCTTCGTTGCCTGTTTCCACTCTTATTTCTTTTCCTCTATTACTTATTAGCATCGTTTTTGTTTTGTCCGTGTTCAGTAATAAGTTGTGTGTGGCTAGTACTGTAGTCCATATTTTTAGGTTCCTTTCCAAATTCTTTTCTGAGTTAGCAAACAAGACAATATCGTCGGCAAATGCGCATGTTTCTAGGTATATGGGTTGGAGGTTTCTGTATCCTATAACGAATTTTTCCATTTTTGCTTGACATTCCTTTATGGCATCGTCCATTGCGCATAGGAACAATAGTGGGCTCAGTACACTGCCTTGTCTAACTCCTGTGGTGTTAGAAAATTTTGTTGAGAGCCTATTACATACTCTGACTTGATTGTTTGTATCTTTATAGGTACTTTTTATTGCTCCCTCTAGTTTTTTATCAACTTTTTTGTTCTTCAAGCTTTCCCATATTTTCTTTCTGCTCACAGTGTCAAAAGCTTTTTTCATATCAATGAAACACACATAAACGTCTTGGTCTTTCCCTAGTTTTTTCTCAATGACTTGCTGTACCGTGAAAGTGTGGTCTTGGACACTGTGCATCGGTCTGAATCCGCTTTGTACATTTGCTAATTGGTCTTCTACTGTTTCTCTTAGTTTTCCCTCTAATATTCTCTCATATGTCTTGAATGCTATGCATAATAGCGTTATTCCTCTGTAATTGGAGCACTCTTTAGTATCCCCTTTCTTGTGTATGGGCACAATTATTCCTGTTTTCCATTCTTCTGGTATATCCTCCATTTCTTGGCATAAGTTGAATAAGTTGAGTAATTCCTCCTTTCCTCTTTCTCCCATATACTTTATAATTTCTGGTCCCAATTCGTCTACTCCTGGAGCTTTTGCTATTTTTATTTTGTCAATTGCATTATTTAGTTCGGTCATGCTGATAAATGTTTCTAAACTTTCTTCTCTGTCTTCACTTGTAATTGTTTCTGACTGTTCTGGATTTTCACTACTATTATTTTCTTCGCTAAGGAGTTCCTCAAAGTATTTCCTCCATCTTTCAATTATGTTACATTCTTCTGTTAGTATCTTTCCGTCATTATCTTTAATTTGTTGTAATTTATATTCTGGTCTATTTTTAAAACTTCGCATTACTTTGTAAAACATTTTTTTGTTTTCGGTACTGTTCCTTTCCATTAGTTTCCCAAATTCCTCCCATGATTTTTGTTTAGCTTCCAGTACTAACTTTTTTACTTCGTTTCTTTGCGTCTTGTATGCTTGATAGTTTTCGTTGTTTTTTGTTTGTAGATATTTTTTCCACAATATCTTCTTCTTCTTTGTTGCTACTTTTACTTCACTATTCCACCAGTGGGTTCTCTTCTGATTATCTCCTGTCCTATTGTATCCACATATCTTTATTGCTGCTGTTAATAATGTTTGTTTTAATCTATGCCACCTTTCATTAATATTCTGGCTCTCCTCATGACTGTTTTTGTCGATTTCTTTTGTTACGGCTTCTTGGAATTGTTCTATTGCTGCTTTAGATCTTAATTTATGTATTTTTATTTTCTCCTTTTTGACTTCCTTAGCTTTTGTTTCATCTCTATTTTGTTTATGCTTTCCCTTGAACACGGCTTCGAGAAGGAAATGGTCACTACCGATTTCGTTACCTCTTTTAACTCTTGCGTCTTTAATATCTCTTCTGTTGGCTTTTTCTACTATTATGTAATCGATTATCGATTTTTCTCCTCTACTTATCATTTCCCGTGTGTATTTATGTATATCTTTGTGTATGAAGTGAGTATTTGCGATTATAAGATCATTATCGATACAGAACTCTAGTAGTTTCTTTCCGTTGTTATTAATTGCTGTTTCGCCGTTTCTGCCTATTACTCCTCCCCATTTTTCTGTATGATTCCCTACTCTGCTGTTCAGATCGCCAGTTAGTATTAAACTTCCTTTCTTTCTTTCTATAGTAGCCTGTAGTTCTTTCCAGAATTTTTCTTTCTCTATTTGTTTTTCGTTTTCATCTGGTCCGTATGCCGCTATTATTGTTATTGGTTCTTTTCCTCTGTCTAATTCTAACATCAGTATTCTTTCATTTACGCATTCCCAGTTTCTAATCTGTTTTAGTATGTTCTGGCGTATCAGGCATGCCACTCCTGCTTTTGCTCTTTGTTTTTCTTCCACTCCTCCATATATTAGAAGATGTCCATTATCTAGTAATTTGTTTCCACTGCCCTTTATTTTTGTTTCGGTTAATGTTAATACCTCTATGTTTGCCTTCTCAAAGTTTTTTATTAATTCATGTTCTTTCCCGTTCAATCCTCTTATGTTCCAGGTTCCTATTTTCCAGTTATTTTTATTTTTCCTGCCCTTTTCCGTAGCGGTTGTCGTCGTAATGTTATTTATCCTTTTTTGGCATTTTAGTTTTTTGTATCCTTTTCCTCTTCCTTTTCCCCTGCCTCCTTTCCCTCTTCTAGTTCTTTACTCTGGTCGTTCCAAGCAAAGCGTTTTCCGTTTATTAAAATATGTCTATATTTTACTTTTACTTCGTTGCCTTTTGATTTCTCTTCCTTTCCTATCTTCCTTAATATAGCTTGTACTCTCCTTTCTTCTGGGGATAGATCATCTTCTATATAAATGTTTTTGCCGTATAATTTATACTTTATTTTCATGATCATTTGCTTTTCACTTCTGCTTCCAATTTCGGCCATTATTATTGAATGTTCTCCTTTTGTTTTAATATTATTCCGATTTTTAGATGGAGTTCAGATTCTAGGAATTTGATGACTGATTGTTTAGTATCTTCATTCCCAGGTTTTAGTCCTTTGATTATAATATTATTAATTCTTCTCCTTTTTTCATGGAACTCTAATTTTCTCTCCAGCTCTCCGATTTTGTTGTTCATTTCCTCTTTCTCTTTTTCCCACTTGTTCTCTTTTTCCTCTATGTCAGCTAATATTTTTTGTATATTGATATTGTTTTTATGTATTTCTTCCTTTAATTCGTCCTTATTACTCTGGATTTCCAATTTGAGTTCCTTAGTCATATCCGTTATTAGTTTTCTTATCTCTTCCATTTTTATGCTTTCTTTGCTGTCTATTTTTATTATGTTTTGTATCAAAGTTAAAAGGTATGAAGAAAGATATTCAAACGAATACGCAAAAATTGTAACCGACTGCATAACAATTGTTTTCCCAGAAGTTATTAAAAATCAACTGATTGTCAAAAGTATTTGTTGTCAAATTAAGATTTTGAAAAGAGAATTCGAATAAAATTATTTAAAAAGAAGACCGACCGATTGTCAAAATTTTTCTTAAGAATCATTAGAAATCTGTCATGTTTTGTTTCAAATTAATGTTTTTTAGGAATGAATTTAAACAGAATAATTTAAAATAGCGACCGTAGGTAATTATACATTTTATTAATCAACAATAGAATATATGTTTTATCCGTATTTTAAATTCTACAAATTATTTTTTCAGGGTCCGCAGAGACTAGCGTGAGGGTCGGCAAAGCCGGTTCATCCACATGTCAGAAGTGCTGAGTAGACAGTAGTGGTCGTAGCCCTATTATATAACTGTAATTGTGAATTAAAATATAACGGAAAGGAAAGCAAAATCTTGGTAATTTAACTATAAAGGTAATGCTTAGATGCAGTATTTTATTAAAATTATAAAATAAGTAAAATCGTTGTTTCTACATGTGAACAGTTAATCTCCTGATTTTTTGTCATATGGAAAGACTGAAAGTACAGTGATGATAAATTTTAAGATAAATTTATGACAGAAAATTTCGGGTGACGCCTGGATTCGAACCAGGTACGCTCCGATTGCTGAACCGCTAAACCACGTCACCTGTGTCCAACGTATGGCATCAACCGAGTCCAGGCGTCACCCGAATTTTTCTGTCATAAATTTAACTATAAAGTTAATCTCCTGTTTATCCGATGTCAAACTAACAAAACTGGAATTATTATTATACATAAAGTAAATCGTTTAAGTTATGTTTTATCTTCCTTCTGGTGGTTGCATTTATATTCCTTCTGATAGTAATTCGGTTGTTGACGCTGAAGTTGTCGTTGACACTTCCAGGTATAGTGACTGCCACAACAAATGTAACATTATACAGTGCGTTTTCTTTCATTGTAATTTGCTCTTCTTTGTTCGTATATCTGCCTCTTTGATCAGGTTTCATTACTTACATACTTATCTGTTGATGTTATGTGCAAACCTTTACGATTTACCGAAAATTGTATTTAGCAAAAATCCACAAATCGCTGTCACCATTTGTAAAAAGAAACAAACTTCATTAATACCGAAGTTCGCCGTTACATTTTCGGATTAATGCCATAACCGAAGGAATGGACAAGATACAAGTAAGGAGACTTTACAATTATGCACTGCCACTACTATCTCTATGTCTTTGTATAAACGTTACAATATTTTGCAATCAATTGCAATTAATGTTGCAGATAGTTTAAAGTTTTAATATGTAATAATATTTTCTATAAAGTGAATTATCAACTCACCTGCAGCAACTTTTGGTTGATTAGCGATTATTCCCACAGAAATGCCATTTAATCTTCCAAATCCGATTATAATATTATTGGCGTAGTTTGGCATAAGTTCAAAAAAATCATTTTCATCAACAATAGAATAAATTATGTCTTGCATATTATAAGCTACAGTTGCTTCCTGAGGAATTATTGTGTCCAAAAAGGATATTTCTTGATCTCTGTATAATTATATCACAGTATACGTTAAAATATTATATTATTTTTATTTTGCTTAATTAATAGAAAATCATAGAACCTACAAAAAGGAATTAAAACAAATACTTACGTATAGTCTAAAGACAATCTTTTGGGCAACGAAAGAACGTGTGATTGTGGTAAATAGGTAAGAAATTCCCTTAAATTTAGTAATGCTTCTATGCCATTAGCCCAGGACTTATGGGCAATGCCAGAAATTGCAGTGTGTACTTCAGAGCCACCTAAATCATCTATATTCACTTCTTCATTTGATACAGTCTGAAATATATTATGTAATATAATAAGATATAAAATTAATTTGAATAATAATTATATAAAGCAATTGCGATGGCAAAGCGCGTTAAAGTGTAGTTAACTGTTTATGGTATATGATACTGATCGAAGCATCCCAGAGCGTCTAAAACCACAGCGTCGACTTCAATGTTCATAGCGTATAAATCGTGTTCGTGTAAGTTTGCTTTGCGTTGCCATTCTCGCTGCCAAATAGTATAGAAAACGTGTAATAGATGGCGCTGAACCTGAAGGCAATATTTAAAGAAGAAGAAAATGCCTTTCCACCAAGACAACACGTTGACAGTCGTCATGGCCAAAATTTACGAATTGCGGATTGAATTCATTTTTCAGCCACTATATTCACCAGATCTACATAATTTTGTAAAACATTTTAATTATGATTAAAAAGTTACCAAATATTTAGAAGACTAAATATTTATTATTTTAATCAAATGTCAATTATTATGTGTACTATTGAAATATATAATTTAATAATTATATGATATTTACATAAATTTAGTTTTCTTCCACGGTTAGTAGTATTTAAAAATAAAATAGCTAATTTTAGGCAATTTTAAATTCAATTCTTACAGTAATTAAACAAGTACAATAAGAAAGGTTGATCGATTTAGAAATAAAATTTTATTCTCTACAAACTTGTATCTATTTAAATGATTTTTGACCACAATAATTTGGGCGACACATCTTTGAAGAAATAATTAATTGAATAGAAAGCTGTAAAGATCAGTTTATTTTTGGTAGTAATAGTTATTTACGTTATAAATCTGCTAAATACATTTTTACGAGAAAACAGTACCCTGGAATATCAAAATGAGAGATTTATATTTAGTTTTTTTTTTTGTTTTTAAATGATTTATGGAAACTATATTTGTTTGTACCATCACTTGTTCATTATTTTAACAATATTGTTGCTGCTCAAGTTATAAATGATTTTATTTTTTTCTAGAAAAATATTTTAAAATTGACTGATTACCACTTATCACTGTATGCGTCTATTTTAGTTTTATTTAATTTCTGTATATTTCAAATTTGGAAACAACTATTAAAGTAAACCTGTTAAATGCAATTGTATTTTTATTTATATAGATAATAACTAAATTAGAATTATAAAATAAATCATAATTTACACTCTTTTAATTATAAATAAAATTGGTAAAATATAATATTAGCTTTGATATAATGTAAATGTAAAAGCAATAAATAATAAAATTTATTGCATTTGTTTTCATATAGTATTTGTAATTTTTTTAATCATATTTACTTTCACGTAGCTATTACAATTAAAAGGATATATGAATATTGTTTTTATATATTGCATTAAAAAATCTTGAAATTTGTTGTCGATTCATTTGGTTCATTGTAATATTCAGCGCCATCTATTACATGTTTTCTATACTATTTGGCAGTGAGAATGGCAACGCAAAGCTAACTTACACGAACACGATTTATACGCTATGAACATTGGAGTGGGAGGTGTTGTCGACGCTATGGGTTGTCGGGGTTAAAGACTTGTCGACACTATGGGTTGTCGACGCTGTGGTTTTAGACGCTATGATACGTACTCATACTGATTCTGTCGCGGTTAAATGTACGATAACATAACATATTCACATAAATAGGTTATCTTTAACTTTAATAGTAGTTTAGAATTTCTTAATATTACTTCTTTTCATTTCTCAGTTTGTTTATATTAGAAACACTGTATTTATGTTTTGTTTTTCGGTGTGTTTGACATTTGACTAGTTTGTGTGAACGAGGTAATTTATTTTTATTTTTCTTTATAGTTAAGGATAAGCCTGGTAAGATACCTTAATTTCTACTTTATTACCAAGAGAACCCTATTTGTTTTCTTTTGTTCAAATGAGGAATAAATGGGTGAAATTTTCATATATACATTAGGGTGGCCCTTATTTTGGGTAAGTTCGAATTTTGTCGGTCTCCACCCGAAATCTGGTTTAAAATCACAAAAAAGTAATAAATTAATTTTTTGAGATTTTTAAAATAAGTTTAACCCGTGCCTCTAGGCCACTTTCACTTTTGCCTTCAGCTCCCAAATCTCAGCAGTGACTATTCAAAATGCAATAACTTTTTTGTTTTTCAATATTTTGACACAATTTCAAGTGTGCATTAAACTAGATGAGATAACGAATTGAACGATTACAATAAACAATAATTTTATATGATTGTTTATTGCTAAACGGATTGGTAAAAACTAACGAAAATAGAGTTTTTTTAAATAAGCAAAAAGTGAATTCACAATAGGTACTGATTCTTTTCTAACAATTTTTGATTATTTTAGACTGTTTTTTAATAATATTCATATTGATTATAACATTTTTATCATATTTTTATTTTATTTTATCATATTTTTAGCCACATATATTTTATCATTTGTAGTGTTTATTTGTAAATGTGTATAAGTGAAAGTGGCCTAGAGGCACGGGTTAAACTTATTTTAAAAATCTCAAAAAATTAATTTATTAGTTTTTTGTGATTTTAAACCAGATTTCGGGTGGAGACCGACAAAATTCGAACGTACCCAAATTAAGGGCCACCCTAATATACATAAATACATAACATCACCCTACATCCCATTAAATGAGGTAGTACGCACTTCAGAAGCTTTCATAGAACAGCCACAAACAGGTTCATAAAAAAAAAATCAGTCTACGTCAATATTCCCATCCGGACACGCGATACACGCTTCAACCATTCTAACGCTTCTTTCATACAATCTCTTTTATGCTTCACACCCGAAGTCCATTATAATGCAACAAACATTTAATCAGATCCATCCTTTCGCTCCAATACACCTATTTCACAAATTTTTCTCTTACGCCTACTTCTTTAACTACAAAACTATAAAGAAGTGAAGGAAGCATCGTCTGCACTGAGCCTTTGAGCCTTTTAATTCTTTTCGACATTTCATCACTGATTCACGAGTTTTATAAGACATTAATTTGATGATTATAGGTCGCGGGTTTTTTTTGTTAGTGTTATTTCGACTAACTCGATGACAACGATCAATTTGGTTTTTATCAACACGCACATTTAGAGAGTCTTTAAAGATGGCACCCTTCTCTTCGTTGACACCAAAGACACGCACATTATTTCTTCTGGAGTATTGCTCCAAGATTTACAAGTTTTATTTAAAATTTTCTATTTCTAAAATAATTTGCACGACTGATCTTTGAAGAAATAAATAATAGAATCACTCGAAAGCTATATAGATAAGTTTCTTTATCGTGGTAATAGTTATTTACTTTATAAGGTCGGTAAATATGTTTTTAAAGTACAAGTTAGATATTTCTGGACGAGATGAAGAAAGGTCAGAGTCTGGAATTTCGAAATGAAATACGAGTAGATTTAAATTTAGTTTTTGTAAGATGTGGTCAAGTTTTATAAAATTTATTTTTTCTAAAAAACAGTCATTATATTTTAATGCCAACATTTAAAAATTGACTAATTATCATTTATCACTGTATGCTTCAGTTATAGTTTTATTTAATTCATATATATTTTCAATTTAGGTACAGATATTAACGTAAAACTGTTAAATGTAATTGTAAATGGAACTGAATTAGAATAATGGAATTAATCTTAATTAATCTGTGTTTATATGTCTCGAATACACACGAACGCTTTTAATTATACTTTAAAAATATAATATTATCTTTAATTAAATTTTTATTGTTACAGTAATAAATAATATAATTTTATTGCATATGTTTTTAAATCATATTTACTTTTACGTTGCTAGGAAAATTAAAGGGATATATGAGTACTGTTTTATATATTGCATTAAAAAAATGTCTATAAACTCATCAATTAATTTTTATTGTGGTGGGAGGCGTTATTGTCGACGTGATTTGTCGATGTCAGACTTGTCGACATTGTGGAATGTACACCTTACGGTTTTAGACAGCGTGACATGATACAGAAAGGAGACTCCATATCGTGTAACGTCTTACGTGAAAGGTTTTTACTTCAATCGACATTTTTATTAGTAAAGTTCCTCAAAATCTATCATATATCTATAAAATTGTGACTGAAAGATTATCAAATGGTTTGCCCAAAAGTAAAACGAAACCGGATTATGTTTTGTATCAAAGTTAAAAGGTATGAAGAAAGATATTCAAACGAATACGCAAAAATTGTAACCGACTGCATAACAATTGTTTTCCCAGAAGTTATTAAAAATCAACTGATTGTCAAAAGTATTTGTTGTCAAATTAAGATTTTGAAAAGAGAATTCGAATAAAATTATTTTGTTTCAAATTAAAGTTTTTTAGGAATGAATTTAAACAGAATAATTTAAAATAGCGACCGTAGGTAATTATACATTTTATTAATCTACAATAGAATATATGTTTTATCCGTATTTTAAATTCTAAAAATTATTTTTTCAGGGTCCGCAGAGACTAGCGTGAGGGTCGGCAAAGCCGGTTCATCCACAGGTCAGAAGTGTTGAGTAGACAGTAGTGGTCGTAGCCCTATTATATAACTGTAATTTTTAATAATATTCATATTGATTATAACATTTTTATCATATTTTTATTTTATTTTATCATATTTTTAGCCACATATATTTTATCATTTGTAGTGTTTATTTGTAAATGTGTATAAGTGAAAGTGGCCTAGAGGCACGGGTTAAACTTATTTTTAAAATCTCAAAAAATTAATTTATTACTTTTTTGTGATTTTAAACCAGATTTCGGGTGGAGACCGACAAAATTCGAACTTACCCAAAATAAGGGCCACCGTAATATACATACATACATAACATCACCCTACATCCCATTAAATGAGGTAGTACGCACCCCAGAAGCTTTCATAGAACAGCCACAAACAGGTTCATAAAAAAAAAATCAGTCTACGTCAATATTCCCATCTGGACACGCGATACACGCTTCAACCATTCTAACGCTTCTTTCATACAAGCTCTTTTATGCTTCACACCCGAAGTCCATTATAATGCAACAAACATTTAATCAGATCCATCCTTTCGCTCCTATATACCTATTTAACAAATTTTTCTCTTACGCCTACTTCTTTAACTACGAAACTATAAAGAAGTGAAGGAAGCATCGTCTGCACTGGTTTGAATGTAAATTTTACACAATTGCAGTTAAACACTCCATAGTAAAAACTGAAAATGAATTTTAAAAATAAGAAAGGAAGGTAGTATCGGCCTGTGCTTGTTTGACAGTGAATTCCATATAATTGCACTATATAAGAATAGTAAACGAATCAAAAGATAAAAAAGAAAAGGAGTATCGCTTAGCATTTGTTTTTAAAGTTAATTGTACACAATTGTGGGCAAATATTTGAAAAATCTAACCAATGAATTTAACATCAAGAGTCATGCTCGTTTCATTATTCATCACATTTATCTCGCAGTTAATCTTCGCCAAACATTCCTATCCTGACTCACCACTTTCGCTTCAACCACATTCATAATTCCTTTCATACAAGTTTGTTTGTTCTTCATTCTCGGAATCTTTCGTTCGCGCAACAGTCCTTCAATTATATTTATTCAATTAATCCTAGGTCGTCCACGTATACTTTCACCCAATTTCACCAACATACACCTGTTTCACTCATCTTTCATTCGACATACGTTTCACATGACCAAACCATCACAACTGACTTATTCCCACTATTCTAACAACATTCTTCCCAATGATGAATGTTTGTTGTGTGTTGATGGATTTTGGTTGTGAGAAAAGAAAAAGTTTGTATGGAGGAAGTGTTAATGCGGTCGAATCGAGTATCGTGTGTCATGATGAGAATGTTGACGGGTTCGTGCTACCCCATTTAATGGGATATAGCGTGATGTTATGTATGTATGTATGTATGTATGTATTCTTCCCAATCACATATTCATCATACACCAATGTATTCCGGACACGGTCTCTTCTAGTACATTCACACATACCCCGCAAATACCTCATTTCCACAGCAGTTATACGCCGTTCATATTTCCTCATCCACACCCAACATTCGCTATCATACATCAACGTAGGCACTAACACACTATTTATTATAAACACACAATCGTGCATCTCTGGATACATTCATGGTTCGAGTTAAAATTCCAAGAGCACCCAATACTTTTCTTTTAATCTCTTTATCAATAGAAAAAAATATAAATTATTCTTTACGTTGTACAGATGTGTAATATTGGCAGCGTATTAAATTCAAATTTGATTTATTTAAAAGTATCTCAACAGAAATTTAAATTATACCAATTTGTGTATTAGTGCATCATATATTTGAGTGTATTATAAATTTAAGTTTGCAGTGGTGATCTACTTAAGAAAACATTTGTATGTCATTAAATTTCTTACTAAATTTTAAAAAATCAATTGCTAAAAACAAAAATTATAAATTTGTATGTGTTAAAGGATTTAAAATTTTTGGACATAAAAATTAAACTTCCCTATAGTTGTTTTAATTAAGTCTGAAAGTGATATAAATAAAATAAAATAAGTTACTTTGCATAACTACTAACTATTTTTACTTCCTCTTGCGGTTAGAATGGATGTGGAAATTTATTAACAAAATGTACACGGACTGAAAACTAAATTAAAAGACCTTTACAATGAAATATCACTACATAATTATGATATAATATTTTTAACTCAGACCTGGTTAACTAAAACAGTGTTCGATGCAGAAATATGTGATTTAAATTATTATACTATCGTCGTGATCGTGATGATGCTCTAAAATTACAAGGTGGTGGAATACTAATACTTGTTTCTAATAAATATAAATCTAAATTGCAACCGCAGTGGAACTCACCGAGTGAAGATCTATGGATAACCATATTTATAAATAATACTATCATACATTTGTGCTGTGTATACGTTCCTCCCTCTTCTGTATTTGATGTCTATTAAAATCACCTTCACAATGTGTGTACTGTAAGTTGGCAACATCCTGATGACTTCTTATTCATTGCTGGCGACTACAATCTACCCGGAATTCAATGGTCACTAAATAACAACAGTTTCAGTCCCATTTCTCTCACACTCAGCACTATTCATACCGAACTAATTATACAATTAATATGTGTAACTTACAACAGTTTAATGGCATAATGAACAATAATAACAGAATCTTAGATTTGATGTTATGTACACATACAAGTACTACTAAAATGTCCGACTCAGTCTTAAGTTTTATAGATAACCACCATCCACCGTTAGTTTCGGAATTATCTACTTCCAATCCATTGTTTTTAGAACAGAATAACAATATAGCCTTTAACTATCATAACACTAACTTTGAACAATTAATTAATAAGTTATCTTGCGTCAATTAGAATAATCGCCTTATTTATCCACATCTAAATGCTAAAGTACAGTGTTTTTATAGTATACTGTATTCTTTAATATCAAATCATGTTCCACTGAAAAAAAAAATTAGACAAATGAACATCACCCCGAATGGTTTAGCAAATCACTCATGAAAATTATTAATGAAAAAAATAAGCCCCATAAGAAATAGAAAATATACCTAAATATGTCTGATTATCATGCTTTCACTTTACTACGAAAAAGAGCTAAATTATTAGCTAAAATAGACTTCAATGAACACATTACTAAAATAGAAAATATTATACAAAGTAATCCGAAGTCCTTTTGGAATTATATTAAAAGTTTAATGAAAAGTAACAACATACCAAATGTTATTGTATACAATGACAAAGAAGCTACATCAGGTATTTGCAACTTATTTGCTGACTACTTTGAATCCGTTTATGTAGATACTATAAATTTTAACCCAGAACTCGACAAGGAATACCTTCAAAATATAAATACAGATATTAATTTAAGTTCCCTTTACATAACACACGATGATATCCTCTTTAAATTATAAAGTTTAGATATGAAGAAAGGTAATGGTCCTGATGGTATATCCCCTAAATTTATAAGAACTTGTGCTTACTACTTAGTTGTACCTTTCTTCATTATCTATAATCAATCATTTAAACTTGGTATAATCCCCAACGAATGGAAATCATCGAATGTTACACCAGTATTCAAATCGGGTAATGTGAATATTGCATCTAACTATATACCAATATCTATAGAATCTACATTTGGTAAAATATTCCAGGCTATTATTACTGATAAATTTAAACACTCTTTTGAAAGTTACATAATTCCTGAACAACATGGATTCTGCGAAAAGAAATCTGTATTAACAAATCTAATATCCTTTATTGAATATTTAACTAAAAATTTAGACAATGAAACTCAAGTTGATGTCATATATACAGATTTCAGTAAAGCTTTTGATCGTGTTAGTCATGATGTCTTGAATATTTAACTAAAAACTTAGACAATGAAACTCAAGTTGATGTCATATATACAGATTTCAGTAAAGCTTTTGATCGTGTTAGTCATGATGTCTTATTATGTAAATTATTGAATTATGGTATACATGGAAATTCGAGAAAAATAAGAAAATTGAGAAATACTAGAAATAATTTTTATACAAATATTATAGGTGGCTATGTGAAAATAAACAAAATGTAACAGTGTTATACAACTTAAAAAACTAAAGCAACAAATTCAGTAACAAAAACAACTTAAAACAAATTATTTTCACATAGCCACCTATAATATTTGTATAAAAATTATTTCTAGTATTTCTCAATTTTCTTATTTTTCTCGAATTTTTTCAGATACATTAATAAAAACTAATACACCGTTGAAAAGAAAAAAAATGGCGGTTTTTATTTTAGTAAAATAATTATAGGTTGCTATTTAAAAAATAAAAGTTGATAGTCGTATCTTGTAAACCTGACTTTATAAAAAATATCTACATCTGCTATCAAATAGTATATTTAAAATAATAAAACTTTCATATGAACCATTTTTTTCTATTACTCATAATAAAAAAGTTAAAGGGGGGTCCTCCCAGACTCACCCTGTATTACTTTATAATGCCATAGTACGATTACAGCTTGAATATTTGACTTGTATATAGAATCCATATTATGATGTACATGTTAAACTAATAGAATCCGTTCAAAAATAGTTCATTATCATTCTATGCAAAAGATTTCATATTGATTACTCTAACTATCATGATATATTACGCAAACTTAAATTAATATCACTACAGAATAGAAGAACTATCAACGACATTATTTTTATGTATAAAGCAATTCATAGCATGATTGATAATTAGCTTTTTATACATTTATTTGATTTATATGTTTCGGCTAAGAATACTAGATCTAAAAATTTGTTTATTGTACCTACAAGCAAAACGAATCTCTTTAAAAATTTCCAAATCAATAGAGTGATGCAGCTTTATAATGATAAGTTTCAACACTTTGATATTTTTGACTTAATAATAAATCAATTGCGAAACTTTTGACTGGCGAATTTCAATAATAATTACATTTTAATCTTGTTCTGTATATCTAAATTTATGTTTTAATTCTTTATGTTTATATTAATACTTTTTTGTATACGTGGAACCATCTTGGTCTTTGACTGTAGTGTTCCCTCAAAATCAAATAAATAAATAACTAAATAAAAATACGTTCATCCCTCGAAACCATACTATCGAAGTATACAAATTTCTCTGGACCCAAATTGGGAATATTTATGTAATTTTTAGTTTAATAAACATTTGTAGAATTGTTCTCATCTTGATATTTCTATGGAAATTTTTCTATATACGAGTAGTTTTGTTGGATATATAAATTTTACAGTGGTCCATAATTCTTTTATGTCTTTTATATTACTGAGTTTTTGCTTTAATTATTCTTTATTTTATTATTGCAATTCTAAATAATTTCAAAAGTTTTTCTTATTTTGATAACATAGCATTCCCGAAATGATGCTTCTTGGATAAGTGAAAGGACTAACGAACTTTAGTTCTAAGCTGGTACGAGTTTTATTAAACCTTGGTTTGTTTTTATTTGTGAATTGGATATTGTCAAATTACGTTTTGTGGATTAAGCATTCACTGCAGGTTTATAATTGATATTTTATACCTTGACTATAAAAAAATTTAAAGTTTTAATCGGCTTACCTTCACTTTTCTAATTTTTATTCTGAATATTGTTTAGAACCGATTTGTTACTTAATCAGTTATAGTTATATATTTTGTTTGTTACAAAAAATATACTAAATATTTTTAAATATTTTATAATAACGAATAACGTTTCAATTATTCAGAGTGAGTTTTTTAAAGCAACCAATAAGTTTTCTAACTTAAGAGGAAAAATAAATACACATACATACATAACATCACGCTATATCCCATTAAATGGGGTAGCATAGAGCATCCACTAAAAGATTAATTAAAAAAAAATCAGTTCACGTCAACATTCTCATCCGGACACACGATACTCGTTTAGATCACATTAACACTTCCTCCATACGAACTCTTTCCTTCCTCACAACCAAAATCCATCATTACGCAACAAACCTGCATTCTCATCCATCCATTCGCTCCTGTATACCTGTTTCGTAAATCTTCACTTATGCCCACTTCTCTAACAACAAATCTATAAAGAAATGAAGCCAGCATCGCCTGCACTTGTTTAAAAATACATTTAACACAATTGCAGTTAGACACTAAATAGTAAAAAAATTTAAATAAAGAAAAATAGATGAGGAAGGAAGGAAGCATCTTTCTGCGCTTTATTTTTTAAATTGAATTCCACACAACTGCAGTTGGACACTCTATAGTAAAAACCCTGGTACGATTCCCACAGGCGACAAACAATTTTCACCAATTTAAAATCTACCCCTGTGACTCCTCCTCCACTAACATCATTGGGGGCCGTGATGTGATGGCTGGTAACCGCACTTCACGCAAAGAAATATATCACTTACCGAAATCTGCTTCGGCAGAGTGCCACACCCAGTAATGGGTAAATGGCGTGATGATATATTTATTTATTTTATTTTATAGTAAAAACAGAAAATGAATCATAAAAATAATAAAAGAAGGGAGCATCTCTCTGCGTTTGTTTTTGAAGGTGAACTCCACACAATTGCAGGTAAACACTCGAAAAATCTAACCAATTAATCTAAAATCAAGAATCATACGCTTGTCCTTTTCATCATATTTATCCCGCAATTATATTTTGCAAAACAGTCTTATACTGACACACCACTTTTGCTCCAACCACATTCATATTTTTTTTCATACAAGCTCGTTTAATCTTCTCGCTCTGAATCTTTCGTTCACGCAACCATCATTCAATCATATATTTATCCATTTGTTCCTAGGTCGTCCACGCAAACTTTCACCCTCAATTTCACCAACATACACCTGTTTTACCAATTTGTCATTCGACATACGTTTCACATGAAAAAACCATCTCAACTGACTTATTCCCACTCTTCTTATAACATTCTTCCCAATCGCACATTCATCATACACCAATGTATTCCGGACCCGATCTCTTCTACAATATCCACACTCACTCCGCAGATACCTCATTTCCACAGCAGTTATACGCCGTTCATGTTTCTTCATCATACCCAACATTCACTACCATATATCAACGTAGGCACTAACATACATTCACGTTCCGAGTAAAGGATCCCAGAGCACCCAATATCTTGTATCCAGCAGATACTCTTCTTTCAATCTCGCTATTAATACGTCCATCCCACGAAAAGATACTCTCCAAGTATACAAACTTATTTACTTGACCCAATCTCACACTATTCACCGAAACATTTCAATCAGTCACCAAATCACTCTTCTCAAACATTAACACTTTAAATTTATCAACATTCAGTAATAGATTTAAACCTTTTCCTAATTCATTTATACTTAGAATCATTCTTCTCAATTGTTCTTCAGATTCACCCATTACAACTACATCATCCGCATAAGCTAACGCAGGCACTACACTGCCACCAATACGTACACCATCCACCCCATTCAGCGATTGTCGTAACAACACATCCATATACAAATTAAACAACCACGGAGACATCCCACAACCTTGTTTTACACCAACATCTATAGAAAACCAATCACTCAATCCACCATCAACTCTCACCGCAGTCTCGCTATCTTCGTATAATGCACGAATTGCTCCTAACAAATTACCATTTATACTGTACTCTAGAAGTACATCCCACAGAATATCTCGATGAACACTATAATATGCTTTTTTAAGATCGAGAAAGCCACAGAACACTTTCTTGTTCTTAGCAAGTGATTTCTCAACAATCATACGAAAAGAAAACAATTGATCTACACACCCTCTCTCAGGCAAAAATCCACCTTGCATATTACTTAACTTGGAGATTGTTAACGTTCGTACCTTGTGAATAAGAATCTTCCTGTACAACTTCCCTACCACACTCAACAAACTTATCACATGGAAATTAGTACAATCACTCGAACTACCTTTGCCCTTAAATAAAGGACAAATGATAGCACGTTTCCAATCAGCAGGAGCCACACACCGTTTCAAACAAAATCTAAATAAATAAACTAACAAATCAAATAATCTCTCACCACCATACTTCAACATCTCATACGATATACCATCCAAACCAGGAGCTTTACCATTCTTCAAACGTAACAATGCAAAACTAACTTCAATTTCATCTATATCCCATTCATCATTTTTCTCTTGCATTTTCACTACAACAATTCGATCCATTTACGCTACCATATAAACCTCTAAAATACTCACATCATCTCTTTCTAACATCTAATTCATTCCACAATAACTCACCATTCGCACTCTTAATCGCTTTCACCGCTCTTACATTACCACCTCTCAATCTCTTCACACTGAACCAAAACATTCTTTTATTCATAGTAAAATCATTCATCATTCTTTCACTCATCAAATCATCAAAACGCGCCTTACTTTCTCTCACTATTCTCTTAACATGTTTATTATTTAACTTTTTATATTCTAGCAAACATTTATCACGTAAACTTTCAGACACATCTTTTACATGTAGAAATCGCAAATACGCTCTCTTTTTCTCCTCAATTGCTTCTTTCACTTCATCATTCCACCATGCATTCCTTGGACTAGAGCCTAATCTGGATTCATCATAAACTTCTTTTGCACATTTAAGAACTGTATCCTGAATTAAGTTCAAGAATAATAGCACATTAATGTGAGATTATTCATTCTACAGTATTGCGAATTCTTAAAAAACATAAATACCACCCTTAAAAGATGGAATTCCATCAAGACATTTCACTCATTGACGAAGAAAGTAGGAGAGTGTTTTGTGAAGATATGCAAGAACGAGCAAATCGGGATCATAATTTTCTTGCATCTATTTGCTTTACCGATGTGTGTACCTTTACACTTAACAATAAACCAAACATTCAAAATTATAAGCACTGGGCTCAAGAAAATCCAAGTTTAAATATTACCACCAGAACGCAATATCCTCAAAAAATTAATATTTGCGCAGGCATTTTTAATAGCAATATTATTGGACCAATTGAGATCGTTGGCAACTTAAATTTTGAAACATACTTATAACTATTGATTAACGAGATTGGCCCTGCATTAGACGGCGTAGCGCGCGAAAATCAGGAGGTCTGGTGTCAGCAAGATGGCTGCCCAGCTCATTTCGGAGTAAATGTAAGAGCTTATTTAAACCAAGCATTTCCAAATCGCTGGATTGGTCGCGGTGGAACTTTAAATTGGCCGGCCAGATCTCCTGATTTAACACCTTGCGACTTTTTGTATGGGGTCATCTTAAATGTAAAATTTATAAGCAACGTCACCCAAATATTAATTCTTTGAGAGTAGCTATCGTGAATGAGTGCGCCTTAATCACAAATAGGCAACTCGCTAATGTAAGATGTACAATAGACTTGGTTATTGCATGGCTGAAAACGGAGGTTTATTTGAATATTTATTATAATAATAAATTGTAGTGATTATTTTATTGAGAGAATTATTGTTTCATATTTGAATTGTAATAGATAGGTTATAATTTTTACATGAAAAACCCTATATGATATAAACGTTTCATTGAAATGTACAATTGTTTATTTATTATTAAATCGTAATAATAGGTATGGAGCTTTTTGTAGAAATTTTATTGAATGATTAATTTGTCGGGGGTAAAATATCAAATAGACAGAAAAACATCAAGCATTTATCTATTTTTGTTTTACTTCCATGACTATTTGAATTTTCAAGGTAATTTTTTTATATTCTTTTTATTTAATTTCTGTCGTTACAACGCATGTAAATGTAATTCTGTTTAATGATTTAGGTGCGGAATGTTATGCTCTGCAACATTAAATTGAAGCATTTTTGCCTAAAATAATTTGGGGAGCAATGCGCACGGAATAACTATTTTTTCATGTTAATCGCCTATGTACACAGGTATGATGTTCCACCCGGTGTATATATATATATATATATATATATATATATATATATATATATATATATATATATATTGGTTAAAAAAGGGTAAAAAAATTTCAGGGTATACACATTTCGATCCCATAAAGTAGGGATTAGGCCGTCACGTAACAACCTGTATTATTATTACTTGACAGCAGCAAAATTTTGTTCCTTTGTTTTTGTTTGTCATCCTAGCCTACTGCACATTAATATTAAAAATTAAAAATTATTTACATTTCAATTGATTTTGCTCAATATTTTTATTATATAAAGATGTAGAATGGTTACATGGTTGAATTTAGAAAAAAAAACCTGTATCAAATAGACCTAAAAAATAAGTATAATCCTATTTGAAATAATGTGTTGTAACTTGAGAATCACTGGTTTAAAAAATTATTTTATTATTGAAACAAATGCCCCCCTTGGTCTTCTACAACTTTGCTTTATAATATTTTTTTGTAACTATAATAATAAAGAAAATATAGGTGGTGGTCGGTTTCGCTGCTACAGCCTGTACATATATATATATATATAATGTGATATATGTTGCTTATTTCAAATTATTCTATTATTTCAGTAATTAACAAAATAATTTACTATACCGGGTGTATTGATGCAATCCTAATAAAATAAAGTTAATATAACAGATCTGAGTAATTAATTAAAGTATTAAACTTTTTATTGTGTGAAATATCTTTTATATATTATGGTACTTAAAATTTTCTCTATAATTAATAGGTAAATACTAAGAGCAAAATTATAATCCAACATTGTATTTATTATAGTTATAAAAATATACACCCTGCACACAATACAAATAAATATATCATAACACTTTTCTTATATTTAAGCGCGTGAAGTTTGGTTACTTTTTTAATTTATCAGATGTGCAAAGTTCCGTTGAGTAGGCGTGAAAAGGATAGTATTTAAATTACGTATTATGTCAATTATTATAATTGTTATCATAACACGTTCGTTGAATTATATACTATTATTATCGATTACAAAAAATAGTAGTAATGCAATACGTACTTTAACGACATCAGGTCCAGTTATGAATAAATGGGAAGTATTGTCCACCATGAACGTGAAATCCGTAAGTGCCGGAGAATACACAGCACCTCCAGCACAGGATCCCATTATGAGAGAGATCTAAATTTACAAAAAAAAATAATTTTAATAATATTTATCATTTTTTTGTTTTATTTTAGTGTTAGATTATATCTATTAAAATTAGTCGACATTTTAAATTTGTTCACGACTGAAATTTAAAAATGGCATAAACTTAAAAATAGATATGGATAGATGTGTCTCCTTTTGTGGTACAAAAATTTAACAAACTCAGAAACACAGAGTGATTTCAGAAAAGCTCAAAATGTGTAAGCTACGAGAGATACAAAGAGAGACAATACGAGGTCTGTTAAAAAAATATGTAGACTGTTTGAATTGCGCGGGCCCAGTTGGTTTTAGGAAAATCCGCTTATTGCAAGGCAGTTTTTTAATTGCTAATATCAGAATGGATTGATTAGCTACGTGGTTGTTTGTGAAGTTTGTTCTGTTCGTTGGAGGATTGTAGAATAAGTGACTTGAACGAGTAAATAGTTGCTGTGAAATTTTGTGTTAAACTCGGAGAATCTGCTAGTGAAACTTTTGATATGCTCAAGACAGCTTACGGCGACGTAGCTATGAAGCGTGTGACATATTTTAAGTGGAATGCACGTTTTAAAAGTAGTCGTCAGTCGATTGAAGACGATGTGTGTCCTGAATGTCTTTCCACGTCAACTGACGATTCACACGTCAACAAAATTAATACTTTGGTTCGAGGAAATCGTCTGACGGAATCCTGAAGACTGTAGGATATCAGTTGGATCATGTCACGAGATTTTGACCGAAAAATTGAAGATGCACCGCATTGCTGCGAAATTTGTTTCACGCTTGTTGACGGATGACCAAAAAGCCCATCGCGTTCAGGCTTGTCAGAAATTTATTGGACGTTCAGAGGAAGATAAAATCTTCTTGTTGAAGATCATAACAGGTGACGAATCTTGAATGTACGGTTATGAAATCGAAACAAAAGTTCAATCGTCCCAATGGATGAGTGACACATCTCCCAAACCAAAAAAGCTCGCTAAGCTCGTTCTAATATCAAGGTGACGTTGACAGTTTGCTTCGATGCTCAGGGTGTTGTCCACCACGAGTACCTCCCCCGAGGTTTCACAGTGAACTAGACTTACTACATACAAGTTATTAAGCGTCTGCGAGACGGTATCCGGCGGTATCACGACAACGCTCCATCTCATTCAGCCCTTAGAATTCGCGAGTTTTTTTAAGTACTCTGAAGAGCACCCAGACATGTAACTTCTAAATAAGGTATATTTGTTTTATGACGTGTCTAAGTATATTTTAACAAACCTTGTATAGAAATTTCTAACATAGAGACGAGTTGGCAACCCGCTCATTATTTCAATTAAGAGTATTACATTAATAACTGTATATCGTACGCACTATAAACTGCAATGAACAACAACTTTTTACCCTGAATATGGGTACATAATGGATCGTATGTAATAGTATATTATGTACTAAGTTGTTATAAACGCCTCTTTAGTTACCAGTATTTAAAGAGGCTATAAAATGGAGTTATATACTACGATCGCAAATGAAGACAACAAAATGATTTTAAGTTTTATGAATTATTACAAAAGTAAGGTTGTTACAATGACAGATGCCTGAAGCTAACTTCACCCCGTACTTAATATCTCAAGCCGTGACTAAAACGATCGAAGCCACGGCAAGTAAACATGTGATTAAAATGTTATTTAACGCCATGGTACGTACGTTAAATGACATTTTAATAACGGGAGTAGACAAAAATATATATTTTTTTACATACACTACGTATTAGAAATATGTAAATCTAATAAAATAAGTCTCATATTTTTTTCAGTATTCAATAGTTAATTCAAAACTACTTCAACACGTTTAAAATTTAAATAGTTGTTAATTAAACGTCAAAGCCAGCACTCTTAGTAGACTTTCTCCCAAACATACATTTTTTTTTATTTTTCGCATCATATATACAACAATATATCTAACACTATCGAGGCTCCCCATGATGGGACTAAATCCAACACAAAATCAAATAAATCGGTTGCACCGTTTAAATTACAGCCTTCTTCCTCTACTAAGTTGAATCTTTAGTAAATTAGGTATTGGCTATATACTTGTATATGAACTAGTGGCCGGCTGGCTTTTCGGACACTAAAATAGGATCCATTTATGCAAAATAATTAACAACTAACTAGATCAATTACCGACCGAAAAAAATCAAAACTGCTATCGAGCCCTTTAATAGTATATTATAAGCCAAGGTTGAGAAGATGATCATTATTGACCAAGCGCCAAGATTGTACCCCGAAGTGCAACCGAGGGATACAAGACGCATGGTCAATAATGATCTTTTCAACCGTGGTTTATGAACAATTTTTTTCACTACTAGCTCTTAAATCCTATGTAACGAATTTTTTTAATAATCATAACATAAGCAATTTGATATGAATACTTGTTAATATCTACAAAAACCGAGAAGGCAGAAATTAAATTCTATTGTTCTTAGCATTGTTATTTAAAATATTTGTATCCTCGAGAAAATTTGTCCTGGTAGATTCTTTTTGGGTTGAAATAGTTAAAAAATATCTAAATAAGAGGCCCACTCCTGACATGGCAAAAGTATTCATTAGTTTCTGACATGGCAAACATACAAAACAAAATATACGACATAATATAATAAGCAAGATATCCAAATATAGTTCCAACATTTTTAAATTTAGATAACTCAGAAACTTACATTGGGTTACATTTGCTATCATTTTGGCAGTAACATATCTCTAAAACGTCATAACCTCAACCAATGATGCCAGAAATTCTAAATGCAACTTAATATGCCCGTGGGTAACCTTACTGCAACTTGCGGGCACTCACGTGACAAAATGACGTAAAAACAGCTGTTTGGGTACAAACGTCAAAAAATCAGCCAGCGATCACTGCACCACCTATATAATTAACTATTTTTGGGGACGAGATTTTAAAAGAGATTCTTTCGTAGTTCACCCCTTTGGCTGTAAACAATTGTTTAAAGTTTTCTGTGTTGACTTTATCGTTTGTGTATAATAATAAACGTATCTGATACTTTGAATACTAGTCATGTTTTCCATTTCTTATATAAAATTACAATTATATCCCTAAAATGAACAAAACTGTACAATGTAAGATTACTAAATAATATTACAATAAACATTTACCTTTTCGAGAATTTAACAATAAATATAACAATAAATAAATACATAAATACATATTTCACAATATAACAGTAAAGCACACACATATGTAAAATGTGACAGTTTCAAAGATACTTACAATTCAAACTGAAATTTGCCTGGGATTGCAAACTTGAAATTAGGCGCCAATTTTAAATTCATAATTAATATTTTTCTTCCATTTAACGAGTTAAATAAGTTCAGAAGCTTGAATTTCGTTGAAAAGTGACAGTTCTCATTATTTACCTAGGTCAATAATAATTTATGGGGTAGGTGGCTCAGTGGTATCGAGTCGGCCTGTGAATCTTGAGAACCTTGGTTCGATCCCCACAGCCGACAAACAATTTTCACCAATTTAAAAAATCTACCCCTGTGGCTCCTCCTCCACTAATATCTTTGGAGGCCGTGATTTGACGGCTGGTAACCGCACTTCACGCGAAAAAATATATCACTTACCGAGATCTGCTTAGGCAGAGTGCCACACCCAGTGATGGGTAAAAGGCGTGATGATATATTTATGATATATATGATGATATATATATTTGTCAATAATAATTCATTATTGACCGTTGTTAAGGACGCGGTAGTGAAAAACAATTTCACGACTCAAACCGAAGTCAATAATGGCATGTTGTTAGGCTAGTAGTAAAAAAAAAACTTTTCATTTGATACCGGACACTATAGATTTTGGTGCATTAAATTAAAATAATAGACCAGCAAAAAATATAAAGCTCTTTTATATAATACCAAACACGATTTTTTTTATTTCTCAATTTATTTCAAAACTAGTCTACTATAAATATGAACAGCAATTTTATTTTGACTTAAATTACTTAATATATTTAATCACTAAAAATAGATCCAGTGGTATTTTTCAGACGTTGGACACATTTATCAGCATAAACCTTAACATCAACTCAGCTGATGGCACAGATACACAAGTACACATTTTCGCACAAATTGTAACACATGTAATGAAAAATCATACACAAGCAACAAACTTCACTACACATAAAGATATATTAGAGGACACATATTTACGCGCATTAAGCAAAGAAACAATACAAGAAAAGTATAACGCATACAACACACGAATTAAATATTAAATAAAAACTAATTACATCCTAATGACAACTAAGAGTACATTAAGACACAATAATAGCATCCTTTTTTACCGATGAGCAAAAGACTAAGGCATTAGCCAACGTCTTCAAGACTGTTCATCATATTGAGCTCGATTCAAAGTCTGAACAAATACATAACACAAACACAGTTCACGAATATTGAAACACAACAAATGACACTAACACACGCACACTCTGAGGTAACTAAAATCATAAAACACCTACCAAAGCAGAAAGCGCCAGATCCCGACACGTTTATTTAACACCAAGCTGCAGTGAGATAGTTTTATATTTCAGGCTTGAGTGGGATTCAAACTCTATATCTTCCGATTCGTATGCCGAAACGGTAACCACAGCACCGTGCTGCCAAACATAGTCCTTTACCTAACATAATTCTTCAAAATCTCTCCCGGAAAACCTTTGTCCAGCTATACATCAATTCAATTATCATATTCCACTACTAACCACCATCTTGGAAAATTTCCACGGTTATCCTAATTCCAAAACAGAACACAGATCATAACCTTCTTACAAGTTACCGTCCCATTAGTTTTCTTAAATTCCCGCGCTAAGATCGCTAAAAAGGTATTTTTCTACGATTGCTATGAAAAGTTGACAATTACGCTCTCATGTGTCATCGTAAAGTTGACGTTTTCTGTGGAATAATCGAAAAATATCTTTTTTGCGCGTCTCCAATGGCAACGCTCGAAAAAGACGTTATATGCGCACGTTTCCAATGGCAATGCGCGAAAAAGATATTAAATTTGCGCTTATTTCAATAGTTACCAGGGATACAAACAAAACAGAAACTTGTCATATTGTCAGTTGACAGAACGAATTTATTTTCAGTACTTATACGTTTTTGAATAATTTTAAGAGGCAATCGTAGAAAAAAATATGTGTGTATCACGAGCGTAAAGTGTCTTTGTTCCTTTTACATTATTGCAGCTCTCGCCTACGGCTCGCGCTGCAATTACCGTGCTCGAGTAACAAAGAATCACTTTACGCTCTTAATACACAAATAACTATTATCTCCCCGATTCCAAACTCCATATAACTCTACCCTTGCAGTTCGGTTTCCATCCCGTCATACAGCCAGGGGCGCGCCAGGAGCATGCGGCACCTGTGTCAAAATTTTTGATGGCGCCCCATTAATTAAAAACATTTGTATCAAAAACTAATATTATAAATATTTTGCATACCTAGGTGATAAGAGTGTAACGCAACTTTCGTTGTGCTACAATAATCAACCTTACGCTCCCTGGGGGATGAGCCCGGGTTGGACGGTTGAACCGCGGCTAAACTCAGTGAAGATGGGAGTGAGTCGGAGAAGGGGGTGATAAATCACAAATGAATTGGGCGCCAGCCGGCCTGAGCCGCGACCGGTTCAACAAAAGTACTACGGCCGACAAAGTACGGGATACTTCCCAGGACGGGACTACGAGAGGTTTCAAATACTTCAAATAACAAAAGGAGAATGCGGAAAATTAATAATATATTAACGCAATTAACGAGCAAGTTACACAGGACACAATAGTCGTTGCTACACGATAGCTGGATCGTAAATCCACTTAAGATCAAAACGCGTCAAAGCGGATACTAGCATAAACGGAGGCGGGGCGCTGCGTTTCGCCGTAGCGACTAGGGCTGCGGAAAAGTCTACACCTAAAATGAACTGGCGTATACCGACGTATGACGTATCATTGGCCAATAATTCGTTTACGCGGCGCGACCGAACGTACTTGACTACAGAATCGCAGACCCTAACAACTATTACGTTGCACAAGCAACACACCTCGTCAGTGACCACAACGTCACTACAAATGACTCTACCAAATACTCTTAACTGGATTTTCACAAATAAAATCTGTAACTACTCTTAATTATCTTGCTCAACAATAACTTAAATAATCTCGTGAGCAGAAGGCACACGAACCAAAGTATAACAATACAATACATAAATCGCAAATACGACACAACGTAATGATTACAAGAAAAATGAATAAATAAAACAAATGATTGTGGCTTAGCTGTATGGCGTCCAGGCGTGAACGGGACAGGTGGCAGCAGTGACACAACTCGGTCTGCCAACCGGATGTCCAGAATCGTCACTTCCCAAGATGGCGGACAAGCACGTGAAATGGGAACGTCACGCAGCGTCACTTCCGCTACACGTGGCTTCTTTTCCAAACTGCTGGGCTTTACTCCCTTGGCAACAATTAACAGGAACTCCTCCAATGCAACGCCAACGAGCTAGTGCGCTCACATCAGCTTCGATGCCAGGAACACGGGCACACAGCATAAACCCACAATGGCACGGACAGCTGACCAGCCACAAAAATACGTAAACACGTACAACGTACAACAAAACGTACATAAAACGAACTGGCTGTCGTCAAACATAAAACGAAAACGAAAAGAAAAAGCCTAAAACAAACGACTGCAATTAGGGCCATGTGCGAGGGAAAGCTATTAACAGGCTAACTTTACTTGACTAAAGGCAGATTCACTAACAAATGAACAGACATCTTTACCTGAGTTCTTGGGCGGCTTCAAGTGGCAGAAAATATGTGATCTTTCCTACTGGGAACCAAATCCGGAACAACTCCGACGAATAATGCAGTTACCTAAACTGCAATATTCCTTAAATGGTACTATTTCCCAAATCCCCACCAGGGTATTTCGCAAACAAACTGGTTTGCCGAAAAATAAATGAAAATAGCCCATCTTCCAATATTCAAAACTCACATTTCCGCAACAGACGTCGTTCGAAAAGACAAAACAAAAACTGAATGCGTTCGAAATCGAACCTGTGACATTCTGCCAAGAAAAGAGAGCGCTGCGCGAAGACAAGGACAGCCTCCGCCTAAATTCGAATGGTGCCGGTAAAAAGGCGCGCCTAGCCGACAATAATATCGGCAGAGCTACTTCGCGGCAAACGGCCACTAATTGTCTGACAGCTAAACAAACAAAGTGATAACCTACAAAAATAGTAATGAGAACAAGAGAAGCTGAATCTAAGTTTTGCTATAAACTGGAGTACTAAAAGAAGGAAATCTAACTGATGCTAAGTATTATCAAAATTGATCGGTCAATAATTAATTGATAATTAAATTTCAGGTGCTGATACACAATAAACAATGAACCGAGTGAAATTCGAAGAAGGGCTCAAAATGAACCGTAACAATTCTCCCCCTACTTGTCCAGGAAATTTTCCCAAAAATTTCCGATAAGAAAACTCTACAGAGGACGCGAATCCCCAAAAAAATGCAGCTACTATGTACAAATAAATTTTAAAAAATTGACTGAATTTAATTAACTACCAATCGAATAATTCTCGGAATTCTATGTGTCGGGAAGACAGCTTTGTTCGTTCTCCATGTTAGCCTCCAACGTACGAGAACTCAATGACAACCAAATGTAACTAAAACTAAAATTAATTTAAATACTAGTTGCAGAATACTGTCCAAACCTAAAATTTAATTTCCTAACTCCGAGCCAATTTTCAAAAACAAGCAGGTAAAACAAAAAAAATCACAAAAACAAGCCAAACATGAAAACGACAACAACAAAAGCGAGCCTCTTCTGCTCGTGCCTCTCAAAATTCTCAGGCCTATTTTTCTCGAGGCCCTCAAAATTCTCACGCCTCTTTTTCTCGAGGCCCTCAGAATTCTCAGGCCTATTTTTCTCGAGGCCCCACGTTGGGCGCCAAATTTGTAACGCAACTTTCGTTGTGCTACAATAATCAACCTTACGCTCCCTGGGGGATGAGCCCGGGTTGGACGGTTGAACCGCGGCTAAACTCAGTGAAGATGGGAGTGAGTCGGAGAAGGGGGTGATAAATCACAAATGAATTGGGCGCCAGCCGGCCTGAGCCGCGACCGGTTCAACAAAAGTACTACGGCCGACAAAGTACGGGATACTTCCCAGGACGGGACTACGAGAGGTTTCAAATACTTCAAATAACAAAAGGAGAATGCGGAAAATTAATAATATATTAACGCAATTAACGAGCAAGTTACACAGGACACAATAGTCGTTGCTACACGATAGCTGGATCGTAAATCCACTTAAGATCAAAACGCGTCAAAGCGGATACTAGCATAAACGGAGGCGGGGCGCTGCGTTTCGCCGTAGCGACTAGGGCTGCGGAAAAGTCTACACCTAAAATGAACTGGCGTATACCGACGTATGACGTATCATTGGCCAATAATTCGTTTACGCGGCGCGACCGAACGTACTTGACTACAGAATCGCAGACCCTAACAACTATTACGTTGCACAAGCAACACACCTCGTCAGTGACCACAACGTCACTACAAATGACTCTACCAAATACTCTTAACTGGATTTTCACAAATAAAATCTGTAACTACTCTTAATTATCTTGCTCAACAATAACTTAAATAATCTCGTGAGCAGAAGGCACACGAACCAAAGTATAACAATACAATACATAAATCGCAAATACGACACAACGTAATGATTACAAGAAAAATGAATAAATAAAACAAATGATTGTGGCTTAGCTGTATGGCGTCCAGGCGTGAACGGGACAGGTGGCAGCAGTGACACAACTCGGTCTGCCAACCGGATGTCCAGAATCGTCACTTCCCAAGATGGCGGACAAGCACGTGAAATGGGAACGTCACGCAGCGTCACTTCCGCTACACGTGGCTTCTTTTCCAAACTGCTGGGCTTTACTCCCTTGGCAACAATTAACAGGAACTCCTCCAATGCAACGCCAACGAGCTAGTGCGCTCACATCAGCTTCGATGCCAGGAACACGGGCACACAGCATAAACCCACAATGGCACGGACAGCTGACCAGCCACAAAAATACGTAAACACGTACAACGTACAACAAAACGTACATAAAACGAACTGGCTGTCGTCAAACATAAAACGAAAACGAAAAGAAAAAGCCTAAAACAAACGACTGCAATTAGGGCCATGTGCGAGGGAAAGCTATTAACAGGCTAACTTTACTTGACTAAAGGCAGATTCACTAACAAATGAACAGACATCTTTACCTGAGTTCTTGGGCGGCTTCAAGTGGCAGAAAATATGTGATCTTTCCTACTGGGAACCAAATCCGGAACAACTCCGACGAATAATGCAGTTACCTAAACTGCAATATTCCTTAAATGGTACTATTTCCCAAATCCCCACCAGGGTATTTCGCAAACAAACTGGTTTGCCGAAAAATAAATGAAAATAGCCCATCTTCCAATATTCAAAACTCACATTTCCGCAACAGACGTCGTTCGAAAAGACAAAACAAAAACTGAATGCGTTCGAAATCGAACCTGTGACATTCTGCCAAGAAAAGAGAGCGCTGCGCGAAGACAAGGACAGCCTCCGCCTAAATTCGAATGGTGCCGGTAAAAAGGCGCGCCTAGCCGACAATAATATCGGCAGAGCTACTTCGCGGCAAACGGCCACTAATTGTCTGACAGCTAAACAAACAAAGTGATAACCTACAAAAATAGTAATGAGAACAAGAGAAGCTGAATCTAAGTTTTGCTATAAACTGGAGTACTAAAAGAAGGAAATCTAACTGATGCTAAGTATTATCAAAATTGATCGGTCAATAATTAATTGATAATTAAATTTCAGGTGCTGATACACAATAAACAATGAACCGAGTGAAATTCGAAGAAGGGCTCAAAATGAACCGTAACAAGAGCCCCAACAACTATAGGTTCCGACACTTTAATTTTTAGTTCTCTAGTAGCATTTTAAAGTAATACGTCATAAATAAAAAAATAATGAATAATTAATTTGAAATACTATAATTTTGAGGCTTATGTTTAGGGACATTTAAATTACTGTTTTTGTTATATTCTTAACGCATTGAAATAAAAAAAAAAACTAAGATTTAAATCGTTTGTGTAAACTTTTTTATTTAAAAACCAAAATTACAAACACAAGAAAACAGATAAACAACAATAATAAATGAAAAATATAATATTTATAATATAAACATAATACATATTATACGGTAAATTAAATACAAACAATGTAAATAAGTCATTAAATAAATTTTACTTTCCTAGCTTTTAGCAAAGAAAAAGTTTGGATAATATCATGAATATCAAGTTTATCCAGTATGTCAGACTCAATTGAAATTATTGCGAGATCTGATAATCTATTTTGCGCCATTGTGGAGCGTATGATTTTTAAATTCGAAAAACACCGCTCCGCGGCCGCAACTGACACAGGTAATGTTAAAAGAATACGGAGTGCTACAGTAAAATTTTAATAAACTCCTACTAAATTAATTGAATAAATATACTGAAATATTTGGGATATATCTTTTTTTGATATCGTAATAAATACTTGACATTGTAGAATTTCTTCACATAAATCATCTGCGTCAATATCGGACTGATTTTCATGAGTTAATTTCGCTTGAAATTTTTTTGCAGCAAGATAATAGGTATTCTTTATTTTGTAAGTTATCTAATGAATATAAAAATTGGAATGAATCCATATGTTCTTTTAACCCTTTGCACTCCAGCCTAAATACTTATAGAGGATACCAATAACTCCAACACTATAGTAGTTACATACATACATAGTATACAAGTACATGCATGTAATGTAAAAATGTCGCAATTACGGCGACAACGGAGTGCAAAGGGTTAATAAAGAAAATCTGCCTTGTAACGAAATTAAAGATTGATCTATTATACAGAAATAAAAATTTACTTTGAATGAAATTTTAGGATTTACTATAGGTTGATCTTCAAATTGAGTAAATTTTTTACGTCGTCTTAATGGCCTCGCACTACGAAATTCAGTTTTTATGTCAAACTTTTCTGCAATTAATTTGGAACTTTCAACAATTTCTGCAAAACTAGCAACAGATCGATAATTAGTTAAAAATGTATTTAGTTCGTTTAATGCATCCAAAGCAAGTTGCAAATTTGTAGTTTGAGATTGAAGCATTTCACTCACAAAATTTACTTGATTTAAAATATCATACCACACTTTAATGGAGCAAATAAATGTAAATGTAGAAATTTTTTCTCCCAGACATTTTGCTTGGTATTTAGCTTGTTCGTCGACTCTTGTGTAGTCATTGCAAATTTCAAATAATGCATCAAAAACTTGTGGTAAATATTAATAGAGAGGCTTTATGGCATCAATTCTACTTGACCAGCGTGTTTCGGATAAGGGCTTTAAAGTTAAATTAGTAACATGCTTGATTAAGATATTCCATCGATTAGTAGACGCTGAGAAAAAGTTTTATAATTCTTGTACTATATTAAAAAAAATTACTGTTTCATGATTGATATTAGCGGCATCATTTACAATTAGATTCAGGCTATGATTTTTGTAGGCCAATATTTTTGCCGCGCATGTTAGAGCCATTATCATATCCTTGGCCTCTTATATTATTTATGTATAAATTTAATGTTTTTAATAGATCAATAAGAAATGTTGTTAATCCAGCCCCTGTAACATCTAAAATTGGATAAAATGCTAAAAAATTTTCATGTATTTCATTCGATCCTAATGCTAAATTTAAATGAAAGAATCGAATTATTACACTTATTTGCTCAATATGAGAAACATCCGGAGTGCAATCTAGTGTTATTGAAAAATATTTATTTTGTCGATTTTTCTCCTAGATATGTTGGCATTTTGTAAAATTCAGAATCGCTATTTATACGTCGTGTGTGTTCCGATATAATAGGATCAAACTTTTCTAGCATTTCAATACATTTAAAAAAATTACCATTCTTGCGATTGTAAAGATTATTGCTTTTGCCTCGAAGTGCTAAATTTTGTTTACATAAAAATTTAATTACATAAATTATTCGCTTTATTAGTTCATACCATCCTTTAATTTTCAATGTCTAATATTGTTTGCTGTAAATAATCAACAGTAGTTTTATTTTTGAACGATAGAAGCAACTCTGTTCATTTTTTATAGTTAGTAAAGTGAGTGGAAGTTTTTTCATGGCGGTTCAGGTACATTATTATATGATGCCAGTCATTAAATCCCTGAATAAATCTATTTTGCTGAGAAGGTTCGAAAAGTTTACAACAAAAGCAATAAACATTATTTTTCGTAATTAAGTAAATCAACCAATTTCTATTACATTCTTCACCATTTTTTAAGTTCCTCTTAAAGTAACTTTCAGAAAATTTTCGACCCAACAAATGGCGCGGAAAATTTAAGTTTTTTATTTGTTTAGGACCCGTTTTTATAATAGCTTGCCTAGATATGTGAGGTATTGGTTCCGGCCAAAGCCCTGGGTCATCAAATGCACATTTATTTATTGTATCTGTACCTGTCTCTTCAGTATAGTCCCCAGATCCAAAAACAGGGGTAATTTCTTCAACGATTTGATTATCTTCACTGGGAGTTGGTCCTGGCTGACTTGGTATTTTGAATTCATCTACACTGCAACCGGGTACTGATTCCTGAATTGAATCTGGCGGATAATCTTGGTCAGTTCTGGTCATTTGTTTCGTAAAATACTGTGTTAATCTTGAAGCATTTTTCTATTGTTCTTCTTGGCGTCTTTTTTATTAATTAAATTTGATGCCCGGAGAGTTTCTTTTTCTTTCTTTCTTGAGACATCTGAATAAAAATATTCAATAAATGTAATTATTCTATTACCAAAAGTCTTGTTTGCGTTATTTGCTTTAATTATAGGAAAAGAAAAAAAACATGATCGTTACCTCTACTGGGAAATGCGTATTGTTATGTATGTATGTTTATTTTAAATACAAAATGTTCTTGATATTCTTAAATTCACATTCACTCACAAATATTTTAAAAATACAAGGTACATAAAATCTATACTAGTGCAGTACTGCTTGCTGAAGGAGAATGAAGCAAATAATATGTTTGTTCATTCATAGACGATTGCAAGTAATGCATGTTTTAACAAGACTAAACGAGTTAGAACGCTTCATTTTCTAAATTCGCGCGTGGACAAATTTCCGCCGCCGCGTCGCCCGCGCTCTCCAGCAGCTATATATCCATCGGCGATTTAATATGAAGAGTCCACTGTATACATGATATAACACGACTATACGAACTATTCATGTTAGAACAAGTAATGGCCTTCTACACGTTAAAGAAGACTTCGACAAAGTTTGGCTAGAAGAGATTATTTACAAATTAATTCTTGTGAAAATTTAATTAATTTATTCCTATCTTTATAACAGATAGTTCAGGATGAAAGTACTTAAACAATATCCTCTCTACACGTCAGTCTTACGCCTTAAACTTTTCACCCTGTATCTACATAATTTTCCAACACTTCCTCAAACCTACACAGTACTCGACGCGGACGATACAGCACTCTATTATAAATTGTTCAGCGCAGAAGTCACTAATAAATAAATCCAGATCCACATAAACATCTTAAAAATATACTGGTACCTCTGGAAAATCTGCATATACCACGTAAAGACTGAAACTATAGTTTTCATACGAAATTTCACAATAACACTGTTTATACTCCACTCAAACTAAATAAACAACAATAACAACAAAGACAAAATTAATTGTCATTCATGCACTTGGTGAGACTAGGTATAATAAAAAATATTAAATAAAACTCTAGGCAAAGTCTCACAAAATTCAGCCTCCGAGTCACCTTATGAGGGCATCGTCGAAGGCCGGCCAGCACAGTTAGTAACCATGGACGCGTTTCGCTCTTGTTAGAGCTCATCAGCATGGTATAACTCACTTCTTCACCTAGAACAAAGTTCATGTGAAGAAGCTGGTGACGAAAAACTGTGCCAGCAGAGAATAAGATCTCTAACAAACGGTAAGATGACATGAGAAGTTCTGTCGAACCATTAATGCCATCTACCGAAAAAAATGAAAAGCTAAGCAATAGCAATTTAAATAACAACAAAGACAAAATTAATTGTCATTCATGCACTTCGTGAGACTAGGTATAATAAAAAATATTAAATAAAACTCTAGGCAAAGTCTCACAAAATTCAGCCTCCGAGTCACCTTATGAGAGCATCGTCGGAGGCCGGCCAGCACAGTTAGTAACCATGGACGCGTTTCGCTCTTCTTAGAGCTCATCAGCATGGTATAACTCACTTCTTCACCTAGAACAAAGTTCATGTGAAGAAGCTGGTGACGAAGAACTGTGCCAGCAGAGAATAAGATCTCTAACAAACGGTAAGATGACATGAGAAGTTCTGTCGAACCATTAATGCCATCTATCGAAAAAAATGAAAAGCTAAGCAATAGCAATTTAAATAACAACAAAGACAAAATTAATTGTCATTCATGCACTTGGTGAGACTAGGTATAATAAAAAATATTAAATAAAACTCTAGACAAAGTCTCACAAAATTCAGCCTCCGAGTCACCTTATGAGGGCATCGTCGGAGGCCGGCCAGCACAGTTAGTAACCATGGACGCGTTTCGCTCTTGTTAGAGCTCATCAGCATGGTATAACTCACTAATTTTGTGAGACTTTACCTAGAGTTTTATTTAATATTTTTTAAATAAACAACGTATACGACTACCTGACAAGATCATATAGCTCGACGTCACCCGCGACTTTCGATTACACTCCAATCTACACATAAGTAAAACAATTAACAAATCATTCATTGTTATTCAATTACATGACACAAAAAAAAACTCCTGTACACATCAATCATTTGTCTTATCATAACGTGTGTAGATCCACTATGATGTTCAACGTTTAAAACTGCACTGCAGCCGCTATAACGATTAGAAAATAAATATCTGCGCTTAATCAAAATTTGTACACAATAATCCACTGACACACACAATATCAGGAAACAAAATGTCACATTTCCTTTGAAACACATCGTACATCATAAAATCCTTCCAGTATTTTTCCATCCTGTTTCAGGGCAATAACATCTATATATTAATACAATCATTAAATATTCCTACTTGTAATGTCTCAATCATAGCCGCATTGTAAATAATCTATCAGCCTATTTTTTTTTAAATACAGTTTTTGGCGAACCGACTGCTGTGGTCATCTGCCGCCTTGTTGTTTAGATATAGTTGTCTATATTGTTTTCGCTTGATAATTTTATGATTTAATATTGGCAACATTGATTAGAATTGACTGAAAGCGAGGTTGTTAACAAGTGGGGTTATGTTGCTAGTTGTTATGGTTGAATTGATATACTATTATTATTTATGAATGATCGAATATGAGTGTGACTGTTTGAACAAAGTATACAATAAGGGATGTAGGGAGACGCCAGTGAGGCTCGTCACGGTTAAGGGGTTTTAACGCACAGGTGTGGAGCCTTGGAAATGTAAACAATAGAGATTTGAGGTGTTAATGAGTAAAGAAGATGTTCTATTCGATAGGAATTTCTTTTATCTTGTTTATTTCCCATTTTTAATCATTTATATTTCAGAGAATAACCGTGAACTACGAAGAAAATTGAGCAAGTTTGGAATTTGCTTATTGTCGCTTTTGTTATGCAAACTTGAGTTGCTAATCATGAAGGTTTGACGCATATTGTGATATATGGTGCATTCGTCAAGAAGGTGTTTGACAGATAGTGGTTTATTGCATGCATTGCATACTGGTGGATCATGTTTTGAGAAGATATAGCTGTGAGTGAGACACGTGTGTCCGATAGCAAGTCTTGATATCACAACTTGTTCATTTCTGGTAAGTGTTACAAATCTAATTTTTTCCCATGGTTCAATAGATGGTTTATTTTCTTTTAGATTTGTTCTTTGAGTATCCCAGATTAACTGCCACTTTGTTTTGGAGATTGTCATGGATTCTGATAATAAGTCATCGTATCGAACGAGTTGAATTCTATCTCCGTTAAAAGTATCTTCGCTTTGAAGTTGTACGATTGTTGCTGCAAGAAGGTCTGCATTTACATTTCCGCGGATTCCTACGTGGCTCGGTAGCCATAAAAAGACAGTGTCAATATTATATGTTGTTTAAAGTGCATATACCATGCTATATACTGATATAAGTGTTTTGTCGCTTGTCGAAAATATATTTGATATGTTTGTGATTGAGCTCATGGAGTAGGTACAAATCACGATTTTGTTGACCTGTGGTTGATCTTGTGGTATTAACTGAAGACAGGATTTAAGGGCTATCATTTCAGCAGAAAAAATACTGCAGAGTGAAGGTAGAGCGATAGACCTTGTAAGGAAGTTAAGTGGATCGAAAACGGCGCAACCAGTGCAACCTGAGGAGAGTTTTGATCCATCTGTATATAGGATGATACAGTTTTTATCATTTTCCATTGGATGAATAATGTTATTAAATTCATTTTGAATAATTGTATGCGGTGTTTCGTCCTTATTGAATTTTTTTAGGTATGTGTTAATTTTAATTACTGGTGGGACAGTCCAGAGTGGAGGGCATGAGATCGAAAGAATGTTGGAGATGTTGTAGATATCCAGTTGGTCTTTGTTAATTTCCATAAAAAGGTTTCTTAGAATTATGGACAGTGGACATGAGGTAGGAGATTTTTTATTATACATACGGATGATATCTTCCTTGTTAAATATGATGTTGTAATTTAGGTGGTTTTTTATGTTCCAGATTTTGCAGGTGTATCTTAGGAATAGATACTGTCTGCGTATCGCAAGGGGAGGTATGGTAGTATCGCAGTATAAACTATAGATAGGGCTTGTTCTAAATGCACCGGAGATGAGTCTGAGACCTGCGTTATGCACTGCGTTTAGTTTGTTAAGGTGTGTTTTCCTGGCTAATCCATAAACGACGCATCCATAGTCAATACAAAAGAGAACAAGGGCTTTGTAAATATTTGTTATGGTGTTTCTGTCCGCGCCCCATATTGTGTATTTCATGGCATTTAGACCTAATCGGGTTGAGGAGACGACGTTATTAATGTGCTGATTCCAAGTGAGTTTCTAGTCAAATGTTACTCCTAGGAGTTTTACAAGATTTTATTTTCTTATAATTCTTAATGAAGATCCGGGCAAACATATTCTGTGCGAAGTCTGCAAAAATCCATGCAGCAGGTCTTTTGTGAAGAGAATGTATATCCCACATTATTAGCATTCTGAGAGATAATATCAATAGATTTTTGAAGTCGCTTTTTTATTGTGCATACATTTGTTGCACTCGTGTAGATGACAAGATCGTCAACGTATAGAAGGGGATGGACATGAGCCGGAAGTTGATCTGTTCTGGCATTTACAGAGACGATAAAAAGTGTTACTGAGATGGTAGATCCTTGTGGTATTCCATTTGAAAGAAGTTTACTATTTGATAAGGAATTTCCTACTCGCACTTGGAATGCTCTATCTGAGAGAGAGTTTTCTAGGAATATAGGAAGGTTGCCTCGAAGACCCCATTGATGGAATTGCCTCAGTATGCCATGTCTCCATGTCATATCGAAAGCTTTCTCAAGATCAAATAGCACTGCAACTAAGTGATTTCAGCGCATCATAGATGTCTGTATAGCATTTGTGAAGTTAACTAGGATATCAGTAGTTGAGTGCTTTTTCCTAGAGCCACATTGGTATGGTTTGATTAAATTGTTTTTTTCCAAGAACCATGTGAGTCACGAGTTAATTAGCTTTTCGAAAATTTTACTGAGATGGCAGGTAAGTGAAATCGGTTTGTAATGTAATAGGTTCTTATTATCTTTTCCGGCTTTAGGTAAAGGGACCACAATGGCTTGTTTCCAAAGTTCAGGATAGTAGCCTTTAAACCACATAAAGTTGAAAAATTCGCATATATACATCATCATTTCCATAGGAAGATATTTAAGCATTTTGTAAGAAATATTATCTGGACCAACAGCTACTGACGATTTGCCCGTTGAATTTATTATGTGGGTTAATTCTTCAAGAGAAAACGGCCGGTTGTAATAATCTGAATCCGGTGAGACTTGCTGTTGTGTGAAATCAATCGGAACCTCGCGAGTTTCTTTGCATTTTCTGAAAGCGAGGTTGTAATTTTCATCACTGCTAATTGAACTGAAATGAGTGGCGAATTGATTGGCGATTTCAAAAGGATCGACAAAATTTATGCCATTATTGTGGATGAGCGGAATACCACAGTTTTGTTTGGTTCCAGTTATGCTTTTAATCTTCTTCCATAGCTGATCACTGGAAAGGGAAGAGCTCATTTTTGACATGTAATTTTGCGACGTTATTTTTTTCGCTAGTAAAATAGCTCTTCGTACTCGAGCTTGTGATTTTTTGTATTCTATGAAGTTAATATCATTTGGACGATTTTTAAATCTTTTCATAGCTTTTCTTTTTCCTTTTATTAGTTCTGCAATTGATTCATTCCACCAAGGAACGGGTTTTTTTAGTTTTGGTTTGTTGTTAATTATATTTGTTGATGTTGTACGGGAGGGAGATAAGAGGTTGTTTTGCTCGTTATTTTTAGGATTTTTTGTTTTGGGAATGTTGGATGCTGCAGCGGATAGTATAGAGTAATTTATTATTGATAGGATGTAGTTTTCATTGATTTCATAGTTAGGTGTAGTAACGGATTGAGAATAGTTTTGCCAGTCAGCTTTTTTGAATGACCATTTAGGGACAAAATGATTGTTATTCTAGGATAGAGAATAACGATCAATTAGAATGGGGAAATGATCGCTAAAGGAAGAATCTTTTGAGACAACATTCCATGTGAATGAATTGCCGAGGTTTGCCGAACATAGAGTGAGATCGATAACAGAATTTTTTTTTGATCTGAGATTGATATAGGTTGGCTCAATGAGTGTATTAAGTAATATCACGTCGCTATTATTATCTAAGTAATCATCAATTATTTTTCCGTTTGTATTTGGTGTTATAACATCGGTGTTCCAAGTTGAACTATGAGCGTTAAAGTCGCCACATAAAACAAATGGTCGAGGGAGTTGAGATATGATATCTTGAAGGTTGTGATATAACCAGGGTTCATTTGGAGGAAGGTAAATGGGGGCATAAGTTACCGTATACGGTTTTAATACTTGAATGGCAACAATATTTGCATGGGAGTTGATGTTGATATCTTTAAAGGGAATGTTATGTTTAAGGATTATTGCAACACCGCGTTTGGCACGGCCCTCAGTGGTGTCATCGTATCGGAATATATTATATCCTCGAAGAGTGAAGTTCTCATTTGAGTGTAGATGTGTTTCTTGTAGACACATGATAAAAGGATCCAACTCTGCGAGTATTAGTTTGAGTTCATTAAAGTGATATTTTAAACCATTGCAGTTCCATTGGATGACATTTTGATATTTGTTATAGAGTGATAAATACTAATAGGAGTTGTTTTTATTTTAAAATTTAATTGTATTATTATTGATTTATTTAGCAGGCGCGTTGCTTTTATTTTTCTTCTTGTTGATAGATTTTGATGCCGGTTTTTTTTCCCAGGGTTTCATGGGATTTTTCTTTGATGGGAAAGGAAAGATTTTCAGTAGGGTTCATGATGATTTGATTGAGAGCGGGAGGACCGGATTTATTTGTAGTAACAATAGGAAAAGAAGAGCAAGGAATTGATAGATCCAAGTTTGTGCTATTATCACTGGAAGGATCATTAGAGTTTGTAGTATTATCAGCATGCGGAGTATCAGTGATAATGTTAGCTTCTAGGTTAGGCCTGCTTGTGGATGGTGGTTTGTGTACGTCAGCCCGTATTGAGAGAGAATTGACCGCTGGGGCCTTATGTGTCGTGAAAGTTTGCTTAAGTTTTGCTGGTAGTGTAACAGTTGGCACTTCCTCATGATTATGATTCTTGTTCAGGCCGAACAGCGTAGAAATGACCTCAGCTAGTGAGTCTTTGATGAGAGGGATTAGTATTTGAGATAGATTACTTATGTTCATGTTTTGATTGTTAATATTTTTTTCAGTTACTTTTGCGTAGGAATTTTTACTTGGTCGAGGAGAAATGGATTCAATATGAGTGCGTGCTTCGCCATAGCTGCATCTGGATTTTGTTTTACATTCTGAGATAGCGGATTCGTATTTAAAGAAGGGGCACGTACGAGAGCTAGCAACGTGAAGTCCATCGCAGTTAGGGCAGTGAATAGTGTCTTTGTTGTAACCCTGGCGTAAGCTGTAGCTTACGCCAGGGTGTGGAACCGAACCACAAATACATATTCTATCTTTGTTGCAGTTTGTCTCCATATGTCCGAAGGCCTGACATTTTGTACAACGCAATGGGTTAGGGATGTACAAACGTACTGGAAGTGAGTACATTGCAACATGTAAACGAGCTGATAGATTTAGTGCATTGAAAGTTATGACGAATGCACCGTTTTGTGTCTTTTCACCAGATTTGTATGAGAATAAAAGGCGTATATGAGTAACATTTTGCTCTTCTGTTTCCTTTAACAACTCCTCATTTGAACAATTGATTAAATCAGGGCAAAAAATGATGCCTCGTGAACTATTTAGAGATGGGTAGGGAGTACAGGTTACATCTTTGTTGCAGAATTGAGTTAATGATAACAGTTTTTCACTTTGTTCATTGTTGTTAGTAACTATCATTAAACCATCTTTAATTTTTTTAATATCTTACGCTGCCGCATAGATTTTTAATGTGAAAGTTGATAGTTATAGGATTTGTTGTTTTAAAGTCACCAGTCTTACACTTAATAAGTAGGTATTTATTTTCCGATGAAACTTTGTCATTATTATTACTTGCAATTCTAGGACATTTGTGATTATCATTATAACGTTCGATTCTATCCATGGACGGAAAAGCCCAAAAGCGGTGGGTGGGGTGACAACCCCTGTACACAAGTAGATGGATTACCAGACAATAGAAATATGATATGTTATGTGTGAAAATTTATGTTCACAAATAATTGATGAAAAATGACTTACTGATTCAGGAAAACCCCATACATGGTTGACATAAATCAACACCGAAAAAGAACCTCAAAACAAGTTCGACACACGTGCGTTCACCAACAGTGCTACGAGCGGAATGATCAGCCTATTTTAGTTGATAGTTACTTATAATATAATTGTATAAAGTGGTTTCTCGTATTATTACTATTTAATAAATAAATCCAATCATTTCATCTGGTGTCATTTATGCTTATCTCAATTATTGGCAATTTATTATGTGCAATTTGTATAATAATATATATGAGACTGTAAAGATATTTGCAAAATAGTGTTTTTCATTATTTGTCATCTTCAAATTTACTTTTATGTTATGCTAAACTAATGTTTTTATATTTTCTTATGTTACTCATATTATATTCTTCCGTTCATTTATTTGTTTTGGGTAATAAATATAATATTATTTTTATTAGCTTCTAAGTTAAGTATTAAGAAGTTCCAAAATGTAGTATTTCCATAGTCATGCGTGAACCCCATCGCACTGCTCGTTGTATATAAATCTCAACCTACATGGATTTGCGGATACCCTTAGCGTACAGTGGTTTTGACTACCAAGTGGTCAGTTAAGTATATGCAAGAAAAATTGGCACAATGCTGTGTACAAATAAAAGAATAAACGACTTTAATAATAATAAATAGATATCTTAATAAACTTGACTACGAGACCGGCAATACGGCAGTGTAAAAACTTCGTCTCGGAGGAGGATAATTTCACAGTATATATTAAAGTTTTCATATAGAAATGGAGCTTCACCTTCTTAGCCCTTCTAATTATGTTTGCAATAATTTGAAACCTTACTTTAAGTTTTCTTCTAACATCAGCAGGAGATTCGCACAGAATAACAAGATCATCTGCTTATGCAAAAATATTTTTTCTCCATCGATAATAATACCTCTAGCTCCTTATTCAATAAAGTGTTATCAGATATCATTTATGAATACTGCTGGAAGTATCTTCCCTGCAAAACCCCTTGAATATTGAATATGATAACACTTTTCTATTATTATATACAAAGAAGCATTATTATATAAATTTTTAAATATTCTTATAAATTTTACAGACAGACCACAATTATATAAAATATGTTGCAGAATTTGACTTACCAAATAATATTTTATTTTTATTGTCCACAAAAATTGCATATAGCAAATTTCTTTTCAAACGTAGTCGAATGTAGACAATTATTGTTAACCCAAATATATTTTCGCGTTTGTCTCTTTCTTACGAAAATCTGCCTGATTTTCGTTTAGGATTTCACACCAATAATGGATTCTAAAGTAAAGAATTTGTGTAAAAGAAACTGCTATTCCACGGTAATTTGATAGTACTAAGTTATCCTTCAATATTAAAAATAGTATGAATATTGTTAAATAAATTTAGCAAGTAGTGAATCCACTCTTACGCGTTCTTTACATTAGATAACAGATTTTTTTAAAAATTCTGAGTGATATGTGTTATTATTAGTTTTATCCAACTAAAATATATATATAAACACGTCTTTTACCCATTACTAGGTGTAGCACTCTGCAGTAGCAGATATCGGTAAAGATTTGTTTCTTCGGATGAAGTGCGCTTAGTAATCGACAAATCACGGCCACCAAAGATATTAGTGAAGAGGAGCCGCAGGGGTACTTTTAATATGTCTTCACTAATTGCCGTAGTTAAGTCTAACTAATAACTCGAATTAGAGTTTGCTTACCTGTGGCACAATTCCAGAAGCCAACACGTTAGCAGTGAAAATATCCCCGTAACCGGCTAGGGCTTGCACACCCTCTTGGATGCGCGCGCCACCCGAGTCGCTAAGGCCCACCAAGGGCGCGCCAACTTCCGTAGCTCGTTGCATCAACGCGCAGATCTTGCGTGCCGAAGCCCCTGACATGCTTCCCCCAAACACTGCAAAGTCCTGACTGAACACAAATATAGGACGCCCGTGCACCTGACACTGACCTGTCACCACCGAGTCTCCTGGATGCTGTAAAATGAATACCGTTATTATTAGATGCAACATAGAACATATTATAAACTGAGAATTTCTGTACTATATGTATTAAGGTAATTAGTTCACAAAGAAGACAGATAAATTGTGAGTGAGGAATTACAAGGACGACTTACGAATAAATTAAGAGATACATTTGTAGATTTTATGAACAGCACATTTAACGATCGCTTCAGGCTCCCAAATTGAAGATATATAGGGTGCGTTTTTTTTAGAGCCACCGTTGGGTCTCGAAAACTATAAATGCTACGACTTCGGTTAAATTAGCAAAACATTTTTTGCAATGATTCTAATGACGTCTTTAAAAAAAATGCACACGTGACTAAATATGAGCAAAACTGTTAAATTGACGAGATTTATTGTCATTTTAGTTAAAAAATGGTGGCAGGTAGAAACAAAAGTTGCAAATAGAAATTTTAGATCTATTTTTGACTAGGAAATAAATTGATTTTATTACTTCATAATTTTCCAAATATGACCTGAAGTTACATTTTTAATGGAAACATCTATATATTTTTATTGCATTACGAAGATAAAATGTTTCTATTAATTTTACATTATTTATTTGTTTTATTTGAACAATAATATCTTATTAAAGAAAAGTGATTTACAGCCTCATGTAAGTAGTATAGGAGGCACTCCCGTTTAGATGAGGTGGGGGTATACTAATTAGGTTATTGACCTTTGAATTGTGGAGGGGGGGGGGGGGGTTATGTTATTTGTGAATTTTGGAATGTCGTTTTCGAAGAATTTTAAAAAATTTGTATTTGTAAGTTGATTGTTAGCAGTGTGTACTTTCTATCTGGAAAAATTTTATGTATGTATGATTTGTGACGATCTGTAATTATGAAAGAATGTGGAAAAATGTGTGGTCCCTCGCGGGGGTTTTTATTTGTAGGTGTTATTTGTGAATTTTGGAATGTTGTTTTCCGTAATTATGAAAGAATTTTCAAAAATTTGTTTTTGCGAATTGTTTGTCAACAGAGTTAACTTTCGTATCTGGAGAAATTTTATGTATGTATGATTTGTGACGATCTGTAATTATGAAAGAATTTGGAAAAATTTGTAGCAGCAAAAGTGGAAACAATGCTCGATAACGTCACGGAGCCAAGTAGTGTAGTTGAGAAAGGTGCAAGCTAGCAACATTCCGATACCTTTAAAAATGGGAGAACTTGATAATAAAATATCGAAGATAAACGCAAAAATTCAGAAGTCGGAAATCAGTACCCTAAATCAAGAAAAAAACCGACACAAAAACCAGTGAATTGGTTAAGTTAAAGGATACAGTTACGATTCGACCAAACTGCGAAATAATGTGTACAGCCGTTCAGAATCTGGGCAATACGGAACACGATATTTTGATGGAACCAGTAGAGATCCAAATACATGGCGTTATGGCAGCAAGGGTGCTAGCTAAAGCAAAAAAAGAAATACCTATCAAGCTTGTGAATATAACCAACAAGGAAATGGTTATTCAGAAAAATACGATTGTGGGAAAAGCAGAATTATTCAATGAAAAGAAGATAAAAGAAGAATATAGAGATGCAGAATGCAAGTTAAGGAAATTAGATGTATACGGAATACACAAAAATAAGGGTCCGCGCGATATTGAGAAACAATTACAGTTAGAGTATCTACCAGAAGATATAAAACAAGAGTTACTGGTCTTATTGAGAGAATACGAGGATGTATTTCTATGGGAAGACAGCAAACTAGGATGTACACATAATATAAAACACAAGATAAGCACGGGAGATGCACAGCCTATAGCAAAAGCACCATATAGAGTACCGTTTAGTCAAAAAGAGAAATTGAAAACGGAGCTGGACAAGATGCTTGAAGCAGGGGTTATTGAGCAGTCGAACTCACCGTGGTCAGCGCCAGTGGTTATGGTACCAAAAAAATCAGAAAATGGCGAAAGCAAAATCAGGGTCTGCATAGACTTTAGAGGTCTAAATAAAGTGACAAAAAGGGACTATTTTCCTGTTGCTAATATGCAAGAGACCTTGGACCAGTTAGGGGATGCAAAACTGTTTACAACACTGGATTTGGCATCAGGATACTGGCAAGTTGAGGTAGAGGACCAAGATAAAGATAAAACAGCGTTCACAACTGATGGTGGACATTATCAATTCACAAAAATGGCGTTCGGGTTAGCGAATGCACCCAGTACATTCCAGAGACTTATGAATAGCGTTTTAGCAGGACTAACAGGCGAAAGATGCTTAGTATATCATCTGGATGATGTAGTTGTTTTTAATAATGGCGGAATTAAGGATCATTTGAAACGACTAAAGGAAGTCTTTGACAGGTTGAGACAAGCAAACTTGAAACTACAACCGAGTAAATGTAAATTTTTTAAACCAGAAACCAAATATTTAGGTCACGTTATTAATGGCGAAGGGGTAAAACCAGATCCCGACAAAATTTCAATTATTCAAAATTATCCAAGATTCTTCATAGATGTCGAAGGTCTTGTGTTTAAAGAAAAATCACATAACGAAAGACATCATAAATTAGTTGTGCCAGCATCAATGAAATTTCGGGTGATGCACGATTACCACAACTTGCCGTATGCCGGACACCAAGGTTTCGAAAAAACAAACAAACGAATAAAGGAAAAATTCTTCTGAAAACATATGAGCAAAGATATTAAAGAATTCTGCAGTAAATGACATTCATGCAATGAAAGAAAAACGTCACCACATCACAAACCAGTACCGCTACAGAGATTCCAAGAAGTTACTGCGCCATTACAAAGAGTATCTATGGATGTTGTCGGACCACTGACGACGAGTACAAAGGGTAACAAATATATTCTGACGTTCCAGGATCACTTCACAAAATACCCTGAAGCATTTGCGATATCAATCCAGAAAGCGAGCACAATTGCAAAAATTTTAGCACAAGAAATCATCACCAGAGATGGAGCGCCAAGGCAGCTACTAACAGATCTGGGTGCAAACTTCACTGCAGAAATATTTAAAAACGTGTAAAATTTTTGAAATTGAAAAAATTCAAACAACTGCAAACGAACGGAGTGATAGAGCGCAGTCACCGACTTTTCAAAGATATGTTATCGCATTTTGTGAGTCGAGACCAAACGGATTGGGATGAGTGGTTACCATATGTGCTGATGGCGTACCGAAGTAGCGTACACAACAGTACAGGTGAGACACCATTTTTCCTGATGCATGGCCGAGACATGGAGTTACCATACGACAACATAACTAGACCTCAGACTTTACGTTATGATTACGACGACAATTACGCGGCAGAGTTAAAACAACGACTGCAACTAGTATTCAGTAAGGTAAAGCAGCACGTAGGACAAACGACTGAGACAGTACACAAACAATTTAACAAAAACGCAAAGTCGACAAGTTACAATGTCGGTGACGCGGTTTATTTACATAACCTGACAGTACAGATAGGAACGTCGCGTAAGCTACATAGACCTTGGACAGGACCGTACTTTATTATAGAATCAATGGGGCCCGTAAATTATAAAATTAAAGATAAAAAATCGGGAAAAATTCTGAAGGTACATGTAAATCGTTTAAAACCATTTAAAGCGGACATAGAAGCAGACAAAGAAAACGAACCAGCAACTGAGACAGAGAAGAGTAATGAAGATACCGGGACGAACACACAACAAAAGGACAATAATTTTATAAATTATCAATTAGTTTTACAGGACTTGGCAAGCAGACAAATCGCAAAACAAATAGCACCACAAACACCCACCACACCATATCACACGCGAAGAAGAGGGCCAGTTCAAGACCACCCCTGGATTTTAACACCAGGAAGACAGTAGCATATTATTTTGTTACAGATAAAAGCAACTCTACTCTTGACTGCAGATGGCCGAGCACAAACATCATCTCCGTGGCTCTAAAGGACGTGGTGGAATAGTATCAGTAGTATTTTTGTTTTGTTTTGTTTTTGTTTTGTTTTTTTTTGTTGTTGTTTAAAAAAAAAATAACAAGGAGTTATGATTCAAATATTTAGTAAACGAGTTGCAAGACCATAAGAGTGTAATTAGCAAATTTAAACAGCACTATTCTACTAGCACTAAATGCAGTAAGCACCTTAATTAAAAATAAATTAGGGTACGTAGGGCGAGTCATGAGTGAAGTCTCTAAAGTTATCCATGACTCCGTTGATACATATTTTGCAGGAAGAAGCAGAGCAGATAGATTGCAGTCAACTTGCATCGGCTCTGTATTACGTAGAAAACAAATGGCTAGATTACAGTCCAGAATTAACACAGAGCATCGAACCGGAAGTCTTGGAGGTGCAGCAGGAGCCGCAGTTTAAGTTCAAGCCCTTGTACGATATCGGCAATGCTGGCATATACTCCAAGGCGGAGATAAAACCAGCGCAGGACGCGTTAATTTTTGGACTGGAACGACAAGCCATCGCCAACAAGAAGGGTGGTCGGGAGAGACAGCAGACCAAGGCTTTTCTACTCTCGACTTGTTTACGAAAGGAGAGTTACAGAGCCTGGCCATGTCTACTGTCAAGCAAATGTGGGGTTGGTTCTCCAGTCTGGGTATGTTTATGTCAGGATTCATCGGGGTTTACACGATTTTCCAAATTTTTAAATTTACATTAGACGCACTTTTGAATGGATATAACTTGTATAGTACGATAGGATGTACGATTGGACTAGCAGCTTGCTTGTGGAATGCACTGACGCATGTGGTGCTACACAACCACCACAGGAAGGCGCGATCAGCAGTTCATGAGCAAGAACTGGAAACAATCGTTGTAAACCGTGATGAGGAAAAGGAAATACCCGGGGTTGTAACACCTAGTGCGCCCCCTGTAGAACCAAGTCCGAAAAATATGTGGCAACGTTATAGATAGGATAGATATAAGTTTATAGAAGTTTTTGGGTTGTTAAATTTTAAGGAGAGACCACTCTTCACCACAGTTTTGAGGGAACCGACAGCGAACAGCCAAACAAGAGATGACGTCGCCGAGAACTAAGGACAGCAGAAGGGCATGCAGGGCAAGGCAGAATAAAGGCTAACGAACCAAAAAGTGCATGTCGCAGCCAAAGGTGCAGTCCACGACTCGGTAACGATGTGGCATCATTCAAAGGAGGAGGAAGACTCATCCCATGGTGATGAACCACGCATCCAAAGAGGCGCAGCTGAGTACAATGTTCCAAAAAAATATTTAGATACAATCGTGTGAAGTGTAGTGGTCAATAGAGACACTAAGTTTTCGATTTAAGGAAATTGTGCCCCTATACGGAAGCAAATTTCAAAGAAGGGAGGAATGTAACAAGTCTAAGTCAGCACAATTAAGACATACATATTAAGTAACTTCAATAACTGGGTCATGGTGTCACATGTGTAATATATAAACATTATAGTAAAGTGTAATACTTATTTTGCTGACTTAGCATTGTTCCAATATTATATAAGGAATGAATATTATACTCGGGGGGATAGGTAGTGCGAAAGGGCTGACCGGTTGGGCCAGCAGAGTATAGTGTAAATCCGTTAGAGTCAACACATCAAGACTGTATCGAGTAGTGCTGTGTAATGTATGTAAAACTAGTTATTAAATATATTTATACTTTTATACTTAAATACTTGCGTCCTTCAATCTGACAAGAACCCGTATATTATTTGCTAACTCTCGTCATAACGAGGAGGGTTACACGAACACCATATGAAACTCATGAACACGTTTTTTGCTCATAAGGATATATACCGATATACATGGGAACGAACATCTATAAACCAAAAATCATTTATTGATTACTATATAACGAAACAAAAGTCTTATTTTACAATACAGGACACTAGAGTAATGAGAGGAGCAAACTGTGGAACAGATCATCATCTTCTAGTAACCAAGGTAATCTACCCATATAACTTATCAAAACAGAAAACCAAAAAACTTAACGTCGAACAAAATAATACACCAGGAGTGTCATTTAAGAAGTATAAGCTATATTTACTAAAGCAAGAAAGTATTCGAGAATGATACCAAAGAAGACTAAAAAATGAATTCAATAATAAGCTACCTTCAGATGATATTGAAGAAAAGTACACAAATATAAAAAATGCCATACATAAAATTGCTCCGGAAGCGTTAGGTGAAATCCCAAATAATAAACTTAAAAAAACACCAGCTCTTCTTACAGAATATATTACAGCATTAATTGAACAGAAAAATCAGGCATATAAAAAATACCTGAGTTATAGAAATGAAGAAAATCGATAAAATACAAAAATAAAAACAGGGAAGTAAGAAGGAAAATAAAAATTGAAGAAAAAAAACAGGTTATGGGAACAAAAATGCACTGAAATAAACTGTTATGTAGGCGGAGCGCAATCTACGGAGGTATAGCATACAATTAAAGAAATGAAAACACATAACTGAGAAAAAACATTATCTTTAATTAAGATGGAAGAGTGGAGACAATATTACGAATCGCTGTTAGTAGAAAATACACAACATTTTTGGAGTAAAACAATACAGAGCATAAACACATCATTGAGCAACTCCAGGCCCCCAATGATCAGCTTTGAGGAATTATTAACATCCACTCGAGAAATGAAGGGCGGAAGAGCACCAGGATCAGGAAATATCACTATTGAACTAATAAAAAATGGAGGAATAACATTATTAGAAATAATACAAGGTTTGGTGAATTTATGCTTAAATCAACACAAAGCACCAAGAGAGTGGAAAAGTAGCTACATCTCATCGCTATACAAGAAAGGAGACAGGAAGATACCAGATAATTATAGAGGAATATGTGTCACAAGTACACTGAGTAGACTATGGGGTGAAATACTCAAAAATAGACTAAGGGACGAGATCAAAGATTCCATTGCAGAAGATCAAAACGGTTACACGCCCGGGCGGTCTTGTATTGATAATTTGTTCACTATACAGCAAGTAATAGAGAAGAAAATAAGTAAGAACGACGAAGTCCATATTGCATTCATTAATTTAAAGAAAGCATATGACAACGTACCTATAAATAAATTATGGACGGCTTTAAAAGAAATACAAGTAAGTGACTAAATGATGTCAATGATTCAAAAACTTTACAATGACAATAAAGCATATGTGAAACAAGGTAATCATTTGTCTGAACCAATACAAATACACTACAAAGGACCTAAGACAAGGCTGCAGCTTATCTCCATTATTTTTAATGTATATGTGGAAATAGCTCTGAGAAAGTGGAGAAGGTCATGTCAGGATATGGGTATTCCGATAGTTGATATGCATCTTTTTAGTTTAAGCTTTGCAGATGAGCTAGCAGTATTAGCTCAAGATGCCTATGATTTGGAGTTCATGCTTAGGAGATTATATACAGAATACCAAAAATGGGGACTCCAAGTGAGCCTTGAAAAAACAGAATACCTAGTCATTAATTCTGATGCCAAATACGATGTTTTAATTACTGACGAAACGACGATTAAACAGACAGAGAAATTCACGTACTTGGGTGCGGCAGTGGACAAAAGTGGTATTGGTAAGCAAGAAATAAATAGTAGAATACAAAAAGCAAAAAAAAATTATAGGTTCTCTGAACTCTGTATGGTGGGACAAAAACATTAGCAAGCGAAATACAAAAAGAATTGGTCAAACATTGGTAGAAACTGTATTATGCTACGGTAGTGATATTTGGGCATTAAAAGAAGAAGAGAAACGACGACTGATGGCCGTAAAGATGGACTACTTATGTAGAAGCGCCCAGATATCCAAAAGGGATAATGTCCTAAATGTCGCTATTCGGGATATAATGGAAGCACAAGGACGGTCATTGAAAGAATCGAAATGCGGGGTCTAAAGTGGTTTGGACATCTTCTAAGATTAGAAGAAAATAGATGTTAGATTGGATATCCATCGGGCTGGGTCGGTTGGATATCCATCGGGTCGGGTCGGGTTGAATATCCATCGGATCAGATCGAGTTGAGTTCCCATCGGGCCTGGTCAGGTTGTTTATCATTCGGCCGGGTATCCATCGAGTCAGGTTGGATAACCATCGGATTAAGTGTCGTGTCGAGTTAAAATATTTTTTTAAATGCGCATCTCTAGTATAGATAACAAATACATACTATAATACTAGAGTAGCATCGACTTGATGTACGTAAATAGTGTTGAGGTGAGGGTTACCTTATTCAATCTGATGTTTTTTTTTATTTTCTAATTAAACATATAACATTGAATTCCTGAAAATTCTATTGATTGAAATAAAATAGCATTAATCCAAAATAGCTAAAAAGATCTGTAGTGAAGATTATTTTATCAGTCTGATTTCTATTCATGTTCTACTCGCACATTTTAGTATTACTCTATTCTCGAGAGTAGAATAATATTAAGCCATAAGTAGTAAGCAAAACAGTTCTGTAGCCGCAGGGTTATCTTTCTTATTCTGATTATTATTCGTTTTTCTAGGGAAACATTTACAACATTTAAATTAATCTTATTTATTGCTTCCATTCTTCATATACCGTCTAATTTTAGTGCAATCTTATATAAACGAAAAGTCAATTATTCATATTATACAAAAAAATAAATAGAATCAGACGTTCCTCAGGGATCAATTCTAGAGCCTATCTTAATTAACTGGTACTTTAATAACATCCCCAAATTCAAAGAACCGATGTAGCACCATATACTGACGAAATAAACTAACGCTAACAGTAAAGAGGATACAAGCTCACTTCTAACAATGGGAAATTAAATGAAACAATAACAAAACAGAGGCTATTCTATTCACCAAAAGAATATCAGATATTAATAAATACGTAAAGGTCGATGGAATAGACATTGAGTGGTTCTCTTCAATAAAATACTCAGGCATGCATCTTCATACCAAACTCACCTATACGAAGCTCATAAATAAAACTGTTTATAAAAGTAACAAAAACCTATGCGCTCCCTTCCGATTTTTAATAAAAAACATAAAAGTAAAGTGTAATACAATATGGACACATTTATGGTGCTCCTGAATTTATCTAAGTGTCCAAGTGTGTTCCTGCTCTAAAATATTTATTTTTTGCTTCAGTGATTAAATTGTACCGACGCAGTGATCTATGAGCAACTTTCAATATTTCAACTATTTATTATGGTTACGTATTTTATTATTATGACAACAGTCAGTTTTCGAAAAACAGTTATATTTTGTACATGCTAATTTATCCTTCTTTAATTAAAACTAAATTATATATTCAGTGTCTATTATTTTATTGTAATTTAACCTTTCATCCACAATTTGGTGAGCCCGACGTGATCTCAAACATTTTAGTGCATGATAGTGAAAATTATTTTACAATAATTATAATGGATCCGGTAGAGCAAGTCAATGTAGGTCGAATCACTATTCGCGTGCCTTCATTTTGGCCTTCCGACCCAGCACTCTGGTTCGGTCAGTTAGAGGGACAATTTTTAATTAATGGCATTAAAAGCGACGACACTAAGTACGGGTATGTGATTGGCAATCTCGATGCTAAATACGCGAGTGAAGTAAAAGACATAATCATCGCGCCACCTGAAACCGGGAAGTATAACAAGATTAAAGAAGAACTGGTAGCGCGCTTGTCAGCAACACAAGAGCAAAAGACGCGGCAACTGTTAGAGCGTGAAGAACTTGGAGATAAGAAACCTTCTCAGTTTCTCCGGTGTCTCAGAGATCTCGGAGGAGACACTTTATCGGAGACGCTGCTACGTACATTGTGGGCTAGCCGCCTTCCCAACCATGTACAGGCAATTCTAGCAACACAGGCTGAATCCAGCATTGATGGCATCGCGCGACTAGCTGACAAAGTTTTGGAGATCTCACCACAATCACACATTGCGGCTACAACGGCCTCAAATCAACCAGACCTAACCAGTGAGCTACTTCGAAGGATGGATGAATTACAACAACAAATATCAGTACTGCAACATTCTTCACGAGGTAATTTTCATCCAAATAGCACTAGGTCATCACGGCCGCGCTCCAAATCCCGTGACTCGTCAGTCAACTCGAAGTTTTGCTGGTACCATCGCACATTTGGTGACAAAGCTCAGAAGTGCACGCGACCATGCGAATATTCGACGGGAAACGCTGTGGGCAGTCATTGAACGCGGCAGATGACAACAGCCCATCAACCTCGCGCCGCCTCCTTGTAACCGATCGTTTGTCAAAACGACGATTTTTAATTGACACCGGCGCTGCCGTTTGCGTTTTCCCAAGAAATGCAATAGGGAACAAATCAGCAAAATCGTCGTATGAACTTGCAGCGGCTAATGGCTCGCTGATTTCTACATACGGCCTTGTGACGCTACAACTCAACCTCGGCCTTCGTCGAGACTTCACCTGGCGATTCATTATCGCTGATGTCGCCAAACCCATCATAGGAGCAGACTTCCTGTCATTCTACGGTCTTTTGGTTGACGTGAAGAATCAGCGTCTCATTGACAACGAGACAACATTAGCTACACCGATGTCGACCACACAGTGTGGTGAAATTAAAACCGTTTCTGTCACAGGTAAATTTGGACGACCCCTGTCATTATTTCCAGCAGTTACTAGACCACCAGGTATCTACAAGCCACTGCCGAAACATTCAACGGAACATCACATCCGTACCACTCCTGGTCCACCAGTCGTTGCTAAACCACGAAGACTTGCTCCAGATCGTTTGCAAGTCGCTCGACGTGAATTCAACACAATGGTTAAGTTAGGCATTGCACGGCCGTCAAACAGTCCTTGGTCGTCCCCGCTACATATGGTGCCAAAGAAAAACATAGATGAGTGGCGTCCTTGCGGTGATTACAGGGCACTTAACGCACGCACTATTATCCGTTATCCAGTACCACATATTGAAGATTTTGCTCAAGGATTAGCTCGAAAGACGATATTTTCGACCATTGATCTCGTTCGTGCTTACAATTAGATCCCAATGCACCATGATGATGTTGCCAAGACTGCCATCACGACTCCATTTGGTTTGTATGAATTTCCGTACATGACATTTGGGCTTCGAAACGCAGCACAAACCTTCCAAAGGTTTATCGATGAAGTACTACGAGATTTAGAATTTGCGTACGATATTTTGGTAGCGTCGTCGTCGGAAAATGAGCACGAAGAGCATCTAACTAGATTGTTTCAGCGGTTGAGTGACTACGGAATTGTTGTTAATCCAGCAAAATGTGTCCTCGGCGCTACAGGGGTATCCTTTCTCGGATACACCGTTTCAGATGCCGGCATCAAACCACAATCGGGCAAGGTACAAGCTATTCAAGAATTTCCACAACCGGACCACATTCAGCAGCTGCGACGTTATCTTGGCATGCTAAATTTCTATCGAAGATTTATTGCAAAAGCTGCAGAAATTTTGGCACCGTTAAACGAGCTGCTTCAAGGATGTAAAATGAAGAGCAAAGACCCAATCCAATGGACACCAGCTGCCGTTCAAGTTTTTACTTCCAGCAAACTCAGCCTAGCACACGCTACATTGTTGGTACACCCGGATAGTCATCTTCCGCTCGCCATTTTCACAGATGCATCAAATTTGACCATCGGCGCAGCACTTCAACAACAGACAACAAGAGGTTGGCAACCTTTGGCGTTCTTCTCCAAAAAGTTGACTGCAGCACAACAGAAATACAGTGCATTCGACCGCGAACTTCTCGCCATGTATCGGTCGGTGAAATATTTCCGACACATGGTTGAAGGTCGTCAGTTCGCCATTTTTACAGATCACAAGCCGCTGACATTTGCATTCCAGCAAAATCCAGACAAGTGCTCACCAAGACAATTCCGTTATCTGGACTTCATAGGCCAGTTCACGACCGATATAAGGTATATCTGTGGACAGGAAAACATTGTTGCTGATGCCCTCTCCAGAGTTGATGAATTGGCAGCCGCTATCGATTATAAATCTCTCGCACGCGCACAAGAGAGCGACACCGAATTAAATCGTTGGCTACAATCAGATACAACGAGTCTACTTTTACGGAAGGTTCGTATTCCAGGCGCATCAGAAGATCTTATCTGCGACGTGGCAACATCAACGGCTCGTCCTTTTGTAACAAAGTCGTTTCGTAAACAAACTTTTGAATCACTCCACGGTTTGGCACATCCAGGTGTCAACACAACGGTGAAGATGGTTGCACAGCGTTTTGTCTGGCCATCCATGAAGTCAGACTGTAGAAAGTGGGCTCGTAGCTGCATTCCGTGCCAGAGAAACAAAATATCTCGCCATGTCTCAGCTCCTCTCGGACAGTTTCAGCTTACCAGCATGAGATTTGAGCACATACATATCGACCTCGTAGGTCCACTTCCCATCTCCGCAGGCTATAAATATTGCCTGACGATGGTGGATAGATTTACTAGGTGGCCTGAAGCAGTTCCACTAGAAGATATCGAGGCGTCAACTGTAGCAGCAGCCTTCGTCTCAAGTTGGGTGGCTCGTTTTGGCGTGCCAACAAGAATCACGTCAGATCAACGGCAACAATTTATGTCACGTTTGTTCCAGTCTCTGAACATCATTCTAGGCTCCAAACATTGTCCGACTACAAGTTACCACCCAGAGTTCAACGGAATGGTTGAACGGTTTCACAGGCAGCTTAAAGCAGCCATTCGTTGTCACGCTGACATGAACTGGACTCAAAATCTACCACTAGTTCTCCTGGGAATTCGCGCCGCCTGGAAAGAAGATCTACGAACTTCGTCAGCTGAGCTAGTATATGGAGAAACCATTCATCTACCAGGTGAATTTCTTGCCAGACAACAGCAAGATAAACCGCTTCTTGGACCCGCTGATTTCGTTAATCAGTTGCGTCGTCACCTACAGGACATTCGTCCCGCCGTAGCTCGCCAACACGGTCCTAAGCGATTGTTCGTTTCACGAGATTTGGATACGACAACTCATGTGTTCGTACGTCATGACGCAGTCAGAGGCCCATTACAACCGTTTTATAACGGACCATACAAAGTTATTACACGACACGATAAGTACTACAAGATCAAGATGAACAACAAAAGCTGCACGGTTTCCATAAACCGGCTGAAACCTGCGTACATCCTGTCCGAAGATCTCGATGATCCAGAACGAGAACTACATAGAAGTACGCCAATAAGATCCACATGCTCTGGACGCAGAGTACACTTCGCCGAATAACGTTGGTCACTGCCAGGGGGGTGATGTAGCGACGCAGTGATCTATGAGCAACTTTCAATATTTCAACTATTTATTATGGTTACGTATTTTATTATTATGACAACCGTCAGTTTTCGAAAAACAGTTATATTTTGTACATGCTAATTTATCCTTCTTTAATTAAAACTAAATTATATATTCAGTGTCTATTATTTTATTGTAATTTAACAAATACATACTATAATACTAGAGTAGCATCGACTTGATGTACGTAAATAGTGTTGAGGTGAGGGTTACCTTATTCAATCTGATGTTTTTTTTTATTTTCTAATTAAACATATAACATTGAATTCCTGAAAATTCTATTGATTGAAATAAAATAGCATTAATCCAAAATAGCTAAAAAGATCTGTAGTGAAGATTATTTTATCAGTCTGATTTCTATTCATGTTCTACTCGCACATTTTAGTATTACTCTATTCTCGAGAGTAGAATAATATTAAGCCATAAGTAGTAAGCAAAACAGTTCTGTAGCCGCAGGGTTATCTTTCTTATTCTGATTATTATTCGTTTTTCTAGGGAAACATTTACAACATTTAAATTGATCTTATTTATTGCTTCCATTCTTCATATACCGTCTAATTTTAGTGCAATCTTATATAAACGAAAAGTCAATTATTCATATTATACAAAAAAATAAATAGAATCAGACGTTCCTCAGGGATCAATTCTAGAGCCTATCTTAATTAACTGGTACTTTAATAACATCCCCAAATTCAAAGAACCGATGTAGCACCATATACTGACGAAATAAACTAACGCTAACAGTAAAGAGGATACAAGCTCACTTCTAACAATGGGAAATTAAATGAAACAATAACAAAACAGAGGCTATTCTATTCACCAAAAGAATATCAGATATTAATAAATACGTAAAGGTCGATGGAATAGACATTGAGTGGTTCTCTTCAATAAAATACTCAGGCATGCATCTTCATACCAAACTCACCTATACGAAGCTCATAAATAAAACTGTTTATAAAAGTAACAAAAACCTATGCGCTCCCTTCCGATTTTTAATAAAAAACATAAAAGTAAAGTGTAATACAATATGGACACATTTATGGTGCTCCTGAATTTATCTAAGTGTCCAAGTGTGTTCCTGCTCTAAAATATTTATTTTTTGCTTCAGTGATTAAATTGTACCGACGCAGTGATCTATGAGCAACTTTCAATATTTCAACTATTTATTATGGTTACGTATTTTATTATTATGACAACAGTCAGTTTTCGAAAAACAGTTATATTTTGTACATGCTAATTTATCCTTCTTTAATTAAAACTAAATTATATATTCAGTGTCTATTATTTTATTGTAATTTAACCTTTCATCCACAATTTGGTGAGCCCGACGTGATCTCAAACATTTTAGTGCATGATAGTGAAAATTATTTTACAATAATTATAATGGATCCGGTAGAGCAAGTCAATGTAGGTCGAATCACTATTCGCGTGCCTTCATTTTGGCCTTCCGACCCAGCACTCTGGTTCGGTCAGTTAGAGGGACAATTTTTAATTAATGGCATTAAAAGCGACGACACTAAGTACGGGTATGTGATTGGCAATCTCGATGCTAAATACGCGAGTGAAGTAAAAGACATAATCATCGCGCCACCTGAAACCGGGAAGTATAACAAGATTAAAGAAGAACTGGTAGCGCGCTTGTCAGCAACACAAGAGCAAAAGACGCGGCAACTGTTAGAGCGTGAAGAACTTGGAGATAAGAAACCTTCTCAGTTTCTCCGGTGTCTCAGAGATCTCGGAGGAGACACTTTATCGGAGACGCTGCTACGTACATTGTGGGCTAGCCGCCTTCCCAACCATGTACAGGCAATTCTAGCAACACAGGCTGAATCCAGCATTGATGGCATCGCGCGACTAGCTGACAAAGTTTTGGAGATCTCACCACAATCACACATTGCGGCTACAACGGCCTCAAATCAACCAGACCTAACCAGTGAGCTACTTCGAAGGATGGATGAATTACAACAACAAATATCAGTACTGCAACATTCTTCACGAGGTAATTTTCATCCAAATAGCACTAGGTCATCACGGCCGCGCTCCAAATCCCGTGACTCGTCAGTCAACTCGAAGTTTTGCTGGTACCATCGCACATTTGGTGACAAAGCTCAGAAGTGCACGCGACCATGCGAATATTCGACGGGAAACGCTGTGGGCAGTCATTGAACGCGGCAGATGACAACAGCCCATCAACCTCGCGCCGCCTCCTTGTAACCGATCGTTTGTCAAAACGACGATTTTTAATTGACACCGGCGCTGCCGTTTGCGTTTTCCCAAGAAATGCAATAGGGAACAAATCAGCAAAATCGTCGTATGAACTTGCAGCGGCTAATGGCTCGCTGATTTCTACATACGGCCTTGTGACGCTACAACTCAACCTCGGCCTTCGTCGAGACTTCACCTGGCGATTCATTATCGCTGATGTCGCCAAACCCATCATAGGAGCAGACTTCCTGTCATTCTACGGTCTTTTGGTTGACGTGAAGAATCAGCGTCTCATTGACAACGAGACAACATTAGCTACACCGATGTCGACCACACAGTGTGGTGAAATTAAAACCGTTTCTGTCACAGGTAAATTTGGACGACCCCTGTCATTATTTCCAGCAGTTACTAGACCACCAGGTATCTACAAGCCACTGCCGAAACATTCAACGGAACATCACATCCGTACCACTCCTGGTCCACCAGTCGTTGCTAAACCACGAAGACTTGCTCCAGATCGTTTGCAAGTCGCTCGACGTGAATTCAACACAATGGTTAAGTTAGGCATTGCACGGCCGTCAAACAGTCCTTGGTCGTCCCCGCTACATATGGTGCCAAAGAAAAACATAGATGAGTGGCGTCCTTGCGGTGATTACAGGGCACTTAACGCACGCACTATTATCCGTTATCCAGTACCACATATTGAAGATTTTGCTCAAGGATTAGCTCGAAAGACGATATTTTCGACCATTGATCTCGTTCGTGCTTACAATTAGATCCCAATGCACCATGATGATGTTGCCAAGACTGCCATCACGACTACATTTGGTTTGTATGAATTTCCGTACATGACATTTGGGCTTCGAAACGCAGCACAAACCTTCCAAAGGTTTATCGATGAAGTACTACGAGATTTAGAATTTGCGTACGATATTTTGGTAGCGTCGTCGTCGGAAAATGAGCACGAAGAGCATCTAACTAGATTGTTTCAGCGGTTGAGTGACTACGGAATTGTTGTTAATCCAGCAAAATGTGTCCTCGGCGCTACAGGGGTATCCTTTCTCGGATACACCGTTTCAGATGCCGGCATCAAACCACAATCGGGCAAGGTACAAGCTATTCAAGAATTTCCACAACCGGACCACATTCAGCAGCTGCGACGTTATCTTGGCATGCTAAATTTCTATCGAAGATTTATTGCAAAAGCTGCAGAAATTTTGGCACCGTTAAACGAGCTGCTTCAAGGATGTAAAATGAAGAGCAAAGACCCAATCCAATGGACACCAGCTGCCGTTCAAGTTTTTACTTCCAGCAAACTCAGCCTAGCACACGCTACATTGTTGGTACACCCGGATAGTCATCTTCCGCTCGCCATTTTCACAGATGCATCAAATTTGACCATCGGCGCAGCACTTCAACAACAGACAACAAGAGGTTGGCAACCTTTGGCGTTCTTCTCCAAAAAGTTGACTGCAGCACAACAGAAATACAGTGCATTCGACCGCGAACTTCTCGCCATGTATCGGTCGGTGAAATATTTCCGACACATGGTTGAAGGTCGTCAGTTCGCCATTTTTACAGATCACAAGCCGCTGACATTTGCATTCCAGCAAAATCCAGACAAGTGCTCACCAAGACAATTCCGTTATCTGGACTTCATAGGCCAGTTCACGACCGATATAAGGTATATCTGTGGACAGGAAAACATTGTTGCTGATGCCCTCTCCAGAGTTGATGAATTGGCAGCCGCTATCGATTATAAATCTCTCGCACGCGCACAAGAGAGCGACACCGAATTAAATCGTTGGCTACAATCAGATACAACGAGTCTACTTTTACGGAAGGTTCGTATTCCAGGCGCATCAGAAGATCTTATCTGCGACGTGGCAACATCAACGGCTCGTCCTTTTGTAACAAAGTCGTTTCGTAAACAAACTTTTGAATCACTCCACGGTTTGGCACATCCAGGTGTCAACACAACGGTGAAGATGGTTGCACAGCGTTTTGTCTGGCCATCCATGAAGTCAGACTGTAGAAAGTGGGCTCGTAGCTGCATTCCGTGCCAGAGAAACAAAATATCTCGCCATGTCTCAGCTCCTCTCGGACAGTTTCAGCTTACCAGCATGAGGTTTGAGCACATACATATCGACCTCGTAGGTCCACTTCCCATCTCCGCAGGCTATAAATATTGCCTGACGATGGTGGATAGATTTACTAGGTGGCCTGAAGCAGTTCCACTAGAAGATATCGAGGCGTCAACTGTAGCAGCAGCCTTCGTCTCAAGTTGGGTGGCTCGTTTTGGCGTGCCAACAAGAATCACGTCAGATCAAGAGCAACAATTTATGTCACGTTTGTTCCAGTCTCTGAACATCATTCTAGGCTCCAAACATTGTCCGACTACAAGTTACCACCCAGAGTTCAACGGAATGGTTGAACGGTTTCACAGGCAGCTTAAAGCAGCCATTCGTTGTCACGCTGACATGAACTGGACTCAAAATCTACCACTAGTTCTCCTGGGAATTCGCGCCGCCTGGAAAGAAGATCTACGAACTTCGTCAGCTGAGCTAGTATATGGAGAAACCATTCATCTACCAGGTGAATTTCTTGCCAGACAACAGCAAGATAAACCGCTTCTTGGACCCGCTGATTTCGTTAATCAGTTGCGTCGTCACCTACAGGACATTCGTCCCGCCGTAGCTCGCCAACACGGTCCTAAGCGATTGTTCGTTTCACGAGATTTGGATACGACAACTCATGTGTTCGTACGTCATGACGCAGTCAGAGGCCCATTACAACCGTTTTATAACGGACCATACAAAGTTATTACACGACACGATAAGTACTACAAGATCAAGATGAACAACAAAAGCTGCACGGTTTCCATAAACCGGCTGAAACCTGCGTACATCCTGTCCGAAGATCTCGATGATCCAGAACGAGAACTACATAGAAGTACGCCAATAAGATCCACATGCTCTGGACGCAGAGTACACTTCGCCGAATAACGTTGGTCACTGCCAGGGGGGTGATGTAGCGACGCAGTGATCTATGAGCAACTTTCAATATTTCAACTATTTATTATGGTTACGTATTTTATTATTATGACAACCGTCAGTTTTCGAAAAACAGTTATATTTTGTACATGCTAATTTATCCTTCTTTAATTAAAACTAAATTATATATTCAGTGTCTATTATTTTATTGTAATTTAACCTTTCATCCACAAAGTAAAGCGTTGTTTGCTGTTTGCTGGTGAGATTCTGAACAATTTGTTGAACTCAAACTGCTTTTTGGACTACTTTTTTGTTCCAATATTTCAGCCATATATCATTTACCTGAACATGTGAATATTTAATTAAGCCAATTACACATCCCATCAGCATCTAAAGCTAAGGAGTTCAAAATAAATATGAAAAACCCCAGTGCCCATAAAACAGTGGGACCTTTTTTTTAATCATTAATTCTTTCTTTTATGTGAAGATGCCAAAAGGTCTTAATTGTAATACATGTATTGCTGTTTATAACCGTTATATAGATTATTTAACTTGTACCTGTTTTAATTACATTAATATCAATTGTTCTTAAAAATGTATCTTCGGCAAGAAAATCGAGTAAAACTAACAATACTCAAACTGTGTTTTAACACACCCAAATCAGATAATAGTTGACTGAATTCATTACACTGCCAACTGAGTTCCTGTCGGTTTCGCTGGATGATAAAATAAATTCTATAATTACACAACAGCACACAGCGGCAGATTTGTGAAATAAATTTCTGAAAGTAACTGCTCGAAATAATTACTCGCGGCCATTCAAAATTACTTTTTATACTAGCGTATTATAACAACAACTTTTCGATTATCATTTCCGTTGTTAAATGAAGTACTTTTAAGCACTAGTGCTTAAAAGTGACAGTTTAATGTAAAAGTACACCAACTGTCAAATTTTTTGTAAGTTTCTTCATACATTTTTTTGATTTTCCTGGAACCAGTGTAGCCAATGCATCCTCTGCACCATTTTCAATATCAGAATCAATCTCTGAGTCACTCATTTTAAGTAAATTTATTACCAAAATTCTCAAGAAAAATTTTACACCGAGCACGTTGACATCAATGTTTATTAAACAACATATTGAATTGCATAGCAACAAAAAAATTAAACTGATGCCTGCCTACTTTTAAATTTTGAAAAATTCAAAATGTTGACATTGAGAATAAATATAAATAATCTGTTTTAAATCGGTCGTATAAAAAATATTGTATGGAATACGTTGCGAAATCGTGTTTTAAGCACTAGACGTGTTATCCAACTCGGCTACGCCTCCTAGGATAATTTTCACGTCGCGTGTTTAAAACACATTTCTTTCGCTTCTTATTATATAAATAGCTATTCAGTATCACAAATTGTGCCAGTCAAACTTTAAAAAGTGCTTTAAATAGAAATTAAAATTTCAATAAAAATTTCATTAATAGCGACCGAACTCCTAATTACCTAAACAATGTCACTTAGTTCGTATTCTACACAGGTATATATATATATATATATCATGATAAACACGAGTATGGAGTAGCGTTTATGATAAGTAAGAGAGCGAAACGAGCGCTAATTGAATGGAGCGCAATATCGGAGAGAATAATAGTTGCCCGATTCAAAGCACGCTTTTTCAATTTATGCATATTTAATGTATATGCCCCAACAAACCAAAAAACTATACAAGAGAAAGAAATATTTTACGAACAGCTACAAGGAGCCCAAGATACATTCAGAAATAAATATAAGAAAGACATTCACATAATACTTGGAGATATGAATGCAAAAATTGGCTCGGACAATACTGGGAAAGAAAACGTGATGGGCAAAGAAGGAATAGGAACAAGAAACGAAAATGGTGAACTATTTATAGATTATTGCTTAAACAATAACCTCACTATTGGTGGAAGTCTGTTCCGACACAAACTGATACACAAAGCTACTTGGATATCACCAGAAAAAATATATATTAATCAAATAGATCACGTAACAATAGACCATAAATGGAAAAGCTTATTACAAGACGTAAGAGCGATGAGAGGTGCAGACGGAAATACAGACCATGTACTAGTAAGAACCAAAATAAGAATCAAGATAGCTACACACAAAACGGTGAAACAACGGAAAGAAGTATATAATGTACAGTTTCTAGAAAATGAACAAACAAGAGAACAATTCGAAGACTGTCCGCAAAAAAAAATTGAAAAGGAGAATATCAACGCAAACAAAAATGTGAACCAGTTGTGGACAATATACAAAAAATCAATGAAGGAAGCAGCTACCGAAGTAATAGGGAAGAAAAGTAAAGAGCATAAATCCTGGATAACAGAAGAAACATGGAGACACGTAAAAGATAGAAAAGAAACTAAGTTAAGAATATTATCAAGTAGAAACGAAGAAGAAATGAAGAAACTAGAAAAACTATTGAAGGAAAAAGACAACCAAGTAAAGAGAAGTGCTAGAAATGATAAACGGAAACATATTGACAATCTACTAATACAGGCAGAGGAGGCAGCAATTAAAAATGATACTCGAACACTATATGAAATAACAAAAACATTCACAAAGAAAAAACAAGGACGTAAGACACAAATCAGAGACAAGAAAAATAAAAAGCTACTAACCAAAGAAGAAACAACAGATAGATGGGTACAATTCTTCGAAGAAATTTATAGAAACGAGGACGGGCAGAGAATACAAGAAGTAGAAAGAGCTGATGAAATGATAATTATACAAGAAGGCGAAATATTACACAGTGAAATTGAAGATGCTATACATAAGTTAAAAAAAAGAAAAGCAGCAGGCATCGATGGAATACCGTCCGAAATCCTAAAAGCAGGAGGAGACACAGTAACAAAAATAATGGGCGAACTTCTAAATAAGATATGGGAGGAAGAAACTATACCAGAAGAATGGAACAAGGGAATTATCATCACATTGCCAAAGAAGGGCGATAAGACAAAATGTGAAAACTGGAGAGGAATAACCTTGTTATGCACAGCAAGAAAACTATTGACAAGAATCATATTAGAAAGAATAAAAAATGGAATACTGAAAAAACTCCGCAAAAACCAATCAGGATTTAGGCCCAGAAACTCATGCATCGACAATATTTGCACATTAAGAATAATAATACAGAACACAATAGAGTGGCAGAAAAAAGTCAATATAAATTTTATAGATTTTGAAAAGGCGTTCGATAAAATAAATAGAGAAATGATGTGGACAATACTACAGAATTATGGCCTCCCAACAAAAATTATCAACATGATCAAATTGCTTTATGAAAACTATTCGGCAAATATTGAAGTAAATGGAGAACTGTCGCGAGATATAAAAATAGAGACTGGAGTAAGACAAGGGTGTATTCTGTCGCCGATGTTATTTCTTATTATCATAGACTACATAATGAGGAAAGTAGTAGATAACAAAACGGGCATACTCTGGAAATATGGAAAAAATCTGGAAGATCTAGAATTCGCGGATGATGTCTGCTTAATAGAAGAAAATATAAACAATCTACAAAAGAAAACATTGAAACTAAAAGAAATAGCTGAAACAGTTGCCCTACAAATCAATACAAAGAAATGTAAAATATTAACAGTCAACGAAGCACAAAAAAAAGAAATTAAATTGGAAGGAAAAGAAATAGAAAGAGTACAACAGTTTTGTTAATTGGGCAGCATAATAAGTGAAAAAGGTGGAAGTGACGAGGATGTACAACAAAGGATAAGTAAAGCACAAGGAACATTTAATGCGTTATGGAAGATTTGGAGGTCAAGCGAATTATCAATGTATAATAAAATAAGAATTTTCAACAGTAATGTAAAAAGCATCTTATTGTACGCCTCCGAAACATGGAACACAAATTCAAAAACTTTGCAAAAATTACAAGCCTTTGTAAATAAATGTCTAAGGAGAATATCAAAAATATATTATCCAGAAATCATATCAAATGAGGAACTATGGAGAAAATGTAATATAGAACCACTAGAAATTACTATCAAGAAAAGGAAATGGAACTGGATAGGTCACACACTGAGGAAAAGTAGTAACGATATCACCAAAGACGCATTGGTATACACTATAAAAGGAAAAAGAAAAAGAGGTAGGCCCACGAACACATGGCAAAAACAAATACATAAAGAACACAACAACACAAATAAAACATGGAATGAAATAAAAACCGAAGCTAAAGACAAAAAGAAATGGAAAAAAACTGTACAAGAAATAAGTGAGAGAACTTCATAAGGCTGGCAACCTTATAAAATATTGCCTAGAAACACCTACGGGTGCCCTATGCTCCAAGGGGAGCGAAGAGGAATAATAATAATAATATATATATATATATATATATATATATATATATATATATATATATATATATATATATATATATATATATATATATATATATATATATACGTGTTTGGGAGTAGTTTGAGGAATCGAAAATGGCGCGTATATTTTTATTGCATTATAGAACATCTCTCGTAATAGGTGATATACAGCGATGATATACGATTATTTTTATGGATCTGAATTTGAATTATGCAAAATTGTGTACACAGGGTACACCTTTGGGGAACCTATGCTGGTAGTACAGAAAACTAAATGAGTAATGTTTTAATGTTTCTACTTTCTACCAATAGATTGAGATATACTCACATTGTATTCTGTATAAGCCTATATTAAACCATAACAAATTAAATTATATTTGCAAAAATGAGGGAATATTTAAATTTTATGGTAAGTAGGTATAAAGTTCATGAATATTGCCAAATTTAAAGTGTAAGATAAACTAATGAAAACAAAACCAACTTATAAAGATAGAATATACTTCTGATCAGAAATAATAACATTTTCTTATATTTTCAGTGTTGGGTTCTACATTATTTATATCTACAAATTAATAGTTTATTTAGAATTTTCGTTAACCAGTTAAACCTGAAAAAAATTTAAAATCTTCTGATTTAAAAATAAAACATATAAGAACTGTATCCCCATATAGTAGCAGTAGTTCGTACTCCCGTAGGAAAGAGTGAAAAACATTTAAAATGACATTTAGCTATTATATTTGATTGATTAGCAATATTATTATTAAAATCAATGAGATTTTTATCAGATCACATAGAATATACATAAACAAATGATAATTAAGTGTTCATTAATTAAATTTATTCATTTGTAGAATTAAAGTAACGCGATTCATTTAAATCAATTGTAAAAATACATAAATAAATGTGGTTTTAGTATTTATAATCAGTTGTAAAATGCACTGAAATATTTAGCTATTATACAGGGTCGGCAGGAACGTATGATGTTTTTAAAATGACTGTCCCGCACGCTAGAGTGGACCAAAGGTTTTCCGAATAGATGATACCTTCTCGTTGGCAGATCATTTCAGTAGCTATGGTACTTTGGATTGTAGCACACCGTGTTTTCGCAGCTGACTATTTTTTTAATGTTTCGTTACATATTTTCAACAGGGCCGTCTTAAGCATATTCTGCGCCGGGGTGCCGGGTGGTCAGTCTGCGAAAATTTAAAAGAAAACATTTAATTGCTTTTAAATACTTTTGGTATACGACAAAATCTATAAAAAAAATAAGACAGCATTATATGATAATAAAAAAAACAACTGAATTAAAAATAAAAATTGCGACTTCAAGAATACAATATAATTTAAATTTTTTCCGAGCAAGTCTGTTTCTCTTGTTTTTTTAACTACGTTCATAGACTCGAGCATAGCCGAATCGACACAAGTGTTAAGCGCAGCTAGTTTAGTTTCTAGATCGAATGAAAAATTAATCGAATTATCATCCGATTATTAAAATAATCAAATCGTTAGACTTCGATTTTTTTCTTGGTATCGTGCCTTAACCAATTATTGGCCGATGGAGTCCGGTGAATAAATAATAAATTTGGGCTCTACCCAATTGAATTGTTAGAGGATATACTGTGAATTATGACTAGGGCTGAGAAAAATAATCTATTATTAATTGATTAATCGATTAATCGATCACTTATTTTATTAATCTATTACTTTATTAATCGATCATTTGATTTAAGAAATTAATATTCTTATTGTGCTATGTTTATTACTAGATTACCACACTATTATTTGTAACAAATATACTATGTATAAACAGTATATGTATATGCGGAGTAGGGGGAATACACGAGTTATCTGCACTAGGCGAGGACACGGACAAGACAAACATTGTAGATTATGCCGTATGTGAGTGGAACAAGTAAGCAATGATATAGTATGTTCGTGGCGATCCGGAGCTATGCGTGATGATTCATTAAAAACGCTGTGAATGAGTCCTTGGTTCGCATTTTTTTAATTATTGTCTAAATGAAATAATTTTTAGATCACAAATTAAATAAATTGTTAAATTTTTCCCACAATGTTATTTGTAGAAAAATAAATTTCGTATTCACAAATAATTAACATAAAAATAATATTATTGATTGATGATAGAAAAAAATACGCGTACCTATCGTTTTTACTTCGGTAATACGTATGCGAATAAAGTAATATTAATCGATTATTTAAGTATTGATTATTGACAAACATAATCGAACAACCCTAATACGGATCATTCCAAATTTTAATAATTTGCCCGTTTTACCAATTTAATATTGTCTTTATAATTACAATGGTATTCACTTATTTATTAAAATGATATAGTGTGATACAGGTTTTATTTTGCCATAAAATGAAGGAAAAGTAGTAGATTATATTAACCATGAAACTTCTGAATAATTGGCCATCATGCTTCTTCTACTTCATCAAAGATGGCAGCATGACTAGAAGTTTGAGGACCTGTCTGTGAAATTTGAGGAACTTCTCTGAAGTGCCTAAAATTCCTTAAACTGATCCCATTTTTATATAAAAGTTCCTTGAAGTGTACAACAACACGTATATATACCGGGTGTAACATGAAAACCTGGCCATAGGCGTTTAACATGGGAAATCAGTTTTTCCTTGCGCAAAAGTGACCAATTGATTTTAGACAAAAATGCTTCAAATAAAAGTTGTAGAGCTTGAAATTATGGATCTAAATCAGTTTTCAGATTTTATTTTACACGTTTTGTAAGCGAAATAATCGCATTAATATTTTTTTAGAATTTCTACTTTATAGTGATAGCCATGGAATTGAGACAAAATGATAAACAAATGTATAACGTTTTAACTGTCAGAAAAGTTTAGTTATAAATAGATTTGTGATTTATTTAAGTGTTGTTATATCATTATTGAAAATGGATAACTATTCACATAAAGAAAAGTTACAAATTATTAAGTGGAATTATTCTGGTGAAAGTTTTCGAAGAATACGTGATTTAATCAGTATTATTTGGCCGCACCATAACATTCCAAGTAAAACAACAATTCAGAACTTTATTATCAAATTTGAGAAGACCGGTACATTCAATAATCAAGTGGAACAGGGACGTGTGCATGGAGATAGAAATAATAATAACGAAGAAAATGTACTAGCATTAATAGAAATGGAACCAAATCTCAGTGTCCGAGAAATTTCAAAAGAACTAAATATTAGTTTCATGACGGTTTATAGAATATTAAAAAAATACAAATACTATTCTTATAAAATACAAAACCACCAAGAAATTTTTGGGCACGATTGCGAAAGACGCGCAACATTTTGCGAAATAATTATGGAAAAGGCCAACAATGATAGGATTTTTTTTAAAACATATTATTTACAGATGAGTGTACATTTACGCTGAATGGTGCACCAAATAAAAATAATTTTCGACACTGGTCTCAGAGAAATCCGCACATTGTTATTGAATACAGACCAATATCGACAATCAGTAAATGTATGGCCAGGAATTTTAGGCAACAAAATGATTGGTCCTTTTTTTATTAAACGACTAAATGGAAACACTTATTTAGAATTGTTACGAGAAATAGTGGGACCGGAAATAGCCCACGCAAATAATGAGTATGTGTGGTTCCAGCACGACGGCTGTCCTGCACATAATACAAGATAACTTGTAAATTATCTGAATGATACGTTTCCAGAAAGTTGGATAGAGCGTGGAGGGCCAGTAAACTGGCCAGCACGGTCTCCAGATATAAATCCCTGTGACTTTTTTTTTTATGGGGACACTTAAAGTCTTTCGTTTATAAAAAAAGATACAATGCCATCCAAGAACTTAAAAACGCTGTTGTAGGCGAATGCAACAAAATAAATATTAGACAGTTGTGCAATGTTAAAAATAGTTTCTACAATAGATTAGGCTACTGCTTAGCACAAAACGGAGGACTTTTCGAACATCTTTTGTAATTTAATGTTATTTCTAAATGAATAAAATAATTATTTGTGTAAAAGTTCTATTATTTATTATAATAAATATTAAAAAATATATAAAATAAAATTATGTATTTTCAATAATGATATTACAACAATCATCTTTATTGTCAGTTAAATAAATCACAATCTATTTAAAACTAAACTTTTCTGACAGTTAAAACGTTATACATTTGTTTATCATTTTGTCTCAATTCCATGGCTATCACTATAAAGTAGAAATTCATAAAAAATATTAATGCAATTATTTCGCTTACAAACCGTGAAAAATAAAATCTGAAAACTGATTTAGATCCATAATTTCAAGCTCTACAACTTTTATTTGAAGCATTTTTGTCTAAAATCAATTGGCCACTTTTGCGCAAGGAAAAACTGATTTCCCATGTTAAACGCCTATGGCCAGGTTTTCATGTTACACCCGGTATATATATATATATAAGTTATGTAAGGACACACCCCGTATTTTATAAGATTTCATAAGAACAATAAAGAGTTGCATCACTCATAAAATGACTAATCGACATAATATAAACTAAACTCTTGGAAAAGAGATAAGTAGTATAAAATAGAATAGATTATAAGTTTGTATCACTTCAGTTCTATACTCTGTACGAGCAACATCTAGCTCTTGTGTTTGTGAAATTAACTTTTTTTAAATAATTTTGTATTACTCAAAATTATAACTTATTTATATTTATTTATTTATTTATTTATAAATTTTCGAATTGATAGCACGTGTAAGTGACAGCTCCTAGGAGTTTTAGTATTTCATAGTGAAGAAGGGATGCAAATTAGATAAAAATGGTGTTTAATTAATTACTAATATTTTATTTCATGATTTCAATTGCTAGCTTTGGTGAAGCTATAGCTAAAAGAGTTGAAATATTGAATTAAGAGGCAAAAAAGGCGGAATAACCCCCAAAAGCAACAAGGTCGAAGAAAAGAACAAATAAGAACAAGGTGAAAGCTGCCAGGGGTAGAATACCGAAAGAGAGGCGAACGTACTTATACAAAAGTATCCTTGTTTTTTTAAAAAATCTAGATATAAGTTAAAATTCAACAAACACTTAACTCAAAAAACTTTGCGAGCGGCCACACCTACTTCTAAGAAAAAAGGTGACCCGCAACACATTCGAACAAAAAAGTGGGACTAAAAATTAACATCAAAAATGTAAAATCTTAACAATAAACGGATAGGAAAATATTAATATAAAGATGGGAGACGCGGAAATAGAAACAACAAACAATTTCACATACCTAGGAAGTATAATAACTGATAAAGGAGGAAGTGAAGAAGACATAGAACAGCGAATAAAAAAAAGAACAAGAAACATTTAACATATTGTGAAAAGTATGGAGATCCAAGGAAATATCTAATAAAACAAAAGCACACTACTATATGTAGCACAAACATGGACACTAAACGGAAAAAATATAAAAATAATACAGACGTTCATAAAATCGCAGAATTCTAAAAATATACTATCCGGAAATTATAAGCAACAAGAAATTATGGAAAATGTGTAATACTGAACCAGTGGAGATTAAGAAAATATAATACGGACATCACGAAAAAAGCATTAGAGTAGAATGTAAAAGGTAAAAGGAAAACAGGACGACCAATAAACACAAGGCAAAAACAAATGCATAAAGAACACGAATTAATAAATAAAACATGGCTGAAATTAAAAATGAAGCTAAATATAAAGATAAATGGAAGAAAACAGTAGAAAACATATCAACGAAAACAAAATAAGGCTGGCAACCTTAACAAATAATTGCTTTGAATCACCTACCGGTGCCCTATGCTCATTTGGAGTAAAAAGAGGGGATAATAATAATATATATATATAGCACGATTTTTTCTTAATAGCAAACCGTGCTTTTTTGGGGAACCTACAACTCAGAACTTTCTGCGTACTTTGGCTTAGTGGTAATTTACTCACATGAATAAAATATTCAAATTTAAAATAAAATGGTTTTTTTCCATATAGCGATATAGTGATCTGTATTGATGTTAGAGAAAAATGCTTCAAATAAACCTTGTATTATTGATTTCAGCATCTAAGTTACTAATCATATTTTATTTACATCTTTTGTAACACGTAAAACCAGTAACTCGAAATATTGTCAATTTATCCGGAATTGAACGATCAGGATAAAAACTACTTAAATTCCACGAATTTCTTTATAACGATTTCCACTAAAATTCAATTTCTCTATCATAAATTTTTCTTCGGTACTGAACAAATCCATTTTATAAAGCACAAATGCAGAGTAAAGCAATTTATGGGCTATAAGAATGTAGACACAATGTGTACAATTAATCAATAACACTGAACTGTCCAAATTGGATTTTGTTTTATTTGTTTTTCATTTCTATGGCTATCTTATTTTTGGCAAAAATATCAAATTTTGTTTTAAATATCTAGAGCTACATATATTCTATTGCAATAACTGAAGACTTTTTAAAAGTAGAATTGGTATCAAAACTTTTTATTTTTGTACTTTTACTCTAAAGTACACAAGAAAGCCAATTTCCGCACATTTTTAAAATCCCATGTTAAACTCCTATGTTCAACGTTTCGCTGCACATCTTGTATGTAGAAGTCGTTGTAGATTTTGCAATCAGTTCAGTGCAAAGTGCATTCTAGTTTATTTAGATAAATCAAAGTAAAATAAAAGATATTAGAAAGTATTAGTACTAGCACAAATGAAAATAATTACAACTAATGTAGTAAGAATATTGTATTTCTACCTTTTTCTGATCAGTTCCAAAATCAGTACACGTATGTTCCACAAATGTACCGTATTCTGTAAATGTTCCAGGATCGCATAACACTTCAATCCGTTCTCGAGCACATAGTTTACCCTTAAAAACATGATTCAGTAACAACAATCGCAAAAAATATGTATTTAACAACAAAATAATATTTGATATTTTCAAATAGATCTTTTAAATGCACGTTTAAATTCACTAAACTATCTATTTCATAATTTTTACCTTGTTATGGTGCAAATCACGATTATATTCATGAAGAGACTTTAATCTTCTTAAATTAATTTCGTTTTTATTATCTTGATAAGCTTGCGTAGATATTCTTGATATTTTACAAACATAATTGTAAAGAAACTTTGATAATAAAGTCTTCTTCAAATGAATAAATGTCATTTTCTACTACGCTATGTTCACAGATACTGTAATATAATATCAAAGGTATTCATTTTTATATTTTTTAGTTCAAGGATATATGTAGTTAAGTGACTCTCAACCTTTTGTATAAAATAACTTAATATAATCATGGGCGATACTTTTAACGATTGACTTATGAAAAAAGTTTCATTTTAACTTGTGTCATATTTAAAACTTTACGCAGTTATTATATTTAAATGTGTATCAATCAATATAATTTAAATTAATACCTATAAATATTCTGTGAAAAACTTCAATATTTACATTTATGATGGGTGTGAATTGCATATAGCAATACATATTCTTTAATACGAGTAGTATGTATTTGAGAAGCACTGGATAAACAGGTTCTTTTATGAGCTACCTATTTTAAAATTTCATCTGTTTGAACAATTTACGTCTTACATACATTATGTTTACCTAAAACTTTCAACATATGTTTATTTATTCACGATACTATTCAGACAAAAATATCAATTAACTTATTTTGTCTGTTATAGCTATTGTACAGGTGTTTCAAGCAGTGGAGTAACTAAGGGATGCAAAGCGATGATCGCGTCGGGAAAGGGAACGTCCTCATAAAATATAAATAAAAATAATAGTTAAACAAATGTAATAAATTAAAAAGGGAATAGTTGTTTCTTTAACCCATATAAGTCTAAAATTAAGTATTAAATATCCATTTTCAAGCAATTGCTCAACGTTCTTTCTTTATTTCTTAAAAATGTTATAAATTTAAACAACTTGCTAATTTAATGATTATAAATATGAATATTTGAAAAACAATAAGTAAATATGTCTCTTTTGCTGTATTAATTACTATTCAAGCCTCATTAGAACGATCATTTAGTTAAGCAAAAATTATTCACTCTCACTTAGTTATAGGAAACAAGTGAGACTTAATATAATTTATATAATTTGAATTATGATTTAGATGTGACATCTTTTTTTATCTACACATATGTACATATATTAGGATTTTTACTAGGAGATTAAAATATCGGCCCTGAAAGTGATCTTTCTATTATTGCTATAGAAAATTAAGGTGCTTTAAATAGCCTTATTAAAAATGTTACTAGTATAACATGACTGACAATACAGTGATAAATTGAAAGTTAAATTTATGACAGAAACATTCGGTAACGCCTGGAGCTAACCACTACACCGTCACCTACACACGAAGTATAACAGAATAATTCGGCTGACGCCATACTTCATACCTAGGTGACATGGTGTAGCGGTTAACATCTCTCCTCGGTAAAAGGGTTTTTTGTTAATTTTTCCCTTAATTTTAAATTATAATCATCTCACCTCATTCCACTCATACCCATTACATTTATCATTAGTTTAAGTTTTGTTACGTGTAATAAATATAATTAGCAAGTAAGGTACATGTGTACCAGGTATTGTAAATAACATATAAACATTCTTAAGCGCTCTTGTTCCCCTAGCCATGTGTGAAGCCAGTCGGCTGTTCGTAGCGTTGCTAATGCTAAGGCAATCGCAAAGACTACGATATGTTTTAGCATATAGCGTGTTCGGCAGCCGATTTAGTGAATTTCACATATGAGCAGGGAAAATGCGTATATGTGGTGTATGACCTAATTTAACAATAAACGTTTCATTATCTTATCTTATTATCTACTCGGCAAGCAAAGAGTTCCTGGTTCGAATCCAGATATCACCCGAGTTTATTTGTCGAAAATTTAACTTTAAATTTAATATAAGTCTTGTATATATTTATGTTCATTTTTGTTTTATCTCTCTCAAAATATTGTTTAAAATTATGTTTTTTTTTATTACTATTTAATCCATATTATATATTCTCTATTGAAACATCGGTGAAGAGATTTCGAAAATTACCCTTGCATTAAGATCGCTACTGCCCTTAAGCTGTTTAAAGGAACAAAATATGTTATAATAACAACAAAGACAAAATTAATTGTCATCCATACACTTGGTGAAACTAGGTTTAATAAAAAATATTAAATAAACACTTGGTTAAGTTTAAATTCAGTCTCCAAGTCACCTTATGAGGACATCATCAGAGACTGGCCAGCACAGTTAGTAACCATAGACGCGTTTCGCTCTTGTTTGAGAGTGGTAAATTAATTCTTTTTCAAATTATATCACATATATTACTGATTTATATCAAAGGGCGGTACATAAATATGAATTTACTTGAAAGTGGAATTTAAAATTTAGTTCAATTAAGAATAATTTATAATCAAAAATAGAATTAAAAATTAATTACAATTTAATAGTATCATTTATCATATCAGAAGTTATTACAGTGGCGAATTAAGTACGGGGTTGGTACCAATGCCTTGAAGTAAGCAAGTGAAATTTTTTCGTTCTGTCCGAATATCATTTAAAAGGTAGTTAAAACGATTTTTAAACAAAGTTTCTGCTACATTTACATAGGCGATTAGTGAAAATATACGCACAATTGATATCTGTCAAATATCCCGTCCAGGAGCAGTGAAATATTTATTTAAATTTTGTGAAAGTCCGTCAAGGTTAAACCCACAACGTGGTCTGTATACACAAGTATACACACAGGTGGCAACATTGCGTGACTGAAGAAACTTAAATAAACTGTCAAACGTCAAAGTCAATAATGGAAGTAAAAATTGACAAAATATTAAATAAAATCGACAAATTAGACACAATAGAGAAGGAAATCACAGCAATAACAACAAGTATTGCCAAAATCAACGGAGATTGGAATAAAATTCAGGGTGACATGACCGCACTTAATAATGTTGTTGCACAACAACAAAAAGTTATCAACAACTTAGAAAAGCAAGTAAAGAAGAAAAACATTATAATCAAGGGGCTACATAACACTATTAACCCCGAAGAAAACTTAACATAGGAAATAGTAAAGTTTATAAATACTTACTTTCACTTGAACTGTTCTAATCAAGACATTGAAGAAGTTAGAATACTTGGCGCTGAAAATAAATCAAACACGCCAATAATGGTATCATTTTATTCTTTTCAAATGAAGACTACAATAATGACAAATCGCCATAAACTGAGGGGTACAAAGATCTACATAGAATTAGATCTCAGCACGCAGCAACAAGAAGAAAAAGCAAATCTTTTAAGAACCGGGAAAGAGCTCAAGAGTCAAGGGAACCTGGTGAGACTAAAGGGCAATAAACTTATCGTAAATGGCGCACCGTTTGAAACCAGGCAACCGACCGCGAAAAGGAACAGAGACAGCAAATCCTCCGAAGACACCTTATCTAAACCACCAGCAAAGCAGCAGCAGCTACTACCACAGTTTTTTCCAGCAGCACCCGACCCACAAACACAAACATAACACCACACCAAACACCTAATACAAACGGCAAGTATTTACAGAATATTCAACATAATTCATACTTAGGTATCAATAATTCTAATCTCGAATCTGTAACCAGTGTTAGTATTATATTTTGGAATATTCATGGTTTAAATACAATATTTAATCTAGATCCTGAAACAAAATCGGTTTTACTAAAGGCGAACATAATCTGTTTATGCGAAACTTGGACCATGTATGATAGTATTAACCTACCGATATTTTTACATAATTATGATAAAATCAGTTTCATTGCAGCTGTAAAAGAGCGGGACAAGGGTAGGGCTAGTGGAGGCATGCTAGTACTTCTGAAAAGAGATAAGGATATGCAGAAAATAGATGAAAATTACTTTTGGGTATTTTTTTGTTTAGAAACTCAGTTAGAAAAATATATTATAGGTGCAGTATACCTAAAACCAAGTCTGAATGATGAAATATTTTTGACTATGCTTTATGATTCTCTGACTGTAATTTTAGATTTTTATGTTGGTTACAAACTCCTAATATTAGGGGACTTCAATGCCAAAATTGGCCAACTAAATCAAGCGCCACAAAATACATTCTTTTGCTCCAACGTTTCGGAACTAAGATATTCAATGTCTGATGCAGTGGATTTCAGAGGTAAAAAACTTGTAGAAACTTTGGAAAGCTTTGGGCTATTCACGTTGAACGGTCGTACAACAAACGATTATCCAGGTAGGTGGACTTTTCATAACGCAAACGGCAGCAGTATAGTAGATTACGCTTGGGGCAGTATGTCACTACTTGAGAGTGTTGCAAAATTTGAAATTATAGACACCTTAGAATCAGATCACAATATATGCTCAGTTTTAGTTGAAGATTTGTCGTTTTTAAACAACAGGTCTATATCGAATAGACAAAGTAAGGAATATAATAAGGTCAAATATACGATTAACTTTAAATATATTGAAGAAAATCGTACTTTTTACGCAAATTATCTAGAAAATTGTAATACAATCTACTTCAATAGCGATAATTCTGATGCTCTTAACAACAATTTAATTAGTACAATTAAAGAAGCTGCAAGTTCCTCGGGCATGCTGCATGTAAAAAAAGACAACGGTAATAACACTTTGAAAAGTAATGCCCCGTGGTATAACTCGGAATGTAAATCAGCAAAAAAACGAGCAAAATTGTTGCTTAAACATTATTACGATGATAGAAATGCTAATAATCTTGTGGTATATGTAGAATCAAAAAATGAATATAAGAAGCTAGTAAATAAAAATATAAACGAGTATTATAATGAACTTAATAAAAATCTAGCCAATATTAAAAATGCACAACTATTTTGGAATACTATTAGAAAATTAAAATCCAGATCGTTTCTTAAAAATGATATTTCCTTAGAAGCCTGGGAACAATTTTTCTCTGATCAATATATTGCAACTCCTTATATACGGTATCAGTATGTTGATTGTTTACATCCTATCCTAGATTGCGCGATTAGTCTTGCAGAGTTGAGGGCTAGCATCAAGAAATGCAAATTAAATAAAGCCGCAGGTAGTGATAATGTGCCAAACGAATTTTTTATAAATATGCCGGTAAAATGGGAACACTACATTTTAAATATGTTTAATGTTATTTTAACCACAGAATCAGTCCCTAGTTCATGGAATTCTAGACATATCAGCTTACTTTATAAAAAAGGCGTCAAACTAGACCCCTCTAACTATAGAGGCATAGCACTTGTTAACTCTTTGTGTAAGATATTTACTCAAATATTATATAACAGATTAGGACCATGGTTAGAGAAAAATGAGTTAATAAACGAGTTTCAAATGGGTTTTAGGAGAGGACGGGGTACAGTTGACAACATTTTTTCACTTATGGGTATCTAAGATTACGTCGCGGAAAAGTATATGCCCTGTTCATTGATTTTAAGCGTGCATTCGACTCGGTTAATCATCACATTCTATGGAACAAATTATATCAATCAGGTTTCAGTACAAAAATAATTCGTATACTCCAAAATTAGTATGAGAATGCATTTTTTTCAAGCCAAAGTCAACAATCAACTAACCAACATAATAAAAATCACACAGGGAGTTTTACAAGGAGAAATCCTGAGCCCCTTGTTGTTCGCTATATTCATTAACGACATCGATCAGTACTTTAGAACACACAACTGCCGCGGGATGAATGTTGACGGGTACGTGGATATTTTAACACTCGCTTATGCTGACGATCTAGTCATATTAGCTGACTCTCCGGTCGACCTACAACGAAAACTAAACATTTTAGTAAATTATTGTAAAGAGAACAATGTTGTAGTAAACACGGCTAAGACCAAAATATTAATATTCCATAAAGGCAGGAAAAGTGCCTCCCAAGACTTTAAATATATGAATGAAAAAATTGAAGTTGTAAATAAATTTACATACTTAGGCATTACTCTAACATCATCCGGTTTATTTTTAGAAGCAGCAAATAATAGCATTAAAAAAAGTATCATTGCAATCCAAAAAGTAAAAGGTATTTTAACAAAGGGTAAATCCAAATCTTGGAACGAAAAATTAAAGTTATTATATACAGTCATTAATGCTACCCTATTATACGCCGTTCAAATCTGGGGCCACAGATATTGTGATCGGATCGAAAGCAGTCAAATGAAATACGTAAAATCTATTTTATGTTGCCCTATGAATACCCCTAACTATATGCTTCGTATGGAGACGGGAATAGACCACATAGCTGTAACAGTTTGGAAACTAATCTTAGGATGGTGGAAACAATTACACACACTACCCGAAGAACGGTACCCTAGAATAATTTACAATCGTCTTGTAGCATTAGACAACACTTACAATAATAAAATTAAATATAACTGGGTTTCCCAAACAAAAACTTTTTTAATAGAACAAGGTTACAATGTAACCTGGGATAAACAAGAAATCAATGCAAGTACAATCAAAGAAATTATCTCCAAATACACAAACACACTTAGACAGAATGATTTAGACAGATGTAGTGAGTCCACTTACAACGAGCATTTCAAACATATTAAACAATCATATCGACTTGAAGATTACTTGAGCACTAGCTTAACTTTAACAAAACAACAAATTATCAGTCAAATAAGATTTGCTTACAAAAAAGGCCTAAAAGTATATTATAAAGGAATGAAATACGAGCTAGACTCTAAGAATTTATGTTCAATCTGTAACCTTAACAAGCCCGAAACTTTGTCTCATTTTTTTTATTGAATGTCCTCTGTATAAAGCGATACGAAGTTACTACCTCAATAGATATAGAATTTTAGATTTAAATGATCAAAATTTTCACATTTTGTTTCAGGATCTATCAATAGAAAAAATAAATAACTTGTTTTATTACACCATTAATGCGCTAAAAATTCGTAGTTTTTGCCTCAACGAATAGGAGAGTTGAGTTACTACCACTGCGTCAGCCTCAATTGATTGCGTTCTCTATGAACTTTACACATTTTTATTCCAGTTAATTTGAAGTTGAATATTCTGGAACTACTTCAATCACACTATTTATGCATTGCTAAAATTGTAAACATTTTACTCACGCAACACGGTTTATACAACTTGGGACATTTAATTTTAGTTTTTCCTCTTGTACTATTAATTAATTTGTTATATATCATGGATAACCTGGTATCAACCCCTGGTATAAGATGTACTCTTTGTAACCAGTAATCAAAATAAATAAAATAAAATTAAGTACGGGGAGGAGTGTTTGCCCCCCTTACTACATTTTGTTATTAATTTGTTATACTTATATAATATATAGAATATTAATTTAACATTTACGTCTATATTGTGTTTTTGTTTGATGATAGATAGTTGTAATAACAATTTGTGTATTAATAGCGCAAAATGGTATTATCGATTGAGAGGTTATAGCCGAGCAGTCTCTCGGAATCGACCATGTATATTTGGGCTCGAAACACATACAAGATTTTTTTTAATAGTCGCCATGGTACTTTTTTTTTCATTTCAAGAATTTAAATTTACAAATTTTCAGCGTTATAGGACATAAAAAATATAAATTGTTTATTTGCTGTCACTGGTGGTTGTTATCGCAACGTTCAATGAACGGTTTATTTAAATCAAACTTAACAATTAAAACTTCGGAGAGCAAGCGTTTTTCTGTTTTGTCGCGCTTGTACATAGTGTATAGCAGTGATTCCCAACGGGAATGGTACCGCCCTCCAGTGCGCCCTGAAGCCTTCCATGGAGACGGTACCGGATCCAGAGACAAATGGGGGGCGTTGAGGCAGTCAAGAGGAGTGGCCAAATAAATAAATAAAATTAATTTATTATATTTAATATTTTTTTATAATTATTTATTTTTGAATATGATAAAATACTTTCAAAATACAAGTTTTCATGAATAAATATTTTATCTAACTATGTATTGTTATCGCGTTAATAAGCATTTTTAAATTAGCATTACGTATGCCTGTACCTAATTTGTTTTAATTGAAAATAAATAGATTGACTTATCCTTGCAAATTGGTAGGCAAACACGCGGTGATCATACAATTTAACATATTTCTACAAGAATATGGGAGCTTGAAATGACTTGTTTATGGAGAAATTGCGCAGGCATCGCAAACATACAAGTTAATACGTGCACAAAATCAAATCTATAAGAGCGATAGCTCTAGGAATATTTAATTATCTTTATGTGCTTTGCCGTGATAAATAGTCGTGAGTGATAAGTGTTAGAAGTTATTAAAAACATGACTATCGATAAATCTGTGGAGAAGTTAATTGTATTTGAAAATGTATGGATCCACTTCTACATCTAAAAAGAAATGCTGGCAGTACAGTATTGAGTATTTAAAATATAAATTTACGTACTCTCTTACAAACCAATCATTACCCATGTGTTTAATTTGCCGAAAAGTTTTTTGTTCAAATAAAGCTATGATACTAGAGCATTTAAATAAGATAAGAAGAACAAAGATTTATCCTATTTTCAAGAACTGGAAAAACAATAATTAAAACAGCCAACTGTATCAAACATTTTTGCGCTGTCTTCTAATCAAGAAGATGATGGACTACGAGCCTCATATAACGTTTCTTTGTTAATCGCAGATGCAGGAAAATCACACACAATTGGCGAGGAATTAATTTTGCCGGCAGTCAAAGAGATATTAAAACTGTTCTTTATCATAAGACACCGTCGGATGTCATAAAAAAATCTTCTCAGTAATAATTTAGTGCAAAGAAGAATAGATGATATGGCAAAAGACGTTGAGATATCATTATAAGATTACTTAAAGACTTGCTAATTTTACATTCAACTCGACGAATCAATTCTACCAAATAAAGAAGTTCTACCGTTATCTTACTTACGATTTATAAAAAAGACAAAATTCATCAAGAGTTATTATTTGCTAAAAATTTTAAATCTGATATAAAGGGAGAATCTATATTTAATACCATGCAAAAGGTTTTTTAAAATAAAGAAACTCCTATTTGCAATATTTTGTCTGCTGCTATTGATGGTGCCTCAGCAATAACTTGGCGTCGTAAGAGTTTCAAAACGCATTTGAAACAAGTAGTACCAAATGTACTTGATGTACATTGTATTATTCATCGTCAGAAATTGGTTGCAAAAAAATTAATGAACGTCTGCATACGTCGCTCCATTACGTTATTAAAGCAATCACTGAACTTTCTTATAGATAGAAAAATTGCGCGAGAACCTGATTATGTTAAAAAATTACATCGTTTATTTGACAGACCTGTTTAAAATATTTTATCAAGTTAATTTACAATTGCTAGGTGATGAGATGAATTTAATTAAAACAAAAAAGTCATGGCTGCTTTTGCGGAAAAACTTCTTCTATTCAAACGAAATCTTGGTAGAGGTGAATACAACTATTTTCCCAGTCTCTGCAAAACTGGAAGATTTACTTACTGCCAACACTTGGAAGTTCTTCATGTTGAATTTACGGAGCGTTTCATTATTTTTTTATTCATTATTAATTTTGTATTTATCCCATTATTTTTTGTTTCTTATTGATTCTGTGTTTATTTTTAAATTGTAACAAACAATTTTATTTACTATTTGGTTGTCGTTTTATTAATTTCTGCTTTATGATTTTTAATACATAATAAACAGATAAATTAGGTACAGATAATATGCAACAATATTTTAATATTTCATATAGAAAACTATTTTGGGCTAGGGCTGACGACTAGGAGGACGTCTAAATTTTTGTTCTCTTCTAAAGGGGGCGATGGTCCAGAGAAAGTTGGGAATATCTGGTGTATAGTTACTTTTTTGCTGTCTACTAAAAAATCCTTCTAGTTATCAAACGAAAACTTATTATAGTACTGAGAATAAAATACCGTGTATTTTGATAAACATGTTGTTTATCACACGTGACTGGCAAAACATTGCTTGCAGTATTAAAATCTAGAGACATGTTTCACGGATCGCTTTCCAGTATAACCAAGGTATTGCGAAACATTGGATTTTCATGGAAGCAGGACGACAACAGACGGGCCATATATGAGCTGCCACATATTGTGTCGAAAAGAATATTTTTTCTAACAAATTTTATGAGAAATTTTAATGATTCAACGCCACATAAATTTGTCTTCTTAGACGAAACGTGGATTTTTCAAAAAGGATCTGCTCGCCGAAGTTGGCAAGACGTGGACGTAAGAAGCGTGAAACGGAAAACAACGTCTGAAGGAAAAAGGTTAGTTAGTCAATGCAACTGGTCTATTATTCGATCAAAGTATTAAAACTTTTTTTAATATTCATAGGTACATCATTCTTCATGCTGGAACGGAGGACGGTTGGGTTCCTAATGCATAATTAATTTTGACTTCTAAGACAAAGGCTGATGACTACCATGGGGAAATGAACCATGACAATTTTATAAAATGGTTCAAGGAACAACTCATTCCGAATTTGGAGGGACCATCCATTATAATTATGGACAATGCGTCCTATCACAGTAAGATAGAAGAAAAAAATCCGCGTGAAAATTGAACTAAGCCCAACATAAAAAATTGGCTTACAGAACATAACATTGATTCTAGTCAATGTATGTTTAAAAGGGAACTACTTGATCTAGCAGCAGAGTAAGTTGAATTTATATTTCTCTTAACAAATGTTGAACAGAAAAATAATGTAACAATTCTTATTTGTATTGTAGACATAAAATTGAAGAGAAACATATAATTGATGAATATGCACTGGAATGTGGTCACCGGGTTCTACGTTTGCCGCCGTACCACTGCATTTTCAATGCTATTGAAAATATCTGGGGCATTTCCAAAACTTATTACAATAAACACATAGGCCGCGATAGTTACGGTGACAGTCAAACTTTGGCTATGTGGGCAAAAGCGCTGAACACCGTAACTCCAACAGTGTGGAAAAATACAGTGGACCACACTGTCCAAGAAATTAAAAAGTTGTACGATCGAGAGGTATTCCTCGATCAGGAGGACATTGCACCACTGATAATTTCAATAAACGCCGAGGACGACAGCTCCGAAGAAGAAAGCGACGAAGATAGCAGTGACTCGTGACAACGATACTCAAATTTATTTTCACGTTATTACTTTTTTTGTATTTTCAATAAATAATTTTATGCAATATGAAAATATAAGTTTATGTTCTTATTATTTAAAATCCTACTGTGCCCTACTACAAATTTTAAATATCAATTACAATTATCATTTCTAATTTTAAAGTGTTTTAAAAATTTATTATACATTTATGCAACACACATTACATTTTGATTTTTAATTTTTTTTAGTGTACCCTATAAACGTAGCCGCTTTTGACGTCATTATTCTAGTTACAAATGTTGATGACGTGCCTCTTCTGCTTAATAAATACGTGTATAGCGAGTACGGCCCTGTTCCGTCTGGAACAGTCGACGCGTCATAGTCTACAGCACGTTCATTGCTGTCTCATACACAATAGACAAGACCGAACCTGTTCGCTCTGCGTCATGCGTCTACCGTGTTCCAGAGGCACTCGTATGTTCTGGAATATCTTGCTCCAGTATATAAGGGAGAGTTTCGGCCGGGAAGTGGCATTCTGTATTCGAAGTGTGAAGAGTGCAAGTCGTTGCTAAATACTTTGTTGTGAATATAAATACGTGTTGAATATAAATATATGCCTTAGTAGTTGTACTACATTAGCTTCGTTTTAAATAAATATTTTGTTAGTGTTTTCATTACTCGTGTTTTATTTAATAATAAACTTCACCGAACCCGAAATTTTAATAAACGTTACAATATTTTTAATTTATATTTTTTCAAATATCACTGAGATATTTCTAAATATTTAAAAACATGATTGTCGCATTTTCAAATATTTTAAAATATCACAGTGATAATTTTAACTCTGCATCTCTTTTCCTCCCATTATGTTATATGGGTGATAAATCAATTAAAAAATATGTTTCGTATTAACAATATGCATGGAAATAAAAATATGTTTAAGTACTGAATAATATTTTTAAATAGATACATATTTTTAATAATTTAAATCTCACAGTGGTACTTGTTATTATATATTTTAAAATGTGTAGAACTTTTATTACCAAAGCATTTCGTGTCGAATAAAAAGTGAAACGGTCTTCTGAAGATACTCATATTTACTTTCTAATTTATATTTTTGAATGATTTCAATAGTTATATAAATATTTTTAAATGGAAATACAACGCGGAATATTTCAAAAATAATTTCAACATATTTTAAATAAAACTCAAACACTCTAAACATATTTTTAAATACGTATTTAAGAATATGGTTGAATTAAATTTATGCTTATAATTAGAAATATGCTTCGAATTAAATATACGAGCACGTCCGCACACAAACATAATTTTAAATACATACATATTTCCAAATGAATCATAATTTTAAATGCCTCTATCTATCGGCAAGTAGTAAAATATTAGACATTGTTGCCAGCTGCAATAGTATCTGTCACATTATAGAAATCTGTAACTAGCATCCGATTTTAAGTGGCACTAAACCAATTGAATAAACGAAGCAAACATAAATCAAAGTTGCGGCTTAGGGGTTTTGTGTTCTGGTATCGTGCATTTTAGTATTAACTATAGTATTGTTTTGTTTAAAGACTGTGCAAAACGAAATAACTTAAAAACGAAATATTTAAAAACATTTTCAAGGCCATATTCTGTTTGAATACCACTCAATATTCAAATTGAAATATAAAATAATTGTATATAATAATTATGTTGCATTTTTAGTTACCTTATAATATGTAGTTGCCTAATAAATAATATTTCAACAAGTCTGGTACGCATTCTGCTGTAAAATGGTTTGTATGTTTTTTTTTTTGTAAATAATTTAATCAGCTAATGCTAATCTTCCCGGCAGAATAGTATAGATTTTCAGAGCGCATTTTTAGTTTCATATTTAGAAAAATAACATACATTATTATTTATTAATAACTATTTTTAATGTGTAGTACATTAATAAAAAATTACGCAAATTGAAAAATCTGACATGTTAATTAATATATAGCAGTGCAGTGGTTTACTTATTGCATGTGTTTATTTCTTTTTTGTTAATTAATTTAAATTGTTCATTGTTTTTGCGTTATAAACCATAATTCTGTAACAAAGTGAAACAATTCAGAATTAGTTTTTGTTATAATTAGGATTTTCCACTATCAGCTTGACAAATTTAATATTATCTTAAGTATCTTTTTTTATAAAGTTGACTTGACAGAGTTTTGGTTATCAAATTTATTAATGCATATGTTTCCGGTCGGCGGTCCATCAGCTTCGAAAGATACAGACAAATTAAATATTATCTTCGGGGTCTCTGTATTAAATATCATTTAATCTGTAAATTTTGTAAAATTTAACATAACATTTATTTTCTATAATTCAGTAGAAACTATTTTATTGAAAGAGCGAATTACAAGTTAGCAGTCTGGCATTCGTATGGCTTCAATCTCCATTATCAGGTTAAGTCTCCGACCATTGAGGTAGCACACATCAATGCTGCAGCATTTGATCCGTTGCTGCGGTCAGAGAATCGGACGGCTGTTGATATACCTCGGCCTTTAGCAGACGCCGAGATTCGGGGAGACAATATGACGACCGATGTCAATTTAGATGACATCATGGAGATAGAACCAAGCACTGAAGAGAGAACTGAACAAGTACAGTCAACCTGCGTACCTGTCAGTGTCTGTGAAGAGACCTCGGAACAATTATTGTTCAATAAAAGTTCTAGAAGAGCTGTACACCATGTACAAATTGAACGTAGCCTCAGTAGCTACGATAATAGATTTTCTGTTCATCGCCATCAGAAGCAGCAGAAGAAATCGATGTCCAGGTCTCGCCATTAGGTGAGACAATATTATTAAGAAATGTAGTTGCGCGTCGGCATATTCCAACATCCACTGCAGATCAGCTGGTTTCGTCCTCGACTCAAACAGCTGATCTTGGAACGTTGTCAACGTCCGACGCCAAAGCCGTCCCCTCTCTTGCCCCTAGCGATGTGTTGTGAAGTGACAATTTTGAAGTGTGTGTGTTATGACCATCCCAAACGTCCTTATGCCTGTGTATAGAATGTTCAAAGATATTCCGTTATGGCTTGAACTTACTAAGCCTGTGTTGAACCACACACATTCTTATTTGTATTGTAGACATAAAATTGAAGAGAAACATATAATTGATGAATATGCACTGGAATGTGGTCACCGGGTTCTACGTTTGCCGCCGTACCACTGCATTTTCAATGCTATTGAAAATATCTGGGGCATTTCCAAAACTTATTACAATAAACACATAGGCCGCGATAGTTACGGTGACAGTCAAACTTTGGCTATGTGGGCAAAAGCGCTGAACACCGTAACTCCAACAGTGTGGAAAAATACAGTGGACCACACTGTCCAAGAAATTAAAAAGTTGTACGATCGAGAGGTATTCCTCGATCAGGAGGACATTGCACCACTGATAATTTCAATAAACGCCGAGGACGACAGCTCCGAAGAAGAAAGCGACGAAGATAGCAGTGACTCGTGACAACGATACTCAAATTTATTTTCACGTTATTACTTTTTTTGTATTTTCAATAAATAATTTTATGCAATATGAAAATATAAGTTTATGTTCTTATTATTTAAAATCCTACTGTGCCCTACTACAAATTTTAAATATCAATTACAATTATCATTTCTAATTTTAAAGTGTTTTAAAAATTTATTATACATTTATGCAACACACATTACATTTTGATTTTTAATTTTTTTTAGTGTACCCTATAAACGTAGCCGCTTTTGACGTCATTATTCTAGTTACAAATGTTGATGACGTGCCTCTTCTGCTTAATAAATACGTGTATAGCGAGTACGGCCCTGTTCCGTCTGGAACAGTCGACGCGTCATAGTCTACAGCACGTTCATTGCTGTCTCATACACAATAGACAAGACCGAACCTGTTCGCTCTGCGTCATGCGTCTACCGTGTTCCAGAGGCACTCGTATGTTCTGGAATATCTTGCTCCAGTATATAAGGGAGAGTTTCGGCCGGGAAGTGGCATTCTGTATTCGAAGTGTGAAGAGTGCAAGTCGTTGCTAAATACTTTGTTGTGAATATAAATACGTGTTGAATATAAATATATGCCTTAGTAGTTGTACTACATTAGTTTCGTTTTAAATAAATATTTTGTTAGTGTTTTCATTACTCGTGTTTTATTTAATAATAAACTTCACCGAACCCGAAATTTTAATAAACGTTACAATATTTTTAATTTATATTTTTTCAAATATCACTGAGATATTTCTAAATATTTAAAAACATGATTGTCGCATTTTCAAATATTTTAAAATATCACAGTGATAATTTTAACTCTGCATCTCTTTTCCTCCCATTATGTTATATGGGTGATAAATCAATTAAAAAATATGTTTCGTATTAACAATATGCATGGAAATAAAAATATGTTTAAGTACTGAATAATATTTTTAAATAGATACATATTTTTAATAATTTAAATCTCACAGTGGTACTTGTTATTATATATTTTAAAATGTGTAGAACTTTTATTACCAAAGCATTTCGTGTCGAATAAAAAGTGAAACGGTCTTCTGAAGATACTCATATTTACTTTCTAATTTATATTTTTGAATGATTTCAATAGTTATATAAATATTTTTAAATGGAAATACAACGCGGAATATTTCAAAAATAATTTCAACATATTTTAAATAAAACTCAAACACTCTAAACATATTTTTAAATACGTATTTAAGAATATGGTTGAATTAAATTTATGCTTATAATTAGAAATATGCTTCGAATTAAATATACGAGCACGTCCGCACACAAACATAATTTTAAATACATACATATTTCCAAATGAATCATAATTTTAAATGCCTCTATCTATCGGCAAGTAGTAAAATATTAGACATTGTTGCCAGCTGCAATAGTATCTGTCACATTATAGAAATCTGTAACTAGCATCCGATTTTAAGTGGCACTAAACCAATTGAATAAACGAAGCAAACATAAATCAAAGTTGCGGCTTAGGGGTTTTGTGTTCTGGTATCGTGCATTTTAGTATTAACTATAGTATTGTTTTGTTTAAAGACTGTGCAAAACGAAATAACTTAAAAACGAAATATTTAAAAACATTTTCAAGGCCATATTCTGTTTGAATACCACTCAATATTCAAATTGAAATATAAAATAATTGTATATAATAATTATGTTGCATTTTTAGTTACCTTATAATATGTAGTTGCCTAATAAATAATATTTCAACAAGTCTGGTACGCATTCTGCTGTAAAATGGTTTGTATGTTTTTTTTTTTGTAAATAATTTAATCAGCTAATGCTAATCTTCCCGGCAGAATAGTATAGATTTTCAGAGCGCATTTTTAGTTTCATATTTAGAAAAATAACATACATTATTATTTATTAATAACTATTTTTAATGTGTAGTACATTAATAAAAAATTACGCAAATTGAAAAATCTGACATGTTAATTAATATATAGCAGTGCAGTGGTTTACTTATTGCATGTGTTTATTTCTTTTTTGTTAATTAATTTAAATTGTTCATTGTTTTTGCGTTATAAACCATAATTCTGTAACAAAGTGAAACAATTCAGAATTAGTTTTTGTTATAATTAGGATTTTCCACTATCAGCTTGACAAATTTAATATTATCTTAAGTATCTTTTTTTATAAAGTTGACTTGACAGAGTTTTGGTTATCAAATTTATTAATGCATATGTTTCCGGTCGGCGGTCCATCAGCTTCGAAAGATACAGACAAATTAAATATTATCTTCGGGGTCTCTGTATTAAATATCATTTAATCTGTAAATTTTGTAAAATTTAACATAACATTTATTTTCTATAATTCAGTAGAAACTATTTTATTGAAAGAGCGAATTACAAGTTAGCAGTCTGGCATTCGTATGGCTTCAATCTCCATTATCAGGTTAAGTCTCCGACCATTGAGGTAGCACACATCAATGCTGCAGCATTTGATCCGTTGCTGCGGTCAGAGAATCGGACGGCTGTTGATATACCTCGGCCTTTAGCAGACGCCGAGATTCGGGGAGACAATATGACGACCGATGTCAATTTAGATGACATCATGGAGATAGAACCAAGCACTGAAGAGAGAACTGAACAAGTACAGTCAACCTGCGTACCTGTCAGTGTCTGTGAAGAGACCTCGGAACAATTATTGTTCAATAAAAGTTCTAGAAGAGCTGTACACCATGTACAAATTGAACGTAGCCTCAGTAGCTACGATAATAGATTTTCTGTTCATCGCCATCAGAAGCAGCAGAAGAAATCGATGTCCAGGTCTCGCCATTAGGTGAGACAATATTATTAAGAAATGTAGTTGCGCGTCGGCATATTCCAACATCCACTGCAGATCAGCTGGTTTCGTCCTCGACTCAAACAGCTGATCTTGGAACGTTGTCAACGTCCGACGCCAAAGCCGTCCCCTCTCTTGCCCCTAGCGATGTGTTGTGAAGTGACAATTTTGAAGTGTGTGTGTTATGACCATCCCAAACGTCCTTATGCCTGTGTATAGAATGTTCAAAGATATTCCGTTATGGCTTGAACTTACTAAGCCTGTGTTGAACCGCACACAGTAAGAGATTCTACCTTTTGGCGCTCAGGGTAGTATTGCAAAATATTTAAATTCGGAAATCTCTAATCTCTGTGCGGATTACGTATTTCAGATTTACTTGAAATAATAATGAATTCGCAAAATTAAATAAATAAAATAAATATATCATCACGCCTTTTACCCATCACTGGGTGTGGCACTCTGCTTTAGCAGATCTCGGTAAGTGATATATTTTTTCGAGCGAAGTGCGGTTACCAGCCGTCAAATCACGGCCTCCAAAGATATTAGTGGAGGAGGAGCCACAGGGGTAGATTTTTTTAATTGGTGAAAATTGTTTGTCGCCTGTGGGGATCGAACCAGGGTTCTCATGATCCACAGGCCGACTCGATACCACTGAGCCACCTACACCATATAATTCGCAAAATTGAACCGGTATTATTACATATTAGGGAAAATAAGATAACAAAGGCATACTTACTATTATATTAATTTTCATATATATAAATATTTAATATATATATAGTCGGTTTCTCTTCTACCCTATGGGTGTTGAGAATTTTTATCGTTATCCTTCAACAAATCTTTTCCATTTCTTCTTATCTTTTGAAAGTTCAAACGCTTGTCTGCTTGTTGTATTTCTCTTTCCTAGTATTTCATTTACGGTGTCATCCCATGTTTTACGAGGTCTTCCTCTGCTCCGTTTTCCTGACGTACGCGCCTTCCATATTTTTTTTACTAGTCGTTTTTCCGGTAATCTGTTCAAATGCCCAAGCCATGATAGTTGTTTCTCCTCAACCATTTGCTTAACTGATTTGATTCCAACTACCTTCCTTATATCTTCATTTCTTAGTTTATCCAATCTTGTTACTCCAATGACTCTTCTTAAGCATTTCATTTCGATGGCTTGTATCTTACTAATTTGTCTTTGGTTTAATACCCATGATTCGCTGCCATACAGCAATATTGGAAGTATTATTGTTTTATAGGTTGGCATTTTTGTTTTGACAGAAATATTTTTATGGTTAAATATTGCATTCCTCAGTAGGTGGTAAGTTCTACTAGTAGACAATATTCTAGCATTAATTTCTTCTTCGATACTTCCCCCCGCGCCTATAATACTCCCGAGATATTTAAATGATTCTACCTGTTGTATTTTCGTGTTGTTGATTCTTATGTTGATGTTTTTACGTTCCTTCGATATGAGCATTACTTTTGTTTTGTCTAAGTTAATATTCATGTTTGCCTTTTTCAATTCTTTATTCCAAATATTAATATTTTCCTGTAGCTTTTCTGTAGTATCACTGAGTAGTGCCATATCGTCTGCAAATAGTAATTCGGAAATATTAATTCTTCCTAGATTTAGATTTCCAATTGTTGTCTTTTTAGCTTTTTTATTAACTTCTCTTACTATTTCATCTATGTAAATTGTAAATAAAAGGGGGCTTAGATTTCCACCTTGTTTTAAGCCCTTTGTTGTCGTAAATTCATCTGATATGCAATTTCCAGTTCTTACGTAGTTTTTACTATTCCTATATATGTTTTGTATTGCTCGTAGTAATTTATTTCCTATTGCTCTATTTTTTAGAACATTCCATAATTTTTCTCTATTAACTTTATCGAATGCCTTTTCTATGTCGATAAAACAAATACTTATGTCTTTATTGAATTCGAGTGTTTTTTCAATAATTTTTCGCAAGCTAAAGATATGATCTTGTGCAGAGTATCCTTGTCTGAATCCACTCTGTGTCTCCTCTAATTTGTTTCCTATTATTGTTCGCAGTTTATTTTCTTTAATCGCTTCATATAATTTTCCTACAACACAAAGAAGTGAAATCCCTCTATAATTACTACAAATTCGATTGTCGCCTTTATATATATATATATATATATATATATATATATATATATATATATATATATATATATATATATATATATATATATATTGTAAAATTATTTGTATGCTCATCAAATATCTAACGATTGTTATTTTCATAAATAATATACTACATAATATTACTTATACGCATTACATTTATTAAGTGGGTACCTTTTTACGATATCATTCATTTAATTACACTGGATATAATACGGATCCAGTTATAATGTATAGTATAATAATATCTGTATTACTGTTGGCTATAAGTCATAACCGATAAGTTTGTGTACGTCTATAAAATGCTAAAAATACGTAGCTCGTTTTCTGCGTTTGCACCAGTTTATTGGTTTTCTAAAATATTTTTGATTTTTCCATATCGTATACAAAACGCTTTTAATTACAGGCAATTTAAGATATATAAATTGGAAATTATAAATTTAATTTTACAATACCTAATCCTTCACTATTTCGCTCAAGACTTATATGAAATAGCAGATTCATTTTCGCATGTCGATCTTCTTCTGAAGTATCATATGAAAATATTTTATAAAGACATGAATTTTGAAGAATTGTATATATATTCCTTATGTTTGCTTAATGTAGTATCAAGTTTCACATTTGCTCATTATCATCGTAAAGACATCAAAATAATTATTAATAATTTTGATATGTTAGATGATATTTATTATAAAGCAGGTATCAAACAAAACTTTGTGAATTCACTGTTAATTAACTTAATGTTATTAATATTTTATGTTGCATTGGGCATTATAATTTCCATAAGCGATTTTTGGATTCAAGATATGGAAATGAATGAGTATTACTTGTTTTCATTTTATCGAATTACTATTGCAATATTTGTTGCTATGCCTGTACATTGCTTCATGTTTGGTATTTTTAATGATATTCTACAGAAATATACTCTGTTAAATAATAATTTTATGTCTTTTAATGAAAGTGCAACATATAGTGCTGAATCTTTAGAAGAAAAGAAACAAAATTCTTCACCTTTTTCATTGAAACAATGTTATTCTTTGTTAAATCATCAAAAAAAATTAAACAATAGTGTATTTTTATGGACTGTATTAGTGAACTCTATTATGTGTCTATCTTCTAATGCATATTTGCTCTATTACTACTTTGTATTTGGAATTTCTAATCTAAAGTACTCACTTTGCATATCTTTGCAATGGAGCGGTTATTCGACAGTAATATTATTGTTTATTATTTATTATATTTTGCTGATTCGCCAACACGTAAGTATTAATTAATATTTCTGACAAATAAAATGTAATTTAAATAATTTTTTGTAGGCTATGAAATGTGAAGCAAATTTGAGAAATATCAAAATATGAAATAATTGCGTTTTAAAGGCCAAAAACTGCACACCACGGTCAATAAATCAACTGTTTTACATTTAATACACGAAATAACACAACAATGTTAATTTAATTAGTTACCTCGTTATATAATTAAAATTCAATATTTGTGCTTAACAACAATATTTTTCCTTCCTTCAATATCACATTTATTAACAGCAATATACAGGTGTCGAATGAAAAGGTTTAAACATAGATACAATTTTTATCTAGCATACTTTTCTAGAAATTATTTCATATGGAGCTCATAGCTGGGCACTTCTAAATATTGATTTTTTTAACGATGTACAACACATGTACATTAAAATTGACATAACTTGAGGAATTACATAATTATTATCTTTCAATTTTTATTTACAAAAATTGACAAAGTCAATATATGGTTTTAGTCAATATTAGTTAATAATAAATAACTTCTAACTTAAATAAAAATCCAACAACAATTTCTGAAAGAAACAGTAATTATAATAACTATTTAAATAAATAATCGTGTTATTGCAAATTGCAAAAAAAATTATTGATTTAATTTAAATTATCTATATTTTTTAATTGAAGACCAATACTCTTACAACGACAAAAATGCAGAATATTATGTCACTGTCCTAGAATTCACATATACCGGGTGGAACATCATACCTGTGTACATAGGCGATTAACATGAAAATATCTGATGTGGACACCACATGACCTTGTACACGTATTAAACTATAGATATTTTTTTAATTACACATATTTGACATTAAATCTTTTATTTTTTGTTCTAATCCATAGCAAACTTAATTTACAAAAAAATCAAAAAATATATAATATTTAAATTTAGATATCTCGTTTATGCAAAAAGCTAATTTAAAAATTCTTAATGTGCTAGACGCAGAATTTAATTCTCTAAAACTTTTATTTGCAGCATTCATTTCTAAAATTAAAATAATACCATTTTTTTCAAGGAAAACTGTTAGCAGCTTCATGTAATGTGCCACTTCCGGTTAGTCTATTTTAACCAAAATCTATTATGTTATTTCCATTGATATAGTAGTCTTATGTACCAAATTTGGAAAGTTTTAAATTATATTTGAATATAGTTTTTCATGAAAATCTATTATAGGCTTCAAGTAAAGTACCACTTCCGGTAGTTGTATAATGACCAAAAAGGGAGGTGCACAACTAGATGTTATAACAGTCCTAAATATAAAGTTTAAATTTTCTACGGTTTACCGTTTTTGAGTTATGCGAGATACGTACGTACGTACTTACGTACGTACAGACGGCATGACGAAATTAGTCAAAATGGATTCAGGGAGGGCCAAAACACCTATTTTCGTTGTAATCTGAGAACCGAAAATTTTCGCGATTACAATACTTCCTTTACTTCGTACAAGGAAGTAAAAACAGTTTTTCCATGCGCATTGCTCCCCAAATTATTTTAGCCAAAAATGCTTCAAATAAATGTTGTAGAGCATAAAATTCTGCATCTAAATCAATAAACAGAATTCCATTTACATGCGTTGTAACGACAGAAATTAAATAAAAAAATATAAAATATTACGTTGAAAATATCAAATAGCCATGGAAGTGAAACAAAAATAGATAAATGCTTGACGTTTTTCTGTCTATTTGATATTTTACCCCCGACAAATTAATCATTCAATAAAATTCATACAAAAAACTCCATACCTATGATTACAATTTAATAATAAATAAACAATTGTACATTTCAATGAAACGTTTATTTCTTATAGGGTTGGTCATGTAAAAATTATAACCTATCTATTATAATTCAAATATCAAACAATAATTCTCTGAATAAAATAATCACTACAATTTATTATTACAATAAATATTCAAATAAACCTCCATTTTCAGCCAAGCAATAACCAAGTGTATTGTAGAAGGAATGTCTTACATTAGCGAGCTGCCTATTTGTGATTAAGGCGCACTTATCCACGATAGCTTCTCTCAAAGAATTAATATTTGGGTGGCGTTGCTTATAAATTTTACATTTAAGATGACCCCATAAAAAAAATCGCTAGGTGTTAAATCAGGAGATATGTCAAACGTCAAGCATCTATCTATTTTTGTTTCACTTCCATGGCTATTTGATATTTTCAACGTAATTTTTAATATTTTTTTATTTAATTTCTGTCGTTATAACGCATGTAAATGTAATTCTGTTTATTGATTTAGATGCAGAATTTTATGCTCTACAACATTTATTTGAAGCATTTTTGGCTAAAATAATGCGCACAGAAAAACTGTTTTTTCATGTTAATCGCCTATGTACACAGGTATGATGTTCCACCCGGTAGTATCTCTTTAAAAGAGAACATGTTATCTTTCTTGATCTTTTTTACCCTTTTTATTTCTACAAATATCATCTTTTGTTCTTATCTAAACAAAATCTAGTTTAATTTTGCTCACAAATTTAAATTTCGTTAATAATAAATCGATTACAGTTGCTAATTTCACTTAACAAAATAAATTTTAATTTAACCACGCAAGTATAACCTAACATGCCATGCTCTCCCTACCCCTCCGGTTTGGCTTATTTTTTATGAGTTTTATTTATATTTTCATTTGAGTTAGTAACCCATATAGACAATGTCAGAAATAAGTGAATAACACTGTTTTCATTTTAAACTGGAGGGATCGGCGTAAAACGATTAAATGCACCGCAATTACGTTTACAAAGGAACTCAAAATGGTTCTCGGTTTTGACTACTAAACAGATTTTCATTTCGTGATCAATACATTTATTTCACAACTCGGGTGTAATTCTATCTACTTCAGATCTAATTAATTTAATCACAGATTCACTTAATGTTGACGTAGTGTTGTTTTTTCTAATGTTACTTTTTAAATTAGCCCAAATTAACTCTATGGGGTTAAATATACAATAATATGCTGGGCGCCTTAATACTACGTGTTCATGCATACGTGCTAATTTGTCAATAAAATGTTGTTTTTGAAAGTTACAAGTCTTAACAATAGCAAGTAAATCCTTAACAGTACATTTTTCTGAAAATCTAACATTGTGTTTCTTTAAAATATCTATAATTTCTTGTTTCTTGGTTCCTGTAGACGAATTTTTTTCTGGTTGCCTAGAATGATAGGATGCATTATCCATGACAATGATAGATGATGGCGGTATATTGGGTAATGATTGGTTTTGAAAACAATTTTTAAATAAGTCTGAATTCATATCAGAATAATAATCAGCATTGGCAGAAGTCATGTTTTTCTCCGAAAGTAAAAGTGAGTTTTTAATAAAACCTTGGCCATATCCCGCATGTAATAGTTATTTGTGTATTAAGAGCGTGATGTGATTCTTTGTTACTCGAACACGGTAATTGCAGCGCGAGCCGTAGGCGATAGTGCAAGAGGAACAAAGACACATATAATTTTTTCTACGATTGCATCTTAAGGTGGGGTTTCGCAACGAAGCTTATGATTACATCCGCTGTATGCTCTCTGTCGGCGCCACCCGTACTTTTGCAAAGCGCGGCATCGCGTACATGTGTACTGTGAGTCAAATAAATAGAGCCATAGCCTCCTTACCAATATTTGGCATTAACGCTTGTAATGACGTCACACGGTCTACGTTAGCTATCAACTATCAAGTTGCGTGCAGTTATGAAGCGATATATGTTAGGTATCATTTATAATAATGCCTAGGTTTCGAATGAATGAATATTGAGCGTAGTTTGTAAACAATTTTTGAAATGTATTTTTTACTTTTATATTTATTATAAATAATTTTTGAAAACGCCCAAGATTTATATAATTTTTTATTAAATTCCCTTTCTCCCTAGATGAACCTTAATATCCCTAGATCTAGACCATTTTCCCTAGTTTTGGCAACACTGATGCTTAGTACAAATGAGATGGAATAAGATTCACACTATATCGTTCTAACTAATGTAACGACGTATAAAGCCTTCTTTGTTTATTTTAGATTACCATCAGCGCCATCTGTTACAAAAGCGTTGAACTATTTCGTGTGAAAAATCAAAGCAAATCGTCTGAATTCTTCAAAACTTCACAGTTTTAAGAAAATATAAACAAAGGATTTAGTTCACACTTGCATATAATCAAACTATAAGCAATTCGCTAGGTTTTCATGAAAAGTTTGGAGTAAATAAGGGCTTCAAATTTAAAATATTAGCATTTTAAATAACACATTTTTGCTACATTTTATGTTTTGGCTCACATATTTTTTTCCCAACAAAGTTAGAGTGAATTCAATTATATGGAAACAATCAGCAATTTTTTAGCTATCTTTTGGTATATTACATAATAATATGAAGTATATAGTTTCTTTTTAAACTGTGAAGTTCTTCAAAAGCTCTTTTGTAGACTATCGAAACGCCACCTTAAATGATTAAAAAACATGTACGTACTGAAAATTAAGTCGTTCTGTCAACTGTCAATATGATAAGTTTCTGTTTTGTTTGTATCCCTGGTAACTATTGAAATAAGAGCGCATTTAACATCTTTTTCGCGCGTTGCTATTGGAGACGAGCGAGGGGTTAACCACGACCAAAAATTGTGTACACTAAATTACCATTACCAAAAAATTACCAAAATTACCTCGACATTACCAAAAATTACCGATATTACCAAGACATTACCAACATTACCTCGACATTACCAGAAATTACCCACATTACCAAGACATTACCAACATTACTAAGACATTACCAAAAATTACCAACATTATTGGAGCAATAACTAATATTTTAAGTATTGTTGACACATTTCCAATAGAATTTAAACATACATAAGCATTAAAATTAACCACTGTAGACATATAACCACAAACATTATTTACTAATATCCTGAGTTGCAATATTTAACAATAATAAATTTTTGAAACAATTTGAATATATACCATCACGCTATAAACTACGAATTAGATATAATGCACCAGGCAAATAATACGGTACAAATCTCTTATTAATTGGGTTGACTCTTCATTATTTGATTTAAAATATTCCATTTGTCCGAATATTATCCGTGATACAAATAAATTTCTAGGGATGTTAGAAACATGTTATTTAGCAAAGAAAACTATTCCGAGAATGGGTCCTCATCGAGGTCATCATTTATTAAAATTACTCATATGATAGAAATCCAGTGGCGTAGCTAAAAATTAATTTGGGGGGGTCCTACCAACTGCGTAGTTAGACTGCCTTTTTGGAGGAGAGGAGAGGGTAAGTAATTAAAATTTACTAAATAATTTTTTTGATGATACGATTAATTAAAATTTGTATAAATAAAATAAAAATAGATTTAAAGGTAATATGATTTGGAAATTTACTATTTCTAGTAAATACTCGTACTATGAATTTATCAAATCATTTGACGTCTTCAAAATCAGAAAAATATATGCAAATTTCTAAATCTATTTTTAAATATTGTTTCCATTAAGGTTGTAGCTATTGTTTCTTAAAAATATGCCTTGATCACCACTGACTACAATAAAAGTATGTAACATTTTTATATTTAAAAAATAACCCTATTTAACAATATTTAATTTTCCAATGTAAAATTAAAATCTTATAGAATTATACATATAATTTTATTTTAACCTTCGTTATAACCTTAAATTCAAACTCGCTTGAATAATATGACACGATATTACATTTGTAATATATCAAGCATGTTTTTAATAAAGCTTTAATATAATTTTTATTTGTAATTACGCTTTAATATTTTATGTTTGGATACAATTCATATTCTATCCTGTTTACTTAATTTCAAAGGATAATTTTCTAACATAGTGATATGTCCATGAAATATAAATTCTTTGTTAACAATTTGGATGTCAGTTTTCTTTGGCCAAATAAATGAATCCAAACTCGAATGCATAAATTTTATTTCAAATTTGTCTTCTTCGAGTATTTGTATGCGTCCTATGTACCAATTATCCGAATAAAAAACTGAATAGTATGATTCGCTGTGGATTTCTAAATTTGTTTCTGTTGTAGAATTAACTGAAGTTTACCAACATTACCTCGACATTACCAGAAATTACCCACATTACCAAGACATTACCAACATTACCTAGACATTACCAGAAATTACCGACATTACCTAAACATTACCAACATTACCAAGACATTACCAACATTACCAAGACATTACCAAAAATTACCGACATTACTAAAAAATTACCAACATTACCAAAATTTTGTACACCAAATTACCTTGGTGGTTAATCCCTCGGAGACGAGCGACTTTTCGATTGTTCCACAGAAAACGTCAACTTTACGATGACAAATGAGAGCGTAATTGTCAACTTTTCATAACAATCGTAGAAAAATAATAATTCGTTTGCCACGAAAAACATGTGTTTTTAAATGACATTTTTCTGAATCATCGACCCAACTCTTCTTAACTACGTCATGGCTATCATACCATGTCTCGTGCAAATACACAATTGTTTTTTCTTTTCACGAAATTGTTTTATTTGTGTTAAAAAATTGTACCACCATCGGGAAATATGAGGGGAATCCATTATACTCGTACTTTTTATTTCTTTTATTTTTTGATATTTAAGTTTATTGATTTTAAACGTATTATTGTCGTATAAGTTATCTTATGAAAAAATAAAGACATTCATTGTTTATTTTATATATTAAGTATATATTAATTGTATGCAACCAGAATGAATCATCATAGATTATGTTATCATTTAGATAAGTGAGATGTTATAAAAGACGTTACGAAGAGGAATGATTAATTCTAGTTCTCAGACTTTAATTGCTTTGTATCACTTGTGAGTTCCAAATAAAGATTTATATTTTTTTTAAATAGTAATTCAGGAATAGATTACTTGGTACGATTACGGAAACGCGGGAATCGAAATTTACACAAAAAAGTGCAAATAAATTCGTTAAAATTCTCGTGGTCGGTTTTAATCGTTTAAACGTAAAACGAATCTATAAAATTCAAGTGAACTTCCACGTAGCTAGCAACGCTAGTGCCTGTGGTTCTTTAAAAAATAAATAAATAAAACGAGGCTAATTTTCGGCTGAAAGGTCGATAAAAATTAAAAGAAGTTAGTGAATCATCTTCTAAGTGGAGCTATCCGTCTAGGAGGTCCACACTATTACAATAATACATCATCCTCTAAGTGGAGCTGTCCGTCCAAGAGGTCCACGCTACATCATCTTCTAAGTGGAGCTGTCCGTCCGGGAGGTCCACGCCATATCATCCTCTAAGTGAAATTGTCCGACCAGGAGATCCACAACAATTTAACATCGCTACAAGTCAGTGCGAAACTTCAATGAAAATTACATTTTGTGTCATCACTAGAGACCGGATTTAATAGAAAAAAAATATTTACGCTACTCCATTGCACACGTTAATGAATTTGTACTTTGTAATTCCCCGGCGTACCATCTAACAAAATCTAAATCTAAACAAAAATCTACCGTAGAGGAATGGATCAAAGAATACAAGGAATTAAAATACGAACGCAAACAATTATTTTGCCAAGCATGTTCAAAAATCGTAAGTTTTGTTTGCAAATACAATTAGAATTATAGTGTTGACGTTATTTTTATTTATCAGATTAATTGTGACAAGAAATACTATATAAAGCAGCATGTGAAACCGTCATTGCACCAGGAAAAACTTAAATTAATTAAAACTCAAACTAAGAAGCATCAAACTATTGGCACATCTATGCAATCTATGACATCTACTTCCGGCTATACGAAACAATCAAAATTTAATTTTAATCTTTGAAAATTTTTTATCCTAATTTAATTCATTGCTCGTGCTTAGCGCACGGACTTAATCGTGTAGGTGAAACTATAAGATTGCAGTTCATATTAGTAAATAAATTAATAAAATGTGGCAAACAAATATTTGTTAAAGCTCCTTTATGGGTATTATGTTTAGAGATAGATTGCCAAATACCCCATTACCCCTGGAACCAGTTCTAACAAGATGGAGAACATGGTTAGATGCCGCTATTTACTACACAATACCTTAGACAATTTAAAAAAATTAGTAAATTAATTTCCAGCAACAGCTAGTAAAGCAATTCAAGATTGTCAGGCCGTATTAAAAGAAGTAGAATTACACAATAATTTGGCATATATTAAAACCAATTACAATTCTGTAAGTGGATCAATAAAATCAGTTGAGACGAAGAATTTGCCTTTAGTTACTGCAATGCAGATCATTAAAGATTTTAAAGATAACACGTACATTGTACCTGGACATATTGCTCAAATAATTAAAAATAAATTAAACGACGTTCTGCGTTAAAATGAAGAATTCGACACTTTACAACAAATTGTAAATTTTAAATGGTGAATATGTGTCCAATTTTATTATGGATCTCGGTAAAATTACAAAATTCAAATTTGCACCAATTACAAGTGTCGACGTGGAAACAAGTTTCTCAGCTTACAAGAAAATGTTAAGTGACAGAAGACACAACTTTTCAATGAAACATTTAGAACAGCATTTAATAATAGTTTCAAAATTGATTATGATCGTTAAGTATAAAAATAAAATTGTTGCCCATGCCGCCGAACAATTAGCTGGCATTACAATAAGACGATGGATAGATATTAAACAAGTTTTGTTAAATATCTATTCAGATAAACGAGATGAGTTTACTTTATTAATCGAAATTCCCGGCTTAAAACAAGGAAATAGATCATATTTAAATAAAAAGTTTCACATTTATTAAATTTATATTCCTCTTATATAGATACACATTACCATAATCCGATTACTACGGAGACATTAAAAATAAATGCAACTAAATTTGCTCTTAGAGTATTTACATTAGTGTTAAAAGATCCTTTTGGCTCACTAAATGTTGTTATTTTACAACCTTAGATTTATCATCTGGATTTCACCAGATAGAAGTAGAACAGAAAGATATACCAAAAACAGCCTTCAGCACTGAGCAAGGACATTTTGAATTCACCAGAATGCCCTTCGGGTTAAAAAATGTCCTCAGTACATTCCAACGTTTAATGAACGCTGCCTTGAAAGAATATATTGGAAAAATTTGTCTAGTATATTTAGACGACATAATAATTTAGGCACGTTATTACAGTGTAGACCGATGGATGGAACGTAATTCTTAAGGAATGGTTTAAGAAGTAAATAATTGATTTCACTTACCTTGTTTGTGTGATCTCTGGACACTACACTTTAAACTGACGAAAGGATAGTCATTATTGAAAATTAAATAAATGTATCAAATTATAATAAAACAAAATATATTTATTTAATGACAAGAATGAAAAAAAAATAGTTAATAAAGTTTTAAAATATATATATATATATAAGAATAAAAATATAAATATTACAAAAAGAAAAGAAACCAATCTGACCAAAATGAGAGTTAGAGTTAAAAATAATCAAATCAAATTAAAAGGCGCGCATTCGTAACGAACTGATCAATCTGATCACCGACAACGAACTGCCCTCAAAACGGGGTAAAATCTGGAACTCTAACTGTCAGTTTGGTGGGAGAAATAACTAAAAAAAATACCTACCCAGGGGGGTAGGTACATAAATTAGTTATTCAATACCCACGGAATCTAAACGATCCCGGGGGTTGATCTTTGGTCTCGCGGGTGACTTGGGGGTGGCAATAAATAGAGCAGCAGACTAAACAGTCAGACTGCAGCCCATCGTAAACAATAATAACTGTCACCAGAGTATCGTATTCATCCGCCGATGATACCGCTATGTGTATTATGATAAAAAAATAATTAGCCCTCGCGTAGCAGTGATGACTGAAGACGATAAACACTAGCTTGGTGTTAACTGTGTGCGTCCGCTCAACCAGATCTTAATATTGACCTTGAATACGACGGCATCACCATGTTACAACAGGAGCATTTAGATAATATAAAAAATATATTTAATAATCTTAGGGAAGCTAATCTAAAAATACAGATCGACAAGTCAGAATTCTTGAGAAAGGAGGTGATTTACCTAGGACACGTAGTTTCAGAAGAAGGGATAAAACCAAACCCTGACAAAATTCAAGCTGTAATAGATTATTCAATTCCGAGAACAAATAAGGAAATAAAATCATTTTTAGGTCTTTTAGGCTATTATCGCCGTTTTATTCCAAATTTTGCAAGAATTACGAAACCAATGACTAGTTGTTTAAAGAAAGGAAAAATTTTAAATGTTCATGATCAAAATTATATTGAATGTTTTGAATTATGTAAAAAATATTTGATAAACGATCCAATATTACAGTATCCTAATTTTGAAAAGCCATTAATACTGACTACAGATGTCAGTAATAATACTATAGGTGCATTTCTATCTCAAAACATTGATGAAATACTTACCGATATCATACGCCTCGCGAACACTAAACGAACACGAAACTCATTACTCTACAATAGGAAAAGAGTTATTGGCAATCGTATGGGCAACTGATTATTTCAAACCGTATTTATATGGTATAAAATTTACTATTAGAACGGATCATAAACCCTTGACTTGGCTTTTTTTTCCTAAAATCACCAAATTGCAAATTAATAAGCTGGAAAATAAAATTAGAGGAATAGACAATATAATTGTAGAGAATTTCGTAAAAATAAAAAATAGGTGGTATAATAGTTCAGCATATAGAAAATGAAAGAATAATTTTTCACTTAATTACTAAAGAAAATAAAAAAGATGAACATGAAATTGAAGATTTAGAAAAACCGTTACAAAATTTGAATTTTTATATTTTACAAAATGACATTAATAAAGTAGATATTCCAAAACTAGGTTCAGAACATGATAGAGTACATTTTTTAGAAGTAAAATTTTTTATAAATAAATTATGTAAAGATACTTCATTAGAATTAACCTCGGAATTAACTATATATTATTGTAACACGAGCGGGATGGGTGAATAAGTTGATCTTACCGGACTGTGTCAATTGTAACACGAGCCGAAAAAACGCAGTCTTAAAATCTTATTAAACATACTGCTATTAAAATTTAAACTAAATTGAAACGCGAAACGTTATAATTTAATATGAGGATGGAAACAGAATAATTATTTGAAATTAAACTTTTATTAATTATAATACTTAATTAACGAATCTAGTCTAAAATTAAATGAAACGCGAACAACTCGTGATGTGAAGATCTACATCTTCACGCGTTGAGTCGATGGACGAGACTCATGGTTTCCACCAAAACACTTACTTTCCTGGGTACGCTACCCACATCTGGAATCCATCCCTCTCGCATCGGGGTGGACACAGATGTCTCAAGTGTTTTGGTTATGTAGTCTGACACTCTGGCACTGCCGATAACGCGAACATGAAATCTTGTTGGAATTCTAAGAATATTAACTATAACTGTCTCTTTTTATAATTTAATGCTCTATATTCGAAAACCAAAAGATGTTACATTCAGGCACATGTGGTCACGAGTGTCAAATTACACGAAACCAATCTTGTCTAAACGCAACATAACAACAATGAGATAGCTCATATTGTTACATTATCCCCACGTTAAAACATAAATATATCGGTAACCTCGATATATTTATTTTACCGGTAACTGGGTGAACTATATCATTCCTGAAATGCTGCAGTACCGAAACTAAACAAATGCTCGAATCTCTAACTTTTGAAATCTAAAATATTACAAATATTAATCAAAATTATCAAAAGAATCTAAAACATATTAACGTACAAATAAACTAATAACAGCACTTAATTTACTGTTGAACACCATGAATTCAATTGCTAAAATAGCAAGACACAAAATAATACACAAAATAGAATTGCTAAAACATTATAGGACACAGGAACAAAATTCTATTTTAGAATTAACATAAATGAACAAAATAATAAACATAATAATAAAATAATCAACAAAAGGAGAATTGCTAAAACAAAACAAAATACTAAACACAAGTCCACTCTCATGGAACATATTCTACATAAAGCAATACATAAAAATTAACTTACTTTTCCTACAATATAAATTATCAAATTTCGCCAAACACAAAATTAAAAAACAGATAATCATACATCATTCTTGAAGCAGCTGGCACTTTCAGAAACAAAAAATGGAATTATCTAATTCCCACATCTGAAAATCGTACCACAACTAAATCAAAGAATTTGTTACACACATATTACATAATTAAACTAAACTTAACTAACATGCACTTAAACACTATTGTCCCTAAAAACACAGATTGTCAATGGTTGCTGGAAGTTGATTCTGTATCTTGCGTGAGCAGTTGCGTGATTAAATTTGCGTTATACACGTATTTATTAAGCAGAAGAGGCACGTCATCAAAATTTGTAACTAGAATAATGACGTCAAAAGCGGCTACGTTTATAGGGTACACTAAAAAAAATTAAAAATCAAAATGTAATGTGTGTTGCATAAATGTATAATAAATTTTTAAAACACTTTAAAATTAGAAATGATAATTGTAATTGATATTTAAAATTTGTAGTAGGGCACAGTAGGATTTTAAATAATAAGAACATAAACTTATATTTACATATTGCATAAAATTATTTATTGAAAATACAAAAAACGTAATAACGTGAAAATAAATTTGAGTATCGTTGTCACGAGTCACTGCTATCTTCGTCGCTTTCTTCTTCGGAGCTGTCGTCCTCGGCGTTTATTGAAATTATCAGCGGTGCAATGTCCTCCTGATCGAGGAATACCTCTCGATCGTACCACTTTTTAATTTCTTGGACAGTGTGGTCCACTGTATTTTTCCACTCTGTTGGAGTTACGGCGTTCAGCGCTTCTGCCCACATAGCCAAAGTTTGACTGTCACCGTAACCATCGCGGCCTATGTGTTTATTGTAATAAGTTTTTTAAATGCCCCAGATATTTTCAATAGCATTGAAAATGCAGTGGTACGGCGGCAAACGTAGAACCCGGTGACCACATTCCAGTGCATATTCATCAATTATATGTTTCTCTTCAATTTTATGTCTACAATACAAATAAGAATTGTTACATTATTTTTCTGTTCAACATTTGTTAAGAGAAATATAAATTCAACTTACTCTGCTGCTAGAACAAGTAGTTCCCTTTTAAACATACATTGACTAGAATCAATGTTATGTTCTGTAAGCCAATTTTTTATGTTGGGCTTAGTCCAATTTTCACGCGGATTTTTTTCTTCTATCTTACTGTGATAGGACGCATTGTCCATAATTACAATGGATGGTCCCTCCAAATTCGGAATGAGTTGTTCCTTGAACCATTTTATAAAATTGTCATGGTTCATTTCCCCATGGTAATCATCAGCCTTTGTCTTAGAAGTAAAAATTAATGATGCATTAGGAACCCAACCGTCCTCCGTTCCAGCATGAAGAATGATGTACCTATGAATATTAATAAAAGTTTTAATACTTTGATCGAATAATAGACCAGTTGCATTGACTAACTAACCTTTTTCCTTCAGACGTTGTTTTCCGTTTCACGCTTCTTACGTCCACGTCTTGCCAACTTCGGCGAGCAGATCCTTTTTGAAAAATCCACGTTTCGTCTAAGACAAATTTATGTGGCGTTGAATCATTAAAATTTCTCATAAAATTTGTTAGAAAAAATATTCTTTTAGACACAATATGTGGCAGCTCATATATGGCCCGTCTGTTGTTGTCCTGCTTCCATGAAAATCCAATGTTTCGCAATACCTTAGTTATACTGGAAAGCGATCCGTGAAAAATGTCTCTAGATTTTAATGCTGCAAGCAATGTTTTGCCAGTCACGTGTAATTCTAGAAAGAAAACATATTTATTATCATTTTTATTATTATAAAACGTCATTATTAATAAACTTACTGTTTGCGTACATCTCGTAAATCACGTTTCTTATTGCAGTTTCAATAAATGAATTAACTTCAGTCACTGGTCTTGCTCTCTTCTTGGGTTTCTTCGGCGACGATAGCTGTTCGCCTCTTGCAATTTTTCCAGATATTTTATGGACAACTGATTTTGATATTTGCAGGCTATCTGCTGCTCTCTATAAATGCATAATTGATTTAAATTTAGATAACAACAAGTAAAAGTTATAAACATACCTCCCGAACAGCATTTAACGGCAGCAGGGGCCCACCATGTGCCAGCTCTTTTTCAAAATATGCAATTACATTTGCAATAAGCATTTGCGACTGCTTGGATAATGCTTTAGGCATTATTATTAGGTTATGTAAAACAACGAAGCACAACTCGAACAACAGTTACTGTTTGTATTGAAAAATACAGATTTGATACGCAACAAGGCAACAGTAATGAAATTCGAAGCAAAAACAACGATTAAAGTAAACTAGTGTTGATCACACGGAACGGACAAAAGCAGATGACAGATGTAATCACGCGGTTTAGACTATAAATGTAAACGTGACCGTTTACAGTTCCAGTAGTACCAACGTGTGGTGAAAAAATTAACTACAATTATTTTAAATAATTAAAATTTCATTAAAAACATTACGTTCAATTTTTTAATAATTGTAAATTTAATTAAAATGCATTTTTTTTATAATATGCAAAAAAAGTATTTATTTTTTTCTCTTTTCTAATCATAAACATCACTCGGGCAATACTACAAGTTTTTTTTCGTTTTGTAAGGTTTTGATGACGTGCCTCTTCTGCTTAATAAATACGTGTATAGTACAATGTATGACGTGCTTTACGTTTTCGCGCTAAGTTTAGTGTTGGTAATGGTTTTGAAACTATAACTGTCAGTTGCAATCATATGTCATTGTTTGTCAACATCGTTTTGTAGTTTGTTTTATACGATTTTATTATGGCAGAAGATAGAAAACGTGATATGAACGCTATAGAGGAACAAAAACTAATTTTAATAAACTTTATGGCAGATATGGCATTGATAACGCAAAATGACAAGAAAGTAAAAGACAAACATAATGTTAGAATGAGACAGGTAGTGTCGCAAGTAAGAAACAGGAGCTACGGAGGTCACGCATCTATATTTGCGTGTCTCGCAAGAAGTGACGTCATACCCATTAGTTGTTTAAATGTCCGATAGATGGTTTCCTATATGTATGTGACATATCTGTGTTAGTATGGGTGCCGCAAGTAGTCACGCAAGATACAGAATCAGGCTCCTGGGTCATGTCCAGGTTGTAGGGATGTCAAGGGAACGAGGGGCGTACACCACACTTTACACCAACATCACTACGCACGATTGTACAAAAAAACACTGAGGGCAAGGGGGTGGTTCTTCCTTCAACTGGGGTTGTTGACACTGACCGCACATCAGCTGATGGCTGCACCATATGTTCAAGCCTAGATGCGGTCGCTGCATTTGGTGGGGGTTTGTTTTCCTCAGGTAGTGCCTAACTTGTAATGCATTACTGATGATTTCAATGGGCAAAACACTTGCTGCGATGGACTTAAAGCTGCTGATACAAATATACTTATTGAGAAAATATCTTGATCTCATGGGCGCACAAAATGAATTGGATTCGCTCCAATTCAATGATCTCAACTTATTCCAAGTTGACGATCGCTCTAATCTTGTGTGTTCTACACATAGAACACCAAGCTCAACACTGGACACAAGTACGCTACAGGGGACTTGTTCCATGCCCATATCAAGATTCTTTTCTCCTAATAGCATGCCATCTTTTTTTAAAGTTGTATTCAAAATTTTATCATCATTGCCCATTGTATCATCCTCAGTATACACTACATCGCAAGTTAAAGCACTTACCTCCACCTTATTTTCTTCTTTATGATCAGCTACCTCTGATACAGCCACGATTTCGCAGTTGTCTTCCTTTGGACGCGGAATGTCCACTAACACGCGTTCTTCAGCTTGCAACAATGAATCAAATTCAGCCGCAGTAATTTTTGCAACTTGCAAAGGCTGGCTACCAGGCTGAAGAACGGAAGGCAACATACATGGAAGTGGTGCATACACGTTCGGCTGTATACAGGTAGCTGGCATGGATGTCGGTTGCTGGGGTGGCACGAAGTATGGCATTGGCACGTCATACTGCACGGTCATCGGTGGATACGGTGATGGAATCGTACTCCACGGCGCTGTCAGCTGCTGAGGTGGCACGTGATACGGCATTGGCACAGGTAGCGAAGGCTGGTGTGGCAAGCCATATTGCACTGCCGCTGGTGGATACGATGCTGGTATCGTACTCCACGGCGATGTCACCGGAAACCAAGAGCCAGGTACTCTTAGCGGGTATCCAGGTGGCGACGGGTACGTCGGCGGAACGTACGGATACATTTCTACTTATTTATCACTCGCATTCACTTGTTTTAATTTAATCTTTCTGTTTCCATACATTTTTGTAAATAAAATTGAACCAAGCGTTCAAAATAAAATAACTTTTCAAAGATTAAAAAATGTACTAAAATTCACAACGAAATATGAAAATAATTCAAATTTGAAATATTTGATAACAAAACAGTGAACAAAAAACTAAATAAAAATTTGTTAAATTAAACTTTTTTCTAAAATTCTCAAAATTTCATAAAACTTCAAAACACATAACAAACACAAACTTGCAAAAAAAAACATTAAACAATTTACCAAATTTCAACTTAATCACTCATAAAAGATTCGTAGAGATTGACTCACGTATACAAAATTAAACAAAAAAATGTGACTAACTTTAAAACGCTAGAATAGAATTGATTAACTTAATCAAATCTTTTTGCCAATCTTACCGGCTGCGCCAATCTAACAAGAGCCGAACTGGGTGAATAAGTTGATCTTACCGGACTGCGTCAATTGTAACACGAGCAGAAAAAACGCAGTCTTAAAATCTTATTAACACATTGCTATCAAATATTTTTATACTAATTGTAACACGAAACGTTATAATTTAATATGAGGATGGAAACAGAATTATTATTTAACTTATATTTTTATTAATTACAATACTGAATTCACTAATCTAGTTTAAAATGAAATAAAACGCGAACACCGCGTGATGTGAAGATCTACATCTTCACGCGTTGAGTCGATGGACGAGACTCATGGTTTCCACCAAAACACTTACTGTCCTGGGTACGCTACCCACATCTGGAATCCATCCCTCTCGCATCGGGGTGGACACAGATGTCTCAAGTGTTTTGGTTATTATTAATATAATTATTCTGATCCATTAGCAACTAGAATCTCTCATTTAATTTCGAGATAGCCGTGTCAATATATGTGGTGTCTAGACACCCCTTGGGGGTTGCGCCGTTTCCATAGAAGCTCTCTAGATCCTTATTTAGGGGGATCAGTCAATTTCCTTCTAATTTTATATTTTCTTGCATATTTCGTTCCATTTTTTCCTATTCTGTGTTTCATCCTTCCATTTCGCAATTCCTGCGTTATGTAGGTCTTCTTCTACTGCTTTAATCCAGGTTCATCTTGGCCTACCTCTTCTTCTATTCCCTGGATCCCATTCTAGTATTGAGAAAATTGTTGCTTCTGTTCCAGCTCTTATTATAAGTCCCAACCTTTTCGCTCTTTGTTGTTTTATTTTCTTTGTAATATGTTTGCCGTCTAATTATTGAATTATTTCGTTATTTATTCTTGATCTGTATTCATTGTTTCCAAGGTTTATTCCTCCTAGAATCACTCTTAAAATTTTCCTTTCCGCTATTCCGAGTTCTTCTTCCTCTATTTTTGTGATTGCTTGTGTCTCTGCGTCATACATTAATATGGGTCTTATTACCTTTTTGTATAACTTGATTTTTATTGTTTTTGATATTTCTTCACTTTTAAGTAAGTGTTTATTTAGGTGAGAATTCACCACACGTCACTGTCAACCAATAAGATCACGAATTTGTTTGAAAATGAACCAATGAAATGTACATTTCGTGGGAAATTCATCACTAGTGAAATTTCATCGGAAATACCACTGTTATTAATATCCTTGGTTACGAATAAAATAAATGATATTTTCAATATTTTCATAAACGTCAATTTTGAATATTAAATGTACACTGAAAAAATGTAGAATTTTCATCACTGTGCAAATAAATACCTAACTATTCTTGTTAATTAACTCTTGTTTGGTAAATTCTCAAGCCGAATACAACTCGTAGTATGCAAATTGACAGATAATATTTTGACATAAATATACATTCGTTGTTATGGAAATGGAAACATAACGAGAGGGAATTTATGTCAAAATATTTTCAGCAATTTTCATACTACTTGTTATATTATATATGAAAAGCTTTGTTTGCCGAAAAATTTTTTCTTCTATTTCTGCTCATCTTTCTCCAGTGCTCGTTATCATTATACCAAGGTATTTAAAATTTTCAACCTCTTCGAAATCATATTCCCCTATTTTTACTTTCCTGCTCTGCGCTTGTTTACCGCATTTCATAAATTTAGTTTTTCCTTATTTATTTCTAATCCCAAAGTTTTTCCCTCTTTTACTATTTCTTCCAGTATCTTTTTTAGTTGTTGTCTAGTCTTTGCTACAATGACAATGTCATCCGCATATGCTATTAATTGTGCTCCATTGTTTCTTATTGACTTTTTGTTTATTTTCCTGGTCACTTTCTCTAACGCTATGTTAAAGAGGATGGCTGATAGCTCATCTCCTTGTCTTACTCCTTTATTTATCTTTATCTCTTCTGTTTCTCCAGCCCTGGTCCTTATGCGTATTCTTAAATTATAAATGGTCATTTGTATGAGCTTTATTAATTTTGATTCTATTTCCAGTTCTTTTAGTGCTCTCGTAAGTCTTTCTTTTTTTACTGTGTCGAAGGCCTGTTTGAAATCTATAAATAGCATTTCTATACTTATTTTTGCATTTCGTGTTTTTTTTTATTATTTGCTTCAGAGTGTGTATCGCGTCTATCGTGGATTTTCCCGGTACAAAACCACACTGGTATTGTCCTATTTTGTGTTTTGTGGTTTTTGCCAGCCTTTTCTGAATTTATTGTTGAAAGTATTTTGTACGCTGTGTTAAGCAAAGTTATTTCTCTATAATTTTTACATTCTTTGGAGTCTCCTTTTTTGTATATAGTAATTATCTGACCTACTTCCCACTATTTAGACATCTTTTCTTCTCTCTATATTTTAGTTATTAGTACATGAACTTGCCTAATTAATGCATTTCCTCCATGTTTTATTAGCTCGCAATTTATATCGTCTTTGCCCGGTGCTTTTCCATCCTTAAAGTTATTGATCGCACTCCTGACTTCTTCTTATGTAGGTTCTCCCACCACGTCTTCTTCTTCTTCTTCGTTATAATTCTTGCATTTTGATCTTTCTGTTTCCTGGCTCTTTTAGTAGGTCTCTAAAATATTCTTCCTATACTTCCTTGTATTGTTCTTCTGTTTCTGTTATTCCTCCATTCATATTGTTTATATTCATTTTACTATTTATCTTCTGATTTTTGATAAAGTATTTTCATGTTTTTGTTATTGCTCTCTTTTTCTATGTCTTTACTCATATTGTACCGTTTATTATAATTTAGGGTTCGGTGAAGTTTATTATTAAATAAAACACGAGCAATGAAAACATTAACAAAATATTTATTTTAAATGAAAATAATGTAGTGCAATCACTAAGACAAATATATATTTACAACATGTATTTATATTCACATTAAAGTATTTAGCAACGACTTGCACTGTTCACACTTCAAAATCAGCATGCTGCTGCCGGCCAAAACTCTACCTTATATACTGGACCAAGATATTCTAGAACACTCGAGAGCCTCTGGAACACTGTACAAGCATGACGCAGAGCAAACAGGCTCGGACTTGTCTCTGTATTGCGCATGAGACAGCGATAAACGTGCCGCAGACCACGATGCGTTGACTGTTCCAAAGGGAACAGAGCCGTACTCGCTACACTGCCCCCTCCTTAAGGATGTTTCGTTCCGAAACTTTTCTGCGCCACTGGGACGTTTGGTGGAAATAACACCAGGATCTCAATTCCGGTATATTGGAAAATAGTTTCCAGCATGTTTCTTACAACTCTCCAGCTCAATTCATCAAGGCCACAGCCTAGCTTTGGTACAGCTAGTTTTAGAATATCCTGATCGAGCAGCACACCTCGTAGATCACATAGAGCGTCCTAGACGGCGCGATAAGTTGGTTTCTCGTGGGACAGAGGTTTGGTCACCAGGTAAAAATGCTTCTGTTTCGACTCGACTGTCTGTCGGCTATCTGTAACACTTTGCCGACATATGGATGTTGTTACCGTAATTCTTCAAGTTGGCCGAACTTTTTCTTAAAAACCACGGCGATTCCTCGAAACATCTGTAGATCTTGGGCCACACAATGCGCTAATGAGTATTCTGTAGGCACTTTGAATAAGTCTCTCTGATGTTCCTTGGTCACACCATTTCGTACTTTATGGCCCGTAGAATAGGAGGCCATGAACTCGTCAAAGGTGATTTCCGGATCTTGTACATTAATTCGTCGAGATTGAGCTTCATTGGCGTTGCCATCGTTGTTGTCACCGGCGAAAGGAGCCAATCGGTTGAAATGAATCACTCTTGGTTTTCCTCCAGTCCTTTTCCGGATTCGATAGATGACGTTATTTATTCGCTTCAGTACCTCGTAGGGACCTTCTCAGGAGTTCTGTAGCTTTGGGGACATTCCACGGCGACGCTGTAGGTTGTATAGCCAAACCAGATCCCCGGCTTGATATCCACCATTCTCAGCCTTGATATCATATTGGTCTTTCATCCTGTCACTAGCGCTCTGGATGTTGGAGCGTACTTACTCATGGATTTCGTTCATCTTCTTCCGAAGTTCGGTGACGAAATCTTTGCCAGCCAAATTTTCACCTGGCTAGCTGCCGATTTTCAAGTCGCAGGGCAATCGCAGTTCATTACCAAAGACGATGCTAGTTGGAAGATAACAATCCCAGTCCCTTTGGTGGCCGGAGACAACCTTGGTTCTGTTCATGCGTTCGACCATGCCATGACTGTGGGTGTAGAGCAGTTGTTCTTGTTTTACGAATGTTCAATAGCTCGCAGATCGCTTGGAACAGAGACGACTCTAAGTTTCTACCTTGGTCCGAATGTAGTTCCAATGGTACCCCGAATCGGCAGATCCACTGGTTGACAAGTTCTTCTGCTACTGTAGCGGCTTCTTGATTTGGCAACGCATAAGCTTCAACCCACTTGCTAAAGTAGACCATCACCACTATGTTGTATTTATTTCCTTTGTCGGATTCTGGAAATGGACCAGCCACGTCAATTGCAATTCTTTCAAACGGGCTCCCAACATGTATTGACGCATTGGAGCTCTCCGACGTCTTTGCGGTCCATTACTTGCGACGCAAATTACACACTACTTGCACCACTCTTTTACGTCCTACCGACAATTAACCCAGTAAAATTGATCACGCAGCTTTTGAACTGTCCTCGTTACTCCTAAGTGTTCTTCAGCAGTTCCATCATGAATCTCCTTTAATACCTCCAGTACTCTTTTCCTAGGTATTATGATCTGCATCTTTTGCTCTGTAGCCTCAGGACCTTCCACACGGGTACAGTAATTGCAGTCTTCTGAGCATGGTCGTCTTGATAATACGTCGGCGATACAATGACTAATTCCGGCAATATTCTCGATGACGAAATCATATTCCTGTAGCCGTTCTATTCATCTTGCTACCTGCCCTTCCGGATTCTTGAACTGTAACAGCCACTTCAACGCGGCTTGATCAGTCCTCACCAGGAATTTCCTTCCATACAGGTATTTGTAGAAGTGTTCAACGGCTTTAACTACTGCCAATAATTCTCGCCTAGCGACGCAGAAGTTACGCTCCGGCTTCGACGGAGTTTGGCTGAAGTAGCCGATGACCTTCTCTTGTCCATCTTGAATTTGCGATAGGACGGCGCCGACTCCGTCAATGCTGGCATCTGTATCCAATATGAAGTCCCCGTTGGGTAGAGGATAACTCAGGATTGGTGCTGCTGTTAGGGCTCGCTTGAGGTTGTCGAAAGCGTCTTGGCATTCTTCTTCCCACACAAATCTCCGCCCTTCCTCCATGAGCCGTGTCAGTGGCTTGGCAATGTTGGCGAATCCAGAGACGTATCGCCGGTAGTACGTGCAAAGACCAAGAAAGCTTCGCAATTCATGTTTGTCATTATGCAGTGGCCATTCTTTTACTGATCGGATCTTCTGATTGTCAACTTCTATTCCGTTTCCGGACAAAATATGTCCCAGGTACTGCACTTCTTTTCTTAAGAGATGACATTTCTTTGAATTAAGCTTCAAACCAGAACTTCTCTTTATCCGTTGGTGCCATTCCAACCTGTCAGTACCCACTTTTCAAGTCCAATGTTGAGAATATTTTCGACCCGGCCAGCGTATCCAATGTGTCATCTATTCGGGGCAACGGGTAGCTATCCTTCTTTGTCACGTTGTTCAGTTGACGATAGTCCACGCAGAATCGTGTTGACCTATCTTTCTTCTTTAGATACACTACTGGTGAGCCCCACGGACTGCTTGAGGATTCGATGACACCTTCTTTTTCCATGTCTTGAATAATTTTTTCGGTTTCCTCTCTCTTGGCCAATGGTAATCGTCTTGGTACTTGGCGGATGGGGCGTGCATCGCCGGTGTTTATTTGATGCTGGACTATGTTGGTTCTTCCCTTGGTCCCACAGCTGGTGTCGAAATCGTCTTGATATTTCGTTATTAAATTTCTCATTCTGTTATTCTGGTCCTGGTTTAATCATTGACAAGATGTTGACAGTAGATTTGCCAGTTCTGCGGGTAGCTTCTTTGGTGGATTTTGTGTAACGGATGTTCGTCTGATAATTGAAGTTACTGATGAACAGTGTCCTAAGATAGTACCCTTCTTTAGTGTAACTGGATAATAATTCACATTCATTACTCGAAATGGTACTACCTTTCCAGTATGCACGAGAGATTTTCCCACCAGTATAACTCGAGTAGTCGTTTCATTATAATTTCCAGCTTCTAACATCATGGTACATCCTGTTGGAAGTTCACGTTCCAGGTGGGCATCCACAATCATCTCACTTCGATTTAACACGACCGTTTCTTCAGCTAAGGTTACACGTACTGTGTCTTCTCCTCGGAGATGTAAAACGATCTCGTCATCATTAACATTTAGTCTTAGTTCGACACCATTTTCGTTCACGATGTCCATCCCGAAAATAAATTCGTCTTCAATGTCAGCTACCAGGGCTCGGTGTTTAATTCGTGTATTTCCAATGGTAATGGTAATGTCTGCTCCGCCATGGATGGTAGCCGCGGGCCCTGTTGCTGTGCGCAGTCGCCATTTTGTTGATTCAATTATTTTCGGTTTCTTGAGAGTATCAGGTCTGATGATGGTTTTTGTCGCACCTGTATTAATCAGTAAGGCATGTGTTTCCCGTCGATCAATCCATCCACAAAAATTCTATATTCTTGGTTGTACGGATGCGACATGTCCAGTTAGCTTCAGGGCATCTTTATGATGGATCGACATTCGCCCCCTTGCGTCGACTCGCTTTAGTTTTCCGCTGTCTTATTCTTTATTTGTTCCCCGCAGCGGCACATACCCTAGCTAACCTCAGTTCCAACATCGAAGTTGTCTTTTCTTTGGCAACATCTCGGCCAAGACACGCCGTGCTATTTCCTCCGTAGACTCATTGTGATTTTCCTCTACGCCCTCTATTGTGCGAATATTGCCTTGCCGTCTTGAAGCGTGTTCTGCCGCCCCGAATTCCAATGCGCTGACCAGGGCAATGGACAGGTTACTCGAACGAGACACAATCAGGGCCCGCTTGGTTTCTTTATCTCGGATACCATCAATGAATCCTTGCACAGCTAGTCGTTCCAACACACTATCTGGGGTGTTAGGATATGCTAGGCGAACTAAACGAGCGATATCAGATTCAAATTCTTGCAGACTTTCATTTGATTTCTGACATCTATTTCTCTGCTGCGAGTGATACACTTGCTGCATATGTGAGTGTCAATAACGCATTTCCAAGCGCTTAACTAGTTGTTGATAGTTCTAGCGCTCTTCTGGAGGAATTGTTTGCAATATATCCACTGCGTTACCACGCAGCGCAATTATCAAGGCCGTTGCCTTCTCAGATGACGACTAAACATTAGATACTGCGGCAACTTCAAATTTGGCGTAATAATTAGGCCAAGATACCTTACCATAAAACTGTGGTGATTTCATGTGGAATCTACGCAATTATTCTTTCCTCTCTGTCACTAAATCTTCGACTTTTCCGTTATTCAATGGCTGTTCACTTGATGACATTTTCTGAATCGAGTCGTTAATTTGTTTGATATTTGGCTGTTCGTGATTCAATGATGGATTCAATATTGCCAATCTTACCTCGAGTTTTCAATTTTTCCTTTAACATTTTGAAATTATTCTTCAAACTTTTCTTCAGAATTTCTCGAATGTTCAAATTTTTCTTCAACATTTTTCGAATGTTCCTCAAATTATTCTTCAAACTTTTCTTTAAAACTTCTCGAATGTTGTTAAAAAATTTCAAACTTTTGTTAAAATTTAGTTTCCAAGCTTGCATCCAAGCTTCTAGAATTTTCTTCCAATTTAGCTTCCAAGCTTCTAGAATTTTCTTGCAGCTCTTCCTTCAGAGTTTTGGAATTTTCCATAAGTTCTTTCAGATTTTTCAAATTTTCTTCCGTATTTCTTGAACTTCCTTCTAATTTGGTTTCCAAGCTTCTAGAATTATTCTCCAATTTTTTGTACATGGAGTCCAAATCGCCCGGAATTTCGAATTCGTAAGTATCCGCTATTTCACCAGCTTCAACCAAAAATTGACGAAGTCGCCCTTGCAGTATACTTTTCTTGCCTATAGTATCCATATCACGTTCTTCTAATTCTCTCTTGAGATCAGTCACTTTTAAGTCACTTAGGTTTACAATTCTAGAACCCATCTTTATTTATTTGCACTTAAACTTCACTTTTAATTCACAAAACACAACCCTAACACCTGACACCAATTGTAGCGTTTATTACAAATTTGGGTTCGGTGAAGTTATTTATTTTAAACGAAAATAATGTAGTACAACTACTAAGATAAATATTTATATACAACACGTATTTATATTCACATTAAAGTATTTAGCAACGACTTGCACTGTTCACACTTCAAATACAGAATGAATCTTGCCGGAACAAGATATTCTACACTATTCCAGAACTTCTGGTACACTGTACAAGCATGACGCAGAGCGAACAGGTTCGAACTTGTCTATTGCGTATGAGACAGCGGTGAACACGCTGTAGACTATGACGCGTCGACTGTTCCAGAGGAAACAGGGCCGTACTCGCTACAATATGATGAATATTTTAATTTGGAAGAACTTAGATTTAATCTAGATAAAATTTTGAAGTTTCTTTTGATTTTGAATTTGAAATTTATTTAGATTTTTAATAAAATTATGTTGTTGATATTGAGTTTGAAATTGATTTAGATTCTAAAAAATTTATTTATATTTTGAATTTTGATTTAGAATGTAAAGCTTGTCCCAGAAAAAATTGTCACTTAGATTTGGGCCTTTTCGTATACTGCTTTTATAGATATACAATTTTTTTTGTAATGCGTTTTTATTAGTTGGCTATGCATTATACAAAAACAATTAGTTGACAACTTTCATACTACATCTACAAAGATGTCATCGAAACACGAAGAACTACGCTAAAATATTTTGTACAAATGTGTTCAAAATAGGCATGTATTCACAATAAAAGTAGCTTTAGGGTTAAAATCTACCACAAGGACTGTTCAAAGGGTGTTAAGAAGATATAATGAAACGGGTAATATACAAAAAAAATGTGGAAGTGGATGCAAACCTGGATTTGTAGAAAGTATTGAGAAAATGTCTTGAAGACTTTGTGTAAAAATAAAAATCTTTCTGTGAGAGATTTGGCTAAGAAATTTGGAACTGGTCAATTAAAAAACAGTCCAGAGAATTAAGAATTCCATAAAGTCTTTTTAAAAAACCAAAGTGCCTAATAGGAATGCTAAACAAGAAACTAACACAAAATCAAGATCAAGATAACTTTACTTTAAAGTGATATCAAAAAAATTATGTATTATCATGGATGTCGAAACGTATTGTTAACTTGAATTAAAATCTCGACCAGGTTATTATTATTATTCTGGAAAGATCAGAAAATTTGTTAGTAGCTAATTGAAGGTAATTAAAATAGAAAAATTATCAAAAAAGATGCTTGTATGGCAGGCCATTTGTTCCTGTGGCAAACGCAGTATGCCTTATTTTTCGACAACGACAATCAATGGCGAAAGATATTTAAGCGAGTGTCTTGAAAGACGATTATTGCCCTTTATAAGGCTTTATAACACACCAATACTATGTTGAACAGATTTGGCAACATGTCATTACACAAAAAATGTCATTGATTGGTATAAAAAAAACCACATAGAATTTTTACATAAATATGAAAATCCTACAAATTGTCCTGAATTGCGCCCAATCAAAAAAATATTGGGCCCATATGAAGCAGAAGTTATTAAAATATAATAAACAAGCCAATTCTGTCGATAATTTCAAATATAAGTGGAAACAAATATACTGTCCAAATTTATAGAATAAGGTGAAAAGGAAATTGCGCCACTTTTGGATGAATCATAAATAAAATGTAAATATTTGCTATTATGAACTATCTAGTTGCTGATCATAAAGTCTTCATTAATTTAAAAAAAAATCATTTCATTATAAGGTTTTTAGTTAAAAATTATAGGCGACAATTTTTTCTGGGACAAGCTTTAGATTTTGAATTTTGTTTAAGATTTTGAGTTTTTATTTAGATTTTGAATTTCGCATTGGATTTTGGTAATAATTTGTTGATTCAAAATTTAATACTCATTGATTAAGATTGTTATATTTGTGAGATTGTTTTATTTTGTATAAAAGTAATTTTTTTTTGTAATATTGGATTTAGGTTTCGGATTTTGATTATGAGCTTGTTTTTTTACTGTGAGTAAGATTTAGAATTGGAATTTTTTGTTTATTTGTTTATGATTTAGCTTGAATTTGTTGCGATTTAGATTTTGGATATGAACTTGGCTTTGATTTTAAATTAGAGACAGAGTTGGAATTTTTGTTTGTTTAGGATTTAGCTTAGATTTGTTGCGATTTAGATTTTGGATATGAACTTAGTTTTGATTTTGAATTAGAGATAGAGTTGGAATGTTTTGTTTGTTTAGGATTTAGCTTAGATTTGTTGCCATTTAGATGTTGGATATGAACTTGGTTTTGATTTTGAATTATAGATAGAGTTGGAATTTTTTTTTTTGTTTAAGATTTAGCTTAGATTTGTTGCGATTTAGATTTTGGATATGAACTTAGTTTTGTTTTTGAATTTAATAAGATTGTAAATATAACTCTAAACACAGGCCACATAGAACAAGTTGATAGCCTCAATTACCTTGAAAGTATTATAGAGAGCGGTGGAGGATATGAAGGAGAAATCAATAACAGGATTCAGATTGCAGCAAGGTCGTACCATCTACTTAGAACAACCCTAATTAACCATAAAAACGTATCTAAAAGAACAAAACTAACAGTATATAAAACGATTTTTCTTCCCATACTCTTGTACGGCAGCGAAACGTGGGTAACCAATATTAGGCAACGAAGTAAAATTCAAGCAATAGAGATGAAGTATCTTAGAAGAATTCAAGGAATAACAAAGATGGACAGGATTAGAAATGAATACACTAGAAATTCGCTCGAAGTAAAAGCAGTAGTGCAGAAGATAGAAGAAAAACAATTACAATGGTATGGACACCTTATCAGGCTGCTAGTAAAATCGATATGGAAAGCAAGAACGACCGGGAAAAGAAGCAGGGGAAGACCAGTAAAAACATGGGATGATACCATACTAGATTTACTAGAAAAGAAAAACCTTACATCAAGACAAGCGCATGTTTTAGCAAAGGATCGGAAAAAATGGAATAATTTCACGAAAGACCAATAAGGAAAAACAACCTCGACACCCGATTGGGTAAAAGTGGGTCTGATAATATATATATATATATATATATATATATATATATATATATATATATATATATATATATATATATATATATATATGAACTTAGTTTTGATTTTGAATTGGAGATAGATTTGGAATTTTTGTTTGTTTAGAATTTAGCCTAGATTTGTTGCGATTTAGATTTTAGTATAAGATTTTTGATATAAGTTTGGATTTGGTATTGATATATGATTAAGGATGCTTTATAACAAATAACACAAATTAAAGTATGTACTCACAGTAAACCAAAGCGTAGTGGAAACATGTAGATCATCTCCGTTGTCCTGTTGATCAGCCGACTGGTACAACGTTGGACTGGAGATCTTCGGATATCTTCTGAAGTTTAAGAGTTAGAACTCAACTCGTATCGCTGTCCAAGTCTTCAGAAATTCCACTTCTGACACCAGATTTTTGTTCCGGGAAATCACCCCGTGTGTTTCCGCCGCTTATTACGTCGAGTAACAACTTTTAAATTGGTTAACTAGATAAATAAATAAATATATCATCACGCCTTTTACCCATTACTGGGTGTGGCACTCTGCCTAAGCAGATCTCGCTAAGTGATATATTGTTTCGCGTGAAGTGCGGTTTCCGGCCGTCAAATCACGGCCCCCAAAGATATTAGTGGATGGGGAGCCACAGGGGTAGATTTAAATTGGTGAAAATTGTTTGTCGGCTGTGGGGATCGAACCAGGGTTCTCAAGATCCACAGGCCGACTCGATACCACTGAGCCACCTACCCCATAACTAGATATATTTAACAATAATTAATATACAAATAATAATATTGATGTTTGTGAAAACACTGAGTTGGAAAAATGAAGTGAAATTTTTATATGTTTTTGCTTTGATTTCTAGGGATCAAGTGTCCGGTTTTGGGTTTGAGAGTCTTTAAAGAAACTTGTTAACCAACCCCTAAAAAGGAGGGGTTGTCGAGGAGGACCAATGATATGAAATACCACTCACTTGGGAGGTTGACTTGGATGGTTTGGAAGTTGGAAGGGAAACGAACTAATCGAGGTCACAAGAGTAATAATTTTAAGTAAAATCTCGGGAATATCCTGGAGCGAAGGTTTCGGGTAATAAAGGTTTGAAAAGTTGTACAAAAGAAATTTAGGAGAGACTGTATGAAGGGAAGTCATCTAGGAATCGTAGATAAGGTCATCTTTACAAAAAATACAATTGTAACAAGCAAAAATATCTTTTAAAAGAGATCAATTTGGAATCAAATTGTTCAGAACGAATTGCAGATGCTAGTAGTTTTACAACTCAAAAGTGTCAAGGGATATTTATAGCTATTGTTAAAAATCACGGTAATAAATCTAACTACGTCTTAAAAATACATGAACAGAACAACCTAAAATAAGATAACTATTTATAATTAAAATTAAAGGTTGTGGACCGGTTCCATAACACACGGCACAAATAATAAAACATATATTCTGGAGAAAAAGTGAAATACAGAAAAATGTGTTTATGGGACAATACTTCTTTTACAGACATTACCCAAGGAACACAAAGTTAGAAAACAGATATTATAACTAATAATGTGGTTATTGAGACCTATATTTCCTAAAATTAAAAATCAATGTCTTTTATATAACTTTCCAATCGTTGTTTAAACGTCAATGCAGAGTTTTACGCTTAATATATACCATCTTGTGATATAATAGTTATTTAGAAGTTGTAAAAACGTCTTGTATTTAGGTGTTATTGATGTTTTTACTTGAAGTTTTAATAACGCCTTTTACACTTAAATAAAAGAAGTTTTTTAAACGTTATAAACGTTAGTTTTTATCCGTGATGTTGAGTAGTTTTAAAATTAAGTTAAAATATAGATCTTTATTATAGTTGTAGGGAAGTTTACATGTATTATGTTAATATCGTTTTTACTTCCTTGTACGAAGTAAAGGAAGTATTGTAATCGCGAAAATTTTCGGTTCTCAGATTTCAACGGAAATAGGTGTTTTGGCCCTCCCTGAATCCATTTTGATTAATTTCGTCATGCCGTCTGTACGTACGTACGTACGTATCTCGCATAACTCAAAAACGGTAAGCCGTAGAAAATTGAAACTTTATATTTAGGACTGTTATAACATCTAGTTGTGCACCTCCCTTTTTGGTCATTATACAACTACCGGAAGTGGTACTTTACTTGAAGCCTATAATAGATTTTCATGAAAAACTATATTCAAATATAATTTAAAACTTTCCAAATTTGGTATATAAGACTACTATATCAATGGAAATAACATAATAGATTTTGGTTAAAATAGACTAACCGGAAGTGGCACATTACATGAAGCTGCTAACAGTTTTCCTTGAAAAAAATGGTATTATTTTAATTTTAGAAAGGAATGCTGCAAATAAAAGTTTTAGAGAATTTTAGAGCTTTTTGCATAAACGAGATATCTAAATTTAAATATTATATATTTTTTGATTTTTTTAAAATTAAGTTTGCTATGGATTAGAACAAAAAATAAAAGATTTAATGTCAAATATGTGCAATTAAAAAAATATCTATAGTTTAATACGTGTACAAGGAAGTCATGTGGTGTCCACATCAGATATTTTTATTTTACTAAACAGTATAATTCTTTACAACGTTTTAAACACGAGAAATAATATGGATTTTGTAGAGTTTCAACATCCTGTCAAATATATTTGTTGTGTGATTACGTTGCATCTTAAAATTTCTTTTAGTTGAATAATCATTCTTCGAAAATATAATAAAAGTAAGAAACAGTATAAATATACAACAGATTATTATAGAAAAGTTAAATTATACAGTTTTCAATTAAAATCAAATAAAAATGAAAGGCCATTAGTCACTAGTAGAGAACAAAAGCCTCAAACGGCACATAACAATGAAATATCTCTAGAAATTCCAAGGACAAGTATTCCAGGTACTTTAAATGTTTCAAAACCCGTCAATATTTATTTATCAAATAATAATTTTGATACAGAATACAGTGAAAATGAACAAATTATATCAAGTGATGTATTTGAATAAAAATCTATTTCATGAAAAACTAAGAACTAATTTATTTAACATCGGTACAAAGTTATTTTCATTAGATACATAGCAAAGAGCATAAATTACATAAAGAGGAACGGCCTTATGGGTTGACTAGTATTAGCACATGTTGCCCGCCGCTGGGAGGTGCCACCATCGAATTTTTGTCGCCATCTATCGCTCGGTTACATTAATAATTTTGAGAAAAACACTAACGCACTCTGTTGGCGAGAAACAGTAAATTTATGAACTAGAAAGAATTAGGATCACACATACATTGTATGCGCGACGTTATATTGTTTGTTTGAATGAATGTTTATGTAAGACGCGCTGACTGGACGGGAGAACGGGGCTGCCACCGCATATAACTCCTAAACGACTGCGCGGCCCATTATAAAAATTGGCATGGAGTATATATAAACACAATATAAGCTTTTTTTAATGAAATTTAAAAAAAATGCGAACTTTGTAAAAAACGAAAAACAAATTTTTCATTTGTTTTTTTTTAGTGATTTTTTAATTTATTTTTGAAATCCAATGAAGGGGTTAAAAAGGTCATTAAATATAGTATAAAATCGAGTGGTTAATTTATTTTACCATACCTTCTTAACACTGAATAATGGCATTCGAAGTACATGCATCACAGTCACTCAAATCTTCAAAGACCGATATTTTGTGAACCAGGCTTGCCAATAAAAAAATATGTTGTATCTGAGTCGAGAATATGAACAGGTATAACATACATAAATATAACTGAAATCGGAAACTTGAACCTTGTTTTCCCTGCCCGCTTCACGTGAAATGCCCAAAATGCTGTATTAAATCTATGGACCGATCTTGAAAACGAAGGCTTCTGTTACCTTTTAACGTCGCGTCTCAATCAAGATCCAATTGAAAATTTATTTTCTACTGTTAGATATAGGTGTGGTTCCAACAATAATCCAACAACAAAAGAATTCCGTATAGCTTTACAGCAAAATAAATAAATAAATATATATATATATATATATATATATATATATATATATATATATATATATATATATATATATATATATATATATTTTTTTTTTGCTTTGGATCATAATTATGTATTCATAAACAATTCAGTATGCAAAATAATATTCTTTTCAAATGGCATAACTATGTACCTATTTTAATTATACCGGGTGTAACACGAAAAGTGAAACATAGGAGTTAATCAGTTTTTCCGTGCGCATTGCTTCCCTAATTATTTTAGGAACAAATGTTTCAAATAAATGTTGTAAAGCATAAAATTCTACATCCGAATCAATAAACATAATTCATGAATACATGAATTTTCAAATTTAATTTCTGCAATTATGAAGTAGTCAAAATGAATTTTGTTTATTGATTCGGATGTAGAATTTTATGCTTTACAACATTTATTTGAAACATTTTTTTCCTAAAATAATTAGGGAAGCAATGCGCACGGAAAAACTGATTTGCCATGTTAAACGCCTATGTTTCACTTTTCGTGTTACACCCGGTATGTGTCAACAACACATCGTAAAATAAAACCTACCGAACCCAAAATCTAGCCACGACAATCAGCGACCGGGGTGAAGAGCAAAAGCGGTTCATGACTGTGCATCGTAGTTCATCTATTCGACGTATCAACTTACATAGCGCCAAGTCATAGAACAGTTTCTCTTTACCCCGCAGCTACCTCACCATAAGTTTTAGTATAACACTTATATACACAGGGCCGTTCCTCTTTATGTAATGTATGCTCTTTGTACATAGTCTAAAATAATGTTTCCATTATCTTCTACAAGAATTGGTTCACCTTTATCGGGTAAATAATTTATTAAATCTTAAAAAATGAATTAAAAAAGCATTATGATATTATTTAATTAGTTACTTACTAAGCAATAGCGCATTGTTTTCTGAATTAACTTGGTTATTATTTACTGATTGCAATTCTTGATCCAAAAAAATTGGTGCAGTCTTAGTAGATGTACTGGGTATATCATTTATTAAATCTAGAACAAGATTGAAGCAAAATGTATATTTGTTTATTGAATAAAAATATTTAATTCCTTACTAACAATCATCGCATTCGTTTGCGAATAAACTTGGTTCTTATTTTGTGCTTGCGATTCCTGCTCCTATGATAAACCTTGTCCCTGCATAACTTCAGCTGGAGTCAAATTATTTTCTTGTGCTTTACTTTGAAATCTCTGGTTATAGTCCACAATTCGTAAAACATTAATCTTTTCATGATTGCGAATTTTTCTTGCATGTTTTGAAAAGTAACTAAAATATCACACTTTTAACACAATTCATTTGCTAAGTATTTAACAAACCCTTCTTCTTCGTCGGTGTTTTCAAATTCTACTAATTTTTTTTCTAACTCTGAAGCATCTTCCAAACAATCAATTCCAGATCTTTTTACCGTACATTTATATTTAATCCAATTTAATTCTGGACAAGAATTTCGTGCTCTTAACGCTTTCCAGTTATCATTTCTTGGGAAAAATTATATTTCGTTCTGTACCCATTCATCGGGAACGGTAGTAAAAAATATTTTGTTGTTTTCAACTGGTTTTATTATACTATATTTGCTCATGGTTATATTTTGTTTTCTTTCTCACATGAAATGTAAAAAAATATAGGTTTTGAACCAGGCTTTTAGGTTAGAATTGTCTTAACGGCGTAATTGGGTCTGTTTAAAGTTTTAAGAACCACTCTGAAATTTTTATATAACTTACAAGTATTAGTTTACTTATAGTCTTATTATAGTTGCAAATACTTATTTAAAACTAATACATATCTACAATAATATTATATATATAAACTAGTTTCAAAGTAGTATGAATGTAGTTTCTAAATATCTTTATTAATAATATAAAAATTAAGGATGTAGAGTAGTTGTTAAGCAGTTACTATACTTTTTAAAAATTTGTTAAATACATCGGCCATCTTTTGTTTAGCATCTTTAGAACGTTAGAAGCCATTTTGAAATATTTCATGCAAATAAAATTTATTATATTTTTCAAACTATATTTCAGGGGTAAATAATTATTTTTATGCCTTTATGAGACATACTTTACAGAATAAAAAATTTAATGATGAAAATATAAAATTTTTAATTTATGTTATAAAAATTAATGAATATAATATATTTTTTATTTCTATGTATTTGACCGGCCCTTATTTTTTTTAAAAGTGGAATAAAAGATTTCCCAATAAAAACAGGTTTGTTTGTAAAATTAAGACAATAGCTTTGTTTAAATTACATTTTAATTTTAAGTTTACTATTGCTACTAATGACTAGTTGTCAAATATTACAAGTCCAGTTGATTTGTTACTTGCAGTCGTATATATGTCTTATAGTCATAGAGTGTATTATATGTTTAACTCATTGTAAAACACTCAAAAGTTTCAAATGTATATATATATATTATAGTGTTAATATCGATTATATCTAGAATTTAGAAACTATTATAAAACATATTTAGTATAGGCAATTTATAATATGTATGCAACTAGTATAGATAAATGCTATATTAGTTATAATGAAAGTCGTATAAATGTTAATAGAACTATGTAATATAGTTGTATAGATTCCCCACTTAGTAAATATAAACGTCATTAAAACGTCAATTTCTACATTTTTAGATGTATAAAAGATATAACAAAAGTTAATAAGTTTTATGAAAAGTTGCTTAAACGTAAATATAACTGTTTAAAAACGAATCTGTGCTCCTTGGGTAGTTGTCACGTCGCCAAAAAACTAAGCAATCAACTAATTAGAAAAATTAATCAAGATCCGCACGTCGGGATGGAGAAACCCTTCCCTACGGCAGTATGTGAGACATGTGTCATAGTTAGAATTTACTTTACCCTTCCCTACGGCAGTACGAACTACTGCTACTATATGGAGATGTTCGTTGGAATCTAGGGTACGTATTTAAATAAAAATTGTTGTTATACACGATCATCTAAAGGTAGTTATAGAATTTAAAAAATGTTATGTGAAACATGTTTCATAGTTAGAATTTTCTTCACCCTTACGAACTACTGCTACTATATGGGGATGTTCGTTGGGATATACGGTACCTGTGCATATAAAAATTATTGTTGCACACAAATATTTAGGTTTATAAAAATTTAATTTTTTTGCGTTGGTTAAGGGTTAGAATATTATTAACATAACATAACATAATTATCTTTATAATTAAATAGTTTATTATTTATTATAGGGTAATATATACATTTAAGCTTTCCAAATACATTAGTTGTTTTTTAATAAAAAATAATTCACAGTTATTCACTTGATCTTGGTCAAGCGCGTTATACGATTTGTTCACAATTGAGTGTATCTCTGTGTTTGCTGCCAGCTGCCCTTTGAATAAAAAGACCCAGGAAGGAGCATATTGTATCCATAAGCATTTAAACTAGTGCGCCGGAAGTCAGCCATATTGAGACACCAAAATTGTGCGACCTGATTGGTTGAAGTCCAAATAGGTGTCTACCGATGAGCAGTGTAACTCGTGTCGGCGTATGTTGGGGTTTAATTTCTTTTTCAGTTCTATATATATATATATATATATATATATATATATATATATATATATATATATATATATATATATATATATATATATATATATATATATATATATATATATATATATATATGTAAGGGAACTATAATTCCCTAATTTAAATATTACCGCGCCTAAGCGTCGGGATGGTAGTAGGCTACACACACGGTCGAAGAACAATTGCGAGCACGTGTAAATTAATCTTACGTCATATAAATTAATTATTATCAATTTTATTGTTGGGAACTGACATTGTGATTAATAGCATTAAATGTCGTTTCTTTAAATTGCAGGTGAGGTTTTTGTAAATAGTAGAGAATAAATTATAATAAGACTATGTAAATATAAGTAAATACTTTAAATTGCAGAGAAACTCAATGATGTTCATTGATCTATAGTGTCAATTTTCCCTGATTATAAGAAAACATTATATATATATATATATATATATATATATATATATATATATATATATATATATATATATATATATATATATATACCGGGTGGAACATCATACCTGTGTACATAGGCGATTAACATGAAAAAACAGTTTTTCTGTGCGCATTGCTCCCCAAATTATTTTAGACAAAAACGCTTCAAATAAATGTTGTAGAGCATAAAATTCTGCATCTAAATCAATAAACAGAATTACATTTACATGCGTTGTATCGACAGATATTAAATAAAAAAATATTAAAAATTACGTTGACAATGTCAAATAGAAATGGAATTGAAACAAAATAAATAAATGCTTGACGTTTTTCTATCTATTTGATATTTCATCCCCGACAAATTAATCATTCAATACAATTCATACAAAAAGCCCCATACCTATTATTACGATTTAATAATAAACAAACAATTCTACATTTTAATGAAATGTTTATTTCTTTTTTTTATTATTTAAACGTATTATGGATATTTCGACAGCTAGATCATTAATATCCCGGTACAGTAGGTATATACAAGTATAAGATACACATTATTATATTTTGTGGAGTAAATTGAATGATTTCAAGTATGTAATTATGTTTTCTTCTGTTTTCGTGTTGTTCTTGAGGGCTTCGTTGAGTGTTGGAGGTATGTTGTGCGTTCTTCTTTCGGCTGTGTATTGGGGGCAGTCTACTATAATGTGTTTAATTGTTAAGTGTGTAGTACATTGGTTACATATAGGGGGATCTGTTTTTGTAAAAATGTGATTATGTGTAAGTCTCGTGTGTCCAATTCTCAGTCTCGTTAGTATGATTTGTTCTTTTCTGGTGCCATGAAGTTTCCATGTACTGGTATTTTGTTTTACTTCTCGTAGTTTATTATTTGTTATATCATTCCATATTCGTGCCCATTGTTCGTTAATTTTGTTCTTCATTGTAGCTCTCAGATCGTACGGTTGTATTTGGTATTCAATAATTGGGTGTCTGGTAGATATTTTGGCTGCTTCGTCGGCTTTCTCGTTGCCCTTGATACCCACATGGGATGGTATCCAAATAAAGGTTATGTTGATATTCTTTCTTTGTAATGAGAGTAGAAGGTTTTGAATATTTTGAATTATGACATTTTTTGGGTATATTTTGTGTATGCTCTGGATAACTCCATAGGAGTCTGAGCAGATGGCGAAATTTTTGTCTGAGTGGTCTTGCTGGTGGATTATTTGCAGGCTTCTTTTTATTGCTTCCGCTCGTCGGAAGTATTCTGGGGGTATTTCTTCTTTGTGAAATGATCTCATGAGTTCAAGGATGCAATGGGGTTTTTGGATGATCCATGGTGGAATATCGTTTATGTAATTGTCTTCTAGGTTTGATAAATTGAGGTCTAGAGCAATTAGGTTGTTTTTTATATCAGAGAGGAAGGGGGTGTTTTGTTTTATTTCTGTTCTGAGTTGGGGGTTGTGTGGAAGAATTTGTTGAAGTTTGGGTGGTTGGGATTGCTTGCTAGTTTTATGATATAGGATATTGTTAAGTAGTTTCTTCTGAGGTGTAGGGGGTGTTGGTTTGCTTCTACTAGAATTGAGTTTATTGGGCTCGTTCTTAGTGCACCTGTAATTGTTCTCAATGCTGAGTTGTGGACTGGGTCGATAATTTTTAAGTGTTGGTGTTTGGCCTGTGCGTATACTATGCTTCCATAGTCAATTTTGGAGAGAATTAGAGCTTTGTAGGTGTTCATTAAGATGTCTCTTTCCGCTCCCCAATGGTGGTTTGATAATATTTTTAAGATGTTAAGTCTTTTGTTTACTTCACTTTTTAATTGTTGTAGATGAGGTTTCCATGAGAGATTTTTGTCTAGTGTTAGTCCTAGAAATTTAAAGGTGTTTGTATATGTTATGTTTATATTGTTATAATTTAATACAGGTGGTGTGCGGAGTCTTTTTTTCTTTGTGAAGTGCATAGCTTTCGTTTTTGATGTAGATATTTTAAATCCAGTTTTTATAGTCCATGCTTTTATATTATTTAATGCTGTGTTTAAATGTTCTTTTATTGTGTTTAAGTTTACTCCTCTGCAGATCGTCTGCAAATAGCAATGATTTTATAGGTATTGGGATTTCATGTATAACTTTATTTATGGCTATTAGGAATAGTGTTACGCTGATAATTGAGCCTTGTGGAATGCAGTTTTCTAATATTTTTTTATCGGAGAAATAACCATTGAAATTTACTCTAAATGATCGCTGAGATAGGAATCCATTTATGAAGTGTAGTATATGCCCGCCAATTTTATATTCTTTTAATGTTTTTTTTATGTTGTGTCGCCATGTAGTGTCATAGGCTTTTTCTAGATCAAAGAAAATTGCTATTATATCTTGTTTGTTAGAGAAAGCTTTTTGTATGTCTGTGGTAATAGCTATTAATTGATCTATGGTTGATCTGCCTTTTCGGAAACCGCATTGCACATTGCTTAGAATTTTGTTTTTCTCTAAGTGCCACATGAGTCTATTGTTGATAATTTTTTCCATGATTTTACACAGGGTGTTTGTAAGGGTTATTGGTCGGTAGTTTTGTGCGTTTGTTTTGTTCTTATTGGGCTTCAAAATGGGGATAATAATGCTTTCTGTCCATTGTGTCGGAAAAGAGTTTGTTTGCCATATTTGATTGTATATGTTCAGAAGGTGTTCTAGGGTTTCGTTTGGTAGTTGTTTTATGATCTCGTATGGTATGTTGTCCGGTCCGGGAGAGCTATTTAGTTTAGACTCGTCGATGGCTGAGGTCAGTTCATCCATGGTGATCAGGATATTTAGTGCATTGTTGTTGTCTTCGCGTATATTTATAGGTGATTTTTCTTCTTCATTTTTATATTGTAGAAATTCGTCACAATAGTTTCTGTTGCTGGAATTTGATTCTATAGTATTAGCTAATACATTAGATATTTCTTGCGGGTCTGTTATTTTTGTGTTGTTGTCTATAATGACATTTGTGGGGTGTGAGTAGTTTTGATTTTTTATTTTCCTAATTTTGTTCCATACTTCTGATATTGGTGTTTGAGTTGTCAGTGTCGATACGTAGTTTCTCCAAGAGTTTGTTTTACTAACTCTTATGATTTGTCGTGCTTTTGCTCTGGCTTTTTTGTAGGTTATTAGGTTTTCTATGTTTTTGTTCTTCTTGTATTTGTTTAGTGCTTTCTTGCTATCTTTGATGACTGTTTCGCATTGTTTGTTCCACCATGGTACGCATTTTTTGTTATTGTATTTTTTATATCCGATTTCTTCTTCGGCAGCTTTATTTATGTTTTGTGTAAGTTCTTCCATAAGTTCGTTTATATTTGATGAGTTTGATGTTTTCATATTTTTCATTTTTTCTTTAAATTTTTCCCAGTTTGCTTTTTTCAAATTCCACTTTGGATTTGGTTTTTTGTGGTTTTGAGGTTTGATAAGTGATGAGATTTTGAGGGGATAGTGATCGCTTCCGTACGAACTTACGAGGACTTCGAATGTTACATTTGTTGCCAGAGACGGGTGGGAGAAGATTAGATCTAGGGTGGAAAAGGTGTTTGATCTAGAACATATGTGTGTTGGTGTATCGTCATTGAGTAGGATATGTTTGTCAAAAGTATCTTCAATGATTTTTCCTCGCCTATTTGTGGTAGTTGAACCCCATAGCGCGTTGTGTGCGTTAAAGTCTCCCAGGAAGTGGTGCGGGTTGGGGATTTGTTGTATTAATGATTGAATTTCTGTTTGTCTAGGGTTTACATCTGGAGGAATGTATATATTGCAGATAGTTATTTCTCTAGGATAGTTGATTTGGACTGCTATGGCTTCAAGGTTTGTTTGTAGTTGTATTTCTTTTGATGGGATGGAATTTTTAATTAGTATAGCTACTCCGCCGCTACCATGAGTTGCATTGATTCTATCTTTTCTGTAAATGTCGTAGCCTTTTTGGTTAATGGTTATGTTATTTTTGAGTTTGGTTTCTTGAATGCATATGATGTCAAGTGAGTGTTCTGTGATTAATAGTTTGATTTCATCGTAATGGCTCCGAAGACCATTACAGTTCCACGAGATTATATTTGTCATTGCTGTGTATTTTCTGCCGGTTTTAGAGAACTTATCAGTTTTGTGAAACGGTATTTCATTGCTCTGTATTTTAAGTGGGGGTAAATGGATGTTAGCATGTCGGCTAGGGAGGCTGGGTCTGAAGTATATTCTTTTGCTAATTCTTTTAGATTACTAGTTTCTGCTGCATTTTCAATGAAATCTTTTAGTAGATTGTAGGGTAGTGTATACTTTTATGGGTCTTCATTTATTAATTCTTTTGTTGGTGCTAATAATTCGTCTGTTGTGATGTTTGTTGGGGTTCGATTTCGATTCATTCTTTTCTGTTTTTTTGTTTTTGTATTGGTGTTTGTTGGGTTCTCTGTGTCCGTCAATGAATTTGAAGTGCTTATTTGGGATAGAGTGTCGTCGTTTATTGATTGTGTATTGCTGTCATTTTCTATGTAGTTTGCTGGTCTATTTCCTTTTGGTTGTGTGTTTTCCGGTGTATTTATGATTTTGTTTTTCTGTGCTTCGACATTTTTTGATGTTGATGGTAGGTTTTGGCTAGTTATTTGTTGAGGTTCCTGGCATTTACTTGCTATATGTCCTTTTTGTTTGCATATGGCACAGGTTGGTTTATCGTTCGAGAGGAATATTCTGTATGACGTATCATCGTGGTCTATTAGTAGTGAAGTGGGTATTTCTTGATTTTCTGTAGGTTTTATATACACTTGTCTTCTGAAGCTAAGTATGTGAGAATAGTCATTATCTTGAATAATGCCTTGTCGTAAATAGGTTATGGGTGATATTGTATTTATTCCGATCTCGTTTAGTAATTGTTGTAGGCGTTCGTTTGGTATTGTTGGGCATACATTTGAGATAATGAGTCTTTGCGCTGGGTTAATCAATCTACGTATTGTTACTTCTTGGTCATTGATTTGTACTATGGGATGTTTTTTAACAATTTCGTCGACTTTTTGTTTCGAGCTTAAGTAGATGCACATTTTGTTATTTGAAATTCATGATGCGAGAGATATTTTTTGGTCCGAAGATATTTCCGACGGCTACTATATATTCAGCTAATTGAGTTCCGTCAACAATGTGCATCAAAATTGCTTGGTCTTTTTTTGGACATATAGTTTGTTGTGTGGTTTTTGAGGCATATGATTGGTTTTTGTTTTGTTTCATAGTATTGTTTTGCGAGGCATTTTGTTGATTGATATTTTCCGTGGAATTTTCGTCACGGGACTTGTTGTTTCCTGTTTGTAAATTTTTTGTTGGGGGGAGCGAAGGAAATTCTGTTCCAGAGAACATTTTATAATGATGTTTAGTTGTGTTGGAGTTGCATTTTAAGGTTAAGATTTGTTTCTGCTATATTTGGCAACACTGACGTTGCCGGCGCGCGGATAGTTACGCAGTGCGCTAGGCACGTTTGACGTACTTAACCTTGAGTTCACTGGCACTGTTTTTAGTTGTTTTTCTTTGTATTTGATTGTTTTTCACTGAGATTTATTTACAGTTTTATAGATTTTGCATTTATAAAACTGATTTTGTGGTTTTATTAATTACACTGGAAATTTTTCATAAAAAGCGTAGGTAATTCCGAAGACACTTTGCTATTCACTGTTGCCAACCTCGATTCCGTTTATTTCTTATAAGGTTTGTCATGTAAAAATTATAACCTATCTATTACAATTCAAATATCAAACAATAATTCTCTCAATAAAATAATCATTACAATTTATTATTATAATAAATATTCAAATAAATCTCCGTTTTCAACCAAGCAATAACCAAGACTATTGTAGAAGGAATGTCTTACATTAGCGAGCTGCTTATTTGTGATTAAGGCGCACTCATCCAAGATAGCTTTTCTCAAAGAATTAATATTTGGGTAGCGTTGCTTATAAATTTTACATTTAAGATGACCCCATAAAAAAAAGTCGCAAGGTGTTAAATCAGGAGATCTGGCCGGCCAATTTAAAGTTCCACCGCGACCAATCCAGCGATTTGGTTTAAATAAGCTCTTACATTTACTCCGAAATGAGCTGGGCAGCCATCTTGCTGAAACCAGACCTCCTGATTTTCGCGCGCTACGCCGTCTAATGCAGGGCCAATCTCGTTAATCAAGAGTTCGAAGTATTTTTCTGAATTTAAGTTGCCAACGATCTCAAGTGGTCCAATAATATTGCTATTCCAAATGCCTGTCCAAATATAAATTTTTTGAGGATATTGCGTTCTGGTGGTAACATTTAATCTTGGATTTTCTTGAGCCCAGTGCCTATCATTTTGAACGTTTGGTTTATTGTTAAGTGTAAGGGTACACTCATCGGTAAAGCAAATAGATGCAAGAAAATTACGAACCCGATTTGTTCGTTCTTGCATTATCTTCACAAAACACTCTTTCTTCGTCAATGGGCTAAATGTCTTGATGGAATTGCATCTTATAAGGGTGGTATTTATGTTTTTTTAAGAATTCGCAATACTGTAGAATAAGTAATCTCACATTCCTGCGCTATTATTCTTGAACTTAATTCAGGATTAAAATTTATAAATTCCAAAACTCTTTGTTCGACTTCTAAATTAGTGCCACTATTTTTATTCCCTATAAATAAAGATATGATTTGTTTGTAAATCTCTTTAAAAATATTCAAAATTAAATTTATCTGTACTATTTTCCGCCACAACACTTGTCGTGGATTCAAATTTTTTAACATACGCGCGTATTGTTGTAACGCTTGGAGTTGGCCTATTTGGAAATTTCACAGCGAATAAATCTCTAACTCTACGTAAACAATTTCCACTATAAAAAGTTTTTATGATAAAAACTCTTTCTTCGTTAAATTAAACTGAATTCATTTTAATATTTTACCCGTCAAATTAATCATTCATCTGTCAAACGTCAAGCATTTATCTATTTTTGTTGCAATTCCATGGCTATTTGATATTTTCAACGTAATTTTTAATATTTTTTTATTTAATTTCTGTTGTTACAACGCATGTAAATGTAATTCTGTTTATTGATTTAGATGCAGAATTTTATGCCCTACAACATTTATTTGAAGCATTTTTGCCTAAAGTAATTTGGAGAGCAATGCGCACGGAAAAACTGTTTTTTCATGTTAATCGTCTATGTACACAGGTATGATGTTCCACCCGGTATATATATATATATTCAATGGTAAAATTTCCATTACACCATAAATTTTTTCCTATTAATTTTAGAGCAAAAGTTTAAAAAAGTCGCAGAACGAATTTATTTTCAATACGAATACGTTTTTTAATAATTTTAAGATGCTATCGTAGAAAAAATTATGTGTGTATCACTTTACGCTCTTAATACACAAATAACTATTTATCGCGCGTCTCCAATGGCAACGCGCGAAAAAGACGTTAAATTCGCTCTTATTTCAATAGGTACCAGGGATACTAACAAAACAGAAACTTGTTATATTGACAGTTGACAGAACGACTTAATTTTCAGTACGTATATGTTTTTTAATCATTTAAGATGCAATCATAGAAAAAAATATGTGTGTATCACGAGCGTAAAGTGTTTTTGTTCCTCTTGTCTTATTGCAGCTCTCGCTTTCGACTCGCGCTGCAATAACCAGGCACGAGTAACAAAGAATCGCTTTACGCTCTTAATACACAAATAACTATTTCCGCACGTTCCCCAGGTAACATTGGTGGTGTAGAAAAGACTTTTTGCGCTTCAAAAACAATGAACAAATATTTGATTTTTTGTCAGTTGTGGGAAAATATATTTTTAGATTGTTCCACATAAAACGTCAACTTTATGATGACAAATGAGAACGTAATTGTCAACTTTTCATAGCAATAGTAGAAAAACTTCGTTTTGCATTGTATTCAGTACTACATTAAATAATATATACCCTTTAATTTATTTGAAATAATTCTGAAACGGCTTGTATTGTGCAATTTTTGTTGCATATAATCAACTCTAGTAATACTGACCAACACATCAAGGTTGCTCTACAAACTCAACAAAAATTTTACATTCATGTCATATGACCTGTAATAATTATTATTCTAGCTAAACTTATTATCTTATTCTCTTGGGTAGGCGTAGAAAAAATATAATATTGTACTCTTGGTCTTGTGTAATATGGAATTTATTTTTTAAATATATTCTACGAATGCAATTTTTACATAGATTTATCACAGATCGATATAAATTTTATTTTACTTCTATTTTATGACAGGAACATATTATATCAATAAATTTAGGCTCATTTAATATAATTTTAAATTCTGAATATCTTTTGTATTTACACTTTTTCCTGAAATTAATAGTAAAAAATTTGATAATTTTATCATTGTATTCCCTGCATAACAAAAAAAAATAGACACCCGGTAGTAAGTATATACTATTCTTAACAACACTGCTCGACAAAAAAAATCGGACACTTACATTTTTAAAAATATTACGTTCCTCTCGTTTCTATCGAGTAAATTAATATGTATTTTTGAATTATTATACAGGGTGTAACAGCGAAACCAACCACCGCCTATATTTTCTTTATTATTATAGTTACAAAAAATATTATAAAGCAAAGTTGTAGAAGACCATGGGGGATATCTGCTTAAAGAATAAAATAATTTTTTAAACCAGTGGTTCTCAAGTTACAACACAAAGTTGTTTTTCAAATAGGATTATACATATTTTTTAGGCCTATTCGATAGAGTATTTTTTTCTGAATTCAACCATGTGACCATTCTACATCCTTATATAATAAAAATATTGAGAAAAATTCAATGGAAATTTAAATAATTTTTTATTTTTAATATTAATGTGCAGTAAGCTATGGATGAAAAATAAAAACAAAAGAACAAATTTTAGCTGCTGTCAAGTAATAATCATTGTTGTAAATTGTTATTCTTTGTATGTTTCATATTTTGTTCTTTTGTTTTTGTTTTTCATCCATAGCTTACTGCACATTAATATTAAAAATTATTTAAATTTCAAATGAATTTTTCTCAATATTTTTGTTATGTAAGGATATGAAATGATTACACGGTTGTATTCAGAAAAAATACTCTATTGAATACGTTTACAAAATATGTATAATCCCATTTGAAAAAATATAACTTTGTGTTGTAACTTGAGATCCACTGGTTTAAAAAATTATTTTATTCTTTAAGCAGATGTCCCCCTTGGTCTTCTACAACTTTGTTTCATAATATTTTTTTGTAACTATAAGAATAAAGAAAATATAGGCAGTGGTTGGTTTCGCTGTTACACCCTGTATATAGTAAATGTTTACGTAGCAAAAATTACAAATTATCTTATAACTGTGAAAGATTTATTAGATTATTTTGTTACTTAAGTTTGTTTAAAATTTATTTGTTTTTGTTTTGGTGAGGTTGAAAATTTTCAACTGTCAGTTATAAATGCTTTTATGCATAATTTTATACACAAATTTAAAAATGAGACCTGAAGATGTTGCCAGAGCCGTTGCATTAAGTGAAGATGGACGAAGTATTCGATATATTGCCACAATTTTAAATTAATTAACTGACTAACTACAGAACGGGATAACCGATTTATTAACTGCTAGTACCGTCTCTCGACGATTAGCTGACGTTCGAGGAGTGACAATTTCGGCAAGAACTGTTTCTCCGAGGTTAAACGAAGCTGAATTTCGATCCAGGAGGCCAGCTACCGGGCTAGAATTGCTCCCAGTTCATCGAACAGCATGCCTTCGATTTGGCCAAAATCATGCCAATTGGGATATCAATGATTGGCGTTCAGTTTTATTTACAGATGAGTCCCAGTTTAGTTTACGATCACCAGATGGCCGTGAACGTGTTTGGCGAAGACCTGGAGAACGATATGCGGACTCTGTAATATCACCAAAAACTCCGTTTCATGGACGCTCTCTTTTGGTAAAGACTTTTGAATTTTTGGAAGAACGTACGGCCCTTGTTCTCATGAATAATGGAACTATAAATGCACACAATTACATAACGGACTGCCTAGAAAATCACGTTGTTCCATATGCTCCTTTTATAGGGGATCAATTTATTCTTATGCATGATAATGCAAGGCCACATATCGAAAATATTGTCAACAGATATTTGAATGAAGTGAATATTAACACAATGGATTGGCCAGCTCGCAGTACTAATCTCAATCCAATAGAGCATGTATAGGACATGTTAGGACGTCGTATCGAAGAAATGCTTTAGAGACCTTAGATGAACTTCTTGCTACTCTAGGAAAAGATTGGGACAATGAGAGAAGTTATTAGAGCTAGGGGTAGAAATACTCGATATTACTGTTGATATATTTTATCATTGGATAAAAAATATCAACACTAATATCGAGTATTTCTTGGCATTGGTCATGTAAAAAAAACATTGCTCTTTAATTTACTACATTGCTTTTAAATTATTCACAATTATAAGACAATTCTATTTTTTTGCTACATAAACATTTGAATACAAATTAGATAATTCAGTATTGAATTATTAATAAAAAAAAAACTTTATTAATTTTTGAGGAATACAATACAACATGTATTTTCTTAGGCGAGTGTAACAAGACTGAACTAGAAACTAACTTACAACAGATAACTGCAGCATGTTGAACATGATGCCTGAATATGATACTATATGATAAGGAAATCTAACTGCGCATTTTATTATTATTGTTCTTATGAGAAATGCAATTACATAATTTATATATAAAAATTCAATAATATATCAAAGTTTACTCGACAGAAACGAGAGGAAAGGCAATTTTTGAAAAATGTAAGTGTCCGATTTTTTTTGTGTCGAGCAGTGTAGAATGGAATTCTAAATATATATATATATATATATATATATATATATATATATATATATATATATATATATATATATATATATATATATATCTATCTATGTAGGTATTATAAAAATAAAATTTAACATTATATACATTTTAGAAAATATGTTTTTATTTTTATATTTAATAGCATCAAATACAACACATTTAAAAGCAGTGTCAATAATTTTTATAATATTCTCCTTAAATGCAACATATTTTAAAATTTCTGTAACAATGAACACTTATATAAAATTTAGCTATTATTTCATTGATACTACAGATATTATGCCCATAATGACAACATAAGATATTTAAATGTGTCTTTTCATGTGCACATAATTGTTACGGCCTAAGCAAAAATGATAAATAACATTAAATACATAAATAGATTAGGCCTTTTAGGAATGTTTATCCTCTTATTAATAAATAATTACAGTACCTACTGTACTGTTAAAATAATCTACAACAAACTACATTAAAATACCTGTTCATAATTATGTAACCTGACCCATAATATTTAACTGCTGTTTCAAATAAAAACAAAATATGTATTAGATTATACTCATAAAAATTTTGCAATCAAAATAGTACGTAAGCATTGTGCATTTAAAATATTAAAATCATTACTGTACTTAATAGTATGTAGATACTAAAATTGTGCAGTACCTCAACATAATTATTAATTGACAACTATATTACTTCTTCCTGTCGGAAGGTGCAATGTATGGCTTCCCACCATGTTTTTGCCACTCTTTATTAAACTCTGTTTCAAGAATTTCTGCACCTCGTTTTCTTGTTAATCCTGTTTCTTCCAGACTTAGTTCGCACATCTGCATGTCATCAATTCCTAAAAATATGATAATATTAGAAATTTGTATAACTTTTTTGTCATCAATATGATAATTTTAATTACATATAGACCATTTTAACGATTTTTCGAAGTTGCAATATATTTAATGTAAATTTTCACCGTCTAATACGGGCTTAAAATAAACTCCTTCTCTCGACTATCAATAATACTCTGCTTTATGTGCAATGTGTAAAATGACCGAAGAAAAAATACTATTTATGATCCGTGTTGTAATGTAGCAATTTTATAGTTCTTGTGATCTTAACGGAAAATATTCTGAATACAAAAGTTTTAAACTAGACACTCCATTACAAAAATCTCAAAAAATAAATAAAAAGGTCTCGTTAATTTAAACATATTTTATTTCATATTCTTAACTTTAAATTTTGATATGTGTTAACAAAATATTAATAAGAATTTAATCTCAAGTTTAAGACATTACAAAAATGCATCATCAGGTAATATCAGCAATTTATAACAAAAATTAACCAATATTTTTCTAACAGTATATATTTATTTATGCTGCTCTATATAATCCCTAAGAGATTTCCACTATTTTTACTCCCTTGTACGAAGTAAAGGAAGTATTGTAATCGCGAAAATTTTCGGTTCTCAGATTTCAGTGGAAATACGCATTTTGGCTGTCCCTGAGTACATTTTGACTAATTTCGTCGTGACGTCCGTACGTACGTATGTATCTCGTATAACTCAAAAACGGTAAGCCGTAGAAAATTGAAATTTTATATTTAGGACTGTTATAACATCTAGTTGTGCACCTCCCTTTTTGGTCATTATATAACTTCCGGAAGTGGTACTTTACTTGAAGCTTATAATAGATTTTTATGAAAAACTATATTCAAATATAATTTAAAACTTTCCAAATTTGATATATAAGATAAGATATCAATGGAAATAACATAATAGATTTTGGTTAAAATACACTAACCGGAAGTGACACATTACATGAAGCTGCTAACAGTTTTCCTTGAAAAAAAATGGTATTTTTTTAATTTTACAAATAAATGCTGCAAATAAAAGTTTTAGAGAATTAAATTCTGCGTCCAGCACATTAAGAATTTTTAAATTAGCCTTTTGCATAAGCGATATATCTAAATTTAAATATTATATATTTTTTGTTTCTTTTTTTTAAAATTAAGTTTGCTATGGATTAGAACAAAAAATAAAAGATTTTATGTCAAATATGTGCAATTAAAAAAATATCTATAGTTTAATACGCGTACAAGGAAGTCATGTGGTGTCCACATCAGATTTTTTTATTGTTAATCTACATATATAAAAATATTAGACTCATCCTTTTTTATTTTGCTACAAATATCCTAATAACGAGGAAAAAAAACTGTGATTATGAGATTAGAATAATAGTTATTTGTATAACTTGTATTACATACATACATACATAACATCACGCTATATCCCATTAAATGGGGTAGCACGAACCCGTCAACATTCTCATCCTGACACACGATACTCGATTCGACCACATTAACACTTCCTCCATACAAACTCTTTCTTTTCTCACAACCAAAATCCATCAACACACAACAAACATTCATCCATTCGCTAGTGTACACTGCGCTTGTTTCTGAAGATCGTCTCCGCACAATTGCAGGTAAACACTCAAAACATCTAACCAATTAATCTAAAATCAAGAATCATACGCTTGTCTTCATTCATCATATTTATCCTGCAATTAATTTTCTCCAAACATTCCTATCCTGACACACCACTTTTGCTTCAACCACATTCATAATTCTTTTCATACAAGCTCGTTTATTCTTCACGCTCAGAATCTTTCGCTCACGCAACAACCCTTCAATCATATTCATCCATTTGTTCCTAGGCCGTCCACGCAAACTTTCACCCTCAATTTCACCAACATACACCTGTTTCACCAATCTGTCATTCGACATACGTTCTACATGACCAAACCATCTCAACTGACTTATTCCCACTCTTCTTACAACATTCTTCCCAATCTCACATTCATCATACACCAATGTATTCCGGACACGATCTCTTCTAGTATATCCACACACACCCCGCAAATATCTCATTTCCACAGCAGTTATACGCCGTTCATGTTTCTTCATCCATACCCAACATTCACTACCATACATCAACGTAGGCACTAACACACCATTATAAACACTCAATCGAGCATCTCTGGATACATTCACGTTCCGAGTAAAGGTTCCCAGAGCACCCAATATCTTACATCCAGCAGATACTCTTCTTTCAATCTCTCGATCAATACGTCCATCCCTCGAAAACACACTCCCCAAGTATACAAGCTCATTTACTTGACCCAATCTCACACCATTCACCGAAACATTGCAATCAGTAACCAAATCACTCTTCTCAAACACTAACACTTTACATTTATCAACATTCAGTAATAGATTTAAACCTTTTCCTACTTCATTTATACTTAGAATCATTCTTCTCAATTGTTCTTCAGATTCACCCATTACAACTACATCATCCGCATAAGCTAACGCAGGCACTACACTGCCACCAATACGTACACCATCCGCCCCATTCAGCGACTTTCGTAACAACACATCCATATATAAATTAAACAACCACGGGGACATCCCACAACCTTGTTTCACGCCAACATCTATAGAAAACCAATCACTCAATCTACCATCAACTCTCACCGCAGCCTCGCTATCTTCGTATAATGCACGAATCGCTCCCAACAAATTACCATTTATACCGTACTCTAGAAGTACATCCCACAGAATAACTCGATGAACACTATCATATGCTTTTTTAAGATCGAGAAAGCCACAGAACACCTTCTTGTTCTTAGCAAGTGATTTCTCAACAATCATACGAAGAGAAAACAATTGATCTACACACCCTCTCTCAGGCAAAAATCCACCTTGCATATTACTCAACTTGGAGATTGTTAAGGTTCGTACCTTGTGAATAAGAATCTTCCCGTACAACTTCCTTACCACACTCAACAAACTTATCGCACGGAAATTAGTACAATCACTCGAACTACCTTTGCCCTTAAATAAAGGACAAATGATAGCACGTTTCCAATCATCATAACTTGTATTGAAATTGTATTTTTGTCGAACCAAAATGGAAAATCATTTGTGCTTTCGACTTTACTATTTTTTTCTACTGCTGATAAATACTTATTTGTCACACGACAATAAAGAAGTATTTTTTAAAAACATTTTACATTTCCTGCTAATTTGTATTATTCTTGTGTCCTATGGCAATACTAAACATTCAATTATAAGATGCATTGCATATTACTCAAGTGTACTGCAAAGTACGAGTAACAACACTCAATACGGCATAAAATTGTATTGAACTATTGAATTATATTATATTTTTTATGATAACCATTTTGGCCGACCTTTATTATTATAATAATAGATGATTGATGTCAAATATCGATTTTAATTTATTTCATTACCACGTGACACGATCCAATTTAAAAGATTTATTTATTTATTCAATTTTAAACCCGACTGACAATTCGATAGTAGTTACATTGTGAAAATATTGCTTATAAAATAAAATGCACACCTGCGACTAGTAATATGGGCGATTTTTCTGGATGTAGTTCCATCTGCCTTGCGACATATTGGCCATCGAAGTGGGCGTACCACCAACCTCGCTTGTTGGTTTCCTGGCCAGACTGCGGTACAAGAGTTGCTGGTCGCACAAATGGTATTCGGAAATACCGTTGACTGTTACCCAATATATCAGTTTTTTGTTGTACTTTCGGAGCCCTCGAAGCTGAAATAATAAATAAATTTACCATTATAGTTGTGGTATTGAGTCTGCTCTTGAGAACCCTGGTTCGATCCCCACAGCCGACAAACAATTTTCACCAATTTAAATCTATCCCTGTGACTACCGCTTCACTAACATCTTTGGGGGCCGTGATTTGACGGCTGGTAACAGCACTTCACGCGAAGAAATATATCACTTACCGAAATCTGTTATAGCAGAGTGCCTCACCCAGTAATGGGTAAAAGGCGTAATGATATATTTATTTATTTATTATAAAAATATATGAACAAAGGAGAACTGTATACTTGATATAAAAATCTGATGTGGACACCACATGACTTCCTTGTACGCGTATTATACTATAGCTACATTTTTTTTATTGCACATATTTGACGTAATTTGACATAGAAATTAAATTTCTTATTTTTTCGTTATTTTTTGTTCTAACATAATTTTAAAATTTTGATATCTCGCTTATACAAAAGGCTAATTTAAAAATTCTTAATGTGCTAGACGCAGAATTTAATTCTGTAAAACTTTTATTTGCAGGATTTGTTTCTAAAATCTAAATAATACCCTTTTTTCAATAAAAACTGTTAGCAGCTTCATGTAATGTATCACTTCCGGTTAGTCTATTTTAACCAAAACTTCCATTTATATAGTAGTCTTATATACCAAATTCGAAAAGGTTTGAATTATATTTTAATATAGTTTTTCATTAAAATCTATTATAGGCTTCAAGTAAAGTACCACTTCCGGAAGTTATAATGACCAAAAAGGGAGGTGCACAACCAGATGTTATAACAGTCCTAAATACAAAATTTCCATTTTTTACGGCTTACCGTTTTTGAGTTATGCGAGATACATACGTACGTACAGACGTCACGACAAAATTAGTCAAAATTGATTCAGGGATGGTCAAAATGGATATTTCCGCTTAAATCTCAAAACAGAAAATTTTCGCGATTACAATACTTCCTTTACTTCGTACAAGGAAGTATAAATAAATGAGAATCATGACAATATAGTTATTTGTGTATTAAGAGCGTAAAATGACTTTTTGTTACTCGAACACGGTAATTGCAGAGCCAGCCGAAGGCTGGTAGGTTTTTGAAAAATATTAATCACGTGTTTTTTTTTTATTTTTTGATCCCCTGTGCACAAAAAGGCGGAACATAGGAATTTAACATAGAATTTTAAAAATCTGCGGAAATTGACTCTCCTGTACATTTTGAGCACAAGTATAAGAATGAAAAGTTGTTTAAAATTCTACGTTTAAAATGTTTAAATTTGTTGTACTAGTATGTCTGTGATAAGAGAATTTTGAAAAATAAAATGTGACATTTTTGTGAAAAATCAGATTATTCTATTACTTTTGCTGTAAAATGTACAGGAGAGCCAATTTTCGCACATTTTTAAAATCCTTTGTTCTGCTTTTCTGTGCACACACACACACACACAACTACACACACACACACACACACACACACACACACCTACACACACACCTACACACACATATATATATATATATATATATATATATATATATATATATATATATATATATATATATACAGGCTGTTAAAAAAGTTCCGGGACGGTAAAATATCTCGAGAAATACACATCGAATCAAGAAACAAAAAAACACCTGTTTCATATTTTGTAAAAACCTATCTATGCACACCAAACACAAACCTCAACTCCCACCCTCAGAGGGTGGGGCGGGGGGCAACTTTGAAACCTTAAATGGGAACCCCCATTTTTTATTGCAGATTTGTATTCTGCGAAAAAAAAACTTAATTTTATCTGAAACTTTTTTTCCAATTCGGAATAGTTGGCACTCTAATCGCAAGGGGACTCACCGTGGGATTTATATATTATTGGGATATATATTATGTATCCATTATTGGGAATGGCACTCTGTCGTAACAAATCTCGGTAAGTGAAATATTTTGCGCGTGAAGTGCGGTTATTAGCCGTCAAATTATAACTCACAAAGATATTAGTGGACGAAAAGTCATAGGGATAATTTTAATGTAGAGTAAAGTTTGTCACCGGTGGGAATCTACCCCATAAAAATCTAAACATAATGTATAATTAAAGTATAACTCAACAATGAGATTTAAATTGAGGTAGTAATGGTTGTAACCACCCAAGAATATAACGAATGAGATTACCTTGTTTGTTTCCGTTAATAATACTTCGTAAAAGCAATTTTGTTGTTAATTATATCAATAGTTTTGTGTAGTAATGTGTACTCAGAAGTTTCGATGTCAATTGTTTTAATTGTATTAATTTCTAAAAATAAAACCTTGAAGTTTTCAGTTGCAAATTTTTTGTAGTTTTTCATTTCATTCATTTAAAAATGAATATCATTTTAAATTTTTGTGAAATTTTCGAATAAGCCTTTAAATTAAAACAATGCATTTTTAGTGAGCGAGTACCAACACTGTAATAGTGACATAGAAAATAAAATAAATTACACAGGTTTATCATGAAATGAAAGTGTCAAAGGCAACAAAATTATATAAATGAAAAAGATATATTTAATCTAGAAAAACTTAAGTACTTAAGATAGAAACTGGTCAGAAGATGAAATTAGATCATTCAAAATTATATTTTGAAAATGTATTGAAAAAATTAAAATAAAATTTTAAAAAACATGTGTAATTTATCTCAAGCCATTGCAATTTTCTGATAATAATATATGGACGGATTTTTGATAGACAAATACAATTTATCGTAAGATACTAGAATTAATTGCTATTTTAGTTAAACTGAAAAATTAATAATTATAATTAATATGGAAACCTTTATTTTTATTCCCTAAATTTCAATAAAATAAATATATCATCACACCTTTTATTCGTTATCAGGTATGGCACTCTGTTGTTAATAGGTCTCGGTAAGTGATATATTCAATGAAATTTTGAACTCGAGCACCATTAAAAAACTAGGTATATTAATTTTATTTGATGTTTTAATTTAAATTAAAATGTAGGTACATATGACATTAGGGGTCACATAAATCACACATCTCAGAAATACATATTCTTTTATGAAGGAATAATAAGAGATAATGGTCAATTAAATGTTTTCTTATCGTTTTAATTCGTACCTGCATCCATAATAGACTTGGGCGCTCTTTCGTTTTCATCCATTGTTGTGCGTTTACGATTCTTTGCTTTCCAAGCATGATAAACCTTCAAGCGGCGATGAAATTCATGCCGACATGCCTAGAAAAATAAATTTTATTATCATTTGGTTTCATTATAAATTCATGTTAATCTTTACCTCTAATAATTCAATGTCACATGACGTATTAATCGTGTCTCGCAGTTCAGAATATTTCCATTTGGACAAATCATATTTACCCTTATTTAGTTGTTGATTTTTCAATGAATCAGACCTATTCATAAATTCAAAATACATATATTAACAAACTGTTACAATATAATGAGTAAAATAAGGCTCAAATTTGAAAATAATATAAATGATGTATCATATGTACGAGACATGAAAAATTATTAATACTTAAGTTAAATTATATAATTTTTAATTAAAAAGAAAATTTAAATAATAAATATTTTTTCAATGTACTCGTACACTAAATAAATACATAATAAATATTTAAAGTAAATAAGAATGAAAAATGAAGAAATTATGACACAGAAGAAATACTGTAAATAAATATCTGAAATGTAGAACATGCAATAGATAAGCTTTGTACTGTATCATAACAAACAATAATTGTTCATCAATTAATATAAAATATACAGAGAAATATCTGTGTTAAATAAATAACTTGAAAACACAAGAATCTAAAGATATAAAAATGAATTAGAGCAGCGCCGTAGTCAAGGGGGAATTTTCGGGTCCGGACCACCGACCCATGATTTAATGTGTACCTACTTATTTTTTTTTCAAAAGTACAAAATATATTGCAAGAGTAACATTTACATTTCCTGCCAGAATTTGTAAGTTCTTAATGTGAAATTTAATTTTTCATTAGTCGCAACATGATTTTGTCATAAAATGGTCGCAATTTTTCATAATGGTACACATTTGAATTGATTTAAAATAATGGCGAAGATATTGAGCGTTTTGGTAAAATATTTATTTTTAATTAATGATTTATTGACCTTCCTTTTTAATGTCGTTCATTAATTAATAATTAATTAAGAAAGTTGTATGCAGGTGACACAAACAATTTAAACTGCGAATCTACTCTTGACTGTGAAAAATAAAAACACCACTGTTTTGATCTGTCAGATCATGACCAACTTCATTGAATGCACTAACGCTTATTATGGCTATTTCATTCCATCGTTTTATCATATAAAAATTTGTTGTTTTTTTACAGATTTGGTACGTCAAGTAATGCCATCTAGAGATTTTTATTTCAATTAAATAAAAGTGACCACGCTGTCAAGTTACAAAAACAACCTCAAAATATTTGAAAATTGAAGTTTATGTGATAAACGGAAATCATTTAATGGAATTGAGTATTTTATTTATACATTCAATATTATTGGGTTACGTGAGGTTATATCAGTATCTTGTCAGAGACGCTAGTTGACGTATCCGCTCTGTAAATTTGAAATTAGGAATTTTAATGACATATGAAACGGCCACAATAAGCGCAACACAATTCAATTAAGTTAGCCATGGCCAGACTGTGAAAAACAACTTCACTGTGATGTTGACTTATTCGCTATCTTCACTTTATTGTTTGGTGTATGAAAAATTATTGTTTATGACTTTGTTTGATTTTTTCTACACTTTTGTAGTTTTAGTTAGATACTTTTAAGTTTTTATGTTTCATTTGCAGTTCTTGTACATTTTTTTGTTGTAATTTTATATTTCTTAATTTATTGTTTTATATTTCATTAATAGTAAAAGAACATTATAAATAATAAAATTAATGAATAACAGGTTAAAAATAATACATATGAATAGGTTCTCCAAAAATCTCGCCAAAACAGCAAAAATTAGTGATGATAGCTGCCGCACTCCAAACGTTAGCTGCAGAACACTTGGTCTGACTTGATCTTTTTAAAATAAAATATCTTTGAAGTACATAATTATGTATTTATGTACAAATAATAAAAGAAAACGATTTAAAAAAATTATTTGAAATTATCAAATATGCAGGTGCGATTTTAATTCTAAAATTCTGTATATTTAAGAACACTGTCATCTATAACACATAAATTTTATTTGAAATATGAAAAATCATGAGCATTCGCCGGGATTCGAACCCAGAACCTTCCACTCGCTAGGTGACAGCTCTACCAATTGAGCTACGAATACCCGGTGAATACTAATGATTTTCCGTGCATTAAATTTAGTTGTTTTTTTTCATATTTCAAACAAATTGATCTATATGATCTGACGAATAGTCGAATAAAACATTCTTAAAAACATAAATTTTATCTAAGAATTTGTAATTTGTGGGAATTTTTTTTTTTAAATCGTATTTTAGGGCTTTTCTCAAAAGTAAGATAAATTTAAAATTGTACAAAGCAAAATAATAGTTTTTCCTGGATTGGATTACTAACCTTTATTTTTTGAAGAATTTAAAACATAAAAATGACGATGTTTCAAACTTAATTTTAGCCCATTCATTTTAATTTTTAAATATCATTGAATATTTTTTCCATCAACTGGTTAAATTCCGGCATGGAAAAATATTTTATTAAAATACCTGAAGATGGGCTAAAATTCAGTCCGAAGTGTAGTAATTTTTATAATTTAAATTCTTCAAACAATAAAGCCAGTAATCAAATATCAGGCGAAAAATTATTTTTTTCTAATACAAAACTTTTTCTGTTTAACTCAAATATTCATATAAAGTTCAAATTGGATAAAAAAAAGTATTCCTAAATATACGGAATTTTTAAATTAAAATCGAACCTGGCTTCTTTGATAAAATCAGAAATTTTGATGATTATGCAACATTTAGATGAGAATAAAATAAAATGTTTTTAACTTAATTTTAAGTTGTTATTGCTACTTTCGTAATGCTCATCTTACAGAATTGATATGTGCTTTGTTGTACACTCAGCGCAAAAATTCACGTCAGGAGTGGCAACTTTCATTCATAATGATATATTTTATGAGTTTTTTAAAAATTAGTATATATAGTAGTCGAATATGTGTCATTGCCATGTAGTTACAGTGATTGACAGCAATTATTCCTATGTTTACTAATTTTAAAAAAAAGTTGACATTGCTGTCAAAGTCATTAAATTACCATCTTTCAGAATAATTTATACTATTGGCGAAAAAATTTCCGATTAATTTGCTGCTACTTTTAATAAGCGACCCATTATTGTAGCTACTAAAAAAATCTGCAATAATTATAGAATTACATGATGCATCAATGGAGAGAACAAAAAAAAAGTACAAGTACAATATAATAATAGAGGATAAAAAAGTAAATTTATACAATTAATTAAAAATAACTATATCCTTTCGACAAAATGAATATCTGATATTGTAAACATTAGTAAAATACCACACTCACCAAGGGTTATTAGAAGACCATGCAGAACGAAGAAATATTTTTTGCGAAACTATGATGGACAAAGTTAAGTGGGAAAATATTTTTTGCGACCTTTTATATTCATGGGGAAGTAAATTCAAAATTTACATCTGTACAATGCCGGTCGAACACAGCGACCTCAAGCAGTAAACGTTTTGACAGGGTTAATAAGGAAACGAATAGTGGGACTTATTTTATATATGAAAAATTTTAAATGGAAACGTACACTTTTCATTGCAGATTCGGATTCTGCATAAAATTATGTGTTCATTTTGTCTGGGTCATTTTTTTAAACTCGCGATAGATGGCGCTGTAATCGCAAAAATAACATTTAAAATCTTAAATGACAACCTACATTTTTATTTGCAGACTCGGTTTTTGTGCTGAAAATGTGTTTATTTCGTGTGTCATTTTTTAAAATTCAAGGTAGATGGCGCTGTAATCGCAAAAACGGAATTATTCGATATCTTTGACGGTAACCTACATTTTTATTGCAGATTCGGATACTACACCAAATGTGTTGGTATTTTTTCAGGTATCATTAATCATTGTTTTTGTTATTGCAACGACATCTGTTGCAATTTTCAAAAAATATCTCAGTCAAAACCAACACACATTTGGTGTAATCCAAGCGGCCATCACGCGGGACAATTGACTATTATCATAATCCATGTTAATTCTATGTTACACATGAGATATTACATGAAAATTAATTAGTTATTTAAAATTTGTGGTTTGAAATATGTCTTATTTTTAGTTTTATATTATAAATGCAAAGTTTAGTTACTTTGGAGTACTTGTAGCTACTCGTTACTTTTAGGTAGAATATTCGTTACAAATAATTGTTTAGTTTAAGTTCACTCAACTGTTCGGGACGGATATTACCGCAACCGCGAGATACCGCGTGTCGAAGGGCGCGTATAACTGTACCGAGTAACGATAACGATTCGTTTGGTTCTTCGTCAACGACGTCGACTGTTACTTTTACTTTTGTCATTATTTTGTTTTAGCTTCAAAAAACTGATATGCTATGCTAATGCTATGGTGCAATGACGTTATCAAACTTATGGAAGTTATTTTAATTTTTTTTATTAAATAAAAACAAATCAATGAAAAGAATTAATTTTTAATTATATACTAAAAAAATAGATGTTGTGTAATGGTGTAGCTTAAGGTTTGCAGGATGACTTACTTTAACGTAAAATAACGAATATTAGATTAAGTAATTAAGTATTGCATACGACCACACTAACGATCAAATATAACGTAACATCTGATTAGGTAACTGTTCGTAAAAGTAACGAATGCTTTTTCATATCAGTACTACTTCGGCTATTGTCGACTAACGAGTACTCGAGTAACGAATAGTTACTTTTTTACGTTTCTATTTTATATTATTATACTAGTATTAATTAATTAACATGTCATATGTATGATAGAACAAGTTTTGTAACAAAACTTTTATAATTTTTAGGAAAGGATATTAATGCCACATATTTGCAATATTAGAATGTATTATTTATGTTTTAAAAAATGACATTTTCAATATAAGTTTTAAATATTACCATTATAGAAAGCAATTCGTATTCTAACCTTATCATTTTAATTTCAGTATGTGACATACAATTTCACGATTTTCACAAAAAAAAAACCTAATTCCGTTATGAAAAGTCCTGTTTTTTGAGGTTATGAAATGTCATTTTTTTCATAAATGTCATTCAAGAGTTATGTACAGAATTCTTTACATATCTAGTTACGTAATGGATGTTGACAGTTTGAACATTCTCAAAATGCAAATAACGGAAAAAACTATTTATTATTTTTTTTTGAATTTATATACATTTAATAATGTATCTGGTATTAAACAGTTCACGGGCAAATTAGCAGATTCTTCGATATCAGAAAGAAGGTCTGTCTCGGATTCAGAACTCATTTTCAATGATGACATAAGCTTTAAATATAAATATTTTATTCATTTATTTCCACGGAAACGAATTGGTAAATTGATTTACAGATTTTGAAATATAATGAGCTGTCATAAACTTAGAATTTTATGTATTTTAAAAATTATTTTAGTGGAATTAGATAAAATTTTGTACGTAATACGTTATGAAAACATGATATTGTTTAACTCACATAGGTAATTTGCAAATATTATGTTCGTCAAATAATATCAACCTTTTTATAACTGGGTTACATAAATAACTATTCTTCTCAAAAGTTACTAGTTCATATTCTTAAATATACAGAAAATTAAAATCGTACCTGGCATTTTTGAGAAAGTCAATACAGTCATTTTACTTTTATTATTCGTAATAAATTTAATCATATATAGTTAATTACTTTGAAATTCTGGCTTCAAAATTATATTCAAGTCAACCTAAATTTCATTCATAATAACAAAGATATGTTATTTTAAGGAGATAAAGTAAATCAAGTGTTTTGCAGTTAACTTAGGATTTCATTAGGCGAATGATTGTTCCTAGAAAATAGCTAAAAAGTACTGTGAAGATGGGGCCTCTCCACTCTCGCGCACAACGATGGCGCAGAAAAGATTTGTGGTTGTATTATTTTAATGGGAGAGTTAAAATCTGAATCAAATTGCATCTATTTAAATATCAACAAATTTTTTTTTTTGCTAAATATACTGTTTTTAAATGTAATTTATTTCTAAAATTATATAAATGATATATCAGAAATTCAATTATTCTAGGAGGCTATGCGAAAATAAACACAATGTAACAAAGTAAAATGAATGACAAAACACGTAAAACAAGTAACAAATAAATATTTGCATTGTTGTCATTAATTTTACCTTGTTACAATTTGTTTAATTTCGCATAGCCACATAGAATAATTTAAGAAAAATAATTTCTGATATTTCTCAATTATCTTATTTATCTTTCTTTTTTCATATACATTTATGACAAGTAATACATGGTTGAAAAGAGAAAAATATGACGGTTTTTATTTTAATAAAATAATTCTAGGTTCCCATTTGAAAAATAAAAGTTGATAGTCGTATCATGTAAACCCGACTTTATAAAAAATCATTTGAAAAATAAAAGTTGATAGTCGTATCATGTAAACCCGACTTTATAAAAAATTTCTATGTGTCATAAAATAATATATTTAATATACTAAAACTTCCATATGAAGAAAATTTTTCTATTTCTTATAATAAAAAAGTTAATGGGGGGTTCGTCTTCCCAGACTCACCCTGTATACCTTTACGAGCCCAAACAACTTAATGTTCGGACATGCACTATTTTCGAAAAAAAAACTGTGTGTGATTTAATCAAGCATGTATAATATTTTATTGAAATTAACTGTATAGGTAAAAATATATTACAATATTAAATTATTTTAATATAGATATTGAATTTTTTGCAATAAAGTACGTTTATAACGAAATTATTTAAAATCATGCACAAAAACAGTGACACCTTAATGTTCGGACACATCTTAAATATATAATAAAACGAATACAGTCAGGTTGATATGGAAAACAAAACTATAATCTTTAGCTGTCAATTTTGCGCTACATTTGTTGAAAGTTGATTAAAACCAAAAACAAAGCAAAATGGGTCGAGGTGTAGCAACAAATAAAAAATTACGAGATTTGATTATTAAACTTTTCCATCATAGTAAAAGTATTCGTTAAATAGCTAATGAACCCGATATTCCAAAATCTACGGTGTACGATATAATTAGACTCTACGGAGAGACTTCTGAAACTGACATCCGTGAAAAATTAAAAGAAAAACCGCGCAAAGTAACACCTAGAACTCAAAGAGCCCTTAAAATTATTTGCCGAAAAGGGCGCAGGAATACCCTAAGAGGAATAATGGCTATTTGGAATGCCGAAACAGGGCTGATTCTGTCTAGGGAGTTTTGTAGAACGTGGATCCATAAATCTGGTTTAGGTTTTTACAAAGAAGGCTAATGTTTAAGTTGATTCAATATTATTCTACGTATCAATTAATTTCATTTAGGCTAAAGAAAAACCCGTATTGTCTCAAAAACAAAAGAAAAATAGAATTTTATGGGCCAAATCAAAATTATCTTTGACAGCAGAAGATTGGTCGAAGGTAATCTTTAGTGACGAATCAAAATTTGATGTTTGTGTGGGAGATTATCGCAGAAGGGTGATACGACCAAAAAGGGAAGCATTTCATAAAGACTGTTTAAAGCGTACTGTAAAATTCCCAAATAGTGTAATGGGGATGCATGTCCTCAAATGGACTTGGAAATTTTCAATTTATTGATGGCCTTATAAATGCTGACAAGTATCAGCAGATCCTAGAAAGAAATTTGCCACCAAGCATTGAAAAGTTACATCCTGATTTGGACTTCACATTCCAACAAGACGGAGCATCTTGTCCCATGGTAATATCTACTAAACAATGGTTTATGCAGCATCATTTAAATATTCTTTCATGGCCTTCTAGTAGCCCAGACTTAAATATTATTGAAACACTGTAGCATAAAATGAAACAGTATTTAAGAATTAATCCTAGGCGAACAATTTCAGAGTTAAAAGAAAAGATAAATGAAATATGGCAATCATTTCCTCCAGAATATTATAAATCACTTGTACAAACCATTCCCGCGCGAATTACAGCTGTTATTAAAGCAAAAGGCCACGATACTTCTAATTAGCCATATATTATTTACATTTATAAGATTCATAATGAGATATTTCTGGTACTGTCCGAATATTAAGTTGTCAATATTTTTATACAATTTTTAATAAAATTACTCTAAATACATCCAAGATTAAAAAAATATCTATGGATATTAATAAAACTTAATGTTAGACTATATTTCTAATTGAAAATTTAAGCTAAATAAAATATTATATATGTTTCATGTATATTACACACAGTTTTTATCCGAAAATATAAGTGTCCGAACATTAAGTTCGTATATATATAAATATATATATATTATTGAACATGATTGATGGGTTTTAAGAGAAGCAAATCTTTTACTATTTTTCCCATATGTTTACAATTTTTTTAAACACTCTGTATAGTCTTATACATAATGGTGGATAAAAAAGCTTCAAATATAAGTTTTGGGGTATGAAATGCTGCCTCGAAATCAATAACATAGTTTTTTTTGCCGTTACAAATAATTAAAGAATTTAACTGTTTGCAGTGGAAAAAGTATTTAGCTTCATTACCATGGAAATATCTTATATAATTTAGATAAATTATTTCATTTATTTTGTATCATTTCCCTGACTTGCTGTTTTGAGGTAATTTTTGAAATATAACTCTTATTGGCAGTTAAATAAATCATTTTGTTTATTGATTTAGACGATAAAAGTTATATGCCTAAAAACTTATATTCGAACTATTTTGACTAAAATAATTACGAAAGCATGAAATTACGAAAATATATTTTTACATGTTTATGTTCTATGATCGAGAATCGTTGTTATTACCTTGTATATTGAAAAAATATTAGTACGAGTTTATTACCTCGATTTCTTAGTTGGACGTTTACATGCGAATATGATGAAGTACAGGAAAATACGAAACAATTCAACTACTAAAGCAATAAAAAAGCAGAATATGTTAAGCACACTACTAGAAAGAGAAGTAGTTCAAGATGATAGATACCTGTTGAATCTATTATTGGAGGCCCACCCGCAGACATCTGAGCCGCCACTGTGGGAGCAGTAACACAATTACCATGGAAACAACAAGCACAGAGGACATTGGCCCCGCGAAGCAACCGCTGGAATGAATGATGACACCTCTGTCAGTAAACCACTAGTTCGCGGCCCGGCAAATAGGCAGATGTGTCATCATTGCATTGCTCCAATTTTTGTACAGCAAACGTGAACGTAGATACATTTACAGAGAGTTACAGTACGATATTTACAATAAATTTGCATTTTTCATTACCCAATTGTTTGCAAATGTTTACTTTACGAGAGGCTATCCAAAAACTAATATTTCTCGACTACAATAGAAAATTCGATATATTTGTTAATGTTTTATAATGGATTCTAAATTGAAATTTAATAACCAAATGAATAATTACATTTAATAACTTTAAAACTAGAGGTTTCCTTACAAAAATTGCAATATTACTAAAATTTGCAGTAAAATAACACTATTTGTGTAGAAAATTGTAATATTTAAACATAAAACAATATATTTTATTTCTACTAATTTTATATATAAAATATGCAAATATATAATGAGGTCCGACACAAAATAGATTAGAATGAGTTTCTTCTACTAAGAGTTTTGCAGAAAACATTCCTTGCATCTTTTTCTTTTCAGCAATGTATTATTTGTTTTTATTTCGTCAGAGTTAAATTAGCGTTGACAGAATAATAAACCAAAAATTATATAAAAATGAATATCCAAATTTTATTTGCCCCTGACATAAAACTTCAGTTTGAGCAAATGATATGGGTACGTCTTCAGTTTTCTGAAATGCACAGAACTCGTCACGAATTCAATAAAATTTACATTGGATAAACGAGAAGAAAAATTTCAATGAGATTGAGTAAACATATAGGTCCATTAGACAGAACTACCGAGATAAATCTCGATTACACGGCATACAATATAATTTCTAGATACATAAGAATAAATGTTGAAGATACAAAAATCGTTGCCTTCATTTATGTACTGCCGATTAGATCAGGGTAACTATCGAAATATAAAATAATTAGAACATGAACAATTGGGATTACAGTGAACTAAATAAAATTACAGATGATCAAGAAATTTTATTTGTTTGTTTATGTCGTTACTTCTTGCTTAGTTAATTTTTATGTTTTGTTCATTTAAATTATTTTTTCCTTTATGTTTAATGCAACGAACATGTAAAATTGTGTTTAAATATGAGTTCTGAAAGATTTTTCTAAAAGAATATTATATATTTTTCACTTATTATTATAAAATTTCCATTAGTGTTGTGAACAAGAAATTAAAAAGTGCTTATTGCTTAGAAGTAATGCCACATGTCCGAACATATAGTTTTATTAAAGCTGAATATACTCGTACTATAAGATGCATTACAAATGAAAAACTTAATTTTATCGAATATACGAAAACTTTATTGTATTTCAAGGATGAATAATAGTTACTATAATTATAAAATATCTAAATTTAAGTGCTATATTAATTTATTATTTATTTATTCGTTAAAAACTGTGGCATGGTTTATTTGCTCACAATAGAAACAATATAAATAAATGGAATCCGCCTAGAACAAAATTTCTATCGCGAAATATCTACTAAAACCTTGACATTTATGTTTTCTGACGTACTCGAAATACACACTATTCTATCAACGCTAATATGACTATAAAATTAAATGCATCGTTGATAAGAGCCGTTTTTAAAGAATATACTGGTATGTAATACATATTTCTAAAGCAGGAGAGATTCAGTCAAATTTATTTTGTCGGATATTGTGCACCCTTAAATGTAACGAATATGATTTTCTTATATGAACAACAACTTGTAAACTTACTTTTAAATAGCTTCACACTTTACCAATGAACTATATTTTTAAATCAATCAAATTTCTTTTAATTTGTAATTCTGAAAGTTTATGAAATTTCTTGCATTTTTATAATTAAATAGTCTTTCATTTTAATTCATGAAATATATTTAACTATTTAAAATAAATAGGGATAAATATTGGTTTATTTAGCTACCTGTTGTATCTCGATAACCTAATAGGTAGAGCTGGGCGATATATATTTATATATATATATATATATATATATATATATATATATATATATATATATATATTTATATTTATATTTATATATTCAATATATTGACATTTTTATATAACATTTTTAATATATCGATATTGGTATTTTGAATAATTCCTATTTGTCGATATTTAGCAGTAACTTGGAATGCAATTTTTACGCATAACGACAGTTGATATCGCTAACAATGATCCAGCATTTCTTAAAATCCATATATCGTTTTTATTTTATGGCAAGCTTACTTTGATGAAATACATAGTTTCACTAATAATAGTATGTACGAGTATTGATTTACTAGTTTATTATTTTAAAAATTGAATATTTTACGTAAAAATATTTGTTCCACAAAATGTTAATTATAAAATAAAACATACGTACATAATTAACATTACTTATGCAATATATAATAAGTGAAAATCACTGTGCGCTTGGCACAGTTAAATTAAAAAGAAAAGCTTATTCTTATGATTTTTTCAAATATTATACTATAAGTGTAAATAAATATAAATCAAAATTACATTAAAGAACACTAGGTTAGTTTCAAATAATGTAAAGTTTATTTTACAATACGTATTTCGGTCGACTAGACCATCATCAGGTGAACAAGATCTTGTTCACCTGATGATGGTCTAGTCGACCGAAATAGGTATTGTAAAATAAACTTTACATTATTTGAAACTAACCTAGTGTTTTTTAATTTAATTTTATTATAAAATGTTTCAACGAGAACCGACAGTTAAATCTATCGAATTTTTAAATATAAATCACATCATCACGCCTTTTACCCATTACTGAGTGTGCCACTCTCGGTAAATGATTGTTTATCGGCTATGGAAATCGAACCCGGGTTCTCCAATAATAATAAAAATAGGTTCCCATATAAATTTACAAAGTTGCACCCTGTATTTGTAGAACACTGAACTAAAAAAAATCCTGTTTCGATCATTAAAGTAATTTTATAAAATAGAAATTGTATGCTAATTTAACAGATATCGTAGCTCCTATACTTCTAGAGATAGCAATGGTACGCCGCTGAAAAGCTTGTATATACCGGGTGGATCATCATACCTGTGTACATAGGCGATTAACATGAAAAAATAGTTTTTTCGTGCGCATTGCTCCCCAAATTATCTTAGCCAAAAATGCTTCAAATAAATGTTGTAGAGCATAAAATTCTGCATCGAAATCAATAAATAGAATTACATTTACATGCGTTATAACGACAGAAATTAAATAAAAAAATATAAAAAATTACGTTGAAAATATCAAATAGCCATGGAAGTGAAACAAAAATAGATAAATGCTTGACGTTTTTCTGTCTATTTGATATTTTACCCCCGACAAATTAATCATTCAATAAAATTCATACAAAAAACTCCATACCTATGATTACAATTTTTAATATTATTTTATTTAATTTCTGTCGTTATAACCCATGTAAATGTAATTCTAAGTGATTTAGATGCAGAATTTTATGCTCTACAACATTTATTTGAAGCATTTTTGGCTAAAATAATTTGGGGAGCAATGCGCACAGAAAAACTGTTTTTTCATGTTAATCGCCTATGTACACAGGTATGATGTTCCACCAGGTATATTACGACTATATCGAATATCGATATTAAAATGTTAATATCTCCCAGCCCTAATAAGAAATACTATGTTGAATAACCAGATAATGTCACTTTTAGAGATCATTTTAATGGTTTGTTTGTTTGATATAAAGTATACCCAATCCAGTGGCATATATACAATATATATATATATATATATATATATATATATATATATATATATATATATATATATATTTTGTTCTGTATTTTTAAATACCTTTCGTAAGGTGCTCGAGATTCCAAAGGTAACAAAAAACATCGTCCTGTATGCAAAGTGTTACACGAATTTCAATCTTAAACGTTCAAGTTGTAGAGATTTAAATTCTGCATTTAATTCAATGCACAATCTACATTTTATTAATTAAATAAGTTTACAAGATATCTAATATTTGATTTCAAGAAAATTGTTTACGCATTATTTTTGAAATAATAATAAACATATTACAAAGGAAGAGAAGTGTGTTTTCGGAGTGTAAATTTGAAGACAAGGCGATGTAAAGAACTACAATACAACGAGAAAAAAGCACTTGTCTCATACAGCATACTATTTTTTCAAGGATCACATTTAAAACGAAAACTTCTATTTATGCATAATATAAATGAAATAAAATAATTAAATAAACAATTGAAAAGTGTTTATCTACTACCATGTGTGTAAAAATGACACTTTTTTAACAGGCTATAGTATGTTAAGATTATAAATGTTTAATTTAGTAAAATAAATACTTAACATTTAATATCACTTTACATTCAACAGAAAAAAATTGTAACACCACCAGAATCATAACATGGTACCTTTGATCAAATCATCTTAACCAATTGAGCCTACTATCTCTATGTAGTTCAAATCTGGTGTCACTTCAATTTTTTCTATGATTTAATTTGATGTCACGATTATTAGGCCACAGAAACCAACTTTTATAGCCGTCAAATTCATTTTCAAACCTAGCTATCGAAAAAAGTTATTTATGGAAATTTTTAATCCAGTTTCAATGTAATTAACAAAGTAAAATAAGATTTGTTTAGTGATTTAGAGACAGAATTTTATTCTCTACAACTTTTGTATGAAACATATGTCTCTTAAAACTATTTGGGAGGTAATGGCTGTATAAAAACTAATTTATCATGTAAAACGCGTATGGTCCGTTTTTCGTGTAATACTCTGTATATAGTTAATTATATCTATATATAATAAAAAAAATATGTTTACATGAAATAAATTATATACAAGTTGATAAAATTTTGAAACTATCTATTTCTATTTAAAAACTACCAAAGAAAATTTGTTTAGTATTAATATAAAGATGTGTCATTATACAGCACAGTGACCATACTCGTATTCAGAAAGAAAAATTATAACTAACCTTCTGGATAAAGGAGGTGAATCTTCAATTTGTCCATTGGATTCTTCGGCCAACCGCACAGCCAATTCATGATCATGCCGCTCTTGTTCCAACTGCTCGCGATATTTCTGCTCTTCCATTGCCAATTTTTCCTGTTGAGCTTGTAAGGCCGCAGCAGATCTTCTGTCTTCTTCTTCTTGTTTTCTTCTTAACTCTTCTTCGGCCCTCCTTCGTGCTTCTAATTCTGCTTTCCTGGAGAAATAAATAAGAAATTTTAAAAATTATATGCAATATTCTAATTTAATACATACTGCATCTTTCTTTCTTCCTCTTCGCGTTTCTTTCTCTCTTCCTCTTCTTTTTGTTTTTTTTCACGTTCCATTTCTTCTTGGATTTTTCTAAGCCGTGCTTGTTCCTCAGCATTCTTTTGTTCTTGCATTTTCTTTTGAAGTGCATTCATTTGATTATTAGCTTTATTCAACAAGTCGTTATATAATTTGTCAATATCATTTGCTTTTATTTTCTCTTCTTTTTTAATTTTTGTTATAGCAGCCAACATTTCTAGGTGCAGATTTTTAATTTGAGTCTCACTTATTGCTTTATCTTTCTTCAACTCATTTGCAACTCTTTCTAACTGTTTTAATTGTAGTTCTAAACCTTTAATCTCCTTAATGCCTTTATATCTTGGCATATGCTGTTTTTTTACCAGATATCCTTTTACTGTCTTTTGAATTGTTACCAAAGCTGCCTTTCGATATAAAATTTTATTTTTCACTGAAAATTTAAAATAATTTATAAATATAATTTAACTAAAAAATATCTAATTCTACTCTTTCAAGGTCCTATTTAATTTCTTAGAACTTAGTATCATGAAACTAATTAAAATAGTTTATCGTTCCTTCTTTTAATAAATAGTATTTCAAGCATATACATATCATACTCAATTGTTTATCATAATCTTTAATAAAATCAAGTTTTCATAGATATCACTGATATAACAGGGAATGTCGCTAAAGGTAAAATGGTAAATAATAACAAAAGTCCAAAGGTGACCCAAATAAGCTATGCCAAAGAAGCCAAGTAACAAATTTATTGGGTAAATATTCGGAAAAACGTAAATGATAACATAATTACTGGAACAGTAGATCGGTAATTTTCGGTAAATTTATTTATGATATGTTCTTAACGTGCAACTATTAACATATTTCTTATAAAATGACTACGTTAATGGGAATTAAAACAACTTACATTTTATTACGGAGAGAGCACAGAATTGTGACTTGATCCAGCGAGATTTTACTAAATAATGTTTCACATTTGCTACAATTTTTTGTAAGTTTTCGGGATCCGATTTCATAATTTTATCAAAATCTGCAAATTTTCCTGGCCTGAAGAAAACACGAGAAACTCCAAATTTAAAATCTTTTTCTTGTAGATTTAAACTGTGTAACATTGCCTAAAATTAAAAACATATATTACACACTACCATCTAATTGTTATAGTTATATATTCCGTACCTCGCAAAAAGTTCTTGGAATCAAACATTTTAATTCTTTTGGCAGATATGATTCGTACATGTTATAAAGTTCTTTAAAAGGTGTTCTTGATGGATAACCATGCTCCATTAAAGATAAAACACTAGTCATACCTGAACATTTTAATTGTGTCCAACTTAATGCGCCGTCAAATTGGTGATCAACCATTTTAGTGTTGGGTTTAATACAGCGAATAAAATTTGTTCCCTGAAAAATTATTTTGAAAATTATGCTTCATCGACTTAGTATTTTATATAAAGATGGGTACATATCTGGTCACGAAGTAAAAATTAAAAAATTTATGTGTATTGCATCGCCGGACAATGTATGTATTTTTTTAATAATTTAATATTTACCAAAATTAAAATAGCAAAACTATAGTGTCAATGCGGCATTATCTGATATTGACGATATAACTTCAAATTACATTCGCAAACAAAGTATATACATACAGCAGAGAGAATTGATAACACACAGTTTAATAATTTAAATATTTATCAAAATTAAAATAGCACTAGCATAATCTGTCTTTGTGGCATTACCTGATGTTGGCGATATAACTTCAAATTATATTCGCAAACAAAGAATATAAATACGACAGGGAGTATTAATAACTCACAGTTTAATAATTTTAATAATTAATAACTCCATCATATGTTTTTTTTTAATAAAAATACATACAATAGTTTATTATCGCTGGAAACTAATTTAAAGTATCTTTAGAAAATCCATTAAATATACTTGCAATATGCAATATAAAAATTAAAGTTTTGTTGAGCCCGAAAGTGTAATTCATAATGTTTTTACATCGAAAAGAGACATTTATATCTATCTGCAACTATAACTAAACTATAGGTCTAAAGTTAATAAATGAATCAAATAGCCATTTGTCCCTATTTTTTCAATCATTCATCATCAAACCGAATGCGCTAGTGTTTTACATTATAATGAGAATATTATAAATGAATGAACTAAAAATGAACTGATATATTATGTTTAAATTATCATTTCCTATGTAAAAAATTAAAAAAAAGTAATTCCATTTTTGAAATTTTTTTGATCGGAGTATTAAAAAAAAGTTATTCATTTGTTAGGATCTTTCACTGCGTAGATAACAAATCTATAAAATCTCAATGCGTATTATTTTGCATATAAATTTTCTAGGTCATTTTAAAATTTCATTAATTTATATAAAATTGTTCGAGAAAAAATTATGCCACGAATAAAAAGAGCCTTTGTTATTCTCTTGCTATTTGTGCAGTTAGCTCACAAATAACTGTTATATAACATTTATGTAAAAAAAATAATCGATACATACATATAAATATAATTCTGTTATAAAGCAAATAGTAACTTTGACATTTACAATATTTTAGCAGTTTTAGTGGAGATGGCAAGGTATGTAAATATATTTTTTTTATTTCAGTGTGTAAAATAACATGGCACTTTTTTGAACAGTATCGTAAAACAATAGTCGAAAAAAGTGTCATTTTCCCCTGAGGTGCTTTATATGAATGAAACGGTTGATATTTATATCCAAATATCCGTCCCGGTCTTAACCGGAGTAGTGATGTTTATAAATTTTTGTATAATGCGGTTCTTCACTAGACATTTATATCAAGACTAGTCCCAAAAACTTTTTAGAATTATTGAGCCCGAGCGTTTCGAGAAGGGTAACATATGCGCAAAAACTACTATTCAACATAAAAAAATTTACTTACAGAAATCATACGATTGAATTACATTTAATTGTAAATTATCTATATAGAATGTTTCTTAACTTCGGTGACATACGCTAGGGGTACAATTTGGAGTTTGGGCCGTAGATACCTGTGACAAATGTTGAAGACACCGCAGTGTTGCAGTTGATTTTTTGTCTCAGGAAAAGATCCTCAGGTGATATTTTTAAGTTTATTGTAGGGTGGAACCATTTTGAAGATATTTATTTAGGTGCTGCGACGAAACTATCGTCTCAATTAACTTTGAAACAATTAATGGATAATCGAGTAATGCGAAAACATTATGTAATATGAAAGTATCGTGTGTAAAAAAACACCGTAAAGATGAAAAACAATTTGCTTTAGAATTTTATTACCGTTCACCAAGATGTTTTCCTTTAGTCAAGAAATTGTAAAGAAATAAATTAGCCATCAGAATGAACTATAAAAATCTGGCCTAACATATTTAAACTCACCAGAGTTTTAATGAAAAATGAATTTTAACCTTACATAAAACAGCATCATTAACAGAAGGAAATTTTATATTCGTATTTCTACGATTTTTTTACAAGTTTAAAAAATGTTACTGCTTTTTAGGATATTTAACATTGATGTCACAGCATTGTGCTCCTTCATTAACTCTATCTTTTGCATAACTAGATTATTCAGAATTCTCTCTATTTGTCATGTCTTTTGTCTTCGTCTAATTAACAGTTAATTTTGAGGTAATGACTTTTAACCCAACAATTTTCTAGTTGTGTAATGTACAAATTAAATTCCATCTTACGACAGTTGCACATCCGTAAGATGGAATTATTTGTACTTTTACTAAACTTGACAATGTAATAACAGTATATTCATTAGATTTGGAAAATATTTTTGTACATAATAAAATGCTGAAGATGATGGGTTAACCATCGAAACGTTCATTAAATAAATTTAATTAAACAAGGATGGGGTAGATGGCTCATTGGGATCGAGTCGGCCTGTGGATCTTGAGAACCGTGGTTCGATCCCCACAGGCGACAAACAATTTTCACCAAATTAAATCTACCCCTGTCGCACCCTCTACACTAATATCTTTGGGAGCCGTGATTTGACGGCTGGTAATCGCACTTCACTCGAAGAAATATATCACTTACCGAGATCAGCTACGGCAGAGTGCCACACCCAGTAATGGGTAAGTCGTGATGATATATTTATTTTAAGGATCCTAAAGCCAACATATTCCTGTCCAAGATTATTTTACATGATTGTCAAGCAAATTTGACGTAATTTTCAAATTTGTAGAAAAAATATGGTATGTTCTATTTGAAATTTTAAAATTAATATTAATTACTAAAAAACCAGAAGTGATATCATGAATGTTACCCGTCATCAATTAGCTTACATGTTGCTACATAAATCATGTGACATGAAATAAATTGCTGTTGATGAAGCAAGATATCTGATAGTTCTCTTAAATTATAACACCCCATAATTTTATTCGGTAGATTACAAAATCTTAAATTTAAATTGTGTTTGAGCATATCAATTGATTTATGAAATTTTTATTTTTTGCTCGCACAGGAGAATATATTTGTACACAAAACATAATTTAAAAAAATGTTGTAAAATTCTACAAAGATATTAGAATAATGAAATATAAATATTTAAAATACGTACTGTGCTTCGCAACTTCTCCATGAGTTCTTCTAACTGAGTTTTAAACTTTGAACCAACGCTAATGAAACTCAACTTTCCTTTTTGTGAATTAAGAGTAGCAAATAAATTTTGAACTAAAGGATTTGAACTTTCCTGAACTAGTCCTTCTAAAGATGCATGCAGAGCATCATTATTTTTTTCAATGAACTGTTTCTGTAACATAAAACTTGGTTAAATAAATAAAATAATTTAGAAATTTCAGTTTATTTACAGTTTGGTAACAAACAGCTCCAGCAAAATGTCGAATTAAAAATCCTTCATCATCTCTGATAACTCGATGAGTTTTCAATCGTGATGCTCTAGGTAAACCTAAGCGGAAATGATTTGGCCAACGAGTATGCACCTCAGAAGTGAAATGAGTATAATTTGGTTTAGGTAATTTTGATTCTTCATCCAATAGAGTAAATACCCCATTACTCTTCATTTCAATTAAATCTATAAATAAAAATTAAAAATTAGATTAAAAGTTTACTACGAAAGTATATTATTAAGGTAAATGATTTGGATTTTCTTGATTTATAATTAATATTGTTACTTGTTTAATTCTATTGTTTTATGGACATAAAAATAATAATTTATTATAAGATAGATTCAAATCATTTACTAAATGTTTACTAATGCAATCCTGATTGTCTACATATTTGACTTCTGGAACATTTAGTCCTTCTTTTTTGTATAATTCTTGTTCATGTTTTAAAATTCTCTCATTGAAGAACTGCTGTAATTTTTCGTTACAATAATTAATGCAAAATTGTTCAAAACTATTCACAGTAAAGAATTCTGCAATAAAATACAAATATTATTATAAAGCCAGTAATGTAAAATTATTTTTAATTTCTTACCAAATCCAGCGATATCCAAAACACCGATATAATAACTTGACTCTTGATAAGGAATACCTTTGTTTATTCTCTGAACTATATTGTCAAATAATTTACTGTATAACGCCTTAGCTAAAGCATCTCTCGCATTGATCGCTTCATACACTTTAAGAGGTACCCTGAAATAATAGTTATTGCTTATATATATTATACTCAGTACATATGTACTTGTGAAACTTGATCAGTAGGTACATGACTATTTAAGAAAAGTTACCAAAAATGTAAATACCAGTGAACATCAGTTAGTATGTATTAGCAAATTTAATTCTTGGTTAGTACCACAAAATCGAATGATTAAGATTATAAACTTATTAATTAAGCTAGAACACCATCCGTATAGCAACATTAGCAAATTTTAAATGTTTTGTTTATTTCCCGATCGTATTGTATGTGGTATGCAACATTGACAAAAAATACTTATACATATTATCTAAACAAAAATTATATAAAAATGTACTGAAACTTTAATTAACATCAACCACAAGAAAAAATTACTTCGCACTAACTCTTATTTTGTAAATATTTTTAATTAGCTGTAAAATTCAGATATTTAATTTTATATCATTAATAAGAATTACTAAATAAAACATATTTTTCAAATATAGAGTCGGATAAACCTCGGATGTTTTCAAAAAGTGATTTTACAACTCTAAGATAAACGGTAATTAATCAATGTTTTTATTTAAACCTTCGATAGTTAAACTGCTATTTATCTTCGACTTGTAAAGGCATATTTATATTACAATAATTATAAATGAAGTGGCACGATTGCAATGTGAATAGATCAATGATATTTCATTTGTCCAAGTTTTAATTTTTTTAATTGAATTTGCACTAATTGTATGTGAATAAGCATTAAAAGAGACTCTATATAATGTAATAAAATTAAAATACAAAATGAGCACAAAAATCATATTGATTTGAGCTCCAAATATTTGTTATTCAGCACCAAAATTTCGGTCCTAAATTATTTATAATCGGTACCCAAAAACCTATACTTTGGTATCCTGTTTCTTAATTTGAGCACCATATATTTAATTTTGTTATCAAAATATTATTTGAGACCCAAAATTTAAGTATTAAAATTTATCCCTAAATTGAATTTAATACTAGATATATGAGGTAGGCTGTTCAGTGGTATCGAGTCGACCTGTGGATTTGAGTACCCAGATACAATTGCCACAGTCGAAAAGTAATTTTCACCAAAATTAAAACTATCCCTGTACCTCCTCCTCCATTGTCTTTGGGATCCTGATTTGACGGTTGGTAACCGCACTTCACGCGAAGAAATATATTTACCGAGATCTGCTACGGCAGAGTGCCACACCCAGTAATGGGAAAAGGCGTGATTATTTTTATTTAGTACTAGAACATTGGTCATATTTTAAGCATACATATACATATGTTTCCCTGGTTTGTTTTGGTGAATGTACACGCCACATACTTCCATTTTCTTTATTAGATGAAGAAAATAAATTGAGGTAAGTCATGAAGTAATATTTAATATTACAGAATCATACAACAATATGATTTTTATTACTTATAATTAAGAAATCTGAACGCATGTAAACAGTAGGCATAGTTAATTTATTGACATACTAATTTTAATATTGTGTTGAAGTAAATTGAGCGTAGCTTTATTTCGTATTATAAAATTTTCCCTATGATGGTATATGGGCACGTACCAAATAACTTTTTGTAAAATAAAATCATGAGTACTTCGCCGAGTATTTGCAGCTCAAGTGGTAGAGTAGTTACCTAGCGTGTGAAAAGTTCTGAGTTTAAATCCCGGCGAATGCTCATGATTTTTCAAAATCTTATTGTTATATTTCAATCTTCTAATAAAATTCTCAATAAATTTATTAGCCTAACAAACAAAAATAGCACATCAAAATATGACAATTTTCATTGTCTGAACAATGATTTCGATGAGATATTTTTTATTTGTTTGACAAATACATTTATTAGGAACTTTGTTAGGAGATTGAAAAATTGGCCCTTAAGGGTTTTTTTTTTGTATAGAAGGAACATCAAGAATTGTTAATACAAATAAAAACTAAAATAATTCTTTGAAAGAAATTAATTATGTTTAGGTTATTGGGTATTATTTACCCCTGTGGCTCCTCCTCCACTAATGTCTTTGGAGGCCGTGATTTGACGGCTGGTAACCACACTTCACGCGAAAAAAATATATCACTTACCGAGATCTGCTTAGGCAGAGTGCCACACCCAGTGATGGGTAAAAAGGCGTGATGATATATTTTATTTATTTATTTAGGTTATTGGGTACACATACGAATCTAACTTTACAGAAACGGGATAAAACAACTGTTAAAATTAAGTATGCCATCATATATGCACATTTCCCCTAATAAACGAGTATTTGAGCACTAAAATTAAAACAATTGCTAATAATATAAAATAAAATATAAAAATATTTTGTATCAACATAAGAAATAAAATAGCTTCTAACAATAAGTGCTGATTTAACTTTAGTCGGTCATCCTCTCTTTCCCATGGCTAATCGAATATTCGGAAAGAAAATATTCGTATTCGAGTATTTCGAATACTTCAAATACCAAATATTTAATTATTTGAATAAATAAAATCACCAAAATGTAAATATCACTCATATATATTAAAACAAAGACTGTTAAATAGCCATAGTAGAATTGCACGTACAAATAGTAGGAACCTTTATTTATTTGGTAATCATTAATAATTTTTCAAAATGCTCATTTACTATTCTTGAATATTAAGAATTATTTTTAAAAATCGTTTAGAACTTTTAGTGCTCAATTATTAGTTTTGGTATTGGTTCATTATGTAAGGCTATCAAAACTTAATTTTGATGTTTAATAAATATATTTCTGGGGACAACTATACAATAAGTATATTTGGTGCTCAATACTTAGATACAATACAAATATCTTACGCTAAATAGAAAAAAAAGTCTAAGAACATTGTAATAAGATCATATTTAAGTAGTCTGAGATATAGGTTGTCGTATAGAACTGTATCTTTTTTAATGAAGTAAATCTTGGCAGTCGTAATCAAGCATTATTAGTTCAAATTTCACTGACTTCAATTTATATAAAAATAGGACTAGATTTGAATAGTTCGGCTTTAACTATAAGCTATAGGCCCTCTGTGGGATTAAGTTCCTGTTTTGCCGAGTAGCAAATTAATACATAAATATAGTTTAAACATTCTTTTAATATGTGTATGTATGTGTGTGGTATATTGATAAAAAGAAAATAATAATACTTACATGATAACAGTGCCCTTGATACCACCTCGGCTACTTTGCATTACTCGAGATACTAAGGCCTGGCGTAATTCTGAGGCGTCAATACCAATAATTTTAGCAGACATTGTTAATGATTTTTCAGAACTGTCAGTTACTCTACAACCCCCCTTAGTGTCATCAGGGTTTTCTTCAAAAGCAATATTACCCAAATGAAGAACTGCGGCTACTATACTGTATATTTCCATCCTTTCATTTTCAGAAATGCCCATACGAGACAAAGCCTGGTCCAAGTTAATAAAATCTTCAACATCATCTAGTAAAGTATCCTTTAAACTTCCTCTTGATATGTGCTGTTTACTCCTTTGTTCCTGAGATAATGTTTTTTCTGTCGGTGGTTTTGTGAAATATTGACAACATCCACTCTTCAAGTACTAAAATATAAGTTATTACATATCACTGTTAATATTAAATTGAACATATAAATTTCTTTACGTTATAATCATCGGGTTTGGTTATATTTAGTTTGTGTCTTAAACTGTCAGGGGCGCCAGCGCATAATAAATAAAATACATGATAATTTCTTTCTTCTATGCTCTGAGTACAAATTCTGGATTTTTCTAAAAGATAATGTGATATGTGACCACCAACTACTTGTAGTTTCTTGTCGAAATGTACTTCCATAAATTTACCAAATCTGGAACTGTTATTATTTCTCGTAGTTTTAGCATTTCCAAACGCTTCCAAAACGGGATTTGCTACAATGTATATATAATATAATATTTTGTTAATTAAATGTATTCTCAATTTTACCGTCCAAAATTTTTTGCTCTATAGGTCCTGCAGTAGATCCCCACAGATCGCAAAGATATCTTAAAATATACTTGGTTGATTCAGTTTTTCCAGCACCTGATTCTCCAGATACAATTATAGCTTGTGATTGTTTCAAAACTTTCATATCTCTAAATGATTTGTCAGCTAAAAATACAAATTTTATTAAACATTTAAAATACATTATATTTCCAAACATACCAATTGCAAACACATGAGGCGGCATTTCCCCTAAAGATTTTCCTTTGTAAGATTGAATTGTTTTAGATGAATATAAGTCCTTGATTTCCATATAAGGATTGACAGCAATTAAAATATTTGCGACGTAGGTCTGAATTAAAACAGAATTATGGTAATCACTGTGAGCTACTATAATAATTTAAGTGTATAATATCAAGTCGAGACGAGATTTAAATGCACGTTCATAATTCCTTTCATATAAGCCAGTTTATTCATCATACTTAGAATCTCTTGTTGGGTAACAAATTTATTACTCATTCATTTATTCTAGATCGTCCATGCAAATATACACTTGTTTCACCAGTCATTGAGATCCTACCGCTCTAATTGTTATTCTTTGTTCTTTTTGTACATAGGTTTTAAGAGTAGAATATTTTTTATGTAAAATTTAATTGTTTATTGCTTTAAATTTAATATATAAATTTAATAAAGTAGATTATTTCACTGCACTATAAGTGCTGTGGTAAATTAAAAGTATTTCATTCTATTGTGTAATTTCCATTGGGGATAATAAAATTAAATATTTTTAAAAATGATTATGATTACAATAATTCGCTGAAAAACTAGAAATACTAAAAATATACAACATATAGAAAAATTGATAAATTTCGTTGAGATTCTCAATCAAGACGAGAAGATCATGTTGAACACGAGACATAATTTACATTATTCGAGAGAAGGCATATCATTTCTCGTTTCATCTCGTCCGCATCACTAATATCAAGCAAATTTTATATAATTACAGAAATTTTCAAAGATCCATTGCTAATTTCTATTTTCTAAACTTAATTAAACTCTAAAGGTATAGTCGATTAAATGGAACTTTTTGTGGGTATTTTAGATACCGTTTTAGACATGTTCATTCACTTCTCTTCCTTACCATCTTAAATATTCTCATAGATTACATAACAATATTAAATTAAAATAATAATATTTTTTAGTTAAACAATGCTAAAGGAGCTACCATATAGCTATAACTAACGCACCTAATAAAATTACATTATTTTTATTCTTTCAATGCTCTTAATTAATTTTTATTTATTGTTATAGTATATTTTCATGTTTATTATTCTTTATACAGGGTGTTTCAGGACTAGTGTAACAAACTTTAACAGCTTATTCCTGAGGTCATTTTGGGCCAAAAATGTCATATGAACATAGGTCCTATTCCTTCTAGTTATCAAAATGCAAGAGGTTGAAGTTCTATAAATAACACGAAATTTTCAAATTTTTGTAATCAAGATACTTTCGGAAAATAAGAGTTTTATTGAAAAGTTATACCTTATTTGTCTTAATTAATTTTATTTATTAATATTAACGAATACGATTTAGAGAACAAAACATAAAATGACACAATTAAATAGACACAAAACAACATAACCAAACATGGAATAGGTTAACATAATATGAAATAAAATAACAAATTTTAAAAAAATAACAGCAAGTGTTCAAAATGAGCGCCTTGAACTCGTATGCATGTTATTATTAATAAATAAAATTAATTAAGACAATAAGGTTGTTTTCCGAAAGTATCTTGTTTACAAAAATTTGAAAATTTCGTGGTATTTATAGAACTTCAACATCTTGTATTTTGGTAACTAGAAGGAATAGGACCTATGTTCATATGACATTTTTGGCCCAAAATGACCTCAGGAATAAGCTGTTAAAGTTTGTTACACTAGTCCTGAAACATCCTGTATATAGATTACATAACAATATTAAATTAAAATAATAATATTTTTTAGTTAATCAATGCTAAATGTGCTATCATATTGCTAAAACTAACACACCTAATAAAATAACATTATTTTAATTCTTTCAATGCACTTAATTAATTTTTATTTATTGTTATAGTTTAATTTCATATATAAATATTCATGTAATTTCACACTAAATAATATATTCTTCTCGCAACTTACAAAATATATCTAAGGAAGTTTAAAATTGCTTGACAATACAGAAATGGTTAGTGGAGGTTAGCGCTACCGTGAATAACCAGTCAAATAGTTGTTCCATGCTGATATTTCTGAATTAGCAATACTTCACTGTGTATATAACTATCTAAACTATCCAGTTATAAGTATTGTATAAAATTCGAGTAATATGTACATTGCTTAGGCAATGTGTAAATTTCTAAATACAAAATTATTCTAGTTTTCAGTTATTTTTTATTAGAACGCATTCTTGATGTGACTTACTTCGTTCGAACTTTTAGCAAACAAACTTTAAACTCGTAAAATACATATTTTACACACGTATGCCATTATATTCGATTTTAGATAAAATTATTCAGAATTTCATACATTTATTTAAATGTTGCACGTGTTCTTGGAAAAGCTAGCTTGGCTTGCGTTTAAACGCTCCACAAATGCAAGTCTTTATATTTGTTTTTGGCAAAATTTGCATAATTTTATACTGATATTCATATTTTGCTGATGACATAATCCATGTTAACTCAAGAATATATCCATGGAACAACTATTTTAATGGGTAACTACGGTGGCGAGAACCTTTCACAGGCTCATTTACCTATTTAAATTGTGTCAAGCAATTTTCTACTTTCTTAGATATATTTTATAACTGATTTTTTGTCATATGACATGACTGAAAGTACAGTGATGATCATAAATTTAAAGTTAAATTTATGACAGAAAAATTCGGGTGACGCATGGATTCGAACCAGGGACCCTCCACTTGCCGGGCAGAGATGCGAACCGCTACACCACGTCACCTGTGTCCAACGTATGGCAGCAACCGAATTCTTCTATCTTAGTGTCTAACGTAGCATCGATCTCAAGAGTCATTTATCCAAATACAATTCACAAGTTTAAAACACAACTTAGTACAGACTGGACTACAAAAGACGGGACTTCCTCTACATATATAATGTATCACCTGTGAATGCACGCTAGTATCGCCACGCTCACTATGCGCGATATTAAACAGGTGTAAAATACCCAAAACATATTCAATCCTAAAGGATAGCTTGCTCGTAATTTATCAAAATTAGTTTTTTTTTTCACGGAACACATATTGACCTTATATAGCACACAGTTTGGGTAATGCTGGTCTAGATATTTGGAAACATCTCTAATATGATGTCGAGCAATTGCATCAAATCAAATTCTGTATTTAAATATTTTTAAATTTATTTGGTTAATTACTATAAAATTGACTTAAAAATCGCCAGAAATAACTATTTAAAATAAATTATCCTCCTCGTGAAGTGTTCCTTATTTATTTTCCTCATTACATATTCCAAGGCAAAATTTAACAATGTAGGTATAATGCTACTCCTTGCTGAACTCATTTATTCATTTCGAACTCTGCTGTCTCACCTTTTTGTGTTTTTACGGTGATTTTTGTTTTTCCCATTGTCATCATTATTATTCGTAGTAATTTAATTGCTATTCCTACTGTGTGTATCGCATCCACTGTCGAGCTGCATTTAGTAAAACAACACTGATGTCCTATAATATTCCCGGATCACCTGTTAGTTCTTTTTGTGTTATTGTTGACAATAATTTGTACGCCGTGTTAAATTGTGTTATACCTTTGTAATTTTCGTATATTTGCTAATTATCTTTCTTATGTATTGTTACTATTTGACCTATTTTACATTATCTTGGCATATTTTGATCTCTCCATATTTTCTTAATGAGTTCGTGCCTAGGTTTTTGTAGCTCTTCGTCTCCGTATTTTATTATTTCTATTATTTCGCTAATTTTATCCGCCGTTTGTTCTGCTGCTCCTGTCTTATGCTGTTTCTTACGTATCTATTTCAAAACGTTAATGTGTCTTTGTTAATAGTTCAGTGAAATGCTCTTTCCATACTTCTTTATATTCTTTCTCATTTTCTGCTAATATACAATTTTTATCTTTTATGCCACATGCAAAAACCTTGTGTTCTCTATTCTGCTTTTGATAAAATCTCTTTATATTTCTGTTTAATCCCTCTTCCTCTACATCTTCTATTTTATTATATATCCATTCTCTCTTGTGCTTTATTATAATTTTGTTACTTTTGTTTCTCATTTTTTCGTATTCATCATTGTTTTGTTTTTTGAACTTGTTCTTATTCATTTCAATTTTGATTCTACTCTCTTTTTACTGCTTCATGGCATTCCTAACTGTACCATTCTTCTTTATTGCTTTGTTTGTATGCATTTTTTATAGTATTCTGTCTTGAATCTGTATCGTACTCTCCGAGACCCTGTACATTTAGTTTCTTATGTAGCTCCTCTGCATATTTTTCTCTTGTACTTTAGTTATTTAGTTTTCCTATGATCTATTTTGGTGACTGCTGTCTTTTCGTAATTAGCACATGGTCTATTTGTGATTGATGTTTTTTGATCTGGTGATGTCCATTTTACTTTGTGTACTTTTGATGATTGTGCTGCTAATTATTAGGTTCAACCTTGTTGTTAGCCTACATAATCTTTGCCTGTTGTCGTAATTTTTTCATGTGTTGTATATTTTCCAACTACTTTCCTAGTATAATTGTCGTGCCTTCTTTTGGTATTCCTTTTTTTTCTGTTTCAGACTCTTATAAAACACATTTTTTTCTTCCATCGTTGCTTTTTCGGTAGGTACATATATACGAGTTGCAACATATTTCTCAAGTTCCATATACTTATTCTAATCCATCTTTTCTTCGTCTTTCTTTTAACTTTCGTTATTTTTTTGCGTCCGTATTATTTGTTTCATTTTATTTTGTTTTCTTTCCGTTCTTATTCAATTGCTAGATCTTTTTTCATGCTTGTCATCTCCATTTTTGTTTTCTATGCCATTTATCCTTAATCGATTTTTGAAGCTGTAACTAGCATCTTCTTCACTAGTTCTCTTTCCTTTATGCTCCATGCGTACCCATTTTCCGTCTACTCTTGATTTTATATCGCGTCACCTATTTCTCTCTTTGAACTTGCTTTTATATTTTTCTGTATCTGTAGTTCTCCAGCCGTTAGTTAATTATCTATCTATCTGTCTATCTATCTATTTATACAGGGACATTTAAAAAATTTAAATTATATTCAAATATTTCTAAGAAAATAATACCTTAGGTATTCTTACAAATATTTGAATATAATTTATAGTTTTAAATTTACATATTTTTTATGTAAATAAATAAATAAATATATATATATATATATATATATATATATATATATATATATATATATATATATATATATATATATATATATATACGTATTTATATTTTTCCCCTTTTTACACCCTCAAGGGATTGGAAGAGTGCGGAGGTAGGGGGTACAATTACAAATAAATAAATAAATATATCATCACGCCTTTTACCCATTACTGAGTGTGGCACTCTGCCTAAGCAGATCTCGGTAAGTGATATATTTTGTCGCGTGAAATGCGGTTACCAGCCGTCAAATCACGGCCCTCAAAGATATTAGTGGAGAGGGAGCCACAGGGGTAGATTTTTAAATTGGTGAAAATTGTTTGTCGGCTGTGGGGATCGAACCAGGGTTCTCAAGATCCACAGGCCGACTCGATACCACTGAGCCACCAGGGGGTACAATTACGAAATCAAAAAATATTTTTTATGGTGAAGAAAGCGATAAAAAGTTATCGGAAAAATAGTATATAATACACGTGTTGAAAAGCCTTTGGAAAACTTGTGTAAATGGGATATTCGGTTGCCTTTGTGCTCCAACTTACACACACGCTTTTCAATGATACACTTTCTACAATTGTATTATAATATACTATTTGACTGTTTTGTTTTCCAACAATCTGAACAAGTTTTACAATTTTTAAGGATTTCAAGTCAGGTTTATCATTCTAGATTTTTTCAGCATTTTGTCCATGTTCCAGGCCGATAGATTATTATTTTAAAATGAAATACTAATTGTAACCATTAAAATCGCTTTTTAAAATTACATTCATATGATATGACCGTTATACCTCTTATTTTTATTAAGAAATAATGCATGGGAAAATTTTAAAATTATGAATAATAGGAGTTTAACATGGATTTATAAGTACATCTCCTGTATATTTTGAATTAAATATACAAAAATGTAAAAAAAAATGTTTAAAACAAAATTTTAGTTCTAATCTGATTAAATTTAACGCAATTGCATATCTATAGTAGTAGATAATTGAAGAATAAAATGACATTTACGCAAAAAATCAGATAGCTGTAGCAATAAAACAAATGAAAAGAAATTTGAATGTGACAGTTTTGTTCAGAGTTATTAATCTTCATTGTTGAAATCATTGTTTCCACACTGTTATAATTCTTAATTAACTATTCAAGTATTATTGATCTCAATTTAGATTGAAATTTTGTTTTATTTGGGCATACATGGCATCTGTTTTTGTGACGAAAATATTTAATTTTATTTTTCATTCCAATACGGGAGACATAGGGCTAATTTATCATATTGATAGACCCAATTTAATAATATTTTGTGTTCTTGTTTGTCGTATACGATTTTTATTAAATTTCTATCTTCTACTTTCCACTGTATTATTATTGTCAATATCCAACTCTTTTTAAATAAAATGAAAACGAAAACACACACACACACACGCACAGACTACTTCATTATAATAAATATTGTTTTTAAATAGGTATATCAGTTTAACCAAAACAAAACTTTAACATTGCAAATGACTAAAATTGTTTTTATCTTCATATCTAGCGTAGGTTGAAGTGGTACGCTTCTATATCAAATTTATTTAATACATTTAAATGTTGTATCATGTTATGGCCATAACTGTACTTTTGAATTTTTGTCTAGTTTTGTATACAGGAATTAATAGTTGAACAGACGATGCATTTTTTGTGTGTTTATTTGTTTACTTTAGCCCGCGCTTCGCACCGGCTGAGATACGCGCAGCACCGCAGACCTTACTTCGACCAGTGGCGTATGCAAAGTTATAGGGAAATTATGATTATATGATCTCTTTATTAATTATGAAGTAATAACAGTAAACTAGGTAATCGAACTGCAGAAGTATATCATAAACAGATACAAAAGTTCCAGCGAGAATATTCGCAAATATATTATTGTTTGGTTCTCATATAATCCCCGGGTAAGATTTTTATGTACGGCCCTGGAACAAAACCTAGTTTGATGGTATTTAGAAATCTGGACGATATGGACACGTATGGACCTTCTTTGTTTCAGCAGGGTGTGAAAGATATTAAACAGTGCCTGACACCATCCGAGGCGGAGAGAGACGGGAACCCACGCCACCTTTGGAGACGGGGTGAAGAGATTGCACCCACCTTAGACCATCGGGGTGCCGGGACAAGAGGACAACTAGAGTATATAAACTACACGATTTGCCTCAATCGAGGAGACTCTCCGGGGTCTCCACTCTGACTCTATGTCTGTAAGTTCAAAGTTACATCACCTTCCCCATCGTCACTATCAGTGCTAGCTTATGCAGGCACGGGTGACACCTTCCAAACTTCACTATCAGTGCTAGCTTATGCAGGCACGGGTGAAACCTTCCTAAATAGATATGCAGTGCTATCGGCATCCGGGCACGCTATCACCTTCCAACCGTCACTATCAGTGCTAGCTTATGCAGGCACGGGTGAAACCTTCCTAAATCGATATGCAGTGCTATCGGCATCCGGGCACGCTATCACCCTCCAACCATCACTATCAGTGCTAGCTTATGCAGGCACGGGTGACACCTTCCTAAAACGATACGCAGTGCTATCGGCATCCGGGCACGCTATCACCCTCCAACCGTCACTATCAGTGCTAGCTTATGCAGGCACGGGTGGCACCTTTCTAAAACGATACGCAGTGCTATCGGCATCCGGGCACGCTATCACCCTCCAACCTTCACTATCAGTGCTAGCTTATGCAGGCACGGGTGACACCTTCCTAAAACGATACGCAGTGCTATCGGCATCCGGGCACGCTATTACCCTCCAACCGTCACTATCAGTGCTAGCTTATGCAGGCACGGGTGAAACCTTCCTAAATCGATATGCAGTGCTATCGGCATCCGGGCACGCTATCACCTTCCAACCGTCACTATCAGTGCTAGCTTATGCAAGCACGGGTGAAACCTTCCTAAATCGATATGCAGTGCTATCGGCATCCGGGCACGCTATCACCCTCCAACCGTCACTATCAGTGCTAGCTTATGCAGGCACGGGTGAAACCTTCCTAAATCGATATGCAGTGCTATCGGCATCCGGGCACGCTATCACCCTCCAACCGTCACTATCAGTGCTAGCTTATGCAGGCACGGGTAAAACCTTCCTAAATCGATATGCAGTGCTATCGGCATCCGGGCACGCTATCACCCTCCAACCGTCACTATCAGTGCTAGCTTATGCAGGCACGGGTGAAACCTTCCTAAATCGATATGCAGTGCTATCGGCATCCGGTCACGCTATCACCTTCCAACCGTCACTATCAGTGCTAGCTTATGCAGGCACGGGTGAAACCTTCCTAAATCGATACGCAGTGCTATCGGCATCCGGGCACGCTATCACCCTCCAACCGTCACTATCAGTGCTAGCTTATGCAGGCACGGGTGAAACCTTCCTAAATCGATATGCAGTGCTATCGGCATCCGGGCACGCTATCACCCTCCAACCATCACTATCAGTGCTAGCTTATGCAGGCACGGGTGAAACCTTCCTAAATCGATACGCAGTGCTATCGGCATCCGGGCACGCTATCACCCTCCAACCGTCACTATCAGTGCTAGCTTATGCAGGCACGGGTGAAACCTTCCTAAATCGATATGCAGTGCTATCGGCGTCCGGGCACGCTATCACCTTCCAACCGTCACTATCAGTGCTAGCTTATGCAGGCACGGGTGAAACCTTCCTAAATCGATACGCAGTGCTATCGGCATCCGGGCACGCTATCACCCTCCAACCGTCACTATCAGTGCTAGCTTATGCAGGCACGGGTGAAACCTTCCTAAATCGATATGCAGTGCTATCGGCATCCGGGCACGCTATCACCTTCCAACCGTCACTATCAGTGCTAGCTTATGCAGGCACGGGTGAAACCTTCCTAAATCGATATGCAGTGCTATCGGCATCCGGGCACGCTATCACCCTCCAACCGTCACTATCAGTGCTAGCTTATGCAGGCACGGGTGAAACCTTCCTAAATCTATACGCAGTGCTATCGGCATCCGGGTACGCTATCACCCTGCAACTCACCACTCGGTGCCATCGGCAACCGGGCAAGGGAGAACCTACCTTTTTACCCAACTTTGAGCTTGGTGACATACATCATTTTTAATTGCTGTTACTCTTTTACTAGGGTGGCAATAAATGTTATTATTATTTGGTATGGAAAGACTGTCACAATGATATAATTCTATTGATTATATTTATTTTACTGATCAAGTATTCCTTGCTAATTGTTTGCAAAACGATACAACACTGGGCACTGGTTACCGTTGAATGAAACCACCCAGATGGGCAATGGTTACCTATAAAGGAAACTTAGGAAAACCCCCCATAGTGGACAATGGTTACCTATAAAGGAAACTTAGGGAAACCCTCCACTCGTCGTTGCCTCAGGGCCAACCTAACTACAACGATTGCAACAATACTGATCCACCGACTTAACAATGATTAAACAAAGATATTTATGCATTGACAAATTATTGTGATGGATCTGGAAATATCACCTCTGTGCGACTTGAATGATTTATAATTAACGTATGTAATTTTGCTATTTAAGAAACATTCTCATTAATTTTGAGAATATTTTGATGATTGGATTTGTCTCTCTGCTTGAGGTTTTTTGTCGTGTTTTTCCCTCTTGCGTAAGGTAAATACCAGAGAGCTATTTTACTATTGAGTTCACGATAGAACTTTGTGTTCAAGTCACTCTGTTCGTTCTAAATTCAAATAATAACTAATGTTTGTTGATTACTTGGTTTTTCAATAAATGCACAAGGTATGACGTCACCGTCATGTCTTTTGGAAGGAATTTACATCTTTCACTCAACTCAACCTTTCCCGAATTCCCCCAATATTGACAGCTACTTCGTATTACGAACTAATAAGGGTTACATTTATTATACACAACGTAAGTCATTTTACATTGTTTTATAGAATCATTTAAACACAACGTAGGGCTATAAAATATTGTTTTACACTAGACGATCACACAGTATGAATTCATTGTCGGGATTCATTCTATTTGTAAACGGCTGCCTTCTGAAGGCATTAGTATCACGATGAAGACATTTTATGTTAGATCATCGTTAAAATTACAATCGGTATACATGAACAAGTTCGGTAACACCGTACTTTTATAATTGTGCCGTGAACAGCGTGTTCAATATTTGTAAATAAGAACGCGTAATGTTACAAGGTACTGTTTTTTTTCTCATATATTCTCGGAATCCTAGTGATGGCCTACAAAATCTGTCAATTATTGAACGCAATATAAAGCAATAATTTCATACATATTAAAATTTATGATTCACATACCATTAAGAAAAAAAAGTTAAATCGATTGTCGTATAATATTTACTATGCATAATACTTAATATCATTGTTTCAATATTTGTTATTAATTGTTGTGTGTTAACACTAGCAATTTTAAGAGGAATATTAATAATTTTATATAAGAAGAAAAACTTGTTATCCAGAATATGTTCAATAGTTTTCTACTCAAAGCACTCTTGTTTCATCCATACATAAACAAACATATAAATTTAACTTGCATTCTTCTTAGTTATTTTATTATATTCTTAATCTTAATTAACGATATATGTTTATATCAATAAAAGAAAAAAATCAATTGAAAATATAAATTCCTTTTTAAATCAAAAAATTTGTGGTCCGTATTTCGAAAACCACTGGTAGAAGAAAATCTATTTTTGCTCATTATAAGAGTCTTGTAAAAATTGTTGTCTAATTTAACCAACTTCGTAGCTCTTATGGTTCTCAAGATAGCATTGATGGTACACTTAAATTGAACACCTTGTAGATAAACAGAAAACTTACAAGTACTTAGTACACCTACTACAAAGATTTAAAGAAAATCGAAATATTAGTTTCATCAAAAATTTAAATCAATAGCCTCCATTCTTATACTCATTTTACACAATACCTATGTGTCAATAGTTTACTGTATTATTTCAAAATATTAATATTTTATTAGAACAATGTTCATTGTTAGGAAATAAGTACTTACATAAATTTTATTATTGTAATACCGACTACGAACATTATTCAAAAGTGTAGCATCATTGAGATACATCAAGGCACCTGCAAATAACAAATAGTTGTAGTGCACATACAGTTAATATGGTACGCAGTTAGGATTACATACAGTTATCATCAAATTCCTTCTTATAGTCCCCGCATGGGTAAATCTCTTCGAAGGTGCAGTTGCGGCGCGAGTGCTTAGGGTTCAGCGGGATGACCTCGGCGCCGTCCTCCACCAGCTCCGTCATCTTGGCCAGAATGAAGCCCTCCTGGGCGTCCCGCACCCAGACTGTATCGCCCATCATTCTGACCTATTGTACAAATCAGAATTCTATATAGAAATTATCAATTAAAATCCAGTTAACTAAAAGTTATATGTTATAAGTTATTAACGTAATTGAAATAAGTTAAACAATGAAAATAATGATTAAATATTCTTGTTTGGTATTTGTACTTTTTAATATATTCGTTACTGAATTATTAATTAAGATCACTTGTCTCACCTCAGTCTTTTATCTAATGAATTGAATATAAAGAACACATTGTTTTAATTTCTAGAAATTGTAAGAAGAGAGAATAGATTTATTATAAATTTAAATAAAAAATGGTTCAATAAGATTAACATTGAAACTTGGTAGATAGTAATGTAGTAATCTCAATATACCAATTTTTACCATGAATATAGGCATTTATAATTTATTTATTTATGCAAATATAAACAGTTCGGAAAAAAATTATGTTACAAAATTACATATTTTTTTTAATAATACATGGGTTAATTAATTTAACCGTGCACGATATGGATATGTATGGTTCTTTTTACTTCCTTGTACGAAGTAAAGGAAGTATTGTTATCGCGAAAATTTTCGGTTCTCAGATTTCAGTGGAAATACGCATTTTGGCCCTCCCTGAGTCCATTTTGACTAATTTCGTCGTGACGTCTGTACGTACGTATGTACGTACGTACGTACGTACGTACGTATGTATTTCGCATAACTCAAAAACGGTAAGCCGTAGAAAATTGAAATTTTATATTTAGGACTGTTATAACATCTAGTTGTGCACCTCCCTTTTTGGTCATTATATAACTTCCGGAAGTGGTACTTTACTTGAAGCCTATAATAGATTTTCATGAAAAACTATATTCAAATATAATTTAAAACTTTCCAAATTTGGTATATAAGACTACTATATCAATGGAAATAACATAATAGATTTTGGTTAAAATAGACTAACCGGAAGTGGCACATTACATGAAGCTGCTAACAGTTTTCCTTGAAAAAAATGGTATTATTTTAATTTTAGAAAGGAATGTTGCAAATAAAAGTTTTAGAGAATTAAATTCTGCGTCTAGCACATTAAGAATTTTTAAATTAGCCTTTTGCATAAGCGAGATATCTAAATTTAAATAGTATATATTTTGTGTGTTTTTTTAATTAAGTTTGCTATGGATTAGAACAAAAAATAAAAAATAAAAGATTTTATGTCAAATATGTGCAATTAAAAAAATATCTATAGTTTAATACGCGTACAAGGAAGTCATGTGGTGTCCACATCAGATTTTTTGTTTCAGAGTAGTGTGAAAGATATTAAACATTTTGACACTTCGGAGACTGAGTAAGAACATAGAACCCACGCCATCTTCGGCGACAGGGTGTAGAAGGGAACCTATACTAATTTCGGGGAAAAGATGTAGAAGTTGCACCCATCGTTGGGTCTCCGGGCGGATGAACGAGAGGGTAACTAGCATAAATAATCTACATGATTTATTGTAATCGTGGAGGCTCTCACGAGACTCCAGGCAACTGTAATGAGACTCCGCTCTGGCTGTGCCTATTAAACGAGAGCACTTCTGACTCGCCATTGTTGCTGGTCACTTTCCTCACAACCAAGCGCTTCTGGCTTTGTCATAGCTGCTGATCATCTTCCTTATAACGAAGCACTTCTGGCTCTGCCAAGGCTGCTGGTCACCTTTCTCAAAACCAAGCGCTTCTGGCTCTGCCATGGCTGCACGTTTCCTTCCTCATAACTAAGCGCTTCTGACTCGGTCATGGCTACTGCTGTTAACTTTTGTCACCAAATATCGTTAATTAAACCTCTAATTTAATGTCATAAGTCAGTTTAAGGACTTTTACTCAAGAGAAACAACCATATCTAAGTTGCGATACTAAATTAAGTAATTATCATTCGTTGATTATAAAATTAGGCACGAGAAATAAATAAAATTTTCTTACAGATTATTTCACTTATGTCAATTATACTGACAAATTTTACATAGTTTCATAAACAATTACAGTAACAAATGGCTTGCCAACGGGGGTTTGTCGCGCGGTAAATGCCCAAGACCATTTGTCACCGACAAATCGCCGTTGCCTAAGAGAAACAAACACCACATTTTCAAAATAAACAATCAGTTTTCTAAAATGTCAGAAGTGAATCGTTTTGGAGATGCGTCTTTGGCGGCAATTTGTACCGAAATAGAAAATAAGAAATAGAAAATAAGAAATCAGAAAATACAAAAAAGTGTCAAGGTAGTATCTGGAGAATATTTACTGCATTTTGTAATGAAAGATATGAGTTGAAACGAACAACTAGCAAAACCGAATTGGCTGATATATTATGTGACTTTGGATTCAACATGAAAAAGGTAAATGGAGAAAACTATAGAAAAGATTTTACGGTGAAGACAATTTGGAATACTACCGCCAAATTATTACAAACCAAATATTTTGAGGAATGCGGAATTAAATTTAATCCATTTGAAGACATTGAATTTAAAAAGGCACGTGATGCAAAAAATACATTACGTAAAAAGTTACAAGTAATCCCAGAAAAAAGGAAAATAAGTTCGGAGGCTTTGAAGGTAAACAAAATTAATAAAATTATTGACATCTATGATGAAGACACACCGGAGGGCATCCAGAAAAAAATTTTTCATATCGCATCGTACGAACTAGCGTGGAGAGGTGGAGAAGGAGTAAATTGCAAAATTTATTTTTTTAAAGAAGAACTTGATAATGAAGGACATTTGTCAAATCGAATTATCTATAATCCTCTTTTTACAAAAACATGTCAAGGTGGTGAAAAAAGGTGTGCCGAAAATAAATGGCTTACAGAAAATATTAATGACCCCAGCAAATGTCCTGTAAGAATTTTCCGTAAATTATTAAATAAAAGGTTGCCCCACTTAAATAAAAGGTTGCCCCACATAACAACAGACAGATTATTTCTTACGCCAAATGCATATTGGAATAATTCCGAAAACGCAGCGTGGTACAAAAATTCTCCGGTAGGAAAAAATGAATTTTCAAAATGGACCAAAGATGCAGCCAAAAAAATTGGATTAGACACTAAAAACCGGAAAATTACAAACCATTCCAAAAGGTACATATGTAGTTTTAGTTTATGTTTTTGTATTGTGAAAATAAACGTTTTCTTTTCTTTCAGATCATCAGCAGTCTCTGAATTAGCAAAAAAAGGGATAGGTGAACAAGAACTTATAAAAATTACAGGGCATTCCAGCGCATCTTCTATAAAACCCTATTTACAATTAGATGCGGAACATCATTTAAACATAATACAAAACCTACGATCAACAAGCTGCATTACTAAAAATGAAATAGCTCCTGAAGAACCTAGCACAAGTAGTGGCGATGTTATTTCCAAAAAATCTAATATTCCAAATAATATTGTATTTAATAATTGCACAATAAATTGTAACAACTTTAATACCTAATTAAAATAATCACATTTAAAATAAATTTTTAATTTAATACAAAAATATAGAGATATCATTCGAGAAATATTCTTCACAAATACCACTCGCGACTCTTATTTTATCAGTAAACTTTTCTTTCAAACATTGTTTACCTTTAAGCAACATCCTTCGAGTCATCTGCTCAGAATAAATCCCTCGAGCTACGCTCTCGTGATTTATTCGAACAGATGACTCACGATGTTGCTAGGTAAACAATGTTTTCAAGAAAAGTTTACTGATAAAACTTGAGTCCCTTGTGATATTATATACGAAAAACAGTCACAATGATATAAAACTTTTCACAGATCAAGTAGGTATTTGTTATTAATTCTTATTATTATTAATGGGCATTGGTTACCTACAAAGCAAATTCCCAATGGGCACAGTTTACCTTTCGTAAATAGATACTTATTAAAAAAACCCTCCAAATTATTCATAATTAATAATACTCAAATACTAACAATACTAGTCACGAAAGCTGATCTATAGATTTAACAGTCATTCAAAGATATTAATGTACTAACAAATTATTGTGGTGAATCCAAAGAATAGATACTGTCTGTTTTAAATGATATATAAAAGTGTATAATTGTACCAGAATCATTATAATTGACTCTGTGCTTAGGGTTTTTTGTCGTGTTTTTCCTTTTTGCGTAAGTTAAATACCAGAGAGATAATTTACCATCTATTTCACGGCAGAACGTTTTGGAATGAATTTAAATCTTTCAATGAACGCAGCCTTTCTCCAGTTCCTCCACCATTGACTTCGTATGACGAACTAATGAGGGATACATTTATTTAAACAGAAAGAAGATAAAGAATAATAAGTTAAACACAACGAAGGTCGATAAATAATAATTTGCATATTCTACACGATCACAAAATTACAGAATTACGTGCCATTATTGAGAGTATTTAATCCTAATAGACCACGGTACAGTTACAAAAGATGCCGTGACCAGAATACGTACCATTGTTGATTTGTTTTTAATACTAAATATCTCACGGTACAGTTTCAAGTGGTGCCGTGTCCAGGATAGGTACCATTGTCGATTTGTAGTTAATATTAAAGATCTCGCGGTACTGTTACATTATGTTTTATTTAGTATATATAAAATACATATTTATTATTGTAATAACGAACAATGTTTTGGTTATGTAGAATATAACAACATATGCATTTTTTTTTAAGGAAAACTAAACTATACTACCATTAAATTTATATACCAGAGTTTGAAGTTAAATACCTTCTTTTTAACACGGTAAAAATTTAAAATAGAAAGGTATCAATAATTTGAACATTTTGTATTACTCGTATAATACTAAATTTCATGTTTTATATTTATTACCCTAAACAATAAAAGAAATATATAACAAAAATGAACCGATATTTCACCCTATTTTTCGAACATTCATATTAAACAACATGTAAAATAATCGTAAATAATTCAAATTGATTTATATTTAAGTATATTTCGCATCCCGCAAATACTCTCCCTCGATAACATACTCCGTTCACCGAAACATTGCAGTCAGTGATCAAATCACTAATATTTTACATTTACCTACATGTAATAATAGATTTAAACCTTTTCCTACTTCCTACTACGAATCGCTTTCAATAAATTACCATTTATACCGCATTCTTGAAGTACATCCCATAAATTCTCACGATGAACAATATTATATGATTTTTTAAGATCGAGAAAGCCACAGAATACCTTCTTGTTTTTAGAAGGTGACATTCCAACAATCGTACGAAGAGAAACAATTTAAATACCCTCTTTCAGGCAAAAAAAATATAACTTAAATATTGCTCATTCACCAATATTTATGCAGACGTATACACGACACTAATAAGAGTCATTCATACCCATTCATAACTACGCTTCACACACCTATCTATAACTAAACTTCTCAATCGTTGATCATACATAATAAAATCAATCACACTTCGTCTATTCTCACTCACATTCTCCCATGTAAACAAGTGAGTTAATTTATGTGTAAAAACAGAGTTACATACAAAGAGATGACACTCCAAGCAGAAAGATAGTATCTTGCTAATGTTTTCATTCACTCTCACATTACCAAAATTACCCAATAGATTTTCAGACATGTTTCTCTTTAATCCCACCCAGTCATTCATATCACCATATACGATAACTTCCTCATCTGAAACACACGAATCTACCACATTATGTAACAAATTTAAGAAATAGATCTTTTTCAAGATCACTTTCGGATTCAGTTGGGCCATAGATTAATACAATACAAATGATATGAAAGTCTACCTTTAATCTCAGCCAAAGAATTTTAGATGTAGTACAGCCATAATTCCTCACAAACGGTTTCATTCTTTCACTAATAAGCACACCCACACCTACTACACTGACTACAACAACAAATATCCATATAATAACATGTTGATTAAAACTATATGTATATTTATTTATTTATTTATTTATTTTGTTGCGGTATAAAACAGAAACTTAATACCAATTACAGTACAGGGTCCGCCCTCACCGAGCCGTAGTGTAGTAGTTCATATAATTTTTAGCTTGAGTGAGATTCGAACTCGAGATCTCCGGATTCGAATTCCGTATCGCTATCCTCACCACCGTACTGACAATTTGTAATTATTACGAACTATATGTATTCATTTTAATAATATATTAATACAATGTATATTCACTACAACATTAATAATAATACACTGATTAGAACAATATATTAATTATAACATTTTAAATGTATTTGTTTTACGGAGTATTATTCATTTAAAATTCGTTTGTAGTTTCGCTCGCTCTTTTAGGACAGACAAAGCTTAAACTCAAAGAATGTCCGAAAAACTTAAATCCGCTAAAATCTTACAATTAACACTATTATATTATTATTTTTAATTCATCATCAACTGCAGTTCTGTCTTGTGATACGTCTTGTCTCAATTCTTGTCTTCAATCAATCTCTTCATGTTCACTTGTTTGTCCTCAATTTTAATATTATCCAGAATTTGGTACCTTCTTCGTGTCATGAAATACTTGCTTCATTTATTTACTGAAGTATATTGCTAAAGAAACTATTTGCCCTTTAAGAAGGATATAATGGAGTATACATCTGTAAAAACTTTACAAAAAAAGTAAATACTAACATAACTTGTTTGGTAATAGTATAAAATACAACATAAATTAGCATGTAATTTTTGTGACTAGTTTTTCTTACATACTTGTACTTGTTTGGTTATTTATTAAAAATGAATTTCTTTTGTGCTTTCAGATATAAATTTTCTGTGATCCAGTAATTAATATCCTATATAGTGTTGGATCAGATAACGATATTTATTATCTAGATAATAATATTAGATAGATTATTGCAAATTATCTACTAGTAGATAAAGATAACAGATATTTCATGTATTATCTAGATACATTTCAGATAACATATAAGATATTTGAAAAAAAAGGTTCACAAATAATAATTATGTTTACATGTGAAACGAAACGTGAAGTAAAGTAGTGAAATGAAGAATCTAATCATTTATAATAATACTTCTTTTATTTGAAAATAATTTATTAATTATATTTATTGATATTTACATTTGTACATACCTACACACAAAACCAACTGTTGCTTCTGGGTTGTTTAAAATGCCACATTATAAACTGATGAAAGCAGTCAACACTATGTAATGTATGTTACAAATTTGATATTTTCATTTTCAAATATACAGTTAAATTATCTGTTATCTATTTAAAAAAGAAAAAATAAACGATATTAGATAAGATATTTGGTATTCATCTAGATTTTAGATAATAGATGATATCCTTATCTAGATAACCCAAAAATGATCCTATGTAAGCAAATTTCATGTCCTTCACTCAGTTTGACAACTGATGTGTTGCTGCATATCCGCTTAATGAAACGTAGTACAAAAGTATTCTTTCTCAGAAGAAATTTTAAAAACCTGTAATATTTTGCTTATTTCAAATTATATTTTAACCCATTAATGCCCACCGAAGTACTGGAAAGAAAAAAAACATGCACGTAGTGGTAGTAGCTATAGAATACACTTCTTATACCCTAAATATTTTAATTTTAAATTTTTGAAATATGGTTTTTGAAAAAAATAGCTGTACTCATCTGAGTACATTGGGAACATATGCATAAAATGAGTATCATGAAAAAATCTACAAAATTTTTTTAATAATGTTTTATTTGTGATAAGAATTACAAATATATATATTGCAAAGTGTAATGTTACATTTTTCACACTGCCACCTTACTCTCCTGTGACACTGGCGACATCTTTGTTGTTTTATTTTTTTTTGACAAATGACCAGCAAGATCTTCCAATAAACTTTTTGGTAATGAACCAGATGGTTTATTCGACGTCGATATTTAGCAAATTCATGAACGGTCGAATTTTATACATTTTATCATTTTTATCAAGTTTTGAATTGTCGGCCAAATGCAAATATTTTTTATCTCAGTGAATCTATTTCGACTAATGCAATTAGATATAAATGGTACACCAACATCGTCATCTAAATTCCAGTAAAGGCGCTCTCGAGGCAATCTGTGATATCCGGTAAAAAGAAAACATCCAATGAAAATTTTTATTTCCTCTACTGTTACACTGAAATTATGTTTATTGACGGCTGCTGCGTAGATATTGGTTTGGTCTACGATATGCTTGACTACTTCATCGTCAAACAGTTTTTCAAAAATTTCTACTGCATTCAATCCTACAAGATCTTCTTGTACTCTTTCCAAACGAGCGTCGCTTCCACTGGTACCATTCATGTTCATGTTTACTGGTCTATTACTCCATTTAGGTTCAGTAACTTTATGTTTTTTTACTAATTGCTCCGATACTTTCCGCTGATTTACAATAATTTCAGACAACGCTATGTCATCTTTATCTTCAAAGTCCGCTTCGTCAATAATAACTTCTATTTCACCAGGAATGTCACTGGGCAGCTCAAATGTAACCAAATCGTCTTCATCAAATACTTCCTCATCAGTTTGGTAATCGACTGCTGGCGGAATTATTACCACATCAACAGCTGATTTGGTATTCTTTGAATACTCAATAACATCTATTTCAGATGTTAGCGTCTCAAATCTTTTTCCATAAAACGCAGAAGGGTAAATTGCTTTCTGATCCATTGTAAAAATTCCAAACTACAAAACAATAGTATATTCAACTTTCACATCATACAACTACCCACTGTACTCATACGAGTACAGGTATATATACACCCACATATAAAGAAGACGCAACAAGTTTATAATAATCTACTATACAGATTTTGTTTATATGTATCTAATAAATCATATTCAGGGAATGTAATAAATTATGAACATATAAAACAATTATTATTCACAATAATTGTAACTTACCACATGTAACCTAAAAAACAGCCATGCACTTGTCAATTTGAAACACTATTTATTCAGACTGGATAAACAATATACGCCACCTACAGCACTATTCGAAAGATAAGAGCATAATAAACAGATTTATGCTCCTAAAGTTATTATTTATCCCGTTAGAGTTCGCTTAAATAACAATATTTTCGGTGTACTCAGACGAGTACAGTGGTCGCTAATGGGTTAATAAAGAACATAATCAAATAATTTAGAGTGAAGAAGAAAAGCTACAAAAAATAAAATAACAATTTAACTTTATTTGTGGAATCGAACCTGGAATCTTCGTACAGTCTTATTCACATAACCCCTGACAGGGTGACAGGTGCATGATTTCGGGTTTCCAACACATTATTTTAAGTTACATGCTAATGTCTATAGTAAACTTTTATTAACTGATAATAATGGACAAGTTTTTAAAACCCGAAATATTTGAGGGAGAACCAAGTTCACCGACCGCTGCTAAATATTGGATGCATTGAATACGAACTTCTGAAAATTTTCTTGAATCAACTATCTGTAAAGAAAAGTTAGAACATGGTGACAAAATTAAGTTACTCATACTAGGTTTCTCATTCTGTTTTTGAATTTATAAGTGATTGTAACAATTATAGTGAAGCTATCAAAATATTAAAATATATATATATATATATATATATATATATATAAGAGTCGGCCTGTGGATCTTGAGAACCCTGGTTCGATCCCCACAGCCAACAAACATTTTTCACCAAATTAAATCTATCCCTGTGGCTCTCCCTCCACTAATATCTCTGGTAACCGCACTTCACGCGAAAAAATATATCACTTACCGAGATCTATTTAGGCAGAGTAATGGGTAAAAGGCGTGATGATATATATATATATATATATATATATATATATATATATATATATATATATATATATATATATATATATATATATATATATATATATATATATGAAAATGTTATATTCTCAAGACATCTACTTGCTACGAAGAAGCAGCAAAACGGTGCAACAATAAATGAATACATACAAGTGCTAAGACTTCTTAGCAAGGATTGTAACTTTGAAGCTGTAACTGCAGGAGAAAATAAAAATGATTACATTCGGGATTCATTTATTAACGGACTATTATCTTCTGACAAAAACTGCTCGAAAGTAATACATTTAGTTTAGATGTAACTATAATTAAATCGTGTTCATTAGAAAGTGCACAAAAGCAGTCAGAGTTATATACTTCAAACTACGGTGTAACTAATGCTGCATACACTAAGAATAAGAAAACATCAGAAACATAAATTTCTACTAAAAATCGATGTTATTTCTGCGGAAATGGCCGACATGTTCGTTCAATATGCCCAGCACGTGATCAAATTTGCAAATATTGCAATAAAATGGGACATTTTGGAAAAGTATGTTTGAAAGCTCAAGTCGAAAAGAATAAAATAAATGCAGCTTCAACATTTATTCTTGCATCTGCTTCACACTCTTACCGTCCCTCCTTGTCAAAAGCAATGGTTTAAGCAAAAGTTAACGATGTCATTACGAATATTTTGATGGATACTGAGAGTTCAGATAGTTATATTAATTGTAGTTTTGCACATAATAATAAATTCAAGATATATCCTTGTCAAGGACAAGTATCTATGGCTACAATTTATTTCTCTTCACAATTACTGGGATACTTTTTGGTGAATCTTGAACTGTTTCAAAACGTATATCAGAATATAAAACTATCAGTTTTGACAAACTTATGCACTGATATCATTGTTGGTCAAGATATAATGAAACAACACTCTGAAATTACAATCACTTTTAATGGGCCAAAACCACCAGTATCAATTTACAATTTGACAGCTGTTGATGTTGATCCTCTAACCTTGTTTGGTAACTTAACTACAAATTGTAAACCCATAGCTACGAAATCAAGAAAGCATTCCGAAGAGAATGAAACCTTTATTAGAGCAAAAATAAAAAACTTGCTGTAAGAAAATATAATTGAAGAAAGTAACTCACCATAGCGAGCACAAGTTCTAGTAACAAGGAATGAAAATCATAAGAAACGAATGGTCATTGACTATTCGCAAACAATAAATAAGTTCACGCTATTTGATTCTTATCCAGTCCCAAATATTGAAAAACTAGTTTCTAAACTAGAGAAATACGAGGTATTTAATACAATAGACCTTAAAAGTGCTTATCATCAGATACCAATACAAGAAAACGAAAAACTTATATACAGCATTTGAAGCCGACGGACGACTATCAATTTCGTCGTATACCTTTTGGAGTTACGAATGGTGTATCATGCTTTCAAAGAATTATAAATAGAATCATCACAAGAGAGAATCTGAAAGGTGTATTTGCATACTTAGATGACGTAACTATTAGTTGCGAGACCAAAAAGTTCATAATAAAAATTTAGATCAATTTATGAATACTGTAAAGAAATATGATTTAACAATTAATTAAAGTAAATGTACATTTTGAAAAAGATCAATCAATTTATTAGGTTATTTAATTGAAAACAGAACGTTAAAGCCAGATCCGGAAAGATTCAAACCTTTATTAAATCTACAAATACCTAGTAATGCGCCTGCTTTAAAACGAACCATGGGAATGTTTGCACATTATTCAAAATGGATTTCTAAATTCTCAGAAAAAGATATAAATTTGATAAATTCAACGAGTTTTCCTTTGTCAACTGAAACTGTAAGATATTTTGAACAACTCAAGAATGATATTTCGAAATCTCTTCTTTGGACAATCAGCAACAATGAAACATTAACTGTGGAGACTGATATGCTATTGTAGCGGCACTTAGTCAAGCTGGCCAACCAGAGGCTTTCTACTCAAGAACTCTATCAATATCTGAACGAAAACATTCATCAATAGAAAAAGAAGCATACGCAATCGTGGAAGCTCTGAAAAAGTGGTAACATTTCTAGATAGGCCGTCATTTTAAACTAGTAACAGATCAGGAGCCGTATCATTTATGTTTAATACTAAATACTCAAGTAAAATCAAGAATGAAAAGATAATAAGATGGCGTATGGAACTTACTTCTTACAGCTATGAAATAATATTTCGACCAGGAATAGCTAATACGGTAGCTAATACTTTATCTCGTGTTACTGCAACAAGTCATTGAAATGAATTATTTGATATGCACCAAGCTTTATGTCATCCGAGAATAAAACGAATATATCATCTCATGAAATGTAAAAATTTACCATTTTCACTACAAGACGTTCGGGATATGATATATATATATATATATATATATATATATGAAAATGTTATATTCTCAAGACATCTACTTGCTACGAAGAAGCAGCAAAACGGTGCAACAATAAATGAATACATACAAGTGCTAAGACTTCTTAGCAAGGATTGTAACTTTGAAGCTGTAACTGCAGGAGAAAATAAAAATGATTACATTCGGGATTCATTTATTAACGGACTATTATCTTCTGACAAAAACTGCTCGAAAGTAATATATTTAGTTTAGATGTAACTATAATTAAATCGTGTTCATTAGAAAGTGCACAAAAGCAGTCAGAGTTATATACTTCAAACTACGGTGTAACTAATGCTGCATACACTAAGAATAAGAAAACATCAGAAACATAAATTTCTACTAAAAATCGATGTTATTTCTGCGGAAATGGCCGACATGTTCGTTCAATATGCCCAGCACGTGATCAAATTTGCAAATATTGCAATAAAATGGGACATTTTGGAAAAGTATGTTTGAAAGCTCAAGTCGAAAAGAATAAAATAAATGCAGCTTCAACATTTATTCTTGCATCTGCTTCACACTCTTACCGTCCCTCCTTGTCAAAAGCAATGGTTTAAGCAAAAGTTAACGATGTCATTACGAATATTTTGATGGATACTGAGAGTTCAGATAGTTATATTAATTGTAGTTTTGCACATAATAATAAATTCAAGATATATCCTTGTCAAGGACAAGTATCTATGGCTACAATTTATTTCTCTTCACAATTACTGGGATACTTTTTGGTGAATCTTGAACTGTTTCAAAACGTATATCAGAATATAAAACTATCAGTTTTGACAAACTTATGCACTGATATCATTGTTGGTCAAGATATAATGAAACAACACTCTGAAATTACAATCACTTTTAATGGGCCAAAACCACCAGTATCAATTTACAATTTGACAGCTGTTGATGTTGATCCTCTAACCTTGTTTGGTAACTTAACTACAAATTGTAAACCCATAGCTACGAAATCAAGAAAGCATTCCGAAGAGAATGAAACCTTTATTAGAGCAAAAATAAAAAACTTGCTGTAAGAAAATATAATTGAAGAAAGTAACTCACCATAGCGAGCACAAGTTCTAGTAACAAGGAATGAAAATCATAAGAAACGAATGGTCATTGACTATTCGCAAACAATAAATAAGTTCACGCTATTTGATTCTTATCCAGTCCCAAATATTGAAAAACTAGTTTCTAAACTAGAGAAATACGAGGTATTTAATACAATAGACCTTAAAAGTGCTTATCATCAGATACCAATACAAGAAAACGAAAAACTTATATACAGCATTTGAAGCCGACGGACGACTATCAATTTCGTCGTATACCTTTTGGAGTTACGAATGGTGTATCATGCTTTCAAAGAATTATAAATAGAATCATCACAAGAGAGAATCTGAAAGGTGTATTTGCATACTTAGATGACGTAACTATTAGTTGCGAGACCAAAAAGTTCATAATAAAAATTTAGATCAATTTATGAATACTGTAAAGAAATATGATTTAACAATTAATTAAAGTAAATGTACATTTTGAAAAAGATCAATCAATTTATTAGGTTATTTAATTGAAAACAGAACGTTAAAGCCAGATCCGGAAAGATTCAAACCTTTATTAAATCTACAAATACCTAGTAATGCGCCTGCTTTAAAACGAACCATGGGAATGTTTGCACATTATTCAAAATGGATTTCTAAATTCTCAGAAAAAGATATAAATTTGATAAATTCAACGAGTTTTCCTTTGTCAACTGAAACTGTAAGATATTTTGAACAACTCAAGAATGATATTTCGAAATCTCTTCTTTGGACAATCAGCAACAATGAAACATTAACTGTGGAGACTGATATGCTATTGTAGCGGCACTTAGTCAAGCTGGCCAACCAGAGGCTTTCTACTCAAGAACTCTATCAATATCTGAACGAAAACATTCATCAATAGAAAAAGAAGCATACGCAATCGTGGAAGCTCTGAAAAAGTGGTAACATTTCTAGATAGGCCGTCATTTTAAACTAGTAACAGATCAGGAGCCGTATCATTTATGTTTAATACTAAATACTCAAGTAAAATCAAGAATGAAAAGATAATAAGATGGCGTATGGAACTTACTTCTTACAGCTATGAAATAATATTTCGACCAGGAATAGCTAATACGGTAGCTAATACTTTATCTCGTGTTACTGCAACAAGTCATTGAAATGAATTATTTGATATGCACCAAGCTTTATGTCATCCGAGAATAAAACGAATATATCATCTCATGAAATGTAAAAATTTACCATTTTCACTACAAGACGTTCGGGATATGATATCCAAGTTACCCAATTTGTGCAGAAATAAAGCCGAAATTTTATAAAAACAAGAACTCACACTTAATAAAAGCGACATGTCCAATTGAGCGCTTAAATATTGATTTTAAAAAGCCTTTACCCAGCTCTTCAAAGAACAAATATTTTTTAGTTATTATTGATTAATTTTCTCGTTTTCCTTTCGCATTTTCATGTCCAAATATTAATTCTGCCACAGTTATTCAATGCCTAAATCAACTATTTGCATATTTTGGAATGTCTGCTTATGTACATTCAGCCTGTGGATCATCCTTCGTGTCACTAGAATTAATTAATTACCTCCACTCACAGGGAATAACTTCAAGTAGAACAACGCCTTATAATCCGGAAGGAAATGGTCACGTGGAAAGATATAATGGTATCATTTGGAGAATCTTAAATTTGACATTAAAAACTCGAAAGTTGAAACTAGATCAATGGGAAGCTGTTCTACCAGATGCATTGCATTCAATACGTTCTCTACTGTCAAATTAACTGTACCCCACACGAACGAATGTTTAAACATCTACGAAGATCAACATAAGGCACATCTATTCCTACTTGATTATTCCCAAATAATATAGTACTCCTTAAAAAGCATGTTCGTTCAGGTAAATATGATCCACTTGTTGAGGATGTTGAATTGATTCATGTAAACCCGGAATACGTAACTGTAAGACACTCTAATGGGAGAGAAGATACAGCTTCCTTGAAACATTTAGCACCAAGAGGAGATTTAATTTCTCACTCTGAAACAATTACTAAAGAAAACGTAGAAGAAAACAGTAGCCGTAGCAGATCTCAGTAAGTGATATATTTATTCGCGAGAAGTAAGGTTACCAGCCGTCAAGGCACGGCCCTCAGATATATTAGTGGTGGGAAAGACACAGGGGTAGTTTTAACGTTGTGAAAATTATTTGTCGCCTGTGGGAATCGAACCCAGGTTCTCATATACTCAATACCACTGAGTCCCCTACTCCACAGACAATAAGAACCAAGCATATCTAAAATTACAGCACCAACGCTATACCCGCAGCCTCTTGGAGAAGTACAAAAAAGCAAGAAGAGAAGGAAAGCAAATTCTCAAAAGAAAGATAAAGTTACACCAGAATTCCTTCAACTAGCATGATATAGTTGATGAATAATTATATTTCGTATTAAAAATTATTTTATTCATCAGGTTATGGGCCCAGCACGCGTCCACTGTGCGTGGTAATTTATTATAATAGAAATTTTGTTTGATTGTGCACAAATTCAAAATGTCAACTAATAAGAATGAAAGCGTAATTGCAAAGCTGAATGGAGGAAATTACATGTATTGGAAGATATTTTATTTTATTTCTCGTAAATACAATTCAGATTGTTATATTTTTCATAAAACAAAAAACTTGTAACTACTCGTACTATATGAAAAAACATATTTTTTACATTATTCAACTCTGATAATATATAATTATAAATTGCAGTCGTAGATAGCGTCGATCTCCAACAATAGTACATATGTACCAATTGATTAATAACCAAAGGAAAGAATTCAAACCGCGTACAACAGTGTGCAGGGATATAAAGGGTAACTTGATTAGCGATGAACAAGTCATAATTAAACGATGGGAAGAACACTTCAGTAAACTGTTAAACCTCACACCTATATCGTTGAGGATCAAGCAGAAATAAATAACCATGAAAGAGAAGTTAATGAAGTACTAGTACCACAAGTATCGAAAGTAATTAAAGGCGAAAAACCACCGACTAGAATCGAAGTGGAAACGGCTATAGGAAAGCTTAAAAGCAAGACTACAGGACATGATAGTATACCAATGGAACTTCTTCAATGCGGAGGAGACATGTTGACGCAACGTGTACATGAATTAATAGTAAAAATATGGATACACGAGGAAATGCCAAAGAGAACAAGCAAGATGCGATAACTACAGAGGAATTGCGTTGTTGAGTACAGCGAATAAGATTTTGTCAAATATTTTTTGTTCTAGACTAAATCCATATACAGAGCGCATAATAGGCAACTATCAGTGTGGCTTCCGTCCTAATAAATTTACTGCTAATCAAATATTCGCCGTAAGACAGATCCTTGAAAAAAACCCGCGAATACAACGTTGACACCCACCACCTATTCGACGACTTTAGCTATGCTTACGACACTATTAATAGAAGTAAGCTTTTCGAAACAATGAAGGAATTTAACATCTCTCAGAAATTAATAACTGATAAAATTAACACTTTGAAGCTTAGCATAGAAGGTACGCGTACAAAATAAACTATCAGGTACATTTAGTACCACAGGTAATTTAAAACAAGGCAGCGGATTATCAAACCTCCTGTTCAATATTACATTAGAGAAGGTAATAAGGGACGCGGATATAAACCCTAATGGCACTATTTTCTACATAGCCCTTTAAATACTAGTCTATGCTGATGATATAAATTTTACTAGAAACAAAAATGAACTAAATGATGCTTTCGTTCGTTTAAAAAGGTCAGCAAAAAACACGGGACTCATAATAAACGAGTTTGTCTACCTCGGATCACTAGTTAACTAGGATAACTCTATCATCGAGGAAATAAACCGCCAAATCATGGCAGCAAATAAATGTTAGTACAGTCTAGCAAGACAGCTTTCCTCATAAACCTTTAGCAGAAAGCTGAAATGTATGGTATACAAAACATTAATACGGCCAGTACTGGCGCGGAGACATGGACCCTCCTACAAAAAAAAAATGGCTAGGATTTACGGACCAGGTAATGAATATGGGTTATGACGCAGACGGTATAAACTTGAATTGTATGAAACTCGACTAAGATATAGATATCGTACTGTTAAAAAAACTTACGTCTACGGTCACGTCCAAAGACTAGAAAAGAACATGCATGTAAAGAAAGTTTTTGAGAGAAGAGACCCGCTAGGAAAACGTCCAGTAGGTCGCCTACGACGTCGGTAAATGGGGGATGTAGAGCAAGGCTTGAAGATTAAAGTCAAAAGATGGAGAACAGTAGTGCAAGATAGATCAGAATGAAGCAAAGTACTTGAGGAGGCCAAAGCCTGTGATGGGCTGTAGCTGTCAATGATGATGATATTTTTCTTATAATATAAGACTTATAGTATATAAATATGTTATTTGAATTTTCTCAATTAATATAAAAATATGAACGGTGAGGGCGTTATGAATTATAATGGCCACATATAATTCCCAGATTGTTATGGAATTGTTATACCTTTTCTACGACAATTAAGACATCTGGTAATTATATGTTTATTGTTGTTATGGGTACAAAGTACATTGTAAACACATTTTTATACAGGGTGTTGACCGCGACTCCGGAACATAGGACTTAATTTCCTGCTTCCCTAATTATTTTAGGTACAAAAGTTTCAAATAAAAGTTGTAGAGCATAAAATTATACATCAGAATCAATAAACAGAATTAATTTTACATGCCCTATAACGGCAGAAATTAATATGAAAATATTAAAAATTAGCTCAAAAATCGGATTAGCCTTGGCAATGAAACAAAATTGTAAACAATTGGAAATGAAAATTGTATTAATTATTAATTATTATGATAAATTTCATAATTGACTATAAAAATTATTATTGTAAAATTGTTTGTGGTCGTGAAAAGGGCCGTTGGTTTTTGTTATTATCATAACATTAGATTTTTTTGGATTTTAAATTTAAAAGAAAATAAATCAGAATTATCTTAAATTAAGTGCTCAAATAAATATCCATTGTTTGCCAAACAGAACCCAAGTCTATCATAAAAATTGCGTTGAATATTTTTTAATTGTTGGTTTGTAATTTTTCTGCATTCTTCCACAATTTTACGTTTCAAAAGGCCAGTATTTGCTTGTCTAGTTTTGTAGATATTATTTTTCAAATCCCCCCATAAAAAAAAGTCATTTGGGGACAAATTCGGGGATCGAGCTGGCCTGTTTACTGGACCACCGCGTCCTATCCAGCAATTTGGGAAACATTGGTATAAAAATGTTTTAATTTCATTTGTAGAATGAGCAGGACAGCCATCCTGCTGAAACCAAATCGTATTTCCCCCTGCAACATTATCCAGAGCAGGCCCAATCTCTGTCTCGAGTAACTCCAAATATTTCTAGGAATTTAGTGTGCCATCAATAAAAAAAGGTCCTATAATATTGGAACTCAACATTCCAATCCAAACATTCACACTTTCGCGATATTGAGAATGGTTATTTAAAATTAAATGTTGATTTTCTTTGTGCCAACTACGATAATTTTGAACATTTGGTTCACCATTAATGCAAAATATGGATTCATCAGAAAAGAAATTATTTTTGATAAAATTTCTGTCAGCATTCCCCTTTTCCATTATCAGTTTACTCTATCATGTTCAAAAATTTCTTGATGGCGAGAATATTTAAAAGATTTGTATGTATGTTTTTTTAACATTTTGAAGGCCGTGGTGTAATGTATCCCTAATCCCGATGCAATTTCTCTTGTACTCACTCACACTAGGATTATTCGATACCGAAGCTAGAACATTTTTTTCATTAACATTATCATCAATCTCAATTTCTTCTTATGGTGCAACATGTTTTATAATGCAACTGTGGCATGGATGGAACACTGATCCATATTTAATTTGATTATTAATAACTCTTTGAATTGTGTGATTGGAAGGAATTGTCTTGTGAGGATACGAACCCGCAAATAAATCTCGCACTTGTCTTAAACTATTACCACCATAATACAACCTAAGAAATTCATTTCTTTCACTAATTGTGTACTCGTAATTGTCCACCATTTTTTCTAATAAGTAACTTTATAAATTGAACACTAATAAATAATTACTGGCAATAAACTCATGAAACAAGAAAAATAAGATTCTTCTGACAAATAAACCGTCAATCTTTTGTTTACAATTTTGTTTCATTTCCAAGGCTAACCCGATTTTTGAGCTAATTTTTTATATTTTCATATGAATTTCTGCCGTTATAGAGCATGTAAAATTAATTCTGTTTATTGATTCAGATGTAGAATTTTATGCTCTACAACTATTATTTGAAGCTTTTTTACCTAAAATAATTAGGGAAGCAGGAAATTAAGAAAGTATGATTTTACATGTTAAAGTCCTATGTTCCGGGGTCGCGGTCAACACCCTGTATATCACGGTAACCTTACCAAGAATGCGTTCTTTGACAGAACTGCGAGATACGAATTCATATCTAACAGTTCTGTCAAAAATTAATTATTTCAAATTTAAAACTGCTGGGCTCTATTTAAATATTACTAACTTAGAGTCAGCTGTCAATAAATTATGAACTGAGAATGCGTGAAATGTTTATTTTATTTTAAACATTTATTGAATTTTTATTTATTATTAGTAATATTGAATGTAATATTGGTACAATTATTTAAAATAATTTTAGGTGAATCTTTGGGGGCCGTGATTTGACGGCTGGTAACCGCACTTCACGCGAAGAAATATATCACTTACCGAGATCTGCTACGGAAGAGTGCCACACCCAGTAATGAGTAAAAGGCGTGATGATATATTTATTTATTATTTTACGTAAAAGCATTGCATTGTTTCGATATTTAACCAAAATAAGCCATATGAACATTTTTGGAAAATAATGTTTTGTGAACTTTTCGCCAATCCATATGGTAGGTACCTACCTCACATTTTATTATCTGTTATTTTCGCGATTCCTATAATATCTGGGGGTATTAAATTAAGAGTTTCTTCCTTATCACTTTTTATGAAAAATAATATTATTTAATTTTTACTTTGTTGCTAGTGTTAGAGTACTGACTTTAAAATGTTATACTGGAGTAGTGATATCGGGACATCTTTATTATTAAAATAGAAATGAATAGGGCTACAATATTGTGGTCGCAGAAAAAATATATCATAGCAATAAACAACAAATAATGTTCAAGTGAAAATTTAAAAACGTTATACACACGTTCTAAATGTATTCGTATCTTCAGAACATGTTATCATGTCACAAATCGTTTCATAAATTAATTTTAAATTTTTGTCATATGACATGACTCTGAATAATGATAATTTTAATATTAAATTTATGATAGAAAAATTAGGGTGACTCCAGGATTTGCACCAGGGACCTTCAGCTTGCCGGGTAAATGTGCTAACCAGACGTCGTCTGCAGCAGTGTATTGAAAAAAAGTGATCACATTGAAATGTTAAAAATATTTTTTTAGTTCTTGTATAAAATTAAATAATTAGCTCATCTCTTTTTCAAAACTTAATTTAGGAGATGATTACAAACATTTCTTCAAACTATAATTTTTGTCAATCTTTAATAATTTGGATACTTTACTCTTGTCAGCAAATTAATCAAATGTTATTATTGAACATCAGATATGAGATATATATGATTGCTACATGGGTTTAAAGAAAAGCTAAAGTTTTCTGTTTTATTTTTTTTTTGTCAGTTCAATAGTAAACTATATGTTAACACTTTTTTGAAACACTATATATATACCGAATATGAACTTTTTTTATTGGTCATAGGAAATGCAATGGTAACATTTTCATATGGTGATAATTATTGCTCTATTCATTTTAGAACAAAAGTGCAAATAAGAAATATTCAGCGTGAAAAACTGCGTGAAATGACTTAAAAAATGTTAATAATCTACTTAATCTTCACAAAATAATTGCAAAATAAATTTTTAAAGTCAAGTTAATTACAAAATGCCGGAAAACAAAACAACACATATAAATCAAACTGTACATTTTTTATGTCTGACAGATAAAAATTTGTTAATTGATACTTAATTGTTAAAATACTTATTAAATATTGTTCATCGAGAATTTTCCAACAGATTATAGTATTGATTAACCATCAATGGCGATATATTTAAATGTTTACTGTAGTAATTATTGGTTATTTATTGAAAAACAAAAAAATATGAATTTGTTTTTAAATGTATAGAATTACGTAATACTACAGATTATTGATTGTATGTTCTGTTTTCATGGCTGCAGCTAATATTTACGAGAAAGAAATAATTTTGAGAATCAAATTAGCCGAAAAGATCTTTAAGGATGAATAATATTGACGAAGCGAGCCTGTACAATCCAGTGAGCCCAGTAAAGATTAATTTCATCTTCACAGCATTTTTAAATTATTTTTATTAGTTTCATAAAAAGATATATTATATCTTGTAATGAAAGGTTGATGGTGGTAGGACAGTTTATACTTAAACGTTGTCATGGTGTTGTGATCATTGTCAGTGTTAACAGTTTCGTGAATTCTAGAAATAAATAATTTGAAATAGTGGATTTAATGCCCGACGAAGACTTCGAAGACGATTTTCTTGCGGTTCAAGAAAATGTAGAAAAATATTGCAAATGCTACAGATATATATATATATGATAGTTTAAGTAAAATAAAAAACACATGTTTTATATATATATATATATATATATATATATATATAAAAATATAAAAATAAATAAATAAATAAATATATCATCACGCCTTTTACCCATTACTGGGCGTGGCACTCTGCCTAAGCAGATCTCGGTAAGTGATATATTTTACGGTTACCAGCCGTCAAATCACGGCCTCCAAAGATATTAGTGGAGGAGGAGCCACAGGGCTAGAGTTTTTAAATTGGTGAAAATTGTTTGTCGGCTGTAGGGATCGAACCAGGGTTCTCAAGATCCACAGGCCGACTCGATACCACTGAGCCATCTACCCCATATATATATATATATATATATATATATATATATATATATATATATATATATATATATATATATATATATACAGGGTGTAACATGAAAACCTGGCCATAGGCGTTTAACATGGGAAATCAGTTTTTCCTTGCGCAAAAGTGGCCAATTGATTTTAGGCAAAAATGCTTCAAATAAAAGTTGTAGAGCTTGAAATTATGGATCTAAATCAGATTTTATTTTGCACATTTTGTAAGCGAAATAATCGCATTAATATTTTATAAGAATTTCTACTTTATAGTGATAGCCATGGAATTGAGACAAAATGATAAACAAATGTATGACGTTTTAACTGTCAGAAAAGTTAAGTTTGATATGGATTTGTGATTTATTTAAGTAACAAAGGTGATTGTTGTTATATCATTATTGAAAATGGATAACTATTCACATGAAGAAAAGTTACAAATTATTAAGTGGAATTATGCTAGTGAAAGTTTTCGAAGAATACGTGATTTAATCAGTATTATTTGGCCGCAGCATAACATTCCAAGTAAAACAACAATTCAGAACTTTATTACCAAATTTGAGAAGACCGGTACATTTAATAATCAAGTGGAACAGGAACAGGGACATGTGCATGGAGATAGAAATAATAATAACGAAGACATGTACTAGCATTAATGAAATGGAACCAAATCTCGGTGTACGAGAAATTTCAAAAGAACTAAATATTAGTTTCAAATACAAATACTATTCTTATAAAGTACAAAACCACCAAGAAATTTTTGGACACGATTGCGAACGACGCGCAACATTTTGCGAAATAATTATGGAAAAGCCCAACAATGATAGGAGGTTTTTAAAAAACATATTATTTACAGATGAGTGTACGTTTACGCTGAATGGCAAACTAAATAAAAATAATTTTCGACACTGGTCTCAGAGAAATCCGCACATTGTTATTGAATCCAGAACACAATATCGACAATCAGTAAATGTATGGGCAGGAATTTTAGGCAATAAAATTATTGGTCTTTTTTTATTAATCGATTAAATGGAAACAATTATTTAGAATTGTTACGAGAAATAGTGGGACCGGAAATAGCCCACGAAAATAATGAGTAAGTGTGGTTCCAACACGACGGCTGTCCTGCCCATAATACAAGAGAAGTTGTAAATTATCTGAATGATATGTTTCCAGAAAGTTGGATAGGGCATGGAGGGCCAGTAAACTGGCCAGCACGGTCTCCAGATTTAAATCCCTGTGACTTTTTTTTATGAGGACACTTAAAGTCTTGCGTTTATAAAAAAAGATACAATGCCATCCAAGAACTTAAAAACGCTGTTGTAGGCGAATGCAACAAAATAAATATTAGACAGTTGTGCAATGTTAAAAATATTTCTACAATAGATTAGGCTACTGCTTAGCACAAAACGGAGGACTTTTCGAACATCTTTTGTAATTGAATATTATTTCTAAATAAATAAAATAATTATTTGCGTAAAAATTCTATTATTTATTATAATAAATATTAAAAAATTATAAAATAAAATTATCCATTTTCAATAATGATATAACAACAATCACCTTTGTCACTTAAATAAATCACAAATCCATTTAAAACTAAACTTTTCTGACAGTTAAAACGTCATACATTTGTTTATCATTTTGTCTCAATTCCATGGCTATCACTATAAAGTAGAAATTCTTATAAAATATTAATGCAATTATTTCGCTTACAAAACGTGCAAAATAAAATCTGAAAACTGATTTAGATCCATAATTTCAAGCTCTACAACTTTTATTTGAAGCATTTTTGTCTAAAATTAATTGGTCACTTTTGCGCAAGGAAAAACTGATTTCCCATGTTAAATGCCTATGGCCAGGTTTTCATGTTACACCCGGTATATATATATACATCGGTTGCAGTATTAAGAGTGCATCATAAATTTTATATTTTTATATTATTCAATCATCAATGTAGCCCTAGGCTATAGTGCTGGACTACCAACCCCCATATCGTTTGGAACTGTAATATCAGTCCCAGCATTTGCAAAAAATGTTGCTAATGTCCTTCTGAAAAACTGAAAAATCCACACTGGCTGTTTGGAAATAATTGGCCATGAGACTGGGTGTAACCCCAATTTTATTTAGTTCTACAACTTGGTTGCAACATTTTTCGTTGGCGTAACTTATAAAATAAACGTAGATTAGCAATATTAGCTGGTCGCAGGAAAACGTATTTCCTACAAATATTGATGTAATCAAGGTTGGTAATTGTAAAAGTACGTTCAACATGTGTTTTTGAATTGGATATTTTAATAATTAGAACAAAATCTTTATCTTCTATGTTGACAATAGTTAGTTGCGTTCATTGTTCACGTTGACATGCTCCAGATACACCAAAAATTAAACGACTTAAGAATAGCTATATCAAAATTATTTTTCCCAATTAAATTTAAATACTAATCTTCATAAACAAAATATCCTCATCATTTACTGACCATACAAATGCATTTATTATAACAAACAAATTTATTTTTACTGTAGGGCATAAATTTTTAACAGTTTTGAACGTCAATATTTTCTATTACGTTTAAGGTGGCTCTACAATAACCCTGGAATGAGAACGAAAATGAGAATGGCAAAAAATATAAGGTTATATATTTGTAATGTACGCATACACAAGACACAGAACGGAAAGCTTAACGTCGCCCCAGAATGAGAATCCCAATGTTTGCTAAGATTCAACTTTTATGTTCCCGTTGCGATTCAGCAGCAATAGAAAGCATGACGTTAATATCCATAATTCCGTGATAAAATCTACAAATTTCCTTGTCATTTTTGACATTTGTAACAGCAAAAAAAAAAGATGAACGAAAAACACATCGAGGTGTGGACAGAAGTAATTTCTGAAGCTGTAAAACTTGCAATAGAGGAACTTTGAAATCCGACATAGTAGTTCCCTGGTTACCTCTGGACCTGTGTCTATTACATCAGAATTAAGCTTGAATGCTTAAGCACCTAAACAGCTGCTGGGGCCTCATCAGGTCCTCCATTAGCTGCAGAATCACCATTACTAAGTCTTTAATCAGCCGTAGAGCTCTCGCCAGGTCCGGCATCAGCTGCAAATCCCTCGTCAGGCCGTTCATCAAATGCAAATCTTTCGTCAGTCTTTTCATCAGCTGCAGATCCTACACCTACCAAGAGTATACCTAGATCATATTTATGTTTGAATATAGCTTGCAATAAACTTAAAACAGCACATTTTCTATTCCCGCTAATTAACAGAAAATTCAAACTCACTGTTGATGTCACACATTTTAAATAGCATTTTTAGTATATACACAAATTTGATTGATAAACAAATAATTATTGTTTATGTCAGTGGTTTCCAAACTTTTTCCCCTCATTTTTTATAACAGCCTAACTTCAAAAATCGTAAATAATGTATTTTATAGAATAAAAAAAATAAGTACTATAAACAAATATTGTTATTATATAAGATATTTGTTATAACAAATCTTTTTCTTAACCTAAAATTATGTTTATTACAGCATAATAATAATGTAATTATATTTATAAACATAAAATTGTAATAAGATTGGAAATAATATTTAATTTAAATTAGGCATAGTTAATACAATACAATCATAATTTTTGAGTGCGCTGAATGGGCGCTTGTTTTTCAGTTTCTCGAACTGGGGAGTCATTGAAGATATCGCCACTCGCAATTCTTTTTCAACGATTAATCGAGTTCGATATTTTGTCTTTAAATCAGCTACAGCGGAAAAGCTTGTTTCACACCAATAAGATGTTACGAAAGGTAATAATTTTTTTTTTATATAGCTCGCCCCTCTCGAAACATTCTAGCCCCCCCCCGCTAGGGGGCGCGCCCACTGTTTGGAAACCACTGGTTTATGTTGCCAACATTAATGTACCGAATGTTTTCATTGCTTAGTAAAGTATCAATGTTCACAAATAAAAAATAGAATAATTTAATTTATATATGTTATCATTTTCTTCTATTATAATAATATAAATCAATAAAAATATTGTGTGTATTATGAGCGCAAAATGGCATTGCCGCCTTCGCAAAATTAAAGTTCTCAGCTTCGCGATTCGAGCTTCAAACTGAATGCTCGTGCAGCTATGTAACATTTTGCGCACTAGGTACACTTTACCTACTTTCAAATGTTTTCTAAAGATAGTTTTATCATCTCTTACTTATACGGTGTAAAGCTATAAATTTTCCAAGAACTAGATTTAATTATAAATACACACAAATATGCGAAAGGCAAAAATTTTAACTAACTGCTGAACCAATGATGCTCGGGATAAGTAGTTCGATTGTTGATGCATTCAGTGATTGAATAATATAGACTCTAGCTATGCCGCGCTTGCACATAAATCATAAGGAATTCAGCATTTGTTATGAGTCAAGAAATAATGTTTGAGGTTAAACTTTTAACAATAGCTAATATAGGAGTTCTGAAAAATTCTACTAATTTTTAAATTTAAATATAATAATATGTATCATATATCATATTTGAGTATAATTCATGGTTAAATAACTAAATATCTCTAGATTTTACTAAGTGTGGCACTCTGCCATAGCAGATTTCGGAAAGTAATATATTTATGCGCGTAAATTGCGGTTATAAGCCGTCAAATCACGACCACCAAAAATGGTGCTGGTAATTTTAATGTGGTTAAAATTGTTTGTCGGCTGTGGACATCCAACCCGGTTTCTCAAATATACAGTTCGCACGATACCACTAAGCCACATATCCCATTGTTAAATAATAAATATTTACTTTAAAAAAAAAACTTCATGTCAAAGTCGAGACAAATTTCGTACTCATTTTATGTAAGTACTCATCGAAAACTGTATTTGCTTAATTTTATATTTATTGTATTTTTCATACATCAGATAAATTATGTAAAATAATAGTATATTATAAGCCAAAGTTGAGAAGATGATCATTATTGACCTAGCGCCAAGATTGTACCCCGAGGTGCAACCGAGGGGTACAAGGCGCATGGTCAATAATGATCTTCTCAACTATGGTTTATATACTATTTTTTTCACTACTAGCTCTTTAATCCAATTTAACGAATTTTTTAATAATCATAACAAGCAATTTGATATGAATACTTGCTAATATCTACAAAAACCGAGAAGGCAGAAATGAAGTTCTTTTGTTTTTAACATTGTTTTTTAAACTATTTGGATCCTCGAGAAAATTTGTTCTGGTAGATTCTTTTTGGGTTGAAATAGTTAAAAAAACTTCTGACATGGCAAAAGTATTCATTAGTTTCTGACATGGCAAACCTACAAGACAAAATATACGACATAATACAATAAGCACGATGTCCAAATATAGTTCCAACATTTTTAAATTTAGATAACTCAGAAACTTACATTGGTTATTCATTGCGAAGTACTTTCGCTACCATTTTGGCAGAAAATGTGGGCGACATATTATCTCTAAAACGTCATAACCTCAACCAATGATGCCAGAATCTTACTGCAACTTCATGAAATATACGAAATATTCACATTTCATTAAACACGGGTTCTGCAGCAATAAATACTAATCATGTTTTCCATTTCTTATTTAAAAATGCGAATATAACCCTAAAATGAACAAAACCGTACAATGTAAGATTATTAAATAAAATTATAATAAACATTTACCTTTTCGAGAATTAAACAATAAATATAGCAATAAATAAATACATAAATACATATTTCACAATGTAACAGTAAAGCACACTCGCTTGTAAAATGTGACAGTTTGAAAGATACTATTTCAACTGAAATTTGACTGCGATTGTAAACTTGATATTAGGCGCCAATTTTAAATTCAGTATTAATATGTTCCTTCCATTTAACGAGTTAAATAAGTTCAGAAGCTTGAATTACTTTGAAAAGTGACAGTTCTCATTGTTTACCTAGGTCAATAATAATCCATTATTGACCGTTGTTAAGGACGCGGTAAAGAAAAACAATTTCACGACTCAAACCGAAGTCAATAATGGCATGTTGCTAGGCTAGTAGTGAAAAAATTATTTTTTTCACTACTAGCTCTTAAATCCTATGTAACGATTTTTAATTAATCATAATATAAGCAATTTGACATGAATACTTGTTTATATCTACAAAAACCGAGCAGGCAGATATGAAATTCTTTTGTTTTTAACATTGTATTTTTAATATTTGGATCCTCAAGAAAATTTGTCCTGGTAGATTCTTTTTGGGTTGAAATAGTTTAAAAATATCTAAGTAAGAGGCCCACGCCTGACATGGCAAAAGTATTCATTAGTTTCCGACATGCCACACCTACAAGACAAAATATAAGACATAATGCAATGAGCAAGATGTCCAAATATAGTTCCAACATTTTTAAATTTAGAACTCAGAAACTTACATTGGGTATTCATTGCGAAGTACTTTCGCTATCATTTTGGCAGAAAATGAAGGCGTCATAGCCTCAACCAATGATGCCAGAAATTGAAAATGCAACTTAATATGCCCCTGGGTAACCTTACTGCAACTTCATGAAATATATGAAGTACTCAAATTTTATTAAACGCGAGTTCTGCAGCAATAAATACTAGTCATGTTTCCATTTCTTATAGAAAAATGCAATTATAACCCTAAAATGAACAAAACTGTATAATGTAAGATTATTAAATAATATTATAATAAACATATAGCTTTTCGAGAATTTAACAATAAATAAATGCATAAATACATATTTCACAATGTAACACTAAAAGCACACCCACATATAAAATTTGACAGGTAGGATGAATCTTAGTATTCAAACAGAAATTTGACTTGGATTGTCTTCTTGAAATTAGGCGCCAATTTTAAATTCAGTATTAATATTTTCCTTGCATTTAACAAGTTAAATACGTTCAGAAGCTTGAATTTCTTTGAAAAGTGACAGTTCTCATTATTTACCTAGGTTAATAATAATCTATTATTGACCGTTGTTAAGGACGCGGTAGAGAAAAACAATTTCACGACTCAAAACGAAGTCAATAATGGCATCTTGCTAGGCTAGTAGTGAAAAATAGTATATTGTACAACCAGCATGGAATGGACATTCCATGCGAGTTGTACACTATACTTTTTCTATGACCACGATATTATTTTTTAATTTATATTTTAACAATAAATTTGTCCTGCTTTTACCATTCCAATATTTGAAAATTCTAAATAAGTATCCTAGCAACACCATTTCAATGTCTGTCAATCCTAAGTTAGTTGCTAGGATAGCAACGTAACAAAAATTTAATAACAGTTCGATTTTTATAAACTTTTTTTAATATTTTGTATATTGTGAGGTAAACAAGGAGAGTGCTAGCGACGAGAATGTTGATTTAACACCACCAAATATCTTACAAGCAGCAAAAATAACTTCCTTAAATTTATTACCCGAAAAATCTAGAAAAAATATGAAGTTACATATAAATTATAAATGGACTGACGAAATGATGAAAACGTAACATCATATTCGGAAAATGTGCCAATGGCTTATTTTGGTTCTTTATCGAAATTATACAAAGCTTCGACTTTATGGACACATTATTCCATGTTGAGAACTACTCTCAATATAAATAAAAATGTGGATATATATAAAATGTGATATATAATAGATCTACGACATCAACAACTATTAGCGTTGACAATCAAAACAACTTAAACCATAACCTTAAAAGTTCATGTTCACCGAAAATGATTTTTAATAATTGTAACAATATTACATTCAATATCACTAATAATAAATAACTAAATAAGTGATTCAATAAATATTTCTGTTTATAATCCATATACTAAAAGAGAAAAATGGTATATTTATATATAACTATATATATATATATATATAGATTCATCACTGTCAGTTGCCCATTTCTACAGCCTAGACGGATTACCCGAAAAATCTGAAACAATTTTTATTTGATAGAGGTCAATCGTGGGGAGTACCTTTTGATAGTTTAAAATTTTTTGTACACATGATGTGCGAGATATTTTGAAAAAACATGCGTTTTTGGCGCAAAATCAACTTAGAGCGAGGTAGCTTTGGATTTTTTAAGAAGAACATCTATCGTCGATTTGACATTTCTCAGTGGACATATCGCATTTTTAATTATAAATTACTTGGATAGAAAATTTTTTAGACTACTTTTGAGATATTTTAGGCATATTATAGGAATGAGGGGACGTTTTTATGATAATTACAGATTTTTTAAATGTTTATTTAAAAAATAAAGTTTTTGACATGACAGTGCACCATGAAGTTGCCAAGTATTGACAGAACTAGGTTTTACACTATCAGCTTGGCTGCGTATTTTCTCAACAAAATCAAGTATCATAATGAAATATTTTAACAGACTTAGAATTAAAAATAGTGATTGTCTATTGTTTTTTTCTGAAAGTCACTAGAAATGTATCGTGTTTGGTATGAAACTAAATGGTTTGAAGAGGGCTTTAAACAGAATTATTAAAAATTGTGATTCTCTGATTGTCAATTGTTTTTCTTTTCTAAAATCGAGTGATTGTTAACTGTTTTTTCTAATACTCTTTCGAAACGCGTCGTATTTGGTATCAAACTAAAGGATTTGAAGAGAGTTTTTAAACAGAATTATTAAAATTGTAATCAACTGATTGTCAATTGTTTTTCATAAAAGTAATTAGAAATCTCTCGTGTTTGGTATCAAATTAGATGTTTTGAAAAGAGATTTCGAGCCGAATAATTACAAATTATAGTCGACTGATTGTCAATTGTTTTTCCTAAAAATCTTTAAAAAAAAAACCTTTCTTCAAGGGCTGCGGAGTCCATATACTAAAAGACGTTTTTATTATAATTACAAATTTTTTAAATGTTTATTTAAGAAATAATTTTTTTGACATGACAGTGCACCATGAAGTTGCCAAGTATTGACAGAACTAGGTTTTACACTATCAGCTTGGCTGCGTATTTTCTCAATAAAATCAAGTTTCATATGAAATATTTTAACTGACTTGATAGTCGTTAAAATTAAAATTAGTAATCAACTATTATCAATATATTTGAGTGATTGTCTATTGTTTTTTCTGAAAGTGACTAGAAATGAATCGTGTTTGGTATCAAACTAAATGGTTTGAAGAGAGCTTTAAACAGAATTATTAAAAATTGTGATTCACTGATTGTCAATTGTTTTAAAATTATTTAGAAATGCATCGTGTTTGGTATCAAACTAAAGGATTTGAAGAGAGTTTTTAAACAGAATGATTAAAATTGTAAGCAACTGATTGTCAATTGTTTTTCTTTTCTAAAAGTAAATAAAAACGTATCGTGTTTGGTATCAAATTAAATGTTTGAAAGAGGGATTTCGAGTAGAATAATAAAAAAATATAATCGAATGATTGTCAATTGTTTTTTCTAACACTATTTAGAAATGCATCGTGTTTGGTATCAAACTAAAGGATTTGAAGAGAGTTTTTAAACAGAATTAATAAAATTGTAATCAACTAATTGTCAATTGTTTTTCATAAAAGTCATTAGAAATCTTTCATGTTTGGTATCAAATTAAATGTTTTGAAAAGAGATTTTGAGCAGAATAATTACAAATTATAATCGACTGATTGTCAATTGTTTTTCTTCTCTAAAGTAATTAGAAACATATCGTGTTTGGTATCAAATTAAATGTTTTAAAGAGGGATTTCGAACAGAATAATAAAAAATTATAATCGAGTGATTGTCAACTGTTTTTCCTAAAATTATTTAGAAATGCATCGTGTTTGGTATCAAACTAAAGGATTTGAAGAGAGTTTTTAAACAGAATGATTAAAATTGTAAGCAACTGATTGTCAATTGTTTTTCTTTTCTAAACGTAATTAGAAACATATCGTGTTTGGTATCAAATTAAATGTTTTAAAGAGGGATTTCGAGCAGAATAATAAAGAATTATAATCGAGTGATTGTCAACTGTTTTTCCTAAAACTATTTAGAAATGCATCGTGTTTGGTATCAAACTAAAGGATTTGAAGAGAGTTTTTAAACAGAATTATTAAAATTGTAATCAACTGATTGTCAATTGTTTTTCATAAATGTCATTAGAAATCTATCGTGTTTGGTATCAAATTAAATGTTTTGAAAAGAGATTTCGAGCAGAACAATTACAAATTATAATTGACTGATTGTCAATTGTTTTTCTTAAAAGTCTTTAAAAATCTATCGCGTTTGGTATCAAACTAAGAGCTGTTAAACAGAAATATTTAAAAAAAATTAGATCAACTGATAGTCAATTGTTTATTTCTAAAGTCGTTAGAAACATATCGTGTTTGGTATCAAATTTGAAGTTATGAGGAGATATAGAAGCCAAAAATTGTAATCGACTGATTGTCAATTGTTTTGATCTAAAAGTTATTGACACTGTACTTATATCAGTTCTAATGAAAGATCTGAGAGAAAATGAAAAAATAAATCAGCAAAGAGTTGATAGCAAATCATTTTCGAAAAATTTGTAAACTGTAATTTTTTACAATATCAGATGGTGTATAAAGTAACAAGTTTTAAAAATACTTATCTTCAAGGGCTGCGGAGCCTAGCTGAGGGTCGGCCAAGCCGACCTGATCGCTAGTATTATACTAAAATAAAATAAATTCTTCAACCATTCTCAGATTATTATTGACATCTGGAATACGGCATACTGCCGAAATTCAGACTGGAATGATTTGCAGAAGCGCGCCAGTTCTAAATTTGAAACAATTTATAATTTTTGACAGAACTAATATATAACATTTAATAATAATAATAATTTGGAAAATCTTAATAATTTAAATGTGAATAAAACCGATCTTAATAACATAATATTTAACAACTGTCAAAACATTACATTTAATATAACCAACAATAAATAATAATTCTCTAATTTACGTCTATTTTATTTTTTACGCATGCGTTTTTATATTTTTCATGTGTAATTTAAAAGAAAATGACCTGTACTGAAATGACTACAAAACAAATTCATTTCGCACGATGTCTTGCAATATACCTCATTTCCATAGCAACAACAAACATACAATGAGCAGATTTCTAAGTAGTCGTAGAAAAATATCATTAGTGTAGCCGCGATATAAAACTTAGGGTCTATCTCGCGTCGGTTTGTCTCGGGTATTAAATCTCGTCCCGGTCTTGACTACCTTTGTCTCGTCTCGATCTCGAGTCTAAACGAGAGTCTCAGCGTCTAAGCTTAAATTGTTATAATAAATACAATAAAATCAATAAACAATATTAAACTAAAACCATTTCAAAATAAACTTATTAGCTAATAATTAAAACTATTATGTATGTCTAATCAGTATTTCATTATTTGTAGTTTTTGTTTTAAAGTTATAAAATATATCATTGAACATATTTAAGTTTTTATGTTTCTAACTAAAAAAAAAAGATTAAAAAATAATTAAATATTCCAGTGCTTCATGTTGTATGACGTTACAACTTATTTTTATAACTTCAAAATATATTCCATGTGATATATAAGTTTTTCATACCAGAATTGAAACGATTATAAATTTAATATTTAAACAAAAAGTAAAACAAAAGTGGTAAATATACTTTCAGTTTTTTACCTCATCTCGACTTTTCGGGGAATAGACGAGACAAGACTGAGACTGATCTCGAGTCTCGCGGCAACACTGCACATCATTGCGTACTAGTACATTTGAAGAATGAGCGAAAAATCATCTCGTTTTTTAGGTTTCGACTCTATTGTATACACGATATCACAAATACGTGTAGAAGTTAATTAATTAAATTTCATATTTAATCTTATGATAGAAAAACTAAGGTTAGGTTAAATACTGAGCCATATACAACTCGCGGCAACATAACTATATTGATGGGGACTTCTAAATTTAAAATAAAGTTGATTTTAAAATGTTTAAGGAAATTAATATTTCAACAAGTAGGTGCCAAGACAATTGTATAAAATCAATTGAAGTAACTGTTCAATAACGGCATGAACTTCAAAAAAATCAGGTGTAACGGATTATTTAACAACGGATCTCTAACGCCAGATTGTGGTTTACTTTCCTAAACGTTGCAGGTCAATGATCAGAGATGTTCGCGAAATGTATTGCTAGAGTGCTCGGTGACACCGTGACATTTTAAAATTATATTGACATTTATATGAAAATGCTAAGTTGTATGGCATAATACTTTTGTTAATGATATATTTTTTCCTTTGCGAGTTTACATTACTAAGTTTTATTCACATTCATACTTAACAGTTAATTTAATATAAATACATTTTATATGGTAATCTACCATTTAAATATAAATACATTTTTGCATCATTTAACTAATTCTAGATGTATGTTCAACTTTTTTTTATAAAACATAGTATAATAAATGCATACTGATTAGTTTAGGTTGAATGTAATTATTTTCAAACATTTATTATTTTACCTCGATTGAAAAATCGGATATGAATCACAAGCGAATGTAACTGTAACAAATTAAATATGTATTTCAATTGGCTATTATTATCCCTAAATAACAGTGTCACTACAGACGACTCTTGTGTCAAGTCTTTCAGTTCATGAAAGAGCCATGTGATCGAGGTTTCCTATAACAAAAAACAAAAATAGAGACGAAGATTGGAATAAAATTATATTTGAATTTCAGGCGACCGTAGCTTAGTTGTTTTAAGGCATATGCCTGGAGTTCATAAGTCCCAGGTTCAAATCCTGGTGGTATTCCATTTTTTCTCTTTGTAATTTGATTTGATATATCTCGATTATTACCTTCAAAACAATACCACTTAACGTAACGTAACAGATGTGCATGCGGTGTAAATTCTAGATCATAATTTTCTCTTAAACAAATAATTCATAAACATTAAGTTTAGAAATCTGATTTTTGTATAAATTTAAAAATACATATCTAGTTCAACTACACACTATATACACACGCAATCCTTTATACTTGTTTTTGGTAAAAGTTGCATGGTTTAAAACTACATTTCACATTTTGCTGGGAACACATCTATTGTATTATAGTAAAAAATAAATTATAGAAAATGGAAGTATACAGTGTTATTGTGTTTATTAGAAGTATATGAGACACATTATTAATCTGACAACAAAATACTTTCATAAAAGTTTTTGTTTATCGTCAAACCTCAAAAATGTAAACATATTCCTACAAAAAGCTTGTGCGAAGTACTTATGTAGTCAAATTTGATATATAAGTCAACTATGAACACATAGTGACAAATAATAATATAAAGTTAAATTGGATTCGATTTACGAGTAGGAACACTTGCCGTGCAGATACATTAACCACTGAATCAGTCGGTTGACACTGTTCTCGTAAAGAGGTGCCGTGGTGCGTTGGCAAACAGAAGGTCCTATGTTCGAGTCCAGGCGTCATGCAAATTTTTGTATCATTTTTATTCAACATGATTTATATAACAACATGTAAGTAAATTGACGACGGATGTTTATTCATGATACCATTTCCGGTTTACTTAGTATTAACGAGTAATAGTAAATTTTTGAAATTTAAAATGGAACATACTATATGTTTTTACAGATTTGAAAAGTATATCAAATTTGCTTTAAAATCATATAAAATAATCCATGTTACATTATTAAAAAATGAAATGGATGGCACACATGAGTTTCTTATGGTAACGATTTTTTTTGTATCAGATTTTATACAAAATCTTTTTTTATATACACCTGTAAACATATATATATATACAGAAGGTGCACAGAAAGACGGAACATAGAAGTTTAGCAAAGGATTTTAAAAATCTGTGGAAATTGACTCCCGTGTACATTTTGGAGCAAAAGTACAAGAATGAAAAGGTGTAATGTACTAGTATGTCTGCGGTCCTAGGTTTTTGAAAAATAAAATGTGACATTTAAAAAAAAATCAGATAGCCATTCTGATAGTTCAATCAAGAATTCCTGATTTTAATTGTTGTATCCATTGTATTATTTTTATTCGCAACTTTACAAAGATACTTACATAATAATTTTTATTGCTATACAATAATAAAATATAATAAAATGATGAAATCTTCTCAAATAAACATTGTAAAATGCTTTCAAAATTCACATGATTTATTAACAAAGTATTATTTGTACAATCAGTCGAATATAATTTTTAATTATTCTGCTCGAAATCTCTCTTCAAAACTATAGCTTTTTTTAATAACTTTTGAGAAATACAACTGACAAACTATCGGTCACAATTTTTAGTCAGTTTGATAGAAATTTCTCTTTCCTTTAATACCAGAAACGTTGAATTTCTAATGACTTTTGGGAAAAACAATCAGTCTATTATAAATTTAAATTGTTCTACTGGAAGGTTTAAAAGCCTTTCCCAATAAAGACGTTCATGTCGGATCTTTTGACTGATCCAGATTAGCGGATCTTGATCGCGAAAAATATCCGACACACTTTATACATCTTTCTTTTTTTGGTCAGTGCAGCGGTTCACTCGTTCTGCGGAACGACTGAACCGCTCGGCTCTTGGCTTCTCAGCTCGGATGAATGGACCGTAAACCGAATGAATGATTCAAACGATAGCTGTCTCAGGTTGCGCATTACATTCATTAATTAATATTTTATTTTTTATAGCCATTAATGATATTTATAATGAGTTCTCGCAAAATTAGCTTAATATGGAAAAACATTTTACAGATTTACAGACTGTGATTACTGTTGCCAAATTATAAGAGTTAAAGACAGATCAACAGGATACCTTAATAGACATTTTAAAACAGAACATTTTAATTTAAACAACTTCAATTCAAAATACAATAATTCTGCAAAACTTATTTGATTTATTTTAACTGAAGTACCTAGCATATAGCAATCTAAACAGCGCAGCACGCAGGTCTAATCAGTCACCGAGCCGCAATACGGATCTTTTTCATTTAGCAATCCGTTTCACCTCGTTCTTGGTACTAAACTGGCTATACTTTCCTATGATACCAAGAACGATATGAATCGAAATACTTTTTCGGTTGAAACAATTGCAAATCTCAAAATTTATTATTGAATATTTATATTTCGTTTGAAAGCTCTTCGTAAGCCTTTTCATATGGTACCAAACACAACATATTTTTTATCTTAATTAATTAAAACAATTGCCGATCGAAAAAACAAATATACATGCCAACTCTTCTAAAGCCCTTTCATATGATACTAAACATTATGTGATCCAAAATAGTTTTTCGGTCGAAACAATTGTCCATCATAAAATATCTCTTTTTTTTTCACTTCACATATAAGCCCTTTCATGAGACACCAAACACGATATATTTCAAAACATATTAAATCTAAATAATTGTCCGCCGAAAGAAAAAATATTCCGTTCATCAGCTCTTGCAGTGCCTGTTTATATGACACCAAGCACGATATGATTTGGAATATTTTTTTAACCGAAACAATTGTCATTCATAAAACTTACTTTTTATTTCGTTCGAAACCTCTTCCAGTGTCTTTTCGGAACAGTTTAACAGAAAAATAATTGTCCATCGAAAAATAAAACTCATTTAAGGATGTTTTTGCTCGAAATCTCTTTTTAAAATCAATCATTTGATATCAAACACAATAGGTTTCTATTGAGTTTTGAAAAAAATAATTGATAATCAGTCAGCCACAATTTTTTACTATTCTTCTAAAAATTTCTTTTTAAAAAATTTCTTTTCATATGGAACATTGCAGATTTTTTATAACATCTAGTAAGCAATTGACAATCAGTCGATTACAATTTTTAATTATTCTGCTAGAAATCTCGCTTCAAATTATTTAATTTGATACCAAACACGATATATTTCTAATGACATTTAGGCAAAACATATAACAATCAGTCGATTACAATTTTTAATTATTCTGTTCGAAATCTCTCTTCAAATATTTAAGTTGACAGCAAACACGACAGAATTCTAATGACATTTAGACAAACCTGATGACAATCAATTATAATTTTTAATTATCCTGCTCAAAATCTCTTTTCAAAACAATTTTGTTTGACACCAAACACGATATGTTTCTAATAACTTTTAGTAACAAACAGTTGATCATATTTTTTTAATAATTACGTTCGAAATCTTTCTTCTTTAATATGATACTAAACATGACAGATTTCTAATGACATTTAGGCAAAACAATCAGTTGATTACAATCCTTAAATATTTTGCTCGAAATCTCTCTTCAAAATAATTTAATTTGATACCAAACACAATATGTTTCTAATGAATTTTAGAAAAAAAAAGAATCAGTTGATTAAAATTTTTAATAACTACGTTCGAAATTTCTCTTCAAGCTCATTAATTTGATCCCAAACACAACAGATTTATGTTATTTAGGAAAAACAATTGACAATCAGAAGATTACAATTTCCGATCGAGAAAAATTTAAATCTAAACGCGTCACTTTCCAAAACCTTCTATTTTGTACCAAACAAGGTAGGTATTGAAGCAAATTCACTAAAACAATTGCAGTATGAGAGCCATTACAAAGACACTTAATTTGATACTAAATACGATACATTTTGAAGCACTTGAAATAAAATAACTGTTGAACAAAAGTTGTACTGTATATTATTACCGAGGACTATTTTTGTTGGGTTACATGTATACTTTATAAAATGTCTGTTTGACGTTTTGTTTTAAAACTAACTTCATAGTCGATTTTCAAACATTTGTTTTTAAAAATGTGCATATTTGAAATATGTAATTGTAATACAAATGGCTCCTCATTACTCCCATATATGTAAAATCCTTCAAAACCTCTCTAAAATTTCTAATATTTGAGTAATTAATCATTAACAACTTGACATGCCTACTGACAAACGTCAAGACAGCCGTAGATGTTCTTCTTTAAAAATCTGATGTGGACACCACATAACTTCCTTGTATACTACAATATACTATAGATATTTTTCTAATTGCACATATTTGACATTCAATTTTTTATTTTTGTCTTATTTTTTGTTCTAATCCATAGCAAACTTAATTAAAATATATATATATATATATATATATATATATATATATATATATATATATATAATTTTTAAATTTACATATCTCGCTTATACAAAAGGCTAATATAATAATTCTTAATGTGCTAGACGCAGAATTTAATTCTCTAAAACTTTTATTTGCAGCATTTATTTCTAAGATTAAAATAATACCATTTTTTTCAAGAAAAATATTCTTTTTGTTTCATGATCAGCACGTCGTACAGAATATACCCTTTAATTTTTTGCTCTAAGTTGTGAAACACCCTGTACATATATAAATATATAGTATATAAGAAAATAGAATTCATGTGTTCACCAATGTAGTGTTCGTGTTCGTAAAGAATCCAATAATAAAACAATCAATATAGACAAAATTTTCGCGCAGCAACAGAGCAGTAATCAGTAATGAATTTTGGTTAGGTTACTACGAGTATTTCATTGTAGTTTTACGAACTGTAGAAATTTGAATAAAGTAAAATTTTGTTGCCTTTTTATATTAATAATGACATTATTTATATATATATATATATATATATATATATATATATATATATATATATATATATATATATATAATTTATACACTACATTTTTTAATCCTTTTCCATTCGACAATATATAAATATTCAAAAAAAAACTCTTAAAAATAGACTTTTTTATTCTTTTGTAATAAATATTTAATAATAGCTGGAAGACTATCTCTTAAGAAATTAAATAATAATTTTGTAATGGACATAAATTTAATCAAATCAGATCATGTGTTCCGGTATCAACTTCAATTCCAATTATATAAATATTTCTCCTTAACAAAATACCGCCATAATATTTTTTAATGTAAATGAAAAAATTGTTTCTGCAAAATTAGTTATTAAATTCTACTGGAATATTGAATATAAAGTAGAAAATCATGACAATAAAATATTTTTTTTCAAAACATATAAGCAAATAGTCAGTAATTTTCTATTTATAATTTAATATTACGTTTTTCTATTTATTTAAATAAATAACTTCGGCTAATAATTCGATGATACGTCATCTTCTTATTTTCATGATCAGACAATCATACATTCCCAAAAATTAAGAATATTTATGGAAACCGAATGAAAAAAATATAATCATTTTAAACATTACCCTGTATTATTTTTAATATATTATAATAATAAGTTAGGTATTTTATACATGTAAAGTTGCAGAGAGAAACTGTATCACGAAGTATAACTACATGTTAAACAAATATAAATTATTTTAGTTCATTTTAAATAGTCTTACTTTTACGTTCAGGATATCATATATAATATTATGTAGTATACACTGCCATCAATTTTGCAATTTCAACTTAAAATTTAGCTTCATTTCAAATTTACATTGTCTTGAAAATGGAACAACCCATAAGCCCGGCTGCATAAAGTTAACAATAGCCAAGATGGCTGACAGAACATTTGACATATTTTCTGATTATTATGTTATAATTAATTAATAAATGCTTATTGTGAGTTAAATAACAATAGCAAAACATTATTTGTAAATGGTAATTACAACGTTTTAAATATTAAACTGTCAAAAATTTCTTAGCTGTGTTTTTTAAAATTCCAATTCAACTTTTTCTCGTAGTTTCAACGTGATTAGCTAACAACGTTTTATGCAACCGTGCCTTAATATCGAAACGTCGTCTGTTCATTAATTTTAAAAGTTTTAAAAAAGCTAAGTAATCCAAACAAAAGTACGTTAATTGATTTTCCATTCATACTGTCAAATAAAAAATTTATATTACTTATCACCAAAAATTACAAAAAACGTGAAATATAACACTAACAGATATTTTGAAATTGTTGCAGTGGTGTCAAACTGTTATCAATGTTTTTCGTGCCTACATGCTCTCTTTTTGACATCACAATTACAATCAAGGTCAAATACATCCCATTCTTGTAATACTGCGTTCTTAGGTGGGACAAGCTATAATGCAAGTACTGTTAACGCCTAAATAAATAAATAAAAATTATATATTTATTGTATTGCATGGTATGTACAAGATAGACAAAGTTATAAATTCCATGCCAAGAAGCACGACTAACATTATAAATATACTAATTTCTATATTTCTGAGACATCATAGTCATCTGCCCAAACAATCCTAATTCGATTCTGGCTAAGTTAATTGGTAGGTATCACCGATAATCCAAAATCGTTACAGTTAATCCCATAAAATAGCATCTGGTCATTATGTTTTGCTGCCATCACCTCTGCCTCCTAACATAACAGACTGCACGAAAGTTCAAGATGCATTTAAACACAGAAATAAGCACGCAAATGGTATGTATATATTATTAACAAACAATGGATACAGTTGAAGAGTTTATGGGAGTAAATGAAAGAGTAACAAAGATTTTGTATTTCAATGTTTGTATTTTTGATTAACAAAGTTTGAGGAATTAAATAACTGCAAAATAGCAATATTTCAAGTATATGCACCCTCAGAAATAGTAAGCGACGAAGAAATTGAAGCATTTCATGCGGCGATTATAGATTCTTTAAAAATCAAAAATAGAGAAGATTATAAACTACTAGTGACATAAAATTTTAATAGGAAGATTGAAGATTGACTGGAGACAACCTGGAGAGAATTCAATACGATGTCATTTCGCCTACGGTAAAAGAAACAATAGAGTGAATATATTAATTATTTTACATATAATTAATCCATAAAGCTCTAAAAGAAAGAAAGTGAACGTGGAACAGATAAATCATACAAGAACAAAATAGATATCAGACTGTACAAAAATACTAACATAATTTAAAATTTTGAAGTGAAAACAAGTTAGATTTCGGCACAGACAATAGATTAACAAGAGATACAATTGAAATAGACATAAGAAAATTTAGATTTTATAGAATAAAAATAAATAAATAAATACAATACATGATTACCACATTAAGAAAAACTAAATTTGAAATTAAAACAAATAGAAACATACAAAAATACTATGATAAATTAGAAGAAACTATGTATAGTTATAGAAACTGCAAAAATAGAAGAAAAAAAACACTTTAAAACCAAACGTGAGATTTGATAAGGACGAGGAACGAACTAGGAAAAATTCAATGCAAAAAATATAACAAACCAGGTAGAATACACCGAAATAAAGAAACTGGTAGGGATAGTATCGATTCAATAAGTTAAGAAAACTCTATTAAAAATAAGTCCAGGAGACGACAGGACTAGTAATGAAATTTGTATAACTGAAAAGATTATTTAGTGGTATAATTAAAAAGAAAGAAATACCAAAAAAAGTAACAATAATTGTACTACAAAAAAATACAAATTGAAAACTATAGACTAATAAGGTTAATGTCTAATTTCTATAACATAAGAGTATTTACGTCAATAGTTTTAAGAAATCGAAGCACAATAAGTAGTACGTTTAAATTATAAAAATATTTACACAGATAATTCAGGTTCTATACTTATGAACAAATAAAGTAGAAAAAATATGTAAAGGGTTAAGACAGGGCGATACTTTATTTATGTATATATGTTACGCTGTACAACAGGATCTTAATCTCAATTATAGTACAGGGTTCAGACTCACCGAGCCGCAGTGTGATAGCTCATATATTTTTTTAGCTTGAGTGGGATTCCAACTCGGAATCTCGAATTCCTAACGCTAGCCACAAAACCGTACTGTCGTACACCCATATTATTTATTATTACGCTTAAATACATTTGCCGGAAAGTCAATATGAATGATACGATTGCAACATAAATGGAAAACCCTAAACGCACTTAAAATTTACTGACATAATTTTGGACAATGAACATTTATATGAATTGCAAGAAATGAATAAAAAATTAGATGAAATAGAAAAGCAAGTCAGTTTAAAAATGAATATTGAAATCCACGAAAATAATATTTAATATATTAATGAAATAACATATTCGGCACAACTAAATTTATTTCTTAATAGTGAAGACAAAGAAATTAAAAAACGCATAGCAAAAGTGTGGTGAAAATTTTGAAATTTAAAATCAAAATTACAAAGTAACTATTCAAGAGAACTTAAACGTAGTGTCGAATATGAGTGTTCTTCCATCACTCACGTACGGCTGTCAAGTTTAAACAAAGTTAAATTGGAAACAACCCAAAGAAAAATGGAACGTATAATGTTAAGAGTTTAATTAATAGATTTAATACGAAATATCAAAATAAGAAATAGAACCCAAATCACAGACACGACAAATTATAAACAAAGTTGAAATAGAAATGGGCAGGGCATGTTGCAAAACTAAGGGACAATAAATGAACGCAACTTACTACGGAATGGATTCCCAAGGTGCGTTCGGCAAAAAACTTGTGTAGTGTATTGTAGTATGCAGTTCATGTGACTTCAGTGCAAATAATGCACCAAACTAATATCCGAACCATTTTGTGTTAAAAGGGAATGAAGCTGTCAGTAAATTCTAACAAATTATTATTATTATACATTAGAAATAATTTTGTAAGCTTTTAGTGATAGCAACGCATCATAATCATCCAGAAAATTAAATAAACATTTTAGTAACTTGTTACATTATTTAAAAATATATATATTTTCATAGCATTATTCAAGTTAAATAAACAGAAATATAGCTATTTTTGTATTAAGTGCGCAAAATTGATGTTTTTTTTGTTGCGCGTAAGAATGGTACTTTTAGTCGAGACCGCAGGTCGAGACAATCTAAGTCATTCGAACGTGCCAAAAAACAAGAATTTTGAACTCGAAATACAAACAACATTTTTTCTACAACTGTAAATAAAAAATAATTATTGATTTATTTAAGTAAATTGAAGGAAAACAATCAACAATAATATTAATTTGATATTATTAATGTGTTGTAACTAATGAAACCTGACAACAAATAATTTGGGAGCGTGCGCGAGAACAGTGTGCAAAATGCTCATTTTGCGAATTAGGGTGCAAAATAATGCGCAAAATATATATATGGGCTGTTATTATTATTATAACTTTTATGTAACTTCAATATTATTTAATCGTTCACGATATAAATGTGTAATATCTAACGACGTGACGACGGGAAATATTTTATATCTTAATAATTCTATTTTCTATTTCGTTTATGATGCCTGTAATCTCTAAGTAGGTAATTCAAAATTTACGTAAAATTTTATATTTTTAAATCTGACACAATTCTTTGGACAGTTTCTTGAAATTACAAGATAAATGTAGTATGTTATTAAGAATATACATAATACATTCGAAAAAGAGTACATAAGATTTCTCATTACAGATAATTATAATTTAACGAAACAATGTAAATATACTTTCACATTTTATTTTATTAACGACACAACCTTCACTTAATTCATTAGATATGCTAAAATAAAATTATTAATAGTACATATTACCGTTAAGTTAACTATTTAGCTATTTTACAAAATATTCGGTTGATTTACAAACTAATCATTTTATTATTTTATGACGTCAAAGTGAATGTCGATTGTAGTTGTTTTCAGTCATTTCAATTAGTTTAATCAAATAAATCCATTTTAATTTGTTTGTATAGATAATGATATACTTTAGTACACTTTTTAGGAAACTAAAATAATCTGAACACGATTCCACTGAGGTATCTACCCCAACTATCCTACGAGTATTTTATTATATGTCCTAGGATAAGTCGTGCAAAAATATTATTAAAAATACCGGTCTGCTTTCAGAAAAATTGGGAAACGATGATTTAGTACATTGTCTACATTTGTATTATTGAATTCTATTCGTTTATTATTGTTGTTATTCAATATTTCGTGCTAATATTGAATAAGTATATTTGTTTAAGTGCGTGAATAAGATAAAAATTGCCCCACTTGGCAAATTGGGAGAAGTGTTTTTTATCAAAGAACAAATAAAAAAAGTTTGCTACCCAATGATGGGGAGTAGGTGAAATTGCTATTCTACTCTCGTGAATACAATATTCAGTAGCTAACAATTTGTTTTTAATAACTCGACTGCATTTCTATCATAAAACAAAAATAAAACCACACGAATTTCAAAAGATTGTCTCAAATTCAAAATACATGCATCATACAAGATCAGATAAATGCCTATTAGTGTTGTTATACTTATAATTTAATTATTAATATATTAGAAATAACTCTCAAACAAGTGGCACTAAAATATTTACTTCATGTCAGAACTCTGTTTCATAATCAGTACGTTGAATATTCTTTGCTGGTTAAAGAAAACATGTCCCACAGTAGATCAATTTTTCATAATTAAATTGCAATTTTTACTGTACTAAATGAGTTTTAGATATTTTCATATTAAAAAATAAATATACATTTATAGAAGAGGTACGTGCCCAGTAGTATCGAATGGGATTGTGATTTTGAGAGCACGGCTTCGATTCTCAGAACCGACAAACAAGTTTTACCACATTAGAATTATCCCTGTGGCTTCCCCTCTACGCCCCATCCCTATACTGTAAAAGGCGTGATGATATATTTATTTATATATTTATTAAGAGGTATGTATAATCTTGATGCTAGAAAATACGTAAAAATAGTAAGGTGAGTATCTTGTTATGTAATTTATTATTGCTATCCTTGCATTATTATGATAATTTTTTTTAAATCAATATTTAATAAATATTAATAAAATTTTCGTAATATTAACCCTTTTCACTCCAGCCTAAATACTTATAGAGGATACCAATAACTCCAACACTATATTAGTTACATACATACATAGTATACAAGTACATGCATGTAATGTAAAAATGTCGCAATTACGGCGACAACGGAGTGCAAAGGGTTAATCTTATCTTTATATTAATGATATTTATAAATTTTAAGATAACGATAATACAAAATAAAATTGAGAATAAAATTACTACTTATTGCTTTTCAAGTATTTATACCATTATACTTTTAAAAGATTATTTAACAAATTAAACAGCCACAATTTCAGTACTACTTGATGTTTAAATAGGTTGCTATGTCCAATTTGATATCATAATTATTTACTGGATACTTGAGAGTTGTAAAATACTGACTTCAAGTTTCTATTTACTTGAGACTTACGGTGTACAATATATCAATATATTGGATTAGGGAGATGAAAACCTGGAGTTAGATACTGATTTTCATCACAATAAATGACCCTTTTGCTAATATTTTCAGGAATCAAAATTAGACGGCTAATAACCGCACACGGAAAAATATATTAATGTTCGAGATCTGCGGCGTACCATACTCACTAATTGGAGATATTGTTATAATAGGTAAATTTATTTATTATTATGTTAAGTGAACGAAATAACAATGGTACCAAACATTCGATTCCATATTATTTATTTAAAGCATACCTATTTAAAAATAAATGTAATTGGTGCAAGTTGCAAGGGTTTGTTAAGACAACTATTTACTCACCGAATAACGGTTCTCTCTGTGGCTTTATATTATAATGTACCATGCATAATTTTTAAAATAAACTTATTGTTATTATATTACTTAGAAATCCCATGGAAGAGCCATAGTCTTCTTATTGTCAGCGGTGCATTAACTACCAGAACTCCAATGTATTCACACCTCCGCAAGTATAATAACAATTCGCTGACGATCTCATGTCACATCGTATATGTTCCAACGTGTTGTGACCCACCAGCATTGCATGCTGTGCTATTACATTAGAAGATAGTGGCAGCGAACAGGAAGTGCTCGCTGCTCGTGAGCCGGAGACACGCATGGTGGCTGCTGCGGAAACCCACGACCCGTACGTCTCTGTTGGTGATGCTGACTGCTGACAATTGAGTGCGATGTGATGCAGAGGAAATGAGACAACTTTTGTGTTCGGGCAACAATAATTAGATATGCTTTGCTCATTATTGTAAATCATTGTTTTAACTAATTCCAACTAATATAACCATTAAGAAGATGTAATAATATGATATATGATTTGTGGCTAATGGCAATTTAGGAGATTTATTTACTATCAATAAATAATAAAATTTATAGAGCCATTTCTAAACTGATAAATTTTAATTTAAAAAAAAACATATTTATTTATTCAAATTATATTTTTGTTGCTAAAGAGTAAATGATTCAGGTTGTCAAAAGTCATGAAGCACGGAATAAATAATTTTACTACTCATATAACATAATGCAGATACCCAGATTATAATTTTTTTTTTTATTAAAAACAAATTTAATGACCCTTAAACTTCTAAATTTTTTTAAACAGCATATGTTAGTATACTAGATTAGTTGAAGTATAATTAGTAGTAGTGCTTTAAAGGAAGCAATATGAACAAAAAACAGACAAATTACAAAAGACCTAAATAAACGCTTAAAGAGTGCATTTTAAAATTATATTATTTACATGCGTATTGTATTCAAAAATACAAGTATGCCATATGTCGTCCTTGCAAGTAATTGTGTTAAATATCTTGATTTCAAGAAGAAGCAAGAATTTACGTTCTCAAATAAGGAAAAAATGGTAATGTTTTGTCATATGACATGAAGTACAGTGATGATCTGATGATGATAAATTCAAAGTTTATTTTATGACAGAAAAAATCGGGTGACGCCTGTATTCTAAATAGGGACCTTTTGCTTGACGGGCAAATATGCTAACAGCTACACCACGACACCCAGGTACAAAGTATGGCGGAATCGAATTCTTCTGTCATAGTACAGCATCGATCTTAAATCTCCTACATGATAGGAATTCACAACGGATTTCGTCTACAACGAAACGTTAACTGATATGAAAGAAATCATCCCTTGAAGTAATATTTTGTTATGACATGATTGAAAGTTCAGTGATGATGATAAATTCAAAGTTAAATTTATGACAGAAAACTTCGGGTGATGCCTGGTTTAGAACAAGGGACCTTCTGCGTCACCCGAATTTTTCTGTCATGATGTTTCAACTTCTAATTTAAAGATGTTAATCGTGAAATCTCAAAGTTAATTTTTGGTAGTGAAAATTAGTTTTAGGGAAACTAGATATTAATGATTTTTAAATTATTACACTAAATACCTGCACCACATTCAGTCATAAAATGAATTGCGCACATACATAAATGTATACGATACCATTTATTTAAAGAAAACTAACATTGTTTTCATCAACCTACTTTATTTTTCCAAAATTATAAACAAAGTAAATAAATATATCATCAAACCTTTTACCCGCCGTAGCAAATTTCGTTGTGATATATTTTGCGGGTGAAGTTCCGATACCAGCCGTCAAATCATGGCCTCCAAAGATGTTAGTGGAGGACGAACCACAAGGGTAATTTTAATATGAAATAAAGTTTGTTGACTGTGGGAATCGAATCTATAGGTTAACTCGTTTTCATTGCACTATCTTACAAAATATATTTAAGAAATTAAAAGTTAGCAAAACTTTAAATGCTATCACAGCAAACATATTTTATATTTAATAGATTTGTTAAGTTAATGATCCAAAATGTAACTAATTTCATAAAATCGCAAAACAAAACAAAATTAGTACCAAAACAAATTATATTTTGGTTTTAAAATTTTAATTGGTTACCTTGAAAAATATCAACATGATTTAAGTTAAAGAAAAATATGAATTTTGTGAGTACTATTTTAAGTCTTGATATTTTGTAATAAACTACATGAGCTATTTTGATAACAATTAATTTATACTCTAGAACAGTTTTTATAGATTATTAGTACATTTGGAAAATAAAAACAAAATAATGCTCATTATCAGTCTGTTTTTTTAAAATTATTATTATTATTGAAAGCGATATAAAAACTATTTAATTATGACATACTTTACAATGGTTTTATAAGTAGGTATCCATCAGTCCAACATTTCATAAAGTCAGAATAGCACGAATGAACAAACAATAAACAAGGCTCCCATTTCGCAGTTAAACTGCAACTTCGCTTACAAGTCAATTTCCAGCCCATTGGCTGAAATTAACTTTGCGTCTACCATAATGACTCTGACGCACATGTCCTTGAATCAATTTTCAACGACGCGGCTTTACATTTGGATGTCAGATGAAACTGAAGGTCTGGGGTCTAGACCGATCGCACAGTTGCAGTGTATTCGTTTAATAATGATATTTACATTAACTGATACTAAAATGCATTAGGTAAATATAAATTTAAAAAAAAACTATAAACATATCATCACGCCTTCTATCTATTACTTGGCGACGTTCGTGAAGTGCAATTACTAAAATATATATATATATTTAAAATATATACTTCTTCATCTGGTATGCATGAATGTATGACAGAATGGCAGAAGATAACAATGTACTTTATGAATGGCACGAATTAATTTGTCTATAAATACGATACTAGACTTATTGTAATATCTTTTGTCTTTTATGTCCATGAAGCTGAAATGAGTCATAGACCTCTCTACAATGTAACTGGAATTTTGTGAGACTTAGCCAAGTGTTTAGTTTATATTTTATGTAACTGGTTCGTTATTTAACACCATTTTTCAACTGCACATTTGTATTTATTCATTTAATGTGGATATATATATATATATATATATATATATATATATATATATATATATATATATAGAGAGAGAGAGAGAGAGAGAGAGAGAGAGAGAAAGGCCATGCAATTTAAGAGCATGATATTTTTGGATTCAAAATTGAACGAAAATAAATTTATCGTAGTTCCGGTGCTTTTACGGAAATGAGGGTGATGGGTGTGGGTTGTGGGGATAATGGTAGGCGAATCGACCATCGGAAACCTGACAATGCCACAAGAACTACACGTCACCAAATTAAACTTTATCGCTGGTCACCGCATTACTATTTTATATTTATATACTTGGATGCATACTGATTTCTACCTTCATAATTAGGTGAAAATAATTGAATATACTAACCTACGGTTTGGGAAAAGTATGTACGAATACTAATCGTCACTTTATTCAAAAAAAGCATGAATTAATATTACTATATCATTTATATTAATATTATATTTCTTCAAGGAACTAATTTCATTTCATCACTGATGCTATTAGTGTTGCGATGAAATGTGAATAGCAATGAAAACTTGTCTTCTGCATCAAAATATGATTAAAAATACTAAAGAGAAAGGTTTAGAAAGAATTAATTCTTTTCTAATGTAGAAAAGTAAACTGGTACCCGATACCGCAATATGAGTTTCGTGATTCGTGCCACACGTATGAATTAATATCCTCTTGTTTACTATGTTAAATTACATTTAAACATTGATGTAATTTTCTAAAGTTATGTTAATAACAATTTTTTTTAATTATTTCTTTATTTAAGTAACTATTAAAGTTAATGTGACACTCGATATTCGAAACGTCATTTCTCTTGAATTACTTCCCACCCTTTCCAGACCACAACAAATATTTGTTTAACTTAAAATTATTTCATATAAATATGCAACTATATTTGACATGAATGAATAAATACAACCTTGACTACAAATATTAATAGTTCACATTTACTTAAAGTTTTCAATTTACATCAATATTTCTTATCATTAAAATCATTGAACTTTGATTACACGTTATTCTTTCCGATGACTTATTTCATGGATTTATTAGATTTAAAAAATAAATTATTGGCAAGATTAGGTAGATAAAGTATATTAAATAGCGAATACCCATTGGAATAATAATTACAAGAGTATACAAGTACTTTAAAAATACAACCTTATCAGTTCACAGTTTTAGTGATAACACGCTAAACTGATTAAATATACGTTACATTGCCTGCCACATTGGCAATTACGAATACTTTTAAACATTTTTCTCAAATAAATTACTAAATACTAATTTTTACCTATTCTAATGTTTTTGATCCATTGTTCCTAATATTATTTATACATCGAAAAAGTAGTCTTCAAATAAATATTATTATTAGAAACACTTTCAAATATTGTGTACTATCTTAACAAGGGAATCAAAAATATTAAATTATTTTAATTTTATTAAAATAGTTTTTATGTTCATAGGTATTATTCATATTTGTTGTTTACGTAGGTAACTTTATACTTGTTAGTATTATAAAGAAATACTTTAAAGTTTCTTATACGTATGTCCTACAAAGGGAAAACATTCTTAAACTATATAATACTTAGTAAATAATTCTTACCTTAAATAAGCGTTTAAATAACACTGATTTGATCAAAATGTATAGAAATTCATCACCAAATAACAAACGTATACACTTATGCACTGATAAACAAGGAATGAAACCGGCAACCTCAAACAAAGCTAAATCGGTTGATTTCGGCTTTACTTCGGCTACGTTCGTAATCTAACAGGTGAAACCACAGAGACGTAATCAGTTAGATTTTATTAGAAAAAAGTGTGATGTAGAATAAAATATAGCTAGGTTAAAAATTATAACTCGTGTTTATTTACAGCAATATTTACAAACAAAATATTTATTAAATAATGTCATCAAAATTTATATGCTACTAACTCTCCATTTAATATCAACTAAAAGGTTCTAATTTGTTTCAATTTCCAAAGATATTTTATTAGGAATGATCAAAATTGCTATAATAACACGGAAAAGTGGCAGTATTATCCACAGCAATAAATTTAAGGAAATAAAATTGAATTTCGATACTGCGTGGATAGATTTTATCAATTAATTAGTAAATTTAATCATTTAAAAACCATAATACTTCTTTATTTACAATAACGCACAAGGGCATAAAAACAAATTTATCTTCAACCTTCATAACGATAAATAAAATGCAAAGAGAATAATATTAACATGGGATGTGTTTATGATTAAGAACAAAATAAAAAGTTACGAGAAACAAGAAGATAATCTATGAAAGAAAATGTTTACTACTCATAACCAAATTTAATAGAATTTAAATTAGGCTTGAATATTGATTTAGCAGTAAACAAAAATGTGAAATAATAATGTCTGATTGAAATTGAATTCAGGCTATTTTGACAATTCATTAATTATACTTCCGCGCACACCGTTGATAACTTGTGTCGGTTTGATGAAGAGTAATTACTTTAATATTAGTCACTACTTACAACAAATAATCTCTTCTAAAATTGGCAGTTGTTGTTTAATGGGAAAAGTTGTTCTACATTTACAATAAATTTTGAAATATATATATATATATATATATTTTTGGTAATTTAACCAACCTTGTGTCTCTTACGATTTTCGAAATTCCAATGTTCATTAAAAAAACCCTTGATACATATGCCGGGGGTCTACTTTATGTATCAGTAAAATTTTAATTTGGTGACAGGTTCTTACCTATTAATTCAAAAGATATTTGGAATTAAAAAGTGTATCTAACGAGTCCAAATTTATTAATATAATACGTTCTTGTTATGAGATAAGCGTAATTAAAAGTGACATTTTATGGCTAATTACAGATTGTCATAAAAAATAAATATTATGTTGACAGATCTGGCAAATGATTTCTTTTTCTCGCGGTACTTTACAAAAGCTTAATGATGGAAATTTTAAATTATATATATCTTGTGACAGAAAACATACTAAATCAATAAATTTGAGGTCATTGGGTCCAATTTTTAATTTTAAAATACCTTTGTATTTACTGTTTTTTTTTAAATAGGGAAGAAACTATCATCAAATGAATATAAGCACTGTATTTCTATATACATATTTAAAAAAAGTAGACACTCGCTATGTAGGTGGCCCAATATTATATATATATATATATATATATATATATATATATATATATATATATATATATATATATATATATATATATATATATGTATATTATAAATACAATTATAATAATTATACTACGCATGAATTTACTTTTTATATAAATTATTGTATCTCTAGTATACATATTTTATTGTCACGAAAATTCTTTATATTTATTAAAATTGACAGTAATGGCAAAAACTAAACACTCTTATAAAAAATTAGTTTCTTTCTCTTGTGCTTGCGCATTTTTTCATTCCAAACGTGAGTAATCTGATATTTAAACGTTAACAATATAGAGAGAGTAAATTTTTGCGAAACAATAGCCTCAGGGTATTTTCATTAAACGCCCCCTTCCAACTAATGTTAAAAATAAAAAGTGACATATTTTTTTGATTTCATCATGTTAGCTGTGTTTGCATCGAACCGACAGAGCGTGGCGCTAATATAGCACAGTTCATATTTACACCAAATTGAGCTACGTGGCGGACGGTGTCGCTAGCGGTCACGCTTGCTTTGGGTGCGCAGCAATCGACGGGGCGGGCGTACGGAAGCACTGCAGTAAGAACGCAGTATATACAACGAAAGCTATAGAAATAGCGATCAACGCGTACATGAAAATGTTCAACTCGGGCTGCCGAAAACGATTCTTCCGCAGCCATTCCAGTACGTCTTTTTCTGACATCAAGTCTCCTGTAACATATAACAAATGTAATCCAATATATAAAGTAATGTATTAATTTATAGATACAGGCTGTAACATAAGTAAGAAATTTGATGTTATATCCTAAAATGGTCAACCTTGCGATGTGCTACACCACCTCCGATTTTGATGAAACTTTGTTAAAAGTTTCTTCTCAGCGTCCTAATTATGGGAAAAATACTAACTATTGGCGGTCGGAATCGTATGACCTTGAAATCAATGTTTATTGTTTTTAATTCGGTAAACCTACAGGAGAGCTACTTCACCTTCGATTTCGCTGAAAATTTGTGAAAAGTTTCCTCTCAGCGAGCAGAATATAGGAAAAATACTAACAATTGGCAGTCGAAATAATTTGACCTTGAAATCGAAAACAAAACACCAATAACCATGCCTAACCTAGTACAGAACGCATTTTTATGGTAAAAAGAAATAAACGTAAAGTAAATTATACTAAAAATACTAACAATTGGCGGTCGAAATTATTTGACCTTGAAATCGGGGTTTGTTTGTTTTTATACGTATTATTCAATGTAGTGTGTGTGCGTATGCGGATGTGCGTGTGTATGTGTGTGTGGTGTTTTTTTTCACATAAAAATGAGTTCTGTGCTAGATTAGGCATGGTTATGGGTGTTTTTTTTTTCGATTTCATAAACATTGATTTCAAGGTCATACGATTCCGACCGCCAATAGTTAGTATTTTTCCCATAATTAGGATGCTGAGAGGAAACTTTTGACAAAGTTTCATAAAAATCGGAGGTGGTGTAGCACATCGCAAGGTTGACCCCTAAAATAATCATTTAATCTAAATAATTAAAAATAAAACGTTTCCAGAGTTTATGATTACGAATATTTTGACAAGATCAGATATTATTTACTGATTTTCATTTTTTAACACTGAAGAAGGACGACATGTTTTAACACTGAAGAAGGACGACATGTTTTAAAATGGAATGTTATGATCGCAACAATAAATACTTTAACTAAAGCTTGCAGCATTTGACGTTGTTATTTCATTAATTGTCAAAGTTAATAATAAAAATTATTGTTTGGTCGTTTTCTACAGCATTCTCAATCCCAATTTTTTTAAAAAACCATATTTCGTTTCCTTGCGTAGAAAACAATTGAGCAACAAATAGATATTCATTGGATTCTGTTTTTAATACTTAACATTTTTTGTATTTACACTTTTGGTCTAATTTAATTAGGGAAGCAACAATAATAATTTTTTTAAATACCATTGTATTTTCTAGATATGGTGTATATATTCATCACGGTCAGTTGCCCATTTTTACAGCCTAGACGGTTTATTCTATTAATTTTAAACTTTTTTTAATCAAAATCGGAGGGCTTTTTAAAATGCTTATTTTTTTGTACACATGATGTGTAAGAAATCTTGGTATACATGCAATTTTTGGGCAAAATTTACTAAGAGTGTTGCGGATTTGATTTTTTTAAAGAACATATACTGACGTTATGACATTGTTCAGTGGACATGTCGCATCTTTCATTAAAGCTTATCTATATACTAAATGTTTCAGAGTAGTTTTGAATTATTTTACGCATATTGGGGGAATGAGGAGATATTTTATTACATTTATATATTTCAAATATGTACATTTAATAAATAATTTTTTGACAGTTCATCATGAAATTGGGTTTAAGATAATACGTCAAATTGACAAGTTTTATAAAATTTACAGGAAAACTCAAATAAACTTGTTCTCGGCAATAATATACAGTGGAATCCGCTTATAGTGGAAATTCGCTTATAATGAACATATACACTGAGTCTCAACTAAATGCATATTTCACCTAATGTAAGTCAATTTGCATAAAATGAACCCGCATATAGTGAACATTCTGTTATAATGGACCAAATTTACTCATTAAGTTTACTATAAGCGAAGTTAGGTCGATGGGCAACTCTGACACTTCAGGCACAACGTATGAGATACTTCCCCATGATGTTAATGTAATGAGTATGTTAGTCCAGACTGGCAGTTTCGTGTGTATTGTGTCAGTAAAAATAAGAAACGTTTTTCTTATATAATAAATGATAAATTCAAGATAATTCAACTTTGTCAAAATCTACCGTTTCTAATATATAGAAAAACCGAAATAAAATGATAAATGCTTTAAAGAAAATGCGCCTCTCGTCATACACTGATGTAGAAGAAATGCTGTTTAAGTGATTTCAGCAGAGAAGTGCAAATAACATTCCAATAAAAATTAAAACAATAAAAGGTATACTTTCGTTATAGTGAACCAAATTTCTGGTCCTTTAAAGTTCACTATAAGCGGATTCCACTGTACAGTAAAACCAAGTTAAAAAGGTAATTTGAATAAAAGATTTCAAAACTTATATCCGAGATTTTCAATAGTTTTGTAATAAAATTTCGTCCACATCTCATTGAGCGTTGAAAATTATAGTTCTATTCTGTTGCATATTTCCATATTATAAATTTACTATATAGGTTGGAAAAAAATTAAATATTTATGTTAGAGGTCAAGTTTTTATCAACACAATAAAAATTGTATGACATCGCATGTTACGATAAAATAAAGCATGATGTTACAAATTTGCTGGGCTCCGTTGGATGAAAATACCCCATAATGAATTTTATTTTTCAATGAATAATTGTTTTTTCTGTTAAATTATTCTGAAACATGCTACGTTTGGTATAGAGATGGACATGTCGAATCTTTTTAATGAGCCGAATCAGCGGATCTCGATCTCGAAAAGATCCGACTCACAGACTCAGCTCTTTGAGACCTGGCAATTCAGTCATGCAGCGGAACGAGACGGAACGCGGTGTCTCGGCTGTCGGTTTCTTAACTCGGATGCACGAAACTTCACGAATCGTAAAGCGAATGAATGCTCTATGGTGTACACACTCGGAGTATCTATCAATCGAAACGGCGCGGCGCGCAGTACTGCAACAGTCACTGAGCCGAGACCCGGATCTTTTTCATTCAGTGATCTGATTCACTTCGTTCACGGAACTGTACCGGATCAATAGAACTGATCGGTTATGATATCATAGGAAAAATATTGGAAGAGGAGAACGAAATATAAAATAGAAATAATTTTTAAAAATCATGAGCATTCACCGGGATTTTAATCCCGCCAGATTTTAGTAATCATAGTACCTTTCACACGGTACGAGATTGTAATCATCTAGCATATGAAAAGTTTTGGGTTCAAATCCCGGCGAATGCTTATGATTTTTCAAAATTATTTCTATTTTATATTTACGATCAGACTTTAATATCAATAACTTAATTCTTACATGAAATTTAAAAAAAATTTAAATTCTTCAATTGCTAATTGTTACGGCCGAAAAAGTATTCCGAATCATATTGTGTTTGGTGTCATATGAAAAGGCTTATAAAGGCTGGCATGCAGAATGATTTTTTTTCGATCGGCAATTATTTAAATTAATGATGTTCTGAAATATATCGTGCTTGGTGTGATATGAAAGGGCTTAGAAAGAGATTTTAAATAATATCAAATGAAATATTTTAAAGTTAAATTCCGAACAGAATGGTCAAAAATTGTGGCCAACTGTTTGCCAATTGTTTTTCCTATCGTTTATGGTATCATAATATGGTTTGAAGAGAGATTTGGAGCAGGATAATTAAAAATTATGTTCGACTGATTGACAATTGTTTTTCCTAAAGATAATTAAAAACCTATTGTGTTTGATATCAAATTAAAGGGTTTAGTATTAAATGAAATGTATTAAAAAATATTTAGAGCAGAAGGGTAATAAAATGAGACAAATTGATTGTCAATTACTTTTTCAAAAGTCAATTGAAACGTATCGTGTTTGATATCAAATCGAAAGTTTTGTAGAGAGATATCGAGTATAATAATTAATAATTATCGACTGATTATCAATTATTTTTCCTAAAGGTATTTAAAAATTTGTAACGTTTAGAATCAAAAGAAAGGTTTTAAAGAAAGATTTTAAGCAGAATTATCAATGTTACGACAGATTGATTGTCAATTGGTTTTCCCAAAAGTTAATAGAAATATATAGTGTAGAGTATTAAATTAAATGTATTGGAAAGAGATGTCAAGTTGAACGGTCCAAAATTGTAACCAAGTGTTGTTTCTAAAAAGCATTAGAAACCTAAAGTCAAATTAAAAGTATTGAAGAATAGAAAATTTTTTTTTTCAATCTTAATAATAATGTACTGGCTGGTCTATGGCATCTCACGTGTCCGGAATCGAGAAGTTTCTAGAAAGATCCAGTAATAGGTTGTATACTATAACGAACGTAACGGACAAATCTGTACGGCCAGTCTGCGTCATCTCACGTGCTCGCTATTGAGAAGTCTCCGGAATGTTCCAGTAACAGGCAAGGAGACATAAAAAGTCCACGCGTCGAGAGAGTGAAAACAATTCAACGGTAGCAGTTGAAAATAAATCCATCATCGTAAATAAATATCGCTTGGCTAGTGTAAATAAATAATAGTGTACTGTTTGTGTATTATTTAACGTTGTTGTCAGTGTTAGTGTGCAAGATTTGGTATTAGTTATTTTTTGTTATAAACAGAGTGTGTACTTTTATTTTCATTATTATAATTATTATTATTTTGTTGTTATTAATATCTTTTGGTTTAAATAAAAAGTGTTGAAACCCACAAACGTTACAATAAATATGTTTTTTTTTATATTCTACTAAGTTTTTATAATTTTGCAATAAAAATAATTAATTTACTCTATGATATTAAAATAAAATTACCCGATTCCCGGGAAAACTCGGGATTTTACAAACTTTTAATCTCGAGATTGAAAAAATCTTCGGGGACAGCTCCCACTACTGACAAATGAAGTTCAGCTATCCGGTTAAACCATTCTTTAAATTATATATTTTTCACAGCATCGTCACTGAAGCCTATTGAATCTAAAGAACTGTTCCAGTTTGTATAAAACTTGACATAGTGACGGCATGTGAAAGTTTAATTTAAAGTTTATCACTGCTTTAAATCGCAGTACATTTGTTTCGTAATTTAAAGCATGAATCAAATAATTACAATTATTAAAAATTATTCAGTCAATGTCGATAGGTCGAAATATAAGCTATAAGTTTTAACATATTTAATCGCATTTATATAGTGCTCTACACAAAATTTATTTTTTTTAATTTGCCTCCGGGGTATTGTCGCAGAACTTAGTATAAAGGTATTTTCCTTTTACATTCTACTTTGGGGTAGGTAGCACTGTACTGATCATAAATCCCCTCATAAGGGAAAAAAACTTTTAAAGAGAGAGGAAACAGAATATGTCTGTCCTTTATCTGTCAGTGTTGTTTTATCTAGTATATGCTGGAACGTTTTTCGTATTTTTTCTGTGATAAGGTAATTAGTGTTAAATAGATTTAAAGACAATTATGGTAATTAAAAATTTAAAACAAATCGTTTGTAATGTTCACCAACTTTCGAAAAAGTGCGTCTTTTACTCCAAAATTTTCGTTGTGCTTCGCGAGGGCAGAAACGAAAAAATCTGTGTTGATAGTAGCTACGAAAAAAAATGCCATCCTCTCTATATCACGTCTTGTATGTTTCAAATTTCACCCGTCTAATTCATCTCTTTAAAATTCACTTTTTACAAATATGCCATAAGTGCTATAGACTTTTAGAAATTTCGCTTCATTGGCTCTTTTAAGTAACACACCTCTTAACTCTATACCGATAAAAAGTAAGTAACACGTCCAGTAAAATCGGTTTAAAAAAATAAACAAAATGAATTTTTTTTAACTCTGCTTCTATTTATTTAAACCAAGTTTAAAATTTAATTATTGACGGTATAATTGTCCAATAATTATACTATTAAAAAGAAAAAATAATATTTTTTTAATAGCAGCAGAATAATTATTAATCAGAATATTATTCAGTACGTGTATATTAAGTGCCAGAAGTTATATATCACTGAAACAGCAAGATGAATATTCCCCATTCACAAATTCATTCTGTTTGTATAAACTAAGCTAAATTGAATCTGTCATCGTTGGTAGAAACAAGGACCTACCAATAACAATCTATTAACTAAAATAATACTCAAATCTGTTTTGAGCTGAGTCTAAATTTCGATTAAAAAAATTGCTGTTTGATCAATTCAATTGAATTATTATTTAAAAATATAAATACCTATCTTACCAATTCTTATTTATGTTGACATTTATAATTTACGTCCTGATAATTCCGCGTTTTGTTGGAACTAAAAAGTAAGTAAATAATTACCTCGAAATATGCTAGGGAATCTTTTGCGAAAATAAACTATTGCTGGCAATTTCGTAACCCCCCATTTTCTGGCATATCTCGGATCAGCCATTTTCACAAATGTAATATCAAAATTATCTGTTTCCCCATCAATATTTTCTAATTTTTCTAATACGTTCTTGCTGTCCGCTGTTTCCGAATCATCTAAAATAATCAACAATATTGTTTAATATACTAAATATCTTAAAGAATAGTATATTCTTAAATCCTTACAGAAAAATACAGTCACAAATTCATTTTCGTCCAATAATTTGTCAAGCATTTTCTTGTTAACTTCTTCAATTTCATTTTTAATTTCAAATACATCTTGCGAAGTTAACCATGAAAGAACTTTATCAGCTTGATGTAGATCTCCGTCAAAGAGCATTGGAACTTTTTTACGGAAATACACCAGTGATGGTAAAGTAATAATGTTGTATTTTTCTGCTGCTTCAGCACTGTTAATTTTTACAAAATCGATTCCGAAGAGATCTGCTTCTCCATCGATATCTTCTAGTTCTTCCAAGATATCTTCACATTCAGGACAATCGTCGTCATCTATAAATATTACCTAATTCTATTAATAGATTCTAATAAAATAAATTACCATAAAATAGAAATATATATTATAACTAATACTATTAAAATATTGTAATGTTTAGTAATTATGACACATAATACTCTCAGTCTCACAAAATTGAATTTTGTTTTGTTTTGCGAGACTTAGCCAAGTGTTAATTTAATATTTTTTATTAAACCTAGTTTCACCAAGTGTATGGATGACAATTAATTTTGTCTTTGTTGTTATTTAAATTGCTATTGCGTAGCTTTTCCTTTTTTCGGTAGATGGCATGGCCTGTTCCACAGAACTTCTCATGTCATCTTACCGTTTGATAGAGATCTTATTCTCTGCTGGCACAGTCTTTCGTCACCAGCTTCTTCACGTGAACTTCGTTCTAGGTAAGGAAGTTAGTTGTACCATACTGATGAGCTCTAATAAGAGCGAAACGCGTCTATGGTTACTAACTGTGCTGGCCAGCCTCTGACGATGCCCTTGACTTGGAGGCTGAATTTTGTGAGACTTGTTTATTTAATATTTTTTATGGTATATGAACTTTATTATTTTAATACATAACTTATTCGGTTATTTCAGAAACGACATAATGTGACTGAGATTTGAGAAAAATATAAACATCGTTTTATTAAATCGATTTTTATTATTATTTTTTATCTGTGAAACATTCTTTTACATCATGGTTATACGAGATCAAATTTCGGTGAGGTTTCTTTGAAAAATATTCACAAATATCATTTTTGTAAACTGCAATTTAATAGTTGATTTTGGTGTTTTTTTCCTTTGAAAGTGCCAGAATAATAATTAAAAATTATTTTTCTTTGTTATATATATACAGGGTGGTGAATCGAATTGCGCACCATAGCGTTTTCAATGCTATTTTTCAAATGTTCAATTATTGGCTTCCCTAATTATTTTATGCAAAAAAGCTTCAAATAAAAGTTTTAGGGCATACTTTTTTGCATCTAAATCAATAAACATAATTTCTATTACATGCTTTGTAACGACAGAAATTAAATATTAAAATGTCGAAAGTTGTGTTGACAGCCATGGAATTGAACAAAAATTAAATAAATGCTTGGCGTTTTAACGTCAACGATTGACATAAAACGTCCAACGTTGTCGTTTTGACAGATAAAACGCCAAACATTTATTTATTTTTTGTTCAATTCCATGGCTGTCTGTATTTTCAACACAACTTTCGGCATTTTAATATTTAAATTCTGTCGTTGCATGCAATAGAAATTATGTTTATTGATTTAGATGCAGAAATTTATGCCTTAAAACTTTTATTTGAAGCTTTTTTGCATAAAATAATTAAGGAAGCCAATAATTGAACATTTGAAAAATAGCATTGAAAACGCTATGGTGCGCAATTCGATTCACCACCCTGTATATATATATATATATATATATATATATATATATATATATATATATATATATATATATATATGTATATGTAGTAAATATTTTTGGAATGAAAATTATTGTTATTTTAAATTAGAACCGGAATGTTCTCTAAAAATAGCATAAGTGCATCATTTAGTGTTGGGATGGCTCATGTGCAACGTTTCATTCAATGTTAAACAGGATCTCAAATATTACGGTTAATAGACAAACAACACATTTACTTTCAGCAGAGGTGTTTCCTTCATAAGATCAAATGAATATTAAATAAATAAATATATCACGCCTTTTACCCATTACTGGGTGTTGCACTCTGCCTAAGCAGATCTCGGTAAGTGATATATTTTTTCGCGTGAAGTGCGGTTACCAGTCGTCAAATCACAGCCCCCAAATATATTAGAGATGGAGGAGCTACAGGGGTAGATTTAAATTGGACAATATTGACTCTTCAAAAATATTTAAATGCGAGGAACAATAAAAATTTTATAATAAGAAATGATAGTCTAGACAGCGAATAATGTTGGAAACACGATAAATTTTGACAGTACTTGTATACGATAATATTACCAGTGCAAGTGAATAATAGTATATTGTGTCATAAAGAAAGATATAGGCATATTACATCTCGAAGATTTCTAATGCAGCACAGGCCGTTAGATTTCTGTATGACACAAGGTATTTTTTCGCATACAAGAGAAACACGTTATTAAATAAAAAAGAGATAATTTCATGTAGAATGCAACCCAAATATGAAAATGCGTCACTGTCCTGTTTACAACTGAAAATATGTTAATAAGTAAGAAAATATTCTCAAAGATAGCACATAACGTACCTTTTTACATATAATCTAAAATTTCGAGTTCGTTTTAAAAATAATTTTTATATAATAAATAAATAATTTTAAATTACATTCCTATTTACTTAAATTTAAATAAATAATTATATTTGTCAACTTATAATGTAGTTTGTATAATCAAATTAATTTCACTTTCATTTAATCTGTTAGATTGTACGCGTGAAAGATAAAGCCGGATTCGGAGTTCACGTAACGTAATTTAACTTAACATATCCGTAACGTAATATATGTTTATTTCAGCATTTGCAGTTAATTTTATTTAAAAATATTGGAAGAAGTAGATGTTATTGCTTGTGTCACCGCTGTTTGCTTTGAAATAATACCCGATATCTGAGCAATTTTTACCCAACAATTTTCTTTTTCAAATTATTTTTAAAATCTTTCAATGATTTATTAAACAGAATCATTCATTTTTTCTATTATTAAGATAGCAAAAAAAAAATAAATTAATTTATGAATTAATCAATTGAATTATGACAGATGACAAATAGCTCTGACCAGTTCCGACATTAACCGAAGTATTCCGATTACGTAGAAACTATATGTAATTTAACTTAAGATATAAAATTTGATTAAATATATCAAAAGTTATAATAATAATACTTTACGGGACCTTAAGTTACATTAACTGTAATATACTATATTGCGTTTTATATATTGAATATTTTATTAAGTTTAGATAAGTCACGTTACATGAACTCTGGATCCACCTCAAAGGTAAGAATACACTACGACTTTCACGCAGGTGTTACACAAAAGCACAGCATTGAATAATCTTCCGTCACACTGAGTCGTTCTCCGTATGTCACTGCGATTCGTTTCTAATTTCCTGATATTCATATAAAGCTTTGTCATCGTCTAAGTTACAAAACGTCATTGTATATATGCACGTCACTCGCTCCGAGGATTTCAGAATGTGAGCGTATTATCACGATACGTGAACTCAAATGATTTTACATGAAGCGTCAAAGTGTTAAGACCGGTATATCCCATTGATTTATATTGCTAGAAGACACACTATTTTCATTTGCTGCATTCAAATTATATCACATGATATTGTCGTTTATAAAATAACCGATTCAGTTTTGAATAGTTCTTTTTTATTATTGCAACTAGTATTAAAATTTATTTTTTTTCTAAATTCAATTTAATGTAATAATGTACTTACAAAAGAATACTGCTATTAAAGGCGACTCATCCATAAGTCTGTCCAACATTCTTTCATTGACGGATTCAATTTCGTCGGCAAGTTCTCGATTGTCATCATCAATCAGCCATTCTATAACAGATTCTTCGTTTTGTAGGTCTCCTTCATACAATAACGGATTTCCATTTCGGAAATAAACTAGAGCAGGGAATGTTTTAATAGAGTATCGCTTAGCTAGTTGTGGGTCTTGTATTTTAACCATGTGAATGCCATACACATCACATTCATCATCAATTTTTTCCAGATCCTCCAGAATTTGTTCGCAGATATGGCAGTTTTCTTTATCTAAAAAGAAAAAAAATAATAACATGAAATCTCACCCATATTATATTAAAACTTTGGATTAGTACAGTTGTCAGAATTCAATCGAAGGATGAATAAATCAGGAACCCGAAACAAAGTTTAACTACAATACTCGTTCAGTTGATTTAAAAATACTTATTTTAGAATTTTAACTTTTTATGTCATGTTAGTAGTTCGTTTTACGTCCCCCAAAATATCTTACTGTGAATTAAATGCATATACAGGGTAGTGACTGATTCAGCCGCCATAGGCGTTTTACAAGATTTATGTAATATCCTGCTTCCCTAATCATTTTACAGTAAAAGTGTAACAGACAAGAAAATACATAGAATTAAATATCTACATGATAGGTAAACCTAATTATTTTGAAATTCTTACTGGAAAGATAATATTTAATAATTTATATTTAATAAAATATTGATAATCAAGTAAGCAAGTTAACAAATGATGTTGTTTTGCTACCTACTGGCAGCATTTATCTATATCATTGTCAATTTTATAATTTATAAGAAAAAATTAATTACGGCTTACACTATCAATGAAACTAAAATCAATTTTAAAAATTGTACTATAGTGGAAATATTAAAAGGGTGCGAGATTTTCTTGCAGAATTATATCCTGATCGACCAATCCCAACAAAATAAATAATACAACTAGATATAAAAAATCAAGTAAAATTTGGATTAGTATATGTGCCAGAAATGTGCTAAAAACAGAGAAATATTGCATTGCGAAAGATGAAGCGGAAGGAAAGGTTAACGAAATAAATATACTCGCAGCTGTATTTAAAAATCCAAATATTAGTATGCAAAAAATTGTGTCTGAGTTTGGAATACACTATATAGCTGCCCTAAAAATATTTTAAAAATATAACTTTAAGTCATAAATTATCTGTACACCATGAAATTTTCGGAAATAAGTTTCTACGCATGACTTTTTACGAAACTATTATGGACATGGCTAATGAAGACAAAAATGTTATTAGGATTATTTGTTGTTCTGATGAGTTTACATTCACAATAAATGGAGAGCCAAATATTCAAAACTTTTTAAATTGACATAGGGAAAATAAAAATTTGATACAAACTAATCTTTCACAGTATCATGGTAAAGTTAATGTTTGGGTAGAAATATTGGGCCATTTGTTATTGACAGAAAACTGGATGTCAATAAATATTTAGAATTACTCCATCCCGAAGTTGAACCTGCTATTGATAATATTGTTTGGATTCAGCAAGAAGGCCTGTCCGGCACATTTTACAAACACAGTTACTTCATATTTAAATCAGAGTTTCCCAAGTTGCTGGATAGTACGCAGTAAGCCAATAAAGCTTGGTCACAAGATTTGTCACATAGTAACTTCATTCTGTGGAGGTATTTCAAAAATAAAATTTACAACATTAGGTACTCAAATGTAGATTCTGTGAAAGAAAGAATTGCAAAAGAATGCAAGAATATTACAGTCCGACATTTATCAAATATGCGGAGAAATTTTTATGAAAGACTTGGATTTTGCTTAGCGAACAATGGAGATGTGTTTGAACTTAAGATCTAGACTAGTTTTATTTTATATGATCCTTATAATTTAATTTTGTTATTCACAAATTTTTATTCTGTTACTAAAATTAAATAATTGAAATGTTATAGTGTAACCCATAATCCTTTCTTTCTAATAAATTGTAAAATTGACAACGACAGACAAATACTGATAATATTTAACAAAATAACATTAATTGTTTACTTGCTTACTGGTTTATGAATCTTTTATTAAATATAAATTATTAAAAATATATCTTTTTGTCACACGTGCACTGAAATGACCTTTTTTTAATTCGTGTTTCTGAAACGAAAATAGTTTTTTTAGGTGGTTTCATTGTTACCCCGTTTCTGACCAGTAAAAATTGTATAGCCCTAAAACAGACCAGTTTAATTTTTATAGCCCTAAAACTGACCAGTAAAAATTTTATAGCCCTAAACTGGACGGTAATGATAATTACGTAACAAAGCAAGACACGCAATAAAAAGGGATCATTTCAGTGTAATTGTAACAAAAAGTCGTTCCTAGGCCGGAGCGTCTATTTTCAGTTCCAGCCTAAGAATGTAATGTACTATTCCAAAAAGAATTTTTAAATAATTAGGTTACTTATCATGTAAATATTTTAATACAATATTTTTTGCCTGTTACACTTTTACTCTAAGTATTTTTTAAAATGTAAAACGCTTATGATCGGCAGAGTCAGTCTCCCCCCTATATACCGATACGTATACATATTGTTATCTATCAGTTCCGCGTTTTGGCGATTTTTTTCGAGAAATAATTTTTGACATACAGAATATCTATCGACGGCATTCTCGATAGTATGAAAAAGCATACATTAATACAATATGAAATTACATATAACTGTATCCTATACAGAATGTCCCAAATAACTTGTTTCGTAACTTCGGACATAAAATTTATTTTTCATAAAGCCCCACAAAAATATCTAATGGTGTTGTGTCTAGTGATCTTGCTGGCCAGGACACTACACCTTTGATGCCAATCCATTTATTCAAAAATCTTTCATTCCTGCGAGGCATTTGATTTATGTGGTGGTGCACCATCCTGTTGAAACCAAATGTCAACAATTTCCGCTAAAGGTAGACACCAAATAAATTCTCTACATCATTTTGTAGCAGTTGTAAATAATTATCATTATTGAAATATTATTGGCTCAATAAATCGATTGTTAATATTTCACATCATACTTAAAAAGTCAAATAGAATTTGGTTTTTACATTGTTTAATAAGCTTGGAATTTCAATTGGGCAAATTATGGTAATTGTTCCTTTTAAATTAGCCATTAATTGTGATTTTGAATTCATCACTCTAAAGAATTTTTGGAGAATGGATAATTAATTGCACATTGGTTGATATATTAACAACAAAATTCGAGCCTTTGTTGATCACCTGATCGAAGGCAACCTCGATTCCAGACAACAAAATTTTCCCTCTATTTTTATTGTGTCATAGGAAGCCTCAATCTCATGACTATTTCATAAACTGAAAGATTTAACACAAGAGTCATCTGCAATGACACTGTTATTTAAAAAGAATAGTAATAAATTAAAATATTTAATTATTATTTTCTAAAGTAAAAACTTAAGTTTGATTTTTTCCAATTTTTTCCTCTATTTTTAATGTGTCATAGGCAGCCTCGATACCATGATTCTTTCATAAACTGAAAGACGACACAAGAGTCGTCTGCAGTGACACTGTTATTTAAGGAGAATAGTTACCAACTGCAATATTTAATTAATACTTTTAAAGTAAATATTTAATGTAAATCAAATTAATGTATAAAGAGAAAAATTGGGATACTGCCAGAATTTAAACTTGAGATATTATGAACTCGATCATATTCTTTAACCAACAAAGCCACGGTGGCCTGTTTCAAATCTCTTTTTATTTAAATTTTGCCCTCTATTTTTGCTATTTGTCATAAGCAGTTTCGATCCCATTATTTTTTTCATAAATTCAAAGACTTAACACAATCGTCGACTGCAGTGGCACTGTTGTTTAAGGCGAATAGTTATCAAGCGCCTGTGATTAAAATTTCATTTTATTATATTTTTCCCCCATAGCCCTTAATTTTAAGTTCGTAGGTCCCATATTAATGATCTCAGTTCATTCGTTGGAATTGAAGTGAAGAAACTTTTTACATCAAATGATATTAGTTTATAAACTGAATGTACATGTATGTCTTTAATCGCATTTATCAAATACAATTGGCAAATAAACAAAATCTGTCGGGAGTTTACGAAATTAAATGTTATGACTGCTATGCAATTTATGTTAACTAAAGAGGTAGAAGTTTTTAAATTAAAATAGAAAAACACGAAAAATCCGTTGGTAAATTAGAAAATACAACTAGATTCTCCGCCCATTATATTGGACGCAATCATACTTTTGATTGAAGTTTTAAAGTATTGCACGTTGCTAACAAGGGATTAAGATTAAACCTTTTGAAAAATTAGTCTAATAGGAAAGCTGCGAATGCTGGTAAATTTAATGATAATGACCAGGTAAATGTAAGCGATTTACCGTTACTTAATATATAAATAGTGTAACAATATTTCGTATAATCAGCTGTCTGAAGATGTCCGAAAGGACGAAACGATCATCATATTAATAAATGCGAATTGTATATATATATATATATATATATATATATATATATATATATATATATATATATATATATATATATATACAGGATGATGATTCATAATGTACGGAAAAGATTGAAAGTGTAGTAGAGCCCAAAAACTCAATGCCTAAAAAGGTACAGCAAATTAAAATTGAAACAATTAATTTGCAATGGTTACAAATTATAACAGTTAATTTAGTTTTAAAAATTAAATTGTAAATATTCGAAAGTTCGTTGAACAATGTAGTATTATAAAAGTTACGGCTATTTATTTTTTCTTTTATTGCTCAAAAATTATTGTCCACATGATCGAGATCCACTAACTAAAACACAACTAGAAAACAATTTGGCCGTTGAAATTTATTCAAATGTCAATTCATTTCAACGTCAAAGTTAAATGTTAATGCAAAATGGTTTATATTTACACTAACGAGGAATACGTAAACATGATTATAGTTTATTAATTTAAAAGACTTTTATTGACCGCTTGCCATTATTTTTTGTTTCGTGTATAATTTAAAATTAAAGTGAGATTTTGTAAGAAATAGAAACGAAAATATAATGATTTTACTAATTTTCCCTATTATTTTCAGCGCTATTCAATAAGTGACCGTTAATGAATTTTAATCTGCTGTAATTTTTTGGGTATTGAGTTTTTGTCAAAAGTATATTTTGGGGCTTTAAGCTACACTTTCAATCTTTTCCGTACGTTATGAATCACCTTTTATATATATATATATATAAATATATAAAAAAATTATTATTATTATTGTTACTAGATCAGATTGGCTGTGTATATATATAGCAAAAATAAGTTACAGTTTTTCCTAACAAGAATTTAAATAAAAAATTATAGTTGTTTTGAAGAGTGATGTTTAGCAGACTAATTGTCAACTGGTTTCTCCAAAAGTCATTAGAAATCTATCGTGTTCGGTATCAAATTAAATATTGTGATCAAAAATTTCGAGCAAGATAATTAAAAATTATGACTGACTATTATTAACCATTTCTCCTAAAAGTTTTTAGAAATCTATCGTATTTGGTGTCAAATTGAAGGTTAGATAAAAAATTACGGGCTGGATTTTGAAAATTTTGATTTTTAACAAAATGGTGCATGTTTGAAAAAAAGTTCATTATTCGGGACTAAATTTCTGTATAAAAACGAATGAAGCACTTTAAAAAAAAAATCCGCGTAGTTTTTGAGTATTTTATATCTAGAATAAGAAATAAAATGATTCAGCACGATCCATCAATTAGTATTTCAGATTTCTTTTCGCCCGATTTTAAAAATATGATTTCGAGAAAAACGCGTTTACAGTTTCGAGTCATATTTATATATAAAATATACTAATAGATATATGCTTTTTTCCCTCTGAAATACTTCCGCGCGGCATTTAAATTAATTGTAACTTATTCCTAAGGGTTTAAACTAGAGATGGGCGAATATCAAATTTCTCGAATTCGAATATCGAATACGAATATTAATCAGATCTCGAATGTTCGAGATACTCGAATATTCGAATACTCCTAAAAGTTAATTTATTTATTATTAATAATTATTTAATTATGTTCTTTTCATTATTTGAATGAAATTGTTAAGATAAAATAAAATTAAAACAAAAAGTACAAACAAAAAGAAAAAGACGAAAACTTCAAATTTAAGGTGAAAAGTACGTCTTCATGGTTTTGAAACAAAATATCTTTATTATTAATAACTTGAAAGTATTGTACAAATGATAAAGAAAAACATAGTAAAAAATTGAGATCAACATATGGCGCGATGTTCGAGGTATTCGAGTGTTCGCTATACTGACGTTAATATTCGAAAATCTCGAATATCGAATAATGTCAATATTCGTGGCATTCGACTATTCGCGGATGATATTCGCCCATCTCTAGTTTAAACTATAATTTAAGCAAATAAAAAAAACTGCATTTTTAAAAAAATCTAGAGTGGCCTTACCCCTTAATTGTCAATTGTTTTCTTCAAAAGATTTAAAAGTCTATTGTGTTTTGTATCAAATTAAATATTTTGAAGAATGATGAGAAGAATGGTCGAAAATGTGACCTATTCATATATCTATTAGTAATATATTGCTGACACTGGGTCCAAAAGCGAAAAGGGAAGGAGAGTGAGATATATGCTATTTTATCTTTTTTTTCATACTTGCTTCAAAATGCGCATGCCCGTAATACTGGAGTACGATTGGTTGACGTCAATTTCTAGCATGTTAAAATCTAGCGCGATATTTTCAAATTCACACTAGTGGTGACAAAGAGAGCTCGCCATATTTGCAATGTCTCTCCCACTTCGTTATAAGCCAATAGTATTCCAGTATTACGGGCATGCGCATTTTGAAGCAAGTATGGATAACATTGCAGGTATAGGGCATCAGCAATATATTACTAGTATATATATGGACCTATTGTTTGTCAGTTGTTTTTTTATATAGAAGTCATTGAAAATATACTTTTCAAATGGTTTTTAGAAGTAAAAAATCAATCAGCTACGGCTTGACAGTTAATTGTTTACTAAAAATTCGCTTTTTTACAAAATCTGTACTCGAATATACGGCATATAAAAAGTCTAAAAAATACTTTGCCGTGGAGCCTAGCGTAAGGGTCGGTGAACAGATCGCTAGTATTTGAATTATTCTTGTGAAAAATTAAATCTAACATTACATATAGTGAAATAAATACGTTTATACAACGAAACAAAATAAAAACAAAGGTAATGCTAGTGAGCATCAATCTTTACTCAAAATGTAGCAATTTAAATATGAAACGTATAGTAAAAAGAAATGGGGTAGGTGGCTCAGTGGTATCGAGTCGGCCTGTGGATCTTGAGAACCTTGGTCGATCCCCACAGCCGACAAACAATTTTCACCAATTTAAAAAAAATCTACCCCTGTGGCTCCTCCACCACTAATATCTTTGGAGGCCGTGATTTGACGACTGGTAACCGCACTTCACGCGAAAAAATATATCACTTACCGAGATCTGCTTAGACAGAGTGCCACACCCAGTGATGGGTAAAAGGCGTGATGATATATTTATTTATTTATTTAGTAAAAAGTAATGTTTACGGTTTGAGTTCTACATTCGATTTTGGATTGCTGCTAGAAACAGTAATAACTTACAAAAATAAACTGCTAAGTATTGAGTTTCTTCAACCATAGTTTCCAACATAGCTCTAGTAATAAGTTCAATGCGATCCTCTGTCTTTTGTTGAATGAGCCATTGAAGAACTTCCTCTTCTTCGGAAAGATCTCCTTCAAATACATTTGGTGTCTGACTTTCGAAATAAACGAGGACTGGGAAATCTGTCACACCGAAATGTTCAGCTATTTCTAAATCCTATAGAACATAATGATAATAGAATAAATAAAACAATTTAATATAAAATGTAATAAATACCTGCGTTTTAACAAATGTTATTCCGTGTCTATCACAGTCATCATCAATATTCTCAAGCTCCTCTAAAATGGATCCACATTGGTCACATTCGTCGATCGTCGTATCTGATAGATGAAACTAATTTTAATGACATGTAAAAGTATAAATTTCATCATTACATTATTATTATTTGTTTCTAATAATGAAATATTTTATACATGTTTCGAGTTGTTATAAAAAAAAATTGGTTGGTAGGATAATTTCCAGAGACAAGATAGTAACTAAATTAAATTATTTCAAATTGTACACTATCTATTTTATATTAACTAAGGGAACTTAAAGTTAATACAAGCAGCTTTTATACTAAGGACCAGTTTAGCAATTAAATGAGTAATACATATTTACATTTATTTTAATATGAATTAAATAGAACTAGAGTGATGTCACGATATTTTAGCCCTTCGAGATCACGTCTAAATAGCACGAGAAGTGATTGAAAATTCGAGATCCCGTTTTATTTTTAACTTTTTAACATACTGATATAAATTCATCTAAGTTAAATGATCGAAACATTTTGAAACGACTACACAATTATAGTACAGAAGCAGAGGACCAACGGCTTGTAATTTTCCAGACTAGTAGTAAGTAGTTGTTTAATTCACGCTTCTCAAGCAATTATTATTGAAAATATAAATAAAACAAAATGAATAAACTATATCTTATATCTGTCATAATCACGTATAATTATCTTCTCATGTATTATAATGTTTTCAAATATATGTGATGAGATTCAACTTGAACATAAATTTTGCACTTATAAAATATACGAAGTTATAATGCAGTATCGTGTTGCTACATTCAGATGCTTTTTAGCGGAATTTATTATTAAATAGAATTTCGAGAATGCCTCTCTTAAATAGAGCATCTTCTCATTTTTTGCCCTGATCATTCGTTTTCTTTCTTATACTTATCAAAATTGTCTATTTTGTTCTCTTTTTTAATTGATAATTTTTTATGAAATTCTGGCAATGACAATCTAGTTACAGCTGTAAATTGCATGATATTTGGATTAGCTAATCTTATTCTAGCCAGACTTAAAGAAAAATCCAAATCACTTGTCGAAAATAAAATGTTAAAAATATTATTTTATAGTTTATTTAAATTTGTTTTTAAGAATCTGGTTTATTCTAATTAATTGTAATACAAAATTCTGAATAAGCTAAAATTCTTTTGAGAATTGGGTTAATAATGTTTACCACAGATTTATGATTTCTTTAGTATTACTGAAAAATTGATGTTCTCAAATTGAATTATAGCGAAAAACATTGGAATACCACCAGGATTTGAACCTGACACCTATGAACACCAGTTTCAATTTCAAATCCTGGTACTATACCATTTTTCTTTTTTCTAGTTAAATCTTCTAATATCATTCATTGTTAAGTATTTATATATAATAATAATTTATAAATTTCAAAAACGACGATTTTTTGATTGAATTTAAATTATATTTTATAATTCCAAATATAGAATTTATGATATTTTTAAACTACTTTTAACAATTGTTAAATACGTAAAATGAAATTTGTTTGCTGATTCAAATGCATGTTTAAAATATCTGCATCTTTTACTAGAAACATTTTCGCTACCGCATTGGTGCATCCAAACTTATTTCCCATGTTAACTATGTACTTGTATGGCTTGTTTTATTTATCTTTATAACTTTTTTGATCGTATTTTGTTCGATTTCCATGGTAACCATTATAAAAACAAAATTATTGATAAGTTTTAAACTAAATTTTTGTTGTTAAAATGATAGGCTTAGATACAGAAATAAAATATATATTTTTTTAAAATGCTTACTAATTTCTAATATTTATAACAAATCTTATAATCACGACCAGTTTCGTTTCCATGTCAAAATTGTCACACAAAAATCATAATTTCTTTAGATTTATTGCATCAAAATTGATGTATAAGATATGTACACAAGCTAGAATTGAAGTGAAATTTGACATCATAATTGTTTCCTGAGACAATTTTTATTTGGTAAAAGCCTTATTTAGTGATTCTTCGCCTTTAATAAATCATGTTTCGTCTCGCACATGGTCGTTTCATCTTGACCTAGAATCTTGGTGAGATTGCTCGAAATTTTTTATTATTTCTACTTTCTCAACCTATTATATTAATATAATCATTTAAAAAATGTTTTTGTTTGATTGTTTTAAATATTCAATTATTATAACGAAAATACTGCTGACTGATAAGGCGTATTGTCATAGAAACACTTCCAAGAATATAGGTCGAGGAGTGTTTTATGAACGGGAATCCAGAAAGCAAAAGTATTTTCCATGCTCGAGTGTATTTACAATAAACATTAGTTTAAGATAGGTAAATAAATCAGGTGAAATATTTTCTCATGGTTATAGTATACTATGCGTAAATTCATTTACAATACAACACGTGTGTTCAAAATTATCGAATATTCTGTGATCTCACGAAATTTTGGAAAATCACGAGTCTGGGACGACTGGCTTTCTAAAATCATATGTTGTTGGATCAATACAAAATATTCTAATAATTATGGACACACGTGTTGCATTCGTTTTCATTATATAACTAATAAAAAAATTAATAGAAATAATATCAAAATTACAATTAAATTAAAAATTTTGACGTTAGCATTGATTTTCGTTTGTTGTATAAAAATTACAATTTTCTTACTATGACAACGATATTTGTGGGTGTAAGATTTCATATTTTTTAGTTATTTCGTTCATTCTAGATCTTTAGTTTACATTTTTTGACCAGGCGTATAGGTATATGAAAGTGATTATACCACGTCGTCAAGGCTATATTCGTTTATATATATTTGATTTTATTATGAGTTATATAATTAAACGTAACATTACAAGACAATCGAAAAGGATCGATAATACGAGAAATGTTGCCTGAAACACCAAAAGACTGAAGGTCGGCTAGTGCTTCTTTGTGCAACCTGTCGAGTCTTAACAATTGTCGAGTTGTATTCAGAAATTTTATATTTTATTTAGTTTTCCTTCATTTTATTTTATTTTTTCATTTAAACTGTAGTAAAAGAGAAAACGGATAATTTATTACAGCTTTGTGATAACTAAGTAGAATATTAAAATCCTCAAAAACAACAGTCTTTATTTGTATTCTAAACTATAAAATATTCCTATCGACAAGTACATTTTGAATGAATAAATATACTGTATGATTTTTAAAAAAATTAGATAGGAAATGCTAATTTTGTCATTTAGCGATTTTTATTTTGTAAATTATTATATATTAACCAAGTTTAATTTTAAAATGTTTACAATAGAGATAATGTGTTACTCATTTTTGGTTCAGTATATTCTTGGATTCCAAATTTTGCCGAGTCTCTCTGCACCGCAAAATCTGCGGGGTCTTTGCTTTACCACTGTCTAACTCTCGTGTACTTAAATATTTTATTGGACTTATCTTGTTTCGCTAGTAGTATATATTTGATGGATCTTTGAATGCACTTAACTAATTTTGATAAAATAATCAGTTTTAAAAAAGTCAAAAATATGAATGAATTTAGTATAAATTTATTTGCTTTATAACAAAATAAATACGGAAATTAAAATCTTATGTGAAATGTCAAGTTAATTCTCTCTTTTTTCAGAAGACGTATTCCTTTATCGCACTTTATTGAAAGTAATATACCTTAATTTATAAGTTATTTTGAACTTAATAAGGTCGATTATTATCACCAAGTTTTAAAAGTTAATATTAATATTAGGTAAATATAAATATTATCTAACATTAAATTATATGCAAAGTTAAATTGCTTAACAATTACATCAGTAAATTTGTTGATTATTATATTTTTGTTTTCTGTCATTTTTTATTTTCAATATTTGTAAAGAAAACAGCAATGTACGTATTTCGATTGTTATTGTCTTGTCATGCATAGTTTAAAAATGAAGTAATTGTCATAACAGTTAATGTTGTATATTTTGCTTTTCTGTGTGGTTGACATATTTTAGTTTCAAATATTTTATGAGACTTACCTATTCATTACTACTATAAAAATATGTTACTCTGTTAACAAAGCTTTAGTTAATTTATGATTAAAAATATAATTAGCAGAAAATTATGCATAAAAAGCTACGCAAAAATTTAATGGTTATTTTACTATTTTAAAAAAAATCTATACTCATATATAACAATAAGTCAAATAGTCAATATTAATTAATTATTTGAAATACTATAAGATCATAATGAAAAGCTTCGTATTTACAGTTTACACACAAACACAAAGAAAGGAATAAAAGCAGTACAAATTTCCGTATTTGTTTGAAATATATGTTCACAAAATTATGATACTGTTCGTATAAATAAATTATGTTCATAAAAATATTTTTTATCCGATCTCACAAAAATAACACTTTCTCGATGAGTTTTGATTCATAGTAATTATTTGCGCCTAAGACCATAATGTAATTCTGTGTTACTCGAGCACGGTAATAGTGTAAGAGAAACAAAGATATTTGAAGATACATATTTTTTTTCTACGATTGCATTTTAAATTATTAAAAACCGTATACATACTGAAAATAAATTCGTTCTCTCAATATGTTAAGTTTCTGTTCTATTTGTATCCCCGATAACTATTGCAGTAAGCGCACGCATCTAATATCTTTTTCGCACGTTGTCATTGGAGACACGCGACAAAGTAATTTTTCGATTGTTCCACAGAATACGTCAACTTTACGATGACAAATGAGAGCGTAATTGTCAACTTTTGGCATAGCAATCGTAGACAAATTCATTATTCTAGTTCGTTACGTTAGTTGCTAGACAATAGGATATAATAATATTACGAATATTACTTTCCAATCAAGGCCTGGATGCCCGAAATACATTCCCGTACTGATATTTCTTGTTTCTAACATCGACTAAATTATTCATGCTGATATTTATAAATAAATAATAACAAATCGATCGGATAAAAAACAGTATGTGTAACATATACGAAAAGTGAATATCCTAGATTCCTGTGGATACTGCACTCGGCAGACGCCTCATACCATAATTGCCACCATCATCCGGGAATACAGGCTGTTAATACTAAGTTGTACCAAACACCCGAAAACGACAGTTAGAACTCATTGAAACTAACAACTTTTCTTAGTTCAAATTTTTGATTTGGAGCCCCAGTTCATAGTTATTAACGATTTTCTGTTTTTCGAAAAATCGTCATTACTCTCTTATTTTAAGGAATATTTAAAAAATACAAATACTTTCAGCATTGGATTTCAGCTCTTTAAAACATTTGCATTAAACAAGAAAATTAAATAAGAATTCTAGTTTGTTAAAATTTATCTTGTAATTCAATTTGAATGAAAACTTTTTTTGAACAGATCGAAAACAATGTGTCAGACAAATGTTATAGTAGATAGTTTAAGGATTTTATTTTCGAAAATCGGTCGAGTGGTTTTCAAAATATCTTGTTTTGAAAATTTTGATCGGTCTCCATTTTGTTATTTCATAAAATAGAAAATAATTGTGAATACAAATGTTTTAGAGAACCAAAAGCAAATACTGAAAGTTTTTGTATTTTTTTAATATTCTTTAAAATAAGGGAGTAATGACGATTTATTGAAAAACAAAAAAACGTCAATAACTATGAACAGGAGCTCCAAATAAAAAATTTGAACTAAAAAAGTAATTTATTTCAATGAGTTCTAACAGTCGTTTTCGGATGTTCCAACTTAGTATTAACAGCCTGTATATAACTTTCCCTACTAATTATAATATTTAATATTAATTTTTGAATACCTTTTTAATGGAATTGATGTTCAAAATTACTCACATTTGTATAAGTAAACCAAATGAGTTAATCTATGATGGAATGTAATAGATTAGATTTTAGTGTTGCAATATAGAGCTAAACTTATTTGGAATTATGTTATCAACTCTCGGTTCCAATGTAACTGCTAAATTATTCTTGGCTTTACTTACAAACATTATACAGTGCTACTTCGGAGCTGAGGTAGTTTCAGTATTTAGTGTTTGCTCTAATGTCATTAGATTATCTAGATGTATTATAGCGTCTAATAGGGCATTCATCCGAACATTATTTTTAAAAAAACCGCTGGGCATTCAAATTAGTTTTTAAAATTCTAAACATAAAGTGAAAATTATCAATCAGTATTTTTTTTTATATATAATATGGCTACTCTGCACAACAGGAACTTAATCCCAATTATAGTAAATGGTCTGAATTCACCGATTCGCCCCTCAGATATTAAGAATTATATAATTACCACACATACATTTGTTTAGAGTGCTAGCCCGTGATACCCACCGTGCGCACTACTATGATCATAATTACATAATTAGTAATTATTAAAATATTTACAATGTCAGATGAATGCTTATAGAACGAAACATCAGTTAATTTTATTCGTATGTTATGTACATATACAGTTTATGAACATAATTATAACTTATGACGGTTAGTATGATAGTGAGTTCGTATTGACTTTGCGTGCATATCACTGGACAAGTTCAATTTAGTATACAGTAACTAAAGGATGAGGGAGTTATGATACCCTCTTCGGCCGGTTCTTGATGTTCCTCGTCGTTGTGGCCTTGTCCGTGCTCTTTCTTAGGTCGCTTACGTGGTTGCCTGGCAGCACACGCATCACACAAAGTCTTGTTCCCTACGGAATCAGTATTCTATCTATCGACAACGATACATATACACCTTTAACTATACCTAGCTAAATATTTTATCTACTCTGCTGATGTCAAATGAAAAAGTGCATACCAAAAGTTTGTACTAGTATAATCGTTATATAACTCTCGAAGATTGCCGCAGAAACATTTTAAACAATAGAAATTCTACAGTTTCAATAGAGTTAAGGAATATAGGTTTTCCAAATAGTCAGATATATACATTGGTCGACACCAGTTAACTTGTAATTACGCACTCGTAGTATCGCAGTCTTTCTTCGGTACGTACCTCTTCTGAATCCAAGGGATACAACAAATTGTGTTTCGTGAAAGATATTTTAGATTATTTCAGTTATTTAAATTGTTTGTTCACAAACTATAAAATACAGCAAATATAATTATCTAATTGAACATTTTAAAGAAACATAGGTAAATATTGGTATGAAATTAAAATACTAAGCCAGAAAAACTGAAAATTGAGAAGTTATATTAGTTTCATAAATATTAATTTGATATCCTTTTAGAAAATATGTATAAAAATCGACACTGTTACGCAATAGATTATCCTGTGAATAAATAAACAGTTTTATGACAGTGCTGAATAAGGACGATGATTTAAATTAATTAAATTGAAGAAAAATATTTAAATTTTATTAAAGCTAATTTTTTTTTACTTTATTTTTTCGAAGACGCCGCTTAATGCGTAATAAGTTCTTTACTTTATTTTTCCTTAATATGAATAAAACAAACTTAGGCCTTATATTAATTGTGTTATTCCCATCTTTCCCAAGCCAAGTAAAATTTGTGTGGAGAAAGTCAAAATATTGTAATTTTGCATATAAGACTAGAACATATACATATGTATTACTAATATATATATATATATATATATATATATATATATATATATATATATATATATATATATATGTATATGGATTAGAAGGGGAAAATGGGGTTATGTTTATGAAAGACAAAAATATATTTTTTAGGCGGCTGATATATAAATAGTTGTTTTACGTATGCTTTGACAACCGTAAAGTGTTTCCATTTTTTTTGACATCCGTCCACTCTACAAGTGACATCTTGAATCAAATTTATTTTTAAATAAAATTTATTACTTTTTGAGATAGCCGCCCTTAAAAATATTGTGTTACAATGGCGGGAAATGATTGGAAAACAAATTTCTGTATCTACAACTATAAGAAAAATTAAACAAATAGGATACAAGTTTTATAAGGTAATTTATTTTCTCGATATCTCTGTTAAAAAGAATTATTACTTTATTGTATTTTTTAACAGGCCAAAGAAAAACCTTTGCTTACAAAATCGCAACAGCGTAATAGGATGAAGTGGGCTAAAGAGCATAAAAATTGGACTCAAAAACAATGGCATAGCGTTATTTGGAGCGATGAGTCCAAATTTGAAGTTTGCGTAGGAGATTGTAGAAAACGCGTATTGCGTACTTCTACCGAGACATACCAGACAGACTGTTTAGTTAAAAAAAGTTACGTTTCCTGCATACGTTATGGTTTCGGTTGTATGTCTGCGAGGGGAGTGGGAAAGCTACATTTTATAAACGGCACTGTTAACGCCGATAAATATAAAAAAATACTCAAAGATGTTTTTTTACAGTCGATTCCTTTATGTCAGTCTGTCGAAGGGAGCTATGTTTTCCAACAGGACGGTGCCCCATGTCACACGGCAAAAACAGTTAAAACCTGGTTTGAAAATAATAATATTCCAACTCTAAAGTGGATTTCCAGTAGCCCGGATCTGTCGCCAATTGAGTCCCTTTGGCATAAAATGAAGAAGGAACTGCATAAGAATCCAGCACGCACAATAAACGAATTGAAAATAAAATTACAACAAGTATGGGATAATACTGAACCTGATGAGTGTGCAAAGTTAGTTGATACAATGCCAAATAGAATCAAAGCCGTTATAGTCAATAAAGGAGGTGTTACGCAATATTAAAATAGTGGCCGAACTGTTTTGAATCGTCTAATATAGTTCCTTTTATTTTATTTAAATCCTACTGGTTATCATAACTATTTTCTTTTTGTTGCTATTTGAAGCTGAAATTGTATATTTTACGGCAGTAATATAATTTTTGTAAGAATTAAATATTTATTGTTTATTTTTTAATAAATGAAATATCATTAAGGTAAGATTTTGTACCGGCCGAACTATTATGATTTTGGGCTCGTATATATATATATATCCGTCACTGACTTAAAGGTTAAAGTAAATAATCATAACACTGAGCCTAAATATTTAAATATAATGACATACTTTTTTGATTCAGCTAGGTACATAAATCTGCTGTTTGAAATGTTTGCATGACTATATTCGAGAGCTATGTGTCTTAGTAGTATTAATTTAATTGAATATTGATATATAGTGACGTCAGTCAAGTTGAAGAAAAGTTACAACACGAACATACAGCGACAGAAGAAAACAATACAAAATACAATTTTTATCCGTTGTAGATTTATGAAGTATTAAAAAAAACTTGACAGAATTTATATGCAAATTGCAAAGCATAGCAAAGCACGTAGTGGTATTAATTTAAATATGAATTAAACGCTGACGACAAAGAAAACTTACAAAAATATACAGCCAAGGCTTCAGATTTCTCAATTAGATTTTTCAGGTCTTCCCCTTCTAATGCTTCAATTACCTCACCAGATGGATCTTTTTGGGTCAATAACCAACTAAGTATTTGTTGTTCATCGTATAAATCACCTGTAATGAAACAACATAAAATAATCATCTTTTTTGGGTCACCATTAAAAACTCGAAAATCGCAAGATTTTTAGTTAATTTACCAATGTAATGCCATTGTAGGAAACGATTTAAGTGACGTATTTGTTTTCCAAAATAAATCATAAATGACTAAATAAAAGTTAAAAATTCAACAGAATATATATGAGAATATAGTGAATACCATTTTATCGTTAAATGCAAATGAAGGGTTTATTTTTTATTATTCATGCTAAATTTTTGTCTGCTGTCCCTGAAACACACTTACACTTCTTGTTTTCACTTTTGTTCTTTTTAGTATCATTCCTTCTTTCGTTAGTGTTTTTCGCACGATTCAATCATCTTCAGTAATCTGTTTTCCTTCATCCTCACAAGGTGTTCTCATCTGCTTAGTTGCCTTTGATCAGTAGGTACGCAGCTAAAGTTTTTGTTTCTTATTTTGTAAGCATCTTCTAATGTATTACATTTCCAGTGTTTCAATTTTACGTTATTTCTATTATTTACTCATAAAGCTATTATATTATTTACTTATAAAGCTAATTCATCATGTGGAATAGTTTCACGGTCTTGTCAACCCTACCGTTTACGAGTATGTCGTCAAGTACGCGAATATTTGTACCAGTTCTACGAGTATGTTATAATTCTCTATTTGTATGTTTATAACTAGATTCTCATTAGATACAACAAATAGGTATTTTGGTTTTCTTCACATTTATCTTCATTTCAAATTATTTTAATATATTATTCCAAACATTCAAGTTTTAGTTGGTGTTGACGGTTAATTTCGCTGCTTGCGAATTACATTGTGAACGAAAGCACATTCTTCAATTTCGACTCGCTGCAATTTTTTATAACCTACTATAAGTTTCTTCATTAATGGTTTGCACTCTTTAATAATTTTTTTCCATGAAGACTATGAAAAGTAATGGGTACAGTATTTCTGCTTTTAATTATTTTTGATTTTTAATTTACATTTTAAAAATTAAATCAGTACAGACTTTTGATTGAGTTTTATTTTGTTTCTCCTGTTTTTATTGTTACAAGTGCTTTAATAATTTTTGGTTTCATCTGTTTTCCAAATTTATTCCAGCATTTTTTTTTCTGTTTTTGCCATACTATTCTTCTTTGTATTTCTTTAATGTTATGTAACATTTTATTGTTCAGATAATTTTTCCGTATATGTTTTTTTATTACTTTTTGTTTTGATCGTTTCACAATCTTTTACTGGCATCGTTATTATTGTTTTAAATAGATATATTGTTTATCGTAAGACCTCCTGTTTGTTGTCTAATTCTTCTTTGTGCGAACAGAAATTTTATGAAGAATATTTGCTTTTCTGATGAATCCACATTGAGTGTTAATGGAGAAACAAATGTTAAAAATTTTCGTAATTGGCATAAAGAAAATCAACATTTAGTTTTAAATAACCATTCTCAATATCGTGAAAGTGTTAACGTTTGGGCTGGACTGTTAGGTTCCAATATTATAGCACCTTTTTATATTGATGGCACACTGAATTCCAAGAAATATTTAAAATTACTCCAGACCGAGATTGAACCTGCTATTGATAATTTTGCAGGGGACGATATAATTTAGTTTCAGCAGGAATAGCTGTCTTGCTCACTTATAAATGAAATTAGAAACAGGCCAGCGTGATCCTCGGATTTGTCCCCAAATAACTTTTTTATGGGGACATTTAAAAATTAATATTTACAAAATTATACTATTTGAAACGAAAAATTGTGGAGTACAAAAAATTACAAACCGACAATTAAAAAATATGCAACGCAATTTTATCACAGATTTGGATTTTATTTGGCAAATAAAGGAGATGGATATTTATTTGAGCACTAAATTTAAGATAATTCTGAGTTTATTTTGTATTAAATTTAAAATACAATAAAAACATTTAATGTTATTGATAATATCAAAACACAACGGTCCTTTTCAGGACCATCATCACCTTTACAAAAAAAGAATTTCTTTTACTGAAATTTATCGTAAAAATATATAATTCAAATTATTTTTTCTTTCGACAATTTTGTTTCATTTCCAAGACCTACTATTTTTAAGCTAAGATATAAACCATGTAAAATTAATTATATTTATTGATTTTAATGTAGAATTTTATGCTCCATAACATTTATTTAAAGCTTTTTCTCTAAAATAATAAGGGAAGCAGGCAATTATGAAAATATGATTTTACAGGTCTATGTTCCAGTATCGTGATCACTAAACTGTATATAAAATTAATATAATAATTTCCAATTTAATATTCTATATAGCTGTTCTTCATATTCCTTTATTAATTATTTTCATTTTCGCCTTTTTCTTTGCTTTATGTTTGTTTTCTTGGTTGTTATTTCTATTGCATCTTTCCGTTTTATGAAGCGAATGCAAATCCATTTTTCGTGTTGTTTTATTGCTTGATTTTAACTGTTCTTTTTTTCTTTCTCGTAAAGTACTACTCGTATGTGAATAGATAGCACATTAATTTATTAGAAAATTACCATAAAATTATAATTTTAGAAATTTAATTTTTATATGTTGTAACTGAAAATACAGTGATGATGATAAATTTAAAGTTAAATTTATAACAGAATAATTTAACTTAAAATTTATCATCGCCATTGTACTTTCAGTCATGTCACATGATAAAAAATTACTTCGTCGTATGATTTTTGTTTAAATCAGATGGTGTGTCGTTGCAATCGAAACCCGTTGTCAATATCTATCATACAGGAGTTTGGGATCAATGCTGCGTTAGACAATATGGCAAAATAATTCGATTGACGCCATACTTCGCACCAGGATACTGTAGTGTAGCGGTTAATACGAGGGTCGTTCAATAAGTCCTTAGAAAAAAGTAGAAAAAACACTTTTTTTGGGTACATTTTTTTTTATTTTTCTACATAATCTCCTTTTAGCTCTATACACTTCTCTAATCGTTTTTTAAGCCGTCCAAAAAGTAGGATTTCGGAAGCTCCTCAAAATAGGCTTCCGTTTGGGCGATGACCTCCTCATTGGACGTAAACCTTCGTCCGCCAAGCCATTTCTTTAAGTTTGGAAATAAGAAAAAGTCACTGGGGGCCAAATCTGGTGAATACGGTGGATGTTGCAATAATTGGAGCTTTAATTCCATAATTTTGGCCATCGCAACTGCGCAGGTGTGCACACGTGCATTGTCTTGATGAAAAAGGACCTTTTTGCGTTTCAAATGAGGACGTTTTTCTTTTATTTCTTCGCTCAGCCGGTCCAATAACGACGCATAATACGCTCCTGTTATCGTTTTTCCCTTTTCCAAATAGTCGATGAAGATGATTCCGCGTGCATCCCAAAAGACCGTTGCCATAACCTTGCTAGCCGATTTCTCCGTCTTCGCCTTCTTCGGAGCCCCATCGCCTTTAAAAATCCACTGTTTTGACTGTTCTTTTGTCTCTGGAGTGTAGTAATGTATCCAAGTCTCATCCACAGTTATGTATCGACGCAGAAAATCTTCAGGATTACGACGGAAAAGCGCCAAAAACAGCCTCAGAGTCCACCACACGATTGCGTTTATTCTCCACTGTGAGCAACCGCGGCACCCATCTTGCCGAGATTTTTTTCACACCTAATTTTTCGTCCAAAATTAAAGCGACTGTGCCTTGTGATATGCCTGTAGCCTCAACTATTTCGCGCACTTTGATTCGTCGGTCACTTAAAACCATATCGTGGATTTGGTCAATCATTTCGGGGGTAGACACTTCTACAGGGCGTCCGGAACGATGTTCATCAATTGTGGATGTACGGCCACGTTTAAACTCATTCATCCAATTGTAAACAGTTACAAACACAGGAGCAGATGTGCCATGAATCTCATCGAACTCAGCTTTAATTTCTTTCGGCGTTAAGCCTTTTAAATACAGATGTTTAATCACCGCTCGAAACTCACTTTTATCCATTATTATAAACAATCAAAAGTTTTTTACTACAATTGACAACAACAATGAAACTACGTGACGGCTAAAGCTAAAACTCTAACAGTTGACTAGTTAGGAGTGCTGCTTACTGGAAAAAATTCATTTTCGATACTACGAGCACCATCTCTTGGATTTTCTAAGGACTTATTGAACGACCCTCGTATCTCTGCCCGACATGCAAAAGGTCCCTGATCAAATCCAGGAGTTACCAGATTTTAACTTTAAAATTATAATTTTATCTTAAATACAAAAATTCGTAAATAATATAAATTATTTAATTATTAATTTTTAATTTTTTTAAAACAAAAATTAATTTATATCGTACATTTCGTATGGTTAATTATTTATTATTAGTAATTTAAATAATAAAAATCAATCAAAATACTTGTCATTCTTCTACCAGATATTTAAATTAAGGACTTCATTTTATCATGGAGTCTATGATAAAAATAAGTCTACGCCACAAATAATATTAAACATATATGAGTCATCAGTGGAATCTATTGTAACTAATTTGCTGCAAATGTATACATTGTATTCATTATGTGGTTAAATATCTATGTTCTCCATGAATTACTGTGCTACCATTTTAAATAAGGGTATTTTACTTCAATTGAAAATGGAAATCTGGTCTTCTTCAGGGCCATCATGTGCATAATAAATGCACCTAATATTTTTAGATATTTGGTGGTTTGATGACAAGCAATAATTTTTATAAAGGGTAAATTTTGTCAGTTTTTTCAACATGCTTCCACTAAATTAATACTGGTTTTAGTTTTTTCTCGAGAGTGTTTACTTTCACCATATATAAATTTTATTTTATTTTATTTATTCTTTTAGCTATCATACTCACTTGCATGTTTAAGAGTATGAGTTGGTCAATTCGCTATACAATTTTTGCATATTATGTGCAGCTAATCTTAGTCTAGTTACACTTTTCTGCTATTCGTGCTACTTCTTTTACCTACTCTCTTTTTTTGATCAATTATTTCCTGTTCAACTTGGTCATTTTCTTCTTTCACCGTAGCTAGCATTTTATTATTCATGTGGCTATATTTTTTCGTATCTCTGTAATTTCGCCCATCAACTGTTTGAACATTTTTCTTTTACATCATTCGTTTCGTAATTTCTATTTAACATAGTTGAAATCAGAAAATAAATATGCATATTAATGCACATAATTTTAAGTATTGATTCAAATAAAAAAATTACTAGTGTTATATCTCGCAAATCTGTTACAAAAAATAATATTTGTATAGGTCATTTAATACGCTTGAAAGTATGTATCATTTATATTTAAAACTAATTTCATTGTCGGCATTATTTTCAAATTAAATTATAATAGGAAAATCGTACACTTTTTCTTTTGCTTTTATTTAATCATCTAAATAACATCATTTAAATAGTTTCTTAAAATGGCATTACTATGATAATTTAACAAACTTATTTATTTATGTTACGCTGTACAACAGGAACTTAATCCCAATTACAGTACAGGGTCCGCATCACCGAGCCGCAGTGTAATAGTATATATAATTTTTAGCTTGAGTGAGATTCGAACTCGGGATCTCCGGATTCGAATTCCGTATCGCTATCTACACCACCGTACTGACGGACTATTATGGTTTTCGAGATTCCAATACTAGCTCAAAAAAATACCAATTCTGTATAAAACGTTATTAAAATAATTTATAACTAAAATAAAAATTAACACGTACCTGCATAAATAACCGGTTCCTTTGAACCCATTTTGAAGAACAAAAGTGCCGGTAGCGCAAATACACCAAAGTCTTTAGCCATTCGTTTGTCATCAATTTTCACGAAGTTAATTCCAGCACCGTCAGCTTCATCGTCTATGTGTTCAATTTCAGCCAGTACTCTTGGACATTGCTTGCAGTCATTGCTGTCTAAAAAATAACTTTTTTATTCTAATCCTGGATCTTATCGAATAATAATTATTTCATGAAATACACACATAAAAATACAGCAACATAATCGGATGTTTGTCTAATTTTCTGAAACATTTTATGATTAACTCGTTCTACTTGATCAGTGAGTTCCATATTTTCCGGGTTTGTAAGCCAATCTAAAATTTCTTCTTCATCATCGATGTCACCATCATAATTAATTGCTTTTCCTTTCCGAAAATAAGTAATTCCTGGCGGATTTCTATAGCCGAACTTTTTAGCCATTAAACGGTCGCTCATTTTTACAATTTTTATACCATACTCCGCTGCTTCATCGTCTATTAATTCCATGTGGCGTAGAATTCTTGGACTTTCAGGATCATCATCTTTGTCTAAAAACATGAACCTTATGAAATTTTAAACTATGTTCACTTAAATTATTTAAAATAAAGTTAATTTATATTATGACAGAAAAATTCTGATGACGCCTGGATTCGAACCAGGGACCTTCCGCATACCGGGCAGAGATGTTAACCGCTACACCACGTCACCTGTGTTCGAAATATGGCATCAACTGAATTTTTCTGTCACAGTGTCTAAGCGTAGCTTCGTTCCGAGAGACTCCTATATAGGCATTGACAACCGGGTTCGTCTACAGTGACACAGTTTTTGATTATGAGGGAATCATACCCAAGCTTAGAGCTAATATTATTAAGTTGTGTGATTATTAAAGGTAATCATACCTGTAGTTTTTGACTAAAGTTAATTTATATTATGACAGAAAAATTCTGATGACGCCTGGATTCGAACCAGGGACCTTCCGCATACCGGGCAGAGATGCTAACCGCTACACCACGTCACCTGTGTTCGAAATATGGCATCAACTGAATTTTTCTGTCACAGTGTCTAAGCGTAGCTTCCTTCCGAGAGACTCCTATATAGGCATTGACAACCGAGTTCGTCTACAGTGACACAGTGACACGTCACCTGTGTTCGAACACAGGTTACGTGGTGTAGCGGTTAGCATCTCTGCCCGGTATGTGGAAGGTCCCTGGTTCGAATCCAGGCGTCATCAGAATTTTTCTGTCATAATATAAATTAACTTTAGTCAAAAACTACAGGTATGATTACCTTTAATAATCACACAACTTAATAATATTAGCTCTTATTTAAAATACTTTAATAAGAGTAGAAGCGTGTCCCAATTTCGAAGGGCTATCATGGTTAAATTTTAAATGAAAAGAACTACGAAATTTTGTGCATATTGGGGGAAACTCGAATATATTTCTATCGGTTAAATAAAGGCAAAAACTAATTTGTGCCATTTATTTCCTTATTAATTTAATTTATAAATGGTTGCATATGGAGAAAAAAGTTTTAAATAAATAAGTAAACACTATCGATATCTAAGTTTCAGCGTTTTAGGAATGATTATGTAGTTACATATTGTAAGCAGTCTCTATAGTAAATTTTAACTTTGTCCAAAGGATACATAGATAATTACTTTGTAATTTATTTGATTACATTATATTTAAAAATACTTACAGAAAATAACAGCAAGAAATTCTTTAGTTTCGATGTATTTGAATAAAGTATCTCTTTCAATTTCATCTATGCTAGCATCTTCCTTTTGTTCTACCATCCATTCTAGTACATGAGATTCATCAAGTAAATTTCCTAAGCACATAAAATAATCTCATTAGAAAACATTGATAACAATAGTAGAATCTAATATATGAAAACCTTTATTTCAATAAGAATTTTCTTTTAAATAATGTCTGTTTTGAAATAACAGTGTTATGGAATGGCTAATTAAAATTAAAACTTTTGGTCGTTAAATGGTTAGAACATTTAAGTTTGATTAGACTTACCCATTCGAAACATGCCCATTTCATTCGCTTACAATATCTAAATATCTAGTAAGCTCTGAATACATGCTGAAATTCACTAGAGGCACTTACTCGAAACATTCAACTGTATTTACGTGTATATTGTAAGATAGAACAAAAGAATTTGTGTGTTTTAATTATAGAAAACAATTTATTTCAATAATGGTACATATGCGCTAATTATATGACATATTCACTTAGTTCTCAATACACCACCATTGCAACGAATAGCAGATGAATTAATAAATAGTGGAGCATTCGATGCAACATGCACGAAGGTACATGGGACTAATATGTAGATATAACGGGCACACATGTAACATGATACAAATGAAACCAAAAGTGAAATCTTTTGGAATTACAATAGTGCGTGGTGAGTCAGTCCATTGTCGTGTTAACAATATATACAGTAACAAGAAGTACATGGTAGTTAGGCCGAAGCGAAGCCACGAACAATGAAGGCATTTGACATCATGATCTGAGCGAGGAGACATAAATCATATTAGGTACTAGTCCTTGTGTTTAATAGTACAATATTTACAACAGATAATTCGTTGGTATAGAACAGTGTGGCATGAGTGACATAACTGAAATGATGAAGTAGAAACACTGAACAAAGCGCTTTGGGTAGGTCTAATATGACATTCATCGATCGGCACGACGAGCAAAAAAGTAAATATTTCGTTCGAAAACAGGTAGGTTGGTGTAGAGATCACATCATCATCATCAGGCTTATTATAGAACGTAACAAGAACACCAGTCAGCAGAGTCACTACATCACAACAGTCATTATCTTATCAGTGGTTCTGGCGTTGAGGCACTCGTATGTTGAAGGGGGCTGTGGTGGCAGCAACTGCAAATGAGACCCCCGACCTGTACAGTCTGCAGCGCGGGGCGCGGGCAGAGTATGCTGCGCCACCTGTCACCAGCTGGTACTGGGAGGTGCAACACAGCCACTCCATCAGCTGGTGTCGGGAGGCGCAACACCACTACCCTACCCATTCGCCGCAAAATGCAAGGTTATTTGCTAAGTTCTAAATGAACGATGGTCGCGCATCGGAGCTGCCATCCGACGACTACGTTAAACATCCACTTAACGTTTACCACCACCAAATATATTTACCCAACCCCTTTTTCCCTTTGGCGACCTTGTCCGCTTTGGCCGGAGGAAGCGGCTTGACCAGGATCTTGTTGGCAGGTCGAGCGGGAGTCATCGGCTTGCTGTTGGCAGCCTGACGGCTACGTCCGATGGCCGGAGTAGGTTTGTTCATCTTCGCCACTTTGGTTCCGCGTCCCACCTTAGTTGGGCAGCATTGGTAGGGCTCATAGGAGTTTTTAGGGAACGAATTTTTCCCACCCAGTCCAACGTAGAAACAGCCATCGCCTGCAGTAAGTAAACATAATGTCAGAAATCCGCGCGCGATTATTTTTAACTCATTATGCACACATGTAGATATAGTTATAGTAGCAACTACGTGCAAGAAACATTCCAGAACTGGTTCATCCTCAATATGATATTTTTTATTCTATTCCTCACTTCTACATACACCAACAGCTTAATCTAAAGCGGTTAGTGAATATCCATATAGTTCACACAAATTTTTGATATCCGAATAAAAAATATAAATATTTATACAAAAAAGACAGAGTACAGTGACTAGTGAGTGATGAAGCTATCTGACACTATGGTTCTTGCTGCAGACGACCACGGTTAAATGCGCGTTCATGCACCGAAGGATCAGATAGTAAGTTGTACAGGAAATGGGACGAGACGGACATGCACACGACGGATCTTAGGTGAGGATAATGGCAGCGCTACTAGGGGGACGCACGCTTGGGATCTATCAAAACGCTCGTTCGTATGTCTCGAAATACTCGTGTTCGTGTCTCCGTTCCACGTGGGTAGTCCGAGGCTATTACCTGCAAGGATGTTCTTAACGCTCTTATCATCATCATCGTCGTCGTCGTCATCGTCGTCGTCATCATCATCCTCATCGTCGTCGTCATCATCATCGTCGTCGTCATCCTCATCACTATCGTCATCACCTGTAGGAATTAGTAGACATGCAATGACAACACGCACGCCGCGGGTAACAGAATGATTGTACACTCATGCACACCGTACTTTGCGGTAGTACCACACAACACCACACGCAACATCCACCGATCCTCTACCATTTAATTAACGAAAAAATATTCTCGACTGATATTATGTGTACGAAAAATATATAGGTACATCAAAAGTATAAAATGTCTGATTCTTACTTTTTTGTTCAACTAGCCATTCCAGAACCTTGTCTTCATTCTTAAGATTTCCTATAAAATAATATCGAAGTGATTGTTAACGTTTACTGTCAATAATAATAATAAAATAAATAAGTACTTTTTGTGTACTTGTTTTTTTTAGGCTTAAATACAAAAATCTACCTTACCATCATACATAATAGGAACACCAGTTTCATAATAAACAAGAGCAGGGAAACTAAATACTCCAATTTCAGCAGCTAGTTTAGCATCCTTTGATTTGACAAACTGAATTCCGAATTGATCTGTGTCATCATCAATAGTTTCTAGCTCTTCAAGAATTTCCGGACACGATGCACATTTATCATCATCTATAAATATTCAAAAATATATAATAATACATAACAGTTACATAATACAAAACTTACAGAAAAATACTGCTAAGTGTTCAACATCTTTAATAAGAACTTGCAAAGTTTTTCGGTCAACCATTTCGATGACATCAGGTGTGGAATCACGGAGAGATAAAACCCATTCCAAAATAGCTTCTTCATGCATTAAATCTCCTTTATAAATATCCCTAAATCTATGACGATAGAATGCAAGAGATGGTAAAAGGGCTAGATCATATTCTTTATCAATGTCATCATCAGAAATCTTTACAAAATCTATATCCTTCTCTTCACATTCATCGTCAATATTTTCTAGTTCTTGTAATATTTTCTGAGATTTCTTGTCACCTTCTTTATCTATGTAAGCATTTATGTTATATTATTATATTTCATAAATTTATGTCTAAAATTACTTACAGAAAAATACAACGACGTGATCATTTTCTTCTAAAATTTTTTCCAGCATACGGTTATTCACTTCTTCAATACGATCTGGAATTTCAAGCGTATCTTCATCCGTTAACCAAGCCAAAACTTCATCTTCATCTTCAATATCTCCAGTATATAAAAGAGGTTCTTTATTTCGAAAAAATACAAGTTTTGGGAACGATTTAATGCTATGTTTCTTAGCAAGAGATAGATCTTCTGTTGTTACAAAAATAATACCAGTCTCATCTAATTCATCATCAATATTTTCAAGTTCCTCTAAAATATCGTCACAGTGTTCACCTTCTTCACATTTTCCGCTAAAGTATACAACAACATATTCATGTTCTTCGATTAAGTCTTCTAAAATTTCATCAGTAACTTCCTCAATTGTAGCTGAATGTTTTTGCTCAATTAACCACTCTAATACTTCGTTTTCATTCATTAAATCGCCTTCATATAAAGCTGGAATTCTGTCTTCAAAATAAATTAAAGTAGGCAGATGATCAATGCCAAACTCTTTTGCTTCAGCTTCGTTATCAATACGGACGATAATAATTCCCTCTTTTTCTAATTCATCGTCAATATTTTCTAGTTCATTTAAAACTCTAATATCTTGTTTGTCATCTTTGTCATCTGTAATAAATGTGTCATTTTATTCATGTGCTAATGCAAATAATTCTATCAAAACATACAAAAAAGTACAGCAAGATATTGTGAATCGTCGATCAGTTTATCCATCATTTCGTCTGTAATTTCAGGAATTTCTGTGTGTCGTTTTTGATGTAAAAGCCATCCCAGAAGCTCATCTTCTTTCATTAAATCGCCTTCATAAATGTGCGGTATTTTATTTTCAAAGAATACCATGGTTGGAATGGTATCAATACCATACTCTTTAGCTTCATCATCATCATCAATTTTCACAAATGCAATGTCGTTTTGGTCGCACTCGTCATCGATATTTTCTAGTTCTGCCAGAACCTTCTGGCTTTTTTTCTGATCTTTGTCATCTAAATGCATAATTAGATATTTTATAATGTTACCTTAGACACATAAAATTAATACTTACAAAATAATACAGCTACATAAGGCATTTTTTCAATGATCAAATCTAACATTTCATCTGTAATATCTTCGATTTCATCACTCTTTACTTGATGTTCGAACCATTTAAGTACTTTATCTTCATCTTCCAGGTTACCTTCGTATACAGTTGGAATTCCTTTTTCAAAGTACAACAAAGTTGGGAATTTCTCAATTCCATATTCTCTGGCCTCATCGGGATTATCAATTTTTACAAATGCAACATTTAATTTATCACATTCGTCATCAATATTTTCTAGTTCATTTAGAACTTTTTGCGATTTTCTATCATTATTGTCATCTAAAAAAAAAATTACTAATAAATAAAATAAATAATAAAAGTTGATTTTTACTTTCTAAACTTATATAATAGAGAAAGCATTGTGATGGTGATCGTTTTTGTTCCGAGATTTTTATGAATTCTCACATTTCAGACTTTATTGAGTCAAAAAAAGTTCCAAAGTTGGTTTGTTGGTCTGTCTGGAAGCACGATAACTTAAAAAACGCGATAAAATTTTGGATTGAAACTTTATATTAAAAACAAAAGGTTTTAAGCAAAACATAAGGTGTAATTCGTTCATTTATTATAAGTAATATTACTTGGATAATTTAAAAGTAGGTATATTGTTGTAAAACATGTGAAGTTTTCATGACTTATAGGTTGCTGTCAAAAATTATATTTAAGCATTTGTTATTTTTTTCTTCTTCAATTTTCAAAATATGCCGAATATGGTATTAATGTAATGGAGGAATTCTGCGTAAATCTGTAAGTTTTTTTTTGGTCTAAAAATCTGTAAATCGCAACGACACTTTATATTTTTTTTTACTTATCAAGAAAAATTTATGTGATTTTGCCATTTTTTTACAGATTCACGAATCTAGCAAACTTACAGATTTATTACAGAATTCCACCATAAAGTTCTCGAATGAAGATTTCTAGAAAAAGCGTCAATAAAGTGATTGTCAAATGTATTTGTCGCAATTAGGTCGAATTTCGTATCACATTTAAGCTCTTGAGCACAGAATTCTAGTAAAAATATAAAACATGATATTTAATCGATCGCCAATTGTTTTTTCTAAAGTTATACAAATTATATAGCAGATTTTTATTAATCAGATAGATAACATCTCACCGCGAATTTGAGAACCAGAATTCAATTTCCACAAGCGACAACATTATTTTCACCACATTAAAATTATCTCTATGGTTCCTTTCCCACAAACATCTTTGAGGGCCGTGATTTGATGGCTGATAATTGCATTTCTTGCACAAAATATGTAACACTTATCGAGATCTGTTACGGAAAAGAAATAGATACAAGGCTTAATGATATATTTATTACTTTTAATTATACGAGTAGGACATCAATAGTATTGGACAGTGTCTTCCTGAATATCATATTAGAAGTCAAGGAAGTATTAAGGATTTCGTTATTCGTCTATATTTCCGTTATTATAAATTCGGTCTACCATTTAAAAGAGATAAATAAACTAAAATTAATGAAATAAAATATTTTCTCCTAAAATAGAAAACAACTATGATAAGTTTTATTCTTTTAGAACAGACACTATGACAGAAGAATTCGGTTGACGCCATACCTACCTCGTACATAGGTGATGTGGGGTAGTGGTTAGCATATGTACCAGGCATGCAGAAGGTCGCGGGTTCGAATCCAGACGTCAACCGAATTTTTCTGTCATAAATTCAACTTTAAATTTATCATCGTTACTGTAAATTCAGTCATGTCAAATGACAAAAGATTACTTCGTGGTATGATTTCCTTTAAATCAGAAGATGTGTCGTTGCAGACGAAACCCGTTGTCAATATCTATTATATAGGAGCCTTGGGATCGAACTTTAAAATTATCATCGTTGTTTCTTTCAGTCATGTCATATGCCAAAAAAATAATTCCCATCCTGGCACATAATATCAGCTCCCATCATATTCATTCCTCATAATCTAAATCCTCCATCATACAACAAACCCTCAATTACATCATATTTGCTCCTATACCCCTGTTTCATAAATTTTTCATTCGCTCCCATTCCTGTAACAACAAATAAATAAAGATAAAAAGGGAAGAAGGCATTGGCCTGCGCTTGTTTTTAAAGAATATTTTACACAATTGCAGCTAAATACTAAAAAAAAAATATCAATCAAGAATCATGCGCTGGTCAATGAAACTTATCCCAGAATTAATCCTCGCCAAATATTCCTATCCTTACATACCACTTTCGGTTCAATCACATTCATAATTCCTTTCATAGAAGCTCGTTTAAGTCACGCAACCATCTTTCAGTCATATTTATCCAATTATTCCTAGATCGTCAACACAATCTTCCACTCTTAATTTCACCAACATACACCTGATTCACCAATGCTGCATTCGACATACGTTCCACATATCCAATCCAGCTTAACTGACTTGTACTCACTCTTCTAACAACATTTTTCTCAGCCTCACATTCATCAAAACACCATACACCAAAGCATTCTGGACACGATCTTGTCTAGTATATCCACATACGGGCAAATACCTTAATTCCAAAACAATTATAGCCCGTTCATATTTCTTCATCCACACCCAACATTCATTGTCATACATTAACGTAGGCACTAACACACCATTATAAATACTCAATCAAACATTTCTAAAAACATTCACGTTTCGAACAAAGATTTCCAGAGACTTGCATCCCGCAGACACTTTTCTTTCAATCTCTCGATCAATAGGTTCATCCTTTGAAACATGCTACCCATGTATATAACCGCATGCACTTGCCCCAGTGACACCATTCACCGAAATATTGCAGTCAGATGCCAAATCGCTCTTCTCAAACACTAACACTTTTCATTTATCAAAATAAAATAACAGATGTAAATATTTTCCTACTTCATTTATACTTAGAATCATTCTTTTCAATTGCTTTTCAGATTCACTCATTACAACAACATCATCCGCATAAGCTAACGCTGGCATTACACAACCACCAATCCACCATCCACCCCATTCAGCGTTTTTCGTAACAACAATTTAGTAAAAAAATTATTACTGGGCTTTGAATAATTTATATTGAATCAACTGATGTTTCGGCCTTGGATTAGATCACTTTTTGACTCTTGAAAGTGATTGTTCACTTGACTTTATAAATTATATATTTGTAATTTAAAAAAAAATCAATTGCATTAAATTGTACTATTTCAAGAGTTTGATAATGGCCCAAGTCCGGACCGAAACGTCAGTTGATTAAACATGAATCATTTAAAGCTCAGTAATCAAATTTTCTTGCTAAATTAAACCATTGGCGGCTTATTCAAATTTAAAGTTTCGTAACAAATCCATATATAAATTAAACAACCACGTCAACATCCCACAACCTTGTTTCACGCCAATAATTTATACAAAAGCAATTACTTAATCCACTATCAACTCTCACCGCAGCCTCGCTATCTTCATAAAGCGCACGAATCGCTTCCAACAAATTATCATTTATATTGTACTCTAGAAGTGCATCCCACTCAATGAACACTATCATATGCTTTTTTAAGATCAAGAGAGCCACAGACCAACTTCCTGTTCTTAACTGGTGTTTTCTTAACAATTTTACGAAGCGAAAACAATTGATCTACACTCCTTCTATTATGCAAAAAAAAACACCTTGCATGTCGCTCAACAATTGTTAAGATTCGTACCTTATGAATAAGGATCTTCCCGTACAACTTCTCTACCACACTCAACAAACGTATCGCACGGAAATTAGTACAATCACTCGGACTTCCTTAGCCCTTAAATAAAGGACAAATAATAGCACGTTTCCAATCATCACAAACCATACACCGTTTCAAACTAAATCTAAACAAATAAACTTACTAGTCAAATAACCTCTCACATCTATTCTTCAACATCTCATTCGATATACTATACAAACCGGGAAGCCTTGCCAATCTTTAGACGCAACAATATAAAACTAAAATCACTCTCATTTATATCCTGTTTATCACTTCTAACATTTTCTCTTGCATTTTCAATACAACCATTCGATCCAGTTACGCAACCATATAAACTCCTACATTATTCACACCTTCTATTTCTAACATCTGATTCATTCTACAATATCTCGCCATTCGTACGCTTAATCGATTTCACCGCCCTAACATTACCACCTCTCATTCATTCCACATTCAACCAAAACATTATTTTATTCATATTAAAATTATTCGTAAATATTTCACTCAAACAATCATCAAAACACGCTTTCCTTTTTCTCAAAACTATCTTAACACATTTATTTAACGTCTTATATACATCACGTAAACTTCCAGACACATCATTCACTCTGACATAACCAAACTTACAAAATACATTTCCAGACATGCTCCCACCCAGTCATTCAAATCACCACATACGATAACTTTCTCACCTGGATCCCACAAATCAATCACATAATCAACAAATTTCAAAATCGATCTTTTTCAAGATCACTTTCGGATTCACTTGGGCTATAAACTGACACAACGAAGATTCTATAAAAGCTTACCTTTAGACTCAGTCAAAGAATTCTCAATGAAATAAAATCATAATTCCTTCACAAACAGATTCATTCATTCCCTAACAAGCACAAACCACACCATGCTTCGCCTTTTCATTTTCAGCAACACCCGACCACAAGCAAAATATTCCAGGCTTATCCTAAACTATAAAGGAAAAAGAAATAAATTACATTAGTTTTGCTAAAAATTTTAACCTATGCGCAAATTATTACATTGAAGTGGAGATGGACATTTCAGATCTTTTGACTGAGCCGAATTAGCAGATGTCGATCGCTTAAAAGATCTCAGTGTGCGTATTAAATACGTTAATTAATATTTTATTTGTCATTGCAATTAACGTTATTTATAATGAATTTCCACAAAATTAGCTCAATGTGAAAACTTTTACTGACTTACGTGACAATAAAGTAAAATGTGACTATTCATCTCAAATTCTAAGTGTTAAAGACGAAAAAAAGAAACCTTAATAAACAGTTTAAAATAAAACATTTTACTGTAAACAACTTGCAAAATAAATTTTTTACAAATTCTGCAAAACTTATTTGATTTATTTTGACACAGTTTACAATTTGTAATAATTTAGTATTCTTAGTCAAATCGGATTCGTTTGTATTTTATCGGAAATTGATCGAACTCTACAGAGTACGCACTCACTCAGAGCATTCTAGTAATCGAAATGGCACGACGCACAGGTCTGCATCAGTCACTGGGCCGTGACTCGGATCTTTTTCATTTAGCGATCCGGTTCACTTCGTTCACTTATTTATATAGCTGCTATAAATGCTTTTCCGTGATATATTTATGTATATTGATATGTATATGTATATGTATACTGAGCAAAAAATTGTAATTTGAAATATGCCCGGCAAGGTTTTTTTTTTCAGAGTAACAGTCCTTTGAAGATGTGTCTCATAAGATACAATTTTATTAATAATTTTGGTATTAATTTCCCTAAATTTTTTGTACTTAGGCTGCAAATGCTACTTATTTAGTTACATATTTACTCTTGCTCCTGTATCTCAACAAGAGGCGTCTCATATGAGGAAGTCATAACCATTTTTCATCATGATTTTTTGTATCTAAATACTAACATTTTTCCATTTTTATCTAAAAAATATACAAAAGCTCCTGTCGTTAAAACTTAATAAACACAGTGGATTTTGAAATGTTTAAAATTTTTAGAAAAAAATTAAGTAACAATTAAAAAACAACCAAGTTACCATAGACAAAAATGCTGTTACTCTGTAACAAATTATTCAACATGACTCTGCCAACATATGATTTAATTTTATTTCATCCGTTATGAATAACCCTATTTTCCTACTTTTAAGACTATCCGGCCACTATCTCACAGTCTTTATAGTTTATTGACGCTAATTTTTTTATCTCAAATATTCCCACCCTGATTTCACGACGCTGTAGCACTGAAATCGTTCAACCGATTTGATATTTTTAAGGTACTTGGGTAAAAAATCTTCCTATGTTCTTTTTACATATTGATAATTTTTTGTTTGTTTTGTAGTTTATAGTTATTTCCAAGCCAAATAAATCTAATTTCGGTTCACTAAATGTATAACTTCGACAGGATGACAGACATAAATAAATAAGCAATTAAAAGAATTAGTTTACAATTTAAAATGTTCCTATTAAATAGGAATTTAATATTTTTTTCAATTTCACTTGCTTCTCTAATTAGTCTGGCAACGATCTTCCTTCTTCAAAACCAAGATTCTATGGGTTACCAATTGTTAACTGTATAAAATAACATGTCGAAGTTATTTTTCTGGACTATTTTTTAATAATTATTATTATTATATAAACTTTCACACTGCGGCTTGGTGAGTGCGGACCCTGTACTGTAATTGGGATTAAATTCCTGTTGTACAGCGTAATATAAATAAATAAATAAAATAAATAATTAATAAAATACACGGTTACTGGTAAACAGTCAACTAAAATTTATTAACTCAACTCAATTAGATTATATTTTTAACCTTCATCAGGAAATAAATTATTTAATATAAAACAATTTTTTCTTCCATTTATAATATTGTTGAATATTATTAATGGGGAAAAATTGTTTAAAATTAAATAACTTATTTCCTAATGAAGGACTGAATAGACGCGTGTTTTACCTTACTTATTTCTATCCTAATGAAGGCACAAATGGAGCCGAAATTAGTTGAGTTAAGTTAATATATTTTAGCTGATTAATTGTAAGAGTGTACTTTATTATGTATCAATTAAATTACTTAAGAATTGCCCAAATATTTGAATCAATTACTTATACTGCTTATTTAAAATTTAGCTTCGTACTTCAGAGACTAAAATACTTAAACAATATGAATACCTCACTTTTTATAAAAGTAATCAAGATACTCGCAAACTTTTATAATGTCAATTTTCATTGAATATTATCAAAATTAAGTTTCAAAAACGAATTTTTCAAGTCGATTAATGCTATGGCTAAAGTATAATAGATATAACCAGTGGTTGCACAATTGTGCGGTATTTTTGATGTTATGTGTACTATCACATCAGTCTACCCATTAATTAAGCTTCGCCTTCTAATGTACAAGTACGTAAAATTCAAATAAAAGTTAAATTTAAATGCGAATTACTTACGGGAATTTGTCTATATAATAGTAGTATATTGATAGTAATGTCTCTTCAGAATATCGCGGTACGTATTTTTTATTGTATTTTTAGCATAGAATTATTAAATTAGAATCAACACATTGGTGACATATAACGATAGTACTTGAAGACCAAGCTAACAAATTCCAGGTAAAATATTTTGATAAAAAATATTAAATAAAACTCTAGGCAAAGTCTCACAAAATTCAGCCTCCGAGTCACCTTATGAGGGCATCGTCAGAGGCCGGCCAGCACAGTTAGTAACCATGGACGCGTTTCGCTCTTGTTAGAGCTCATCAGCATGTGCTGGCCGGCCTCTGACGATGCCCTCATAAGGTGACTCGGAGGCTGAATTTTGTGAGACTTTGCCTAGAGTTTTATTTAATATTTTTTATTATACCTAGTTTCACCAAGTGCATAAACGACAATTAATTTTGTCTTTGTTGTTATTTAAATATTTTGATCACAAAAAATCAAGGAGTGCAGCTACTGGTTGTATTTATGTTATATGGCTATGAGCCGATCGATATTTCCTTCCATTGCTAATTATCGTATGCAACATTTTGAAGAAAAAGCATACAATCTATCCTTTGGCTAAGATATAACGACTTTTTGCTACAGGGTCACATGATTATTTTAACTTTTAAAATATCGTAATATGAATTATGCCATCTGAATTTCATTATACAATTTGTTATCGTGTAAGTAGAGTTTCTCGTAGTTCTGACAAATATATATACCTCACCAATAACAGAAAATTGAGAAACTGGTATATACTCGTAAAAAACTGGTATTGACGCGCGTTTTAAAACTAGACAAACTTGATGAAAGAAATGTGTTTCAAGGCACAGTAAATAATTATATATGATACGTCAGCACAATAAAAAAGAATTAAACAAACTAATTTGATACTTTGATATAAACATAAGTTTTTGAAATGTAGGAAATAAAGATATTAGAATTTAGGAAATAAATTTTATGAAAAATTTATACATTCAGTAACATGATCTTCTATAGCATAATAAATTTTTATCAAAATTAAACGAGGAACTTTTGAGAAAAAAAATTAAATATCCGAAGAAGTCTGCCTTTGAGTTTTTTTTGTCTATTTTATTTTTCTCTCAAAAGTTCCGCGTTTAATTTGAATTAAAATTTACTCTGTTATAGAAGGTTATATTCTTAAATAAATAGAATTAAACATTAAAAGAGAAATTAAACTTTAATATAATTTTTACCATCATTTATATATTCTAGAGAAGTGCGGTTACCAGCTGTCATATTACGGCCCTCAAAGGTTTTATGGAGGAGTCACATGGATAATTTTAATGTGGTGATTTATGTATTTCTCTTTAAATTGGTACTTTATATATAGATAATTAAGGGTATTGTTGATTGTTTGTGCGACGGCAATCTTTGTACCATCATTTTAAATTGAAGCGATCAGGGAATTTTATGAAATTTTTAATATATGTACTATTGAGAATGACTAATATTTTAGATTTTTAAAAATTCAGCTTTATATTTTCTTGTAATCACTCTCAATAGTACATATATTTACTATTGAAAGTGACTAATATTTTAGATTTTTAAAAATTCTGCTTTATATTTTCTTGTAGGTTCTATTGCTTTTTTGCCTAACTTATCTGAGCTATATAGATAGTTATTTTTTATATCTTACAGAACAACACAGCGACGGTTTTTCCTTCTTTGATGAGTTTATCTAACATTTCATCTGTAACATCTTCAATTTCATCTTTTTCCAGTTGTTCCACAAGCCATTCCAAGACTTCATCTTCATTTTCAATGTCTCCATCATAAACATTTGGAATTCCTTTCTCAAAATAAACAACAGCAGGCAATGAATCAATGCCGAATTCGTTCGCGGCATTTTCGTCGTCGATTTTAACGAATTGTATTCCGTGTTTATCACAATCGTCATCAATTTTTTCGAGTTCATCCAGTACTTGCATCGAGTCATCATCGCCATGATCATCTAAAACAAAATTGGATAAATTAATCTGAAATTGTCAGTCATAGAATACTTTGTGAGATAAGAAAAAATAACTTTTGTGTTGGCCGTTTCACCTTTCTGTCACAACACAAATTAAATAGTTGAGCTGTAGCCGAGATAAAATTAACTTTGCTTTGGCAACGAACCGAATTAGCGATTTATCAAAGTTAGCATACTGGAATCGAATATATGGTATTGGGTACTTACAGAAGAGTACAACTAAATTGTCTACACTTCCGATTAAAGTGTCAAGAGTCTTGGCTGTAACATCTTCGATGACATCGTCCTCGTCTCCCGTTGACTTGTTCTGAACCAGCCATTCTAGGACATCCTCTTCGCGCGTTAGCTCGTCTGTATAAGAAAGAAACACGCAAACAAAGATACATTTATTACAAAGTCATTAAAGGAAAATTGAGAAAAAAAATTAAGAAAACCTATTATTCAAATTTAAAACTTTTGTTGAAGTTTCTGATAAACATTAAAATATCGTTGTTCCGGTCCATCCAAAAACATATGGTATATAAAAAATATACAGTTTTTAAAGTAGGCCGACAATGAACAACTATTTAAAACTTTTAGATAAAATAATCTTCGAACTAGAACGAAATATCTTTGTCATATTTTTTAATCCTACTATAATTTTGAATTGGCGATCCGGTTCGTGAAATTTTGCATATCGAGTCCTTTTTTTGAAGTAGGTATGCAAATAAATACATAATTCAAAAATCTAAAAACTTAATTGATTAAATACTTTGTATTTGCCGTAGGTACATTGTAAGTAGGTATACGTCTAGATGAAAGGAAATATTTATAAGTAGTTACAAATTATGACTATGAATTTTTTTTTATAAAGATATATTAATAAATTTCTAATTTAAGTATATTGATAAACTCACTTTCATAAATGACGGGAATTTCGTGTCGATAGTATACGAGCTTGGGGAGTTCACCTAGATTGTACTCTTCGGCCAGAGCTTCGTCGTGGATCTTCACAAAGCCGATTCCCAGTTGATCCGCCTCATCGTCGATATTTTCCAGTTCCATCAAAACCTTGGAGCATTTCTTGCATTCTGGTTTATCTGTTATCCAGCAAAAGCAATATTCAAATAAAGCATTTGCTTGCAATGAGTACTCGATCAACTTGTCATGTGATGTTGCGTATAATGTGCGAATTTAAGCAAAGATGATTCAATAAAATGTTCTACTCATTCTTTCAGATAATTTAACACGTAAAGTGGCATGGGGTATAAACGATGCGTACTATTCTTATGATATTTTTTTCGGTCCCAGTCGTCACAGTGCCAAACGGTAGACATTAGCTTAGATTTTCTTATCGACCATTTGTCAGACATATATGGTTGAACAGGGACAGACTAGGACCTTTTTTCTACCCGGCTGTGGTACAACAGGCCCACATTTCCCATATCGCAATTTTTAAACAAATTAATAAATTTTGATATATATACCGGGTGTAACACGAAAAGTGAAACATAGGCGTTTAACATGGCAAATCAGTTTTTCCGTGCGCATTGCTTCCCTAATTATTTTAGAAAAAATTCGAATGTAGAATTTTATGCTTTACAACATTTATTTGAAACATTTTTTTTAAATCAACAGAATTTTATTTGAAATATTTTTCTCTAATATAATTTTGGAATTAACAGTTGCATAATTTATTTCTCATTATATTATTTTGTTATTAATTGTAAGTTATTTTTTTTAACTAAAAACAGAAAAAAGTTTTGGCCGTTTTGGGATCGATTTTTTATAGCAAAGTGACACTTTACATGTTAAAAAATGAAGTAAATTATTTATATACTATGGCATTAATTTAAATCACGTGTTGTTGCCAATACAAATTATTTTCACTATGTAAATACTGTTTCTTATGTCATTTTGATATTACAGTAAGTGTCTATGTAAAACCTGGCCGCCTTATAAAATAATAGAAACATAAATTAAGAAATGAGATGCATCCATAATTTTTTTTTAAGTAGACTAAGGTATATATATATACGAAAAAAATACCAAAAAAATCATTTTACAAACTAAGCTCTCGGTAAAGAAATTCAACATGTGTCAAAACAAAGATGAAGTCAAAAACTTAAGCAAAAAGTTTCGAAGTGACCGTGGCATCCAAAGCAGTATTAATTACAAAGACATTAATTTAATAACGAAGACATCCAAATAGTTTGGCACGGTGCAGGCTGAGCGTGCTCTCGATCGGCTTTGCCCGCAGTTCAACACGAGATAAAAATAACTCTGAATGTCCCCCGTGACCGTCTGCTCTCGCAATGTTGCTCTCGGTTTCTATCACTGTGTAATACTGCGATATACTAAGTCTGAGCTATCATTTTTTGGAAGTTGAAATCAAAATTCTTAATAACGAGAATATTATGAAAAATTAATATCGGGACTAATTCATAAAAATAAATTATTTACAACACATAAATATTGATTCTATAATCGTCTGTTATAATACCAAGCACAAATTTTTAGACTAGTAAATTTACAAAAATATATATTGGATGCATTACTGACTGATATGAATGAAATTTACGTATGTACATGCGAAATGAGATCTGTAGCCAAAATGATGCTATACTACTATATAATTCTACTAGCTAACACCAAAGCAAAATACATAAATGAAACACGACGAAATCAAATAACAGTTAGGAACGTTTATCATAATTTATGTTACAAAAAATTTAAAATGGAATGCTACTACAATATGAATATGTAAAAGTGTTCTATTGTTATTCTACTATTATACTAAATCTAACTTACATAAACTATATTATCATGAACACACTATTTATAATAATACACTTGTTTCAATTAAAACCAAACAATCATGCACATGCTGTGCACAGATATTCAACTATTTTCATTATGTACAATTTATAATAATTTAAGCTTTTAATTTCTTTTTATATATACTAAGTACATTTTATGCACATTAGAATGAAATATGTCATCGTTTAGTAACTTGTGAATTTAAATACAATTAAGGAAGATTTATGCAATTTATGTTGTACAAATGTATAGTAAGATAATATATTTTTTATAAATAGAAAATACATTGTTGAATATCCGTGCTTGAACGTAATGTAATGAACAGGAAAGCAGCGCTTTGCACAGTAAGGAAGGCATAACAAGTGTAGCTAATAGTACTACTTACTGGATCCGGCTTTCGCACACGTGGCATGGTCGGGACCTATTCATTTAAAATACGTCACACTGAGCTGTTGTGAGTCACTGCTAAATATTAATTATACACATGATGTTGCCTCATCCGAAGTCAACTGATAGAACGGTTGTTAAAACCTATATTGTGTTGCTATTTACATGTATCGGGAAAAACGTTGTAAAATAGTCCGAGTTATTTAAGTTATTTTATAGGTTTTGGTGACACATGAAGCACACTTATTGTATTTACAGAATTTAGTCACATGTTCTTGCCGTTCGGTTATAAACAACTCATTAATATATCAATTCCTCAAGGGGCAACAGGGAAAATGTACTTACAAAACAAAACTGCAACATATTCAGTATCTTCGACAATTTTTTCCAATATTTTTCCGTTTACTTCCTCTATCCTGTCCGGAAGATCCATAGCTTCTAAACTTGTCAAAAAGTCCAGAACATTCTCTTCGTCCATTAGGTCTCCTGTAATGATACATTATAATTAGTTTAATCTTTCTCTTTCGAAGTACAGTATCTAGAATCTATTTTTTTTTGTTAACACAATTATAATTTTTATATTATATTTTTAGTACCCTTAACATTATTGTATGTATATTTTTTATCATATGATAGGAATTGCGAACGTAAACACGGTGAATTAATAAAACCCGGTTTACCAAATATAAAATATGAACATTTAACTCTTCATGTGCAAATTTCATATATTATAATTGCATCATTTTCTTATTTGTTAGACATCGAGCATAACTGTGTTTTAACGAATCCAATTTAAAATCTTTTAACGAAGTTTTCTGTGGTGCATTGAACATAAAAACAAAAACAGGGTTTCCATTTTGTAACTAATAAGGAAGATAGTGAATATATATCAGAATCCAGACTGAATAAGACATTCTCAAACATTTCGTCTTTGGTTTATTTCAACGGAATATATTAATTAGTTGTTAGTAAATACGATATTCAACAAGTGTTGTTGCCGTTACCATGTATTTTAAATTATGTAATAGAGGTTTAGTTCTTATTAGTGCACAGGCTGTTTCACAACTTATGGTATTTATTTTAATCCCATATAACCGTACTGATTATGAAACAGAAATAATTTTTTGAAATTAGCAAAATGAATCGTACTTTACATGAAGTAAACATTTTTAATGCCACAGGCTTGAAAGTGATTTCTAATATATTGATAATTAAATTATAATTATAACACTACTTATAGGTTAATGTTGTATGATAAATAAATGAACTATTCTAGTGTTTATAATTATAACTTATGCTTTAATATATTAGAAATAACTCTCAAAACAGTGGCACTAAAAATATATATTTTATGTAAAGTGCAATTAATTTTGCGAAATTTTAAAAAAATCTTTGTTTCATAACCAGAAAGTTCAGAACTTATGGGGTTAAAATAAGTGTCATAAGTTGTGAAACACCCTGTAATATACAGTATCTGATAATTACACATATTTTTTTTTAGATATACTCGTAAATAATTGCGGGACTGTAGAATTTATATATTTTAGTTTTTAAATTATATAACAATGTACTTATATTATATTTTCTTTTACTACCAAAATACCTCCAAAGATAATACAACCAAATTTGAAGCATACTTCAATCTGAATCATAAGATTATGTATAATTCACATCGCTAGTTTGTTTGCTTTACTCTTTACTAACTGGTCTACTTGACAAGCCCTCTGAAACATATTCTGTATTTTGTTGCTTAGCGCCACCTACAAAAAGTGGTATGCTCTCCTTTTATAATATGCATGTAGATACATATCACAACAATAAATTCATACAAATGTAAAAACTAATATTATATATATATATATATATATATATATTTTCGATATATAATGACCTAACTTTAAAAAAACAATTTCCGATAAAGAAATCTTTACATATCTTTAGAACTATAAGAATAGAGGTGGCTAAGCCTTTGTAACAGTATAAAATAATAAACAAGAATTCAGTGCGAAGACATAGTATTTTTAATCCAACAAACAAAACTATTTTTGCGTTATGTAGCAAGCAACAGAAGCTGGGCTGACTCCCACTCGCTATGGTTTATGGAGAATCAACACGTAAATGATACACTGTTTGGAAATGATCCAGGTACACTTAGCAGTATGTTCATGTATTCAGCATTTATTATAAACTTTTTAGAGCTTAGCAACTTCAAAAAAATTAATCAAAATTTAGTTTTTATGTTTTCTTGGATTGTTTTCAACTATTTACATATTTAGAGTTAATAAATTTGAGTTTTAAAGTAATTTGAACCATTATTTTAAATTTCATAGTAGTTCTTGTCAAACATATGATAGACGGAAATAAATGTTATCTAGTCAAAATATTTTGAATTTACTGCTTATATAATTGCACAAATTCAGAAATACAAATATGTAATAATACTTGTTTTTATGTTATAGTACATTTTCATCTTGTAATATAAATTTCAATCAACTCAAATTTAAGTTTATTTTTATAATGTTTAATAGAATAATTTGTAACAATTTGAGAGTAGAAATTCTAGTAACATGACAATGAAATTCGTGCACATAGTGTACTCATTTTAACGTTGAGCGTGTCCTCATTTTCATTACAACAGAAGCATCGAACCTACAATCTGCCAAAACTAATAATAATGGCAATTATCTAGTTTCTAGAAACATTCAACAAAGGCAGATTTTGCCTACACAGCTATACTGAAATGATATTCACTAGTGTTAGCTAAACTTTAGTTTCAATTATCTGCTGTCTAAAAATACGGTACATGTACTTTCATTGACAAGTCGTTTAAAAATACAATTGTATTTACGCGTGATTGACATTTTCCGAGACTGATATTTTAACATGGTTAGTTATAAACTTAAAATCAAAATTTTCCCAGAAAATATGAGGGCTATAATTTAATACTACGTTAGTTACTTTACAGAGTGCCACAAACAGAAATGGAAGAAAGACGTGATAATTAGATTTCTTTTAAATGATTTTTTAAATTTTAATTGAACATGAAAATACCAAAACAGTACGTATTCACTAGTCATAATGTATAATTTAAAACTTGTTTTGATTCAAAGTAAGTTGTATTAAAATGGTTTGATTCAAAACCATATTTTTTCAAAGCCGACTTTTGAATTCCAGCATCTCTAAAGTATCGCTTAAACTGGTTATACAATTTCGAAAAAAATTATATATACCTACTTATTTAATTATTTTTGAATTTATTTCATATTTAGAAAATTATAAAAATATAATAAAGTATATTCTGCAAAAATCCAAACAAACAATAAAAATAAAAATATTAAATATCTGGCCAATATTTTTGGTTATTTAATAATTATAGAACTACAAAAATATAACAAAATAATAAAATAAAATGTATTCCGTGCAAACCAAATAATAAGCTTATTGATTTTCAAAGAGACGAGCATGAGTGATCGGTACGGTGTTTGTATCATTGACAAAAATGTTCCTAGATGTCGAATTCGAATTAAGTTGGATGTATGTATGTTTGTTCCTGGAACATCCCCTGTAGTTTTCATCTATTTTCAACCAAATTTATTTGCAAGTCAAGTTCGACCTGCAGATGATCGAGATTTATCAATATTTTTAAAATGTTGTCAACTTTCTGACAAAATATATATTTTTAAATTGTTTTTAGGGTTATTAACGAATTAAATTTTCATTTTATAGATATTTAAAATTTGTTTACATTATAAAACCTTTTTTCTCATGTATAACAAATTCACAAAAGATGTAAGATAACTTCAAAATTAATAAAATTTTAATATTTTTACAGCGACAATTATTCAATAAGCAATTACCTATTCGAAGAAAAAACTTCCTACCTTGTATATACTTTATAATTACATTATATTACTTGAGAAAGTATTTGTATTCTCATGTTAAATATTTACAGAGAAAAAAATCCCAAAATTATATACTAATCAGATAGTCGACGAACATAAGATATGAATTCCAACTAACTAAAATTGACTAACCCTAATAATAATAATACTTTATTGTTATGGATGGAAACTAAATTTTTGACATCATCAGATACTTGATATTGCAGGCATATCAAAATGAAGTTAAACTCCGTTTTCGAATGTTTATTAAAATATAAAAATCTATTTTAAAACTCAAACGTGTCTGAAATATCTAGTGATGATCTAGTGAGGATTTATATTCGGAAAGAATTCGAATATATTTTATAAGTGTATATAAGTACACAAAGATTGTAAAAAACTGCATGATTATATATACTGGCTGCCCCAAATTAAGTGGGTTACCATTGGTATGTCAGAAACTATGAGTTACGATGTTGTTAAAATTCCAAACAATTAGAATTTTATTTTTAAAAAAATCATCAAAGTCGCGATTAAAAAAAAGGCAAATAACTCCGGAATTATAAAAGATATAAGAGAACGGTTCATAAAAGAGTTACATGATTTTGATGATGGAAACTTAATCGTGATGTCGGAATAAAATTAAAGATGGTGGTTTATTAGATATTAATAGCAACTTTTTAATTTTAAATGGGCACCATATCAGATTTTTATATGGATGAATAGCATGTTTTTTTTTCTCTTTTCTATAACAATACATGTTTTAATTAAAGCTTATTAAAAATATTTATTATTTTAATTTTAAATCAAATCAGATAGGTTGCAAAACATGTTTATTTGGAATGAGTTTATAAGATCGCCAAGCAACATCAAGTGCTCTAATTTTACAATGGAGAGAGGTAACATGAATTTTAATGGCGACCCGTATTGTTTTTCGTCGGTAAATTTATTTTGATCTACTGGCGCGCAGTCCACTTATACATCTTCCGTTCCCATACATCGTCGAAATCGAACAGATTTCGGTATATCAACAAAGTGCTAGAAAGCTGAAATAAAATAAAATATCATCACGCCTTTAGGTACTGGGTGTGGCACTCTGCCATAGCAGATCTCGGTAAGTGATATATTTCTTCACGTGAAGTGCGGTTACCAGCAGTTTTTTTAAATCGTTTATCTGGATCCATATATCAGCAAGATAATGCCCGCCTTTATATTGCTGGTGTAGTACTGTATTATTTTAACCACCGCAATATTTCATTACTCGCATAGCCTGCGCCCTAGATTTGTCATCCATTGAACATGTATGGAATATGATAGGTAGACAAGTGCAAGGAAATTATCGAATTACCGCGACCGAAGATCAGATGTTAAATGCTGCAGAGCGAGCATAGATGAACATACCACAAAATGTGATTCATATTTGTTACAAAAGCGCGCGGCGGTCATTCTCGATATGAAAAAAAAAGATATTCATTTTTAAATCCTTTATTAACAATATAATAAAAATGTATACTAAGTATTTTATTAAAATTTAGCTAAAATATAGGTGTGTGCATTTATTGTGGCGAGCAGTGTACTAAAGTAGAATGATTCAAAACCATTAAATAATAATATAAAGAAAAAAATTATTAGCTATTACTTTAGAGAAAAAAAATTGTAATGCGTTCACATTAATTTCGAATTATAGTATTTTACAATTCGTACACGATTTTTGTGTTAATGACAAGTGAAGCGAATTCGAAAATAGTATATTCGTTTCTGTAATTTCATATATGTTTTTTTCTGAAAACATTACAGAAAAATGAATACTGTTTTTTTTATAAACAATAAATAAAAATCTGTTCAGGGTGGCAGGGGGGCACTGAGTCACCTTTGTCTTATTTTCTCAAATAACATCAAGGGTTGTTACATATTCATTGTCTCCAAAAACAATAATACCATTCTGTGCAGAAAAAAATATATTTCAGCATGCAAATAAGTGCGGAAAGTGAATATTTTTGTGGAAAAACTATTTTGTAGGATTATCAATTTGGAATTTTTCAGATTGGGAGCATTGACTACCGATAAATGTTTTTTCTACGATTGCTATAAAAGTTGACAATTACGCTCTCATTTGTCACCGTAAAGTTGACGTTTTCTGTAGAACAATCGAAAAATATCTTTTTTGTGCGTCTCCAATGGCAACGCGCGAAAAAGACGTTAAATGCGCGCGTTTCCAATGGCAACGCGCGAAAAAGATATTAAATGCGCGCTTATTTCAATAGTTACCAGAGATACAAACAAAACAGAAACCTGTCATATTGACAGTTGACAGAACGCCTCCGGCTCGCGCTGCAATTACCTTGTTCGAGTAACAAAGAATCACTTTACGCTCTTAATACACAAATAACTATTATATAGTTGTAGTATATTGTCGATATGTCATCAGATAGTGTTTTCAAAATGATAACAATCAAGTAGATATAAAAATAAAAGTTTCTATCATATATTTTATGCTTTATTATGAAACAACATCAAATTTTGTTTATAGGTGAAACTTATTTTTTTAAATGAATAAAAACTAAAAAAAAATTATTGAAATATTGTAATAATATATATGTTGTGCCGGATATGGTTAAACTATTATTGAATGCCTTGAAAAATTAAAGATATATTTCAACAGATCTGTCAATTTTTCATGGCACAGCTTAAGAAGCGTATTTTATTAATGATCTGTTAATTTTTAACGGCCAGTTAAAAATATTATCCAATAAAAAAAAGTATGTGTTAAATCAAATTTTCAATTTATATTTAGAGTCGTCTGTTGACATTGGTTAAAAATTTTAACGTGTCGTCAAAAATTACCAGATATGTTTCAAAATATGCCTATTTCTATTAAATGTAAATTAAATCAATGAAAATAAAAATGTTATCATTTTATTTTCTATATATCGAGAAAAATAGACACAATAAAATTATTTTAACACTATATCCTTTATTTCAAGGTTAAATTAACTTAAGGTATATATATATATAAATAAAAATAAATATATCATCACGCCTTTTACCCATCAATGGGTGTGGCACTCTGCCTATATATATACAGGCTGTTATATTTTAATAGACCCAGCAAATATCTCGCTTATTTATCAACTTAGCAATTTCTTTCATATAATATGATTTATACAGCAACATGTAAGCTAGTTGATGACGGATGGACATTCATGATATCATTTCCGGTTTATTAGTAATTAATATCAACTTTGAAATTTCAAACGGAACATACTATATTTTTTTACAAATTTGAAAAGTGCATCAAATTTGATTTACAATCATTGTAAAATAATCCATATGGTACATTATTAAAAAGTAAAATGGCGGGCACTTTATTATACACCAAATCGGAAAGAAAACAATTAACTAAAACAACTGTAATTATTATTATTAAACGAAATCATATTTTTTTGTCATAATAATACAGAAAATAAGAATAAGGAACACTTAATAACAACAAAAAGGTTTTATAACAAATATTCAAAATGGCTCCCAGTCTATATACCGGGTGTAACACGAAAAGTGAAACATAGGCGTTTAACATGGCAAATCAGCTTTTCCGTGCGCATTGCTTCCCTAATTATTTTAGGAAAAAATGTTTCAAATAAATGTTGTAAAGCATAAAATTCATTTTGACTACTTCATAACTGCAGAAAATAAATTAGAAAATTCACGTAATTTCAATTTAATAGTAATAGCCATGGAATTAAAAACAAGAGATGAACAAATGCGTAACGTTTTATACGTCAAATTATTAGTATTTATTTTGACCAACTGTGATATTAAATCAATATTAGGGTTTATGATTATCAAAAATGAATAATTATTCAGATGAAGAAAAGTTGCAAATAATTAAATGGCATTATTCTGGCCATAGTTTACGACTAATTCGTGACTATATTAGCGCTATTTGGCAGCATCATGATATTCCTAGTACGGCAACTATTCAGAAGTTTATAGTAAAGTTTGAAAAGACAGGAACACTAAATTTCAAGAAAGAAATAAATGAAAGAATTTATAACAATGAAGAAAATATTCTTGCTTTAATAGAACTGGAGCCAACAATGAGTGTGCGGGAAATTTCCAGAGAACTAAATATAAATTTTATGACAGTGCATAGAATTCTAAAAAAACATAAATACAACAACCTTTTAAATTTCAAAACCGCCAAAATATTTTGGAACGAGATTTTGAACTGCGTGCCTCATTCTGTGAAATAATGATGGAGAAATCAAATTGTAATAGAGAATTTTTAAGTAGTATTTTATTCACAGATTAATGCACATTTACCATGAATGGCGAACCAAACTGTCATAATTATCGGTACTGGTCACAAAATAATCCACATAATATTGTAGAATCGAGGACACAATATCGTCATTCAGTCAATGTGTGGGCAGGAATTTTTAGTGATAAAATCATTGGCCCATTCTTCATCCAACGAATAAATTCAGCATCATATTTGAATTTATTAATTAATGCTGTTGGACCACAAATTGTTGAAACAAACAAAGAAAATGTGTGGTTCCAGCATGATGGCTGCCCTGCACATAGCACTAGAGAAGTTGTGGAATATCTAAACCATGTATTTCCCGAAAGCTGGATAGGACGAAATGGATCAGTTAACTGGCCAGCACGGTCGCCAGATTTAAATCCGTGCGATTTTTTTATGGGGCCATTTAGAAGAACTTAAAAATGCTATATTACAAGAATGCCAGAAAATAAATAATCGACAATTAAAGAATACTCGAGAAAGCTTCTACAACAGATTAGGTTATTGATTAGCTCAAAACGGTGGACTATTTGAACATCTAATTTAACAATTTAAGAATATTTAGTTTGTTGATGTTTTTATTGAATTAAATTTATGTTACATTAATTAATTTGTTAAATAACAACCTACCTTAAATATTTTATCGAGTTTATTATTTTATTATTCTTAAGTAATAAATCTAAAAAATATTTTGCCTTATTATTATTAAATTTTTATTTAGAAAATAAATATTTGGTACGCAAATATGATTTTGACAATTTATTTTGACATTGACGTATAAAACGTTACGCATTTGTTCATCTCTTGTTTTTAATTCCATGGCTTTTACTATTAAATTGAAATTACGTGAATTTTCAAATTTAATTTCTGCAGTTATGAAGTAGTCAAAATGAATTTTGTTTTTTGATTCGGATGTAGAATTTTATGCTTTACAACATTTATTTGAAACATTTTTTCCTAAAATAATTAGGGAAGCAATGCGCACGGAAAAACTGATTTGCCATGTTAAACGCCTATGTTTCACTTTTCGTGTTACACCCGGTATGTATATATCAGTTTTTCTTTGCGCAAAAGTGGCCAATTAATTTTAGACAAAAATGCTTCAAATAAAAGTTGTAGAGCTTGAAATTATGGATCTAAATCAGTTTTCAGATTTTATTTTGCACGTTTTGTAAGCGAAATAATTGCATTAATATTTTTTAAGAATTTCTACTTTATAGTGATAGCCATGGAATTGAGACAAAATGATAAACAAATGTATAAAGTTTTAACTGTCAGAAAAGTTTAGTTTTAAATAGATTTGTGATTTATTTAAGTGTTGTTATATCATTATTGAAAATGGATAACTATTCACATGAAGAAAAGTTACAAATTATTAAATGGAATTATTCTGGTGAAAGTTTTCGAAGAGTACGTGATTTAATCAGTATTATCAGCACTATAAAGTAGAAATTCTTAAAAAATATTAATGCGATTATTTCGCTTACAAGACGTGTAAAATAAAATCTGTAAACTAATTTAGATCCATAATTTCAAGCTCTACAACTTTTATTTGAAACATTTTTGCCTAAAATCAATTGGCCACTTTTGCGCAAGGAAAAACTGATTTCCCATGTTAAACGTTTATGGCCAGGTTTTCATGTTACACCCGGTATATAATATGAATAAAATTACAAACACAAAAGTTGTTTAGAATTAAAAATTGCATCCAATAAGTCCAAATTGATAGATATGTACGCTCCTATTACGAACTAGACATAAATTTAATAAAGCTACAAAATATTAAAACAAACACTTGTTAGAGTGTCACAAGAATTTTCAGCCTCCGAGGCAACTTATTAGGTCATGATCAAAGACCGACCACCAAGGTTAGTAACCATAGACGCGTTTCGCTCTTATTAGAGCTCATCAGTATGATATAACCCATTACTTCACATAGAACAAGTTCACGTGAAGGAGCTGTGTGACGAAGAATTGTGCCGACAGAGGATAAAATTCCTAACAATTCAGTAAAATGACATGAGAAGTTCTGTCGAACTGGCAATGCCATCTACCGAGAAAAGCAAAAGCTACGAAATAGCAATTTAAATATAAACAAAGACAAAATTAATTATTCATCTGCTTAGTGAAACTAGGTTTAATATAAAATATTAACAAGCCGGCTTCTGATGATGACCTAATAAGTTGACTCGGAGGCTGAAAATCTTGTGAAACGCTGACAAGTGTTTGTTTTAATATATTGTATTAAACCTGGTTTCAATAAGCAGATGGACAAGTAATTTTGTCTTTGTTTTTTTTTAATTAAGCTAATTAAATCCAGCGCCTAAATCACTATTAAGGTAAAAAATTACCCTTATGATTTCTTCACCACTAACATTTATCATCTAGCGAGATATGCTACGTTATAGAGCCATGTCCATTTATGGGTGAAAGGCGTAATGTACTAGCAGAAAAATGTGGATTTTGTTATAGAATGTAGAAAATAGTAACGAAAAGATGAAATATTCACAACCACTGGAAGAACAAACTGTGAACGTGTGGATTCACCTTGTTAACAAAATACGCCCTATTACAATATGCAAATATTATTACATGTACATATGTAGATGAACATAATTATGAAAATGACTAACATTACAGTCCCATTTTGAATACAAAGAAATCAATCCTCAACGAAAGCGCCCAAAAAAGTAACTTGATACAACTATTAGTGTAAATGTACCTCTCCACACTCCAAATTACATGCAAACATACAAATTTACAGCCACAGATAAATAAATATTATTTTTTCTTAATAACTCATTGAATAATGAAAAGTAATAAAGCTATATAATAATTAGTACAATATCATCGCTAAAATTTGCAATGAGTCAGTCTACTTCCGTGCTTTATGAATGTTGGCTCAGAGGCCAACTATAAATCCGTAAAATCTCTACTGACGCAAATGCCATCGCTATCAATAACGAAAATATGAGTGTTAACTTACCGTCGTAAATGATGGGTTCCTTGTCTCGAAAATATGTAAGCGCGGGGAAGTTTTTGATGCCATATTGTTTGGCTAAACGCTTGTCGTTAATCTTTACGAAATCCACTCCGAATGAATCTGTATCGTCATCGATCTTCTCCAGTTCAGCTAAAACCTTGTCACATGTTGTACAGCTTCGGGCATCTGCAGAAAAATACATTATTAATATTAATCGCATCTTGTATATAAATATGAAAATATGTGTATATATATATATATATATATATATATATAATATGAATAAAATTACAAACATTATATATATATATATATATATATATATATATATATATATATATATATATATATATATATATATATATATTCGTTTTGTTTGGTGATTTGATATTATAGATTTAAATATGGAAATTGATTATAAATTTTATTTTAATTATTTACGCTACTCTGCATGACAAGACCTTTATGATATTTATAGTACACGGTCCGGACTCACCGAGCCGCACTGTAGTAGTTCATATATTTTTAGCTTGAACAGGATTCGAACTCATCATTTTTAAATAACATATTAATAATAAACAAGTGTTTTCTAAAAAAATCATATATTTCTATAATTATTAATCTAATAGCTCCAAAACTGAATCATTTAATTATGCCTTTCGAACTTTCACATTACAAAGAATTTATCAGTCACATCCAGTGGCATAGTCAGATATATTTAAAGGAGAAGGGTTTAAAATCTTTTTAGGTTATATACAGGGTGTTATATTTTAATAGACCCAGCAAATATCTCGCTTATTTATCAACTTAGCAATTTCTTTCATATAACATGATTTATACAGCAACATGAAAGCTACTTGACAGATGTACATTCATGATATCATTTCCGGTTTATTAGTAATTAATATCAACTTTGAAATTTCAAATGGAACATACTATATTTTTTTACAAATTTGAAAAGTGCATCAAATTTGCTTTACAATCATGTAAAATAATCCATATGTTACATGATTAAAAAGTAAAATGTCGGGCACTTTATTATACACCAAATCGGAAAGAGAATAGTGAGCCATGACTGGCTTGAAATATTCAAAATGACTCCCAGCCTCTTCAATGCATTTTATTTTTTTATCTCGATATGACCACTTGATTTTTGTATGGTGCTTCGTGAAATATTTTGTTTGTAATGAACCATTAAACACAATATTAGTTATAAAATCATTTTGTTGTTATTAACTGTTTCTTATTCTTATTTCCTGTATTATTATGACAAAAAAAATTATTACGTTTAATAATAATAATTAAAATTGTTTTAGTTAATTGTTTTATTTCAAGCCACAGTCATGGCTCACTATTCTCTTTCCGATTTGGTGTATATTAAAGTGCCCGCCATTTTACTTTTTATTAATGTAACATATGGACTATTTTACATGATTGTAAAGCAAATTTGATGCACTTTTCAAATTTGTAAAAAAATATAGTATGTTCCGTTTGAAATTTCAAAGTTGATATTAATTACTAATAAACCGTAAATGATATCATGAATGTACATCCGTCATCAACTAGCTTTCATGTTGCTGTATAAATCATGTTATATGAATGAAATTGCTAAGTTGATAAATAAGCGAGATATTTGCTGGGTCTATTAAAATATAACAGCCTGTATATACCGGGTGTAACATGAAAACCTGGCCATCGGCGTTTAACATGGGAAATCAGTTTTTCCTTGCGCAAAAGTGGCCAATTCATTTTAGACAAAAATGCTTCAAATAAAAGTTGTAGAGCTTGAAATTTTGTAAGAGAAATAATCGCATTAATATTTTATAAGAATTTCTACTTTATAGTGATAGCCATGGAATTGAGACAAAATGATAAACAAATGTACGACGTTTTAACTGTCAGAAAAGTTTAGTTTTAAATGGATTTGTGATTTATTTAAGTAACACAGGTGATTATATAGGTATATATATATATATATATATATATATATATATATATATATATATATATATATATATATACTCATATAATTGTCATTTGAACACTTGATTAACATTAATATTAATTAATTCTACACATAAATATACAGCATACCTAAAAAATGGTCACGTGAAATAAATTATTTTTATTGCTTAATGTACTCGTAAATACCGTGTTGTGTTCAAAATTCTTATTGAAATTTTTCTATCAATTAAACATAATTTTATAATTAAAATTATTATTTTAAATACGTCAATTTTAAATTTTTGCTACTATTTAAGTACACACTATTTTCTTTTTAAGTGACATCTTTTATCTAATTTAGATAAAGTCATACAAAAACGGTTATATTTGCTGATATTTAAAGAAATGTTTCTAAAAATAACACACTTATTTTTGCCGAATTGAAATTGTATGAATTAACTTTTTGTTAAAAATCTTTTTTTTGTAATATCTAATTTTATGATATACCTAAATTAGTAATTAATTTTTTAATATATTAAGCAGTTATTTTTTACACGTTGTAACATTATTGTATACATCAACTTTTTATATTAATATTTAAATTTTTTTTAAAGTCCTCATTGTGTATGCATGTAACATTTGTTTAAAATCTGAGACAGTTTCAATGTAAATAAACTCTCAATTTTTTTCCTACGACAATGTGGAAAAGTACTCAAGTGTTAATAGAATAATATTGTTTTCGGTTAGCATAAATACAAAAAAATGACAGTGAGGCAGTAAATCCGGAACAACATTTGATGTTATTTGAGAAAATAAAAAAAAGATCTAAAAATTTTCTTGTATAAAATATTAAATTGTCGTAGGAAAAATAGTATGTAATACACGTGTTGATTGGAAAAACTTGAGCGATTGGAACACTCGCTTGCTCTCAATAACTTGTTTTACAATCTACATTGCGACCCACATGAGATACACTTTTATGGAAAATGGCACCCAATCCAATTGAGTTTAGCACATCTGCTGCATAGTTTAACTATATTATAGGCACATAAAATATTAGCATTGTAGAAATGAAAGCACCACATGAAGTTAGGTTCAGGACAAGGCAAAATTAAAGGTAATTAATTAATGTTGGTATTTTATTTTCTCCACACTTTATATGCTCGGTCTATTTCTAAAATTAAAAAAAACTAATAATGAGGTCAACAACGTAGGATTAATGCAATAGTACCGTAGTTTGAATGTATCATGGTAATATATTTGTATTTTATTTAAATAAGGCAATAATGTTACAATATTCTTAACAAAAATTTATATTATGTCGCGTTGTACCAATTGCAAGTCGTGAAATTTTCTTTCTACGTCATGTTGCGCGTTGCAACTAGATACAGCAAAAATATAATTTGGCAAATAATTTTTAAATAATTTTAATTAGAGGGTTAAAAATCTCAAATAAAAACTGAAATTATGAAAGCTTTCTTTAACTAGAAAGTAAAATCATTTTTCATGTGTAGATTTTTAATTTCTTGTTTTTACAAGGGTCATATGAAAAGTTCTTGAAATGACCCACATATGGCAGCACTACTAGTTCCGGTTCGAGTATCGTATCAAATTCCGCCATCTTTTGCAGAGACGTATGGGCAATATTATTTCGATCAGTGAAGAATAGCTGAAGATATAGCATATTGTTGTATTGTAGACGACTGTGTTTTTGGAAAATGGTAAAAATATAATATCGTGCAGTAATCAAATATTTGATGAAGAAGAATACAACGGCAACAGAAGTTCATACCGATAAGAAAAATACTCGAGGGGACTCTGATCCGTCATTTTCAACTGTTTGCAAGTGGACTACTTAGTTTAAACGTGGACGTGAAAGCTTAAAAGATGACCAAAATCTGTCACCACACCAGAAATTATTAGGAAAGTGCACGACATGATATTAGAGGATCGCCGATTAAAGGTATGTGAAATTGCACAAGCTTTAGACATATCAGGTAAACGAGTATTTCAGTTATCTTCAAGATGGGTGTCGCGACTGTCGACACATGATCAAAAACGAATCAGAATGCAAATGTCTGAGCAAGGTTGAACCAGTTTCGTGACCAACGATGAAACATGGGTACATTACTACACACTGGAAACAAAACAACAGTCGAAACAACGGAAACAGCACAATTCTCCACCTCCAAAAAAGCCATGTCTGTAAAATCAACTGGTATGCTAAAGGTATCCTGTTGATTGATAATCTTCCAACGGGTACAACTATTACGGAAAATATACGGAAAATCATCTTTCACCAAGACAATGCTCGTCCCCATACGTGTGTCGTTGCAATGGCGAAAATCAATGAATGTGGTTACGATTTACTGCCTCATCTGCCTTATTCACCTGATTTGGCTCCATCCGACTTCCATCTCTTCCCAAAGCTGAAAAAATTTCTTGGTGAACAGCGATTTACATCAAATGAAGTGGTTAAAGTATCAGCTGAGACGTATTTTGTAAACCTGAAGGAATTTGACTTTCGTGATGGCATAAAGGCTTTGGAATATCGTTGGACAAAATGCGTTAGTGTCAAGGGAGACTATGTTGAAAAATTAAAATAATTTCAAAGAGGTGAACTCATATTTTGTACTTCATTCCGAGAACTTTTCAAATGACCCACGTATGATCAGTAATTATTAAAAAAATTACTAATTGTGTATCACCTAAAATAGTAATTTACTTTACAAAACCGCTAAATGTTTTCAGGTTTTCTTATTCGCAATCGATTTTAGCTTGATTTGAAGTCATAAACTCTTTGAAAACAGGATAAATACAAAACTAATTAAAATAATCAATTACCTATATAATAACGCAAAAATGTGATAAGAAATAAATACCAAGATACTTCTAACTACGTAAAAATTACAGTAAATGTTGTCCAAGAGGACACATTGAGCCCTCTATTGTTCGTAATGATGATAAACGATCTAGAAGACTATCTTCGAGAACATAACCTTAGTGGCATCAACATTGGTAGATACAAGGATATAATCCTACTCGTATACGTTGATGATATGATGCTACTTGGAAGATCTCCAAATAACTTAAGAAGAAAAATTAAAAGTTTTAGAAGAATATTGTGAAAAAAACTACTTAAATGTGAAGCCACATAATAGAAGTAGTTAACAAATTTTGCTACTTAGGAGTAAAGCTTTCATCTTCTGGCAAGTTCTCAGGGACCATCAAATACGCATTGATAAAAGGCATCATCAAAAGTATCATAGGAAGAGCAAAACTCAGCAACTGGCATGAAAAACAGCTCCTAATAAAATCTATCCTGAATAGCACTATACTTCAAGCGGCAGAAATTTGAGGACAGCAACAACAAAATCTAGAAACTTTAACAGCAAAAGCTGAAACTGGCTCTGCACACAACACCTATGATTGTCAAAAACACATTACGATGGCTAAAGAAAATCATTAAATGAAAAACACCCACAACCCTGAGATCACATACAATAGACTGTTGGCTCTAGAAGAAAGCAGTGGAAACAAAAGTGAATACAACTGGGCCATTCCGGTAAAGAACGTACTAAATTCAATTGGCAAAGAGGAAAACTGAGAAAACCAAACCATAACTAACAAAGATATAGAATATATCGTTGAAAAATACCAAATAAACTAAATTAACAAGGATATTGATCAAATTAGGACATCAAGATATAGTGACATATAAGCACATAATTCTAAGTTATGAAACTGAAAAATACGCCAATTCTAGTATTGGCATAAACAAATCAAAATTTATTGCTCAAATCAGAATAGCGAGCAAACGTTATTTAAGTCTGACGGAGTTAAATATTAGATACACGATATACAATGGAAAACTGATCGATCTGCAATATAAATAAATTAGAAAACATGCATCATATCATATCCTAATGTCATAATTACAATTCTCAATGATACGCATTTCTCAAAAAAATACTTCAGTCAACCTGAAAATACTTGCAATCTCCACACTTGCTTCGTTATTTACATCCCGACAAAATAGAAGAAATCTATAACTTTATTTGCTTTTATAGAAACGAATAAAATAGACATATTTGTTAGGTCGAAAATAATTTAGTTATTATACATGATGTAAATAAATATAATGTATAAAAATAACAATTAAAATAAATAAAACAAAGATATGTATATATCAAATCAAAGTAATACTTTACTACAAATGTATCGAACTAGTAATTTTTTTTATTTAATGCCAACCCTATTGTATGAGATTTTCTTGAAACAATCAAACTAATTCTAATTCTCTAATTCTAATAATTAACATTGATGTCAAAAATTAGAATAACATCTTAGTTTTAACTAAGCTTAAAATTTAAATTTTGTTGTTGCAACTATGTATAAGTATATGATAAAATAACTCTAATTTTCTAGTGTAAAAAACTAAGTTCTCTTCATCACTGAGAGGAAAAAAGATCACGCAAATGTAAATGGAGTTTGTGGTCAAATTTTAGCAAAGAGAAAATATCCAATTTATACTATTGTAATGAATAAACCTAGTCAGAAATTAGGCTTTCATTCATTAAATTTTGACATACAGAGATTGATTGATTTAAGACAGTTGAAACAAAACTGCCATATATAAACAATTCGAGATTACTTAATATTACATTTTCCCGTATGATTTGAGTAATACATTGGTTGTCGATATATTTTCGTGATCGACGAGGTTCTGGATCAGGAGATTCTTGAATTTCTGGTTCTTTTTCTTGCTCTTGTATTTGATCAATATCGTTTCCTTGTGATTGATCTTCATAGTCTGTATCGCAGATGCTGTTTTCTTCTACGTCTTCTTTAGTCATTGTTTCGAAGTGAGAGATTAAATATAAATTTCTTCTTGGTGCTGAGTGTTTCAAGGAAAGTGTAGATTCTCTCCCATTAGAGTGTCTTACATTTGCATATTCCGGGTTTGCATGAATCAATTCAACTTCTTAAACAAGTGGTTTATATTTACCGGAACGAACATGTCTTTTAAGGAGTACTCTATTATTTGGGAATAACCATGTAGGAATAGATGTGCCATATGTTGATCTTCGTAGATGTTTAAACAATCGTTCGTGTGGGGTACAGTTAATGGCTATTGACAGTAGAGAACGTATTGAACACAATGTATTTGGGAGAAAAGCTTCTCTTTGACATAGTTTCAATTTTCGAGTTTTTAATGTCAAATTTAAGGTTCTCCAAATGATACCAGTATATCTTTCTACTTGACATTTTCCTTCCCGATTATAAGGCGTTGTTCTACTTGAAGTTATTCCCCGTGTGTAGAGGTAATTAATTAATTCTAGTGAAACGAAGGATGATCCGCAGTCGGAATGTACATAAGCAAGCATTCCAAAAATTGCAAATAGTTGATTTAGGCATTGAATAACTGTGGCAGAATTAATATTTGGACACGGTAATGTGAAAGGAAAACGGGAAAATTCATCAATAATTACTAAAAGATATTTGTTCTTTTAAGAGCTTTGTAAAGGCTCTTTAAAATCAATACTTAAGCGCTCAATTGGACATGTCGCGTTTATTTAATGTGAGTTCTTGTTTTTATAAAATTTCGGCTTTATCTCTGCACAAATTGAGTAACTTGATCATATCCCGAACGTCTTCTAGTGAAAATGGTAAATTTTTACATTTCACGAGATGATACATTCGTTTTACTCCCGGATGACATAAAGCTTGTTGCAGTAACACGAGATAAAGTATCAGCTACCGTATTAGCTATTCCTGGTCGATATATTATGTCATAGCTGTAAAAAGTAAGTTCCATACGCCTATCAAGAAATGAGGGCCTATCAAGAAATGTCGCCACTTTATCAGAGCTTCCACGATTGGGTATGCTTCTTTTTCTATTGATGAATGTTTTCGTTAAAATATTGACAGAGTTCTTGAGTAGAAAGCCTCTGGTCGGCCAGCTTGGCTAAGTATCGCTGCAAGAGCATATTCAGACGCATCAATCTCCAAAGTTAGTGTTTCATTATTGCTGATTGTCCAAGTAAGAGAGTTAGAAATATCATTCTTGAGTTGTTCAAAATCACTTACAGTTTCAGTTGACAAAGGAAAACTCTTTGAATTTATCAAATTTCATTTTTTTTGAGAATTTAGAAATCCATTTTGAGTAATGTGCAAACATTCCTATGGCTCGTTTTAAAGCAAGCGCATTACTAGGTATTTGTAGATTTAATGAAGGTTTTAATCTTTCCGGATCTGGCATTACCGTTTTGTTTACAATAAAATAAACTAATAAATTGATTGATTTACATTCATTAATTGCAAAACCATATTTTTCACATTATTCATGAAATGATCTAAATTTTTATTATGAATTTTTGGGGTCTCGTAACTAATAGTTACGTCATCTAAGTATGCAAATACACCTTTCAGATTCTCTCTCGAGATGATTCTATCTATAATTCCTTAAAAGCATGATACACCATTCGTAACTCCAAAAGGTATACGACGAAATTGAGTCGTCCGTCGGCTTCAAATGCTGTATATAGTTTTTCGTTTTCTTGTATTGGTATCTGATGATAAGTACTTTTAAGATTTATTGTACTAAATACCATGTATTTCGCTACTTTAGAAACTAGTTTTTCAATATTTGGGGCTGGATAAGAATCAAGTAACATGAAGTTATTTATTCTTTGCGAACAATCAATGACTATTCGTTTGTTATGATTTTCATTCCTTGTTACTAGAACTTGTGCTCGCCATGGTGAATTACTTTCTTCAATTATATTTTCTTCCAGCAAGTTTTTTTTTATTTCTGCTCTAATAAAGATTTCATTCTTTTTGGAATGCATTCTTGATTTCGTAGCTATGGGTTTACAATTGGTAGTTAAGTTACCAAACAAGATTGGAGAATCAATATCGACAGCTGTCAAATTACAAATTGATACTGATGGTTTTGGTCCATTAAAAGTGATTGTAATAGCATAGTGTTGTTTCATTACATCTTAACCAACAAAAATATCAGTGCATAAGTTTGTCAAAACTGATAGTTTTATATTCTGATATACGTTTTGAAACAGTTCAAGATTCACCAAACAGTATCCCTGTAATTGTGACGAGAAAGTAGTTGTAGTCATAGATACTTGTCCCTGACAAGGATATGTCTCGAATTTATTATTCTGTACAAAACTACAATTAATATAACTATCTGATATCCAGTATCAATCAAAATATTCACAATGACATCGTTAACTTTAATTTTTACCGTTGCTTTTGCCAAAGAAACATTTGTTTAATTTTCCAACGCATCTACAAAAAAATTGAATAAATTTTGAATTTCATTTAATTAATATCTCGTGAACTATTCACATTTATGTAATGAAATTTACTTTATAGGAAGCGTTTTTAATTTCTGAGCAATTTTTGTATTTACGCATTTGCTCTAAAGTAAATACGTAAAGAGATACAGCAATATTTAAAAAATACCATTGAAATCCCTATACGCCACATTTCAATTCTACATCCTGTATATAATTATGTAGGGACACAACCCCTATTGCATCAGCATTGCACCTTTCACACGGTACTTTTCCATGACATATTTGTAATAGGATATATTAGATAAGAAATGTTATATGTAGACAAAATGTAAGACGTAGAGTCAGTTGTTAGAAGCTAGTCAAGTAGAAGAGTTCACTGTATGTACTTGTGCAGCAAAATAAAATTCTTTTTAAAAATCCAACCTTATTATTGATTGATTTAATTGGCGCAGTCCTGGTAGGATAACTGACAAGTCTGTAAATTCCGAAGAACCTCAAATTTGAGTTTCCAATTCGTTGAAGAATTTAAGTCGTCACTTTCAAGTGTTAAAATCAGTATCACGAATCAATACGTTCTCAGAGTGATTAAAATCCGAAGTCTCACTATAACTCTTGATGAGACTAATTCGTTAAAGATTTCTACACTCAAAATAAAACGTGACAACAAGTTCAAGTGCATCAGTGCCTCACAAACTGCAAACCAACATCAAAAACTACATCTTCTCTCTACAACTCCGACGAGGAAAGGCAAATCATATCGTCGTTAATTCCGAGACCGTCATCGAGTGCTGACCAGCCGCTGAAGACGCCTCACCATCATCCGTTGAGCGAAAATCAACACCCACTGCCCACCTGAGCGAATATCAGGCCTCACCTCACCAAGCTCCAAGCTTCAACCCAAGGACCATGAAATTGGCCATATTTAATTTAATCCTAATATTACTGTAAGTAATTTTATTCATCTCTGTATTGTTTGTTGATCGAATCACTGTTCCTCATTATTAACGTAACATCAATACATTTAAAATAAAACTTACACAATTATTAATCTATTCAAATTTATATACTAGACATTATTATCAAATACTAAAAACACAGCTACAAAATGTCAACACCAGTAATTCAACCCGCTACAATTAATCTCATACCTAAAGTTCCTAGTGAAATTAAAGATTTATTAGAAATAATCCCAGAATACGATGGATGTACAGGTACTTTACCCCATTTTATAAATATTTGCAATGAAGTTCTCGATATCGTAGACAAACAAAAATTATCTAAAATTGTAGAAAGAATGATTTTACATACAATTAGAAAGAAAATTATTAAAGAAGCTAATGCAAAACTAGCTACTAAAACATATACTAACTGGGCAAGTTTAAAACATTTGTTAATGGAAGAATATGGAGACAAAAGAAACGAAGTTCACTTCTTAACAGAATTGTCTCATTTAGAACAAAAATCTAATGAAGATATTTTCATATACTTCGATAAATATGAAGATATTTTCAACAGAATGGTGAGTTTATTAAGTATAAATTTTGGCAATGGATTTGACAATTTATCAATATTTATGTCCACATATGCTTCTCATAATTTCATAATAAATTGTAAAGAACCATACCGAAGTCAACTAGCAGCTAGAAATCCTAAATCTTTAAATGATATACAAAATTTAATCAAAAATAATTTCCAGTACATTCATGCAAATATTAATAAACAAAACACAATAAAACAAAAGATAAGTACACCAACACCTGCATATAAACCACACAATCCGAACATACACACGAATCAATATCGATCACCAATGATTCGATATTCACAACAACAACAACAACAATCACAATTCAAAACAAAACAAAATTATCCCCAACCTATGTCTATTAGTACTAATACATTTAAACCACATTTAAAAAGACAAAGACAAGATTTACAACTTTTAGATAACCCTATCGAGTTAAATAATGAATCAGAATTAGAAAATTTTGAACATTTTGATGAAACGCAAAATTATGAAAAAAATGCTGAGATAGAAACAGAAAATGAAAATTTTTCTTTGGATCCGACAGAAAATTCGAATCCTTAGCAAATTATACTTCTAAATTACCGTTTATACAATTCAAAAACGCTAGAGTTTTAATAGATACAATTTTATCAGCCAAGAATTTGTAAATGAGAATAAAAATAAATTTCAAATATTTCCTGAACATTTCGAAATTCAAACTGCCAACGCTGTTTCCCACGGAAACTACTTTACATTTGTAGAATTATTTAATAAAAAATTGAAATGTTACATTTACGAATTTCACAAAGATTTTAATATTGTAATAGGAAATTCAGGGTTAAAGTTATTAAATGCAAAAATAAATTATTCAAATGAATCCGTCATATTAGATAAACATACATTTAAATTTAATTACTTTCATCAAAACAAATTAAACTTGAATATACACGAAATATCAGACAAACTAAACCTTAGAACTGAACATCTCAATGACATAGAAAAACACGAACTAAATAAAATAATTCGAGAATTTGAAGATCTAACGATTACAGATGACCAAAACCTTTCTTGTACTAATAAAATAAAACACAAAATTAATGTAACAGACGAAACGCCTGTATACCAAAGATCATATAAATATCCAATAGTTTATAAAAATGAAGTAAATTCGCAAATAAACAAATTATTAGAGGAAAATATAATTCGCCACTCCTATTCACCTTGGAGTAGCCCAATCTGGATTGTACCGAAAAAAGCAGACGCTTCCGGTAAAGAAAAATTTCGTATGGTAGTCGATTATAGAAAACTTAATTCCAAAACGATAGATGATAAGTTCCCGATCCCAGACATTACGGATATTTTAGATAAACTGGGTAAATCGAATTATTTCACAACAATTGACCTCAAAAGTGGATTCCATCAAATTGAAATGGATCCCGATTCGATAGATAAAACAGCTTTCTCGACAGACCAAGGCCATTTTGAATTTCTCAGAATGCCTTTTGGCCTCAAAAATGCACCTAGCACTTTTCAAAGACTCATGAATTTTGTCCTAAAAGATCTTATAAACAAAATATGCTTCGTTTACCTAGACGATATCATTATTTTAGGAACGTCATTACAAGAACACATACAAAACATCAAAACTGTCTTTCACAAACTACGCGAAGCGAATCTCAAATTACAACTAGATAAGAGCGAATTTCTCAGGAAAGAAGTCGCCTATCTCGGGCATTTAATCACAACAGATGGAGTAAAACCGAATCCTGATAAAATTAAAATAATACAAAAATTTAGCATTCCGAAAACACAAAAAGAAATTAAATCATTTTTAGGTTTACTCGGTTATTATCGGAGATTTATACAGGATTTTGCAAAATTAACAAAACCACTTACCCAATGTCTGAAGAAAAACACAAAAATTAATTTCGAAGATAAAGAATACATTTCATGTTTTGAAAAATGTAAATTATTACATTCAAACTCTCCAATTTTACAATATCCTGACTTCTCAAAACAATTTAGATTAACCCCTGACGCTTCAAATTTTGCTCTCGGTGCAGTGCTTTCACAAAATATTGACGGCAAGGATCTACCCATAGCGTACGCTAGCAGAACCCTTAATGCCCACGAAATTAATTACTCCACCACCGAAAAAGAATTACTCGCAATAATTTGGTCAATCAAACATTTTCATCCATATCTATACGGACATAAATTCAAATTAATAACGGATCATAAACCGCTTATTTGGGTTAGCAGTTTAAAAGAACCTAATCAGAAACTCATCAGATGGAATCTAAAATTATGCGAATATAAATATGACATAGAATACCAAAAAGGTAAACAAAATTACGTTGCAGATTATCTGTCTAGAATTCCAAAACCCTTCGAAATAATTTATAAAAATTCAAATATTTTCGACTATAACGAACCAATAGTACATTGCATATCCGAAGACTTTAAAATGAGTCAAGGCTTTGCGCAGCAAATTAATGAGAAATTTCAAACAACAAATAATTTAGATAAATTATCAATAAAGGAAAATATTGCTATTCAAATGGCACCAAGACCCATAATTCATTTAATTACAAAAAAGAAATACTTCCATGAACCAAACCTAGCAAACATAGCAAACTGTTTAAAACAACTACGCGATTATTTAATACAAAATAATATTAATTCAATTAACATGCCTAAAATAGCTTCTGGCTTAGACCAAAAAAATTGGTTTGAAATAGAAAATTTACTAAAGCAAATATTTGAAAACACAAGTATTCAAATACACGTATTTACTATAAATAATATTCAAAACTACGCTAACTCTGTTAACGCTGAAAAGGACACTGATAGTTGCACACAACATTCAGATGATGAAGCACCAGTAAACGGTCTTTCTTATATTGAAAATCCAATTAACTATGGAAAAAATCAAATAATATTTAAAGAAACAAACTCAAAAAATACATTTGAATTAATTAAACTATTTGGAAATGATAAACAAAGAATGTATATGCATGTCAATAAAGTAAATTCCAAAGACACATTATTAAAATTTATTAAAAGTTATTTAGTACCAGGAATTAAATATTACTGCTTAGTACCTGATTCTCTGCAATTAATGCTAAATTCTATTTTACAAGTATACTTTCAACCTGGCACTTATATATTAGTTAGTTGTAAAAACCTACTAACAGACATAGAATCATCGGAAGAACAACTGAAATTAATTCAAAACTATCATCTTGGTAAAACGAATCACCGAGGCATAGTAGAAACATATAAAAAATTAAAACAAAAACACTACTGGCCTAACATGCAACAAACTGTCTCTAAATTTATAAACAATTGCGACGTATGTCAGGAAAACAAATACGAGCGAAATCCAGTTAAAATTCCCATAATAAAAACACCCACAGCATCAAAACCTCTCGAAATCATACACATTGATATATTATCATTGAACAAAAATAAATTCCTAACAATAATCGACAGTTTCTCTAAACACGCACAAATATATCACTTGCCAGAAACCAATACAATAACTGTAGTTCAAAAATTAATCAAATATTTTTCAATATTCGGACAACTAAAATTAGTTATATCAGATAACGGTCTACAATTTAATAACCAATTAATTTATCATTTCTTATCAACAAAAAACATTCGTATACATTTAATCAGTGTGAATAATCCCAAAAGTAAGGGCAATATAGAAAGATTCCACTCTACCATTATCGAACATGTTAGAATATTAGAACAGAATAAAGATTTTAATGATTTAAACACAAGTAATAAAGCCCGATACGCAGTTCAAGCATACAATCAAACTATTCATTCTGCAACTAAAAGAACACCAAATGAAGTACTTTTTGGCCATTATAACGAATCAACCGAAGAAATCTCAACCGAAATTATAACTGATAATTATATTCAAATTCATAAAGACATTATGAACAAAATTTACGAAGAAAATAAAATTTTATTAGAAAAAAATAAAACAAAATACGCAACCTCACAAGTAGCTAGCTGTAAATTACAAAAGAAAGTTTATGAAGAACAAGCTAAACGAAATACCGGTAAAGTAGAGAAACCGCGCTATAAACAACAAGTGGTAAAAACATACATTCGAGACAGAGCACAAATAACTACCGATAAAGACAAAAAAAATAAAAATTGATAAGCTAAAACCTTATCGTAAATTTACAGAATCATGCGAGCTAGCACAACCATCAACCTCGAAGATGCTAGAACCAACCCCGGAATCAACGTCCTAAAGCTAGGAGAAGCTCTAATCTCCACTAATAATAAGTATCTTTACGTAAATATTAACCTTTATAAAATTAAGGAATTATATAATAATCTAACTATTCATTTTAATAATATTAAGTTAGAAATAAATAATAATTATAGTAATGATAGAAATAGTAAATTCACACAAAGTCTAAATAATAACTTTATAATGCTAGAAAACTTCCTAGATATAATAAGTAATAAAATACAAATCACTTTATACGACAATACTAGAAATAAACGAGGACTTATACATGGTTTAGGCTCCATTATAAAAAGCATAACAGGAAATTTAGATGCAACAGATCAAGAAAGATACGATAATGCTTTAAAATTAATAAATGATAATGAAAACATTCTTAAAGATAACATGAAACAAATTATTATTTTTAACAAAAATATATCGAATCACTTTAATAATCAAATAGAAAAAATTAATAAGAATAATAAAGCAATTAAAGATAAAATTAATGAAATAGGAAAAACAATTGGGAAAATTATAGATTATAATGATATAATATATTTAGAAAATATTATCACTCAATTGACATTTATGGCTACAAATTTAATTAGCATTATTAACGAAATCGAGACTACCTTCGCTTTTTGCGAAATAAACACTCTTTATTTTGGAATACTGTCTAGAGATGACATCAAATTAGAAATTGATAAACTTTTGCCAGATAGTTTCAAAAATCTCATAATAAAAAATTGGCAAAATCAACAATTAATCAAAACTTATTGCAAATTCGAAAAACTCTCATTAAATATCATAATAGACATTCCCATTCCTCTCGTACAAACAGAACTCTTACAAATTACACCTATACCCACTATACACAATGAAACCTTTGTTACTCTAAATCAGCGGTTCCCAACCGGTGGGTCGCGACCCGCAAGGGGGTCGCCTTAGCTTTTTTGGGGGGTCGCCTTGGCCTTTTTGAGGGAAAAAATATAATCACTAAGTCCTAAAATATATTTTGTCAAACCTTTTATTTTTTGTTTTATTGATCAAATATGCGAAAGGGGGGTCGCGAACATTTTAAAAAAACTAAAAAGGGTCACGATTAAAAAAAGGTTGGGAACCACTGCTCTAAATGTACAACAAGGATATTATTCAAAATCTAACACACAAATTAGTTATTTAAACAAATGTACCCTCGTAGAAGATAAACTTTATATTTGTAGTCAAGGAAACTCAATTCCTGGCAGATGTTTAGAAAATATGTACTTTTATAGAAATAATAATAATTGTAATTATATAAATTTACTTGATCATAACGAAATCATTATAGTTCCAAACTCTAATATTGTATACCTTTATTTACCTCATAAGGAATTAATAAATATTGAATGTGGTCACGAAATAGAAGAAAAAGTAATTTCTGGTATCTATTGTATAAAAGATTGTTTAATTAATAAACAAAGACATTATAAAAATATTAATTATGACAAAATAATTAATTTAGATATTGATAATAGTAAAGAAAAATTAATATTTAATAAAACCTTGAATATTAAAAACTTAGAAACTATTAAAGTTCCAAGTCAAAAGATAATTCATTTAAATCAAATTAGTAGTTCTGAATCACATTCTATATTTTACGATGTATTATTGTACACGACAATCGTGACCGTTGCAATGCTCTTACTGATAAAAATCTATTCGGCACTTGCTAGAAAATTGTTAAACTTAAAACAAAAACAAAATCAAAATCAAACTTGCGAAACAATACCTGATGAAAATACCATAGGTATTCTTTCGTCTAACAGGGGAGGAATTATGTAGGGACACAACCCCTATTGCATCAGCATTGCACCTTTCACACGGTACTTTTCCATGACATATTTGTAATAGGATATATTAGATAAGAAATGTTATATGTAGACAAAATGTAAGACGTAGAGTCAGTTGTTAGAAGATAGTCAAGTAGAAGAGTTCACTGTATGTATTTGTGCAGCAAAATAAAATTATTTTTAAAAATCCAATCTTATTATTGATTGATTTAATTTATATATATATATATATATATATATATATATATATATAAATACATATATAATATTTTGATGCTTTACTATAATTGATACAATCACTTATAAATTCAAAAACAAAATGAGAAATATAGCTAATGAGTAACTTAATCTTTTCATCATCTTCTAACTTTTCTTTACAGACAGTTGATTCAATAAAATTTTCAAAAGTATCTAATGCCAGTTGAAATAAAACTATATATAAACAATTCGATATTACTTGATATTACAATTATAACGAAAGAGACAGCCGTATTCCATTAACCAAAAAAGCTTGACACTTGAGTTAACTTTTAATTACTTACGAGATCAAACAATTTACTGTTAGGCATTGTATACATGTAACAAATAATTAATCGATGTTTATTTTTAGTTATATCTATAGTCTCAAACGCGTCTATTTATTTAATGCTGTTTGCTGTCTTTAATAGTTGTATTTTATTCAGTTGTATCAAAAAAATACTTTTTTGGTTGTTATTTTTAATGACGTATTGACTGTGGTTGCTAGCTGCTAATTACATTACCGTCCGATAAATGATTTTCGTCCTAGAATGAAAAGTATTTTTCGGCCATTAAAATAATATCGTTTAGAGAAAAAAATTTCAACCCAATAATAAATAGTGCATGACATACGAACGAAAAAATTTTTATATAGCAAAGTTAGAAAAAGGTTCAAACAAAATTTAATGGAGATGCTGTCAAATAAGTGAAATATCACTATTGTCAAGTTGAAGAGAATACATGCTGAAAAGATTGTATAATGTCACGTGTAGAGTTCTTTCTTGTATCCTGGATAATAATTAACAAAACAATTTGTTTACTATTAAAATATTCTAAATAATAAATAAATTATTTAAAATAATTACATTAATGAATTTGTTAAACACAAAATACGCAACTGCGATAGCGACAATAAGTTTTTTATTATTTCGCTCGAAGTTTATGAAGCTGCAAATAGCGTGACAGTATCCAAAAAGAAATAACGAATTTGCAATCTAATGGCTATAGCAGCTGTGAGGTAAAATCGGCCGTAAAGTAGTCTTTGACGTATAATAATCATTTATGTATCAGTTCTCAAAAAAATCTGTATTATCCGAGTGACTTATTTTTACCACCATTGGGATCTCGAGAACCATAATAGATACAAAGTTGGTTAAATATCCAAAATAGTGATATTTTAATAAATGATTTTTTATTTGTCTGTTGTTTGTTTGTTTTTTAAAAATAATGCATATGTGGCTGGATAAAACTAAAAATGTAACATCAACAATATTTTTAAATAATTTTAATTAAAAAATAGTAGGAGATATAGAAAATATTTGAAATAGACGGTACATATGCCAATATTTTTTTGCAGCACATTTTCAAGATACAACACTAAGTTATGATTTTTGAAATGAAACCAATACATGAAAGATGCTGAGCTGAGATGATGAGATGTTGAGCGCGTTAGACCACAGATGACACCTGTGCGGTCCCGGGATTGAGTCTTCCGGCCAGTAGGTGTGTATGGCATTAAAATATGGCGATACCTGGAATTTAATCACATACTCTGTACTGCAATTGGAATAAAGCTTTCTGCAAAGTAACTAATAAAAAAAACGTTCCTTCATTAAAATGCATATCTTTTTCTGATTTGAATGATAAATTTCATAATATTCGCTAGTCACTAGTAAAATTAGATTTACACATTAAACGAGTAATTAATACGCCTTAAAACTATTTCTATTTTATTTATATGCAATAATTGTGTTCACGAGAGATTTTTTAAATGTTGAAGATTTTGATTGCAATATGAGGTGAAATCGAGAGGTCCAAAGAAACCGTAAATTCATTAAACGCTCTTGAAGCATACAATTTTTTTCAACTAACAAAAAAATAAATATACCTATATCTGTCAACTGCTATGATCAATGTGTAGAAATGTTATTATCAGAACACTAATTTTCTAAACCGTCCATGGACTGTAAATAAGTTATTACATCCCTGTTACCAGATATTTTTGTGTAATATACTAAATGATTGAAGACATAGATTACTTGATTAACTGTTTTTGTTTTTCGTAAATAATTAATTATAACAAGATTAGCATGGTTGAAATCAGATATAAAATATAGACTACAAAAATTAGAAATTATTAAGTATTAGTTCCACTTAAAAAATCATTAATTTGTTTTAAATCTTGTAAACATGCTGCAGAAAATATTTACAGATGCCACTGGATACACTTTAAAGGTATGTACTTTATTTATTTAAAAAAAATTCTTTAACCACCGCAATTTTTGAATTAGATTTATTTAAATAAAATTGTGAATTTGAAATTTTAACTTTTATCTAATAAGACGAAAACAAAACAAATCATATCTTAAGATGGCACAAATTTGGTAATTTTTTGAGATTTCAATGGTAGTCCAAAAAACTCATCCTTTATACAAAATGATTCACGACTAATACAAAATCTTTAACAGTTTATTAGAAGATCACTTTAAGTAAAAAACGCCATATAATGTTTGATCACACTTATGATCAGTATGCAAATAAATTTTCATTTAATTAATTAATTTAGAAGAAATGCCACTTAAAATTAATAAACATTGGAAACAACAGTATTCGATATTTTTTTACTTGATAAGTGTTACAGTGCCATTCGATATCAACGGTACGGTGCAATTGATAATAAAGTACTCAATTACAAGAAATCAAATTTTTATTGATGGCATACTAAGTTTGAGTTTAGATGCTAGATATTAAGTTGTAAATGTTAATTATTTAATGTGCTCCTTAAAAAAAATGATTTTAAAAATGTTTATATTTTTTCTCATCATATAAGTGTAATAAGAATCACTATTTTGTAACTAATAGGATGATAGCCTTGTATCATTAGATTTGGGCTAGGTATCTCTGGAAAATAATGAGGAGAGACTAGAAATAAAAGATTATTACCAAAATTTACATTTCGGTCACTACCTGGCCTATTGCACATTATTATCAGTACGGTGGTGTGGATAACAATATGGAATTCGAATCCGGAGATCCCGAGTTCGAATCTCACTCAAGCTAAAAAAATTATATGAACTACCACACTGCGGCTCGGTGAGTGCGGACCCTGTACTGTAATTGGGATTAAAGTCCTGTTGTACAGAGTAACATTAAATAAATAAATAAATAAATAAATAAATAATTAGAGAGAATATATTGTCTGATTAAATGCCAAGTATTATGACATTTTAGCGGCATGCACACTTTTCGGCCGGTAGACTCGAACCCGAAACTGTATGATGTTTTACGTCACATAAAGCAAGTGTTCTTTTTTGTGGGAAGAAAATCTATTTTTTATCCTTGACTAATTTAAAGAAACAATGAACCATCGCACACGACAAATGCAGTTGTTTAACAAATGTAGATAAGACTGGCTATATAAAAATAAATATGTAACAAAAGTAACGAATATGAATAAAACAACTTTTGGTTGTAGATCTATAAATTTATTTCGACGTTTTAATATACCCGACATGTACCTTTACCAGAAAAAAAAACCCAAGCGTAGCTATAAACAAGTAACTAAGTGTAACGAACTTGGTGAACAGATTTGTGCTGACCAGTCTGCGACATCATGTGATCGCAATCGAGAAGTCCCTAGAAAGTTCCAGTAACAGGTTGTACACTGTAACGAACGTAAAGGACAAATCTGTACCGGCCTGTCTGCGTTCAGAAGTCTCCAGAATGTTCCAGTACCTGGCGAGGAGAGATAAAAAGGCGGCGCGTCGAGAAAGTGGGAACAGGTCATCGGTAGCTATCATACTTTGCAGTTGAAAATAAATTCATCATCGTAAATAAATATCTCTCGGCTAGTTTAAATAAATAATAGTGTATTGTTTAATGTATGGTCAGTGTAATAAGTCTGTCGGATTTTGTATTAGTTATTTTAGTTATAAACATAGTGTAAACTTTTATTTTCATTATTTCAATTGTTATTATTTTGTTGTTATTAACATTTGTAAATAAAAAGTGTTGAAACCCACAAACGTTACATAAGCAACAAATAAACAAGCAATTATAATTTTCTGATCAACAGAAGCTAAGTTTTATTCAGTTCACAATCATCACAGTTGTTCATGTTGTTCTCGTTATTGTAAATTTTAATAGCTTAGATAATCAATCTACTACTTATATATTCAGGTAGTGATGAAAAAGATTAATAATATTCCTTGAAAAATTACGTTCCACAAACTTCAGAGTATCTTGAATAGGGAGTCTTGTAAATAGCAAACAACATTAAAAGTTATTAGAATCATTAGCTAATATTTCTAGATTCCTGATTATAGTTGTTTGTTATTTTATGGGCATTTGAACAGCAAAGAATTTTTTATTTAGCTCTGTCTCTAGGGGATACGAGACTTTGAACGGGCTAGCCCGTATTAAAATTATAACGGGCTGTTGACATTGATTATCATAACAACATATTTAATTTGAAATGTTTGATACTTATAGTTATTTGTGTATTAAGAGCGTAAAGTGATTCTTTGTTACTCGAACACGGTAATTGCAACGCGAGCCGAAGGCGTGAGCTGTAGTAGTGTAAGAGGAACAAAGACACTTTACGCTCGTAATACACACATAATTTTAAAATTATTTAAAAACATATGCGTACTGAAAATAAGTTCGTTCTGTCAACTGTCAATATGACAAGTTTCTGTTTTGTTTGTATCCCTGGTAACTATTGAAATAATAAAAAATAAATAATGAGTCCCATCATTCCGTTTCGGAACTTGGCGGCCGGACACACCGAGCCGCAGTTTTTACACTGCCGTACTGCCGGTTTCTTTAGTCAGATTATCTAAGGCGTATAAGTGACTAGCTTATAGCGCCCGAGTGTGATAAATACATGTAACTGTATTTTTATATTTTGCGACAAATCACACATTGTCGGCAGGCGGATTCAAACTGACGAACCTTGGTTCGGGTGACGTCACAGCAAGCTAAGAGATGTGCCTTAACACGCTCGGCCACCGCGCCTACAACTATTGAAATAAGTGAGCATTTAATATCTTTTTTAACGACTGTTTCACGCGTTGCCATTGGAGACGCGCAAAAAAGATATTTTTCGATTGTTCCACAGAAAACGTCAACTTTACGATGACAAATGAGAGCGTAATTGTCAACTTTTCATAGCAATCGTAGAAAAAATATTTTTTGATTAAATAAAATCTGTCAGATTTGCAAAGTCTACCTTGATTGAACATTTTAGTTATTGCGTTATCCTATAGCACTTAATTTTATTAAATATAATATTGCGATTCAAATTCCCATAAAACATTGTACAATGCTCGACCGTTGCCTGAAATTTACAGGCTTACAAAGATAACAGTCTCGCTGGCGTGCGCTTGTTAACTTTCTATGCTCGCCTGTAAATTTCTGTGTAACGGTCTTGCAATGTAAATAACTATAACCGAATTAGCAGGATTCTTGATAACTTTGATATACGCTGGATCATTTAATAATTCTTGTGCTTTATTTATGTAGTTTGACTTATTCACGACAACTGTAGCTTTTCATTTGTCAGCTGTTAGAATAACAATATTATCATTTTATCGTATTTCAAGGCAATGAATACTTTCGAATACATATTGCATTTTTCAAAATTCGAGAAATTTCAGTTTTTTAGGGATTTACACACACACACACACACCTACACACACACCCCTACACACACCTATACACACACACACACACACACACATATATATATATATATATATATATATATATATATATATATATATAATAATAATAATAATAATAATTATAATAATTCTAACATTTTTCAATCGTTAGTATGTAAGATGCGTTCCGAAAGGCAAAGCGATCGAATGTGTTTTGCTCAGCTTGACTCGCAACGAAATAATAATAATAAAAGTTTGCTGTAAAATATTATTGAGTGAGTGATTTAAATAAGGTATCACTAATACTAATAATAAGTGTAGTGCCGTCGCGCCATCCGTCACCAGTGTTACAACAACAACAATGTCAATAACAACAACATCTATCGCATCTATCCCATATCCGTGATATCTAGGTATCTTTTAATTAATTATTGTGCAAATAATTCTACACCAATTTCTTTTACATATAGACAGAAACTAAACAATTAATATGTGATAAGTAATTCCACCAAAACTTACATCAATAAGTACTCGAACTAGAAAAAAATAAAATAAAAATCAAACAACACAATAAGCTGCCAAACGAATCAACATGACACAATGTGACACATATAACACATATAAAACATAAAACAGATTTGCTGCATTACAGAGGCCAGAACAATACGTAAATAGCAACAATACTGAACCTAAACCACATTCACAATGTAAAAATTCATTCATTAATGACACTGTTCTGCAACAATAGATAAGAGTTTATTTGTAAATAAATAAATACTAATAATTTGACGTATAAAACGTTACGCATTTGTTCATATCTTGTTTTTAATTCCATGGCTATTACTATTAAATTGAAATTACGTGAATTTTCAAATTTAATTTCTGCAGTTATGAAGTAGTCAAAATAAATTTTGTTTATTGATTCGGATGTAGAATTTTATGCTTTACAACATTTATTTGAAACATTCTTTCCTAAAATAATTAGGGAAGCAATGCGCACGGAAAAACTGATTTGCCATGTTAAACGCCTATGTTTCACTTTTCGTGTTACACCCGATATATATATATATATATATATATATATATATATATATATATATAAAATATATTGATTGATTGATTCAATATAATAAAAAATTTATTTATTATTTCAACACAAACAGTACAACGTGTTTACAGTACAAGCTACTGACAGAATCTAACTTCTAACTACACATGTTCTTGATAATATGCAGAAATTACCTTACTCAGCAATGTCTCTCATGTTTCACCGTGAGAAACAAGTCTGATGCAATGAACTTGAAAGATTGTGAAATACAGGGCTGGACTCCTATATTACTTATATATATATATATACAGGTTCTTTATTTTTTGGATGAAAACAACTTAAATATTTATCTATGTCTTGTTTAGAATGATATCCATTAACACAATTGTTCGTGTTATTTTTTGACAGAGTTTAGATTTTAATTTCAAATTTATACGAAACAATAATATAACGCAGAATAATATTATATTTTTCTTAATTATTGACAGAAATTCAACCACATTTACAAGAACTATATAACTCCAAATTTGTCCCAATTGTAGCTCCAAAGTATACTGTCAGTAATGCTTACAAATTCCACAGCTAGCTGGTGACTTCTTATTTAAAATCGCGGATAAAGTACAATCATTTTTGGATTCTTTTGCCAAAATTATCTATTCTAATATGTCTATTGAATATTTGGACTTAAAAAACTGCTAAGATAAAAATATTTCTTTTTAGACACACTTTTTACGGAGGTGACAGTAAGCTGTCATTTATTCCATTTTTCAATTGACGTTTATGAAAATATCATTTATTTTATTCGTAACCAAGGATATTATTAACAGTGGTATTTCCGATGAAATTTCACTAGTGACGAATTTTCGACGAAATGTACATTTCATTGGTTCATTTTCAAACAAATTCGTGATCCTATTGGTTGACAGGATATTGAAATTGTGAAAATTTATTAAATATCATGAAAAGTAATTAGTTATCGATCGGTATTAGATAATTATCGAGTAACATAATAGGGGCGGAGGGAGATATATGAAAATATCTAAGAGGTATTTACGGTGCCCATTTATTTTTAAATAATTTATTTATGTTATGTTATATCTCTTTAATATGCTCTAGAAAAATATATGTATTTATTTCCATGCCTTCGCAGTAAATATCCAACTTTTTTATTTTTGAGATAAATCTATACAGTATTTAATAGACCAAAATATTAATTTATATAATTACCACATCCACCAATAGGTAAAAAGCTTAATAATATATTATTTAATTTTTACTAGTGCTCTATGAGAAATTTTATAATGACAACTTTTCTGAGATGTTATCTCTCTCAAAGGTGTATAATAATAAGTAGAAACTTTTATACTTTTGAAGATCCCAGTAGTGGCAAAATTTGATGATATTATTTAAGTGATTTTTAAAAATAAATGTCTTTCGAACATAAGCTGCGTATAATTCAAATTAGGATCTATGTGGTATAACTATCGAAAGTATAAATTTAGATTGATGTTAATTTCTTAGCAAACATTTCCAGTTAATGATCGATATAGTTATTTGTCAACTTGTGTTCTATAATTAATCGGCACGTGTAAAACAGAAAATAAATTGATTTATTTACAAAAATAAATTGATCAGTACATTGATGCAATTGAATGCTTGGTATTTTCCTTTGATTTTTTTACTTTTCCAGTGTCAACTCGATAGTATTTATATTTCAAGGTATAATTGATGTTTATAATAAAACGAGCTGATAATATTAAATTAAGAAGTTGGTGGCTCTGTTTTTTACCAAATTAATTAATTGAAAATATTTTCATGTAATGATAAACGCTTATTGATCTATTTATCAGCTAATAAATTTGTCAATTTATTTTGGATTTATTGATAAGTATATAACCACTATTATCCATATGTTGAAGCAATGATAAAAGCAACGTTAATTTTTTTCTAGCTTTTGGTTTCATATTAAATCGCAAAAATTTATTTAAAAAAATAATAATAATTGAAATGTCCAGTAGATACAATCATAATACAAATATGTACTATTTAAAATAATCATGATATTTAAAATAAATTTTGACCATGTTGTCGAAGGTTATAATTCAACAAATTAAAATAGTAGTTTATATTAGCTCTTATCATAAAATACTGTCCTCAGTTTAAATAATTACATATGAATTACCGCATTTGTATTTCCCTTTGCCATTATAGCTGCTCTCATCGTTTATCTTCGTTCCAACATAAACATAACCTTACGCACTGAGCCTTTTAAGCAAAGTTGGAAATGGTACTAAATGTTGTTATATAATAAACATCGACATGACGCCTTACTAATAAATAAATACCGGAATTGTTTTTTTCAAGAAATATACGTCGATGTAAATTTATACCTAGATAGTTATACCACATAGTTATAAAAGCGACCCTATGTACCAAAACATTTGGTGGAAATGAAGTTTAAAATTTATTGGTCACAAAAGTTAGCATATTTTGATTATCTGTGTAAATAGAAGCTTATCGACTTATTTGAATCAGCAGGCTTATATAGCCATGCTATCCAGCGTAACTAGATCGATTCCACAATATGTATTAGATCCGTTTTTGAAAGATTGATCAGATTCTAGAAATGTATAAGGTATTTCAAATGTATTACTACGAATACAAAATAAGAGCACAATGGAATATGACAATAATGAAGCGATCATGCTGCAGAAAGTTCGTGTAATATTGTATGGTTGGAAAATATTAGAATAATATTAATTTTTTTTCTTATTTATGTTACTCTGTACAACAGGATTTTAATCCCAATTACAGGACAGGGAGTTCATACTGATCGAACCGCCGTGTGGTAGTTCATATCAATTTTAACTTGAGTGAGATCCGAACTCGCGATCTCCGGATTCGAATTCCGTATTGCTATACACACCATCGTACTGACGGAATATATATGTATATATATATATATATATATATATATATATATATATATATATATATATATATATATATATATATATATATATATATATATATATGGGTGTTTCACAACTTAGAGCAAAAAATTAAAGGGCATATTCTGTACGACGTGCTGATCATGAAGCAAAAAGAATTTTTTTTGAATCGCAAAACTATTTTCCATGTTTTCCAGTCCAAAATTTTTCGTTGCCACTGCCACTGGGTGGATGATTATGTTAAAGTTATTAATTAAATAAAATTCTATTATAAACAGAGATGTGCATCTACGTGTAATCTTTAATTGTCTACATCTACACGTAGACAATACGTCGACAATTCTACCGACGTAGACAATGTAAACAATGTAGATAATGCATCTGACAGTTGTAAAATTCAACATAACCTAAATTTATTCCTTTGTAACTATTACATGTATTCGTATTCGTAAGCTCGGGTCATTATCGGTCTTTATATAATAAAACTAATAAAGCAAGTGCTCGTACATTACTAGACGAATGTCTGTCTTGGGTCTTGGGCGAACTGTCATATTTTTAAAATCGATCAACGCGCCATCTCATCAGACGGAGTTTTCTTTGGCGCTATTTTTAAAAGTAACCAGTAGACAAATTTTGCCCTGCACAACTAATTTTTTTTCATGTAATCCCTAGAATAAAAATAAAAATCTCTAACAACATTTAAAATTCCCTAGTTCTAGGGATAACATTTCTAATCTGACTTAAGTGAACACAGGTGTTTTCATTGTCTACATAGTCTACATTGTTTACATGAAAAATGAAGAAGTAGACTACATGATTGTTTACACGTAGAGAATGGCGTAGATTACTTGCAGTAGACTACACGCACATCCCTGATTATAAATAACTGCTAATAATTGAATTGTGTTATTATTCTTTCGTAATTGATACCTACTTCATTGTTTGTGTTTAATAGAAAAGCGAATCCAGTGCAGTACTACAAAAAATGTTTTAGGTTAACAATCCTTAATTTTTAGAATTTAAAAAAAATTGATCAGCACGTCGTACAGAATATACCCTTTAATTTTTTGCTCTAAGTTGTGAAACACCCTAAATATATATATATATATATATATATATATATATATATATATATATATATATATATATATATATATATATATATATATACTGACATCATAGTATCAAGAACAAAGAGTTAATAATAGGCAGAAATTTTTTTTGGAAGAACATTAAATTATAAAATTTTATTATTTTCATTAACCCATCGTTTAATATGTTTCCATTAAGTTTTTAACCCACGAGAATATCTAAATGTGCCTCTACATACGCAGGTAATATAATGACAAGTTTAGATAGAAATTATATGAGACCGGTCTATTGGATTCCTGCTTCTCAGATCACCAGCTCCAGTTTATAATTTTTAAATGTTTTAAATCTAACTGTTAAAAAGGGAATTCTTACAAACGGTAGGATCATAGGCTTCAAAGAGTATGTTAAAATTATAGATTGAAGTAATATTCAAAATTCAAATTACAATGTTTATGTTTATTTTGTATTAATTGTAATCAAGTTACTTATGTATTGTAAAGAGAATTGAATTAAGTACTTTTAAATGTGACGTTATGGGGTAGGTGGCTCAGTGGTATCGAGTCGGCCTGTGGATCTTGAGAACCCTGGTTCGATCCCCACAGCCGACAAACAATTTTCACCAATTTAAAAAATCTACCCCTGTGGCTCCTCCTCCACTAATATCTTTGGAGGCCGTGATTCGACGGCTGGTAACCGCACTTCACGCGAAAAAATATATCACTTACCAAGATCTGCTTAGGCAGAGTGCCACACCCAGTGATGGGTAAAAGGCGTGATGATATATATATATATATATATATATATATATATATATATATATATATATATATATATATATATATATATATATAAATGTGACGTTGTTTGAATAAGATATTTCACAGTTTAATAAACAGTTATATTTTCTGATTCCTGATTGATAAATAAACCTCAATAGGTTATGGGCCTAGGCTCGTTTTATGCGTAGATATATTTATTTTAGTTATATTTTTCATTGTAAAGTCATGGATGCATTAAAATTTCAAATAGGTCTTTTAGAAGGCAAGTCAGACTGGCCTACATGGAAATACAAAATTCTGTTACGAGACATTATTGGTGGTATGGAAATTTTAGAGGGAAATCTTCAAAAGCCGAAATAACTAGAAGGGAAGGCTACATTAGAAGACAAATCAAAGTACCAGTCTGACTTAGCTAACTTTTGTAAGGTAGAAAGTAATGCATTAATAATACTGACAACAAATATGACTGAACAAACTCTTCAGAAAATAACGTGTTTTTCAACTGCAAGAGAAGTATGGCTAGAATTACACAGGTTGTATGATGGTGTTTTAGAAAATAAGGCATATGATTTATGTATCCAGTTCTTTAACTACAAGAGACAACCTGGGGATGACATAGCTAAACTGAAAAATATATAGAATGATTTAAAACAAGAAATTGCAATTGTAAATTACCTGAATTATTATTAATTTGTAAGTTATTAGGTACTTTGCCTGAGCAATATTTTTCATTCAAATCCAGTTGGATGTTGATTGCAAAAACTGACAGAACTACAGAGAACTTGACAAGTCAACTTTGTGCTGTCGAGAAAGCTTTAGCTTATAAACATGACAGTGACAGTATTAGCCAAGAAGCACTAACAGTTAAATCGTCAAACCAAAATACGGACAAACTAAGTAATAAAAATTATAAACATTGTGTCACATGTCATTACTGTAAAGAAGTGGGCCACATAGTAAGACAATGTCCGAACTGGAAATCAGATGGCAAGCCACAAAAACTGAAAAATGCAGGTACAAGTAAAAATAACACTAGTGCTAATATGACTATTTTTGCAGTAACTTAAAAAGTTTATACTACTGATTGTGATCGAGGTAGCTGGTTTATAGATAATGGAGCCACAAATCATGTAACTAATCGAAAGGAAATTTTTCAGACATTCGAACAGTTTGAGATCTCACAAACAGTTACAAAAAGCAAATGGGGATACAATAAGTGCTCTTGGTACATTATGTGATGTAAGGTATGTTCCAAGTATACAAAAGAACTTGTTCTCAGTTTTATCTGTGCACGACAAGAGCCCTAGTAGTGAATTTAATTTAAGAGCTTACGTTTGCTATTTGAGAGTAAATGGTAAAACGAAATTATAAGGTGTTAGGAGTAGATTTGGTGGACTATATAAGTTGGCGCTGAGAATTATAAGACCCAAGATACCAGCTGAGGTAAATTTGTTAAAAGATGAAAATTTTCTGCAATTGCACCACGAAAACTTTGGTCATCAAAATAAGAGACATGTAAAAAATATAATTTCTCGAGAATTTGGAATCAATGTTGAATTGAACAGTGAGCTTTGTGAGGGATGTATTGACATGTACTAAAATTGAAGAGGACAAATTCTCAGTAAAATGGTTTGATAGTGCTTTGAAGTATTGTATCCTCCCTTGAAAATGTTGCAAATTCTACTAAAAATCCGATTGACTATGATAACTACGGGCTATAAATACAGAAGTGCAATTAGATTACTAAGAATATAGCAAGCAAAATGAAGAATTGCTGCTGTTTAATAAATCATGGACGTAACATTTCGTCTTCAAACGGTAATTTTATTGATATTTCATGTCAATCTTTTATTGATTTTTTTTTATTAGAAAATCGTTGGCCGAAGTGTATAGGACTAAGAAGAAGATTAGGTTGACAAATAAATTGAGTTTTGCCGAAAAAGTTGTTTTCTTGCCTAGACCGATTACTTTTCAACTGCTCTTATCGCCATTAATTGAATTCTTTTTGGAACTACTTTCAACAGAAGATGTACCTCAAGCATTTATCTTTTTTAATAATTTGAATTACCCAGATGCTTATGACATGAGTTTGTAAGACAGATTATTGATATTTATTAAATATATATAAGAAGGTATTTTTCCAAAAGCCTCCAAACTAGCTAAAGTGATCCCCTTGTATAAAAAAGGAGACTTTTCCTAAACAGATAACTACAGAACTATATCTATGCTGCAAGTATTTATAAAACTTCTTGAATTGATTATTAAAGATAAATTTAAGAAATTTTACTAATCAAATAGTTTATTTAAAAAACAACAAAGACAAAATTAATTGTCCGTTCCTTGACGAAACTAGGTTTAATAAAATATAAAAATATTAATATAAAAATATTAAAGTAGGTAACACTTGTCTAAGTCTCTTATTAGAGCTCATCAGTATGGTATAACCCACTCCTTCACCTAGAACAAAGTTCACGTGAAGGAGCTGTGTGACGAAGAACTGTGGCAGCGTCTATGGTTACTAACTGTGCTGTCCAGCCTCTGACGATGACCTGATAAGTCGACTTGGAGACTGAAATTTCGTGAGACTTAGAGTGTTACTTCAATATTTTTATATTAATATTTTTATATTTTTTAAAATAGTTTATTTCTAGAGAATCAGTTTGGGTTTCGCAATAAATTGTCTCTTTCACGTATTATGAGTGACCTAGTTCAGGGTCTTAAAAATGGATGTCATACTTCTATTACTCCAAAACCACACATTCTTTTTTTTTATCGCACCTCAGTAATAGAAATCAAAGTGTGCATTAAAAGTTAATATAATCCTTCCGCCTCAATATATCATAGAACATTTTGTTAAGATTTTGAATCTGTTTATAGATGATGACTTGACTTGATGAGCACACGTTGAATAATTACATGAAAATTTGCTGGTATACATTTTTATTACGGAGGTTAAAGCGGTGTGTGTATGAAAGTACATTATGGTTAACGCATTTCTCTCAATTTCACTTTTGTGGAGAAACTCATCTCATGCTAAGAGAGTTTTCATAATACAAAAACAAGCTATGAACATAATTACAAGGCTAGTTGTTAGAGACTACTGTAAACATATTTAAAAACCTTTAAACTTATGATGCCACCGAGTCTTTTTATTTACTAGTCACTTTAACGGCAATAATTATTCTTTAATATTTGATATAAGCTTTCAATCTTCTAAATGTTTCGACGTTCAGATTAGTCAAAACATAAGAAATGTCTTTGAATATAAACCTTTTTGCTGGAATTGCACTTATATGTTATGTGATTTTAATGTAAATTTTTGTTTTTTTAATGCAGTGTGTTATATATAGTTCTGTTTTGTTAATAATGTAATGTGGCCGAATTAATGAATTTGAATATTGTGCTGGTAGTGATAAGATACTGCAACCGCAGATGGTTTGTTCAATTATTACATGATGAAAGTACAATAACTGGTGAAGAATGGAATTGATATCAAAAGATATATTGAGCCCTGAAGAAAAAATTTGAAATATTTTCTGTTCAGAAATATTATTCTTCTCAATGTTCGCCGTTCAACATTGAATTTATATCCGGTATTACTATTTCTTTGTTATTTTTATTGCTAAAACTTCAATTAGTATTCACTTTATTATTTTTATATTGTAAATATTCAAATTTAATAATAAATCTTTCAAGAGTAATTAATTTTTTTATTGCACGCACTAGTACGGAATAATAATAATTACAATTTATTGTTGTAGTTCATTATTTTATTTCAAACCACAGTCATGGCTCACTCTTCTCTTTCCTATTTGGTGTATAATAAAGTGCCCGCCATTTTACTTTTTAATAATGTGACATATGGATTATTTTACATGATTGTAAATCAAATTTGATGCACTTTTCAAATTTGTAAAAAAAATATAGTATGTTCTATTTGAAATTTCAAAGTTGATAAATCATGTTATATGTAAGAAATTGCTAAGTTGATAAATAAGCGAGATATTTGCTGGGTCTATTAAAATATAGCACCCTGTATATATATATATATATATATATTATATATATATATATATATATATATATATATATATATATATATATATATATATATATATATATATATATATATATATATATATATATTAGTATTAAAAAATATTAACCATGATTAACAGAGTAAAAAACACTAAACGTTTAATTGCAAGTAACCTATTCACCGGCTAAGAAAAACAACTCTGTAGTATTAATTTTTAAAAAGTTGTTTGATTTTATTTTGTGTTCGTAATTTTAAATTTGATAATTTTGATTCATTTGTTATTTATATAATAGAAAAAAATATAATTATCAATATTTATTTGCTTAAGAATATAATATAATTTTTCGAAAAGTTTTTCTAGTATATAGTATAGAGCAGATAGTTGCAAAATTCCCATTTAAATAACTAAACTTTTTTAAATTTTATTTAAAAAACATAGAGATCTTATAAGTCTGAACCAAAAACGAAAATTGCACTTTTATATAAATAAAAATTAACACCCCTGTAATTAATAATTAAAAATGCAAAACTAATTTTGCAAGTCAGGATACAAGGTAAACATTTTTACCAAAAACTCAGTATTAGCCAAAAATGTTCTTCTACTTTTATTTAGGTTAATTGAAGTCGTAGTTCTTTAAATAATAAAGTTCTCAATGCTGCAATGGGAAAAAGGAGTACAAAAAAATATTTAATACCCCTAATTGTGCTAATTTGTTATAATGTATTCAAGTTTTAAAGTATTGTATTGTATTGAGTTGTTTTGTCTGAACAGTGGTAGAGTGTGTTGAGAGTAATCAGGTTTCACACAACAACGACAATCAAGAACATCGTATCTACTACGAAACCAGAGCAGTCACCAAAACTACAAGCAGGCATTTACCAGGTGGACTGTGAATGTGGGAAAACCTATATAGGTGAAACAAAACGACCTTTGTATACCAGAATTAAAGAACACAGACGTCACACAGAGAGAGGAGAGACATCAAAATCAGGACTTGCCGAACACGCGTGGGAGCACCATCATCGAATTCAATGGGAGGGCGCGAGGATCCTCAAGAAGGAAGAACATTGGTATAAGAGGAAGTTCAAAGAAGCCGCCATCATCCAGAAGAACAAAAAACAGTTTTCAGTCAACCGAGTGTGGAAATACGACCCTTGTGGAGGAAGCACATCGCAGCAGATCCCGGCCTAAGCATTGACCCTCAGACGTCTAGAACGCCCCACCCACCCGTTATACCTGACCATCCACATGTTACACTCGACCAACCGCATGTCATACTCGACCAACCGTTAACCGTTCTACCTGACCACCCTCATGACACTAGATATAAGGCCCGTATGTTAAGGAATTAGTCAGTAGTATCAGTTCACCTGATGACGATCGCAGATTTTGCGCTATCGAAACGTTATGTTATAAATTGTTAAATGTATTTTTTCACTAATAAAGATAATGGAAGTTCAAAATAAATTGGGTTTAATTCAAAGTGTATCATTATCTTATAAATTTAAAAATAAACCTTTTACTTATTATTATTTTTCAAATAATGTAACAATTACAAAATAAAGTTATGTAATTTACCAGCCAAGAAAGACACGACAAACAGACCAATCCGATACCATCCACAAGGCAAATCCATCACAAAGTATCAAAACAAGTATACATCAACAAAACATTCGCAAACGAGATATACAAATAAAAGTACAAAGAACAGAAAAAACGTGGAAAATAGCTACCTGGAATATAAGAAGCTTATTTGGGAAAGAAGTAGAACTCATAAATGAAATAGTGAAAGCGAAGGTAGAAATAATGGTGGTTACGGAAACTAAGAAGAAAGGCCAAGGAATGATCAAACTAGACGAGAAACATATTATGATATTTAGTGGAGTAGATGCAAATCAAAGATCTAAAGGAGGAGTGGCATGCGTACTAAATGATAAATGGCACAATAAAATTACTAACTGGAAATGCGTTAACGAAAGACTAATGACAATCGAACTAGAGGTAAACAAACAAACATACACAATCATAGCAGTGTATGGCCCAAATGAGGACGATAGCACAAACAATAAGGACGTCTTCTGGGAAGAACTAACAGCACTAACTGAAGAAAGTAAAGGCACGAAAATAATAATTGGTGATTTCAATGGGAGAGTAGGCAAGAAGGACCAGACAACATCAGAAACAATAGGTAACTTTGGTGAAGGTATAAGAAATAGTAATGGCACCAGAATCATTGACTACTGCAGGGAAAACCAATTGGTAATAACAAATACCTTTTATAGGCATAAAATAATACACAAGTTTACCCGAGAAGTATTCAGTAGAAAAGAAAAGTCAATAATTGATTACATATTAATCGACAAAAATAATAGGAATCTAATTAATGATGTTAGAGTAAACAGAGGGCCTGAAATATTTAGTGATCACTACATGCTTACCGGCAAGTTAAAGATACAGAAGACATGTAATAACATAACATTGCCCAAAAAGCAACCAAAAAAAATATATGATAAAATACGAACGTTTAAACTAACTGATATAGCAGTATCGGCAGATTACAAACATCTAATCACAGAAGAAATAAATAAATTACCAGAAAACACACAACAAGAAGACGTGGATACATTGTGGCAGAGATTCAAGAATATATTGAGAAATGCAGCAAAAACGGTGTGCGGAATAGCCAAAATGATTAACACGAAGAAACAGACAAATTGGTGGAATGATGAAATTAAAAGAGAAGTCAAACTAAAGAAACAGAAATGGAAAGAATATCTTAATACAAAAACTGTGAAAGCATATGATATATATAAACAGCAGAGAACTAAAACCAAACTACTAATACAAGAAAGTAAAGAGAAATCATGGGAGAAATTCGGGCAAAACATGGAAACTAATAGTATGGCAAATACCAAGTTATTCTATAAAGTACTAAAAAACCTCAGAAAAGCAAAAACTGTCCAACTAAACCAAATAAAAAGTAGAGACGGAGAAATACTCACAGATGAAACAGAGGTACTAAGTAGATGGAAAGAATACTTCCAAGAAATTTTGTCTATAGAAGAACCAATACAATCAACAATACAAAGCCCGATAAAGACCAGAGAAACTATCGATGAAAACACAGCAGATATGACCGAGTTAGAAATAACTATGGAAGAAATTTACCAGGCAATAAAACTAACAAAAAAAGGTAAAGCCGCAGGCCACGACGGGATAGATGCAGAAATGCTGAAGAACATGGGGGACACAGGAGCGCTATTATTCCATGCAATATGCAAAAAAGCACTAAACACAGGGACAATACCAAGAGACTGGAATACAGGCATTATCCTACCAATCCACAAAAAAGGTGACAGACTCAGCTGTCATAATTATAGAGGAATAACTCTTCTCAGTATCGCCTGTAAAATTTATGAAAGAATACTGGAACAGAAACTAAGATTAACAATAGAATCACAATTAGAAAATTCCCAAAGTGGTTTCAGAAGAGGACATAGCATCCAGGACCATATCTTTACACTGAAAGAAATCACAGACAAAACTCTAAAACAAAACAAAGAGGCATACATGGCTTTCGTTGACCTAGAAAAAGCTTTCGACAGGGTACCCAGAAATATTATCTGGGATACATTAGAAAAAAGAGGAGTTCAGCACCAACTAATAAAGGCAATCAAAAGCTTGTATACAAACAATGTCAACTATGTAAGAACAAAACAGGCGCAGTCGGAGGAATTTTACACACATGAGGGACTAAGACAAGGGGGTGTCCTAAGTCCGGTATTGTTTATTACATTGATGGATGACATCATTAAACAATGCAGGAGAAAAACAACCAAATTATACCTAGGATACAGAAACATGGAAAGAACATATATCACAGAATGTGCCTTCGCAGATGACGTCGTGATATTTGCGCCAAGCGAAAAAGCTCTACAAGAAAACCTAAAGGCATGGAAAGTTACGCTAGAAAAATATAACATGAAAATGAACTTCAACAAAACAAAAGTAATGACAGTATCAAAAAGAGAGATAGTCACAAGTATAAAAATAGATGAGCAAGAAATAGAACAAGTTAACAACTTCATTTATTTGGGAGTCACGTTAAACAATAGAGGCAGTCAAACAGCAGACATAAATAATAGAATAGAGAAAACCAACAAATTGTTCTACTCTATGGCAAATAACTTCCTAAGTAACAAAGGTATTTCAAAGAAAACAAAAATCACCATCTACAAAACCATCTACCTGCCTACACTCATATTTGGTAGCGAATCTTGGGTACTGTCAAAAAAACAAGAGAGCCAACTACAAGCTACAGAAATGAAATTCCTAAGAAGAGTGCTAGGAGTAACGAAGAGAGACAAGATAAGGAACCAAGACATCAGGAAAGCCCTGGACATAAAACCACTTATAAACAGCGTCGAAGAAAGACAATTACAGTGGCTAGGACACCTCATCAGAATGCCAATCGAAAGACAAGTCAAGAATATTTGGGAAACGCACACTATGAACAAGAACACAAGAGGAAGACCAAAGAAAACGTGGGAGAACAAGATGAGGGAAATATTAGAAAGAAAAGACGTACCCTGGTCAGGAGTCAAATCACTAGCAAACAACAAGAAGAAATGGGCGGAAATGGTACATGGATAATTCAAAAGAAGAAGGTTACACTAGAGATGGCTAAAACGAATCACACATTACACTAAATAGAATATGTAATAACAAAAAAAAACAGTTAACTTAAGACTATTAAAGATATACAGAAATGAAATGTAATTAAAATGTAAATGTAAAACATACCTATACACCTTAGGGTAAAATAGGTTTATTTGATAATATATATATATATATATATATAATTTACCAGAACGTTATCTATGTTAACAAATTTAATATTTTGCCTACTTTGCAGTTGACTTTCTAATTTACCGATACTTTGTTGTTTCATGTTGTACTATATATGTCAGTTCTGTTCATGAATCTTGATTTGAATTAATAGTTTTTATGTTACATAAAAGTCATATTACGAAAGGAGCAAAATAGGATATACAATGTAAATGGTTTATATTTCGGTGCTAAATAATGCCATCTTCAGATTAAAATGATAATGTTGTGAGATGGGGTGTGAATGGTGATGAGTAGATGTCACTATAACTAGACGAATGACAAATATAGTTGATTAAAACAACAGAAAAACTTTATTATTTGAAATTTCTATTTTTAAATATATTTGTTGTAATCGGTAATTTCAATATCTAGAATAAGGTAATAAAATAGAAATAGAAAAAAGAAAGTTGTATTATAACAACGAAACAAATATAACATTATACATTTTGCTTCTTTTCAAGTTATTTATAACTTTATGTTACGAATTAATTATTTTTATAACGTTCAAAAATAATATTTTGTTAAAGTTATCCCATTCCTGATCAAAACATCTGTAGTGTACATGGAGTTTCGATGCTAGTGAGTTATCAGATATAAATGCCTTCTTGAGCGCTATTATAATTATATTATATATATAATATGTATATATAAATGTATATAAATGTATGAATATACGACCTGCGGGTGTGCTAACACTTTTAGAAGGACAAACCGCGATATAGTCAAAAGGGGTAAAGCAAACACTGACAGATTGGGACAATGCGGTCTTTACAAAATGATTATTCAAAACAGTTAACCGTACATTTAGTATTTTCTAAATTATTCGTTATAGAACAATTCAAAAATGAAAATATCGAATTTTTTAAATTCGTATCCTTTTTGAAGAAAATGTTCAACTCGATATGCTTAATGAATTGTTACGCCGCGAAATATATATGCAAATTACAGGCTATAGCATCTATTACATGATCGAGTTAATTTTGACGCAAAAAGTAAAAGTAGGGTGCATCAGGAAGAAAACAAGCATTCTCGTTAACGATGTTCGTTCTGGAAATTATAATATGGCCACACAATTGCTGATTGCTGCAGTAAACAAAAGGAAGAAAATAAACAAAAAAATCCAGATACACCAGAAAAAGAAAATACGTTCCAGGGGTATTTCGGCCAACGTGCCTTAAATGTAATCCTAAAAGCAATACTCTTGAATTCTGCGAAATTGTCGAAATGCAAGGAAATATTCTTACTGAAACTAGTGCATCCAGAATCATCACAGGAAGAAACTAACACGAAGAGACCAAACATCTACATTAATACAAAGAAAAGGAACTAAAACTAATATTAGCTGATTTAAGTACCTGAATAGTGCTCAGTGCATAGAAGTTAACATCAAAATTAACAAGAAGGCAATCCCAATTACCCGTGTGGCTCCCTCACCACTAATATCTTTGGGGGTCGTGATTTGAAGGCTGGTAACCGCATTTCACGTGAAAAAATATATCACTTACCGAGATCTGCTTAGACAGAGTGCCACACCCAGTAATGGGTAAAAGGCGTGATGATATATTTATTTTTTTTATATATTTATAATAAATAAAATATATATATTTAAATATAGATAATTGTATTGTTGTTTTTATACGTAACCGCGAAAAGAAACGTACCAGTGATCATGTTTACATTTTTATTTATTGCAGGTAATTCTATAGATTTATTTGTGAACGGAACTGAGAGGCGTTTACTCGTTTTATGACAATCCCTCAAGTTTAAAATTAAAGAACCATGCCAACCTTCAGAATGGCAAAACCGAAGAAAGAACAATTACGAAAATTAATTAATAAACTTCTAGAAAAAGATATCATTGAGGATTGCGAATCGCCAGGACACTTGAACGAAGCTATCATTAAAGATTCATGTCCAATTCCACGTATAGATACATTTATATACATAACAAAATGTAGAAAGTTCATGTCAACCATTAATCTTAGAGCTGGATATTATCAGGTATAAAAAAGCCACCTTCTATATGCTGATTAATCGTCGCGAAACATGTCTGGTACCGGTATATATTAGAATATCATTGTAGTCTCTGAAAATTTGAAGAAACATGTTGAAAGTATCCGATCGCCTGAAATACGATTCCACTTATATGCAAATCGAAAAAATGCGTCTTTCTAGGTACAGAAGTTGAATACCTCGGACTTGTATTAACCTAAGATGGAATATATGTAAATCCAATGAAAACATTAGGAATGATCAAAATGGATGTTTAATTTGTTGGAATTAGGACAGACGAAAATCACAACTCACAACAATACTTTCGGCACAATTTATTTCCATCATCAGAACTAAAGTACAAAAAATTTACATTGTTACAAAGAAAATTCACATGTTTCAAAAGGTATACAAGAAACAAACTTTTATCTTAACAAACATCATGTTGAATGTAAAAAAGTAATACAGTAATATATCCATAAAGAAAAGTTGTAAATAATTGATCAAAAAACAGAACAAATCTTATCACAACAACTGTATAGAATTTAGAAAACAGATAACATCAAAATATCACTGTACAATACTAAAAAACTTGTTATTTTCACTAAACTTAAAGATAAGATCCCTATTAATTTAATTTCATTTAAGATTTACAAGATACAATCTAAAAGTTGTGAAAATTCATATATTGGACAAAGTAAACAATATTTGAGTAATAAAATACAAAAAATCATATTTATGACTGTAAAAGTAAAGCTAATAAAAATTTAAAAATCACATCAATTTAATACAAGACACTTATTAGATTTTGATGATACATTAACTTTAGATATAAAACGGATTATTTTTTAAAATGATCCCCATTAAATTGGAAATAAATAGTATTAATTCACGTACAGATATTTAAATTTGAAATAACGTTTATGTACACATTTTAAATAATTTCAACAATATGTCCAACTTTAAAATTTTCATTCTCGTCTTGTTATTATTTTGACAACTGTTATTACTGTTCTAGTTTTAAGTTTACCTTTACCTTAATTCAGTCGTTCAGTGGTCTCTCACAGACAAGATTCTCATACAAAACTTATACTTTTCTGTTTTTTGATCAATTATTTACAACTTTTCTTTATCGGTATATTATTGTATTTCTTTTTTATATTAAACATGATAAGAGTTTGTTATTTGCATAAATTTTGAAACTTATGAGTTTTGCTTTGTAACATTGTAAAATTTTCTGTACTTTAGTTGTGATGATGGTAATAGATTGTTCTGTTAATAAAGTATCGTTGTGAGTTGTGATTTTCATCTGTCCTAATTTCGATAATTAAAACATCCATTCAAACTTTGAGGACACCAACCATTCAACTATTAATAATATGATCGAATGGATAGAACTATTTTTATTATCACAGGCCACAACTATCAATACAGAGAAAGTATTATTAGAAGAAGTTTGTTTGAAATACGGAGTACCAAGGAAAATTAACAGCTATAATATTGTCTAATTTTTTAGTAAGATAATGCAACAAATATGTCACTGTCGTGGTATACATCACTAATATCTTTGGGGGCCGTGATATGACGGCTGGTAACCGCACTTCACGCGAAAAAATATATCACTTACCGAGATCTGCTTAGGCAGAGTGCCACACCCAGTAATGGGTAAAAGGCGTGATGATATATTTATTTATTTATTTTTATTGATAAAATAAGCTTTTTTACTAAGATATTTTTACTATTAGTTTCATTTTAAAAATTATAAGTTTGTGTCATATCTGGAATATGAGCCACAGAAAAAAATATTTGTCTATATTACTGGTTCTACAATAAATATATGTTTCTTTTTTATTAGGACCATTTGAAAATGATAAATCTACGAAAATAAGTTATTTGTCCATATCTAGTGTCCTGTGTATTTTTTGGGGAAAACCAAAACATCATTAAACTAGTCTATTACTGCAGCAACTTTAATCTAATTTAATCAAAGTCGTAGCTCTTATAGTTCTCTAGATACCAATGGCTAACGTTTAAGTTGGAACACACGGTATAGTTTTGAACAAAAAACAAATATACATTTATAATTAAATTAGCGCTGTCAGACTTTCTACAGACTTAATGTAAAATTATGTTACAACAATCAGTTTTTAAACAGTCCAAATTGTAAAGACATATTTAATTATATACATGAATACAAATTTTGCATGAAATATCAAGTAATTTACTTTTTGGCCGGTGTATTGATCGTGCAATTTTGGTATTCAAGTAGGTATTGTGTCTGTTTAACAAAATGTAAAAATAATACTGGACGTAGATTTAGAATCAGCGCTACTATTTTCACTAACTGAATAACAGTCTAGTCCCTAGTGACTAAACTGAAATACATTTTTCCAACTATTACTTCAGCCAACTATTTTGCAATGTTGAAATATCGACAAATATTCTAAAATTGTTATAAATGAAACTACTGAGAAGTTTTAACAAATGTCCATTTCATTAAATATGTTAAAAATATATGCTTCTTCAAACCTCAAAAATTAGGAAATTTCTGTTACTAATATGTATTTAGACAGTTAAAGTTTAAAAAAAAATTATAAATGACTAGAGTCCTGAAAAAATAAATAAAAATATACGTTAGATATATATTAACTTATTTACTTTTTAAATTTCAATTAAATCTGTGTAAAGATCATCTGACAGTAGCAAACTTATATCACGGAATAAATACTTGTCTGGTGCATCCTTAAATATTGACAGTGCAACTAGTGGGAAGCAACGAGTGCAATAAAGACACATTTAATTACCCGTAGATAAAGTCTAGCACTCGTAAACATTCGCATAACACATATTTTTGAGATATGTGCGTAAAAAATAATAACTGTTTTGAGATAGAAATTTTCTATTTACACGCGAAAAGTTACATACATTATTTTTTCTACGATCGATTTTGATAAATTTTTCTTATTACATTTTAAATGTTAAAATATTTATTTTGAAGCAATCTTTGTAAGTTTGTTTTACGTTTTTTTTTGCATGATCCTAGAATAAGTATAGTCGTAAATACAATAAATTTATATTAAGTATGGTAATATTATTAAAAACAGATTTGGTAATCTAAATCGAAATTAAAGAGATGACTTATTTTTGTTGGGTACTATCTCTCCTTGTTAATTATTATAAATTAACGATTTTTCATATATTCCTGTCAATATATCTGACTATCACAAATGAGAAGAACAAGCTATCTTTGTAGCTGTATCCAGATGTTCTCATCAATATATTTTTGTAATTTTGATGCTTCGCAAACGTTGTACAATCATTTATCTACATTCACCAAGAAACTTGAATTTTACATAAATAAAAGATCAAAACAAATATTAATGGTTTTTAATATAATAAGTAGGAGTTTAAGCTATTTTTTTTAATTTTAGACATTAATTTTACATGTTTCAGAGTATAGAATTTATTTTTTATATTTTGAATGCATTTGGCATTTTAAATAAGTAAAAGTAAGAAAATAATAATTTACACGTAAATTTAATTTAAATTAATATATTCCTTTAAGTATTGGTTTTGGTATTTTTTTTAAATTTTAATGAAAATATACTAAAATTGTATGATAGAAATCATTTCAGAAATAAATAGTTTCTTGTCACATTTTTTTTATTGTTAACAGAAATAGAAAATGTAGTGTAGGTAATAGATAGGTATATGTGAATTTTCATAGAAAGGATTCTTTCGTGTACTTATTTTTTATAGTATTAGAGTTTATAAATTTTTGCAAAACTAAAAGTTAAGCAAAACTTGGTTAAAAAAATACGATACGAAGATATATATCAGATAAACTCAAATTATCTACAATAATTTACATTTTTGTAATACTATTTATAGAAAATATGTTTCATTTATTTTGTATTGCAATTAATATTTTCAATCCATCAATAATAATGAAGTGGGACAAGAGGAACATGTTCCCTTGGTTTTCTTATTGTTTATTAAGTCACTTTAAAAACATATCTACTATTTGATTTTAATTTAAGTAACGAATATAAATGAAAATGTAAAATTACATATTCGTCTGTTCGGAACAAATATATATTCTTTTTTTGCAAGATGTAAAGTATTAAAAGTTATACAATATTGTAAAATTATTTATATTTTAGGTGACTTTGAGGATAGCTCAGTGGTATCAAGTTAAACTGTAGTTTAAAGAACTTGGGTTAAATTCCTGCAACCGACAAACGATTTTTACGACATTGAAATTACCTCTGCGCCCTTCCCTCACTAACATCTTTGAGCACGTATAAATCATTACTTACCGAGATGTGCTACAGCAGAGTGCCACACTCCTTAATAGATATAAGGTATGATACTTTATATATTTTATTTACAAAATTATTGACTAAAGTTAATTTATATTATAACAGAAAAATTCTGATGACGCCTGGATTCGAACCAGGGACCTTCCGCATACCGGGCAGAGATGCTAACCGCTACACCACGTCACCTGTGTTCGAAATATGGCATCAACTGAATTTTTCTGTCACAGTGTCTAAGCGTAGCTTCGTTCCGAGAGACTCCTATATAGGCATTGACAACCGGGTTCGTCTACAGTGACACAGTTTTTGATTATGAGGGAATCATACCCAAGCTTAGAGCTAATATTATTAAGTTGTGTGATTATTAAAGGTAATCATACCTGTAGTTTTTGACTAAAGTTAATTTATATTATAACAGAAAAATTCTGATGACGCCTGGTCCCTGGTTCGAATCCAGGCGTCATCAGAATTTTTCTGTTATAATATAAATTAACTTTAGTCAAAAACTACAGGTATGATTACCTTTAATAATCACACAACTTAATAATATTAGCTCTACAAAATTATTATTGTAATCTTTATGAAACGCAAAACATAATTACTTTTAGTATTAAAGTTCGCGCTAAATACCATGTGACTGTGAATTTTGTTGAAACCTCATAATCTCCATTGAATCTTGAAAGTAAATTTACTCCAAATTTTACATTTTTGTGTTATTCTGGAACTCTTTTTATGTATTAAACTACTTATAATTCATTTTTTGTAAATGTCATTAATTTTTTAATTAAATGGGATCTTTCACTTAGTTTCTGCATGGCAGCCGTAATAGTCAATGTTAAAAATTAGATTTTCTAACTGTTATCATTTAATACTTCACATGGCAATCGGTTCTTATTTTGCTATAATTTCACTTATAAACAATCAATATATTTAATTTTAGACCGTCAGTAAATTTTTTGTTAGTGTAGGCGATTGCAAGTAAGTATTGCAGTAACTAGCGGACATGTAATAACTACTAATTCTAGGATAGATTGTTTCAAGTTATAAGTATGAAGCACCAATTTATGTATTTTTAAATAACCGAATAAGTATATAATTTTTATATCATATATAAATTATTATTATTGCGGGCCAAGATGTAAACCATTAAGAAGAAAACTATCTAACGTGTAATTATATATTTTATAAAAAAGAAAATTGACTTCAAAATTAAATTTTGGATTATCGAATTCGTAGACAGCCTGTATATATTTATATTGTAAGCACACGAAAAAATTTAGTTTATATGACTTAATGTTTCTGATTGTTACCAAACTAGGCATATTTTAAATAACTTATGAAAAAAATAATTGATGAACACTTGAGTGTAATATTTTAAACTATGACTCGTAAGAACTTTAATTTTATATTAAGAATTTGATAATTTAAATTCTTCAAATATTTACAATAAAAAACGATTTTCAAATTTATTAAAATGTTATTAGTTATAACAAATAACAAAAAAATAATTTAAAAATATTTCAAGCAATATTTGTTTTTCATTAAATTAGAGTCTATTTTAGTTATTATGTATTTTGTGTTATCACAAAATAAACATAATTGTAGCTGAAATATAAAGTTTCAATCCATAATTTCATCGCGTCTGGAAAATCACTGATAGTGAGCAGTTTATAAATAAGTAGTAAATTAAACTTAATTGATAAAACCGTTCTTTTGCCCCGCGTAACTCCCTATAGATGAATACGAAAAACCATTAAATATTCATCTAAGGTTTTCGTTTAATTTTCACAACTAAAATTAAAAAAATAAATTAGTTACAAACATTCTGAAATTATTGTTTATCTACACCCATGTTATAATTTACTTATTCAATATGTATTATTTGTATTTCACAAATATTTATTTTAATACTTTTAAAAATGAATTTAAGCGTAGAAAAAATAATGTATGCAATGCGTATATAATGGTTATTAAACAATCCTCGTTTCGTAAACTTCTTACTCGTGTATTAATAGCTGCCATTATAAACTTATTGCATAATATACTATTTTATAATTACATGGCAAGGAAATGAAAAGAATGGTTAAACAAATCTACGAGTATAACTACTTATTTTCAACCTTAACCAATATCTCATATTTATGCTGTATTTAACATCAATGAAGTGAATATAATACCCTTCTTTAAATTAGAAATCCAGAAGTCTGTAGTAATTATTAAAATATCTTGTATTTTTTATTTTTCTCACAGAAGTTTTTTAATTGACAAAATCTCCGTCTTCTGTTTTAATATCCTAACTATTAAAAATATTTTAAAACTATTAAATTTAATATTGTTTTCCCGCCTATCTCCCTTATTTTCAATTGACATTCGGTACAGACATTTTGAAACTTTTGGTTAAGGGTTCACAACTTAAATGTTTCATAATATATCGTTGCAACAGTTAACGGAATTAGAATAGATATTTCTTTTGGCAAATGACCAGATATAATTTTTCTATTTATTACCAAAACAAAGGGCATAGAAAAAATTAAAATTTTAATACAAGGTAGTGTTCTGCTATCTTATATTTTTATATTCCCACTTAATAATTTGATAATTAACATTTGAATATTTACATTAGTTAACTTAACTTGATAAATTATAATATTTTTCAGTTGATATAACGATGAAAAATGTAATAATTAGTTTTCTGTCTTAAATCTAGTAAGTAATAAAAGGAGCGCATGTGCTCTTTTTATGTTTTACTGTGACTGATCTTTTTAAAAAATATAAATGTAACTAAATAAGAAGCAATATTATGATTATAAATCAAATATTCATGCCCACTGCAATTATTGACGAAATATGTTACACGTGACATCATAAACACATCTACAGTCCTGAAGCAAACTGGTCTAGCGAAACTTTAAAAAACGAGAAGAGAATCATAAAGTTCGTGAGTGTCTGGCACGGGCACTCGCCATCTTGAAACAGACGGTAGACGGCGCTCGCCCCATTTTTGGCCATGGGCATCCTGAGAATAGAGTCAGCCGGGCCCAGCCAGAACCAGAACCGCACTCGAGCCGCGCGCCGTAAACGCAGTGTGCGTGCGTTCAGTACTCGTACTCCTGCACGTATGTTTTCAGACGGCCAATACACTCACACACACTTCTAGAAAGAATGATCGAACTAAAAATACTTGGGTCGGAACAGAAAGTGTGTAACACAGATGTAGATGAGACACACGGTGATACAGCCCGGGACGTGCACATAGAAATAACCGTCACGATGTCATCATAACAGCAACAGTAACACAGCTTGGGTTACATCACTTACACCAGTACACGGCCACGAAGTCTTTGTCGTTGAGGATCCGCTCGAGCTGCTTGGTGGTAACCTCTTCGATAACGGCTGCATCAGGCTGCTTTTTAGCGCCGGCAGTCGGCGGCACGATAAGCACGGGTAGTAACAGCAGCAGCGGTACCGCCGAGCACCACCGCACGTTGGGGAACATGACGGGGCCGGATGGTTCGAGACTCGCGCACACACTCACTGATCGTGGCTCACGGCCTCCACTGCCGTCGCCGTCGCGTGTCGCGACGCTCACCAGGCGCAAGATATGCTGCCCCTCCACTGCGCACCACGCCACGACGCCTCTCACCACGTGCCCGTTCTGCACAACAACAATCGCCTACAGTTTTATCATTCACCTTTCAATTTTCTCTTCATCAAATCAGAACCAAAATCAGTATTAATCCTAAATTATGATATGTAAATGATAAATTATAATTACAATGAAAACTTAATATCCTTATAGACATATAGTTTATTAAATGTATATAATTGAAACAATTGTTCTTTATGTTCGTTTATCAGTGGTAGGCAACCACAGTAATTAAATACGTTTTTCGTTTTTCAATGTACATTTGTATGTGTGATAGGAAATGGCGATAACAAGAACAATTATAATTTTACATTAAACTAGCACTAATGTGTAAGTATTAAAATTTCTAGTATTATCTATATATCGTGCTTATTCTTGCTTATTTTTAACAGGAAATATATATTTTTTATTAATAGAAATACATAATTAAATTTAAAAACATATGAGATACAAATCTGCTTATAAAGAATTTAAATGTTATTTTTAAATTTCGGATATTAATAACTTTGAAATTTCAAATTATTTTGCAAGGTAACATAATTTTTTTATGCTTTCAAAAACAAAAGACATACTTTAATTTTTCGTGTTTTAAAAAGTATTTTTTGTAATATACTATTTTGTAATCTCCTCAGAAAATATCGACTATTTAATTCTGGCCTAACGTATTCTTTTATTTACGGTTTAACTTCCTAGTAGTATGCTAGCAGAAGCGATGTCTTCAATTTCGTGAAGTTATTATTGCATATATAATGTACTCTATATTGTTACTTTATTCAAAACGTATTACCTATTCTGACATAATGCTGTCAATATGATTTTGACGGTACACAACTTTAACATATAATTATGTACCAAGTACCACTGACACAAAATCGTATTTTTTATATATAAGTAGAAGTTAGCGAGGTATGAACGTACAACCTGTTGCTTGTTAATGAATAACCGTAAGTTTTCTCTTAGTTTTATCAACTGTCTGTAATCTCGAATGCAATATAATTTTCCAATATGTTTCATAATAAGTACTCAGTTTTAAAAGTTTGTTCAATGTAAATAATTAATTGAAATGTCTCTTCGTTACAAAAAAAATAATGAATTCTTTTTGAAACGTTTTAGAACAGATATTTGGTATAAGACTTGAATTCAGGTATTTTTTATGCATTTTTCGATAAACTATCATCGCAAATTTTGTAATTATTTTTCCCACTTTAAATTAAATGTCCATATTCATTCTTCGCCCTATTAATGTAATCTGTAGCACTGAATACTGACATTTTCGTTTTGTACATAATTATTTTTGTTGACAAATTAGTAGTTAGTGTTAATTACTGACAAATAAATTTAATAATCCTACATATAGTAATATTTGAAAACAAATTCAAATGCGCTATGGACCATCAATAGAAAATAACCAGATCTGCACTTTTAGCTTAATTTAGATATTTTAGGTGCAATTACCTTTTTATACAGATTTTCAGTTATGTGCATTTTGAAATACTGTGCTGTAATAATTTTCTTTTTTAACTATGCTTTGTTAAGATTGATATCAAAGAATATCGCATAGGTGATTAAAAAGTAGCAATCTAGCATATTTATTAACCTGTAATATGATATAACCAATTTAAACAGCAATATACAGTTGTTTCCTGTTTGATTCATCATTAGGATTTTGAAAACAAAAATAACTAAAACTTCAGTTAAATTAGACATTAAACATAAGTTGCTACATATTTTCTGAAAAAAATAAAAATACATAGCATCAGGAGTTTTAAGGACAAACTGATTATAACATTATTGTCCTATATACTCGTATGCTGCCCGCTTTACCGTATATAAATGCTAGTTGTAGAAAAATCGGCAAATATTCAATAAATATTAAAGAAAACTATTGCGCAGTTGTTCACTATGTGGAAGTATTTATTTAAATAATTATAATTTAGCTTCTTATTGTTTAATTATACTGTATATCTTTTAGGGTCAATTGTACAATCGAAATTTAAAATAAGTTTACTGCAAAACCGTAGTTATGCATCAACGGTTTAACCTTTAAACTTAGTTTAATCTATAGTTTTATTAAACGCTTGTGATCGGTTGGTATACTTTAAACTGGATTCTTTTGATAAAAATCAAAAGAAGCCTAAAATAATTTGCGTATTACATTTATTTAAATTTATATTTAGAAATATATATTTAAAGTTAAATTTAAGACAGTAAAATTCGGATGACGCCTGGATACGAATCAGGGACCTTCTGCTTGCTGGTGATAATTTACACTAGGCAAATAATAATATTTGACACGTGCATTTAGCCCATAGCCGAAGTAAGGTAGTTGATATAAATAATCATGATATTTGAAAGAAACAAAGTAATGTACCTACCCAAAAATGAATTCTCATGACACAATTACATTGGATTTGCCGTAAATACCTGCAATGATTATAAATGCTAAAACAACCGCTTATCTACATGCTCGTTAAGTTCTGATTAGATCTATATATAGATCTATATGGATGTTTGAGGCATATATATACCGGGTGTCTACTTTTTTTCCGAACATAGGAAATTCAATGTTAAAATTTTGATATAGCGATATCTCTTTACCTATTAATTTTAGAAGAAAAGTGTACTGAAGAAAAATATTCAGAATGAAAAACTGCATTCATAGAGTATGTTGTTGTTCAATTGTTTCTTATGTCCGAGTTAAAAGCAAAAGAAAATACACGCTTTAAAGCAATTATCAGAGTGCCATGAGAAATAAAACATATTAGATAACTTAATAATAGGTATTTATTTGTCTAGTTTATGTAGAAAAAAGAAAATAATAGTTGTTATAATTAATTTTATTAATAAATTAAATGCACACAACAAACAAATTATTGTTTTATTTCTCATGGCAATCTGATAATTGCTTTAAGGCGTGTATTTTCTTTTGCTCCTAACTCGGACATAAGAAACAATTGAACAACAAACTTATACTCAAAGGATGCAGTTTTTCATTTTGAATATTTTTCTTCAGTACACTTTTGTTCTAAAATTAATAGGTAAAGAGATATCACTAAATCAAAATTTTTGCATTGAATTTCCTATGTTCGGAAAAAAAAGTAGACACCCGATATGTATATGTATATATATATATATATATATATATATATATATATATATATATATATATATATATACCGGGTGTAACATGAAAACCTGGCCATAGGTGTTTAACATGGGAAATCAGTTTTTCCTAGCGCAAAAGTGGCCAATTGATTTTAGACAAAAATGCTTCAAATAAAAGTTGTAGAGCTTGAAATTATGGATCTAAATTAGTTTTCAGATTTTATTTTGCACGTTTTGTAAGCGAAATAATCGCATTAATATTTTATAAGAATTTCTATTTTATAGTGATAGCCATGGAATTGAGACAAAATGATAAACAAATGTATGACGTTTTAACTGTCAGAAAAGTTTAGTTTTAAATGGATTTGTTATTTATTTAAGTGAGAAAGGTGATTGTTGTTATATCATTATTGAAAATGGATAATTTTATTTTATAATTTTTACGCAAATAATTATTTTATTTATTTACAAATAATATTAAATTACAAAAGATGTTCGAAAAGTCCTCTGTTTTGTGCTAAGCAGTAGCCTAATCTATTGTAGAAACATTTTTAACATTGCACAACTGTCTAATATTTATTTTGTTGCATTCGCCTACAACAGCGTTTTTAAGTTCTTGGATGGCATTGTATCTTTTTTATAAACGCAAGACTTTAAGTGTCTCCATAAAAAAAGTCACAGGGATTTAAATCTGGAGACCGTGCTGGCCAGTTTACTGGCCCTCCATGCCCTATCCAACTTTCTGGAAACGTATCATTCAGATAATTTACAACTTCTCTTGTATTATGGGCAGGAGAGCCGTCGTGCTGGAACCACACATACTCATTATTTGCGTGGGCTATTTCCGGTCCCACTATTTCTCGTAACAATTCTAAATAATTGTTTCCATTTAATCGATTAATAAAAAATGGACCAATAATTTTATTGCCTAAAATTCCTGCCCATACATTTACTGATTGTCGATATTGTGTTCTGGATTCAATAACAATGTGCGGATTTCTCTGAGACCAGTGTCGAAAATTATTTTTATTTAGTTCGCCATTCAGCGTAAATGTATACTCATCTGTAAATAATATGTTTTTTAAAAACCTCCTATCATTGTTGGGCTTTTCCATAATTATTTCGCAAAATGTTGCGCGTCGTTCGCAATCGTGTCCAAAAATTTCTTGGTGGTTTTGTATTTTATAAGAATAGTATTTGTATTTGAAACTAATATTTAGTTCTTTAGAAAATTTCTCGTACACCGAGATTTGGTTCCATTTCTATTAATGCTAGTACATTGTCTTCGGTATTATTATTTCTATCTCCATGCACACGTCCCTGTTCCTGTTCCACTTGATTATTAAAGGTACCGGTCTTCTCAAATTTGGTAATAAAGTTCTGAATTGTTGTTTTACTTGGAATGTTATGGTGCGGCCAAATAATACTGATTAAATCACGTATTCTTCGAAAACTTTCACTAAAATAATTCCACTTAATAATTTGTAACTTTTCTTCATGTGAATAGTTATCCATTTTCAATAATGATATAACAACAATCATCTTTGTCACTTAAATAAATCACAAATCCATATCAAACTAAACTTTTCTGACAGTTAAAACGTTATACATTTGTTTATCATTTTGTCTCAATTCCATGGCTATCACTATAAAGTAGAAATTCTTATAAAATATTAATGCGATTATTTCGCTTACAAAATGTGAAAAATAAAATCTGAAAACTGATTTAGATCCATAATTTCAAGCTCTACAACTTTTATTTGAAGCATTTTTGTTTTGTCATTCAACCAGACCTACGACAAAGTGCAAGATGCCATTCTACTGATCCATGAATACAGAGACGCCATGTCAGCAATTTTTTATGAACTATGAACCTCTGTATGTAAAATGTATAGTAAATATGCATGTAAATTATATAACTTTACGCTCAATTATAATTTCACAGGCTCCGCGGACATTGAATTATAATTCTCCTCTGTGAGTCTAAAAAAAATAAAATGAATTGATTTTTTATCAACAAAAATTGCTGATTGAAAAATTTTCAATTTTGCGTACAAAATACCTTGATACCAAACACGATAGATTTTAAAACACACTGACAAAAACAATTAATGATCCAATGTTGCACGCGGGCCTTTTAAAAGACATTTCATATAATGTCAAACACGATAGGTTTTCAAGAACATTAATAAAAAGAATTGACTATCGCAAAATTTTAATTTCTGCACCTGAGTCGTTCCAAAGATATTTCATTTGATACCAGACACGATACGTTTTGAAACAGATTTGATAAAACAATTGAAATTTTGAGGCATTATTTTGGGGGCAAGCACACTTCACGTAAAGAAATATATCACTTATCGAAATCTGCTACGGCAGAGTGCTACGTCTAGTAATGGTAAAAGGCGTGAAGATTTTTATTTATATTAGCAAACAAAATTTTTTCATCGAAATTTTCCTTTCAATGAAAATTCATAATTCAATTTATTTCATTCACTGACTATGATATTTTTAATATCAAAAGTATGAGCCGTTGGCACTTGGTGAAACATTATCTACAGTTAACTTTAATTTAGAATGCAACACTATCAAACAAATAGCTTATAATAACGGTTACAACCCTTGTATAATAGATAAGTTAATTTCTAAGAAGAACAAGAAAATCATGTTCAATAAAATCTACGGAGATCATTCTTCAAATTCAGAGTGTAAACCATATTGTAAATTGTTTTTTGTAAACAATATCAGTAACACCATAGGTTATCAACTAAAGAATTCTAATATTAATGCAGCCTATTATAACAACTATACTATTAAGCATATTTTAGTCAATAACAAATTAACCGTTAAAGATAAATTAGATAATAGTGGTATTTATAAACTAAATTGTAACGATTGTAACGCTATTTATATTGGTCAGACAGGGAGATCTTTTAAGATTAGGTTTTACGAACATATGAGATCCTTCAAATTTAAAAAAAACTGACTCCAATATGGCGATACATTTGAATGAAAAAAATCATACCTGCAACATTGATAATCTGGAAATTTTACACTTTACCAATAAAGGACGTAGAATGAACTTCTTAGAAGCATTTGAAATTCAGAAAGCTATTCATAGCGGCTTAAATGTCCTCAATGGCCAGTTGGATTTGTTTCATTCAGATACTATTAAGATCTTTGTAAATGAACTTTACCGTTAATCACTGTACTATATAAACTGTGTGTAACTTGTATTTTAATCAGTCAACGTTCTGAAGATGGCCTAATAAGCCGAAATCGATCAACCTTGTTAATAAATAATTTTGTGAAACTACATCAAGTGTCTACGTTCTTTATTCTAATGATATTTTTGTTTTAACTGAAACCTGGCTCAAAGACAATGTGTTTGACGCTGAGTTTGTCGGTCGCCGCTACCTTTTATGTTGGACTGACCGCGAGCCAGCACTGGCAAGACGCGAGGTGGAGTTCTCATCGCCAAACGTTAATTAAATCCAGCAATGTCAGCATTATTTGCAATGTTTCATCTATTGTCTTGGTATTTGTTATACTAATTATTCATGATATAGTTTTTTACTTGATTTCTGTATATATTGCTCTAAATTCTAGTAATGAAACTTTGTTAATACTTTATTATCTAAAATTAAAAAATATACATAATCACGTCTTTTACCAATAACTGGGTGTCGTAGAAGATCTTATTAAATGATATATTTCTTCGCGTAAAGTGCTGTTGCCAGCCGTCAAATCACGGCCTCAAAGATGTTTGTGGAGGGGAAACAACAGGGGTACATTTAATTGTTTGTCTACTATAGGAATCGAACCTAGGTCCTCAAACCCATAGGCTGACTCGACACCACTGAGCCAACAACCAAATTTTCAGTATCTCTTCATTTTATTTTTACTTCTATATATATATATATCGCGATTTTGTTACGGCTGGCGCCGTTTCTCGCTTCCTATTCGCCAAACTTCTCTGTCCATCCAGTCTTCTTCCTGGAGATATCTTCGTTCCATAGCTTTTCTTATGTCGTGATGCCAAGTAAGGTTCGGTCTGCCTGGTCTTCTACGTCCATATGGGACCCATTCCCATATTTTCTTAGGCCATCTTGTGGTATTCATTCGCTTCATATGTCCATACCATTTTAATCTTTTGCTGTCAATTGTATCTAGTATGGTTCCTTTCATATTCATCTGTTCTCTTATTGACTCATTTCTAACGTGCTGCAATTTTGATATTCCACAGCTTCTCCTCCAGAAATCCATTTCAAGAGCTAATAGTCTATTCTCGTTTCTTTGACTTAATTCCCAAGTTTCACTACCATATGTCGAAATACTTTCAATCATCGACTTGTAGATCATAATTTTAGTTGATTTTGTTATTTCATCGCTCCAAATAACAGGGTTTAGTTGTCTTATAACCCGTTTTCCTTGATTTATTTTATTATTTATATCTTCATTGCTTTTACCATTTTCTGATATGGTATTACCTAAGTACTTGAAGGTTTTGCAATTTTTTATTGTATCATTTGATATATTTAAGTCTCTTCCAACTTCCCCTGCTGCCAAATATTCAGTTTTTTTAATGTTGATACTTAGACCCCATTTTCTATACTCTTCCATTAGCTTTCTTATCATATAGTGTGAATCGTCTTCATCTTCTGCTATCAGAACCTGGTCGTCAGCGAATAAGAGTGTGTATAATTTATTTTCGCCGATTTGTATTCCCATATTGCAACATTTTTTCCTCCATAGTGTTAAAGCTTCCTCTAAATATATTTTAAACAAAGTTGGTGCAAGTGAGCAGCCTTGGCGAAGACCTTTGCTTATTGCAAATTCGGTGGATAGTTTATTTCTTATTTTTACTGTGCTCGTGCACCCTGTGTGTAAGTTTCTTATAGCTTGGGTGTATATTTCCCCGACACCACTATTTGACAAAGCATCCCATAACTTACTTAATGGGACGGTGTCGTACGCTTTGTGTAAATCTACAAAAGTAAGGTGCACTGCTTGTTTGCGGGCTAGTTTTTTCTCCAGCAGTATTTTGATACTGAATAAACCATCGGTACAAGAGCGACCAGCTCTGAATCCATTTTGGTCCTCTGACTCTTGAATTTTCGTCTCGATTCGGTTTTTCAGAACCTTTCCATATAATCTAGCGATGGAACATATTACACTTATTCCGCGGTAGTTAGTGCAATCTGTTCGATTCCCTTTCTTAAATATGGAGGACATGTAGGCCATTTTCCAGTCTCTTGGAAGTGGGTCATCTCTAAGGCATTTATTGAATATTAACGTTATTATTTCCAAGAGTTGTATTGGGGCAGCTTTGATCAGCTCGATGGAAATTCCTCCGGGACCTGCTGCTTTTCCAGATTTCATTGCTTTAAGCGCTCCTTGGACTTCGTCCATTCTAATATCATCAACATTTTGAGATATGTCTTGAGGTACATTACTTTCAGTCTCTATAGACTCTGGTCTAATTTCTACATTACTGTCAGCCTGTATAAACTCTGGTCTATCTTCCGTAAGAAGTGTTTCATAATAGTTTTTCCACGTTTCTAAATTTATCATACAGACTCCGGATTTGTCTCGATTTTCAGTTTTAAGCGCTTTTAATGTCTTCACGCTCTATTTGCTTTTGTGTTTCCTTTGCATTCATTTATGTTAGCACATGCATTTTGCCAAAGATGGTTTTTTGCTTTATGTACAACTTGTTGGACTTCTTTACGGAAACTACGATATCTTTCTTTATCCTCATTGTCGCGTGAGGACATTTATTTTCTGTACGACTCCTTCTTATCCGAAATTAGCTTTTCTATATCCTTTGTCCACCACTGTGGTTGATTTCTTTTGTTTCTATTCTCTTTTTCTCCCAGTGACTCGAAAGCTGCCTCTTTAATACAATTCTTAATTTGACTGTATATATTATTGTTGTATAAGTTGGTACAGGAATTTAATAGAATCATCCTTTAGTCCTTCTAAATTAAATTGCTTCTCGTCTAATGTTGTAGATGTTAAATCTTTTTTTTCTTGATTAGCTTGTGTTCGATATGGAAATATTATTTTTGACCTTAAAAGATAGTGGTCTGATCCACATTCTGCGCCCCTCATTACTCTTACGTCCGTGACTTGGAGTTTTGAATTTTGTTTAATGATTGAGTAGTCGATAATTGACTTAATTTGTCGAGTTGGTTGTCTCCATGTATATTTATGAATATCTTTGTGCTGAAACCAACCGTTCATAATCCTGAGAGAGTGCTGATGACATAATTCGATCAATCGTTCCCCATTGTTATTTAGTGCATCTTCTCCAAAATTCCCTACTACCGGATCGTTATTTCTCTTTCCTACCCTGCCATTCATGTCCCCTAATAATATAATTTCTTTACGGTTACTAATCTGTTGTAGTAACCCTATCAAATCATTGTAAAATTCATCTTTTATATTGCAAACGGCATCTTCATTGGGAGTATAAACCCCTATAATAACAACATCGCGGTCTTTTAAAGTCATTTCGACTTTCATGATCCTGTCATTCACTTGTTCCCAGGAATTAATACAGTGCTTCAGATTTTTCCTTACTGCGACAGCTACTCCGCTACGAGCTCTTTCGTCTTTGGGAACACCACTGTGTATATAAATATAGTTCTGTTTTATTTCCGAGCCTCTTCCTTTCTGTTTAGTTTCTGGCAAAACAGCTATATCAATCTTATGGTTGTCCAATTCTTTCATTATTTATTCTGTTTTGTTTTTTATTCCTTGTATATTCCAAGTACCTAAAATCATTGTCCTTTTCCGTGCTAAAGTTCGTCTTCGTTTTAATCCTCCTGTTCGAGGCGTAGTATTAGGAATTTTTGCATAGTACTGTTTTCCAAGGAGCAGGGAGCAAACCTACTGCCTTAACCCCCATGTATGGAGGGCCTGGATTTTTTTTCGGGGTTGACTCCCTTAGCCAGGCAGATTCAGTTCTACGAATCCCTTCTTCTTGATGCCTGCTTGGCACTTGCATCCGTCGGTAGGAAAACCCGGCTACTCTCTTCGGACTAGTAGCGGGGCCGATCCTCCTAGCATTTGTACTAATCAACTGCGAAAGCAAGCAGTGATCTACGGTGCCGCCTCGTGAAGGCTGCTAGTGAGGTCTTGTGACATAAGAGGCTATAGTTTGCGAAGACCCCGGCGTGCCAGCGAGTCTTCACGCATCATTATCATCTGCCCATAGGGAAAAGGTCCCTATGTACCTTCAGGTCTTCAGGTAACGCCGGCGTGCCTGCACGTTCCTTATCCCCTTCAGGTATGCTTGGACTAAGAGCCTACCTAATCAGCTCTTAGTGGTAAGGTAGTACGAAGCCTATACCCACCCACCTATTTTTACTTCTAATATTATAATTATAGGTGATTTTAATATTTCTCAATTTCATTTATTATGTAAATATTCTAGTTTACGGCACAGTTACTTTTTTATATGCTAGTAAATTTAGTTGAAATTGGTTCTTGTACATACCAGTAGAATAATAAATAAATAAATATTCAAGTAACATTACTGGGTGTGGCACTCTGTCGTAGCAGATCTCGGTAAGTGTTATATTTCTAAACGTGAAGTGCGGTTCCAATTAAAAGTCAAAATTGACAGCTGTGTGAAAAATTCACTTGGAATTCATTTCCTTTTTCAGTAGCAAATTTAAATTTATAAAAAGCACGGTTTCTCAATCATACGTTGTCATTTCAAATATATGTCTTGTGTTAAAAATTATATTCTGTTTTTTGTTATCCGGCACCTGACACTTAATTTATTGGTTGAATATATGGGGTAGATGGTTCAGTGGTATCGAGTCAGCCTGTGGAATTAAGAACCCAAGTTCGATTCCCATAGGCGACCAACAATTTTCACCACGTTGAAAGTACCTCTGTGGCTCTCCGTCCACAAATATCTTTGGGGGGCATGATTTGACGGCTGCTAACCGCACTTCACGCGAAGAAATATATCACATACCAAGATCTGCTTCTACAGAGTGCTACTCCCAACAATGGGTAAATGCATGCGTGATGATATATTTATTTATTTTATTTAATATTTGCAAACTCAATTAATTTAGATATCCTTTTTCGTTGTAGTATTTAATTTTATAGTAAAGCTTAAATTAACTTTCTTTGGTTCTATTTAATTTTTAGGTTAAACACGTTGGTTTGTTTTAATTGTGAGTTAATTAGTAGCCGTGCGCTGTGAAGTAACCTTTGTGATTTATTTGAAAGTTTAGTACACGTTTTGCTTATTTCATTTCATTTTTTATTCTTCTAATTTAAAATTCCAGTAGCTTTTAAATTAATTTATTTCAAGTTTGTAAATACTCGTATGATAATCTTAAATTATTTTCATTCTCTGTCGATAACGCTGCCTTTTAAGTTTTCTTACTGCCGGCGCCTGTCAATTTTGACCCATTTTTCTTTTTCGTTTTGCTTTTATTTCGTTCTTCTTTTATATATAATTAGCTTTAATATTTCTGTTAGGCAACCGCCTCAACGAGCAAGTATGGATGGATGTCTGGAGAAGACGTTGAGTTGATGGTCTCGTTGAAATACTAATTTAAGTAACTATTAACTAAATAATACGAAATTACTTGATTTCATTGTTTTACTTAACTTTTTTTTAAGTATAGGAGACAGTTAAATTTTAAGATTTCAATCGAGTGGTTGTATTACCTGTGGATTTTTTGCGACGTTTTGATTTAATGATTTACATGCAATAGTACAGTTAGCTGGATTAATAGTAACTCTACTTATTTTGAAAACTTTTTTATTCATCGGATTTTTTGTTCCGGATATTAAATTCGACACGAATTCTAATTTATTCAACTTTTCACTTTACAAGCCGCTAAGGAACCCAAGCTTGTTTGTTTTATTTTGCGTTACTCATCTTATTTGTTGCTTGGTTTTTATCCCTCTTATCGTGGGTTTTAACCGAGGATTTTGCACCAACATTTTGGGAAAAGCATGTGTTACGGATGAAACGTTACTTGACATCACGATTCCCGTGTGACGTCCTCAATATTGGATCTAACGGTTTTTGGGCACCTATTCTGTGGATCGAGTTTGTCCTGCGGCTACGATATCCTGCCAGCTCCTGACCGTCAACCACACCTAAGACAGATCCTTTATTTATATTTCATTTCATCTTTATTCTCATTTTGTATAAATTTTTTGTCGCACTTGCAATTTGCGGACGTTATATGTTAATTAGTTACAGTAGTCATTTTGTTAAAAGATTGTTGTCTGCGTCTATCTTAATTTTGGCACCAGTATCGCGACTTTTGGTACCATCGAACCGTCATACGTCGTTGTCACACCTTTTGCTTTATCTAGGTATTTGACTTGCCGCAGCAATCTTAAATACTATTGAGAGGACACAGCGACTCGCTACTTTATTTTCTTTTTTACTTCTTTTTTGTCTTTTATTTAATTTACTGTAAGACAATCTTTTGATTTATTCATTAAATATACATATATCTATCCACGCAATTTCACTCGTAAGCTTTTTGATTATACGTAATTTTTTTCCGATTATTTACTTCCGTTGAACTACTGCAGCCCAAACCGGCTGGAGCCCTATTTATCACTCTTCTCCGTTTTACCCGAGTTTATCTTCAGGAAACGTTATATTTCATCTATTGAAAATATGCACGGTAATCAATTAAATCGTGTGGTCTCTAAGTAGTCTCATTATAATAATTAACGATTGAAATTATTGATTTTTCTCGTGAGCCCCCTGAAAAGATTTTTATTTGAAACCAAATACTTGCATAAAACAATTGCCGAATGCAAATTTTCATTTCTACACGCGAGGTAGGTGCTGGAATTATATTATAACTGATACTTCAATACATCATGATACTTTTTACTGTTTTCATACCGTAGTAAATTAAAATGGGTGGGTTTTTATTAATTTCTTTAATTTCTGGGTTAATTTTAGTGAATTTCTCAGGTAAGGATACTTTACAATGTTCCAAATGTCACGTCATGGCTGCACGCTGCGATTTTCACAGAACACCTGATCGGTAAACGCTCGCTTGTCAACAGAAGATGTGTTCGATATGAGTCACCCGCAAAGGAATTGTTCTCTCAGTTTACTTAACGTTTTAAGTGATTCTGAACCCATAGTAAGAATACATACATTTTCACTTTTAATAATTCCTTCAATATACAAGTCGTCAATATCGCAATCACAAATATTTTTATAATCTCTGTAAATTTGTATATAACAATTGAAAATTGCCAGGATTAAACTTAAAAATGTAAATTTATTAGGAGACGAAAAACATTTATCAATATTGAATTTTTGCGTAACAGATTCGAATAACGGATAATCAAATATAACTTCTATTTCGCTAGTATCAGACGTACTATTATTAAAATCTTTATAATAATTATGTAACCCATCTAGAGTATATAAGTAAATTGCACCTTTAAATAATCTTCCAACCATTTATTTAAATATAGAAGAAGTGTTCGGTGAACGCTCGCTTATCAACAGAAGAGCTGTTCGGTACATTAATTCAGAAAAGGTTTTAATTTCAAAATTCAAATTTCGCAAAAGCATTTCGGTCATTCCATACCTTTTCATGCATTTTCAATACTTTTTTTAAAAACGTCTACTTTTTTGTTCTAAATAACGTGTTCTTTAATAAGGATAAAGATACTGTAGAAATTAAATTTAAAAATATAATTAGGGATAAGCAAACAAAGAACTTAATAAATAAAGAAGAAACAAAAACATTTAAACTGACATATGATAAGCGCGTAATTATCAATGTAGACAGTAATTGTATAGACACAGTTCCATATGGATATTAAGTTCGGGAATTTAGGACAGCAAGGACAATTTACACGAGAACCACATGGACAGCGAGGACAATTATGATTCGTATATGCGTGTTCAGATTTTTTACGTATAAGTTTTTTTTAAGAAGTGTACTAAACAAACACACTAGATTTTTTTGTCATTCAGGTTTTTAAAAGTGTGCTAAACAGACAACATATAGTAGTAGTTGTAATAATAAAAATAAACTTTACACTCTGTTTATAACACAATACTCGAACAATGTACTATTATTTATTGAAACTAATCGAGTGTTATTTATTTACGACGATCAATTTATTTTCAACTGCACTGTATGGTAGCTTTGAGCAAACCTACTAACTTTAACTTGTTTTTTTTGTACTAATACATTAAAATGTGTTGTTTCGCGTTGCCTACGCAACGACCGAAACGTCAATTTCCCGCATTCGTTCGGGAAATTTTGGAAAAAATACTCCAATTTCTAAAGCACTTATTAAAAATCTATATTTATAATAAAAAAGTATAGTATCTCAAACACCCTTTTGCGTAATAATAATAAAAGAAAATGATGGAATATTAAATGAAATTTAATTTTAAAATGATAAATTTAGTGTATTTAGTTCACAATGTTGGCAACGAAATAACCACTCGACAGCAGTGGAAACACATAACCTTCAAACGTAAGGTAAATTATAACAACATAGATATGAAATTAAACAAGTTTATTAAATTTACTGTGTACTACAAATAAAATTAGCAAATATATAAACTCTTTATTTTCATTACATTGAAATAAAGATTAAATCAATTGAAATTTGACAAAATTGTTACAAAGCAGTGTTATGGGTATATTATTGTTTAACTTAATTATTGTTTTGTGGGATGTTATTGTAAACGTTTATATTTATAGAACAATTTTGGCAATTAGAAATGCTAACTCCTGGCACAACTTCGTTTCTTTGATTGGATTGTATATCTGGCTGCACATGAACATCTATAGCTGCAGCAGCAGTTGCTGTTGATGTACTTGCACATGATGGTACACCTTCAGTTAATTTTCGTGCAATTGCTACGCGACTGAGCAAGGATTCCTCAATATAACCTTCCGCGATTTAGTATCAGTATCAGTTAAAAGACTTGGTGGTTGGAAGTCATCAGTAGTAACTGATGACTTCCAACCACCAAGTCTTTTAACTGATACTAAATCGCCGCCATTATTTGCTAGTATAGTTGCTGATGTTCTGCGAAAGCAGTGGCCAGTAAACTCATTTGGACTATCTAGCTTAAGATATATAGCAATTTGAGATGGTACTTTGCCAATTGTATTAAGACCAACTGGTGAATTTATACATTTACCATTGCGGTAAGCATAAAATAATCTGTAATTTTTTGGTAGAACTCTAGCTCTTATATCTATATATATTTTTAGCAAATTAATCCAATTAGATTGAATTATTACAAAACTACGGGAAATATTAGTTTTGCTGTCAGGTATTGCAACTGCCACTATGTCGTTCTTAAATTCTAGATGATTTATCAACATTTTGCAGAGTTCTTCACGGCGACAAGCTCCAGATACACCAATTATTAAAACAGCCTAAAAGTCAAGTTTGTAATAAATATGGAAAAATTAAGTGTATTTACACATGCATATTGTGTATATACAAGTACATTTACCTTCATTAAAAGAAAAGTATCATCTGGTGCTTCATTTATAAATTGATTTATCTGATTATCATCTAAAACTCTAGATTTTTTAGGCTTTTGGTCTGCTGTTTCGCGTTTCAGAAAAGCGATAAGTTTTGAATATCTTGCAATATTTATATTATTATGTATAAGTAAACAAGATTTTAACATTGAATATGTTGACCACAATGATTTTTTATGTGAGAATTCTTGAAAATACGCCAATAACACATTCTCAGAATAGCGTGTTACTTTTTTCATTTTACTCCAATTAATAAATTTTAAATAAGCTGATTCGTACCGCTCTTTAGATTTTTTAGGAAGTAAATTATCCGATGCTTCCTTAGCAACTTCGCGTACTTCGGGAGGCGTAGAACTATATTCTGTATCACTCATATTTGTAGGATTAATACTATTCATTTTCATTAAATAAAAATAAACAATAAAACAAGTGAAATTTATGACACATTACTCTGATATTAGCTACAAAACAGTGTATTTGTGTAATGTTATGATATACTGTCTTATTAAATAAAATTATTTGTACAAAAATAACTTATAATTATATAGTTTTACACTTTTCGTACAGAAAATATTGTACAAACCTCTTGCGTGAACTAGGTTCCCGCACTTGGTATGTAAATAACTATTTTAATATTTTTATAAAATAGTAGTAGTAGCAGTAGTATATTAGTATATATGTTTCGGGATTTGAACCGTTTAATTATATCCCTTGAGTGACTACTAATTTTTTATTTTACATTGCCACGTTTTACTTTACTGTTTTGTGTGTTGCCAGCAAACCAGAAGCAAGCTCTTGTTACATCCTCTAGCCGGTGCCCGATATCTGAAGAATGCCAAGTTAATATGTTCTAACTTAGAATGTATACGGTAGTGGGTACCGATCAAGGCTATATGAGAAAAATTTCAACCTGACCCGAATTTGAACCTACGACCTCTGTGTTCAAAGACTAGCACTTTAACCATTGTGCTATCCCGCTATAAAATACTCGTACTAAGTAAACAACTTCCCCCAAACAATCCAAGTATGATACTGTGGCCCACTACTCCGTACAATAATTGAATATTAACTCCAAATTTAACAGTGCAAATTAAAATTTAAAATTTTTTAGACTAATTTTCATTGTTTACGTAATATCTTTATACAAGTGTATGTAAACATCCTCTCCGAATAATACTAATATGGTGTTGTGTTCCGCTACATCGTAGAAGACATGAATATTAACCCTTAGTTTAACATCGCAAATTCAAATATGAATATTTAAAAAAAAGTTAATTTAGATTGTCTACTCAATGCTTTTCCAAAATAGTAAGTAAACACCCTCCCCGAATAATCCTAGTATGATGCTGTGGCCCACTATTATATTATTATTTTAAAACGCTAATTTAAATTAATGTCGTTATAAAATAGTAAGTAAGCTCCCTCTCCGAATAAGTCTAGTATGATGCTATAGCCCGCTACCTCTGTGGGAGTCTGGAATATCAACTCTTAGAATAACAGTGCAAATTAAAAATAAAATAAATAAATATATCATCACGCCTTTTACCCATCACTGGGTGTGGCACTCTGCCTAAGCAGATCTCGGTAAGTGATATATTTTTTCGCAAATTAAAACCTCATATTTAAAAAAAGAAGCTAATTTAGATTGTCTATTCAATCTCTCTGTAAAATATTAAGTAAATACCCTCTCTGAACAACCCTGGTATGATGTCGTGGCCCGCTACTCCGTATGGGCCTTGAATTTCAACTCTTAGTATGACAATGCAAATTCAAATTCTATTATTTTTTAAAAGAATATTTTAAATTATCTAGCGAATATTTTTATAGTATGATGTTATTGCTCGCTACCCCGTAAAATAGATGATTTTCAACCCTTGTATTGTAACTAATTTGTAAGGGCGAATTATAAATTCAATATGTCAGTGTTTTAAAACTCGGGATGATTACAGTTATCATTTACTACCCTATGTGTTGTTATTTTTCCCTAATTTATTGTGTGAGATTTTATTAAATCGCACAACCATACTGTTTCCTTGCTGAGCATCGCTTCCTTTAAGTTCACGACGATGGAACATATGATATTACTTCTATGTCACTATGCCTGTGTAACTATGTTATGCATAAAACGAGCACTGGAAGGCAGACTTTATCTTGTAAATTGAAAAATAATATATTTTTTTGTTTTTTAACGACATGGCGGAATACTGCACTCGTCTATAACTAAAAGATCATTTTTATTAAGTATAGAATCGTCATCCATCTATTTCTTTTTAGTTTATCATTGTATAAGTTTTATGACTAAAACTAAGAAGATAATAATAAACACCTGACAATTCCTTTGTTCTTGTGTAGACATTAGCTCAGCATAAATATGAGTATAAAAAATATGAAGTTATCTATAAGATCTGGTATTCTGTATCAAGAATCTTTAATGTAAACAACCTCAGTCAAAATAAAGTTCATTTTAAAAAGGCAATAGTTGTAAACTTTTATTTAATTGGCGACGAGGATGGGATACTTGCAAAATTGATAGATTTATAAATTTTAAGCACCTAAGTGATAAAAAAAATCAAACGCTTTCAACTCAAGTTTGTATCACCGATATTTTTATTGAACTCATAAGCCATCGCCAGTGCGGTACACCAAAGAAAAATATTAGTGACGCAGCTACAGCGAAAAGACTTTAGGCGAGGTGCAGAAGAGGCGGTTCGTGTGTCCGATCCACGTAGGGAAACATAAGTGACACATCAAATTCTGACTGCAGGTGCCAGATCCACATAGGGATGCACAAGAGACATCTGCGTCATCAGCCGAGGTGTGTCAACGACATCGTCAATCCATCGTCAATTGTTTATTCTAGTGTGAGTACAGATTTTATTTACTGTCAATAATTCTAACTCTTAAGTCAGCAAAAATGGCACAGTGTGAACAAAAATACTTGGATACAATACCTATTTTTAATGGAAACTCAAATGAGCTATCTTATTTTATTAGAATGAGCGAAGAGCTTATTACTAAATTTTATAAACGTAATGATTACGAGAACTTCGGTTTGTTAGCAAATATTAGAAACAAGATTAGAGGTGTAGCAGCCAAAGCAATAGCAAATTATATAGTAAATAATTGGACTTATTTAAAAAAAAAATGCTTTATTAACTGCGTATGCAAATAAAAGAGATTGATATACTTTAGCAATTGAAATTGCAAAGATAGGGCAATGAAAGTGTATTTGATTACTTTAATAAAATGTTAACTTTATTAAACGCACACACAGCATACACTGAAACACAGGTAGAAACAGCATTTTGACCCGCTATAATAAGTTATGGACAAAAATTAGGAGTTAGATCATTTTACGCGGTTTACGAGCACCAATCAGGTCATTTTTACAAAAAAGAAACCCTCAAAATTTAAATGCGGCTCTTAAATATTAACGAGTGATTGAAGCTTCTCGTACAACATTTACACTTCCAAATAAAAAAACCTATATATAACAAAAATCCTAACACAGTACAAAGGAACTATTTAAATAACACACAACTTGTAAAACCAATACAAACACCACAATTTACATAACAAACACATTTGTAAAATATCTGATGTGGACACCACATGACTTCCTTGTACACGTATTAAACTATAGATATTTTTTTAATTGCACATATTTGACATTAAATCTTTTATTTTTTGTTCTAATCCATAGCAAACTTAATTTTTTTAAAAATCAAAAAATATATAATATTTAACTTTAGATATCTCGTTTATGCAAAAAGCTAATTTAAAAATTCTTAATGTGCTAGACGCAGAATTTAATTCTCTAAAACTTTTATTTGCAGCATTCATTTCTAAAATTAAAATAATACCATTTTTTTCAAGGAAATCTGTTAGCAGCTTCATGTAATGTGCCACTTCCGGTTAGTCTATTTTAACCAAAATCTATTATGTTATTTCCATTGATATGGTAGTCTTATATACCAAATTTGGAAAGTTTTGGATTATATTTTGATATAGTTTTTCAATATATTATAGGCTCCAAGTATGGTACTTTACTTTCCGGAAGTTATATAATGACCAAAAAAGGAGGTGCACAACTAGATGTCATAATTATAAAATTTTAACTTTCTACGGCTTACCGTTTTTGAGTTATGCGAGATACATTACGTACGTACAGACGGCACGACGCAATTAGTCAAAATGGATTCAGGGATGGCCAAAATGCGTATTTCCGCTGAAATCTGAGAACCGAAAATTTTCGCGATTACAATACTTCCTTTACTTCGTGCAACTTCTCTTAATTTTTTTTATTCTTTCCTTCGTCTTAACATTTTCTCCCTCTTTATATTCATCTTTCTCTCTAAGAATTTTTATTCTCTTTTTGTTGTTAAAATTTTCTAGCTTTATTCATCTGCTTGTCGTTTTTCAGAAATGTATTTCTTCATTCTACCCTTCTTTTGCCTGTTTGATTGTTTCTTTCCCATCCTTTAATTATTCAATGAATACAACGAAAGGTGCACAACTAAATGTTGCTAATGCAATGACATTGACATTTAATTTTTTATTTTTTTCTTATTTTTTGTTCTAATCCATAGCAAACTTATTTTTTTTTAAAAATAAATATATAATTTTTAAATTTAGATATCTCGCGTATACAAAAGGCTAATTTAATAATTCTTAATGTGCTAGACGCAGAATTTAATTCTCTAAAACTTTTATTTGCATCATTTATTTATAAAATTTAAATAATATCATTTTTTTCAAGGAAAACTGTTAGCAGCTTCATGTAATGTGCCACTTCCGGTTAGTCTATTTTAACCAAAATCTATTATGTTATTTCCATTGATATAGTAGTCTTATATACCAAATTTGGAAAGTTTTAAATTATATTTGAATATAGTTTTTCATGAAAATCTATTATAGGCTTCAAGTAAAGTACCACTTCCGGTAGTTGTATAATGACCAAAAAGGGAGGTGCACAACTAGATGTTATAACAGTCCTAAATATAAAGTTTCAATTTTCTACGGTTTACCGTTTTTGAGTTATGCGAGATACGTACGTACGTACGTACGTACGTACATACGTACGTACAGACGGCATGACGAAATTAGTCAAAATGGATTCAGGGAGGGCCAAAACACCTATTTCCGTTGAAATCTGAGAACCGAAAATTTTCGCGATTACAATACTTCCTTTACTTCGTACAAGGAAGTAAAAACAATAATAAACCACGACTTCCAAACCCAACTCCAATGTCAATCTCAACAACCGGACAAACAACACGATTTCAATCAAAAAATTATCCAGTCACAATATAGACAGAATCCATTAAACATAAACACATTCGATCAAACAGCTGATCCATTCATAGAACAAAATTATAACGAACAAACTCAGTTTGAACAAAACCATTATGAGCAAACCCAATTCGAACAAAATTATGATGAACAAAATTTTGAATTAAATTATGAAACAGAAAATGTAGAAAAAAACTAAATTCTAACCAAAAATATTTTTTAGAATTAAGTCAAAGGAATAATTCGGTAAAATAATGAATATATAAAATATAACACGATTACCATACTTAAAACTTGGGAAATTCAAATGCTTAGTAGATTCAGGTAGTACTAGATCATTTATCAATTCTAAAATTATTAACGAAAATCCAAATGAATTTAAATTATTTAAACAAACATTTATGTTAAGTACAGTACTTGGTATCTCAAAAGGAAATAATTATACTACATTTTATTTTAATAATGACTCATTAAATTTTTATATCTTCGACTTTCATTCAGATTTTGATCTATTAATCGGATTAGACAAATTAAAATTGTTACAAGCACAATATGATTTCGGAAATGATTAAAATTACTTATTAGGACAAGAATATAAATTGAATCGTTATAAAGAAAAAAATTAATTTTTTAACATATGACTTCGACTGAACGTACAGTAATGAAGATAATTTTAAAGTTAAATCCTAAAGAAATTAAATTTGTAAACTTCGTTAATGGAAAAGACTCCGTGGTTTCATTAGAAAATAATAATATTAATTAATGTTTTGAAATAAGAATTGAAAATAAACAAATAAAAATTTCTGTTAACAATAAAACAGATGAAGTAATCGAAATTAATAATTTATGTATTCCAAATTTTACAAATAAACTATAAAATAAAGCGCCCTTCACAAAAACCTGTAAATTTAAATAACTTTAGAACAGATCATTTTTTTAAATGAATAGAAAAAGAAAGAATTTGAAGATGTTTTCTTGAAAAGAATGATAAGTTAACCTTCACAAGTAAGATAAAGTACGAAATAAAAACAAGTGACGAAATAGCAGTTCACGTTATCCAAATTGTTATAAAGATGAAGTTAAAGAACAAATATCGAAATTATTAAAAGATGACATTATAAGTCATAGTTATTCACCTTGGTCAGCACAAGTATGGATTGTTCCTAAAAAAGATGATGCTTCCGATAAAAAGAAATTTCGATTAGTTATAGATTATAGTGGTATCGAGTCGGCCTGTAGATTTCGAGAATCCTGGTTCGATCCCCACAGCCAACAAACAATTTTCACCAAATTAAATCTACCCCTGTGGCTCCCCCTCCACTAACTTCTTTGGGGGCCGTGATTTAACGGCTGGTAACCGCACTTCACGTGAAGAAATATATCACTTACCGAGATTTGTTCCGGCAGAGTGCCACACCCAGTAATGGGTAAAAGGCGTGATGATATATTTATTTATTTATATAGATTATAGAAAACTTAACGAAAAAAACAATAGATGACAGATATCCTATACACAATATAATTGACATTTTAGACAGATTAGGCAAATGCAGGATATGATCAAATAGAAATTAACCCCCAAAATATGTCTAATACAGCATTTAGTGTAGAAAATGTACATTATGAATTCAACCGAATGCCGTTCGTTCCGATAAATGCACCAAGTACGTTCCAAAGGCTAATGAACTTCGTATTAATTCATTGTCACAATTTGTCTACCTCGATGATATTATTATATTAGGTAACATTAAGAAATGCAAATCTAAAAATACAGTCGGACAAATCTGAATTCTTAAGAAAAGAAGTAGAATACTAAGGACACGTAGTGACTCCAGAAGGAATAAAACCAAATTCCAGTAAAATAAATGCAATTCAAAATATTCCAATTCCAAAAACAAAGAAAGAAATTAAATTATTTCTAGTATTAATAGGATAATATAGACGATTTATAAAAAATCTTGATAATAAAACCATTAACTATATCTTTAAAAAACGGAGCAATCATATATATATATATATATATATATATATAAATTAAATCAATCAATAATGAGATTGGATTTTTGAAAAGAATTTTATTTTGCTGCACAAGTACATACAGTGAACTCTTCTACTTGACTATCTTCTAACAACTGACTCTACGTCTTACATTTTGTCTACATATAACATTTCTTATCTAATATATCCTATTACAAATATGTCATGGAAAAGTACCGTGTGAAAGGTGCAATGCTGATGCAATAGGGGTTGTGTCCCTACATAATTCCTCCCCTGTTAGACGAAAGAATACCTATGGTATTTTCATCAGGTATTGTTTCGCAAGTTTGATTTTGATTTAGTTTTTGTTTTAAGTTTAACAATTTTCTAGCAAGTGCCGAATAGATTTTTATCAGTAAGAGCATTGCAACGGTCACGATTATCGTGTACAATAATACATCGTAAAATATAGAATGTGATTCAGAACTACTAATTTGATTTAAATGAATTATCTTTTGACTTGGAACTTTAATAGTTTCTAAGTTTTTAATATTCAAGGTTTTATTAAATATTAGTTTTTCTTTACTATTATCAATACTCGTATCTAAATTAATTATTTTGTCATAATTAATATTTTTATAATGTCTTTGTTTATTAATTAAACAATCTTTTATACAATAGATACCAGAAATTACTTTTTCTTCTATTTCGTGACCACATTCAATATTTATTAATTCCTTATGAGGTAAATAAAGGTATACAATATTAGAGTTTGGAACTATAATGATTTCGTTATAATCAAGTAAATTTATATAATTACAATTATTATTATTTCTATAAAAGTACATATTTTCTAAACATCTGTCAGGAATTGAGTTTCCTTGACTACAAATATAAAGTTTATCTTCTACGAGGGTACATTTGTTTAAATAACTAATTTGTGTGTTAGATTTGGAATAATATCCTAGTTGTACATTTAGAGTAACAAAGGTTTCATTGTGTATAGTGGGTATAGGTGTAATTTGTAAGAGTTCTGTTTGTACGAGAGGAATGGGAATGTCTATTATGATATTTAATGCGAGTTTTTCGAATTTGCAATAAGTTTTGATTAATTGTTGATTTTTCCAATTTTTTATTATGAGATTTTTGAAACTATCTGGCAAAAGTTTATCAATTTCTAATTTGATGTCATCTCTAGACAATATTCCAAAATAAAGAGTGTTTATTTCGCAAAAAGCGAAGGTAGTCTCGATTTCGTTAATAATGCTAATTAAATTTGTAGCCATAAATGTCAATTGAGTGATAATATTTTCTAAATATATTATATCATTATAATCTATAATTTTCCCAATTGTTTTTCCTATTTCACTAATTTTATCTTTAATTGCTTTATTATTCTTATTAATTTTTTCTATTTGATTATTAAAGTGATTCGATATATTTTTGTTAAAAATAATAATTTGTTTCATGTTATTTTTAAGAATGTTTTCATTATCATTTATTAATTTTAAAGCATTATCGTATCTTTCTTGATCTGTTGCATCTAAATTTCCTGTTATGCTTTTTATAATGGAGCCTAAACCATTTATAAGTCTTCGTTTATTTCTAGTATTGTCGTATAAAGTGATTTGTATTACTTATTATTAGGAAGTTTTCTAGCATTATAAAGTTATTATTTAGACTTTGTGTAAATTTACTATTTCTATCATTACTATAATTATTATTTATTTCTAACTTAATATTATTAAAATGAATAGTTAAATTATTATATAATTCCTTAATTTTATACAGGTTAATATTTACGTAAAGATACTTATTATTAGTGGAGATTAGAGCTTTTCCTAGCTTTAGGACGTTGATTCCGGGGTTGGTTCTAGCATCTTCGAGGTTGATGGTTGTGCTAGCTCGCATGATTCTGTAAATTTACGATAAGGTTTTAGCTTATCAATTTTTATTTTTTGTCTTTATCGGTAGTTATTTGGGCTCTGTCTCGAATGTATGTTTTTACCACTTGTTGTTTATAGCGCGGTTTCTCTACTTTACCGGTATTTCGTTTAGCTTGTTCTTCATACACTTTCTTTTGTATTTTACAGCTAGCTACTTGTGAGGTTGCGTATTTTGTTTTATTTTTTTCTAATAAAATTTTATTTTCTTCGTAAATTTTGTTCATAATGTCTTTATGAATTTGGATATAATTATCAGTAAAGCCCGGATTTTTAGGCAATTGCCTAGATTCAAATTTTAATATACTTCAGGCAATTCCGTTTTTCTATACATAGGTAATATGTTTACGTGTAATGGAAGGTTTTTTTTTCGTGCCTTAGAGCCTATTTTTTCTATATTTTGGTTATTGTGCCTATTTTACCTTATACAGCCTATTTTGCCTATTTTTGTTGCCTATTCTAACTTTTATTGAGCAGACAAGGTTTATCATCTACTTCGTTGATTAATTCAGCACTCGACAAAGTGTTTCAACCTAACATATAATATCTAAAGAACTTACTTTAATCAAGTTTTTGTGTGTGAATTTAAAATGCCGAAAGAAAAAACGTTTTTTAGTTAAAATTTTACGTGGCAATTCAATTGTCTTTGCCATTAATCAATGGAGCTGAGGTAACTTTAGACGATATGGCTAAATATAAGAACGCTCCTGTCACATTTTGTGATGTCGAACGAAGTTTTCAACTTACAAGCAAGTTCTGACAGACCGAAGACAGTCCCTTTCCGAAAATTTCATAGAGCAATTGCTCATAATATTTTGTGAATTAAAGTATACTAAATAATTTGAATGTGCATAATAGTTAATAAAATGAAAACCCTACATTATTATTTTTCAGATTGCGTTAATTTTTGTCTAAAATTATTTTTTTTCTAACGAAGAGTAGATACGAGTACCAATATTAGAAAAAGGGTTCGTTTATTTTTTTTTAAACAAATTATTTACATTTAGGCTGCCTAAAATACCGCCTATTTTAGAGTAATTACCGGCCTATATTCCTGCTTATTTGGGTGTTTTTAAGAGCCTAAATATCCGGGCTTTAATTATCAGTTATGATTTCGGTTGAGATTTCTTCGGTTGATTCGTTATAATGGCCAAAAATTACTTCATTTGGTGCTCTTTTAGTTGCAGAATGAATAGTTTGATTGTATGCTTGAACTGCGTATCGGGCTTTATTACTTGTGTTTAAATCATTAAAATCTTTATTCTGTTCTAATATTCTAACATGTTCGATAATGGTAGAGTGGAATCTTTCTATATTGCCGTTATTTTTGGGATTATTCACACTGATTAAGTGTATACGAATGTTTTTTGTTGATAAGAAATTATAAATTAATTGGTTATTAAATTGTAGACCGTTATCTGATATAACTAATTTCGGTTGTCCGAATATTGAAAAATATTTGATTAATTTTTGAACTACAGTTATTGTATTGGTTTCTGGTAAGTGATATATTTGTGCGTGTTTAGAGAAACTGTCGATTATTGTTAGGAATTTATTTTTGTTCAATGATAATATATCAATGTGTATGATTTCGAGAGGTTTTGATGCTGTGGGTGTTTTTATTATGGGAATTTTAACTGAATTTCGCTCGTATTTGTTTTCCTGACATACGTCGCAATTGTTTATAAATTTAGAGACAGTTTGTTGCATGTTAGGCCAGTAGTGTTTTTGTATAAATTTTTTATATGTTTCTACTATGCCTCGGTGATTTGTTTTACCAAGATGATAGTTTTGAATTAATTTCAGTTGTTCTTCCGATGATTCTATGTCTGTTAGTAGGTTTTTACAACTAACTAATATATAAGTGCCAGGTTGAAAGTATACTTGTAAAATAGAATTTAGCATTAATTTCAGAGAATCGGGTACTAAGCAGTAATATTTAATTCCTGGTACTAAATAACTTTTAATAAATTTTAATAATGTGTCTTTGGAATTTACTTTATTGACATGCATATACATTCTTTGTTTATCATTTCCAAATAGTTTAATTAATTCAAATGTATTTTTTGAGTTTATTTCTTTAAATATTATTTGATTTTTTCCATAGTTAATTGGATTTTCAATATAAGAAAGACCGTTTACTGGTGCTTCATCATCTGAATGTTGTGTGCAACTATCAGTGTCCTTTTCAGCGTTAACAAAGTTAGCGTAGTTTTGAATATTATTTATAGTAAATACGTTTATTTGAATATTTGTGTTTTCAAACGTTTGCTTTAGTAAATTTTCTATTTCAAACCAATTTTTTTGGTCTAAGGTAGAAGCTATTTTAGGCATGTTAATTGAATTAATATTATTTTGTATTAAATAATCGCGTAGTTGTTTTAAACAGTTTGCTATGTTTGCTAGGTTTGGTTCATGGAAGTATTTCTTTTTTGTAATTAAATGAATTATGGGTCTTGGTGACATTTGAATAGCAATATTTTCCTTTATTGATAATTTATCTAAATTATTTGTTGTTTGAAATTTCTCATTAATTTGCTGCGCAAAACCTTGACTCATTTTAAAGTCTTCGGATGTGCAATGTACTATTGGTTCGTTATGGTCGAAAATATTTGAATTTTTATAAATTATTTCGAAGGGTTTTGGAATTCTAGACAGATAATCTGCAACGTAATTTTGTTTACCTTTTTGATATTCTATGTCATATTTATATTCGCATGATTTTAAATTCCATCTGAAGAGTTTCTGATTAGGTTCTTTTAAACTGCTAAGCCAAATAAGCGGTTTATGATCCGTTATTTATTTGAATTTATGTCCGTATAGATATGGATGAAAATGTTTGATTGACCATATTATTGCGAGTAATTCTTTTCGGTGGTGGAGTAATTAATTTCGTGGGTATTAAGTGTTCTACTAGCGTACGCTATGGGTAGATCCTTGCCGTCAATATTTTGTGAAACCACTGCACCAAGAGCAAAATTTGAAGCGTCAGTGGTTAATCTAAATTGTTTTGAGAAGTCAGGATATTGTAATATTGGAGAGTTTGAAAGTAATAATTTACATTTTTCAAAACATGAAATGTATTATTTATCTTCGAAATTAATTTTTGTGTTTTTCTTTAGACATTGGGTAAGTGGTTTTGTTAATTTTGCAAAATCCTGTATAAATGTACGATAATAACCGAGTAAACCTAAAAATGATTTAATTTCTTTTTGTGTTTTCGGAATGCTAAATTTTTGCATTATTTTAATTTTATCAGGATTCGGTTTTACTCCATCTGTTGTGATTAAATGCCCGGGATAGGCGACTTCTTTACTGAGAAATTCGCTCTTATCTAGTTGTAATTTGAGATTCGCTTCGCGTAGTTTGTGAAAAACAGTTTTGATGTTTTGTATGTGTTCTTGTAATGACGTTCCTAAAATAATGATATCGTCTAGGTAGACGAAGCATATTTTGTTTATAAGATCTTTTAAGACAAAATTCATGAGTCTTTGAAAAGTGCTAGGTGCATTTTTGAAGCCAAAAGGCATTCTGAGAAATTCTAAATGGCCTTGGTCTGTCGAGAAAGTTGTTTTATCTATCGAATCGGGATCCATTTCAATTTGATGGAATCCACTTTTGAGGTCAATTGTTGTGAAATAATTCGATTTACCCAGTTTATCTAAAATATCCGTAATGTCTGGGATCGGGAACTTATCATCTATCGTTTTGGAATTAAGTTTTCTATAGTCGACTATCATACGAAATTTTTCTTTGCCGAAAGCGTCTGCTTTTTTCGGTACAATCCAGATTGGGCTACTCCAAGGTGAATAGGAGTGGCGAATTATATTTTCCTCTAATAATTTATTTATTTGCGAATTTACTTCATTTTTATAAACTATTGGATATTTATATGATCTTTGGTATACAGGCGTTTCGTCTGTTACATTAATTTTGTGTTTTATTTTATTAGTACAAGAGAGGTTTTGGTCATCTGCAATCGTTAGATCTTCAAATTCTCGAATTATTTTATTTAGTTCGTGTTTTTCTATGTCCTTGAGATGTTCAGTTCTAAGGTTTTTTTTTTTTTTTTTGTGGCTTCTTTGGCGGACCAACTACTTAGGTCATATGCCGCCATTACGCCCTGATCCGCGTTTTTTAGGTCTTTTTGTCAACAGCAACGCGGGTTTTTCTCTGGACGGTCACCCATCCAAATACTCCCCGCGCGCAACGTTGCTTAACTCGCGTTATCGCTTGGATCAGTATCAACGAGTTGTGCCATGGCCGTTGACAACTAAGGTTTAATTTGTCTGATATTTCGTGTATATTCAAGTTTAATTTGTTTTGATGAAAGTAATTAAATTTAAATGTATGTTTATCTAATATGACGGATTCATTTGAATAATTTATTTTTGCATTTAATAACTTTAACCCTGAATTTCCTATTACAATATTAAAATCTTTGTGAAATTCGTAAATGTAACATTCCGTGGGAAACAGCGTTGGCAGTTTGAATTTCGAAATGTTCAGGAAATATTTGAAATTTATTTTTATTCTCATTTACAAATTCTTGGCTGATACAATTTTCGGATGATCCTGTATCTATTAAAACTCTAGCGTTTTTGAATTGTATAAATGGTAATTTACAAGTATAATCTGCTAAGGATTCGAATTTTCTGTCGGGTCCAAAGAAAAATTTTCATTTTCTGTTTCTATCTCAGCATTATTTTCATAATTTTGCGTTTCATCAAAATGTTCAAAATTTTCTAATTCTGATTCATTATTTAACTCGATAGGGTTATCTAAAAGTTTTAAATCTTGTCTTTGTCTTTTCAAATGTGGTTTAAATGTATTAGTACTAATAGACATAGGCTGAGGATAATTTTGTTTTGTTTTGAATTGTGATTGTTGTTGTTGTTGTTGTGAATATCGAATCATTGGTGATCGATATTGATTCGTGTGTATGTTCGGATTGTGATTAAATTTTGTATATCATTTAAAGATTTAGGATTTCTAGCTGCTAGTTGACTTCGGTATGGTTCTTTACAATTTATTATGAAATTATGAGAAGCATATGTGGACATAAATATTGATAAATTGTCAAGTCCATTGCCAAAATTTATACTTAATAAACTCATCATTCTGTTGAAAATATCTTCATTAGATTTTTGTTCTAAATGAGACAATTCTGTTAAGAAGTGAACTTCGTTTCTTTTGTCTCCATATTCTTCCATTAACAAATTTTTTAAACTTGCCCAGTTAGTATATGTTTTAGTAGCTAGTTTTGCATTAGCTTCTTTAATAATTTTCTTTCTAATTGTATGTAAAATAATTCTTTCTACAATTTTAGATAATTTTTGTTTGTCTGCGATATCGAGAACTTCATTGCAAATATTTATAAAATGGGATAAAGTACCTGTACTTCCATCGTATTCTGGGATTATTTCTAATAAATCTTTAATTTCACTAGGAACTTCAGGTATGAGATTAATTGTAGCGGGTTGAATTACTGGTGTTGACATTTTGTAGCTGTGTTTTTAGTATTTGATAATAATGTCTAGTATATAAATTTGAATAGATTAATAATTGTGTAAGTTTTATTTTAAATGTATTGATGTTACGTTAATAATGAGGAACAGTGATTCGATCAACAAACAATACAGAGATGAATAAAATTACTTACAGTAATATTAGGATTAAATTAAATATGGCCAATTTCATGGTCCTTGAGTTGAAGCTTGGAGCTTGGTTAGGTGAGGCCTGATGTTCGCTCAGGTGGGCAGTGGGTGTTGATTTTCGGATGATGGTGAGGCGTCTTCAGCGGCCGGTCAGCACTCGATGACGGTCTCGGAATTAACGACGATATGATTTGCCTTTCCTCGTCGGAGTTGTAGAGAGAAGATGTAGTTTTTGATGTTGGTTTGCAGTTTGTGAGGCACTGATGCACTTGAACTTGTTGTCACGTTTTATTTTGAGTGTAGAAATCTTTAACGAATTAGTCTCATCAAGAGTTATAGTGAGACTTCGGATTTTAATCACTCTGAGAACGTATTGATTCGTAGATACTGATTTTAACACTTGAAAGTGACGACTTAAATTCTTCAACGAATTGGAAACTCAAATTTGAGGTTCTTCGGAATTTACAGACTTGTCAGTTATCCTACCAGGACTGCGCCAATTAAATCAATCAATAATAAGATTGGATTTTTAAAAAGAATTTTATTTTGCTGCACGAGTACATACAGTGAACTCTTCTACTTGACTGTCTTCTAACAACTGACTCTACGTCTTACATTTTGTCTACATATAACATTTCTTATCTAATATATCCTATTACAAATATGTCATGGAAAAGTACCGTGTGAAAGGTGCAATGCTGATGCAATAGGGGTTGTGTCCCTACATAATTTATATATATAAGAATATAAACAGAGTTCTGAAACTTATAAAACCTTATTAGTGAACGACACGATATTACAATATCCAGATTTAAACAAACAATTTATAGTGAAAATCGATGCTAGTAACTTCGCATTAGGAGCAATATTATCTCAAAGTATCAACGGTAAAGAATTACCTATTATCTACGCTAGTCGCACGTTAAACAATCACGAAATTAATTACGCAACTATAGAAAAGAGCTTCTTGCAATCGTACGGGCCACAAAGAATTTTAGACCCTATATCTACGGTACAAAATTCAAAATAGTGACAGATCATGAACTACTTATTTGGTTATCTAATTTAAAAGAACCAAACTAGAAATTTTTACGTAGGAAATTAAAATTACAAGAGTATGATTATGAGATAGAATATAAGAATGGAAAATTCAATATGAATGCAGACGCATTATCTAGAATAAAAATAAATAATTTTGAATTAACTGAATAAGAAGCAGATTTACTAGAAATAAATGATAACTTAGCTCATTGTAGCAGCGATGGAAAATTAGGAAAAGTACAGCGAAAAAGATTAATTAAAAATTTAATAGTATAAATTATTGTGGGAGTGAACGTGTATCATTTAACATAATAAGTTTTTCCCGCATGTGTTCAAATCAGTTAGTTCAATGCATTGCCATGAAAAGGAAGCGCTAGTGTAAGTGTTATAAGTTCGTCCCGGCAAGGAATGAAAAACGCGGCAGTGTGTGTGACGTTGTTCTTTTGTAATCGTTCAAACACGATGTACTTAACTACGAGTATGTAAATGTCAACATATTTTGTGTTCTGTTCTGTACGAGATGTAGTTGCAACTTAACTAAATAAAAACACTTCTCTGTATTCATCGGAAGCATATCGTTTTATTCAACAATTATTTATCAAAATTTAAATCCCCACAAATAACAGACATACTATTGCAAAAATTACCTAATAAAAAATATTGTTTTATTTAGTTACGAAGAAAATTTATAATTATAAACCTACGTATAACAATCTTAAAGACACCTTACAAACTTTATAGTTATATTTAATTAGTAATAATATTGATAGCATATCATATCAAGAATAGGATGTGAAAAAGATTAATTACATTGAAAAAAAGTACAATTAGTATTATTTGAAGTATTTCCAGATTCAAACGTAACAATAGCAATCTGTACATTACCAAAAAAATAAAAATAAAAACCTTGCCATAGATACCGATAATGAAAGTAATATGGCGAATAAATTATCAGACTTAGAAATACATGTAACACAAAATTATGTGCAAAAACATAAAGTAGCTAGTTTACAACCAAAATTTGCTACACGAAAAACAACAAAAGACAAGAAATTCAAATTGTCAAAAATTTAAAGAACTAGGAATCTAACACAAATTCAGATTCATTCTGTTATATATTTCACTTATTAAATATTAGTAATTTAGGATTATTACACGAAAGTATAATACCTTATCATATATTGAAGGAGAATTGATTAAAATTAATTTTCGTAACACATTCTTATTCCCTAATTTTAGAGAGACACACTGCTGTTCTCTCCTAGGGAGAGAAACATTATGTTTTCAGGGTTTTGTTTAATCCCTTCTTCTGAAACTATGTGTCCTAGGTAAGCCATCTCGTTTCTCAAGAATTCTAACTTATCAATTTTTATTTGTAGATTAGCTTCCCTAAGTTTATTAAATATATTTTTTATATTCCGAGCTAAATGCTCGTGTAATGACGTGCCCAAAATTATTATGTCGTCTAGATATAGTAGACAAATTTCTCCAATATATTCTTTCAATACAGAGTTCATTAAACTTTGGAATGTACTGACGGCGTTTTTTAACCTAAAAAGCATTCTGGTGAATTAAAAATGTCCTTGCTCAGTGCTGAAGGCTGTTTTAGGGATATCTTTTTGTTCTACTTCTACCTGGTGAAATCCAGATGCTAATCTAAGGTTGTAAATTATCAACATTTATCTAGTTTGTCTAAAATTTCGGTAATGTTCGGTATGGGGAACTTGTCATCCACGGTTTTTTTTATTTAGTTTCCTATAATCAATTACCATACGGTATTTCTTTTTTTTTTTGAGGCGTCTAATTTTTTAGGCACTATCCAGACTGGTGAAGTCCAAGGTGAATAGAGTAAATAGAAAGCACAGCTACGACTCCGGCAACCGCAACTTTTTTTGACCTCGATTGACCCCGCTGCAGATATGCAGTTGAATAAAATCACGATTCCGATTTGGTGACTTTGACAAACAGGTTTGAGGTAAACAAGATTTGCAGTTGCTTCCGCAAATAGATTAATTAAAACGTAAAATAATATGAGACCGAAAGTAAACTGCAGCAGGTATTACACGATATAAAAAAGGAACTAGAATGAATTTTTGTTTTATAGACATTATGATATACTTATTATAAGCTATAATTATTGTAATAATAAATACTTTTTATATATAAATGAATTATTTTATTAATTTGCTTACAGACAGGATTAGGATAATTAAAACAACAATATTATAGTTTACAAATTTTTATTAACATTAATTGAATACATTTACATTATTACAAGAAAAATTATAACTTAATTAATTGTATAATGTCCCCATGCTAATGTGTCTGTAGAATTGTGAATTAGAAATCTTTTATCATTATTGGCAGATAAAGCGTTTTTATTTAGAATTTGTGTATACATCGTATGATTTTTCGATTTAAACAAATTTTGTTGAACATAAAACGATTCGTTTGAATTTAACGTATTTTTATAATCTTGAAAAGTAATTTGATTTTTTACTACACATTCTTTAATTTTATGGGGTAGATGGCTCAGTGGTATCGAGTCGGCCTGTGGATCTTGAGAACCCTGGTTCGATCCCCACAGCCGACAAACAATTTTCACCAATTTAAAAAAAAATCTACCCCTGTGGCTCCCTCTCCACTAATATCTTTGAGGGCCGTGATTTGACGGCTGGTAACCGCACTTCACGCGACAAAATATATCACTTACCGAGATCTGCTTAGGCAGAGTGCCACACCCAGTAATGGGTAAAAGGCGTGATGATATATTTATTTTATTTATTTATTCTTTAATTCCCATTGATTTTTTTATTTCAAAATTATTTGTTAAAATGGAATATAATTTTGATCTTAAACCAACAAATTCGGAAATAATTTCACCGCTTAATTCATCTTTAAATTTTCCTAGTACAGCCTTATTTTGCAACGGAATACAATACGGATTATTTTGCGAGAAGTTTAAAGTATCAAATTCATTTAAATTTTGCATCATATCCTTATAAATATCATGAACAGAAAACTCATAAATTAAAGAATCCGTATCTGTATATAATAATTTAACTTTATTTTGATATTTATTTTTTATGAAGGAATAATGAAAATCATACATATGATATTTTGAAAGTTCTACAATACAAAAACCTAAATATGTAGGTTTGTTATACAAAACATTTAATTTATTCATTTGAATAGCTACCAACTTTTCATTAAAAATAGATAAACTGTGAAAGTTTGGTTTTGATATATAATATTTTGCATCTCGTTTATTAGCGATATTTTCCCAACTTGTAACTAATTTTACTGTAACATGAAGGTCAACATTTTCTAAAGTCTTTCCGTACGCTGCGTTATTTAAAAGTTTAAAAAAGTCTTTTTCGAACGTGTTTGTTGCGTTCATTCTCATCTCTGTATTAAGATCAATGTAAATTTTCATCCAATTTAATTGATTGAAACTTAACACTCTATGTATTTTAGTTAATTTTAACCCATATTGCAAAACTTGTTGTAAATTTCTATAATATATAACATATTTTACTTTATTATTTAAATTTGTCATAAGTTTTGTATTTTTTTAATTTGGTGGAGAAATAGATTCAACGCAAAAAGGTAAATCGTTATGATTCTCATGTAAACTATGACAACTTCAAAAATATAACCTTGTTCTGAATTCTCAAGAATATTTTTAATATTTAATTTCAAAATGTCTTCATTTGTAAGCCATTTAACATTATCAGTTGGCAAGTGTTTTGACATTGCATGACCATATAAATTATTAGCATCCCAATAGACTATATATTTGGAGGGTAAAGACGTATCGTGTGAAAACATATATTTATTATTTGCTTTTGAGTATCGATTTGAACATTGTTAAATACCTCCTCGGATTCCTTTCTTAATGAAATGTATCATATCAATATCTGTTAATAGTTGCAATTTAACTTTACTTGTTTTCAAAAGAGCATCCCAGCTGAGACCGGGCGCGGTAAAGAATTGACATGGTCTAAATTATATATTTTCATATATAGAATTCTAAAATTTTCGAAAACATCAATTGAAAGCAAAACGTTCGTTTTTAAATAAATATCAGAATAGTCGCCTAATGTTTCACAATTAAAATCGCTCCAAACTTTTTGAGCATGTTGATATTCTTCATCAGATATAGAAGTATTATTGAGTGTATTATCGAAAAACTCTTTTATCGGGTAATTTAGTAATACATAATTTTTCAAGTGAATCCATATATACATGTAGGGAAATACACCTTTTCTAGTTACAAGATTAAATTGATTTAAATTTGGGAAATAGTTTCAAGTATTTGTAAGCTGTTCTGACTTTAAATTTCGTGCTAAACTATCTAGAGGCTAACTCATAAATCTGTAGAAATCTAAAAATCTCAATTTCATGTAAACACGTTTACCATCAATTTTATCAACTAATAGATGTTTTGTAAATGAAATATACTTTTCCTTATTTTGAGGTATAACATCAATTTTCTCACCATCAAATGCAAGATCTTTAATAAATATATGACAATCATAATTTGTCAGATTGTGTAGGAAAATAGGTACAAAGTTGGGTATTTTAAAATTTAAATTACTTGAAGAATGCGATGGACCGCGAAAGATGCCATTAAAGAGACAATAGTCGTGTACCCGATCAGTACCTAATTCTTGTTCACAAATATGACAAATGTTTGAGGAATTTTAAAAATGTTGTTCATCATCTGATAAAGATGTCATAGGTATTATATTTTTTTAAATGGTCCTTATAAAGTTCTTTAACATCGTTTGAAATATATTCAACAAATTTACATGAAGCGTCTTTACCGGAATATGTTTTAAATTTACTAAGTTCATTGTTATATGAACATTTAATAAAATATGCGTGGGAGTCAAGCTTGTAAATGAATGAGTTGTTGCGGGCAAACAAGACATAAAAGAAATTTGTAAAGATTCAAAATCAGCGTATACAACGAAGGGAACTTTTAATTTTCGTTCAAAATGAGTAAATTGCAGAATATTTTCGTTTTCGTTCGATAAATAAGTAACTATGTGTACACTATCGTTCTTTTGATGATTAATAAGCTTAGATTCATTTGAAAAATTAACTAAACATCCGTCACAAATCCATTTTTATATGTTGTTTTGTTAAATTGATTACTGATTAAACGCGATAAATTTTTTATCCAAACATAATTATTCCTATCTCCGTTTTCGAAATATAACAAATTTACATGATAACGTTTTTGTTTTTTTGTGTGATGTAATGGACCTACTACATTGTGTTTCTTACTTTTATAGTTAAAGTCGAGACCAAATACATTGATAGATAGATCGTTTAACTGCACAAATTTTGAAATATGTTTAATTTTCATTGGGAAACTTAAACCGCTAAAATTTAGTTCGTTTTCGTACGGAATATATTTTGATATTCGCTCTGCATGAACTGTAGAAGGATGTAGCGCTGATAGAACTGCCCACTGGAAACATTTTTCATCGATGTTTTCAACGTTAACACAAGCTCGCTTCTTTAAAATATCATTTGGTAGTGGGATGTATGATGATGCTGAGACTGGAGAATATTTATTAATGTTTATTTCTAAATGTTCTACTTTGACTAACGTGCAGCCAGAATCTTTTTCCTGCAAACATATTGTAGCGAGTACGGTCCTGTTCCGTCTGAAACAGTCGACGCGTCAAAGTGTGCAGCACGTTCACCGCTGTCTCAGACGCAATAGACAAGTCCTAACCTGTTCGCTCTGCGTCATGTGTTCCAGATGCTCTCGTATATTCTGGAAAATCTTGTTCCAGTATATAAAGGAGAGTTTCGGCCGGGAAGAGGCATTCTGTATTCGAAGTGTGAACAGTGTAAGTCGTTGCTAAATACTTTGTTGTGAATATAAATACGTGTTGAATATAAATATATGTCTTAGTAGTTGTACTACATTAGTTTCGTTTTAAATAAATATTTTGTTAGTGTTTTCATTACTCGTGTTTCATTTAATAATAAACTTCACCGAACCCGAAATTGTAATAAACGTTACAATATATTTTTGTAAATTTGTAATTAAAATATATTTGAATATTTCACTCGAAAAATTTCAACCAATCAGGTTACAGTATTTTTTAAATTTCGACCAATCACAATCGAATATCAGTGAATATTTGCACTTGTGCAAATACCCGGGTATTTGCACAAGTGCAATACTCGAATATGTCAATTTGACAACACTAATGAAAAATTTACATTTGTTTAATAACGTTTCTAAGAAAATTGTTTTATTGCTTACACCACTTGATAAATATATATTTTTTATCTAAAATTGCATTGGACGTTTATCAAGTGTTATGATCTGACAACTGACGTTTATATGACAGTTTAAATAAATATTAAATTATAATAAAAATAATTTAAAATATCGAATGTGAACTTTTTCTCGGGAAATATTCTACCAATATACCACTCGTGCAAGTCAAATACAATCAGAATATTTTCTCTCGTGCACATTCGTGCACTCGAGAAAATATTCAGGTATTTGCCTTGCACTTGTGATATAATTATTGAGTATATTACCTGAAATTCATTACTGTCTGTTTCGATTCGTGACGATAGGCTATCGTATATTTCTGCCAAATCCGTAGAATGCATAATTTCTTGAAATTTTGTGTTGAATGATTTTATTTCCTCGCTATCCATCTTTGCAGATATGAAAAAAATAATTCTATATTCAACTTCACTGAATCATGAATTTCAAGCTGTTTTTTTTTAATTATATTGCACACTTTAGGTTTTAAAACTAATTTTACGAAATAAGAATGATTTTACAGCGTTTATTTCACTTCAACTACTTCTTCTTCTCCCCCATCGTTACTATAACAAAAAATTAGTAAAATAACATTTAAAAAATTATTGTTCACTTTAACTTACCTGATAAACTTAAATTTCGCGAATGTATCACCAGGTTTCGTTATGTTAACCAAGAACTGTCCAGCTAACTCTATAATTTCCGCCTTGGATGCAGATTGAAACCTCAACGGCAAGAACACGCTATAATTTTCTATACCCAAAATGTATATAGTTCCATATACAGTATTAATTAATTTAGAATATTTTATTAAATATTTTTCTCCAACTACTAAGTCAGAAATTTTCTTAAACTCCGCACCTTCACCGAGTTTGTTTAACATATTCAAAACCATTTTATCTTCTATACTAAGGAATTAAATAGTATGTGCAAGTCTTTTATACCACAACAATGTTTTGCTGTTTATTTTACAATGTATACTATTTTTATTTAATTTAAAATATACAGAAATAACTTTAAAACAATTTCTTATTTATAAAATCTTCCACTTGTTTACACATTTTACACATATTACAATTTTTTATTAATGGAGGTGATCCGTCGATATGGTCTCTTTGCGTAGGTAAATTGTAATGTTCAACGCAATGTAATCCCTTTATTATATTAAGATTTACTTTAAATTTGTATGGCAATTTCACCCACATTTTTTCTAATTCAACTCCTTCAAACATTTCTAATATATATATATATATATATATATATATATATATATATATATATATATATATGAATTTTTCTTCATTTATTCCCTTGCATATGTACACTGATGGCGCCAATTTCCTTATAATATCACGAAAATTACAATTATCGCGAAAATTTATTTTATATTCGATAAAACATTTTTCATTTATAATATCTAAATTACGTGCTATAGAGAGAAATTCACATGCAACTACTTTCTCAACCATTGTATGACTAAAATTTGTTAAACCAAACGTGAGTAAATTTAACCCATATGCGAATATCTTTGTTATTTTAACCAACAAGAAAGAGTTTTATTTTAACCAATAAGAACAGGTTTTATTTTAACCAATAAGAACAGGTTTTATTTTAACCAATCATATTTAAGATTTAAAGTATATATAAACTCCTTAGAATTCAAGAATTTTCAATAGACTGCGAAAAGTGATCCAAAGAATTTCGCTAACGGAGAGTAAGTATAATATTTAAAATATATAATTATTAAAATTAATTATACATGCTATCTCTCTTAGATGGCTCAATCACGAAAACTTGACGACTCAACTGCTTCTAGCACATACTATTACGATTTTGCAGACATCATCAAAATATCAAGAATAGTGAACTGCTTACATCTTTATATAAAGAAGATTCTCTTTTATTTTCCTCAAACTATCCGCTGAATAAGAGTAAAACGAAATGGATAAGTATAGGCTCGAGTGTAATTAGGAATTATATACCTGTTATAAAATTTAGTACAAGTAAACCAGACAATTCTGGAATTCAGTTTACTCTAGCAGAGTGGAACGAATTAAGTAAATACAAAAATATGATTTAAATTATTTTGATTGTGGTGTGGATATGACGTGTCAGACTATACAGGGCAATCATTGTTTTTTTTTAACAATATTAATGGTAAAAAAATGTTAACATTAACATGGAATAACAATTAATATACTATTGTTTTAGAATTATTATCTGTTCAAAATATGTTTCAAATTAATAACATAATTGATCATAAAATGGAGTTATTGAAATCAATAAAATTTACTGAGTATTACGGAAAAATTTTAACTCGCGTGCGTGATTATTGTAAGATAAATAATTGTACAACTAAGCTACCATGTATTGAAACTGTTTTAGATGAGGATATTAATATGAATGTACTAGCATTTAAGGAATTATTATATGTGTGTAAAGGAACAAAAATTCATGATGAACTTTATAATAAAAACATATTTTAAATATTTTTTTTTTATTTGTTACTTTGATTTACAACTAGCCGCTCTGGGCTAACCAGCAAATTTGATATAATACATTGTAAGAATAATTATTTACATTTCATTTGGAGAGGTCGCCATCCAGTGATGGTTCCTCTTAATACATAATATAATTTGTTTGGGTTAGGAGTCCAGAGGTTTTCTTCTGTTTAATCTTCTTACGTCCTCTGCGTTATTTAGTAAGTTGATGGCTAAATTATTGGGGTGGTGGTCAAGACTTTTTTCATATTTTTCTGAATAGAGTTTTATTTGTTCTTGCACCATTTTAATGTTCAAGTCCTTGTGTAGCGTATTGTTGCTAACATACCAGGGCGCATTTGCGATAGATCTTAGGGTTTTATTTTGCAGTCTTTGTATTTATTGGTATTGGATTGTTTCGCACAGCCCCATAATTGAATTCCATATGACCAGATGGGTACAATTATTGTTTTGTATAGAAGAATTTTATTAGAAAGAGATAGGTTAGATCTTCGACCTAGCAGCCAGTACATTTTCTTTATCTTAATATCGGCTTGTTTCCTTTTTGTCTGTAAGTGGTGTGCCCATGTTAGTCTTCTATCTAGACTCATTCCTAAGTATTTTGCATTGCTCTTTTGTGGAAGAGGTTTGTTATTAAGATAAACTTTTGGGCATGTGTCTCTTTTCATTGTAAAGGTTGTATGTGTTAATTTGTCTTCATTTATTTTTATTCGCCAGGTTTTCGCCCATTCTTCAATTTGATCGAGTGTGACTTGCAGTAGTCTGGAAGCTTCATTTGGGTTTTCATCAATTGCCAGTATGGCGGTATCATCTGCAAAGGTTGCAGTTGTTGTTTTTTCGTGACATGGTAAGTCTGCTGTGTACAGAAGATATAGTATGGGGCCCAGTACGCTGCCTTGTGGCACGCTCGCTTTGATAGGATATGTTTGTGAATGGTAATTTTCGTGTACTACTTGATAGTTCCTATCCGTGAGGTAGGATTTAATTAGCAGATAGTATTGTGATGGTAGTTTTTCTTTAATTTTATATAATAGTCCTGGGTGCCAGACCTTGTCAAAGGCCTGACTAACATCCAAAAATGCGGCTGAGCAAAACTTTTTTTCTTCTAGTGTTCTTTCTATTTCTTTAGTCACTCTATGTATTTGCTCCACAGTCGAGTGTTCGTTTCTGAAGCCGAACTGGTGTTCCGGTATTATATTATTGTCTTCCATTTCAAATTTTAGTTTTTTCAGGATTAGTTTTTCAAGGACTTTAGAGAGACATGGGAGTAAGGAGATGGGTCTATATGAAGAAGGTTCATGTTCTGGTTTGCCTGGTTTTATTATTAATATTACATGGGAGAGTTTCCACATTAGTGGAAAGTATTGCATTCTGAGTTTTGCATTAAATATATGTGTTATGGAGGTAAGGGTTTTCTCAGGTATGTTTTTTAATATTATTGGAGTAATGAGGTCGTGTCCAGGTGCTTTTTTGTTATTCAGGAATTTTATTTCATTTATGATTTCTTCGGTTTTGAGATTTTCAACTGGTGGAGATAGTTGCAGTGGGACATCTAGGAATGTGAGTATTTTTTCTTCTTCTTCGTCTGTAGCTTGTGATGGGTGGGGTGTGAACGTTTTTGACAGATATTCCGCAAATGTTTCTGCTTTGTCTTTATCAGATCTAGCCCAGGTAAGGTCGGATTTCCGGATTGGAGGGCACGTTTTCTGTGGTCTTTTTAGATTCCTTGTGGCTTTCCACAATGTGTAGTCGTTTTGTGCGTTCGGCGAAAGATTTCTAATGTAGTTTTGGAACGATTCATTTTTTATTTCATATATCAATGTTTTTACTTCCTTATTTAGTTTATTTAGTAGAGTCTTGTCGCTGGGTATTCTGTTTAAGTGCCATTTTTTCTGACCTTTCTTTTTTCGGCTATTTTCTCTTTAACGTATTTGGGGTAGTTTGAGATTGCTTCGTTACTAGGTTTATTAACGGGCGTTGATATCCAGGCGGCTTGTTGGATGTTTTTTGTAAGTAAATCAACTGCATCGTCGATCTCTTCTTCTGGTTTTAATGACATGTTTATTTCTGTGTTGTCGTTCAAATAGTTTCGGAATGCTGTCCAGTTTGTTCTTTTATTTGTAAGGATAGGTTTTTTTTCTTTATGTATTATTGTCGAATTTAATGTAGCTATAACAGCAGAATGATCTGACATAATATCAAAGCATTCCTCAATTTTTATATAACTTGAGGATATTCTGTTAGTAACAAAGAAATCTAGGGCATCTGGAGTTTTTGCTGGATCTGTTGGCCAATATGTTGGTTTGCCGGTGCTCGCATGATCGTATCTTTTGTTTAGCATTGCGGCTTGAAATTGTCTGCCTTTAGGGTTAATTAACCTGGATCCCCATCTGGGATGTTTAGCATTATAATCTCCTGCAGCTATAAAACGGTTTCCTAGTATTTCAAAAGCTTCTTCGAATTCTTCTTGTTTAATTGAGTACCTTGGTGGGCAGTATATTGCGGCTACTACTAATATTCCATTTGCCTCCTTGATCTTGACATTTGTTGCTTGTATATGGTTCTTTTCAATTTTTTCTATTTCGTAGTGCGGAATTTTTTCATTTATGATGACTGCTGTACCTCCATGAGCTGTGCCGTCTGGATGGTTTGTGTGGTAGACTTTGTATTTGTTAATTTTAAAATAGTTTCTTTCAGTGAAATGTGTTTCCGAAATTAATAATATATCGATTTTTTGCTCGTGTAGAAATATTTCTACTTCTTGTTTGTGTTGCTTAAGACCGTTAGCGTTCCATAATGCGATTCGTATATAGTTACTAGTCATTTTTTGTTTTATTTATTAGCGTGGTGAGCAGGTTAAGGATGATTCCATTTTGGTTCATTGGATTAACATTTCGAATTTATTGAGAAAGTTTTCTAGTGTAGTATTATTGCTGTTTTGGGTATCTAGATGTGTTCTCTCATTTCGCGTTGCTTGAGAGTAATTAACCAAAGGGTTAAGTTTGGGAAATTCAATATTGTTAATTCTGAATTGTCGAGTTTCTGTTGTATCTATCGTGTTGTTAGAATTGTTTAAGGTAATTTTACCTCTTGACTTCTGCAGATCGCGGTATACTGTACAGCCTTTATAGTTTGCTGGATGGGCTCCACCACACAGTACACATTTTGGGGTATTGGTTCTTGGTTGCCTGCAATTGGAGGTTTGGTGGTTTCCAGCGCATTTCACGCAATTGAATGGCTTAGTGCAATACGATTTTGTATGACCGTATTCTTGGCATCTCATACATTGTGGTATTTCTTTTCTCTTGCGCGGTTCTTCCACCGTAATTTTTGTTCCTAATAGGTACTGTATTTCGTATATTTTTTTATTATTTTCGTTCGGTCTATAAAGAACATTGGTAGCGGTTGTTTGGTTTTCCAGCTGCGTATATTTACGATATTGCGTATTTTAAATCCTTTGTTTTCCAATGCTTCTTTTAGATCGTCAGGTGCTACTGAATGATGCAGGTTTTTTACAACGACTCTATACGATCTTTCTTGTCGGGGTTGATAGGTGTGGAAGGCTATATTGTGTAGATTTAGTAGTGCAGCTAATTTTCTGTATGCTGTTGACGTTTTAGTGTTTACTTTGACGACATTGTTAGATAGTGTTTTACAAATGAAGTCATTTTCGGTAATAGTTGTTTTCAAGCTTGCGATCATAGCTGGGTAGTTTTCTACATCTTGTACATATATTGGGGGAGGTTTGGGTTCTCCTTTCAGTTCCTTGTTTTGTTCTTCTGTTCCTTGGTTGGTTGAGCTTTCTTCATCGTATTGTTGTTCCATGTCTGTATCATTACTCAAGGCGGTGAATCTATTGGAGGTTTGTATGTTGTTATTTTGAGTAGTGTTACTTTTTTTATATATTTGTTCAATTTTTGCATTTTCGGTTCTTCCTCTCTTCCTTGTGACATTTTGCCATGAAAACTTTGTTATCCGTGGTTGGTTTATGTGAGTACCTATTACCGGTGTGGTAGTGATGGGTTGTTGTGTATTATTTGGTATATAATACGAAGAAGACATATCTGGTGTTTGGATGCAGGATATATCATTGGGGGTCCAAGATCTTGGAGTTGAAATAGCAGTTAGTGTACTACTGTTTGGTGTTAACTCAAATGGAGTTGATGTAGTAATCGGTGAGGTGTAGATGTTCGTTGCACTAGTTATAGTTGCGGGAGAACATGTTACAGTTACGTCTGTATAAAGAACGTTGGTTGTACCGCCACTAGTTTCTGGCATTTTATATTTTTATATTATTTATTGTTAGCTATATGATATAACTTAAATTAATTAAATAATTTAATTATTAAATTTAGCTAATTAATGGTTAATATTAAGTAATCGCACTTCACAGCACTGGCACTCGTCACACGTCCGTTCGCCTCGACTGCTCGCACAAGAATCCATTTTAAATATAAACTTTTGTTTGTCAACGACCTTACAAAACAAGTTCCTGTGCAAGTGAATCCAACCATTTTTTAATTATAAACACGTTTCGCATTGCACAAATAAATGGTGGTGAATGTGAGAAACATGAAAAATTAATTGTATTTGCATTTTTTAAACTAGGATACTGTACTAAATCAACCACATCAACACACAATATCAGTTTATTTTGCAAATATTTCTTCTTTCTCTCTCCTTTCACATAAATTTTTATACCTTTCGAAAGTTGACATGTAATGTTTTCGAGTGTCTGTGTGTAAGAACAGGAACCGGAAACCCAATACAATCCGTGCTAATTATTCAATAACCATTGCGCTTCTTTTTGAAGTGATTTATTTAAATTGTTCCACTCGTAAGGTGCTTCAAGAATGAAATGTTGCAATTTCTCGTCATTTATTGTTAATATAGCAATTTCTTTAGGCACAATACTACTATTGTTAGCAGTGAAACCTTGTATGTCCACAATAAACTCCATTATGTTACTAACCGTTAATTGTATTACATAAGTGTTTTAACTGAACTGTTCATTGTGTTATACTCTACTATAAGATCATGAATAATGAGACAGTAGGCAGTAGTTTTGGCTGGAAAGTTTTCATTAGCTTCAAATTCAAGTCTCATATCCACCGGAGCTGTTTTTAAATTATCATTTTGCCTAGAACAGTTTAGTACTGTAAGAGGTGTTTTTGTAATAAAATCATTTTTGCTCAAAAGCGGTTGAGGTAACACATCTTTATCATAATAATCTCTTTGAAACTGTGTATACATACAAGATAGCATAACGATTATTTGTTATATTTAAATTTAAATTTTCATAGGGATAATTATCGGAATTTAAAAACAGTTTCACATTAGAAATATTACAATAGTCAGATTGACTACTATTTTTACCACCTTGATTTTTTTCTATCAGTTTGAAATGCTAAAATCACATATCGAGGTTTTTCAAGCTGTGAAGATGTTTTAATGGTCCATGTTTGCTTCTCGGACATGGGCAGTAGCGGAAATTCGAATAATGACCATGATCGGAAGGGGATTTGTATTTGCTTATACCTCTCCTGTTACTTTAAAAATGATAACCGTACTTTATCGTTCACATAAATGTAAGGCATTTGCCAATCTATTTTTGTAATTTTCAATTTTAAATCTTCTGTTGTAACGTACGCATTTGAATCCAACCTTGATCTAATTAGAACAAGTTCTTGCTTTATATCCACCAGAATATTTTTGTAATCCTCTGCGAAACCAAGAATGGTATTTAAAGGTATCAACACATTAAATTGCCCTTTAGTATCAGTTATAATGGATCCACTCCCCCCAACCAGCATTTTCCAAAGTTTTTTTTTGTCCTTCATGAAACGAACAGTACCCTTTTATTGTGAAGGTTATACCGACATTTTTCCACCTGTCTATTTCGATGCCATTTAACTCATATCTTATTTCATCAAACAAGTGTTCAATACCATTATTGATTAAATATGATGATGCCGCAGGCGGAGTTCCATCCTTTTTAAGTAATTCACCTTCAATTACGATCGAACTTTAACTAAGAAGTGTGAAAACTGCTTGGTTTTGAATGGGAATTCTGATTTCATCGCTATTATTGAATGTGGAGGCAATGTATGGTTGATGTGAATGAACTTCAACACGTGTTATTGATTCATCAAATAACACTTCTTCTTCAATATGCAGAATATTATTCATTTCCTTTTTGTCTGTAACCTTGACTCTGAAGAAATTTTATATTCTCACTTGTTAACTTTGTGATGGGTTGCAAACGTTTATATTTAGTATTTATCACTCTTTTTCTATTAAAATTCATTACTATTGACTTGTTTTAAATGCAGTCTAACTGTAATTTTTTCGTTACGAAAGTCGATAATTTCGTTTTCTTGATCAACGATTTTTAAAGTTACGTTGTCTATGACTCTAACGCTCACTGGTAAATAGATGATATTTGTTGGCACCTCAACTATTTTATACCCTGGCGGTACATGTGGGAAAAAAACGTGTAATACATATTCGTTCAAATTATTTACATACGATCCTGTGCAAATATTACATTTTATTTGAATACTATTTACTTTCATAATGTTTACAATGGAGTCGGAATCATGTAATAAATTTTCGTTCAGTATTTTTTTATTAAATCCTAACATACGTCCTATACTATCTTCCTTTGTCTATCTTGTTTGAACATGAAATTTGACACTTTAAAGTATTTACGTTCGCTGTGAGTAGAAATTATTTTTTTTTCCTTTTCTTCCCGATGATGATGATGTTCAATGTCATAATCAGGATCGCCTATAACGGATCGTATGTAATCGTTTAAATCTTCAATATCATAGGATCCTGGTGGAATTATTATGGATTTTAAATTATTATTTTTTTCATAATAGTATAATTTATTATTTTCTTCAGTAATATTCGGAATGGAGTTATATGTTTGAAAATCAAAGAGACCAATAACTCATTCTCCACTACCAGCAGTTAAATGTAGCGGTGGTGAATAATCAGCACTCAACACTGACTGTTTACCGATGAGTGTAATTGTTAACGACATCATGTTTTATACAGAAACTTTAAACACAAATGACCACAGTTAAATGAATTAAATTTTTGATATCGACGATAATTATACTTAATTTTCACTTTTTCACCAAAATAATTAATTAATTCAATGGGTGGTCTTAAGTTTCCAAAACTGTCGAAATATTGCACACGGTTTCCTCGTTTCTTGTAACATACCCAGTGTGATCCAATGTTGTTTTTACTGTCTAAATTAACAATTGCAGATTCGTTATATAAAGGTCCTGATTGTGGTAAATTGTCACGCATGTAAATTCCACGATAATATAGAATGTGTATAGCATACTTTTGCAAATCTACATCAGTGAGCGCTGTTAACGGAAGTTTTTTTTTTGTTTAAGAAATAATCCTAATCCATTTTTATGTTTTCCATGATATAAACCGTCTGCTCGTTTTCCAACTGCAATAGCCTCCAGCGTCTTGTTATGTCTCTGAGCTTCAAGCAGTTGTTATTTTGCAGATTTTGCTTCATTTAAAGCTTTTGCTATTCCCGCCGCTCCACCAGCCAAATCTCCAAGAGCAGACAAACCAGCAAACAATGGAATAAGGAATGGGTAAAAATCCTCCGGTTTTTTGGTATTGGTATGACTCATGGTGGTTCATACGATTCATTTTTACGTTTTTGTACACTTTTTTGTGTAGCATTCAATGTTTCCGGAATTATGCCAGTTACATTACCCCTTCTTGTCTCCATTAAATATGTTCTTCTACCGTTCTGAATCGCATCACGAAGTATATTTTTTCCTCGTGACTCCATGTTACTGAATTCAATATGTAAGTAATATAGGAGTCCAGCCCTGTATTTCACAATCTTTCAAGTTCATTGCATCAGACTTGTCTCTCACGGTGAAACATGAGAGACATTGCTGAGTAAGGTAACTTCTGCATATTATCAAGAACATGTGTAGTTAGAAGCTAGATTCTGTTAGTAACTTGTACTGTAAACACGCTGTACTGTTTGTGTTGAAATAATAAATAATTTTTTTTATTATATTGAATCAATCAATCAATATATTTGGCGCAGTCGGTAGGATCGTGAAATATCAATATATCGAAAATTCTGCAAGAATTGAATTCGTTAAAAAAAATCGATAGTCAGTTTCTACTGTTAATTCGCGATCCGAACATAATCAAATAATCGTCTCCCGAAGAAACTAACTTCATAAGTGCCAGCAAAGCTAGTGCCATAAGTTAATGCGAAAGACATAAACAATCTTATCACACAAGCAGTCCGAGAGGCCTGAAGCCGTCGTCATAGTCAGAGCATCATCCCACTCTCCAGCGTGAACCAGAATTCTCAACAACCGACATCAACTTCCCCAGTAGAGCGGATCCGTCCCTGTCTTCCAATCTGCCGAGCGAACATCGGAAAGAAGACAACAACCTCAATGATTAAAGAAGTAATACTATTACTGTAAGTTTATTTATATAATTGTCATATTCACTGTACACACAAATTCACTGACACAATTCCAATCCAAACCTGGATTCTTTACTCGAAGTATTAAATAATTGAAATATTAACATTGACACAATGCCTAAAACAGGACTTCCGGGTCAGCGCACGGCACAAATCGCCGCAGAACCCCTAAAAAACCAACAAACAATTAACGATTTAGTTAGCGCTATACCTAAATATAACGGTAATCCTAAATCACTTACGCGTTTCATAACTCAAACAGATGAAATTATTTAAATAATTAATAGCTTGCATCCTAACGCAATTCAAGTAAAATTAATATTATTCCAAATTAAAGCGAAACTAACAGATCGCGCAGAAGAATTAATAAACGATCATAAATTCGATACATGGAAAGAGCTCCGCGAATTTCTTATTGCAAAATACGATGATAAACAGCAGGCTCCAACTATCGCATGTAACATGATTAAACTCCAACAAGAAAAACTTACAACATTCGAATATTTGAAAGAAATTCAAAAACATTACGATCGTGCAGTAGCAAAAATTAACTTGTGCAATCTTGTGCCTGACGCAAAAGAAGGCATCATTGCCTTTATTCAATCCATAGCCGTACACTCGTTCATTTCAAATTGTAAAGATCCGTACAGAAACAACCTCGCTACTCGCAACCCTTCTTCTCTAGAAGAAATTGAAAACCTCCTTACAAATGACTTCCAATATTTACAAGAAACCCAACACTAAAATTTAAATTTAAATAAATCTAAACCAATTTATAAACCCACACCATATAACTTTAACCTTCCTGCTCAACAGAAATCACAACCTACATATCAAAAATATCAATCTCCGATGCAAAAATTTCCAACACCTCAAAGAACACAACAAGTGTACCAACCTAAACCATTCGCCCCACGAGCAAATATCCGAAACTCACAATTCATGAATCCAACCCCCATGAGTACACAAACTCGACCAGTTCGTCCACAAAATTATTTCCAACAAAATCAGCCACAACAAAACTTCGTATTTGAGGAACTATTTAATCAAAATCTCGAAAATAATGAATTCGAAAATCCCGAAATTGAAGAATATTCTGATAAACAACAAATTGATGATAATACAGAAAATGAAAATGAATATATCGAACAAATCGACACTCAAAATTTTCCCCAACTCGATTCACAAGAATCGAATCTTTAACGAATAATTTTAGCAAACACCCATTTATTCAAATTAATAATTTTAAAATACTTTTAGATACAGGCTCAACTCAAAATTACATACATCCAAAATTAATTAAACCCGATACAACAAAATTTCGTGAATATTTTACAATTTATACTTATAACGGTAAATCGTCCGGCACTGAATTTACCTATTTTCAATTTAAGAAATTAAACATTAAAAGCTACATTTTCAATTTTCATAAAGATTTTGATATTTTATTGGGCATACCCGGCATTGAATTACTTAAAACTAAATTTAATTTTGAAAAAGGTGATGTAACGTTTCTAAATAAATATATATATATATATCAATTTCAATATTTAAATCAAAAACAAAATAAAACATTTAATATAGAAATAAATAAGCAAGCCATTAGAACCGACCATTTAAACGAGTCGGAACAAAAAGGACTGTTCGTAACATTAAATTAATACAGAGATCTCATTTTAGATGATAATCAAAAACTTTCGTTCACAAATAAAATAAAGCATGACATAAAAACAACCGACAACATTCCCATACACGCAAAACAATACAAGTACCCAGAAATCTACAAACAAGAAGTACACACACAAATTGAAAAAATGTTGAACGACAACATAATTCAACATTCTTACTCCCCCTGGCCGTCCCCTATTTGGGTAGTCCCCAAAAAACTTGACGCGTCAGGTAAACAGAAATTTCGCGTTGTAATAGACTACCGTAAACTCAACGACAAAACTATTGACGACAAATTCCCCATCCCAGACGTAACTGACATCCTCGACAAACTCGGAAAATCTAATTACTTTACAACCATTGACTTAACTTCCGGCTTCCACCAAATAGAAGTCAATCCCGAAGACATTCCTAAAACCGCCTTCTCAACCAACAGCGGACACTACGAATTTAAGCGCATGCCGTTTGGGCTAAAGAACGCCCCCGCTACTTTCCAGCGCTTGATGAATTTTATTTTAAAAGATCTGATAAATAAGATATGCTTCGTATATCTCGACGATATTATTATTCTCGGTACATCTTTCGAAGAACATTTAATAAATATTGAAAAAGTTTTCAAAAAATTGCGCGAAACAAATCTCAAAGTTCAATTGGATAAATGTGAATTCCTACGTAAGGAAGTAGCATATTTAGGCCACATCATCATTAGTGAAGGGATTAAACCAAACCCCGCGAAAATACAAGCGATAAAAAAATTTTCGATACCAAAATCACCTAAAGAAATAAAATCCTTTCTTGGGCTACTCGGTTATTACCGTCGTTTTATAGATAACTTTTCTAAAATAACAAAACCGCTTACAAATTGCTTGAAAAAGGAAATAAAATAGACATAACTAATAAAAATTATACGGAATGTTTCGAGAAATGCAAAACCCTTTTATCAAACAACCCCATCCTCCAATATCCTGACTTCAACAAAGATTTCATATTAACGACCGACGCTAGTAATTATGCAATCGGCGCTGTACTTTCTCAACGCGACGGAAACAACAAAGATCTCCCCATCTCTTACATCTCACGGACACTTAATTCTCACGAAATCAACTATTCTGTTATCGAAAAAGAACTGCTAGCAATTGTCTGGGCAACCAAACAATTCCGCCCATACCTTTTAGGTCGAAAATTCAAAATTATCACCGATCACCGCCCTCTCGTTTGGCTAAATTCACTAAAGGAACCAAATCAAAAACTTATTAGATGGCGCCTCAAATTAGATTAATTCAATTATGTAATCGAATATAAAAAAGGTTGCCAAAATTACGTCGCCGACGCCCTCTCGCGAATAAAATCAAAATTCGAAATTCGATATAATAACGCAGACATCTTTAAATCAGACAACCCATTAGTACACTGTATTTCAAAAGATCTACATATGTCACAAGGATTCGCCAAGCAAGTAAAACAAAATTACCATGTATCAAAATTATTTAACGTAGATAACAAAATTTATATTCAAAAAGCGCCCTGAATAATTTTACATTTAATAACAAAGGAAATTTATAATCAAAGGAAGCCAACCCTGCTAGATGTTAAGAAATGCCTGAATAAATTACTAGAATATTGTATCCAAAATGACATCAACCAACTCGACTTACCACGTATTTGTACAGGACATGACAAAATACCTTGGATAAAAATCGAAAATCTAATCCAAGAATTATTCGCTAACACCTCAATTATCTTTAACGTGTATGATAAGCCCGAAAATTTAGAATTAAATTTGAATACTGATAATGAATCAGAAATAGCCGAAGTAGGATCGGAATCCGAAAACGAAACGATACATTCAGACGAAGAAAGCCCCGTAAACGGACCAACCTATTTAGACTCAAGTATTAACACTTGTCGCAACCAAGTAGTCGTAAAAGAAACCAATGGCAAAAATAATGTTAAAACAGAAAAAATTTTCGAAAATAAAATCCAACGCATTTATTTTTATTTAAATAAACAAAACTCAAACCCAAATATCACACAATTCATAAAAAACTATCTTCAACCCGGAATAACGTACTACTGTCTGATACCCGAAAATTTCAAAAAATATTTCAATTCCGTATTACAAGTATACTTTAAAAAAGGAAGTTATAGACTAATATGCTGTAAAAACATGGTTAAAGATATAGAAAACGTAGAAGAACAACAACTTATCATACGAAGCCTTTCGAAATATTACACATAGACTTGCTTTCTCTAGAACAAACCAAAATCCTTACTATTGTTGACGCATTTTCAAAATTCGCCATGGCCTATGTTGTAAAAGATAAAAACGCGATCACTATTTTAGGAAAATTAATAAAATACTTTACACATTTCACTATTCCAATAAAAATTATATCTGATAACGGTCTAGAGTTCAATAACAAAGTGATCCAAAATTTCCTAGAATTACGAAATATAAAAATTCATTACACTTCAGTAGACAATCCGAAAATCAATGGAATAGTAGAGCGATTCCACTCGTCTCTAATTGAACATATGCGTATTATAAATCAAAATCCGATAATAAAATCCCTCAAACTTAAAGAACGCTTAAACTACGCATTAATCGCGTACAACAACAGTATTCATGCTACTTCAAAACGAACCCCAATCGAAATTATATACGGCATAGAAATAAATTTAAACGTAAAACCCGAAGAAATTGTTGTTGAAGATTATGTGCTTAAACATTCCGAAATACTAAAAGAAATAAACCAACAAATTAAGCAAAATATTGATAAGGCTAAATTAAAATACGCTCAACCTCTAAATAAACAAATTAATATCCCGGAACAAGTACACGTAAAAATCCACAAACGAAACACAGGCAAGATTGAGAAACCTAAATTTAAGAAAATTAACGTAAAAGCAGTTGTACATGAACGCGGACAAATAATCGATAAAAATAAAAAACATAAGTTAACACAACTAAAAAAACCCCGTGTTACTGTTTCAGATTAATTCCCTTCGGAATTACATTAATAACAAAAGATGACCAAAACCCTGGCATCAATATTCTCGAACTCGGCCTTGCACACATACAGGTAAACACTCAAACCATAATTGTCAAAATTCCCCTAGAAGAACTATTCAAACAATCCGAAGTACTTGAAGGAAACATCAACGCATTTTATTCAAAACTAGATCTCTATAAGATTGATAATAGTGTAATTAATAACCGTAACATATTAAATTCCTTATTAAATCACATTCATGAAAAAATTCTACTACTTAACCTACATCGTAAAAAACGTGGATTGATCAACGGTCTTGGCTCAATAATTAAAAGTATAACCGGCAATCTCGACGATTCAGATAAGGAACGTTACGATCAAATACTTAGTAATGTTGAGAACAATCAGAAAATCACATCTATTAATATTAACACACTTATCCAAATAAATAATAATATTACAGCCCAATTCAATGACAAAATAAAATTGATTAATGAAAATAATAATGCTTTAAATGAAAAAATTCAAATAATTAACGATCATGTTATAGTAATGTGGGACGAACTAACAACAATAAAATTTCAGAATATTATTAACGAATTTATACAAGTAGCACAAGATATTTATTTTACTTTAGTCCAACTTGAAGAGACATTCAAATTCTGTAAATTAAACGTGCTATACTTTGGCGTAATTAACCACGAACTGTTCCTCAGAGAAATAAACAAAATCGAAAATAAACAACTACGTTCACTTGTACTAAACAACATTCAGAACAACGACATACTAAAGACCTATGGCACTTATAATAACTTAAAACTAACAATCCTTATTGAAATACCTGCAAACACACGAGTAGAGAACCTGATACAAGTCACACCTATCCCGACAAAATTACATAACACATATGAGACTATAAATATTGTAAATGGATTATATTCAAGAAATAATTGTAGTTAGATCCATTAATAAATGTACGAAACTAGATGATAAGGAATATTACTGTATAGTTTAGAGATGAAAAACTATCGGTAATTTCAACTATCGATTGTTCGATAGTGCTATCAGTAAACTATCGATATATCGATAGTACTATCGATAGTCAATTAAATTACTAAACGATAGTTTTAGTTACTAAACGATAGTTACTAAACGATAGTTACTAAACGATAGTTACTAAACGATCGTTACTAAACGATAGTTACTAAACAATAATTACTAAACGATACTATCGATAGTTTTTTTCTTTTAATAACTTATCGATAGTATTTTTTTTACAAAAATATAATTTTTTTTTTCAAAATTAAAAAATCTTTGCCTATACAGAGATTAAAATCATTTATTAAATTTGTTCCATTTTTGAGAGAGAGGTAAAATAAAAATTATAATTTTTTAAATGTTACCCTCATCCTCTAAAATTTAAAACTGTTTATGTTGCTCTATATTAAGGGATGTGTGCTAAATAATTTCTGTGAATATGGTTTTGTTACAGTTAATATTACCCGCTCTAAGGTATGTAAAATGGGAGAAATAGAAAATAAGGAATTATACAATAAATGTCAAAAATTTATTTCTTTAAAATTTAGGCTTAATAACAAGATTTCAGAAGTTGCAAATGTGAAAAATAAAAATCAAATGCAAGTATGTACTTCTATCCCTAGGTATATATCATTTCTTACATTAATTTATATATTTGTCGAGATCAAGTTATTAGAAAAACTAATTGCAATTCTAAACACTTTTTATATTAATTTAGATCAGATAAAAAAGAAATGTGGTGTTGTGATAGTATTTTTGGAGTTGTGATGCATACTGGATGAGTAGTAAGCGGAGACTGTCCTGGTTAGAAGGAAAAAATGGTGGATTTTGGGGCGACCAAAGAAGTTTGGAATGTAGGTACTTGAAAAACAGATGTTGTTAGGTTCGGAGAAAGCGGGCGAAGTTACAATAGCAGGTAGTGGAGAAACATGAAAATTGTACAGAATGTTGCTTAGAAACTATAGAAAATGAACGAATATATACAGAGTGTTTTGCTAAGACTATTACAGAATATATACAAGGTGTGATTATTTGTATATGTGTGGTGATGTATTGGCCGCCACATGACCCTATAATATTCACTACAGCACAAACTACAATGAACATCAGAGAACAATTGAATTTAAATTATCTCGTACCTGTTACCCTATAATAAATTTCTTAGAAATCTCACTTTGTCTTTCATCCTTTTAAAGTCTTCCGACAACCAATCGATTTACAGCTAACATTTGTGTACAGTTACTGTACAATAACGATATTGAATATAATTTGAATTATACCATTTAAATGTAGATGAAATCTTGACAAGTCATACTTAACACATAAGCTACTACGTAGTCCGCAAATAACACACGTATTCGAATTGCTCCGGGAACATAAGGTAATTTGCTTCCCATTACTCACAGTCCAGCCCGTGTTATTTATTATTTATTTATTTTTATTTTTAAATTATTTTATTTGAAAGATAGTTACTAAACGATCATTACTAAACGATAGTTACTATATGATAATTACTAAACGATAGTTACTAAACGATAATTACTAAACGATAGTTACTAAACGATAGATACTAAACGATAGTTACTAAACGATAGTTACTAAACAATAGTTACTAAACGATAGTTACTAAACGATAGTTACTAAACGATAGTTACTAAACGATAGTTACTAAACGATAGTTACTAAACGATACTATCGATAGTTTTTTTCTATTAATTACTTATCGATAGTACTTTATTTTTTAAAACTATCGATGTATCGATAGTACTATCGATAGTTTTTTCATCTCTAGTATAGTTGAAAATAATGAGTATAGTAAATGTCTAGAAAATATTGTCTGTTATAAAGAATTCGAACACTGCCAATATTCAAATTTATCACAAATAAACTCAATAATAAATATAAAAAACTCAAAAATTAAATACTTATACTTCCCAAACGAACAACAGGTTAAATTTACTTGTAATAAAAATTTTGAAATAAAAACTCTTAAAGGAATTTATGTCACCGAAATGTGTGAAATAAATAATCAAATAGAAGTATCCAATAACTTTGGCAATTTAATTGATTTAAATCAAAATGTAACAAATTTACAAATAAAACATTTAGAGAATAAAATTCAGAATATTTCAAATTTTAATATAGAAAAACAAAAAGAAATTCGTTTGGATTCAATTTATAATATTAATAATCAAACTCATTATCTAATATTGTACACTTTTATAATAATTATTATTATTGTTATTATATGTTGTAGTTTAAGAAACTTTTCTAAATGCAGAACTTATCTCTCTAAAAACACAAATAATCATAATGATATAGAATTAAACCAAATTACATAAAAGCAACACTCCCTAAGAGTTAGCTTTTCTTCTTAAGGGTGGAGGAGTAATATAGGAGTCCAGCCCTGTATTTCACAATCTTTCAAGTTCATTGCATCAGACTTGTCTCTCACGGTGAAACATGAGAGACCTGAGTAAGGTAACTTCTGCATATTATCAAGAACATGTGTAGTTAGAAGCTAGATTCTGTTAGTAACTTGTACTGTAAACACGCTGTACTGTTTGTGTTGAAATAATAAATAATTTTTTTTATTATATTGAATCAAGCAATCAATATATTTTGTATACTATACTAATACTAATAAATATATGTACATATAATTTATTCGTATCATACGTAAGATAAGATTTGAAAAACAACAATGTGCTATTCAAGTGTTAAACATTGAGGGTGAACAACAAAGTGTTGGTAAACATGGAATCCTTTTTCCTAATAATATACATTGTATTATTGCTGGACCATCAAACTGTGGTAAAACAAACTTAATGATTTCATTACTCACAAGTTTTAATGGTTTACGATTTGAAAACATCTATCTACAGTCCAAATCGCTGTTTCAACCAAAATATCGAATTTTAGAGAATATTTTAAAGTCTGTAAGTGGTATAAAATATTTTCCATACACCGATAATGCTAATTTAACCCCACTCTGTGACGTATTACCAAATTCAATTTTCATATTCTACGCTATTGCAACTGATCGACAAGAACATTTGTGTATTTATTTTTGTCCAGGAAGACATAAAAAAATTTATACATTCTGCCTTATTCAAACTTATGCGCGGGTATGTAAACAACTTATACGTGATAATGCAAATTTACTCGTTCTATTTAAGCAAGATGATTTAAACCTAAAACATGTGTAAATGATCATGTGAATACGGATAAAACATTTGCTGACTTTAGAAACTTTTGAGCAAATTGTTGGATCGAGAATTATGAATATGTTATGATAAATAAAGAATGTGGTTTATTTAACAGTCGTTACAGAAAAGGGTTTGAAATTTTTTTAAAAAGTTTATATACAATGGATATGTGTAATTTCACGTCATTTTTATTTGTGACATAATAGATGAAACACGTACGTTGCAAGATATAATAAAAATAAAAGATATTATTAGAAATAAATTGTTGACTCTTAAACGTGGTAAACAAAAAACAGAACAATTATTGAGTGAAACTTTTAAGCCTATCGTTGCACCTTTATCACATTTAAGTGCTACATTAGAAAAAATTAGTTTGTCTGTTACAAAAAAACCTGAGGTATTACATGGTGAGGTGTTTGAAACACCGAGAAGCAAAATTGCTTCTAAAAGAGTATCAACATTCTTAAAAGGCGATGAATCGCCAGCTATTGTTCCTAAATCGCCAAGTATGTCACCACTGCAACAACAGATTAAAGAATAATTTCAAACAAAGGAAGACTTAGAACAATCTTCTCAAAATATCTTGGGGGACATTGCTGGCAAGTATATGGCGCTTTACGCAATTAATAGTTCTGAACTAGACAATGTGTATGGAATCCGACTTGAACCAATAACTGATAAATTTATGATTGGAGATTCTGAAGTTGAAATAGATAATAACGATCTAAATATTAATGGCAAGTGGTATGAAGGTACGCCTGGATTATATGAACTTTTAACATTAAAAGTACCAAACTCGTAACATATATAACAAAGCCGATAAAGATAATTATTTGGAAATTGTTCAAAATACAAATGCACATCGAAAATATTATAACAGGTTGGGGAATATAATATCTCAACATAGTATAAAGTATAAAAATATTATAAGAGATATAGTTCCACATGTGAGAACAAGATCCACATCAAAGTTGAAAACACCAATCGGATTAGGATTTCCAGAGTTGAATGTAACAAACAAACGAGTACAATATATATATTGGTGTGACCTCAACAAACTTGTATCGAGGTTAAGGTTGTTAAATGCTTCAAAATTAGCTGAACACACAGGACATGGTGATGAAATTGTGCAAATAGAAGAGACATCACGAGAAGCACAAATTGTAATTTAAATGAAAGAAATAGAATATGCATTCCCATTGTTAAAATGCATGTTGATAAGTTCGGAACTCATATAGTTAAAGGTATACAAAAACGTGTAAAAAAGAAAATATTAAAACATATACAGAATAAAACATTTGAACTAAAAGCTGTTCGTTTGACGGGAATTCCCACGGTTGAAAATGATGTTGTGGCTGTAAAATATGTTTCAAATTTAATAAAGAATCTAGAAAGTGAATTAACACTAGAATTTAATTAATATGTTAATCAAAGATTGTTCGCTTTTGATGATAGCATTGATGTTAAAATTTCAAAGTATCATAGCATAATTATAATAAATTTCATTTTAAATTTACATGGTGCTGAATATAAATTTGAAAATGGTGAATCTTTCTATCTATTTCCATGTAAAGGAATAATAAAAAATGTGCAATATAATAAAAGTGGAATATTAATTGGTACAAAAATCAATGATGAATCATTATCATTATTAGAACAGAAGGTTTAAGTTAATGATAAGTTAACATTGTATCATATAGAAGGACGAAAGAGTATACAAAGACTTTCAGGGGAAATGGTTCTAGAAACTAGTTTAGTATGAGTACAAGAGGAATTGTGAATGAATTACATAAAGATGTGCGACGAAACTTTAAACGAAGACGTGTTATTGTAAAAGATTTAAACGATTTATTTCAAGTCGATCTTGTTGAAATGATACCGTATGTGAAAGAAAATCGAGGATACAAATACATTCTAACAGTTATTGATGCATTTTCAAAGAGAGCATGGGCTGTGCCAGTTAAATACAAATCTGGCAATGATGTAACAATCGCTATGAGTGTTGTGTTTCAAAACAAAATTATTCCTAAAAATCTACAAACCGATAATGGTAAAGAATTTTACAATAAAGAATTTTATAATTTGATGAAAAAATATAATGTGAATCAATATTCAACATACAGTATTATAAAAGCAGGAATTATTGAACGATTTAATCGAACTTTAAAATCAATGATGTGGAAAGAGTTTTGTTTCCAAGGTTCATACAAATGGGTTGATATGCTAGAAAATTTGATATCAAAATATAACAATACTAAACATAGAACAACTGGTTTAAAACCAATTGATGTAAGTGAGAAACATGAGAAAAAATTATTAAACACTATTTACAATCAAGTTAAAATAACTACACCTGCTCGATGTAAAGTTGGTGATTATGTTCGAATCAGTAAATACAAATCAATATTTGAAAAAGGGTAGCAACCATCTTGGACCACGGAAATATTTAAAATAGTCAAAATACAATCCAAATCTCCGATCACACACTTGTTGCAGGATGAAAATGGACAAGATATTGCAGGTGGCTTTTATGAGTATAAAATTCAACGTACAAAGTATCCTGGTATATATCTAATAGAAAAAATATTACGTAAAGATAAAAATCGATATTATGTTAAATGGTTAGGATTCAATGATAAATTTAATTCTTATATAAATAAGGAGGACTTACTATAATTATAGTGTATATGTTAATTTTATGAAACTGCTATGTAATATTAATTAGTAAATAAATAAAATTCTTACATTAATATTAAAGAATTGTTGTTAAACTGCTATGTAATATTAAGAATAATAAATAAACTAAATTATATTGATGTTTTTAATTATCTCAAATCTGTTGGAAGATTTAATTCAAACTGCAAACATTGTCAAGGTCACCAAATCGGAATCGTGATTTTATTCAACTGCAAATCTGCAGCGGGGTCAATCGAGGTCAAAAAAGTTGCGGTTGCCGGAGTCGTAGCTGTGCTTTCTATCTACTGAATAGCTTTCTTGAATTATATTTTCATATCTAATAATTTTTGTGTCTGTTTATCTATTTCTTTTTTAAAAACTTTCGTATATCTATTATTTCTAGTATAAACAGGAATTTCATCAGTAAGTTGGCACTTTCTTTAGGGAATAAATCTTTGTACTGTTTAATTATTTGAATTAATTGTATTCTTTCATAATTATCTAATTGATCTAAATGTAAATTTTTAATATCTACATTTGTATTATTTTCGCAATTTAAGCTTTCCATTATTGTTTGATTCTTATTAAAATATTATAACTTAAATGTGTTATTCAAAAGTATAATTCCGTCTTTTAAAATATCTATTTTGCTCTTAACGTCTTTAGCGCTTCTAATAAAAAAAAAACATCAAAGTTTTCGTGGAAATTATAAAGATAACCCTTTATCAATTTTCCTTTAAATGGTAACATGATAAATTCATTACCATGCTGTATATAGTATGCATGATTCTTTATGAATATGAAATTTAGATTTATTTTTAAAAACATAATTTTGACTTATTAAAGATTTAGTTGAAACAGTATCACTCAGACAAATATAATTTTGAAGCTTTAAATAAGGTAACTTACTAGTATGATTGCAATTCATCAATTCTCCGCTCCGCTACATTTCTACTCTCGTTTCGTCGAAAAAAAATGTGTTCAACAGTTTCTATTACTTCTTCGTTTACTTGATTATTAAATTAAAGTTTATTTTCTAGATCAGAACTATTTTCTGTCTCAAAATTTTTTTCTACTTCTTGGTTATAAATTTCTTCCGCGACATAATTTCTACTTGGTCCTGAATTTTACAAGAAATAATTATTAGGTTGTCTGTTGGTAAGTCTTGTATTTATATTCATTAGAGTTGGTTTTGGCTGGAATTGACCGTTTTTTACTTGTTGTCTGGGTGAAAACATTCTATAAGATTGATTATTGCGTCTATTTTATTAGTTGGGAGGGAAAGTGTCTATTTTGATTTTCATTAAATTAAAATTGTGGTTTATTATCAGGGAATTGTTGAGGGGTAATATTCGGTAACTTATTAGGAATATTATTTAGCGTACGTTTAAAAACAGGTTTCGAATTTGAATATTCAACATTAAATTTATTACTTAACATATTATATGCTTCATTTAAATCTTTTGGGTTACGAGATAGAATTAGTGACCCAATAGGGTCTTTTAACCCTAATGTAAATACTCTGAGAGCCAATTTAGTTACGTTTATTTTTAATGTCTCTGCAGTAATCGGATTCTTATAGTGTGTATCGATATAAGAGGTATATAAACTTAATAAAAGAGGAAAAAAAATTATAATAATTTAGATATGATTTGCTTCCTTGTTTCAAGCAGGAAATTTCAATTACTAAAGTAAACTCATCTCGTTTATCTAAATAGCTATTTAACAAAGCTTGTTTATTGTCTATTCATCGGTTTTTTGTAATGACAGCTAATTGTTCGGCGGCATGGCCAACAATTTTATTTTTATACTAAACAATAATAATCTATTTTGAAAATGTTCTGGCTGGGCTTAATTATAAAATGTGTTTGAGTTCTTCACAAACAGAAATGAAGTTCGCTAACAATTTAGGTTTTCCGTTAAACTCCGGGATTAATTTGAGGTGAACTTCTTTATGTTCCATTTTTAATTCAATTTACTAATCTATATTATAATATTTTAACAAAGAAAAATACTCTTAAATTTACTTACAGTAGTAGTAGTGTGATGATACAAAATGTAATTTTCATTGAAGTTTCACACTAACTTGTAGCGATGTTAAATTGATGTGGATCTCCTGGTCGGACAATTCCAGTTGAAGATGATGGTGTTGTGATGGCGTGGACCTCCTGAACGGACAGCTCTACTTAGCGGATGATGTGACGTAGACCTGTTGGACGGACAGCTCCACTTAAAAGATGATGTATTATTATAACAGTGTCAACCTCCAAGACGGACAGCTCCACTTCAGAAGATGATACACTAACTTCTTTCAATTTTTATTTTTTTCGACCTTTCAGCCAAAAACTAGTCTCGTTTTTATTTATTTATTTTTTTAAATCACAGGCACTAGCGTTGCTGGTTCTACGTGGAAGTTTACTTGTTTTTTATAAATTTGTTTTACGTTTAAAAAAATATTAATCTTTATTTGGAAATAACAAGTGATATAAAGCAATTGAAGTACGAGGACTAGAATGTATAATTCCTCTTCATAACGTCTTTTATAACATCACACTTATCTAAGTGATAACATAATCTATGATAATTCATTCTAGTTGCATACAATTAATTAATACTTAATATATGAATAAAACAATGAATGTCTTTATTTTTCCATAATATAACTTGCACGTTTGTAGGTATTCGGGTCAAATTTGACCCGACGATACCAGTTGCGAAGTTCTTTAAAACTTACTTCATGATGGATTATGTTGTTATCGGAGGCAAGAAATATACAAAAGGTGCGATTATTTTTAGATAATGAAGATGATAGTGACATTAGTGACGTACATACTATCGATAGTGATTGCGACTGTGATGAAGAATGTACTATATATGAAAATGTAGGTAACACAGTTGAGAATGTTCTTATTGAGGATTTAGAAATTGACACCAGTACAACAGACAACACTGAGTCTGAAAGTGCGAAGGAAGAAGATCGTTCGATTTCATCACCATCAACAACAACGTACGTTTACGGCAAGAATAAAAACAAATGGTCAATACAACCTACATCGCACAAGAAGTTATAATATTATTCTACATCTTCCTGGACTGAAATCTGTTGCTAAAAAATTTGCAGGTTAGAAGTTCTCTGAATTATTGGTCTTTTATGATAATCGATGAAATAATTAACATGATTGTCGATTGTACAAATGAAAAAAACACAGATTTGTATTTTAACTATGGCGAAATAGCTTCATTTGTAGGCTATACTGATATATTTGAAATAAATAGTTTTTTTACTATTGTACCTTTTATTGGTATTTAAATCGAAACAAAGATCCCGAAGGTTTATTTTCCATTGACGGAACTAACAGGGACATTTTTCGAGACACGATATCCCTAAAAAGATTATTGTTTCTATTGGTCGCCTTACGGTTTGACAGTATTTCCACTCGAGATGAAAGAAGGTGCGATAAATTATGTGCCATACGTGACATTTTTGAATCATTTATACAGAACTGTAAAAATTGCTACATTCCTGGTGAATCCCTTATCATAGATGAGATGATTGTAGGCTTTAGAGGTCGATGTACATTTCGTGTATATACACGGCCGTCTTAAGCATATTCTGCGCCGGGGTGCCGGGTGGTCAGCCCGCGCCCCAGCTCTTGTCAACCAAAAAAACGTAATGTAATTTTTAATGTTTCATTTATTTATTTCTCAAAACTCTTAAATTATACAAATAAAACAATAAATTATACAAATTAAAAATAAACATTTTTTTTTTCGGAAACAATACATCAGTAATGTTTTATTTTATATTATTATTTAATAGCTACCATTTTATTCTGATTATTATTATTTATAATATATATTTTAAAAAGGATTCAATTATATAATATATTAAAAATAGAAAAGGCTTCAGAATCCAATGTTTTTATAAAATATTTATTTGTGGACGTTTCGAGCAAAAATATTAGCTCATCTTCAGCACCTTAAAATATAAATACTATAATTATAATATAAAACTAGGAAATTAATCAAAATGTCAAACCGGCTAAACCTGAAGTTGGCCGCAGGACGCTAGGGACTTCTGGGGAAAACGGCAGTTCGAACGGTACAAGTTCGACATAAGAAGCAAGCGGTTTGTTACTTTTTACCATAAAAATACGTTCTATAATAGGTCAGGCATGGTTAGTGGTGTTTATTATTTAAAAAAACATCCGACTTTGCTAACAAAACGTTTTTAAATTATCTTGACATTAAAATAAGCCGTTTTTACCATAAAAATACGTTCTATACTAGGTCAGGCATGGTTAGTGGTGTTTATTATTTTTTTAAAACATCCGACTTTGCTAACAAAACGTTTTTAAATTATCTTGACATTCAAATTTGCCGGGTTTTTCTATGTTCGACTTGTGCCAATTTCACCAAAAGTCACTAGCGACTCACAGCCAACTTCAGGTTTGTCCGTCAACTACGGTTTTACCGTCAAACATTTAAAAAACGTAAAAATATAAAACAATATTTGTAAAATGTCAATAATTACAAAAAAGAAAAAAGATACATATGTAAAATAAAAATAGAAAAAACAAAAAGTTATAAATAATTAAAATAAAATATATAAAAATTAAATTGTTAAATTCCCTAAAAAATTTTGAGCATAATAAATTATGATACGCATCAGTTTTATAATTAATCGAGGTATCATGGTGTAAATTTATATGTAACGTTTCTAAAATAAGTCTATGCTTTTTATTTTCCATAACATCAATAATTTTGGCTTCAGAAAAATTAAAAATATGTTGATATATTCTTTTTTCTAACGGTTGTGAAGTCTCTTCAATGTAATATTTTCCACAAGACCCACATGGAATTTTGTATACAACATTTTTATATTTAGATTTTTCAATTTTGTCCTTAGTTTGTGTATAAAGCGAATTAATATTAGTGAAGTTAGTAGTTATAATTTTAATATCGCAATTACCAATAGTTTTTCTAATTCCTAATATTAATTTGATATCAAAAGCTACAACATAATTATTATTGCAAGCTTCTTGCTTTACCTCGTCATCATCAGGAGACTGGACATATTTTTAATTTTTCTGAAGCCAAAATTATTGATGTTATGGAAAATAAAAAGCATAGACTTATAATTGAAACGTTACATATAAATTTACACCATGATACCTCGAGTAATTATCAAACTGATTCGTATCACAATTAATTATACTCAAATTTTTTTTAGGGAATTTAACAATTTAATTTATATATATTTTATTTTAATTATTTATTATTTTTTGTTTTTTCTATTTTTATTTTTCATATGTATCTTTTTTCTTTTTGTTGTTATTGACATTTTACAAATATTGTTTTATATTTTTACGTTTTTTAAAGGTTTGACATTTTGATTAATTTGCTAGTTTTATATTATAATTATTGTATTTATATTTTAAGGTGCTGATGATGAGCTAATATTTTTACTCGAAACGTCCACAAATAAATATTTTATAAAAACATTGGATTCTGAAGCCTTTTCTTTATTTAACAGATTATTGTTATTATTCTGATCCATTAGCAACTCGAATCTCTCATTTAATTTCGAGATAGCCGTGTCAAGTAAATAAAATAAAAATTTATTTAAAATTTTTTCATTGGGTCTAAAATGGGCTTATCTGTAGCCTCGTAATTAAAATGTCTTTTTCGGGGACGTGGAGGAGCAGTTTCGGTAATTGTTAGGTGTGTAGTAATAAGAGCTATTTTAACTTGTACATTGTGAGCGGTATAACAAATGCCGAAAGCGGTATGAGGTGTGTTTAATAACATAATTTATTATTGGTGTCTATATTTTTATTTTGTGCACGAAACGATACAATGGCGTTGTTATTGAATGACTTAGGGTTTAATGAAATATCGAAATTTCTAGCGCTCGGCCTGTGTGCGCCCCTAGGACTCTGCGCCCGGGTGCGCCCGCACCCCTTGAGCCCCCGGGTAAAGACGGCCCTGTGTATATATAAAGAACAAACCCAACAAGTATGGTTTAAAAATTCACTGCCTTTGTGATGCCAAAACTCATTACCTGTTAAATGCTTTCGTATATATTGGTAAAATAAAAAATCCAGAGGCAAACCTAAAGGAACTGTGTTATTACTAATTGATCCAGTTGCGAACAGCAATAGGAACATCATAGCTGACAACTGATTCATATCCATGGAATTAGTTGATGAATTACGAAAAAAAAGCTAACATACGTCGGCACTATCCGAGAAAATAAAAGGAAAATTTCACAATACATTGTTCCAAATAGACAAACGAAACCAGATACTTCTACATTTGTTTTTACTAAGGACAGAACTTTGGTGTCGTATGTTTCAAAACCAAATATATATGCCCTTTTGCTATCTTCCATATACCATGACAACAAAATAGATGAAGAATCTAAGAAACCTGATATTATTCTATATTATAATTCCACTAAGGGCGGAGATGACGCACTAGATTAGAAGTGTGCCAATTACAACACAGGTCGTAGAACCAGGAGATATATGTAATTTTTTTGTGTTGTATCAAACTGGAACCCAAAGTTCATTGATGCGACAGAATTTTGTTATCGAGTTAGGTCAATCATTGATAGAACAGCACATACGACCACGTTTACTGGAATCAAGACTTCCTCGAAAGCTTTACCCGATCATACGAAGAGTTTTGAAATGCGACGACTCTACCGCGAATCCAAGTGAACCATCTACATCTCAGCCGAAAGTTTCTGAGACAAATCGCGAACTGAAACCTCGAGGAAAACGTCGCAGGAGTTACATTTGTCCATCCAAAAATTATAATAAACATCCTACAACTTGTGACAAGTGTAATAATCACGTATGTAAATTTCACAGTGCTGCTAGATTGATATGTGAAAAATGTCAGGAGTGATTTGTGGACACGTTATTGCAGGTTTTTTTTGACGTGGATTAATTTGCTGTTTTTAATTTTCAAATAAAGTCTGATCATATATACCGGGTGTAACACGAAAAGTGAAACATAGGCGTTCAACATGGCAAATCAGTTTTTCCGTGCGCATTGCTTCCCTAATTATTTTAGGAAAACATGTTTCAAATAAATGTTGTAAAGCATAAAATTCTACATCCGAATCAATAAACAAAATTCATTTTGACTACTTCATAACTGCAGAAATTTAATTTGAAAATTCACGTAATTTCAATTTAATAGTAATAGCCATGGAATTAAAAACAAGAGATGACAAATGCGTAACGTTTTATACGTCAATGTCAGAATAAATTGTCAAAATCATTTTTACGTACTAAATATTTATTTTCTAAATAAAAATTTAATAATAATAAGGCAAAATATTTTTTAGATTTATTATTTAAGAATAATAAAATAATAAACTCGATAAAATATTTAAGGTAGGTTGTTATTTAACAAATTTATTAATGTAACATAAATTTAATTCAATAAAAACATTTTTTTTTATTATTACATTGTTATTTACACCTGGCTTATCCAGCCAACCAGTAAATCTGATATAAGTATAATACATGCGAGAAGCTAATATTTATAATATCACTTCAGTTAATAAATACGTAATATGAAATATAAAAAGTATATTGTTTATGTACATAAGTCAAGAGGTTTATTTCTCTTCAATCTTCTAACTTCGTTTTCATTGTTTAACAGATTTACAGCCAAGTAGTTCGGGTGGTAATTTAGTCTGTTCTGATATCTATTAGCGTATATAGGTATTTGTTCTTATATATACTTAATTTTTAGATCTCTGTGTAGAGTTTCATTGTTGACGTACCATGGTGCATTAGCTATTATTCTTAATATTTTGTTCTGAAATCTTTGAATGATGGCAATGTTGGATTTTTTGGCGCATCCCCATAATTGTATCCCATATGTCCAGATAGGTATAAGTATAATTTTGTACAGGAGAATCTTGTTTTCTAGGGATAGCTTCGAATTCCGGCCTATTAGCCAGTACATGTTTTTTAGTTTTAAGTCCAATTGTTTTCGTTTTTTCTGTACATGTACTTTCCATGTGCCTAGTTTATCTAAATGCATCCCAAGGTATTTAACACTGTCTTGTTTTGGTATTGTATTATTGCTAATTGTGACATCCGGGCAAGTGATTCTTTTTGTTGTAAATGTTACATGTGTACATTTTGTTTCATTAATTTTAATGCGGCATGTTCGTGTCCAATTTTGAATTTCATTGAGTGCATTTTGAATTAGATTGCTTGCATCCCTTGGGTTGGCATGAGAGGCCAGGATTGCCGTGTCATCTGCATATGTTGCTGTTAATGTATTTGGGTTACAAGGTAAATCTGCTGTGTATAGTTGACATAGCACAGGTCCCAACACGCTACCTTGTGATACCCCAGCATCAATTCCATATATTTTTGAGAATGTTCCCTGATTTGTTACTTGAAAAAATCTGTCAGTTAAGTAAGACTTGATGAGAAGGTAGTATTGGCTCGGAAGGTTTTGTTTAATTTTATACAGCAACCCAGTATGCCACACCTTGTCGAAAGCTTGGCTTATGTCCAAAAAAACTCCCGTGCATATTTTTTGCTCTTCAAGATCTTTTTCTATTTTATTCACAACTCTGTGCACTTGTTGGATGGTTGAGTGCTGGTTTCGGAACCCAAATTGGTGATCGGGGATAAGACTATATTCTTCTATAATAGGTTTTAAGCGACGCAGCAGTAGTTTTTCAAGTAGCTTGGAGAGAATTGGTAATAATGATATAGGCCTGTAAGATGATGCCTCGTGAGCTGGTTTATCGGGTTTTTGTATCATTATTATCTGCGCAAATTTCCATTGGATAGGGAAATATTGGAGGCGTATGATGGAGTTAAATATTGTTGTGATAGTAGTTATTGTTCTTAATGGCAGTTCTTTTAGTATTTGAGCGGTTATAAGATCATACCCTGGGCTCTTTTTATTATTTAGGCAGTTGATTTCTGATACGATTTCTTTAGGTGTAAAATGTTTTATTGGACGGGCTAATTTCAGTGGAGTATCAAGGAATTGTTCTATTTCAATTTCTTGAGGACTGATCATGGTGTTTGGTTTAAAGACATATGCCAGATGCTCGGCGAATACTTCAGCTTTTTCCTGACTGCTTCTTGCCCAAGAACCGTCATTTTTCCGAATTGGGGCAATATGTTGTTTCGGCCTCTTTAAGTTTTTAGTTATTTTCCATAAGCTGTAATCTTGTTCTTTATATGGTGACAGTGATTGAAGATGATGTTGGAAATTTTCTTGTTTCAATGCCCGCAGGATGGTTTTTAATTCTTTAAATAATTTATTTACTTTTGTTTTGTCACTTGGATTTCTATATATTTGCCATATTCTTCTTGCCTTCCTCTTTTCTTTTACTAGTTCTTTGATATGTTTAGGATAGTTGGGGATGTTAGTTGTAATCGCTTTGGGTGGTGTGGATAATAGTGCCGCTTCTTGTATATTATTTATTGTTTCTTCAATTAGATTTTCGATTTCTTTTCCTGTGTTTATTCGCCTTGGGATAGTTGTTGATTTATTTAGATGCTCTCTAAATGTTTCCCAGTTGGTATGTTTGTTTGTTAATGTACATTTGCCTTCTTTCTTCATTATTGTTTTACTTAAGGTAAAAATAATTGGGGAGTGATCAGAGTTCAAATCGTGGCTAGATTCTATATCACTATAATTAATTGATATTCCGTTTGTAATAAAGAAATCGAGTAGATCTGGTATTTTATTTTGATCAGTTGGCCAATAAGTTGGCTCACCAGTGCTTTGATGCTCATATTTATTTGAGGTCATTGTATTAACAAGTTGACGTCCTCTAGGATTAATTAATCTGGAGCCCCACCACGTATGCTTAGCGTTACAGTCGCCTCCTGCTATAAATTTGTCAATGAAAACATCAACAAACTAAATATTCTTAAATTGTTAAATTAGATGTTCAAATAGTCCACCGTTTTGAGCTAATCAATGAGTATTCTTTAATTGTCGATTATTTATTTTCTGGCATTCTTGTAATATAGCATTTTTAAGTTCTTCTAAATGGCCCCATAAAAAAAATCGCACGGATTTAAATCTGGCGACCGTGCTGGACAGTTAACTGATCCATTTCGTCTTATCCAGCTTTCGGGAAATACATGGTTTAGATATTCCACAACTTCTCTAGTGCTATGTGCAGGGCAGCCATCATGCTGGAACCACACATTTTCTTTGTTTGTTTCAACAATTTGTGGTCCAACAGCATTAATTAATAAATTCAAATATGATGCTGAATTTATTCGTTGGATGAAGAATGATTTTATCACCAAAAATTCCTGCCCACACATTGACAGAATTACGATATTGTGTCCTCGATTCTACAATATTATGTGGATTATTTTGTGACCAGTACCGATAATTATGACAGTTTGATTCGCCATTCATGGTAAATGTGCATTAATCTGTGAATAAAATACTACTTAAAAATTATCTATTACAATTTGATTTCTCCATCATTATTTCACAGAATGAGGCACGCAGAAAAATCTCGTTCAAAATATTTTGGGGGTTTTGAAATTTAAAAAGAATGTATTTATGTTTTTTGAGAATTCTATGCCCTGGCATAAAATTTATATTTAGTTCTCTGGACATTTCCCGCACACTCATTGTTGGCTCCAGTTCTATTAAAGCAAGAATATTTTCTTCATTGTTATATATTCTTTCATTTATTTCTTTCTTGAAATTTAGTGTTCCTGTCTTTTCAAACGTTACTATAAACCTCTGAATAGTTGCCGTACTAGGAATATGCCAAATAGCGCTAATATAGTCACGAATTAGTCGTAAACTATGGCCAGAATAATGCCATTTAATTATTTGCAACTTTTCTTCATCTGAATAATTATTCATTTTTGATAATCATAAACCCTAATATTGATTTAATATCACAGTTGGTCAAAATAAATACTAATAATTTGACGTATAAAACGATACGCATTTGTTTATCTCTTGTTTTTAATTCCATGGCTATTACTATTAAATTGAAATTCCGTGAATTTTCAAATTTAATTTCTGCAGTTATGAAGTAGTCAAAATGAATTTTGTTTATTGATTCGGATGTAGAATTTTATGCTTTACAATATTTATTTGAAACATTTTTTCCTAAAATAATTAGGGCAGCAATGCGCACGGAAAAACTGATTTGCCATGTTAAACGCCTATGTTTCACTTTTCGTGTTACACCCGGTATAAGTTAGTTTATGATCTAGTCACATAAATATGAAATATTTTATTTGTTGTTGTCAGTTTATGAGGTGAAATAGTAAATTTGTATTTTGATGGCTTACAAAGAAATATTTTCTTACAAATAGCTTTTAATTGTATAAAGACCTTTTATGTGCATCATTAGAACTCATTTAATAATTACATTTCCAAATAGATAATTAGTTAATTATCCGGGTCTAAACTGACCCGAAGATACTATATAGTTACTTAGTTAAATATCACGATACCAGTCATTAAAAAGGCAATAGTTATATATATATATACATATATATATATATATATATATATATATATATATATATATATATATATATATATATATATATATATATTCCGAAGGTATTAATTTTTAATTACAGTAATAGATTTTTATTTGTAATATAATACTGTTGGCAGAGAGCCGGCATAACGTATTCATTAATATTAAAATTTGAAGAAATTTAATAATAAATAAAATATTAGAATACAATACGGATTTATATTATAAGGCAAAATATAAATTGTCCTTGTGTAGCTTTCTTGAAGTAAAAGTAAATGTTTACTACTCGCAACACACTGCTTGATTTTCATCAAAAGTTGGTGTAGATTGACAAATAAAAGTAAAATCGCGGCTGCAATACGCTTTAACTACACCCATACAGGTAGATAACGAATGATGTGATTTTACTTTGACGCGAAAACACATGTATAACTCATACAATATACAGCAATGCATAATGAGTTCGATGGAAAATATAAGTATTACAAAATATATGTTACATATTATTAGTAGCTGTGAATACTGTAATAAACCACGTATTTAAATAATTTAACTGTAACTACTGCTGAAATATTCAAATGTTCCTATATAATACTAGACTTACAACATATATTTTTTGTAATATTGTGCAATTTTTTGCAGGTCTATATAAATCTTAGATCTAAATATTAGCAATTACAGCAACAACAAAATCAGAATCGTTCGTAAAAACAATTCAAGGGGATGCAGTAAGTTAGTTACACCGAAGAAGAAAAACCATGATATAGAAAAATAGAACTGAAAGAATTTGAATTAGAAATTTTACGACGAGCAGTTTACGAATCTGATATAATTAATAAATACGTTCCATCATTGAAGAGTTTAGTGGAAAAATTCAGGGACAAAATATAGTTTAATGGTAGCTGAGAAACCCTACAGTATTTGTTGCAGTTAGGATTTAAATTCAAGAAATGTGTTATATCGAAGAAAAGTGTTGTAGGAAAAATTTGACATTGTGTCCTGAAGAGCAATTATCTAAGAGCAAATAGAGATAATGCAAAGTTGAGGGAGAAACAAAAATACACTTCAATAAAATATATCATAGTTATTGAGTGTCGGAATGTTGACAATCAGCAGAAGAACCAGGTGTATTTCACTCAAATCGTACAGGTCAAAGATACATCATGTCCACATTAGTGAATCATATGGATATTTCCCATTTTATTGTTCCAAACTATTTACAATAATCATGATCGTTGGATTACTATGTTATATGTCCACTTATAGTAAAACTAATAAATATTTTATAGTTATTGTTTTAATTGGGGGTCTTAATTTCAGGTTCTGCTATCAATCTTTTTGGACAAAGAAATGTGTTTTTCTCTAAGTAAAATTATTCTTATATTGATTTGAAAATATCATATTCATATTTTAAATCAAGATATATTAGAACAGCTCCATGTAAGTTTCTCGGAAGTTACAGAAATGTTCTCACATTTAAAATGAAAGCTGGTGTCAACTACCATATTTTTACAATTTTATTAATTTTTATATATATTTCTTTTGCAGTTACAGCATATTAACTATATACACGAATATATGGAATATTTCAATTTTAAGACCTAAAATAAGAAAAATTATCTACAAAAATTTGTCTAAAATCGTTGTGGCCTCTAAGAAGAAAAGTGTAAAATACGTAATTAATCATTTAATATTCATAAAAACTTATATTATTTATCTATCTATTTTATTTCATTTTAAAACAGTATAGTTGAAATTTATCTTCTGTAATAACTTGAACTGTCTCAGCTGTTGATAATTACAAATTTTAAGATGTAAAAATAAACCGCAATTTATAATAACTATGTTAGAGTTCATTATATTTTAATAGTATTTAAAAATTATGAAGGATTGTATTACACACTGTATTGATTAGTTTCTCTTTTACATCAGTGATCCGTAGGATCAAGTATCACGTACAAAGAAGCCAGTTATCTAAAAAACGGCCTATATAAAAGTGAATATTCACAGTACTTGCTCAGTTAGGTGTTTTCCTTTCAGCTGTGAGGTGTTAAATTTAGTGTGACAACAATGGCAGATAAAAATACTGTACTGAATGTTACTATTATTGGCGGTGGACTTGTAAGTTTTATATTAGTTTATAGCTCTCACATTAAATTTTGTGTTATTTTTGAGAAATAATCACAATTTTATAAATAAACAATTAAAAGATTGAACTTTCAAAAAAAATTATAATTAAGTGTAATGGATATCCAAATAATATGCCCCAAATAATTTTTAATTTTTTAAGTAAAACAATGTATGACTTATTACACAGTCCATCCTGTAGATGACATCTTTCTTGAATAAATTGTTTGAATCGTCTTCGAGTTTCGTAAAAAAAACTTGTGTTATCTAGCAGACATTAATTATTCATACATAGTAATATTTTATTAGTGTCTACTAGATCAGATAACACAAGTTATTTATTTATGATATATTCACTCCACATTGTTTTATCTCATGATAAAGGTTTGTTTACATTTATTGTCTAACCATTGCTTTGTGTTGTAATCTATTACAATATCAAGTTGAAGACGGGTAGATTCTTACACCCGAAAAGTTTGATGTTTATAATAAAATCTTTAACAAAAGCATCCCTTAGCTTTGTTTTATTAATAAAAATAATTTTGGATGCAACTATATTTCATATATTATAAAATATAAAAACAAATGTTTTAAATATTTAAAACATGCGATATCGCAGTACTACAAAATTAAATTAGGGAAATTAAACCGAAAAGTTTACAATATTGAATTCGAAAATTAAATATCTGAATCTCATAAAAAAGTTAAATATTTATGCATAATCAACTGAATTACTATTTATTAGTCATATTAATTTAAATTAAATAATTTTTTAAATATGATATACGCATATAAATAAATTTTCTAATTTAATTTTTGTAAAATCTAGCTTAAATAAATCAAATCTTAATTAAATTGATCACTTCTTCTGATGGCACTACAGCCCAAATCGGGCCTAGACCTACCGGGTAAACCGAGCCGCAGTTTTTACACTGCCGTAATGCCGGTTTTCGTAGTCAAATGCTACATTATTTAAGGCGAATAAATGACTAGCTTATAGGGCCCGAGTGTAAGGAATATATGTAACTGTATTTTTATATTTTACGACAAATCACACAATGTCGGCTGGCGGATTCGAACTGACGAATCTTGGTTCGGGTGACATCACAGTATGTTAAGAGATGTGCCTTAACACGCTCGGCCACCGCGCCTGAAAAATTAAATTGATAATTATTTTACTAAAACCTTATTAAAAGTGTCATGCAACTCTAGGTCATTTTACGCTCTTAATACACAAATAACTATTGTATATTAAGAGCGTAAAGTGATTCTTTACTCGAACACGGTAATTGCAGCGCGAGCCGAAGGCGAGAGCTGCAATAGTGCAAGACAGTTTACGCTCGTGATACACACATAATTTTTTCTACGATTGCATCTTAAAATTCTTAAAAAACGTATGCGTACTGAAAATAAATTCGTTCGCTTAACTGTCAATATGACAAGTTTCTGTTTTGTTTGTATCCCTGGTAACTATTGAAATAAGCTCGCATTTAACATCTTTTTCGCGCGTTGCCAGTGGAGACGCGCAAAAAAGATATTTTTCGATTGTTCCACAGAAAACGTCAACTTTACGATGACAAATGAGAGCGTAATTGTCAACTTTTCATAGCAATCGTACAAAAAATATATTTTCAAACAAAACTTTTATAAAATTAAAAACTACTAAAATAACATTATTTTCATCAAAAACACATTTTTAAACAAACCTTTTATAAAAAGAAAAACTACTAATCCTAAAAACAACTGATTATTAAATGCTGTTATAAATGTTCCATTGAAAAGTTGTGTTTTCTGTCACTTAACATATTCTTGTAAGCTGAGAAACTTCTTTGCACGTCGACACTTGTAATTAGTGCAAATTTGAATTTTGTAATAATACCGGGATCCATAATAAAATTGGGTACATGTTTACCATTTAAAATTATAGCAATTTTTTGTAAATTGTCGATTCCTTCATTTTTACGCAGAACGTCGTTTAACTTATTTTTAATTATTGGACCAATATGCCCAGGTACAATGTACGTGTTATCTTTAAAATTTTTATTGATCTGCACTGCAGTAACTAAAGGCAAATTCTGATTCTCAACTGATTTTATTGATCCACTTACATAATTGTAATTGGTTTTAATAAATGCCAAATTATTTTGTAATTCTACTTCTTTTAATACGGCCTGACAATCTTGAATTGTTTCACTAGCTGTTGCTAGTAAATAGTGGCATCTAACCATGTTCCCCATCTTGTTAGAACTGGTTCCGGGGGTAATGAGGTATTTGGCAATCTATCTCTAAACATATCTACCCTTAAAGGAGCTTTAACAAATATTTGTTTGGCAGTTACAGTATAAGTCCGTGCGTTAAGCACGTGCAATTAATTAAATTTAAAAAAAAAATCATATACTTGCAGCTTTTATCATGTATGCCGCTGCATCTGAGCGGTACCGGCTCCGGCAAGAAAAATTGGGTCAATTCGTGGTGAATAAATTGTGTTTTTGTATTATTATTTGATTTACTTAATTCTTTTTGACGAATCTTTATTATTTAATATTCCGATTATTAAATTTGTCACGTATCGTCCGCATACATCTGTAGTTTCGTCTACACATATCCATATATATAAAGTTATTTTCAATAATATTTCTTATTTCGTGAATAACTTCTTTGTACACTGAACTAAGGCTTTTTTTTAAGGAGATGGCTTTCATCAGGAATGTGCAATGCGCAATTTGTTTCTAAAAACGTTTTGAAATATGTGTTTTGCAATTTATAAATGGGTATATTTGCTTTTATCAAAGCTTTGCAAAGATTAAAATTTTGATTGTTCCGTATAGCTGGAAGTAGATGCCATAGATTTCATAGATGTGCCAATAGTTTGTTGTTTATTAGTTTGAGTTTTATTTAATTTACATTTTCCTTGGTGCAAATGACGTTTACACATTTATTTATTTATTTATTTATTTATGTTACGCTGTACAACAGGAACTTAATCCCAATTACAGTACAGGATCCGCACTCACCGAGCCGCAGTGTGGTAGTTTATATAATTTTTAGCTTGAGTGAGATTCGAACTCGGGATCTTCGGATTCGAATTCCATATTGCTATCCACACCACCGTACTGACGGAATAACATGCTGATTTATATAGTATTTCTCGTCACAATTAATCTGTTAAATGAAATTAACGTCAACACAATAATTCTAATTGTAATTGCAAATAAAACTTACGATTTTTGAACACGCTTGGCAAATAATTGTTTGCGTTCGTATTTTAATTCCTTGTATTCTTTGATCCATTCCTCTATGGTAGATTTTGGTTTTGGCATTGTACTATGACGTTTAAATTTTATTAAATATTATCACCCCGCAAGATGTGTTGAGAAAAAATATTACAATTGCACGTTTAGCGGGAATGTTTCCAAATATATTCCAGAATGATATATTAGTGGAATTAGACCAAGAATATCAAATTCACATATGATTTGCAAAATTTAGATGTCAAAGAGTTTAAATGTTCAGAAATTAAATTTGTTGATAATACGCGAATCTTTCCAAATTTATGCAAATTTATGAATGAAATAAATATTTTCTCAAATAAATTTGAACAAAACTTAAATTTGCAATGGCTAAATAACCGATACATTAATAGGTTGTTGATATAAAGAATATAGCATAATTTAAATTTTGGGTCTCGTGTATATGTATGTAAATTAAATATTGATTTATTTAATATTTAATAAAAAAAATCTTTATTAATTTTTTGTTGCACTACAATGACATGTACGTATGCATTCAAGAAGTTACAAGAGCAAGTGAACAATCTTATCTTATGAGACGTGCTATTTATCCTATTTCTAACATGATGGAAAACTACTGGGTGTTTGGCTGATGCAGCAAGTCACAACTTACAATGTTTGTGAAATACTTTCAAGGCCTTACATAATTCCTCCCTTCTAAAATTTTACAATACTTGTAAGGTGTTATTCCATTGTCTCTAAATTACTTAATTTATTATTTAATACATTCTTTTTTGATTTCAATAGGTTTTTACATTTATTCTTAAATTTATACCATATCATAAACAATACAATAATTACAATAATACAATATAATATATAAGAATGATGGTTATTATTTATTTGTAATTCTTTTATTTGTGGAACATTTTCGGTTTTTATATCTACTCACTTTATTTCTTTCAATTTATTCTGATTAATTATTTTCAAATTGTTGAAGGAGTCGAAATTTTCGAATTGTATTGTTTTTGTAATTTTCTTGAATTAAATTTAAAGTTTCCATTAGTTTTTACATTTATTCTTAAATTTATAACATATCATAAACAATACAATAATTACAATAATACAATATAATATATAAGAATGATGGTTATTATTTATTTGTAATTCTTTTAATTGTGGAACATTTTCGGTTTTTATATCTACTGATTTTATTTCTTTCAAGTTATTCTGATTAATTATTGTCAAATTGTTGAAGGAGTCGAAATTTTCGAATTGTATTTTTGTATGTTTTCAATAGTTTTCATAAAAATATACAATTTACGTCAGAATTAGGAATCAACGATCAAATTTCGTTCCTAGACGTCTTTTAACAATGATAACGCTATCTCCACTAAAATCCTACATCGTCAACAAGATATTTAAATTACAATTCAAATCATCCAATTCATCAAAAACTTAATATTGCCACTAACAAAAAAAGTCGAGCGCTTCAACTCACATCCAGTACTTGTTACTCAGAAATAAATAACACAGTTAAAAATTTATTAAAAGCTGATAACTTTCCCAATAAAGCAATGAATAAAATTTTAAATGATACAAAAGGAGAGTCCATTGACATAAGAAATAATAAAAGTGAAATAAAATACGTTTAACTCTTAAAATAAAAAACTATATAAAGAAAAATGTGAATTGACCATAGCTTACAAACAATATAAAACAGTTAATGATTAATATAGTGAAATCATAGATAAAGCTAAAAAAGAATTTAATTCTAACTTAATTTTTAAAATACCGTGTTCACAATGCAACAAACAATGTATAGGCCAAACAAAAAGATATTTAAAAATTAGATTAACAGAACATAAAAGAAATTGTGAAAACAAAGAAAAATAAAACTATAAAATGTGCCTTAATGGAACACTCAAGAACTAACAACATCAGTTCGATTTCGACAACACAAAAATATTGAACAAAAAATGGGAATTTTTTTTTTTTAAATAAAAGATTTAACTATAGAGATGCTATATATAAAGTCAGATAAAAACAACATTAATGCACAGACGGACATAGAAAACTTAAGCAATATTTATTGCAATTTAATTTAAAAAATCAGTGTGTGTAATTATAGTTCCCACAATACATTTTTGTATTTTATTTTGCATAACTACATTTTATCATTCTCTTTTAATTCGTTTTTATTTATACTTAAAAATTTGTTAATTTTTACTTTTTTTAATAAAAATTATGCCTTCTAATTGTAGCGTACGACAAGGTAAAATTGAAAATAATCAAGATGGTTTTGCTCCTTCGTCGTCTTCGGTATTGTATTTAATTATTACTTCCTTTTTTTATTTATCAAACGAAAGAATATGTTTTAAAAAAATCAAATAAATGTTATACTATCAAAAATATTATATATAAAAAACGAAGAAATCAAGCGCATTGTCATTACCTGCGAAAACCGGTCAAGACATACGAAACGCGTGGCATCTCTCTTTCGCGTTCGCTGTTGAGAGAGAGAGAAAAGGAAGCACTATTCCGTTATTCAACTGAAGTGGGCTATAGAATGTTAGGCTGACTTCGATCTGTTTGCACAAATCGTTCATATTTTTTGTAAAAGAAGTATTAATTTTTGGAATTTGATTTTCTAAATAATTATGAATATAAGTTATTATATTTATATAGTTTTGGAATAATGTCTTTTGATCAGAGATTTGTTCTAATAGAATAGATTTTAATTTCGATACTTTTATGAATTCTTAATATATGGGGGTAATATTATAATTGAAATATATAATTTATTCTGAGGGTTTCAATTTACATTGTCCTAAATCGGCCAGGTAGAATCCGTTATTTTGTGAGATATTTATCAATTGAGCTACGCATCTGAAACGTTTTGTTGTTTTAATCTATTTATCCGAATGTTTTTCATGCCTAGTTGCTTTTAATTTTTACTTTTCCTAATGTTGAGTCATATTCTCTTATTTGTATTCTCTCAAATAATGGGTTTCTAAATTTCTTTAATAATCTATTATTCTTTTTAACAGACATTTCTCTTGGTATCTTGTAAGGGGTTATAGTTTTTTTTATGCCTTTTTGCTTTTCTGTATCAATTTTTGTTTTAGTGATTTCAAACAACCCAGTTCGTTCGTCTTTATATTGTTGGATTAATTTTTCATTTATGAGGGGAATAATTTTGTCATTTTTTTCAAACAATGTTTCGTTAGGGGTAAACTTTGTAATAGAGTGTTTTTTTATATTATTATGGGCTAATATAACTGATTCTAATTTTTGTTTTTCTTAAATTATTTAAATGTTCATTTGGGTATTATTATTTTGTTTTACTATTTCTGGATAATTATCTAATTTTCTTTCTTTTCTCTGTATTTTAACGATATTTTTTACAAACTCAATTTGTATGTTTAAATCTTTAAATGCTTCTATGCCTAGGAATAAGTTATATTCTTTGTGAAAATTGTGGACAGTACTGGAATTTTATTTCATTTTATTATAACATATTCGCTTGTTGTAGTTTTTCCGTTTACGGTTTTAAAAGTGCATTTCTCGTAATACGTTTTCATATTTTTTATTTTGACTAATTCTGAGGTTATTAAATTTATACTAGAACCTGTATCAAAGAGAATAATATAATTTTGAATTTTTAACGACGGTAAGTGATAGGTCATGCTTGACATTACGTGTTTGGTTTGTCTTCGCCGTTTATCTCTAAAAAGAATCTTCTTCTACTTCGATTTCGTCTTCGTGTTCGTGGTCAAATTGTTCTGATATTTCTGTGTCGTTAGTTTCGTCAAGATTATAATTTTGCCTAATTGTTTGCGTTGACATAGGTTGTGTTATGCGAGTCTGTTGTGTCATGGGTCGTGGTTGGAAATTACGTTTTGTTTTGTTTTTTTTTTTAAATTTTGTCTTGGTGCGAATTGTGTTGTTTGTTTATTAGCTGTGTTAAATGATATGGGTTTTGACGGGAATTGTTGACCAGGAATTTTTTTTGGGGGTATATTAAATGAAAAATTTGGTTTTTCTGTTAACATTGGTGATTGATGTATAAAATTAAATTCATTTCGTAAGAGGATTTCGCATTCTTCTAGAGATTTAGGTTGTTTTACGATAAAAGATCCTCGTATAGTAGTTGGTAATAGTGAAATAAAATGTTACTATTAATTTTTGATTTTCTTTAATTATTGCATTTTTCTGCAGTTGGTTATATTCTGTTAAAAGGATTTTTGATTTATATTGTGCAAATTTTTGTGAGATAAGCTCTAAAGTTTTATCTGAACTAATTTTATTTCTAATTTGTAATATTTCTAGTAAGATAGTTTCTGCCGTACTTTTGTCACAGAAATTATTTGTTAAGTACGTTTTTAATTCACTCCAAGTTGTGAATTTATTTTCCGCTAATAATTCGGCGGCTTTGTTAGTGAGTTTATTTTTTATTAAACCGAACATACTCGTATATGTTTGTTGGATATTACTGTACATCGTCTACAGCGGATATAAAATTGTTAAGAATTTCCATCATATGGAGGAATAATTTCTGATAGATTTTTAAGTTTTGATAACGTTCTGGTAGTCATTATTAAATTTGAACTATTTAATCTACTTGGTCTCAACGAATTTATCTTTATATGATTGATTTGAGTATATTCTACTTCTGAATCTGAGTTTGAATTTAGATATTCTGATTCTGATGAACTACTACTATTCATTAATTTGTACTCGTATGTTGAGACTGAGCCGGTCTCTCGATACTTTTATTACTAGTCTTTGCTAGAAGTATCCCTTTGTGTAATAATTTTATAAATTTGTTAGTTAATATCAATAACTTACAATGGTAGTAATAATACAATTGTGGATAGATGCTTTACGGACATCACCGGGTTCTTCTCTTCGTCTTGTTTTCTTGTGATTCTTCAGGAGGACAGCAGATGTTTTCGGGCGACGTGGACCAGTTGCGGAACAGTAAGTTCTTCTCGTACGAGGAGGACGTGATCTCGTAATGGAACAGCAAGTTGTCGGTCTGGTGTCTTCTCTTAAAGATGGACCGTGGTTAGGCCTTGGTGGGCTTAGGTTGAAGCCGGTTATTTATTGGTTTATTCAGAGTAAAGAATTCAAATTCACCACACAATGGATTTTTGTGTTTCTCTGAATCCTATCAGGACTGCGCCAATTAAATATTGATTTATTTAATATTTAATAAAAAAAATCTTTATTAATTTTTTGTTGCACTACAATGACATGTACGGCTGCATTCAAGAAGTTACAAGAGCAAGTGAACAATCTTATCATATTATCATATATATTGCTGCAACAAAATTGACGATTTTTAAGTTATTTTAAGTTCATACAATGACAAAATGAAGATAGTAGACACTTTGAAAACCGATTATAATTTAAAATTAAAAGTTCGTGATCTTGAACAAATATCAAGACTTAATAATAACATATACTGGTATACCTGAAAAGGTTAATGAAAATTTAGGAAATTTTTTATCAATAATAAGTAAAAAAATTGAATATCTAATAAGTGAAAATGATATAGATGCAATTCATCGTGTTGCACCAGTCAAATAAGATGCAACTAGGCCGAAAAATATTATTTTTCTACGATTGCTATGAAAAGTTGACAATTACGCTCTCATTTATCATCGTAAAGTTCACGTTTTCTGTGGAACAATCGAAAAATATCTTTTTTGCGCGTCTCCAATGGTAACGCGCGAAAAAGACGTTAAATGTGGGCGTTTTCAATGGCAACGCGCGAAAAAGCTATTAAATGTGCGCTTATTTTAATAGTTACCAGGGATACAAACAAAACAGAAACTTGTCATATTGCCAGTTGACAGAACGAATTTATTTTCAGAACGCATACGTTTTTTAATAATTTTCAGACGCAATCGAAGAAAAAATTATGTGTCTATCACGAGCGTAAAGTCTTTGTTCCTCTTACACTATTGCAGCTCTCGCCTTCGGCTCGCGCTGCAATTACCGTGTTCGAGTAACAAAGAATCACTTTACGCTCTTAATACACAAATAACTATATCAGATTTATTTCACGTTTAAAGCGAGATAACTTCGTAGCTAGTGCAAGAAAAAATAAAAACTTAAAAACTGACAATTTTGGATTTCCAGAATCTAAGGACGTCTATATCAATGATCATCTTTCCCCGGATAACAAAATATTATTAAAACTAACGAAATCGGTTGCTAAGAATAAAAATTATATATTTGTATGGGTTAAAGTGTTTAAAAATTTTGTGCGTAAAAATAATCATAATAAAATCTGATACGGACCTAGTCAAAATTAATTAAAATAAATATATTAAACAATTCTATATATAATTTTTGTTTCTCAGTGGAATTAAAAATATATTATCAGAATAAGCGTGGTATTAAAACTAAATTAAAATACATTTATAATGAACTCTCGTTAAATAACTACGACATATTACTTCTTCCTGAAACATGGCTTAAGGTGGGGTTTCGAAACGAAGCTTATGATTACATCCGCTGTATGCTCTCTGTCGGCGCCACCCGTACTTTACAAAGCGCGGCATCGCGTACATGTGTACTGTGAGTCAAATAAATAGAGCCATAGCCACCTTACCAATATTTGGCATTAACGCTTGTAATGACGTCACACGGTCTACGTATACTATCAACTATCAAGTTGCGTGCTGTTATGAAGCGATATAGGTATCATATATAATAATGTCTAGATTTAGAATGAGTGAATATTGTGCGTAGTACAGTTTATATTATATTTATTGTTACACAACTGTTACAAACACATTATTTTAAACATAAGTATCAAGTGTAATACGTGTACTCGTATTATGATCTAAATTGAACAATCATGAAAATCAATTTTACCTTACTTACATATTTACTAATAATAACATTTTTTTAGCCGTGTTTATAATCATTTAAACTTTTTACAATAATATTTTTAATTTCCGTTTTGTAATATATTTAGAAATTGACATTTTATAATATCTAGCTTTCGTATAATTATTAAGCAATATATTTGAGGTTGTTGAAATTATAATGTGTAAAATTTTAGAGTGATTATTTTCACTAGATAAACAATGTTTTTGTATTATATATAATTCACTGTAAAATCTGAAATTACACCTTTTTCGAAATACGCGATTTACCCATAGAAAATGGATATTTATTTATTTATGTTACGCTGTACAACAGAACATCTAATTCCAATTACAGTACAGGGTCCGCACTCACCGAGCCGCAGTGTGATAGTTTATATAATTTTTAGCTTGAGTGCGATTCGAACTCGGGATCTCCGGATTCGAATTCCGTATCGCTATTCACACCACCGTACTGATAGATAAAAGAAACAGATAGCTATAGTTCCCTAGGAGTAAAACTTACTTCGGACGGAAGAGACGACACAGACATCAGAAATAAATAAAGGACAAATAGCCACAGCAAAATTACACTCTCTTCTATGGACTAATACCATAATAAAACATAGGAAACAACGACTATACAAAAGTCTTGTAGAGAGCTGCAGCATTTATGAGGGTATATTTGATGCTGTTTGTGATATGAACAAATACTATATTTATCGTAGACCGTAATGATCCCAATAAATCTCAAGGTGGTGGTGTGATGATATTAATATCTAAAAAATATAAATCTAGAGTTCAAAATAAATGGAATTCATCTGCCGAAGACTTGTGGGCGACTGTTTACGTTAATAACAATAAAAAAGTACATTTATGCTGTGTATATATTCCCCCCTCATCGTGCCCAAGTATATATGAAGATCATTTTAAAAAACTATGCGACGCCAATCTCCAACATCCAGATGACATATTTTGTATTGCGGGTGACTACAACTTACCTAACCTAGGATGGTCATTGAATAATAATAACAATTTTGATCCCATTCCATACTCACGAAATTTAATTTTAAGTAATCTAATAAATACGTTAAACTTATGTAACGTGTATCAATATAATGGTATTACTAACTGTAATAATTTTTTTTAGATCTAATATTATGTTCACTATATTGCAAAATAACTACCACAGAATTTCCAATTAGCACAGTTGATGTATACCATCCACCATTAATTTCAGAATTATACTTGTCTCAATTTTTATCCCTCAGTAATAATAATAATTGTAAAAATTTTAATTTTTTTATAAGAAATTATGAAGAATTGATATACAAATTATGCTGCATAAATTGGAATATTCGTATTTATATTTTCAAAGGGTAATGATAATATTGATTCTTTTTATGGTATACTTCTATGTTTATTTGACATGTATGTTCCGAGAAAGGATTGCTAAAGGTCTTCCTATCCTATATGGTTTAGCAAACCTCTAATTAAAAGCATAAAAGAAAAGAATAAATTCCATTCCAAATGGAAAAAATATAAAAATATTTGCGATTACAATTCTTTCAGTGCTTCTTCGTAAAAGAGTTAAATTATTGATTAAAAGTAATTACAAAGAATATATACCAAAAATAGAGAACAACATTAAAAAAAAATTCAAAAGCGTTCTGGAATTATACTAAAACTCTCAAAAAAATTAGAGATGGGCGAATATCAAATTTCTCGAATTCGAATATCGAATACGAATATTAATCAGATCTCGAATATTCGAGGTACTCGAATATTCGAATAGTCCTAAAAGTTAATTTATTTATTATTAATAATTATTTAATTATGCCCTTTTCATTATTTGAATGAAATTGTTACGATAAAATAAAATTAAAATTAAAAGTACAAACAAAAAAGAAAGACGAAAACTTCAAATTTAAGGTGAAACGTATGGGCTGATGTTGGCGAAAAACAAATTTGAAATATAATATCTTTGTTATTAATAACTTCAAAGTATTGTAATAGCTTTAAGTTTATGAACAAATGATAAAGAAAAAATTGAGGTCAACATATAGCGCGATATTCGAGGTATTCTAATGTTCGCTATACTGACGTTAATATTCGAAAATCTCGAATATCGAATAATGTCAATATTCGCGGCATTCGACTATTCGCCCATCTCTAAAAAAAATAATTCTCTTCCTAGTGTAATTACTTACAACAATAAAGAAACAACAGATGGAAATATTATTTGCAATCTTTTTGCGGAACATTTTGAATCGGTTTATGTAAATAACCAGACTTTTCAGGATGATCTAATTAGAAATAATATGAGTAACATAAATACCAACATAAACATACGCACTTTATTAATAACCAAGGATGAAATTTTATTCAGGCTACAAAATTTAGATGTTTCTAAAGGATGTGGTCCTCATGGAATTTCTCCTCGATTTATTCGAACATTTTATTTAGTAGATCCATTGTTTATAATTTTCAATCATTCTTTAAAAACTGGTGTGTATCCAAGCGAATGGAAAATCTCTCATGTAACACCTATATTTAAGTCTGGTAATTTAAATAATGCTTCAAATTATAGACCTATATCTATTATGTCTACATTTGCAAAAATATTAGAGGCTATTGTTACAGACAAATTGAAAAGTGATTTAATTAATTATATTATACCTGAAGAAAACGGTTTTTGTGAAAGGAAATCGGTACTAACCAATCTCGTACCCTTTACTGAATTTATTTGTTCAAATTTAGATAAACGTACTTAAGTTGATGTCATATATACCGACTTCAGTAAGGCGTTCGATTGTGTTAGTCCGATATCTTATTATTTAAATTAGTTTACATTGGTATTCATGGATCTCTTTTGAGATGGATTCAATCCTATATTAAAAATAGGTCACAACTAGTTGTATGTAATGGTTTTAAATCTGGGCCTATAGTGGTAACATCCGGAGTATCGCAAGGATCACACTTAGGCCCCTTGCTTTTCAACCTATAACATATATAAATGATATCTCAGTGAGCTTAAAAATAGTGAATATTTATTGTTTGCAGTTAATCAAATTAATGTAAAAAATGTAATGTTGTAAGTTTCACTAGAAACAAAAAGAAAATACATAGCAATTATGACATAAATGGTATCTACATTGAACGTAAAACATCGACTGGAGATCTCGGGATTATGTATGATTTAAAGCTACTTTTTAATGAACATGTTGATTTTATTGTTTCAAAAGCGTATAAACTTCTTGGGTTTATACTACGAATAGCTTCCCTCTTTACAAAACCTGAATCATATATTATACTATATAATGCTACTGTACGATGTCAACTTGAATACCTAACATGTATTTCGAATCCATTTTATTACAAAAATGTAAAAATGATTGAGGCAATTCAGAAGAAATTTGTTTATGTACTATGTAATAAATTTAATTTACCTCAAATTGATTACAGCACCACTTTAAAATGTCTCAATATGATATCTTTAGAAAACAGAAGAATTATTAACGATATGATGTTCCTCTATAAAGCAATTAATTTTATTATTGATAATCAACTTTTCATACATTTATTAAATTACAATGTACCAAGCAAAGTCACTACATCACACTTTTTATTTAAAATATGTAACTGCAGTACTAACTGTTATAAAAATTATCCTATTAATAGAGCCATGTTAACTTATAACACAGTTTTTCAACAACTGGACATTTTCTTCCTTAATAAAAATATATTTATAACTCTATTAATAGAAGAGTTTTGTAACTAAAACTTAACAGTGTTACTATTAATTAATATATAGTTTAACATCTAAATTTTTATTTATGTAATTGTGTAAACCCATTATTGGTCTTTGGACTGTTAGTTTCCTGAATAGAAAATAAAATAAAATAAAAAAATAATTATTCATTTCTAGATAACATTAAGATAAAAATTGAAAATAAAAGAAAATCTTTACCTAAAAAGCAGGCACCTTTATATACAGTTTGCAGATTGCAGTCATAAATCCTAAACTCTTATATGTTTCGCAGATACATTATATAGCTCAAAGAAATAATTCGAACATACATAACAATACTATCTAGCCCGGCCTCCAAAATGTTAATTAAATTTTAAATAAATATTTTGAAATTTTCTTTTTCCAATAATATAGGTAAACTAGTGATGCCAGGAAATTTATTTTTTTTGAGATCTGGAATAATCGAAAATTTTGAGGCAATAGTAGTATCATTCTTGTCTCGAATTTTTAAACCAAGACGATAAAATAAGACTAAAATTAAGATTCGAGATCTTCAAATATATCAAATACATGAACAGTTAATAATATAAGTATAGGTTATTTCAAATGAGAAACAAGATTTTATTCTATTTTATCTGCTCTTGTAGACAACAGGATATTTACAGCAATTACACAATTAAAGTACAGGGGTAGAGGATCAATGGTTTATAATAGAGATGGGCGAATATCACCGGCGAATAGTCGAATGCCGCGAATATTGACATTATTCGATATTCGAGATTTTCGAATATTAACGTCAGTATAGCGAACAATCGAATACCTCGAATATCGCGCCATATGTTGACCTCAATTTTTTACTATGTTTTTCTTTATCATTTGTACATAAACTTAATTAGACAGAGATGTCGAATATATAATTCATAAACTTAAAGTTATTACAATACTTTGAAGTTATTAGTAACAAAGATATTTTGTTTCAAAACCATGAAGACGTACCATATTTTATTTTTAACCCGTACGTTTCACCTTAAATTTAAAGTTTTCGTCTTTTTCTTTTTTGTTTGTAGGTACTTTTTGATTTAATTTTAATTTATCTTAACAATTTCATTCAAATAATGAAAAGGACATAATTAAATATATATTAATAATAAATAAATTAACTTTTAGGAGTATTCGAATATTCGAGTACCTCGAATATTCGAGATCTGATTAATATTCGTATTCGATATTCGAATTCGAGAAATTTGATATTCGCCCATCTCTAGTTCATAATGATTTCCAAGATGCAAGGACGGAGTTTTTTGTTTTTTAAAATTCACGCTTGTTAAGCAATTATTCTTACTTCTGAAAACTGCTCGTACGATATCATATAAATCATTAAACAAACGAAATACGTGTGAAAAATTAAAATGAATAACGTAGGTAGATCTAAAGCTATCACAAACAAAGTCAGTGACGTAGAACTATTTTCCAACCAATAGATGAACGAGGATAATTAATATATATTATTTAAATGTAGCACTATTTTGCTATCTGCAAAGATAAATAGGTACGTTTGCTCGTATCTGCTCCGCTGCAAATCATGCATCAACTCTATCGAGACAAGAGTATACATAATATCGTCTCAAATTTTAGAAACAAGACGAAAAATAAATATTTCTAGTCTCGTGGCATCACTAAAAATTCCTATACACGGTTTATGTACTGTGTGCGTAAGTAGGAAAATATGTCTCGCTTCTGTATTTAAGCTAATATGAGATCCATTGATTACTTGATAATTGCTCATATATATTTAATATTTCAAATATTTGACAAATTAATTTCTAAAAATTATAATTATAATAAATAAATATATCAACACGCCTTTTACCCATTACTGGATGTGGCACTCTGCCTGAGCAGATATACCAGCCGTCAAATCACAGCCCCCAAAGATATTTGGAGGGGGAGCCACAGGGATAGATTTAAATTGGTGAAGATTGTTTGTCGACTGTGGGGATCGAACCAAGGTTCTCAAGATCCATAGGCCGACTCGATACCACTGAGCATTAATAATTTATATGCTTTCTACAATTCCAAATTGATTTTTTTTGTTATTTACGAAATACGCAATCCACCACTGCTAACTGTTTCGTTTGAAGAGATAGGAACTTGGGATAGTGCCATTTTCGTAACAATTGTAAGTAAAAATTAAATAAGTAAGTTATAATCAAAAATAACATTTTTTATGAAAAGTCATGTAATACCATCTGATATATAAGAGATCAAGTTACTTGTTTACTGTTTAAATTGATAACGTATTGTTACATATTTGTATATTTAAAGAAAAATAGATAGTAGTTTTTTTATTGATTATTTTTATTGATTACAACTGGCAAGTTCATGCCAATTAACAAATGGAATATATTATAGACATGAAAAGGAGTTCTCATTAGTAGCTCTTTATTTACATTTATTGTGCTTAATATATTTATTAACTACATTATTTAGTTAAGTTATTAGATCAAGTGGCTTTGTTCCTGTTAGTCTTCGGATTTTTTTGCTTTTGTCAAGTAGGTTCATCGCTAAGTAGGTGGAATATTGCTTTATCCCAGGTCTGAGTGCAAGCTACGATTTTTTACGTACCCAGCTACGCTTGTGATTATGCGAAGGGCAATATCTTTGGTTGGTTTGTACAGTGAGTCTTCTTCAGTATTTTGCTCTTCTTTCGTATTTTGCTCTTCTTTGGTCGTACATCTTCTTCTTAGATCCTTTCTCTTTACTCATTTGTTAACTATTCTCTTTATGTCTAATCTTGACGACATGTTACAACAATTTTTTCGTCTAGTTTGGTAAAAATTCGCAAATTGCTACCAACATTTGTAAAAGAGAAAAAATGTACACACTACCGATAAAATTGATGAAATATAATTAAAAAGACTTCACTAATGATGTATGATTTTTTATTTTACATATTTATATATTTACAACATGACACTTATACACTGCCAGTACTATCTTGAATTCAAAGTCTACTACCTCATGAACCTTTAACTGAATAATTTATAACTGACTTAACACTATTATATATCTAATTACAAAAGTACTAAATTAGCAAAGAATAGTGAATATCATAAAAATTCTACTATGAATAACTCTCTTCATTTCAACACATCCTAATTATTTAATTGTATTCACTAGAAATGTGCTTACTTTGAATTATTAAATGGGCATTAGACTTATTCTGTATAAGTTATAAAATTTTGTTGTCCTAGATACGAGATATGTTAGAAAAATAATGAGACTGGCAACACTGCGCGCGAACTGGCAACGCTGTGTTGTTTTCCTTCACTAGGCATGTGTATCAATCCCCTCCGGTTGATTTGTCCGAGTTTCAACTCTGTACAGTCAACATGTGATTTTTGAGAGCGCTATCAGTAAAATTGTGTTTTTGTTGTGTGTTACGCAAAATGGAACAGCGGAATTTGGAGCAACGTTGTGCCATTACGTTTTGTGTTAAGCTTGGGTAATCCGCGAGTGTGACCTTCAAAAAGTTGAAACAGGCCTATGGGGAACATTCCTTATCAAGAGCCCAAGTTTTTTGCTGAACTAAAAATATTTTTTTAAGACCGAGATCACATTAAAGGTGAACCTCGTTCAGAAAGGCCTTTAACTTAAAAAACCGAAGAAAACGTCGAACGTGTGAAGGATCTTGTGATATTTTACAAAGATGTCCTTGAAAGGCTCAGAAAAAGGGGGCCATTGCAGACAAGTGGATACTCCATCATGAAAACGCACAACATAATACGGCAATCTCTATCACGGAATTTTGACTTCAAAAGGCATCCCTGTGGTTCCCAGCCCCCACCCCTATTCACCATATAACAGTTCCTGTGACTTTTTTCTTTTCCCAAAACTGAAAAATTTCTTACAAGGACGTTATTTTGGGACTGTAGAGAACATCCAAAAGAATGTGACAGATATGCTAAAGGCCATTCCGGTTAAAGCCTTCCAGCGCTGGTACCATGACTGGAAACAACGATTTATATAGCTTTGTACGAAACAACTTTGACATAATTTGATATACTGATTGTAGAACAAAAAGAATTTTTTTGATATTCACAAAAATTAGGGTATTTCATTCCTAGCGAATATCTTTAGTGTCACTGGTTTAATAGTACATTTAATTATTTATAATTATGTTACTAATGAAATAAAAGTATAAACATAAACTCTCCATAAGCAGATCTCGGTAAGTGATATATTTCGTCGCGTGAAGTGCGGTTACCAGCCGTAAAATCACGGCCCCCAAAGATGTTAGTGGAGGAGGAGCCACAGGGGTAGATTTAAATTGGTGAAAATTGTTTGTCGACTGTGGGGATCGAACCAGGGTTCTCAAGATCCACCTACACCCATATATATATTCCCCACTGGCGACAAAAAATTTTCACCAATCTACCCCTGTGGCTCAACCTCCACTAACATCTTTGGGGGCCGTGATTTGACGGCTGGTAATCGCACTTCACGCGAAGAAATATATCACTTACCGAGATCTGCTTCGGCAGAGTTCCACACCCAGTAATGGGTAAAAGGCGTGATGATATATTTATTTATTTTTTTATATTATATTATTAAGGCAGTATCTCGCTATTTGTTATGTTTACTACTGTGTAATAAAGTCTACTAGAGACAGCTCTGTGAACAGACGTGTTGATAAGAACTATGTAGTGTAAATATTTACATCATCACAGTTAACAACAACAAAATTAATTATCTAAATTAATTAAAACATAATATAATAAAATACCAAAATACAAGAATATAGCGGTGGTCCAGGCACACCCATCGTGCCATCTGCATACAAAATGCAATTGTAACAACTATTTCGCATTCAATTCCCTATTACATTACAGCTTTATTTAGTACACCCTCTTTCAAAAATCTAATTAATACGAAACAACTAACGAATACTAACACAAACGTAGCAACGATATCAGAGGCCCTAAGCAGTCAAAATATACTTGAAACAACAACTCATGGGAAATGAACTCTAATCATAAGAATGAATTACAAGTAATCATAATCTGGAAAGTTTCAGAAAGACATCGCAATGAAGTAACACATACTACTGAATATAAGAGAAAACATATATTCTGCCCTAGAAAAAGAATCTGAAATAACGTAAAATCCAAATTCCCATACGCAAAAAAATAAAGAGCAGAACAACCCCAAAAATCCTCAGATTTCTACGATGTATATTCAGGACGGCACAAGTTTTTTAGCAATGTAAAACAGTATTATAAACAAACAAGCAATGCAGTTAGAATAGATAATAAATGTATACAAGCATACAAAAACCTTATACAATACCAGAAACAGAAGGAAATTGTGGATCATACTTACCAACTGAGACAAGAACGATCTTATAGAGTATTCACATATCGACACCTAATGTAGAAATAAAAGAAAGCCTAGAGGAAAAAGATTTCAATATTCGAAGATGAAAAACAAAACAACAGACGCTATCGACAAGCGGGAAATAAATATAAACATAAAACATACAAAATTGTTATCTAAGTGTATACAAATAATCACTGAATTCAGAATAAAATTCGCTATCGAACAAGCAAATAAAAAATATAGTTCTATTTAAAATATCAAGGTTGGTAGCAAGCGTGGACGAAATAAAATGAACTGCCTTATTATTATTAGAGGGGCAGCTCTCATAACATTGGAACTCCAGTAAGCCGTGACTTTTTCATATTAATTTTATTGAGACATTTCAATATCATAGTTTGTCAGTTCAACAAAGAATCGAATCGAAACATAATTTGTCGTTTTGAAATTACAGTTATTAGAAGTTAATCATTCTGTGAAAAATCATGATATTCAGCAATGAGCATTATCAAGTTGTATTTTTTAAAATTTCAAGAGTACGTTAAATCATTAAGAATGTTTCAATGAACTGCAGAAAGTATTTGGGTGTAATTTATATTCATTAGCTACCGAATAATATTGATGTAATGAATTTTGTTTTGGTCGTGTTTCTTTAGGATAAGCTTCATACATGACGTCTAAAAACTACTATTACTGACGAAAACATTACGACTGTTCTCGGCTTGATAGAGGCAGACCATCATGCTACTATTCAGGCGATTCAAGCAACAGTGAGCATTGCCGTGCAAGCAACACCATCTGGATTGCGTATAATCATAAGTTCAAAATATAGATCGTGTCAATTTGGTACAAGGCCACTCTCTTACGCTTTGCTCGCGTATCCTCTCATCTGTTTTATAACGTTGTGACTGGTGATAAATATTGGATCTATTCATACAATCTAAAAAAAAAAACAGCGCTCGGCTCTTTAGGTCTTCCTAAATAAGTTTGCATCAAGAAAAGTTGTTCGTGAAAAAGCCGTAACAAGAAGATGGTCGCTAATTTTTTGGTATTAATAGGATGTTACAATTATGTCCTTAGATGATTATAGTACGATCTAATTTGAATGTATTACTAAGGTGTGATTGCCTGCAGTCTTTCAAAAGATCCTTCATAATAAACTAAAAGGAAGAGTCATACTGTATTATACATATTAACGCTCGTCCACATACAGCCGTTTAAACAGTAGCGTAGCTAAACGAGCAAAACATTGAATTTGATTCTTTTTGATTCCAACGGACAAAGATATATTGCGGAGAATGCGTTTCACTTAAGCCAATAAGCTGTTAATTCGTACAAAAGATAGATAAATGATATATCTCAGAAAAATGCAAAAAAGACTTTTAAGATTAGTGTCTTAGATTACAACAACATACTGACTGTAATGAGGACTATTTTGAGAAAATATAACAACATTTTCAGAATGAAATAACATGTTTTACTATATTTAGCTCAAAATTTAAAGAATAGCCCTCATATTTAAAACACAAATTTAATTAATAATAACATAAATATCTCCTAACAATTTACGCTGTCGTAGAAGATCTAACCCGAGAAGTTACGATTCTCAATGTTAATGATGTTAATGATGGGGAAGCTGAAAGATAATTTTAATGTGCATTAAAGTTTTTTGCTTGAGGGTATCCAACTCGGGTTCTGAAATTAACAGGCCGGTATAATACCACTGACCTATCTACCCTATAATAAGAAAAGTTATATTAAGTAGAAAAAAAATCATATTTACTACTATTCATGTTATCTTATGTCTTAAATAAATAAATATATCAGCACGCCTTTTACCCATTACTGGGGGTCGTATTCTGCGGTAGTATATATCTGTATTTCAAAATATAAACACTTTAACGTCATTAATAAATATTATTTTCTGAAATTCTTTTATGAATAACATCATTGTCAACATTTTAGAAGGTGATCAAGTAAGTCTATGATCTGTATGGTTTTATTTAACGCCATGGTTACAATTGTATATTTATAAATTTTTTATTCAAACGTCATAACGTGGTCATCTCTAATTTGAAAGACTGTACAATTTATATAAATATATATTATGATAAGAAGGAGAAGTAATCCTTGTATTATTGTTGTTTTGAGTTACGTTTGTATTAATAGTGTTATATTATCATTTTGTTTTATTTTAATTTTTTTACTGTTTCGACAAGTAAGTATGGTAATATTACCGTACAGAATACAGATATTACTTACTTACCAGCCTACTTTTGTGCATGTAAACATAGGTTTAATAAAATAGATAGAAAAATATATGTACTCGCATAAGAGAAGGGAGGCACACCAAGCAGCAGTTTTTACACTGTAGTCATAATATTTTTAGGGCGTATATGTAACTAGCAGCTGAGTGTGATAAATATATGTAAACTTTATTTTTATATTTAACGACAAATCACACATTATCGGCAGGTGGATTCGAATTGACGATCTTTGGTTCGGGTATGTTAAGAGATGTGCATTAACACGCTCGGTCACCGCACCTGTACACGTATAGGTATATAAATTTTCAACTTATCATTATTTGTAAAAATTATTATTACAAGTAGATCCCGGATTTTAGAAGGTTAAAAATATTCATGTAGGCAGGCAATTCAAGTTTTTCAAATTTAAATTAGGTTTAAAACAAGCGTTTTGAATTTATTGTAGGCAATATACGAGTAAGAAATATTTCCTAAAAGAAACATTTTAGATAGGTAAATAGATAATATGAGGATTGTTGATACATATTTTTAGTGAAACACATTCTTTAATTTCATTTCATGCATTTTTTAATAAACCTAAATTATTTCTGTTTCAATTAAGAATGAAATTAGATATGTACCAGAAGCAAGTAGACTGTCTCTCGAGCGAATCGGTTTTTTGTTTTCGTCATATTTATACAATAAAATTTTTGACCTAAAATCTGTTTTCACAAATTATGACAATAAATAATAATTCGTAGCATATATTGATTTTTTTTTAATTATAATAATCTTACAAATACATGTCTTTTTTATAATTCATACAAAATGACAACATTCGGTACATACATCTTTTTTCAGTTAACATTTAAATAATATTCAAAATGCTGATCATTTATTAAATTCAGTAACTAATTTTTAACATTTTCTCTACTTTATTGTCATTTTCAGAGGTAATGTTTTCGCTTAAAGCAGTTTTATCATCATTCTGCAACGAAAAATTTAAAAGACTAATGATATGTCACAAATAAAAAAATTATAGTAACTAACTTTTATAAAAGTTATTAAAATCTTATCATATAAAAGAATCTAGAAATGATCTTGAAATTACATTACCCAATTTGAATTTCAAGTAAAATAATATTTCAAAGTTAATGTATAGTTTTTTCTCAAAAAGTGAGCATATTTTTAATTCAAAAACAATTTAAGCCACACAAAAATTACTGAAAATTTTTATGAATTATGACATTCCTTGTAATCTTTATATTTGATACATCATCCGAATGAAAAATCGCTCCCTTTGTTCATATGAAAAATTAAGTTTTCTCTAAGTTGTCACGCTTTCCTCGGCATCTATCTTGAATTTGATATGGCTTAGAACCGTATTCCTCTTAATAACAACCAATATTTCGTTGATATAAATATGTCATCGTCGCATAGTTTTGACATCTATTGAGATATTAGTGAAATAAAAATGTGATATATATTGTTTTTGTAACAATATTTCATGTATATTCCATATCTGAAAAATTATTGCCTATTACTTTTCCCCACTCCCCATCTTACAAAATAGTAAGAAATATAATATATTTAATCAATTCTGTACTTATTTTACAACGAAATAAATACGAATATTCTAATTTTACTTTACATGTTATGTTCATTCACCTTTTAGCCAGGGAAAATTTTCATTAATCGCGTTGTATGAAACTTTGTTATTTTATGTTATATTTAACGCAGAATTAAGGGAAAATAATAGAGCTATATTTTATTGCAACAAATCGGGTTTCAGTGCGATTTATATGAAATAAAATATTATAGAATTTTGATATAACGCCCGTTGATATGAACACAATAATATTAAAAGATGCGAGTTTTGGGTTCAATTCGAGACACAGAGTTTTTAAAAAGGTTTCAAAGGGTCTTTATTCTTTCGACTTGTTTCCAAGACGATCAGTTTAAGACAAGCTACAAGTTTACATTTAGTTCTATATATAACATTTCCTTATCCTTATCGTGATATTCATATTACATTCTACGGTAAGCAGTTATCTTAACATAACTTGCGTTTGCCGGGAATCCAGACCCTACTCATTATTATTCAAGAATAAAAATCATTTGAAATTTTCGCTGCTATACTACTATATATAGTAAAGCATGCTTTTTTTTTAAAAAAAAGGAACAATAAATTGACCTACAAATGAGGCAACTTTTGCCAAATTTAAGCAAATTCTCCATTATTAATAAATTGCAATATATATTTTTTTTAAATATATTTACTGACCCGACTAGTTTAAATAGATATAGTAAGTTGTATGTTATTTGTGCATGTTATCGAGAATAAAACCATTTAAGTTATTTTTTATTAAGAACGTCTATATAATATTATAATTTTACACAGGTTGGTTCGCTGTGTGCTTGCTTCATGGCTAGAAGAGGACATAATATTAATCTGTATGAATACAGAGATGGTACGTATATTTCACCATTTAAAAATAAACTTTTGTAGAAATATATATATATATATATATATATATACCGGGTGTAACATGAAATGTGAAACATAGGCGTTTAACATGGCAAATCAGTTTTTCCGTGCGCATTGCTTCCCTAATTATTTTAGGAAAAAATGTTTACAAATAAATGTAGTAAAGCATAAAATTCTACATCCGAATCAATAAACAAAATTCATTTTGACTACTTCATAACTGCAGAAATTAAATTTGAAAATTCACGTAATTTCAATTTAATAGTAATAGCCATGGAATTAAAAACAAGAGATGAACAAATGCGTAACGTTTTATACGTCAATGTCAGAATAAATTGTCAAAATCATTTTTACGTACTAAATATTTATTTTCTAAATAAAAATTTAATAATAATAAGGCAAAATATTTTTTAGATTTATTATTTAAGAATAATAAAATAATAAACTGTATAAAATATTTAAGGTAGGTTGTTATTTAACAAATTAATTAATGTAACATAAATTTAATTCAATAAAAACATCAACAAACTAAATATTTTTAAATTGTTAAATTAGATGTTCAAATAGTCCACCGTTTTGAGCTAAACAATAACCTAATCTGTTGTAGAAGCTTTCTCGAGTATTCTTTAATTGTCGATTATTTACTTTTTGGCATTCTTGTAATATAGCATTTTTAAGTTCTTCTAAATTCTGGTATCTTTTTTTATAAACATAAGATTTTAAATGGCCCCATAAATAAAAATCGCACGGATTTAAATCTGGCGACCGTGCTGGCCAGTTAACTGGTCCATTTCGTCCTATCCAGCTTTCAGGAAATACATGATTTAGATATTCCACAACTTCTCTAGTGCTATGTGCAGGGCAGCCATCATGTTGGAACTACACATTTTCGTTGTTTGTTTCAACAATTTGTGGTCCAACAGCATTAATTAATCAATTCAAATATGATGCTGAATTTATTCGTTGGATGAAGAATGGGCCAATGATTTTATCAACAAAAATTCCTGCCCACACATTGACAGAAAGACGATATTGTGTCCTCGATTCTACAATATTATGTGGATTATTTTGTGACCAGTACCGATAATTATGACAGTTTGGTTCGCCATTCATGGGAAATGTGCATTCATCTGTGAATAAAATACTACTTAAACATTCTCTATTACAATTTGATTTCTCCATCATTATTTCACAGAATGAGGCACGCAGAAAAATCTCGTTCAAAATATTTTGGGGGTTTTGAAATTTAAAAAGAATGTATTTATGTTTTTTGAGAATTCTATGCCCTGGCATAAAATTTATATTTAGTTCTCTGGACATTTCCCGCACACTCATTGTTGGCTCCAGTTCTATTAAAGCAAGAATATTTTCTTCATTGTTATATATTCTTACATTTATTTCTTTCTTGAAATTTAGTGTTCCTGTCTTTTCAAACTATAAACCTCTGAATAGTTGCCGTACTAGGAATAGCATGATGCTACCAAATAGCGCTAATATAGTCACGAATTAGTCTTAAACTATGGCCAGAATAATGCCATTTAATTATTTGCAACTTTTCTTCATCTGAATAATTATTCATTTTGATACTAATAAACCCTAATATTGATTTAATATCAAAGTTTGTCAAAATAAATACTAATAATAAGACGTATAAAACGTTACGCATTTGTTCATCTCTTGTTTTTAATTCCATGGCTATTACTATTAAATTGAAATTACGTGAATTTTTAAATTTAATTTCTGCAGTTATGAAGTAGTCAAAATGAATTTTGTTTACTGATTCGCATGTAGACTTTTATGCTTTACAATATTCATTTGAAACATTTTTTCCTAAAATAATTAGGGAAGCAATGCGCACGGAAAAACTGATTTGCCATGTTAAACGCCTATGTTTCACTTTTCGTGTTACACCCGGTATATATATATATATATATATATATATATATATATATATATATATATATATATATATATATATAGGTGCTTGAACTATTCTAGTTCTGGATTAATTTATTGTTATTTATTGTATTAAGAGGGTAAAGTGATTCTATCTTACTCGAACACGGTAAATGCAGCGCAAGTCAAAGGCGAGAGCTGCAATAGGATAAGAGGAACAAATACACTTTACGTTACTGATTCACATTTTTTTTTCTACAATTGCATCTTAAATTATTAAAAAAATATACGATACGTAATTAAAATCAATTCATTCTGTTATTATGACAAGATCCTGTTTTATTTGTATCCCTGGTAACTATTGAAATAAGCCCGTGTCTAAAATCTCTTTCGCGCGTTGCCACTGAAAACGCCCATATTTAATATTTTATTCGCACGCTGGCAATGACAAAGCGTAACAAGTTATTTTTCGATTGTTTCACAGAAAACGTCAATTTTACAATGACAAATGAAAGCGTAATTGACAACTTTTCATAGCAATCGTAGAAAAAAAATTATTTTCATAAATTATACTATAATTCTAAATAAATAATCATTCTTATAAATAAATAAATATATCAACACGCCTTTTACCCATTACTGAGTGAGGCACTCTGACTTGCCAGATCTTGGTAAGTAATATATTTTTTCACGTGAAGTGCGGTTAGCAGCCGTCAAATCATGGCCCCCAAAGATGTTAGTGAAGGGGTTGCTATAGCGGTAGATTTTTTAAATGTTTGTGAAAATCAAACCCGGTTCTTAAATTCATAGGCCGACTCAAAACCACTGAGCCACCTACGCCATGTAATCATTGTTTTACCGTGGATATATTATTATTTCGACAGCTTTTAAAACATAAAGAGATTGTAATAAATATCTGTTTAGTATTGTTAGCTTAGGAATATTATATTGTATAAATATTTACATAACTGTTGCACACTTAGAAGCTATAGGAAGTGTTTCTTTAATCAATGGTTTATGGTTCTCAAAGTTTTTTCATCACAATCCATTTTTGCAATAAAATAAATCTATCAAGGAAAAAAGTATTTGTTTTCTTTTATTACTTTTGGCACAGCGGGATAAATGAATAATTAACTTAATTAGTCACCATATTTCCAATTAGGGTCGGACTACGACCTTTTTCCTACCGAGCTGTTACTCTACTTAAATTTTTAAATAAATACAAACGTCTTCCAAAAAGTTAATTTTTTTGATCAGTAAAAAGTTGGCTTTTCTGGCTTCATTTAGTGATAGAAAGTGAATAATTGAAAACGAAGATACTCGACAGACTGTTGATATTTGCAACGGGGTTCTTTGCAGATCCTCGCTATTGTCAATGGAGTTTTATGCAAATCTTTTTATTACTTGACTTGAGTCAGAAGTATAAAGAGAATAGAGAATAGGATTACCAGTTTAAAGTATCTTTGCATATCTTGACCAGATACAATTCTCATTATGCTCGTGCTACGATTGCTTACTTCGATCTGCAAACAACTTTTTTAACCCTTGGTATACAAATAACTGTTATGCTTGCTTATAATCCACTTAGAACATTGATTCTTTCCAGCAAATTTTATCGAATACATTCCAATAACGTATTAATCTGCCCAGTGCAATACTCGTGTAGATTACGTTGTTGGAATGCACGATATAAAGTTTCCCGGATATGAATTAATACTCGAGGGCAGATTCGATAAGAAAATCGTAAGATCAACAACAAAAAATAGTATTGGTTTTATGATTTGCTTAAAATAATCAAGTTATTATAAAATAATATATCCATGACAACTTGTATCAAGTAAATAAAATTGACTATAAAAAATAAATAAATGTCCAACTGACATATTTGACACGAAAAAAAATCTACTTATTTATTTTACTTAATGAAGTTAAGTTATGAAACATTTCCAAGAAATTTTTATATTACCATGGTTAATATAATGTTTATATTGGCTGTTAATTAGTGTCGTTAGATTTTCTAACAAAAAGTAATTTTTGGACAACGCCTTTATTTACACTGTAGGTCCTACAGTATCCACAAAAAGTCTACACACAACATTGATTCCAAAAACAATAATTCTAACCACAGCCTAGAACACAAATTAGCAATTTTTAAATCACACATTCACAAAATGCTATCTTACAAACTTAAACAAAAATATTTATATAAATTGTAATAACTTAGTTATATATCACTTTATTTAACACAAAATTTGTAACTAGTTTCGACATGTACGGTCATCATCAGACAATATATACAATACATTTGGCATTATACAATTGTAAAAGTACCGTTATGTGCAACTGTTGAAGAGAAGGGAATATATTAGATCAGTCAGGTCGTTTAGTAAAGTGTAATATTTATTTCTTTTATGTTTGAATATTTCTAGCGATTCAAGTAAATTGAGTTTCAAACCTTTATTTGCAAAATGAATAGGTATTATTTCTGTATCGGGTAAATGATTATTTTCTAAAAGATGACAGGCAAAAGTGGATTCTGTTTTTTTTATATATTTAAATGATCTTAAATGTTCCAAGTAGGTATCTGATTTTGAAATTCCGACCCGTCTAACCAATATAAACTCCTTCACGATCTTTACATTTAAGTTTATAGACACCAGACTTTTCTAAAACATTTTTGGAATCCTTACTATTAAAAATACAATTTGACAGTTTTTTATTTGGTTTAAAGGAGATTATATTTGTAACACGAGCAAGAGCTGGGCGAATAAGTTAATCACTTATTCTTAATTTAATTTTTATATTATGTTCAATATTTGCACTTACCTCGAGATGCGACACGTAACACTGGCACTCTTTATTACCGGGATACCAAATTAAATAAAATTGAGAACTAAAGTTTGAGGTTTGGTAGAATAATCAAAATTATATTTAATTAGTAAAAAAAAATGTTCTAAGATATTTGTTCAGAAGACACAATTTGAACCTTTGAGGAGACGAACGAGACTGATGGTTTCCACCAAAACACTTGCTGTGCTGGGTATGATACCCACATCTGGAATCCATCCCCCACACATCGGGGTGGACACAGATGCCTCAAGTGTTTTGGTTATATAGCCCGACACTCTGGCACTGCAGATAACGCGCACATGAAATCTTGTTGGAATTCTAAGAATATTAACTATAACTGTCTCTTTTTATAATTTAATGCCCTATATTCGAAAACCAAAATATCTCACACTCAGCCTTAATGGCACATGTGGTCACGAGTGTCAAATTACACGAAACGCAACATAACAACAATGAGATAGCTCATATTGTTACATTATCCCCACATTAAAATATAAATATATCGGTAACCTCTATATATTTATTTTACCGGTAACTGGGTGAACTATATGATTCCTGAAATGCTGCAGTAGGTACTGAAAATAAACAAATGATCGAATCTCTAACTTTTGAAATCTAAAATATTACAAATATTAATCAAAATTAGCATAGAAACTAAAACATATTTAAGTACAAATAAACTAATAACAGCACTTAATTTACTGTTGTACACCATGAATTCAATTGCTAAAATAACAATACACAAAATAATACTCAAAATAGAATTGGTAAAACATTACGACACAGGAACAAAATTCTATTTTAGAATTAACATAATTGAACAAAATAATAAAAATAATAATAAAATAATCAACAAAAAGGAGAATTGCTAAAACAAAACAAAATACTAAACACAAGTCCACTCCCATGAAACATATTCTACACAAAGCAATACTCTCCTACAATTTAATTAAACAAAACATGGAATTCTCTAATTCCCACATCTGAAATTCGTACCACAACTAAATCAAAGAATTTGTTACACACATATTACATAATTAAACTAAACTTAACTAACATGGACTTAAACACTATTATTCCTAAAAACACAGATTGTCAATGGTGGTTGGGTCATGTCCTGGTTGTCGGGATGTCAAGGGAACGAGGGGCGTACACCACACTTAACACCAACATCACTACGCACTAGAGATGAAAAACTATCGGTAATTTCAACTATCGATTGTTCGATAGTGCCATCAGTAAACTATCGATATATCGATAGTACTATCGATAGTCAATTAAATTACTAAACGATAGTTTTAGTTACTAAACGATAGTTTTAATTACTAAACGATAGTTACTAAACGATAGTTACTAAACGATAGTTACTAAACGATAGGTACTAAACGATAGTTACTAAACGATAGTTACTAAACAATAGTTACTAAACGATAGTTACTAAACGATAGTTACTAAACGATAGTTACTAAACGACAATTACTAAACGATACTATCGATAGTTTTTTTCTTTAAATTACTTATCGATAGTATTTTTTTACAAAAGTATAAATATTTTTTTTTTAAATTAAAAAATCTTTGTCTATACAGAGTTTAAAATCATTTATTAAATTTGTTCCATTTTTGAGAGAGAGGTAAAATAAAATTTATAATTTTTTAAATGTTACCCTCATCCCCTAAAATTTAAAACAGTTGATGTTGCTCTATTTTAAGGGATGTGTGCTAAATAATTTCTGTGGATATGGTTTTGTTACAGTTAATATTACCCGCTCTAAGGTATGTAAAATGGGAGAAATAGAAAATAAGGAAATATACAATAAATGTCAAAAATTTATTTCTTTAAAATTTAGGCTTAATAACAAGATTTCAGAAGTTACAAATGTGAAAAATAAAAATCCAATGCAAATATGTACTTCTATCCCTAGGTATATATCATTTCTTACATTAATTTATATATTTGTTGAGATCGAGATATTAGAAAAACTAATTGCAATTCTAAACACCTTTTATATTAATTTAGATCAAATAAAAAAGAAATGTGGTGTTGTGATAGTATTTTTGGAGTTGTGATGCATATTGGATGAGTGGTAAGCGGAGACTGTCCTGGTTAGAAGGAAAAAATGGTGGATTTTGGGGTGAACAAAGAAGTTTGGAATGTAGGTACTTGTAAAACAGATGTTGTTAGCTTTGGAGAAAGCGGGCGAAGTTACAATAGCAGGTAGTGGAGAAACATGAAAATTGTACAGATATGTTGCTTAGAAACTACAGAAAATGAACGAATATATACAGAGTGTTTTGCTAAGACTTACAGAATATATACAAGGTGTGTGATTATTTGTGTATGTGTGGTGATGTATAGGCCGCCACTTGACCCAATAATATTCACTACAGCACAAACTACAATGAACATCAGAGAACAATTGAATTTAAATTATCTCGTACCTATTACCCTATAATAAATTTCTTAGAAATCTCACTTTGTCTTTCATCCCTTTAAAGTCTTTCGACAACCAATCGATTTACAGCTAACATTTGTGTACAGTTACTGTACAATAACGATATTGAATATAATTTGAATTAAATCATTTAAATGTAGATGAAATCTTGACAAGTCATACTTAACACATAAGCTACCACGTGGTCCGCAAATAACAGACGTATTCGAATCGCTCCGGGAACATAAGGTAATTTGCTTGTCATTACTCACAGTCCAGCCCGTGTTATTTATTATTTATTTATTTTTATTTTTAAATTATTTTATTTGAAAGATAGTTACTAAACGATAGTTACTAAACGATAATTACTAAACGACAGTTACTATATGATAATTACTAAACGATAGTTACTAAACGATAATTACTAAACGATAGTTACTAAACGATAGTTACTAAACGATAGTTACTAAACGATAGTTACTAAACGATAGTTACTAAACGATAATTACTAAACGATACTATCGATAGTTATTAATTACTTATCGATAGTATTTTATTTTTTAAAACTATCGATGTATCGATAGTATTATCGATAGTTTTTTCATCTCTACTACGCACGATTGTACAAAAAAAAATCACTGAGGGCAAGGGGGTGGTTCTTCATTCAACTGGGGTTGTTGACACAGACCGCACATCAGCTGATGGCTGAACCGTATGTTCAAGCCTAGATGCGGTCGCTGTAAATGGTGGGGGTTTGTTTTCCTCAGGTAGTACCTACTTGTAATGCATTACTGATGATTTCAATGGGCAAAACACTTGCTGCGATGGACTTAATGCTGCTAATACAAATATACTTGTTGAGAGAATATCTTGATCTCATGGGCGCACAAAATGAATTGTATTCACTCTCAACTTATTCCAAGTGGACGATCACTCCAATCTTGTGTGTTCTACACATAGAACACCAAGCTCAACACAGGAAACAAGTACGCTACACTGGACTTGTTCCATGCCCATGTCAAGATTCTTTTCTCCTAATAGCATGCCATCTTTTATTAAAGTTGTATTTAAAATTTTATCATTATTGCCCATTTTATCATCCTCAGTATACACTACATCGCAAGTTAAAGCACTTACCTCCTCTTTATTTTCTTCTTCATGATCAGCTACCTCTGATACAGCCACGATATCGCTGTTGTCTTCCTTTGGACGCGGAATGTCCACTAACACGCGTTCTTCAGCTTGCAACAATGAATCATATTCAGCCACAATAATTTTTGCAACTTGCAAAGGCTGGCTACCAGGCTGAAGAACGGAAGGCAACATACATGGAAGTGGTGCATACACGTACGGCTGTATACAGGTAGCTGGCATGGATGTCGGTTGCTGGGGTGGCACAAAGTTTGGCATTGACACGTCATACTGCACGGTCATCGGTGGATACGGTGATGGAATCGTACTCCACGGCGATATTACCGGAAACCAAGAGCCAAGTACTCTTAGCGGGTATCCAGGTGGCAACGGGTACGTTGGCGGAACGTACGGATACATATCTATTTATTTATCACGCGCGTTCACTTGTTTTAATTTAAACCTTCTGTTTCTACATAATTTTGTAAACTATATTGAACCAAGTGTTCAAAATAAAATAATATTTTTCAAAAATTAAAAATTTTACTCAAATTCACAAAATTATCAACGAAATATCAAAATAATTCAAAATTGAAATATTTGATAACAAAACAGTGACAAAAAAAACTAAATAAAATTATCAAGTAAAAATTAAATTATTTATTAAGATAAGTCTTAACTTACACACCCTAGTGATTCGTAAAAGATTGACTCATGTGTAAAAGTTAGGCCAAAAATATATCTATCTTTAGCGACGTTCGAATAGACAATTAAATTATTACATAAATTAATCAGATCTCTTGTCAATCTTACCGGACTGCGCTAATTGTAACACGAGCAGAGCTGGGTGAATAAGTCAATCTTTCCGGATTGCGTCAATTGTAAAACGAAAGGAATGGATGCAGTCTTGAAATTTTATTAACACATTGCTATCAAATATTTTTATACTTATTGTAACACGAAACGTTATAATTTAATATGAGGATGGAAACAGAATTATTATTTAAATTAAATTTTTATTAATTATAATACTGAATTCACTAATCTAGATTAAAATTAAATAAAACGCGAACACCGCGTGATGTGAAGATCTACATCTTCACGCTTTGAGTCGCTGGACGAGATTGACTGTTTCCACCAAAAAACACTTGCTGTCCTGGGTACGATACCCACATCTGGAATCCATCCCCCACACATCGGGGTGGACACTGATGCCTCTGCAGATAACGCGAACATAAAATCTTGTTTGAATTCTAAGAATATTAACTATAACTGTTTCTTTTTATAATTTAATGCCCTATATTCGAAAACCAAAAGATCTCACACTCAGCCTTAATGGCACATGTGGTCACGAGTGTCAAATTACACGAAACCAATCTTACCTAAACGCAACATAACAACAATGAGATAGCTCATATTGTTACATGTTTTATTTGCTGTTTAACATGAAGCTAGTAATTAAGTCTATATGTTTCTCATTAATATGCTCATAAATACAAATTTTTATTTCGCATATAACGTCATATTTTCAGTTTTTAGAGCATATAAAATTTGTTTTCATATAACAGCATATATTCACATGTTATATAATATAGTCAATATTTTAGTCAAAATCTTATACACGTCACATTTACATTACAATACATAACATCTTACAGTTTATAAATTACACTGAAAGATGATCCTAATTGTTCGCTAGGAGCATGACCAACTTCATTAAATTGCACTAACGATTATTATAGCCGTTTCATATGTAAAAAGAATTTAGTTTTAAATTTACAGAGCGGGGACATCAACTAACGCCTTTGACGAGATACGTCGTAACTAAATTTAAATATACAGCTGCCTGCATTGATTGAAATCTAGCGGTGACGAACTATAGTTTAATAGTTTCTCAATTATTTTGCTGCCTTATAAATATAAAATTACATTAATAATAAATTTTAGTTTTATTTATAGAAATCGTACAAATATGTAAAAGGAAATGTTTAATATGTGGAAACACAGACAATGCATTTTTACAATATTCAAGTGACACTCATTTAAAATGGTTTGAAGCTATTGAAAATTGCAGTTGTAATAGCAATATACGATTATTTTCTTAGAAAATCATAGAAACTTCATTAATATGCAAAATTCTTTTTGAAGATAAATGTTTTAACAATAAGAGTAAATTATATCGCTTAGTAAAAGGAGCTATACCTTCCTTATTTGTAAAAGCATTGTCCACTAAAATGTATTGTTATAAAATATTAATAATTTATAGAATGTTGTCCAAAATTTTGGAATTCTTGAACCCCGAATGAGAATATTGAAACCAATTCTGCAGGTATACAAGTGGACTCGATATCCTCTAGTCGAATTGCATATCTAGAAAAGCAATGTCAAAATTTATATTTTAGACAATTACAGCGTTCAAATGAAAACTATTTACAGTGTTCAACTAAAATACGAAATCTTGAACAGGAAATGGATCGGTTTTATAAAAGCTTAAATAAAGTTAATAAAATATCACTAGATGCAAAGCAATGTCTAAATTGTATTTTTTTTTTGCCGTTTTCTATACATGTTTGTAATGTGTCTCCAGAAAAAATAAAATTATTATTATTATTATTATTAATCATCCTATAGAACGTATAATTATTTTAAAAGTTCAATGAATTATGTGAATAGCAGCTCCTTACTAAAAGTAAACAACTTAGTTTCTATTGGGCGTATATATTCGCTGATTGATGATGTCTACAAAAACGAAAGTATGTTACTATATATCCGAAAACCATATTTATGGTATAGATCAGTGATGCTCAAGTTTTTAGCAGTGCGGGCCTTTTTTACGTTTTCGATTATTCGCGGCGGGCCGTATACATATATTCATATAATTTTTTGTATTTAAATAACTACTTTTTTTAAGAAAGAGAGAGAGAGAGAGAGAGAGACAAAATAAAACTACTTTCCACAATAATTTGAATTTTATTTATTATTATATATATATATATATATATATATGTACAGGTCGAAACTAGTGACAAATTATGTGTTATAAAGTGATATAAAACTAAGTTATTACAATTTATTTAAATAATAATTATTCAATAAACAAACAAATATACCTATATTTTCAAAAATCAAACGAAAAAAAATCAATAACCAGATATACTAATACTCAGTGGCGGCGCTAGGCTCTAAAATATATGGGGGCCAGTAGGGACCAGGAAGATAATTTGGGGGCATATATTTTTTATTATTTTAATAATAAATAACAATGTTATCAATATTAAATTTATTTGGTACCAAACAAATATAAATATAATATAGAGTAGAATCTCTTATAGCATGCTCTTTAACACCCCAACTAAAGTTACGTCTCACATCAGTCTATTTCAAAACGTCAAAAATCTCACATATAACACGTGAAATAACACAAAATCGGCCCTTCTTACTGTAACGTGCTATAATACAGTCGAGCGTCTCCTACTGCACGATTCTTTTACAACACGAAACGAGTTAGCGCGTGCTGTAGGAGATTCTACTGTATAAATAATACATAAAAACAAGCATATTCTTTAAAATATTCTTTAAAAACAAAACACAACAGTGATTTAGTTACACTAATTTAATCCTTCGGTTTTTATTTAAACTTACAAATATGCTGTATAACAATGTTTTTTTTGTGATTTTTTTCAGTGTTTCTGTCTTTTTTAAGTGTTAAGATGTTAAAAGCAATATTACTAGAATTTTTTTTTAGATTGACACTAAAAGTCGGGGAGGGGGCAACCAGGGGGCTACTGAAAATTTTAGGGGGGCAAGTGCCACCTAGACCCCCCCGTTAGCGCCGCCGCTGCTAATACTAAATTATAATATACACATATTTTAGAAGATTTTCATTACACAATTTATCTATGTCGAGTTTAATATCGGTTACAGTAATATTTAAAAGAGAAGCTAAATGGTTGTCTGTAAGCTGATTCCGAAATTTATTTTTAATAAATGTAAAATAAATAAATAAATATATCATGACGCCTTACACCCATTACTAGGCGTGACACTCAAATCACAGCCCCCAAAGATATTAGTGGAAGGGTAACCACAGGGATAGTATTTGAATTTGTTTATAATTATGTGTCTACTTTGGGAATCGAACCGAGGTCCTCAAATTCACAGGCCGACTCGATACCACTGAGCCACCTACTCCATAAATAAATAAATTTCATTCTAGAAAAAGTAAATTCACATTTATATGTACTTCCAAACATAACTGATATTTGTTTCGCAAATAATCGTATAATTTTCAACTGAGCATTGATAAATAATATGTAAATTAGTGTTTTCTTCAAAAATAGAATAAATTGTTTTATTACCTTGAATAGCTATTAATTATATTAATTAAAAATCTGAAAATCTATTATTCATTTGTGTAAACGAATAGCATCTAAGAAAAACTTTGCGGACATATTATTTTATTTAAATTTGATGCATACAACTCCTAATGAAACGAAAAAACAATATTTTTTAAATTTGCAACATAAAAAGTTTCATGTTAGGTATTAATTTCATTTTGCCTTGCAAGTTTTTGTTAAATTATTTAAATAGTACATTATTTCGGGTAAGAATGATAGCTTCCATATCCAATCTAGATCATTTTATTTAGGAATCTCGCGCCCTTTTTCCGTCATAACTATTTAAATTTCACTTGATAAATTTATGAATCTACTAAGAATTCTTCCTTTGTTTAGCCATTGCACTTCTGTATGTTAAAGAACATCACTAAAAATCTGCATCAATTGAATTAAGAAAATCTCTAAATTGACGATGGCTCAATCTCATGGCTCTCATATAATTTACACTTGACAGTATAACGTTCATAATTTCACTGAAATTCAGAACTTTCACCATTAAAGCTTCTTTAAGAATAATACAGTGCAGTTTTTCGCCAATTCCTTCCATTTTCTTATTTATTCTTCCCATGAGTGCGGTGCTCTTTTCGATCATGTTTTGCTCCATCTGTAGTTACACTTCCAAGTTTATTCCATGGAAGCTTTAATTGCACTAAAGATTATTCCAAATTTTCAAAAATATCAACACCTGTTGTGCTACCTGTTAATGAACGAATATCTGCCTAGTCTCGTTATTTTAACTTTTTTTCAATTTCTCTTATATAAATAAGTATTTATGCCGTATTAGTAATATCTATACTTTCGTCTAGCGCAATTGAGTAATAGTCGAAAATTTCATTTATTTCCAGCTGTTGACTTTTAATATCTTCCCCAATTTCTTCTGATCCTCTCTTTAACAGTTTCTCCTTTAGAAAAGGGTTTGCATTTTAAAGTCAAAATGTGTGCAACCTTATAGATAACTTTAAATGCCGACTTATTTTTATTTAATTTCTTTTTAAAATGTTTTGTGCTTTGTATTGTAATGTCTCTTGACAAACCGATATCGTTTATCGACATATGAGACCAATTATTCTGCAAAAATAATCGATGCATAATTTTTCGTTGCAGATCCTGCACTCCAAATCGTCTCTCTTCTTTTCCTGAATGCTTTTTTTATCTTGACTCCATTAGACGCTGCACAACAAAAAAACAATTTGAAGGTTGTGTTCCTGACGTTTCTCTGATTCTGTGTATCCTACGCGAAAATAGCTATGTAGCTACGTTACATTATACGCATTTTTGTCAATAGATTCCAACATAGGTAATTATATTTGAAAAACGAAAGAAAATCTGATTACTTGTCCAAAATATAAAGATATATTTAGAAAAATTTGTATAATCAACGAATGAGTCACAGGTCGGATAAAACTGTTACGCGGGCTGTATCTTGAGCACCACTGTACTTCTACAAACATAGGTGAATATTCCAAAATGGCAACTTAGATCATGTGTTTCGTAGTCCATTGCTTATCAACAAAGTATTCTATACCCGCAGGATATTTTTTCATGGCTCGTTATCAAATGACACATTTTATACTTGAACTATTTTAAATCTCCTAATGGATTGTGGTTTTTTGTTTACGACTTGTAACCGACAATCTCTCTTCCATTTATTCTTTTCAAGAAGCTCTCTAATGAACCTTCTCACAATTACATAACACCCTTTTCTATGACACTATTCTTAAGTTTCGACTTTTGCTATACCTTGAAAAATGCACGCATTATTTTTTAGATCACGATATGTGTTCTTCTGAAGGCATTATTTCTTTTTTTAAACAGCATTGTAATATGCAATAAGAATTGCCCGTTAAACCTATAAGGTTTCTAACAAAAACCCATTTATATCCAGGGACGGCGCAAAAGGTGGGCCCGGATGGGCTCTTGCCCTCCCGGAAATAGAGTTTGCCCACCCGGGTGCCCATCCGCTAGAAATTAGATTTTTTGATATAATATATTAATATATTTTATATACAAAATGAAGGATATAAAGACAATAAAAGTAACAAACATATATTTTAGTCATACAAATTAAATAATACAAATTGATTGAATTGTATTTTTTTAAAAAATTCTGACAGAATAGGTATAACATAATATGGTACAATATCTAATGCAGTTTACTAACTGCTCTTTTTACGAAACTGCTAACGAAAACTATTTTTATCTAACTCACTCGCTCTTTTATAAGTTATCTTAAACAAAGGTAATGCTGACTTTACATGATATAAAGAACACTTATGTTACGCATACGCAAAGCAAGTAATAACTCGCAATTCTTGCCGAAGCGTAGGGTGAGAAGGAGGTGTGACCGAGTGACTAGCTTCGACTTGTATATTGCGCGAGGTTTATGCTGAACAAAACTAAACTCGATTAAGCATTATTTGTCGCATATTTGTAAATTGTAGCAGAGGTAAGGACGTATTGTGTTGAAAATTATTTATAAAATGAGTAGAAAACGGAATTTAATAAATTGACTAGTTACTAGCAATAAAAACAAAAATCAATGAGTGAAGAAGGCGAAAATGATACTGCTTCATGTAGCGAACTTAGTGAAAATGAAAGTGCAACTCAAAGTTTAATCCAGGACCAAGAAAAATGCGAAGACAAAGAGGATGCCGATGCAGATGAATCGTAATTACAGAAATGGTTTTGGTAAGTTTTTGAAAAGTATATAGACGACGACCGAAATATCACTTTACTTTTGCGACGCGATGGGTGAAGCAAATATATTAAAAAGTATTATGAAAGCGAAAGTAAATATTTAAAATAAATTGGCAGATTTTAAACAAGATAAAGATTAAGTGAAACTTGTAAACCCATCGTCGCTATAACGGTCATGAGGAAGATGAAGTTTTTGAGACACCCATAAAAAAAAAGGAACCAATCAAAAAATATGCTAACGCCATTATTCTTAAAAGGCGATGAAAAATTTGTTGAACCTCCCGCTCAAATTATGTCGCATATATATGAAAATATCTCAAGATATCTTAGGAGATATTTCCAGGAAATATATTTCGCTCTATGAAGTCCAGATATCGATAACGTGCACAGAATTCGAGTTGAACCAAATACAAACACAAAAAAATTATAGACCAGGTTCTGTTAGACAAGTTCTACGTTTATCTTTTTCTTGTATCTTTAATATTTTAGTACATATAACATGGACAATGAAAAATTATACTAGCCGTCGTTTAAATTGGACTACAAAAAATAATAGGAAAAACCAATGAAATACAGCACAAAGATTTTTTATGATTAATATTATTAATAAATAAATTTTCTTATCAAGTTAACGTATATCATAGAATACAACAATATGCATGTGGGTACACGCGAGAGTGGTACGTCAATGCGAGATATAGCGGCTCGTGTAAATTGCATTATAAGCACAATTTCACCCATAAGGGACAGTAGATACAAACAAGGTCAGAGAGACGAAAGAAGATCTGCAGATTATCGGAGGATATCCAGGGACGGCGCCAGGATTGATTGATGGGTGGGCACGAATTAGCCCGCATAAGTTGTTGGGTGAGCACCTAGATGAAAGCAAATATGGACATGGCCTGCTGGCTTGCATTAAAAATGCAATATGGTACTCAAAATATTTTTTATCCTCTATACATTCGGTATAAATAGTCTCTGGAATTCCTAATATGGCATAAAATAAATACAATTTATATAGGTGTTTTTAATTGAGAACATAAATTTATTTAAAATTAGTAATATAAACAACTATACATAAATATATAAAAATTATTAAGTACTTCAAAATAAACTTAGAACATTGCTTCAAAAAATTAAAATTGTAATATGAGTTATTAAATGAGCTTTTCAATACTGTAATACAATTTATTATACTCGTATATTCATTACACTAATTGCATTCTTCTATTTGGATTGCGTTTGATAAACTCGTTCTCTACTGTTTCCATGCTTATTGATCTTGCTATATATTTTTCAATATTTATAATTGCCAGACTTGCCAACCTGTCGTTAGTCATTTTATTTCTTAAATATGTTTTAAAAGGATCTCTCGCGTGCAGCACTTGAAACCGGAATTGTTATGCATATTATTAAAAGTTTATGATCACTGAAAATTCAATGTTATAATTAATTACCATATCAGCAAATTGTAGCATGTTTGAAATTTTTATATTATATTCTTTTTCGTAATTTGAAAATGTGTTTGGTAAAATATTAAATTCTGATCTTAAGATATTTAAATCACTCGAATAATATTTTGCAAGTGGAATTATAGTCTCATAATTTAAAAATTTTCTGATATTTCAGGATTCAAATTACAAATAGGTACTCATTAAAATATTTTTATTAACAGAAAATCTGTTTTCTAGTTCAACTAAAATCCTATCTATCACAGGTAGAAATATATTCGTATTTTCATTTCTGTGTTAATATTTTGCTCAAGAGAATGCATTTGTTCTGTAATTATATAATTTTTTAATTTTTTATATACTTTCGACCGTCGTTTTTTTTTGAGAAATTTGCAATTTAATATTATTTTCGTCGGCAACATCTACTGCTTCTTTGTAAACAATTTCAAAACAGAATTTTTGTTCAAAATTATGAAAAATGTTTCTTTGGTTGCTAAATACATTTTTAATTCTTTCTATTAACGATAAAGCAATAAATACATCTGAATTAACTTCTTGTAAATAATTAAAATATTAAAAACATAATGGCTGGTAGCACAAGCTCCGTTTTTACCTGTTTTAAGAGCCGTGTTTTTGGGTGTTTTAGCTATCTGTAACATGTTAAAACCGTGCTCTTAAAACAACCAAAAACAGCTTGTGCTACAAACCAATGTGATTAAATATGAACATGACATTCAATTGTTTCATAATACTAGTCGCTTCTATCTCCATTCGCCTTTTTCAGTGATTAAAATATTTACTAACAGTAAGACTACTACAAATGCCTTTTTTAAAGATATGCATGCGTGTACTTGACTTTTCCAGCGCGTATCGCTTTAAGTCCACAGATTTGGGATCTTTATGTTGTAATAGTGGCCAATGTATGTGGCTGTACAAAAGCCACTTTGGTAGTAACACGCGAAAAGGAGAGCGCAACGGCTTTAATTCACGCGGAGCCCAAGTAATATTAAAGGGAACACTCCCAATAATAGTTCTAACGTTTTGAAAGGCCAATCTCGAAAATAGACAGACGAGGGGATATCGGATATTAACAACAAGGGAAATGTACTTTAACTACAACCAACGTTAACAGCTGTAGATGATGGCAGGCTGATCAGGAGTCATCGGCGGCTGGTGGGTCTCGAAGTCATCTGAGTGTCAACGAATGACAAACACACACACACACAACACTAGGGTAATTTGGATAGGTACACTTTCTCCAAGAATCACAACCGGTCTTCTATTGAGTTTAAAAGTATTTATTTTTAAAATAAGATAAATGGTTTACACAACACAGCACAAACTAATACAGAATTTGAGCACTTGCTCGTAATTAAATTATAGTAATATAATTTAATTACTACTGAACTTATAACATAAGTACAACAAACTATTAACCAAAATAGTTTGAGACGATGAGTTGAATTTAATCACTAAAGCATTTCTAGCTTTGACGAGTGATTATCAATTACCGATCAGGTTCATCTAAAGACCTAGAGTCAACTGACTAAGCTCGGAGCAACCAGAAGGGTGCTGAGTAATTTATAGGGAGATGTATTAGGTTTAAATTCCCGACTTTATCAATGACTACGCGTCAGTTCCTTCTAGAAGGAATATAATTTGCATTGTCTTGTCGGCAGAACAAAGACCTACCGCAGACGCTGAATAAGCAAAAGTCAATCTATATTGTAACGTTTATTACAATTTCGGGTTCGGTGAAGTTTATTATTAAATAAAACACGAAAAATTAAAACACTAACAAAATATTTATTTAAAACGAAAATAATGTAGTACAACTACTAAAACATATATTTATTTACAACACGTATTTATACTCACATTAAAGTATTTAGCAACGACTTGCACTGTTCACACATCATATACTGAATACCCGTTGCCGGCCCAAACTCTCTCTTATATACAGAAACAGATTCATCTACAATATTCCAGAACTTCTAGAACATTATAGAGCTACGTCGTGTCGACTGTTCCAGAAGGAACAGGGCCGTACTCGCTGCAATATTATTTATAGCTGAGGAAATTATCAATTAAAATAACAATTAATTCCAAGTAATTGAAGCTAGAAATATGTCCATTCTAAATCAACAATAATAATTTAGTTGATACGCATAAGCCGCGATACCGCTTTGTTACAATGTATTTCTTTTTATAAATTTATAAATCACAACTAGAAAATAAACATATAATTTTTCTAATAAAGAAATAAAGGAACTAAATTCAGCTTATATTTAATTGAAATAATGTACATAGATAACTTGTGGACCTTCCTCACGGAATAATGCATGTACACCATTTAGTCTGCCACCCATGACACTAGCCTCGTCGTGAGTTTGTTTATATCTATGTTACATTTAGCCAGATCTTCTTTTATATAAAGGAATAGGGATTAACCAGTTAATAACACTGCTGCCGTACAACCCAGTAATCTTTCATACAGAGTACCATTTAAATAATATCTTAAAACAATAGATATTTGTTCTGTTTTCGAAATATCTTTCGTCTCAACCACCATTATTGCAGAATATTTGCATCTTTTCAGAACATTGCTAATATCATTTAGTATTAAATTTGAAATACATACATAACATCACGCAATATCCCATTAAATAGGGTAGCACGAACCTCTGAAACATTCACAGAACATTCTCATCCTGACACACGATACTTATTTCAACCACATTAACATTTCCTCTATACGAGTTCTTTCATTCTTCATAATCAAAATCCATCATTACGCAACAAACCTTCATTCACATCCACACATTCACTCCTTACGCCCACTTTTCTAACAACGAATCTATAAAGAAATGAAGGCAGCTTCGCCTGTGCTTGTTTAAAAATAAATTTAACACAATTGTAGTTAGACACTGTATAGTAAAAACTGAAATTGTATTAAAAAGATGAAAAAGGAAGGGAGCATATACCTGCGCTTGTTTTTGAAAGTGAATTCCACACAATTTTAGGTTAACATTCTAACAATCTTACCAATGAATTTAAAATCAAGAATCATGCGCTAGTTCTTATTCAATACATTTATCCCGCAATTAATCTTCGCCAAACATTCCTATCTTGACACACCACTTTTGCTTAAACCAAATTATTAATTCCTTTCATACAAGCTCGTTTATTCTTCTTGTTCGGAATCTTTCGTTCATGCAACAACCTTTCAATCACATTTAACCATTTGTTCCTAGGTCGTCCACGCAAACTTTCGCCCTTAATTTCACCAGCAAACAATTGTCTCACCAATCTTTCATTTGACATACGTTTCACATGACCAAACCATCTTAACTGACTTATTCCCACTTTTCTAATAACATTTTTCCCAATCTCACATTCTTCATACACCACCGGACAAGATCTGTTCTAGTATATCCACACATACCTCGCAAAAACACCAACATGTTTCCTCATCCACACCCAGCATTCACTACCATACATCAACGTACGCACTAACACACCATTATAAACACATAATCGAGCTTCTCTGGATAAAGGTTCCCAGAGCCCTCAATATCGTGCATCGAGCAGATACTCTACTTTCCATCTCTTGATCAATACGCCCATCCCTCGAAAACACACTACCCAAGTATACAAACTAATTTACTTGACCCAATCTCACACCATTTACCGAAACATTGCAGTCAGTCGCCAAATCAATCTTCTCACACACTAACACTTTATATTTCTCAACAGGCAGTAATAAATTTAAATCTTTTCGTACTTCATTTATAGTTGGAATCATTCTTCTCAACGCAGGCACTACACTACCACCAATACGGACACTATCCACCCCATTCAGCGATTTTCGTAACAACACATCCATATACAAATTAAATAAGCACGGAGACATCCCACAACCTTGTTTCACGCCAACATCTATACAAAACCAATCACTCAATCTACCATAATCTCTCACCGCAGCCTCGCTATCTTTGTCAACAAATTACTATTTATACCGTACTCTAGAAGTACATCCCACAGAATATCTCGATGAACACTATCATATGCTTTTTTAAGATCGAGAAAATCCACAGAACACCTTCTTGTTCTTAGCAAGTGATTTATCAACAATCAAACGAAGAGAAAACAATTGATCCACACATCCTCTCTCAGGCAAAAATCCACCTTGCATATTACTCAACTTGAAGATTGTTAAGGTTCGTACCTTGTGAATAAGAATCTTCCCGTACAACTTCCCTACCACACTCAACAAACTTATCACACGGAAATTAGTACAATCACTCGAACTACCTTTGCCCTTAAATAAAGCATAAATGATAGCACGTTTCCAATCATCAGGAGCCACACACCGTTTCTAACAAAATCTAAATAAATAAACTAATCAATCAAATAATCTCTCACCACCATACTTCAACATCCCATTCGATATACCATCCAAACCAGGAACTTTATCATTTTTCAAACGTAACAATGCAAAACTAACATCACTTTCATCTATATCCCATTCATCACTGCTAACATTTTCTCTTGCATTTTCACTACAACAATTCGATCCATTTACGCTACCATATAAACCTCTAAAATACTCACATTATCTATCTTCTAATTCATTCCACAATAACTCGCTTCACCGCCCTTTCATTACCACCTCTAAATCTCTTCACACTCAACCAAAACATTCTTTTATTCATACTAAAATCATTCGTCATTCTTTCACTCATCAAATCATCAAAACGCGCCTTGCTTTCTCTCACTACTCTCTTAACATGTTTATTTAACCTTTTATATTCTAGCAAACATTCAACACGTAAACTTCCAGGCACATCTTTTACATGTAGAAATCGCAATTGCTTATTTCACTTCATCATTTCACCATGCATTCCTTGGACAAGAGCCTAATCTGCATTCACCACAAACTTCTTTCGTACATTTAAGAACTGTATCTTTAAATTTCATCCAAACGTAATTTATATTGCATTCAAAATTAGGCTCACATACAGGCAAAGATTCATTTATTTTCTCAACAAACATATATCTAATATCCTCATTCTGTAGTACACTAGATTTCACACGAATCATTATTTCGGTGGATTTCACCCTCATTCGCCAACTTTTATCCAGGCGTATACGCGACACCACCAAATAATGGTCAATCGTAGCCAATTCAGCACCACGCTTCACACGCGTATCCACAACTAAACTTCTTAGTCGTTCATCATACAAAATAAAATCATTCACACTCCACCTATTCTCACTCACATTTATATACAGGTGTACATCGAAACGCGGAACATAGGAGCTTAACATTTAAAAATATGCGGAAATTTGCTCTCATGTACATTTTATAATAAAAGTTCAAGAATGAAAAATTATATAGAATTAATTTCTACATTTAAAAAGTCTAAATTTATTACAATTGCTTGTCTGTTGTACAAGATATTTGGAAAATAAAATTGGATATTATCGTCAAAAATCAAATAGCCGTGGAAATAAAAAAACAAATAAAACAAAATTTCAATTAACAGGTCAAAGATGTTTTATTGAATTTTTCGAAATTTCAACAGCCTAACATGTTTATTACATAATACATCTCATTGTAATCTTTGGTCTCAAATGAAAGTATTCCTATAGATATTCGGTTGACTGCACATGTGCGTGGTCGTTCCATCAACATGGCGATGTCTGTGCGTGCGCTGGCAGCACTGCGTAGCCTGGGCCTGGACGAACGTTTACTGTGCCAGCACGCCATCCCTATGCGCGGCCGCATGATACACAACATGGACAGCTCCACTCTCCCAATACCCTATGATACCAAAACCAATCAGGTAATTTACTGCTATTTATATTATTTTCTACTCTGAAATAACATATATTACGGTATTGTTAAATTTTGTTTATATAAGCAGATTTCTAATTATACATATACTTACCCGTATTGCACCGTTCAGTAATTCTTCCACTTAGGTCTGTGAACGCCAATAACTTAAAATGTTTGAGCATATTTTAGTAAATTTCGTAATTCTCACAAATATCGGTATTCTGTAACTGGATCATTACCTGTAATTGATCGTTATATTAATGTGATAGATTCTAATATTTCACAATTAATTTATATAAGGGTAGGTGGCTCAGTGGTATCGAGTCGGCCTGGGAATCTTGAGACTCTTGGTTCGATCCCCACACCCGACAAACAATTTTCACCAATTTAAATCTACCCCTGTGGCCCCCCCCACCCCCCACTAACATCTTTGGGGGCTGTGTTTTGATGGCTGTTAACCGCACTTCACGTGTAGAAATATATTGCTTGCCGAGATTTGCTTCGGCAGAGTGCCACACCCAGTGATGGGTAAAAGGCGTGATGATATATTTATTTATTTTTATTTAATTAATTTATAAATTATGACAATTTTAGTTCGTGTATGACCAGAATTATTTAGTAAAGTACATGAACTTTCACATCATCATCATTTAGGATATTTTTGCTTCTTCTTTCAAATGAACCTGAAGTTCGTTGTTTATGTACTCATCTCACAAAAAGCGATTCACTTGAATGACGGCGATGTGGATATTTTTGTAGATAAAGTTCTGCAGCTATGCATTTATCTTTTAAACTTTAAAAATACACATCTAGCATATCAAGTTAGATAAATTCATTTTATAATAAATGAATAAGGTACTACAATAACAGGGGTAGGTGGCTCAGTGGTATCGAGTCGGCCTGTGGATCTTGAGAACCCTGGTTCGATCCCCAAAGCCGACAAACAATTTTCACCAATTTAAAAAAATCTACCCCTGTGGCTCCTCCACCACTAATATCTTTGGAGGCCGTGATTTTACGGCTGGTAACCGCACTTCACTCGAAAAAATATATCACTTACCGAGATCTGCTTAGGCAGAGTGCCACACTCAGTAATGGGTAAAAGGCGAGATGATATATTTATATTTATTTTTATTTAATAACAGGGACGTCTATGTGCAATTTTGAACCTGTGTCGGATAGGATATGCTATATAAGAATTCGTGGAAAATACAGGAAAATCAGCATAATAAATATCCATGCCATCGTCAAGACTAAATATATCAAAGAAAAGAGGGAACAAATGGAAAATATGGTATGTGGAGCAGCAAAGAAATTTCTAAAGAAACACAATAAAAAACGAAATAAAGACTGGTTTGATGCTGACTGTGAAATTGCACTCAATCAGAAAAACCACGCCAGGATGAGACTTTTTCAAAACCAGAATCAGTAAAACAAGGATACATACCAGAAGGAACTTAAAAACTATAAGAAAGTTACCAGGGACAAAAAGAGAAAGAAAATGGAGGAAAAACTAGATATAATTGAAGAAAATTACAAGAAGAAACATATAAGGAATTTTTATCAAGAAGTTAAGAAACAAAAAGAAGGGTATCAACCGAAAATAATTTACTGCAAAGATAAGAATGGTCAATTAGTTACAGATAACAAGAAAGTAGCAAGGTGGATGAATTTAATGAATTACTGAATGTTAATGAAGAGGAAGAACAAGATCTGATAATACTACCGGAAAGTGACAATAGATTGGAAGAGAATATAGAAGCACCACAGTCTGAAGAATTAGGAAAAATATTAGCAAATTAAAAAAATTATAAAAGTTCAGGGAAGAACGGGTTAGTGGCAGAAATATATAAAGAAGGAGGAAATAAATTACAGGAGGAACTGTTTGCTTTAATACAAGAGGTATGGAGAACAGAAGTAATGCCAGATTCATGGAATAGAGCTATAATATATCCAATACACAAAAAGGGAGACAAGACAATTTTTGATAATTATAGAGGAATTGCGCTACTGGATGTTGCATACAAGGTACTTGCAACGCATATTAGAAATAAAATAAATAAAACAGCGGAAGGAATACTGGGAGAATACCAGGCGGGTTTCAGCTGTAATAGATCAACAACGGATCAGGTTTTCACATTCAAACAGATTACTGAAAATAGCTATGAGCATAATCTCCCTCTGCATATTCTGTTCATAGATTTTAAACAGGCCTACGACTCAATAAAGAAAGAAAAACTTTACGAAATAATGAGAGAGCTACAATTTCCCAAGAAATTAATCAGTTTGGTGCAAATGACTCAAAAAGAAACAGAATGTAAAGTAGTGGTAGAGGGAATTAAATCTGAATGTTTCAAAGTAAGGAGAGGATTGAGGCAGGGCGACCCTCTATCACCAGTACTATTCAATGATACTAGAAGGGATATTAAGACGAAGTAAAATTTACACAAACGGAAATGTATACCGTCAAACACATCAATGCTTAGCGTACGCGGATGATATTGCCTTAGTAACAAGAACGAAGGCGGAAGTGAAGAACGTGTTCACGAGATTAGAAGAGACAGCAGAAGAAGTAGGGCTACGAATAAACACAAACAAGACAAAATATATGAACATATCAGATTTACAGGATAAGAAGAGAGCTCAGAAATTGTAACAAACAATGGGAAGGAATATAATTTTGAGGGCGTGAGTAGCTTTACGTATCTGGGCACGTTATTAACAAATGACATAAATTAAAAAATGGAGATAGAAGCACGAATAAGTAAGGGAAGTAAATGTGTAGGAATGTTGTTCAAAAGAAGTATCGCGAGTAGCCAAAATAAAATTATATAAGTCTATAGTTCGACCAACTGTACTGTACGGGAGTGAGACATGAGAAGAAAAACTCGAAATATGGGAGAGAAGGGTATTGAGAATAATATATGGTGGCAAGAAAGAGGGGAACGTGATAGTGCGTAGAACAAACAAAGAAGTAATGGATTTATATGGTGAGTGCGGTATAACGGGGGTAATAAGAGCGCAGAGGTTGAGATGACTGGGCCACGTAACGCGTATGCCGATGGACAGAATAGTGAAGGCAGTTTTTAAAGGAGGAATAGTGACAAAAAAGAGAAGAGGGCGTCCAAAAGAGAAATTGTTCAGTGCGGTCAAGAAAGACTTAGGACTTCTAAAAGTGAAAAGTGGGAAGAAAATGCAACTAACAGACTGCAATGGAGAGAGATAGTCCAACAAGCCCTTTGCCTGCAAGGCCTGGAGAGCTGATTTATTATTATTTACTACAATGAAACTTGCTAATAATAAAGGTTAGAACAATTATTACTGAGTATTTACAGGTTGACGTTGACATTTACCGTGTTTATATTGTTTTAATTCATTGTTTTATTTCAAGCCACAGTCATGGCTCACTATTCTCTTTCCGATTAGGTGTTAACATAAATAACTAATAAATATATATATATATATATATATATATATATATATATATATATATATATATATATATATATATATATATATATATATATATATATATGTTGAATTTTAAATTTCCGCGAGTGTTTTGATGTAACTTGTATTCTTCCGGGTATCTTCTCGCGTAGGTCTGATTTGGTTCTGAGACGAACCGTTGTTTAGACGACATTTCGGCAAGGTCTCACTTGCCATCTTCAGGTCTTGGATTGTTTCCGTGTTCTCGATCTGGTGTTAGATCTTGAACTGACGTTCGTTGATGATGCAGCAGGCTTATATTAAGTGGTGATAGTTGGATGCTTCACTGAGTTGTTCCGGGTTGTTGGTCCTGGTTGCTTGGTTTGGTCTTTCTGCGTCATTGATTCCGTTGCTGGTGTAGTATTCAGTGTATGCTTTTTTACCCTTTGTGCCAATTTGTTAAGTGCTGGTTTCCATGTGGGTGGTAATCTCCATACTTCACCTGGAGAAAAATAAAGCAGAAGTGATCCGTCAAGATGTCTCACGCATACTAAGAACAGCCCGCCCACCGAAGAAGAACGTATCAACTAAAGAACAGCAGGCACTACGATCGCTACGACAAAATTCGGATATCATCATTCTACCAGCGGACAAAGGCAACGCATCAGTTGTGAAGTTGTGATGAACAAAAAGGACTACTACCGTAAAATACAATAACTTCTGGAGGATATAGCATATGAAAGCATTTCGTCCGATCCAACAACATACCTGGAGAAGACCACTAGACGCAATTTTGACATTTATGGCTAATTTTGTGACAATGAAGATTCTAGTAACTTATCGGTCAAAGTTAGGCAATTGAGTTTTGAACGCCAATCGTGAGAATTAATCTAGTGGTTAACCTAAGGAATTTTAGTTATAAACGTCAATTCGTGACAATTAATTAGTTTATCTAATTTTTATGTATTCCGCTACGAAGACAACTTTCACAGATAATGACAACAGCGTGAACAGCTGTTTAGTGTGCAACGACAAAGTTTGATATTTTCTATTTTTGATGTATTATGTTTTATTTCTAGTGCTTCTTTTATTTGTTTGTCCTTAATTATTATAATTTTTTTTTTGCTGATCAGTGTGGTTGATGTGATTGATTTATGTTCGTTTAAATAATCTCGCAAAAATTGTTTGAAATGTAGCATAATAACGAAATGTAATGCATATTTGATTCAGACTTAAGTCCGACATTTTCAATCTAAATGTATATACTTACTTGCTATAAATATTTAGATATTTGTTCGAACCGGTTCACATTGTTGGTTTGATTCTACATGAACGATCGGTTCGGGGTTCTAGAAAAAAAGTCGGTTCGATTTGTAGCCCTGTATATTGTCAAGTTAAATTCAATTTCATCATACTTTTTTTCATACGAATTATTTCGTTGTCTTATTAAACGTAGTTTTTGAGTATATTTATTACGTTTAACTTTAATCTTGAATTTGAATGTTATAAAGACGATGACATATGTATTAATAATGATAATATAATTAAGAAAAAGTACACAATTAAACAACTGACATTTTTACACAATTATAACATGTCAAAATACTGAATAACTTCACATTTATTAACATTTAATTTTCTATAACACAATTCTGACTTAATGAATAATAGAAAATGCTAAATAATGAATAACTTTTTGGGCCCAAGGAATTTAAAGGTACTTCGAAATTATTCTAATATAGCTACTTACAAATCAAACTTACTGGCAACGAAATAAACTTGTTAAAATTATAACCTTTTTGAAAATAAAAAATAAATATAATTTATCTTTGATACTTATATCTACTTCGTTTGATGCATTTTCGTCAGTTTAATGTCAAATTTACTTGCTCAATTAAAATAAAACTGAAATCATCAGTTAAATTAGTTTTAATTAATTCGTAAATTGTCATATTTGTTATTTATTTGGTTTATTGTAGTACACCGCGCCATCTATGAGATAAATTTTGTACTGCCTAAGTGACGCCATTCGGGACATCACCAATTATCGTCATCGTTCTGACGTAGTCCATGATAAAGTGAGACAGAACTACTTTCGGTGTTGTGGACAAAAGTGGTGGGCGACTATTTCGGCCGGGTGGATTTTAGGTGGCGTGGATAATCGGGCGCGTGGAATATCGGTGGCGTGGCATTGACTCGCCCACACTGCATTCTGAGAACTGGGGTTCCCCTACATTTTACAAACCGCCCGGTATCGCATCGGCAAAAACTGGGATTCCCCTATTTTCTCTACGCTTTACTACGAGTCCCACTGCCATCGGTTGTGCAAAACAGTAAGTTTACTATATATTATTTTTTATTTGTATTTGGTACCAAAACAGTTTTCTAATTAATAGATTCCATGTGGAAAAAAATTTCGAAATACACAACATATTGCTATTCGCGATTCAAGCTAAGCGATACGCACCATGCGGCTAAATTTTTAACTAAAAATTGTGACGTCACGTCGGGGATACAATTATTGTCATTACGCTCTCTTTGCGTGTGTAGACGTGTAAAGTTTATTGTTATAAAATTTTCCTGCTTTGTTATTAAAAAGTTTGGCATAAAAAATGGAAAAACAACCAAAAGTTAGTAAGAGCAATGTTAATTGTTGTGTATTTGGTTGCAAATCAGTTAGAAATAAAGATAATATAGTATATCACACATTTCCAAAACATGGCGAAAAAATAGATGTAGCTGAAAATTCTGAAAATACACTTTTACAACATTCCTTTAATTCAACTGAAACTGACGAAATATGTATAATAATAGTAGACTGCACACTATGATTTAAAATTTCTTCAAAATATTAAAATCCAGGGGTACTTTTGGTTGAAGAGGACATATTTGTTTGCATAATAATAACATTTCTACCAATTCTAAAAAATTCAAATAGACATATATGTATATAATAAAAGAAACATTGTACTTATGTTTCGATAATACACTGTTTGGGTTAGCTCTTTCTAAAATTTCACGAAATTTTTCCGTTTCAAAACTATCCATTTCAAAATTAATTTTTGTACGAATATTTTTATAACACGGAGTTTCCAATAATGGTAAAGTATTATAGTTTTCAATTACTGATTTTTTTTACATGCCCAAACACATTTCACATTAGTTTGGGAAATTAAATTTAGTTCAGACACATCATTTCTAAAATGAAAACAAACCCAAGCTAGAAAATAAAGTGTAATCTAAGACTATAACAAACGAAGGGATTCTGCAAGTCTAATCAATTTAATCAGAAGAAACTATGTTGTTTTTGTTTTAATTGTCACGTTAACATTAGGCACTGAGTTGCGAAATCCCTAAAATATAAATCGTTAGTTATTGATAGAGGTTGTGAATTTTGATTTCGAGAATACGAAAGAATAAAAAGAACTGTCATAATAAATATAAAATAGTACCTAAGTAATTAGGCTTTTTATTACACAGCTTTTTTAACCATAAGTAAATAAAATATTACAATTTCTGAAATAATATTTTTAAGAAACGAGAACACAAAATTTCTAGGAGTTGTTGCGAAATCTCAATCACAATCTCTAGCTCCTGATAAGTTTTATTTATTGATATAGAATTAAAAAAAAATACATCTAGTGTAGTATATAAGAACGGCAGATGCATGTATACATTTTCCACTTTGCCCAGCTTTACATGAAAAAGCCATTTTTTGCACGGATATATTTGTACTTGGTTGAGCATTTTGTATAACTAATACTCCTTGTACTTCATGTGGACTTGCGTTTAAGGCAGATGTTGGCACACATAGAGCATATATGTGTATGCTCTTTTCATTTTTTTTATCACACCACATGAAGTAATGTGCCCTGCATTGATAATTTCCTGTCCTTCTACAACACATCTCGAATTGTGTTGTGCACGTAAATATTCAAAATATTGCTGAAACTGTAATCTCATGATAACCTAGAATTAAATTTAAATGCTTAATAAACTTATGAAAGTTATATGTATCAAGTACAAACTAGATATATTACACTTACCTGTAATAAGTGTTATAAATAATTAAGTTCAAGACAACTTGTTAAATAACAATAATCAAGTTAAACAAGATTTACTAAGTGAATGAGAGCTACTGCCATATGAAAACACCAGACAATAATAATTTATTCCCGACATGACGTCACTGCAATGCAGGTTGCATATACATAAATCTTAATTTGAATCGCGAATAGCATCGCATACAAAATATAAGAAGAAAATGAAAAATATAAAACAATTAACGCTTAATGAAACAATTGCTTCGGCGTCAGTCTGTGAAAATAGAGAAGAATTCAATTTTGATTTATGTGAAACCTTTGTTAGTGCCAATATTCCGCTTATGAAATTACATAATCCAACTTTTAAAGCGATTTTAGATAAGTACTGTGGTAGACCAGTACCAGATGTAAGCCCCTTTAGAAAACAATATATAAACAATGTTTTCGAAAAAACCATGAGTGAAATTAGGGAGTTAATTGGAAAAAAATATATTTATTTTATAGTCGATGAAACAACTGACACTTGTAGCAGATATATCGGCAATTTATTAATAGGTGTACTGAGTGAAAACGGTCCTGGCCAAGCATATTTAATTGGTTTGAATCAATTAAAGACAACCAACAATGTAACTATGTCGCAGTTTATAAACGAAGTATTAACAAGTTTCTATTTACCCAATGTTGTCCATACTGAAAAGGTTTTATTGATGTTGTCAGTCGCTGCTAGATACATGATCAAATCTACACAAACTTTAAAAGTATTTTATTTAAAAATGATACATGTCATATGCTTAGCACATGGCGTGAATAGAATAGCAGAAGAAAATCGTAATCAATATCTAAATGTAAATTGTTTAATCAACACGTTCAAAAAAATATTTGTAAAAGCACCCCTCCGAATACAAATGTATGACAGTTTACCTAATACTCCTTTGCCACCTCAGCCAATAATTACGAGGTGGTGTACGTGGCTAGAGGCCGCATTTTGTATGCAAATTATTGATTGATATTGATGTGTTAGTGTCACAATTTTCTGATGATTCATTAGATGCTGTTTTTGATACTAAACATTCTTTGTATTTACACTTTGCCTGTATTTCAAGAAACACTTCTTCCTTACATCATGCCCATTACTAGATATCACAGTTTGACCCTAGTAGATCTCGGAAAGTGATATATTTTTACATATGAAACGCGGTTAACAGCCGTCAAATCATGGTTGCCAAAAATATCAGTAAATGGAGAATCAAAGGAGTAATTTTAATGTGGTGAAATTTGTTTATTGATTGCTAGAATTGAACCTAGATTTTTAAATTGACAGTCCGACGCGATACCACTACCACACTATAAAAAAAACTGGACAATACAAAGGATATAAGTGATAAAATTATATTTTACGCACAAAATGTAATCTAATATATATATAGGCCAATAACGCGGTTTAGAGGTAAACAATAATCAAATATAAAGTTTATGTAGGTCCACAGATTTCAGCATAGTTAAAGGATATTGGCGATGCCAAGTTAGATGCCAGCGCTCAAGTAGCAAATATTCGATCTTGCTACCCGGAACTGTGCAAAAATTACGTTGTGCCAACATTCCAATAATTTTACTTATTACTAGTGTCATTTAATTAAAGCATAAAGATTTCAGCATACAGTTGTGTCTACAAAACTAATCTTAAATTTAACATGAAATACAATAAAACTAGGATTCATTGAATATTTGAGAAAGTATTAAAATTCATACTTAATGTTTATGTACTGATTTACTTATTCGTAATCTATTAACAAACGACATTTTTAAGCGCACGGACCACACTCCAGAATTCAATATTTAAATATTTTTATGCAAACCTCCATTGGACGATGTGTAGAGCAAATCTTTTAATATACCAAAAAATATAAAATAAAATTCAAATGATTGTAATAAGAAAGTATTTATTATTTATAGAAAATAATATATACACCCGATATTATGTTGGAATGCTGTATGTCGTCCGATATTGATTTTTTTTAAAACTATCATTATGAGTGGTTGTAGCAGTGTTAAATAATAAAAAATTACAGCGAGACCCGCTTTAATGTTCAAAATACAAAATCCGAATATAAACACGATATTTCCTATTTGAAGCAAAATTTAAATGATATTAAAATATATAATGAAATATTGTTGTACCGGATATATGTTTGATTCAAAAGCCCATTATTGTGATCTCGAGACCTATGAAAGCTACCACTACGATTAAATTTGAAAAAAGTTGCCACATTATTAGGTCAGTTCATTTTTGACATAAACTTATATTTTTTTAATGAGATGAATAAAATAAAAATTTTCAATATATATATTGTTTCTATTTCAACAATACCAAATTTGTACTGTAAACTGTAAGTTTTCGTCATATCTTAAAATTTAGATTTTTTTGTTTATTTTGATTCATTACCATTTCAGTTAATATATATTTTTTTAATCATATTTTTGTTTATATTGTGTGGGAAAATGCTCATTCATATTTTGTTAATTTAATCGAACTCGTGGTTCTTAAAATTTTTAAGATCCCAATAGCAATCCTCTTTCCGATGACACTCTTTTACAATAATTCATGTGAATATGTCTACTGAACTAAATAGAAATTGCACTACGTCTATACAGTATCATTAATAATATCTTCGTTAATGTACAGCCTACAAATGTCATTTTTCATACTACATATAGGAAATTCACTGGGCTTGCATAATTATACATTTTGAAGTTTACTGACTAATTCGTATACAAGCGTTTTATATGCTATTTAGGTGTTGCTGAAATATTTTGTCAGTTTTTATTTTGCAAAGTTTTTAAATGTGCAAAATACTTATGTCATTTATTTTTTAATAAAAACATAAGCCAATAATAAACAAATAGACACTGGACTCTTCGTCATCATTCTGGTTTCTCAAAGGCTCAGTCCATCCCTGTTAAAATACAATAAATTCACCAAATAAGACAAAATATAAAACATATTTTAAATTCTTAACAGTTCAAGATACTTCGCTTAGTGGTTTAGCTGGCGCTTGGTGAGCCTTTCAAACATTTCCAAACGGGCTCTCCCTGCTTAGAAAAATTATTTAGTTAAAATATGGTAAAGTTTTTATTTTAATAATGCTATAATAAATGTTTACTTTTATTTTAAAAATATTCATTCTCGCACGTTACTATCATCGGCAATGTAGGTATGTAAAAAATAACCTACTCCTCATACAAATTTGTTTGTGAAATTTAGTCAAGTTCTCAATATTCTCTAATATTTAACATTTTCATGAACAAATATATTCAATTACATCCCGTCGAATTGAGAACTAAATGATAAGTTGTGAAACTGTTGAAATGTGATTTCATATTTCATTCTTGTCTGCTTTAAAATTTAAATATATTCTATTGTATTATTTAGCACCTCATAGAAATGTTTGCGTTGTTTTCGTTGTAATTTTCTACAGTATTTTTATGTTATTATTACTTCTAGCTGTAAAATAGTTCTGAAATTGTGGTGTTACTATAGATATATAGCAATAATGAGAATTAATTCGTTGTAAATTAGAAATTACTAGAAGTTGTCACTTGTCACTTTTATATTTATAAGTTGTTGCTTGTCAACTAGTATTTTTTATGATTCAATGCTCTGCTATTTTACGGTATCCTCTTTTTCTACAAATCTGTATGCTTCCAGTCAAACGCTTCTTACAGCAGTTGTTCTTGCACAGAACTCTGCGTTTGTTATCTGGTCGTGCAAGAAAACAAAATTCCGCTGCTATAGGTGACCGGAATGTCATTTTATGCTCGTGGGAATTATCGCATTGAACATATCACTCGCATGTAATAACATATTTATTATATTAACATTATTATTTTCTTTCAGTGCATATATTCGGTAGGACGAAAATATTTGAATGAAGTACTATTGACAGGTAAGTCCTCACATGATACGACACTTGTAGTATCACATTTCCCCAACGATTTAGAAAAATACGGCTTCCAAACCATAATGAGAACACTATCACAACATGCTACCGGCATTGTATCACCTTTCTTTCGGTTTAATTGAAAAAACATTGCGGTTGACCACAAATCTACAGACATATTTTTATCAAACATAGTTTGCTTCTTATCTTTGCATAAAAAACAATTGAGCAACAAATAGATACTCATTAGATGCAGATTTTAATTCTAAACACTTCTTGTATTTCCACTTTTGGTCTAATTTAATTAGGGATGCAACAATCACATATTAACAAAAATCCATTGTATATCCTATGTTACATATGTCAATTCTACACCCGGTATATGTATATTTATATATATATATATATTTATACTTCGGGAAAATTAAGGGTATATATTATATGACGTACTAATAATAGAACAAGAATATTATATGTTTTCAGAATTGAGAACATGATTCTTTATGTGTAGTGCCACTAGCCGATAATACAAATAGCCATTACTTTAATGATGTATAATAAATAAATTGACTATTGTAGTATTTTAATTAAATTATTAATATAGAAATAATTATCAAAGCACTGATACTAAATATGTTTACTTAACGTAAATCAATCTTAATTTTGCGTATTTTGAAAAACTCATTTTGTTGAATGATGTACGTCATATAATATATTGCTTTAATTTTATTTCGTAAAGTATAAAAACAGCCTGTATTTGTATATATACATAAAACATTAGGATATTCGGAGGCAAAGTTCTTTAATCGAAAATAGTTGCACAATCCATTACTTAAAAGATCTTGTAAAAAATATATCGTATGAAGTGAAGTTTAAATATAAGTACTTACTAATTATTTAAAAAAAAATCCAAATAAGGAAAAAGAAACTAATGATGAACAAGTGAAAAAAAACTTTATACTATTCTACATATTATTTAGTACATAACAATATTTAAATTTTATTCAATATTTTATAACGCATAGGAAAAATATATGCATTAAAATATTGTACATAATAAGATTTTTCGAGAGAGTACCTATTTATTTTCGTTGATAGTTCAATTACTAGGATGAATTCTCATTCATTGTTGCAAGATAAGATAAGAATAAAGAGAAAGAAATTTATACTACGTAAAAAATATATATAATTACCGAAGATTTATAAGAAATTGAAAAAAAACAATTATTTCTAAAATAATTATATTCATTGTTTGTGTGGTTGGCACTTGGTGAAACATTTTAAATTATAAAATTAAAACACTTGGTATATTTCACATAAACTTTTTTTATTTATACGACGCGTTTCGACTTTTCAGTCTTCAGCAGGTAATTAATTTTAATAATTCTAAAATAATATTCAGATTTAGAGACGAGAATGTATTATTTTTCATCACACGGTTAGTAGGAATTTCAGTCAGCTCAATTTTTTAACAGAATAATCAATGAGGCACATCACACTGAATTAGATCTGAACAGTTCAGGTATGTTTGTTCACTTTCATGATTGATGAATTAACGATAGGTTTATAGGCAAGCTTAAGATTATATATTTTTTTGGACGCATCGTTTTAATTAAAATACGAGACTAATAAAATGATAAAGACAAACTAACATTCAATGCTATGACTTAAATTTTCTATGGTCATAATTCAATTTTAAAACTTGCGGCAATCTTTCTATCTATATAATAATAATAAATCCCTTTTATTTAGTGACAGTTTGGCCGAAGCTTATGTACCAATTAACCTTTACAGCATTATACAAAAATATTTGCATACAAGCATTTATATAAAGTAGAACAAATTAGTATACAATAATATATATAAATAGGACAATTAAATATATAACAATATTTGCTAGGCACTGCTTCGACAAAATCATAAATACATAGATACATAACATCATGCTATATCCCGACAAATGGGTTAGCACGAACCCCTGAAACAGTCATAGAACATTAATAAAAAAATCAGTCCTTGGTCAACATTCTCATCTTGATACGATACTCGCTTGAACCACACTATGCTTCCTCCATACAAACTCATTTATTTGTCACACCTGAAATTTAGCATCACGCAACAAACCTTCAATCACATTCATCTATTGACTTCTGTACATCTCCTTCATAAATCGTTCACTTACACCCACTTCTCTAACAACGAATCTATAAATAATTGAGAAAAGCATCGCCCTGTTCTTATTTTCAAAGTAAATTCTGCACAATTGCAGTTAGACACTGTAGTAAGAACTGAAAATGAGCCAGAAAGATTAGAAAGGAAGGGAGTGTTGCTCCGTTCTTGTTTCGAAAGTGAATTCTACACAATTGCAGTGAAACACTTTCTGTAAGAACAGTAACAAATTAAAAAATAAGAAAGGAAGGGAGTGTCGCCAGCACTTCTTTGAAAGTTAATTTTATAAAATTGTAGGTAAACACTCGAAAAATTTAACCAATGAATCATTTTCTTATTCATTCTTATCCTGATACACCACTTTTGCTTCAACCATATTCGTAATTCCTTTCATACAAGCTCGTTTGTTCTTCACGCTCGGACTCTTTCGTATATGCAACAACCCTTCAATCATATTTATCCATTTATTCCTAGGTTGTCCACGCAAACTTTCACCCTTCATTTTACCAACATACACCTGTTTCACCTATCTTACATTTGACATGCGTACCACATGACCAAATCATCTCAACTGACCTATTCTCACTCTTCTAACAACATTTTTCCCAATCTCATATTCATCATACAGCAATATATTCTAAAAATGGTCTTTCAAGTATATCCACACACACCTCATAAATTCCTCATTTTCGCAACAGTTATAAGTCGTTCGTTTCCTCATCCACACCCAACATTCACTACCATACATTAACGTAGGTACTAACACACCATTATAAGCACACAATCGAGCATATCTGGATATATTCACGTCCCGGACAAAGGTTCCCAGGGCACTCTATACCTTGCATCTCATACATAATCTTCTTTGAATCTCTCGATCAAGACGTCTATACCTCGAAAACATACTATCTAACTATACAAAGTATAAACTCCAATCTCACACCATTCATCGAAATGTTAAAGTCAATCACCACATTGCTCTTCTCAAACACTAACACTTAACATTTAATAGATTTAAACGTCATTCTCCTTCATTTATCCTTAGAATCATTCTTTTCAATTGCTCATTAGATTCACCCATTACAACATCATTCGCATAAACTAACGCAGGCACTACACTACTACCGACACGTATACCACTCACCCTACTCGGAATTTTTCGTAATAACACATACAGATACAAATTAAACAACTACGCATCCCGCAACCTTGTTTCACGCCAACATTTTACAAAACCAATCACTCAATCTACCATAAACTCTCACCGCAGTCTCGCTACCTTCATCGCACGAATTGCTCCCAACAAATTACCATCTATACCGTACTTTAGAAGTACATACCACAAAATATCTCGATGAACACTATTATATGATTTTTTAAGATCGAGAAAGTCACAGAACATTGTCTTTCTTGTTCTTAGCAAGTGATTTATCAACAATCATAAAAAGAGAAAGCAATTGTTCTACACACCCTCTCTCAAGCAAAAAAAAACCACCTTGCATATTGCTCAACTTGGAGAATGTTAAGGTTCATACCTTGTGAATAAGAATCTTCCCGCACAACTTTCCTACCACACTCAACAAACTTATTGCACGGCAATTAGTACAACTACTCGAACTACCTTTGCCATTGAATAAAGGGCAAATGATAATAGGTTTCCAATCATCAGAAGTCACACACCTTTTCAAACAAAATCTAAACAAATAAACTAACCAAACAAATAACTTCTCATCTCCATATTTCAACATCTCAATCGATATATCATCCAAACCGGTCTTGCCATTCTTCAAACGCAACAATACAAAACTAACATAATTTCATTCATCACTTCTAACATTTTATCTTGTATTTTAACTACAACCATTCGATCCATTTACGCAACCATATAAACCACAAAAATACTCGCATCATCTATTTCTAATATCTGATTCATTTCACCGTAGCTCACCATTCTTAAGCGTTTTCACCGCCCTTACATTACCACCTCACAATCTCTTCACACTCAACAAAAACATTCTTTTATTCATACTAAAATCATTTGTCAATATTTAGCTCTTTAAATCATCAATACGCGTTTTACTTTCTCTCACTACTCTCTTAACACATTTATTAAACATCATTAAGTAAACTTCCAGGCATATCGTTTACATTTAGAAATCGCAAATACGCTCTCTTGGAGAAAAGCCAAGTCCGCATTCACAACAAACTTCTTTTGCACATTTAAGAACTGTATCCTTAAATTTCAACTAAACATCATTTATGCTGTATTTAAAATTAGGCTTTCAATTCTTTTTGTTCTCTTATCTCTTTGTTTACCTTCATTTCGGCTAGCATGTTTTGCATAGTTATTTTAATTTTTTTACGTCCTCCATTTTTATGTTATCTGTGTTTTCCCCTGATTTTTCTGTTCTAAATCTGGGCTTCAACTTACTCTCCTAGTTTTTCTGCAGACTGCGAGTTCTTCTGTGCTACCGAGTTGAATGTTTTAATTTTCCCTAGATTTGGTAACACTGAAACGTATTTGTGCGCTAACTCGTAGTATCGGCGCAGAGTAAATTTTGTTGCGCTCTTATCACCCACAACACTAACCCTTATCACTTAATCTGAGCACTTAACTATTCTATACTATATTTTTTTCATGTTGCTTTTAAACGAAACTCATCAGCTATATTACCCCTTGTATAACTTCTGTTCTAGTCCGTGAATTGATTATTGTGTTTCCGAACAGAACGACAGCATCCGAAACCGCGAGATAATTACTGACTTGTCCAAAACATAACCTCTCAGTCAGACAGTAATACAAACGTAAAGAAACCCTAAACGGGCACGATTTATTGCAATAAACATTGTAGTGGGGGTGCAGGGCCGTCTTTACCCGGGGGCTCAAGGGGTGCGGGCGCACCCGGGCGCAGAGTCCTAGGGGCGCACACAAGCCGAGCGCTAGAAATTTCGATATTTCATTAAACCCTAAGTCATTCAATAACAACGCCATTGTATCGTTTCGTGCACAAAATAAAAATATAGACACCAATAATAAATTATGTTATTAAACACACCTCATACCGCTTTCGGCATTTGTTATACCGCTCACAATGTACAAGTTAAAATAGCTCTTATTACTACACACCTAACAATTACCGAAACTGCTCCTCCACGTCCCCGAAAAAGACATTTTAATTACGAGGCTACAGATAAGCCCATTTTAGACCCAATGAAAAAATTTTAAATAAATTTTTATTTTATTTACTTGACACGGCTATCTCGAAATTAAATGAGAGATTCGAGTTGCTAATAGATCAGAATAATAATAATAATCTGTTAAATAAAGAAAAGGCTTCAGAATGTAATGTTTTTATAACATATTTATTTGTGGACGTTTCGAGCAAAAATATTAGCTCATCATCAGCACCTTAAAATATAAATACAATAATTATAATATAAAACTAGCAAATTAATCAAAATGTCAAACCTTTAAAAAACGTAAAAATATAAAACAATATTTGTAAAATGTCAATAATAACAAAAAGAAAAAGATACATATGAAAAATGAAAATAGAAAAAACAAAAAATAATAAATAATTAAAATAAAATATATATAAATTAAATTGTTAAATTCTCTAAAAAAATTTTGAGTATAATAAATTATGATACGAATCAGTTTGATAATTAATCGAGGTATCATGGTGTAAATTTATATGTAACGTTTCAAAAATAAGTCTATGCTTTTTATTTTCTATAACATCAATAATTTTGGCTTCAGAAAAATTAAAAATATGTCCAGTCTCCTGATGATGACGAGTTAAAGCACTATGATTTGTATCAAGAAGCTTGCAATAATAATTATGTTGTAGCTTTTGATATCAAATTAATATTAGGAATTAGAAAAACTATTGGTAATTGCGATATTAAAATTATAACTACTAACTTCACTAATATTAATTCGCTTTATACACAAACTAAGGACAAAATTGAAAAATCTAAATATAAAAATGTTGTATACAAAATTCCATGTGGGTCTTGTGGAAAATGTTACATTGAAGAGACTTCACAACCGTTAGAAAAAAGAATATATCAACATATTTTTAATTTTTCTGAAGCCAAAATTATTGATGTTATGGAGAATAAAAAGCATAGACTTATTTTAGAAACGTTACATATAAATTTACACCATGATACCTCGATTATTATCAAACTGATGCGTATCATAATTTATTATGCATAAATTTTTTTAGGGAATTTAACAATTTAATTTTTATATATTTTATTTTAATTATTTATTATTTTTTGTTTTTTCTATTTTTATTTTTCATATGTATCTTTTTTCTTTTTTGTTATTTTTGACATTTTACAAATATTGTTTTAAATTTTTACGTTTTTTAAAGGTTTGACGGTAATACCGTAGTTGACGGACAAACCTGAAGTTGGCTGTGAGTCGTTAGTGACTTTTGGTGAAATCGGCACAAGTCGAACATAGTAAAACCCGGCAAATTTGAATGTCAAGATAATTTAAAAAGTTTTGTTAGCATAGTCGGATGTTTTTTAAAAATATTAAACACCACTAACCATGCCTGACCTAGTATAGAACGTATTTTTATGGTAAAAACGGCAAATTAGAATGTCAAGATAATTTAAAAACGTTTTGTTAGCAAAGTCGGATGTTTTTTTTAAATAATAAACACCACTAACCATGCCTGACCTAGTATAGAACGTATTTTTATGGTAAAAAGTAACAAACCGCTTGCTTTTTATGTCGAACTTGTACCGTTCGAACTGCCGTTTTCACCAGAAGTCCCTAGCGTCCTGCGGCCAACTTCAGGTTTAGCTGGTTTGACATTTTGATTAATTTCCTAGTTTTATATTATAATTATTGTATTTATATTTTAAGGTGCTGATGATGAGCTAATATTTTTGCTCGAAACGTCCACAAATAAATATTTTATAAAAACATTGGATTCTGAAGCCTTTTCTATATTTAATATATTATATAATTGAATCCTTTTTAAAATATATATTATAAATAATAATAATCAGAATAAAATGGTAGCTATTAAATAATAATATAAAATAAAACATTACTGATGTATTGTTTCCGAAAAAAAATATGTTTATTTTTAATTTGTATAATTTATTGTTTTATTCGTATAATTTAAGAGTTTTGAGAAATAAATAAATGAAACATTAAAAATGACATTACGTTTTTGTGGTTGACTAGAGCTGGGGCGCGGGCTGACCACCCGGCACCCCGGCGCAGAATATGCTTAAGACGGCCCTGTGGGGGTGGTATCGACGTCGTGATTTGTTGTTATCATGGACTTGTCGAAATTGTGACATGTAGTCGTTGTGGTTTTAGACGCTATGGCATGCTTCAATTGAGTAGACAATCTAAATTGGAGTTTTTAAAAATAATTAAATTTCAATTTGCAATGATAAACTATGGGATGATATTCGAAACTCCTACAGGATATCGAGCCACAGCATCATACCAGGGTTGTTCAGAGAGTATGTTTACTTACTATTTTATAAAGACATTGTGTAGACAATCTATATTAGTTTTTAAAATAATAATTAAATTTTTATTTGCAATAATAAACTTGACATTCGAGACTCCTACGGGATAGCGGGCCACATCATCATACTAGTGTTGTTCAGGTAGTGGTTACTTACTATTTTTAGTTACTTAATAGACAGTCTATATTAGTGTTTTTAATTAATAATGCAGTTTTAGTTTTGCACAGATAAACTTAGGGATGAAACATCATATCAGTGTTGTTCAGGGGGGTGGGGGATTGTTTACTTACTATTTTATAAAGACATTGAGCAGACAATTAAATTTACTTTTTTTAAATAATGAAATTTTAATTCGCAATGTTAAACCTAGGGTTGATATTCAAGATTCCTTCGGAGTAGCGTACAATAACATATAACTAGTTGCTCTGGGATAATATTTACTTTAGAGATATTAATAAGGCAACGAATAACAACTTCACAAAAAAAAATTGTCAAATATGAGTATAATGCACAATTTAGAACAGAAAATATATTTGAAAAGGTTGTGAAAAACATCAGCTAGAATTAATTTAGATAAGTGGCTAAGTTAGTACATAGGTTTAACAAGATTAAAAAGAATTACAAATAAAACCTAATATTCAATAAGGCGAGTGAGTCAAAGATATTTCAAGAATGATTTCTAATATTCTATAACACTTTCGAACTAGGTTTCTTGCAAGGCTTTGCTGAAAAGAAGATAGTCAAGACAAGCCTGATTCAATTTGGTATTTTGTTAGTTTTGTAATATAGATATAACTCACAGTAAAATATTACTGACTTACTTTTCATTTTTGTATTGCATGCTACATGATACCATATAAAATAAATATAACATAAATTTGAATCGTGGTGATTATCCGTAGAGCGAAAGCAGTATGGACAAATATTTTTAATACTATCTGACGATTTTAAGAGTATTTAAAAAATATATTTTGTATTCCTCTGGTGCAAATTAATGATAAACTAATTTTTCCAGAAATTGTATTATAAAAATACCACACTGTAATGGATGATTAGAATTACACTCATATTTATAAGCACTATGATCGTAAGAAAAATATTTCAATGTAGAGTAGAGTGGCAGAAGGATCGATTTAATTGTTAGATATATACAATGTGTAACAACGTTTAATAATGGACGTTTCGATTTATACAATAAATCATCTGCATCTATAAACAATACATAAATAAACAAAATAATAAAATGCGTGATAATTAGTCCACTGTACATAAACAAAGCCTATATAATTGCATAAGCTCAAGCTTACAAGTGAAAGTAAAAAAAAGTCTTTACATAAAATGTATACACATGTATATCACTCTACTCTACATTACACATAATTGAGAACTGAAGATGATTTATTCTATAAATCTAAATCTCTATTATTAAAAATCGTTACATGTTTATTACAATTTCGGGTTCGGTGAAGTTTATTATTAAATAAAACACGAGCAATGAAAACACTAACAAAATATTTATTTAAAACGAAAATATTGTAGTATAACTACCAAGACATATATTTATTTTCAACACGTATTTATACTCACGTTAAAGTATTTAGCAACGACTTGCACTCTTCACAATTCAAATACATTATGAACCTTGTCGGCTCAAAGTCCTCCCTTTTATACTGAAACAAGTTCTTCTACAATATTCCAGAACTTCTGGAACATTGTAGAAGCATATAACGAGTACATTGTAGGAGTATTTCAACACATCGCTAATGACGCAGAGAGAACAGGATCGTACTCGCTACAGTATTGCGTATGAGATAGCACAGCAATTTACGTCGTATCGACTGTTCCAGAGAGAACAGGGCCGTACTCGTTACAATATATATGTATGCATATATATATATATGCATATATATATATATATATATATATATATATATATATATATATATATATATATATATATATATATATATATATATGTAAGGAAGTTTACTTCCTTAGGATTAGTTTGAATACTCCCGCGCTCACACATGAGTCGGTAAGGTAGTGAACTGGTCATGCAGAAGAGAGAGAGAAAACAGACTGTAGAATGCGAAGTCATTGCTTAATTAATGTTTAAAAAAGTATTGTAAAGAGTTAAATTAATAGGATAAAGAATAAACATTGAATGTAGTTTCTTTGTTTATTTCAGGTTTGTAAATAATTTAAGGTGAATGTAAATAAATGACAAAAAGCTTTGTTTATTTCAGAGAAACACTTCTTGTTTATCCCTTTGTGCTCTCACTAAATCATTACACATTATAAAACTACATTCTCGTTTATGAGAAAAATGGATAAACTACAATTTGAATTCAAAAATGTGGCAGCTGAAGATGGAAAATCAGATGTGATAATTATAACCTCAATCAGCACACCAGATAATAGAAAGTTCAGCCTAGCAGTTGAAGACCAAATTGCAAGAAAACATACATTGGTTGTAGCAACATCAACTTTTACTAAAGTAAAAAATAGCCTAAAAAAAAGGCACCAATCAAGAAAGATATGGATCACTCTAACTAAGGAAATGAAAGAAATTTACTTTGATGAGGATAATAATCTGCAATTTAATGATTTATTTCTAGAAGAAATAAGTGAGATAAATGAAGTAGCAGTAGGAAGAGATGAACCAATGATAAAACTATTAGAAAAGCTTATTGAGAATACACAAAAATCTGAAGAAAAAAGTTTGACAAAAATAACCAAAGAATTCATGATTGAAAAGTTCAGCAGCAAGATTACAAATCCTAACCAGTGGATAAATGAGTTTGAAAAGGAGTGTGTGAGATTTGAAATTAAACAAGATAAGAAGATAATTGAAACATTAAAATTTTTCCTCGACAAACCATATTTAGACTGGTATAGTTGTATGCTTTTAAAATTATCCATAAATTCAGAATGGGATCAATGGAGAAAAATATTCTGTGAAACTTTTGCTAACAAAGGCTGGTCTCCAATAAGGTACGCTTTAACATTTAGATATCAAACAGGTAATTTGATAGATTATGCAATAAAAAAATAGAAGTTACTATTAGAGGTTAGAAAGACAATGGACACTGGCACAATAATTGATCTAATAGCTGCTGGATTACCAAATTTTATTGCAGATAAAATAGACAGGGAAACTGTGCAAACAACAGAAGAATTATGCAATGAAATAGGTAAACTTGAACATTGTGTACACAAAAAGATTACAAATACAAAAAATACTAAAGATGACATTCAGAAAAAAATGCCATGCAAAATATGCAAAGATAAAGGTAAAGGAAACAGATTTCACACAGATGATAAATGTTGGTTCAATAGAGACGGAAGGAAGTTAGAACACACCTCACTGTTAGATATTGAAAATTTTGAAGACCCAAAAAACTAGAAAGTACACCATTAATCTCAATCAAGATAACATTAAATAATTCACGAAACGTTTGTAGCATTTATATATTATTTTATTCACTAATTATTTATGGTTTATTATATATTTGTTATAGTTAGCATGCCATGTTATATAAAATCTAGTTTTCATATTATTTTATTTATTATTCATTGTTATAGTTTTTGTTTGATGTTTACTTGGTGAGTAAAATAAAAAAATAAATAACATAATTTTTCACAACTAAAATAATAAACATCATTAATCTTGTTGTACTGTTTTCATAGAATATTAAATATTTTTTGGTGTTTTGTTATTGTATATTTATTAGTAATTATTATATAAGAAGAATTTTACACGTTCAAGCAATTTATGATTCAGGATCAACAATATCTTTAATAAACTCAAGATTATTGGATCTAAAAACAAATAAACTTAGTGATGAAAAGAAAATAAACTTGAAAACGATTAATGGTGTATATAAAACGAATGGAATAATTAAATTAAAAATCAAGATTATGAATATTGAGAAAGAAATTAATGTATGTATTATAGATAATGTTAATTTTAACTATGACTTTCTCATTGGTCTTGATTGTATAAAGAAATTTAAATTAATTCAAAATGATAAACTTGAAATTGAGCAAAATAATTTAAATAATAATTATAAAAAAGAAAACTCAATAATGCACAATACCATGAGTAAGAAAAAGAAAATTGATAATTCACATGTAACTGAGAATCAAAAATTTAATTTGAAAATAAATTTCAATAAAGATATTGAAATAAATAATTTTGAAGCCACAACAATTGATTTAGATGAAAAAATGATGATTAAAATAGAAAATCTAATAAACAAATATTCAACTATATTTGCAAAAAATAAATTTGATGTTGGAACAGTGAAAAATTATGAGGCAAGGATTGATTTGCAAATAGATAAATACTGCAGCAAAAGACCATATAGGTGTACTATAGAAGATAAAAGAGAGATTGAACAGCAAATCTCAAAACTCCTGAACAAAAAACTAATTGAAGAATCATATAGTCCTTTTGCGGCTCCGGTCACATTGGCCTTCAAAAAAGACGAAGGAAAAAAAAGTCGGTTATGTATAGATTTCAGAGATCTTAATAAAATAATAGTGCCTGAACCACAGCCTTTCCCACGGATAGAAGATCTTTTGGTCAAAACACGAAACTGTAAATTTTTCACAAAACTAGATATTAACTCGGCATTTTGGTCAATACCCTTGCGGATTGAAGATAAGCAAAAAACAGGCTTCGTCACACAAGAGGGTCATTTTCAATGGACCTGCCTGCCCTTTGGTCTGAAAACATCTCCTGCAATATTCCAGAGAATATTGAGCAATATCATTAGAAAACATGGACTATCAGATTTCACGACAAATTACATTGATGACATCTTGACATTCTCCAAAACGTTTGAAGAGCACATGACTCATCTAGAAAAATTACTAAAGGCAATAAAAGAAGAAGGCTTCAGGTTAAAACTTACAAAATGCCGATTTGCTATGGACTCAGTTATATATTTAGGGCACGTGATTAAGTACAACTCAGTCACACCAATGAAAGATAATTTAATAGCTATAAAAAAGTTTCCAACACCAAAAAACCAGAAAAACATTCGACAATTTCTAGGTAAGATAAATTTCTATAACGAATATATACCAAAAAATGCTATTATACTAGAACCATTACACAAATTGCTGAGAAAAAACCAAAAATTTGAGTGGACAGAAGAATGCCAAAGAACATTTGAGTATCTAAAAAATTTCTTGTGCACAGAACCAGTATTATCAATATATGATCCAGAACTGCCAATATATATCTATACAGACGGAAGTCTGCTAGGACTGGGAGCAATAATAAAACAACCACAACCAGATGAAAATGGTAAAGAAAAACCTATCGCCTACTTCTCAAGAAAGTTAAATGAAGCACAAAAGAAAAAGAAAGCTATATACCTAGAAACACTAGCTGTCAAAGAAGCGGTGCTCTACTGGCAACACTGGGAAAATCATTTAAGGTATTCACAGACCATAAACCATTAGAAAACCTTAATATAAAAGCAAGACCGGATGAAGAGTTAGGTGATCTAACATTATATTTATCACAATTTGACATGGAAATAATATATAATCCAGGAAAGTTCAATCTCGAAGCAGACTGCCTCAGCAGAAACGCAGTATTGGAACCGGAAGATAATCAAAAAGAAACGTTGAGAACAGTGAATTTTGTAAGTCTCAAAGAAATTATAACAGATCAAAACAACAATGATAATATCAGTAACACAGATAAAAATTTAATACAAAAAAAGGTGTATTCTTTAAGAAAATAAAACAACAAGAAAAAATTATTCTGACAGAAGAATTCAGTAAAACCTTGATAAAAGAAATCCATGTAAGCATGGGTCATATAGGCATAAATCAAATGATGTCCATGCTATCACCATATTACACATCTAAATATTTCTCAAACAATATGAAAAATATATGTAAAACCTGCGAGATATGCATAAAAAATAAGACTAGAATAAAAAATAACTATGGTCTACTTTCACAACTAGGTCCAGCAAACAAGCCATTAGAAATAGTATCAGTAGACACAATAGGAGGATTTGGTGGAACGAGGTCGACGAAAAAATACCTGCACTTATTAGTGGATCATTTTTCAAGATATGCATTTATATTAACTTCAAAAACACAGACGGGCACAGATTTCATGAAATTAACGAACGAAGTACTAAAACAGGGAAACAAAAAAAAATTTATCGGATCAGTATCCAGGTATAAATTCTAGAGAATATAAAAGTTTTCTGGAAGACAAAAATATTCCGCTAATATTCACGGCTGTAAATGCACCTTTCTCGAACGGATTAAACGAAAGGTTAAATCAAACGCTAGTAAACAAAATCAGATGTAAACTGAACGAACAAGAGAAGAAGGTTGCATGGACAGCAATTGCACATAAATGTATAGATGAATATAATAAGACAACACATACAGTAACTAAATTCAGCCCAGAATACCTGTTGAAAGGCACAGATAATTCAATGATACCTGAAGAATTAAAATCAGAAAAAACGTATAATAACATAGAAAAAGATAGAAAAACTGCAATAGAAAATAGTTTAAAATATCACAATTACAACAAGAAATTATTTGATGAACACAGGACTGACTGCAATTTTGAAGCTGGTGACCTAGTATACATCGAAAATGGGAACCGTCTGAATAGGAAAAAATTGGATGAAATAAGGATTGGTCCATACAAGATTGAGGAGAAGATATCAAACTCAATATATAAAATCAACACAGGACATAAGAAAAAGGAATCTAATCTATTTCACATCACAAAACTAATTCCGACGCCAAGACAAATATCCTATGAAAACAATAAAATATGAAAATCTGAAACAAACTTTCTCCCCCGAGGAGGGGGGATGTAAGGAAGTTAACTTCCTTAGGATTAGTTTGAATACTCCCGCGCTCACACATGAGTCGGTAAGGTAGTGAACTGGTCATGCAGAAGAGAGAGAGAAAACAGACTGTAGAATGCGAAGTCATTGCTTAATTAATGTTTAAAAAAGTATTGTAAAGAGTTAAATTAATAGGATAAAGAATAAACATTGAATGTAGTTTCTTTGTTTATTTCAGGTTTGTAAATAATTTCAGGTGAATGTAAATAAATGACAAAAAGCTTTGTTTATTTCAGAGAAACACTTCTTGTTTATCCCTTTGTGCTCTCACTAAATCATTACACATTATATATATATATATATATATATATATATATATATATATATATATATTTAATAAAGCTAATTTAGATTACTTACTCTATGTCTCTATAATATTGTAAGTAAACACCCTCCCTGAATAACCCTAGTATGATGTTGTGGCCCGATACCACGTAGGAGTATTGAATTTCAACCTCTAGTGTAAGAGTGCAAATTAAAAATGCATTATTTTTAATAAGCTAATTTAAATTTTCTACTCCATGTCTCTATGTTTTAGTAAATAAACATCCCCACTGAACAACATTGATATGATGTTATGGCCCGCTACCCCGTAGGAGTCATGAATTTTAACCCTTGGTATAACAGTGAAACTTAACCCTATTATGCTGTTGTTGTCTGCTACCTCGTAGGAGTCTCGAATTTTAACTCTTAATACAACACTGCAAATTTAAATTTAATTATTTTTGTAAGCAAGCAAATTTAGATTAAAGACTCAATTTTTCAATATAATAGTGAGTAAAAACCCCTCCTTTACAATTCAAGTATAACAGTAAAAATTAAAATTGGATATCTTTGAACAGATACTTTAGATTGTCTACTCCAGTGATTCTCAACCACTGTGACTCGGCACTTATGTGTGCCGCGAAATTTTTGAAGTGTGGCGCAAAATGTTATAAAATAAAAAATATTATTACAATTTTCTATACCTACCTTATTTGTGCGAATTCGGGTAGAGACTTTTAAATGTAGATGACGAAATTAGAGTGGCATTATCATTTTTACGACCAAATATAAGCGAAATTATCAAAAAACATAAAGCTAAATTTTCGTAATAAATGTATTCTTATAATTAATTTATAATTAATCACTCAATGAACATTCTGTAGTCTTTGTAGTACATATTATTTTATTTTACAGTATAGTCCAAAATTATTATCATAAACTATTTTACATAGTGTATTATAGGTAAGTAAAATTCTTTTAAATTTATCTTATTGTTAGTGTGCCGCCAAATTTTGAAATTGTTAAAAATGTACCGTGACAAAAAAGAGTTGAGAATCACTGGTCTACTCAATACCACTATATAAAATATTAAGTAAGCATGCTCCGTGAATAACCTTAGTTTGAAGCTGTGGCCCGCAATCTCGTAGGAGAATTTAATTCCAATCCTTAGTATATCAGTGCAAGTTAAAACTTCACTATTTTTTAATAAGCTAATTTAGATTTTCTCAGAGTTGTCATGAACAAACCCAGCCCCAGTGGGACTTTTCGATAAAAACCCAATTGAAAAAATCCGTGAAAATCTTAGTTATTATAAAAATTTAGGCATGTTAAAGATTTATATACGGTCATAAAGACATATTTATTTTTTATCTATGATTGTAAATATTACAATTTTTACATACAAAAAAAAATATAATTTGCCTCTGGCAAAAGAAGAAATAAAAAATACTGCAGTTAATAGAATCTGAAAAAATAATAATTGCAGTAAGAATAAAAAAAATTAGTTTTTTAAATATAAATTTATACCTTGTTCTCTTTTCATTGTACTTGACCATCATTATCTTCATCCACGACATCCACAAATTTATTAAAAAAATCCTCATTAGCTGCCGATTTTTACTTATTTTTCATTGTCACAACTTGCAACCACTTAGAAGCTGATAGTTACTTAAAAACATTGATTCTGGATACATGTCATTATCCTTAATTTTGAAAGATATAACTGGAACTAAAAAGTTTTGTTATAATTTTTTTTTTTTTAATTCTTCCGAATCCATATTTGTTGAAAGTTTTGTCCCCATATAACGACTAACAGTCTCTTTAAAACGATTGTCAAAAACTACTCTGTATTGAATTAGATTAGGGTTATCAATTAAATCCAACCAAATTTCAACAGCATTCAATATAGTGGTTGAATCAGATTATAGTTTATTAAGTGCAGTTGAAATTATTTCTAAGTAATTATTTAACTAATTAACCTCTTGATATATTCCAACATTTCTTAATATATTTAAAATATGTTCAGGAATAACATCATCATGTTGTGTAGCTATGTCGACACACGAGTATATACGAGTATGATAATTATGTTTATACGTGCTTAAACATTCTTCAAAAGAATTCCATTTTACTTCGGATAGAAGATGAGGCATTCAACCCTGTTTTTATTACAACCACTCGTTTGGTTGATGATGATTGCGGAAAAACTTTTGCACCTCATTAATATGTTTCCATAGATCTTTAGGATATATTTCTTTCGAAACTAAATCCATGAATTACGCAGAACACCAGTCTATTTTCTTTAATAGTTGTCTCATACGCTCCATTTTATTTTTATTGTAGGTGCAAACAGCAAAAATGTCTTTATGAAATTGTTTTTTGCATATATTTATGGACTCGCAGGCATTTTTTGCACAGTATTCTACAGTTTTCTCAACTGGTTTACTTTCTATTGTTTGTTAGACATATTAGTCTTTTCACCGATATGGATACTGATGGCAATTATAGGATCATTTCTGATACTTGGCCACCCATCTAATAATAAAGTTAATAAACAATTTTAATTTTTTAAATGATCTGATAAATCTGGATCCACCGTATTTGCTGCTTCGTCTAGAAATTTACTTCCAAATTTATGGTGATTAGGAGGATTATACCCAGGTCGTAAGGAATTGATCATGTTCTTAAAACTTTTGCTGTTTGTAATATTAAAATCGATGTTATTGCAATAAAAGAGTAAATCAAATTTATTATCGATTTTGCGTTTTTAGTTTTGCGATGTCGTTATATACAAAGTTTGATAAATAGCATTGACGTTTTTTAGGTTGCTATTCTATTTCATCGTCCGAATCACTCATCATTAATATTGACGACATTAATAAACTTGCACTTGTCACTATTTTTTTGTATTTATACAATTTTATAAATGTTTTTTAACTCTTTCTATTTTTCAACTTATTGATATATCACAATGTTTCCATCAAGGGCGGAACCACGGAAGGGGACATGGGGGCCATGGCCCACCTTGGGTTAGTTTTTTTTAGTTGAGATTTTGTATAAGTTTCATTTGTTTACTTCGAATTAAGAACAAATAGAAGTCACATATCTGAAGGTCGTCTTGTAGCACTTGCTTTGATGCATTTGCACCAGGACATTTTTTTATAGCTTAAAGTCATATTAGATAAATTCGCTAGGTAAAAACAGACGTTGTAATATAGTAATTTAACCCCCGATTGTGTAGCGACAGAAGATATAGAACTTAGAAATATAAATGTCTGAACCTAATATTTTGTTTATCGAAAAAAATATGAATATGGATGAAGGGTAATTGACCTCCCCCACCCCTATAAAATCTCTAGATCCGCCCTTGGTTTCCATTTGGTTTTACCATAAGTTTTGTTAACAATATTTGCCCAGTCTAGTGACTGTTTTATCTCAGAACCCTCTACTTTCCACATGATGCCTATTAGGTTTGAAACTCAACTACTAAAAAAAAACACAAGCGGCAGAGCGAGCTGGTTATTACAAGAAGAGTATACACATGAGAATTCACCACACGTCACTGTCAACCAATAGATCACGAATTTGTTTGAAACAGAACCAATGAAATGTACATTTCGTCGGAAATTCATCACTGGTACAATTAACGGAAATACCACTGTTAATAATATCCTTGGTTACGAATAAAATAAATGATATTTCAATATTTTCATAAACGTCAATTTTGAATATTAAATGGACACTGAAAAAATTTAGAATTTTCATCACTGTAATACCTAATTAATAATGTGCAAATAAATACCTAACTATTTTAGTTAATTAACTCTTGTTTGATAAATTCTCAAGCCGAATACAACTAGTAGTATGAAAATTGACAGATAATATTTTGACATAAATATACATTCGTTGTTACGGAAATAGGAAACACAACTCATGCTTCGCACTCGTTATGTTTCCATTTCCATAACAACTCATAATTTATGTCAAATTCTTTTCAGCAATTTTCACACTACTTGTTATATTATATATGAAAATACCCCCCTCCCCCACCATCCCCAAAAATCCTAGTATGATGCTTTTGTCCGGTACCTTGTAGAACACATGGATTTCAACTCTTCATTTGTAACTCATTAAATGGTATAATGGCGTTCAAGTAAATCAGCATGTCAGTGCTGGACAAATGTAGACGGTTATAGTTATCAATTACTACTCTGTGGGTTGTTATTTTTCCTCAGTTTATTGTGGTATTTGAAGATTTTATTGAACCGTATGACCATACAGTTTCGTCGCATCGTCAACTTCACGATGATCTTGTGAATTCCATCACCTTCTGGGACAAGGACAATAATTGAGCACCGAATGCACGAAAGTCAGTGGTTCATATATAGATTTTTTAAAACTAAATATCTTTTTTTTACTAACAATATTACAAATTCTGAGAAACGCAATTCAGCATCCTATACTAGTCTAAGATTTTTACAAGATAACTTGATATGTAATTTAATATTGTTTTATGTAATGTTACATAAATAATTTTCAACTAGATGCGTTCTGAAATTTTTATTTTCAAACAATATTATTATCGATTTGTTTTCGTTTAAAACTAAACAATGAGATTTAGCGATATTTCAAATCAGTATTCACACTTTAAACTGAAACTCTTGATCCAGATTCTTTAAAGGGCAGATAAAGTTTGGTGTCGTCCTCATATATATATTATAACTAGAGATGGGCGAATATCAAATTTCTCGAATTCGAATACCGAATACGAATATTAATCAGATCTCGAATATTCGAGGTACTAGAATATTCGAATACTCCTAAAAGTTAATTTATTTATTAGTCATAATTATTTAATTATGTCCTTTTCATTATTTGAATGAAATTGTTAAGATAAAATAAAATTAAAACAAAAAGTACAAACAAAAAAGAAAAGAAAATGACGAAAACTTCAAATTTAAGGTGAAACGTACGGGCTGATGTTGGCGAAAAACAAATTTGAAATATGGTACGTCTTCATGGTTTTGAAACAAAATATCTTTGTTATTAATAACTTCAAAGTATTGTTATAGCTTTAAGTTTATGTACAAATGATAAAGAAAAACATAGTCAAAAATTGAGGTCAACAAATCGTCATATCTAGTTTGGAGATAATGGGGATTAAATATTCGGGAATTTTTATTTTTGTTTCACATGAACTTAATATGAATTATGTCGACTATATACTGTTTAGCTTAACATTAAGTAAAAATTAATGCGATATATTGTTTATAATAATGTCTTTATTTATAATTAAAACAGATATCAAATGGACTTGAAACAATCAAATCACAGCTTTTTTATTAATAAAAATAAAACGTGTATCATGTCCACGAATACAATGTCTCAAAGGTAAAAAAAAGTATTATACAAATATTTTTTTATTAAGAATAGAATGTCATTAAATATAATAATTTTCATTTAAATAATTAATTCAAATATAAGTTATTAAACAAATAAAAATACCGGCATTGACAGCTTATGAATTCATTAAATATGATATTTTAATAAAATCTGCGGAGTAAATGCAAATATTAGGATTTTGGATAGAAAGGAAACTTTTTCAAATTTAGATAATGTTAAATAAACCATTTATAAAAATATCAGTCATTTTCCATAAAAAATAAAAGCATTATTTTAAAACTGTACTTTTATCAAATGTTTGGTCGACCGGTGGCATGTATTTCAGCATTGATTCTAAATCCTTTTTTTATCTTTCGACATTATAGGTACATCAGTTATTGGTTTAGGGTTAATAATCTCGTTCGTATTTTCTTTTTTTCTTGTGCTACATTTCAAATGCACATCATGAATCTCTTCGGAAAACGATAATTTATAAAATATGTAAAATGGTGACTCAGTCTTTATAATAGAATATTTTATCTTTGTGTAAGGCACCAAATTATATGCGTAAGTCTTGCTTATTTTTTGGAAATCAAAGAAGTCATTTTTCTTCATTTGAATAATTATCAATGTTCCAGTATTCTTGCACATGGTATTTACATACCGCAGTAACGAGACTGGACTGTAAATTTCGCTGTACCTTAAGTTTCTTTCTATTAAACTGTGTATGGCGTCAACTTCCTGCACATTTCCGTGACCAGGTTCTGAATATTTTTGTGTTATAGACTCTACATCGGGATATTTTAATAAAAAAATGGAATAATGCTAAGGACATTACGCTATTTCTATTTTGTGCGACACATGAATCCGACCACAAAATATTTTTTTTAATGCCTGGTAGGTCAGTCACGATCCTGCCCAAGATCTTCACTAGTGCACTGGCTATGTGGTTCCCTGCTCTTCCGGTTATACCTTCAGGCCAAAAAGCACAATACGTTTTGTTATTGGCTGAACAATGTGCTATTAAGTTGAATACTCTAAATTTTCGTTTATAAAAAAAATTGGAAATATTTGCTTTGGGAAGTGCGAACACATTTTGCAGATCAAAAGATATAACTACAATGCTCCCATTGCCCTTAATTTTTCTGTATCCATCCCTCTCCTCTTTACATTCAACTTTGCGTTTTATGTGTTGTCTATATTTAAAATCTTCCTCGTCCGTCACAATTTCTTGTTTCTTTCGTTCTTCATAATAGTCACACCTGTCTTTCTTTGATTTGTGGAACGCTATTCAGTATCACATATTTTTTTGTACATGTTTAGTTTCACTGGATTATCTGAATACACATCGCAGTATAACATACATACATTTTTTTAACGTTAAGGCCCGGTTCCAAATATTCCTTTTTGGTATTTGCGCGACAGTAGTGGCTTTCAACCTTTGGAAATGAATTGATATGATTTCTCACATTATTTTTTCTTTCTTCTGTGATTTGTTTCTTAATATTTTTACCTTTTTTTGATAAAATTGGTACTCCCGTGATATGATCATATTTTTTTGAAAAGAAATAAAAAACTCGCCTGGCGCTGATGTCCAAAGTTTGTGTAAAAAAACTTTTTGCACACCTGCACCTTGTCTCCACTTAACTCAAAATAATAATTATAAGAATATTGCTTATAACAATTCTCAGGTTTCTGTTGTGGTAATATACGTGGACGGCTTCGTTTTTTCGCATAGCGTTCTATAAACTTACCATAGAAGTGTGGCTTCTCAGTATCGGACAACATCCAGAAGGAAGAGTGTAAACGATTTTGGTCAATTTCATTTATTTTTTGAGAACATTTCATTCGACAATCACAATTTCCTTTTACAGATCTTGCTAAGTGAATCTTTTCCTGTATATCCACATATTCCTGACCCGCTTCTCTTTTCTTTTTTCTTATATTTACCTTCCATGTATCTGGATTCCTCGTACGTTTCCGAGTTAGTTTTTTAGCTGGTGGATTGTTATTTCTATAAGATAATGAAACTTGTAATCACTTCTAGTAAAAAATTTATGTAAAATTAATTTACCCTGATTCCAAATTTACATCAGAACCATTCAGATTATTGTCGATATCGTCTATATCATTTTCGGTAGAAGTAGGAGGTTTAAATGTTGGATCATCAATATCAGAAACATCTCCAAATAAACTGTAAAATGAAAAAATAAGGTTATAGTTTAAATTTCAGAATCAGATTATGATATTTGCTCACCTTTCGTTTATATCACTTGAGTAGTCAATATCGTGAAACATTTTTTTAATGACTCCATTTAGACTGAATATTAAATAAAAAGGATAATTTGCGCAGTATTAGATAAAAACGTGACATGTATTGAGTCAGTATTGCAATGTACCATGTCCACGTCCACGTGATCGCGCTGTGCAGTGCTATTGGTTCTGGACATGGAACAGACCAATACTAACATAAAAAATATTTTTTGGACTTGGTACAAAATCAAAACTCATTTTCTTAAATACAGCGTTAAATTTAAGGACATAGTATACTGGACATGATACATTTGAACATCAAAAACATCTAGAATACATTTAATTAAAAAAAAGTAAAAATGGACATGGAATAAACCAATACTCGGCTGACGATATGACGCGATATTCGAGGTATTCGAATGTTCGCTATACTGACGTTAATATTCGAAAATCTCGAATATCGAATAATGTCAATATTCGCGACATTCGACTATTCGCGGATGATACTCGCCCATCTCTAATTATAACATTTTATATCCTGATATTTGAGCAGATCAAATATGTACAATGAAAAAATAATAATTCACTACAGACTGATCCTTGAAAGACACCTTTAGATATTTTTATAATTTCGGAGCTTTTATTATCAAAAACTACTTTCTGATATTTGTCATGAAAATCATTTTAAATTAGTGTCAAGCTAGAATACTCAAAACCAAAGTAAATTAATTAGCTTAAGAAAACCAAATCTTTTGCTGAAATCTAATAGATTCAATAATACAATTTTTTTCTATATATGTTACCAACTATGTCATATACAATTTTTTTAAATGTTGTACTAAAACCCTTTCTACATCTTGATTATACAGCAGATAATAAGTTTAGATTATTAACATAAATAAACATTATTTTCTCAAGCAGTTTTAATAGTGTTGATAAAGTGCTTATTGGTCTAAGGAAACAGGGTTTTTACATTTAGGAAAATGACGGATTTTACACCAGATAGCAAATATGAATATATTAGATATGTGACTTGAACTAATAATGTGGGAAAGACTAACTTTAGCATGTTCAAATTTATTTCGTCAATACCTACGCGTAGTATTGAATAATTTCATTGGAGAATATACATATTTAGAACTATTATAAAAATGCAAAATATCTTGATATAGATCTAGAGTGCTACACATATTTACAAAATACTCGTTAATGGTATTTACGTTTGTTAAATTTCGAGATAATATAATTATTTGTTTGATATTTACATTAACCTCCTTACATTCCGCAAGTTAGTCCCGTTATTGTCAATTTTCTGCTGTAAATAAGCTTGAATTACAAATCCTCAAATTTTGTTACGAGATTACGGAGAAGTTATAATATTTCCAATGCTATAACTATGTGTTCTTTTAAATCTAGCTAAAGAATTGTTGCGATACCCAATCGAAATATTAATGATCCATGGTTTTGGAGGATTACGCACAGTTATCATTTTTTAAGGCATGTAGATAACAAAAAGAGTCAAAATATTGGTATTATAAATCTTCAGTTTTCTATTTATATCTACACATCATAAAATTTTACGCCATCTGCATTTTTGAAATCTTTTATTTAGATTGAGTTATTTCAATGTATAATGCAATTTAGATTAAATTCAAATAATGTGAGCATATAATCCGAAATATTTGGCACGTTAATAACTTGTACCTCAGAGGACAGAGGACAAATCAGTATTGAAGAATTACATCGATTGAAGAATAGTTTGAAATACGAGTAAGCTCTACTATTTGATTTAAATTAAATTAATTTAGTAGGTCAGAAAACAGTCTCACACAATTGCTATTTATGTCCAACATGTTAATATTTATGTCTCACAAACATAGTAAATAATCAGAACTAGGAATGAAACACGTTACAGAGCTTTCATAAAATTATCATAAAATTCCCATATATTTACAGAAGGTAGCCGATCAAGTATCCCGATAGTAAGAATTATCTTATTTATTATTAAGGTAAACCACATCTGCTCAAGATAAGAACTAACATTGTTAACGTCGTCATTGGTTTTTAATACAAATTAAAATCAAATTTAACTTTATTTAAACTACTACATCACCACCCCTGCCTTTACGGTCGCAACGCAACAATTCATATTGCTGTATTAAATAGTTATCCTCATCATTACAATTTTATGTCTTTTCATAAATTGAGGACTTGACATAAGATTCAGCAGTAAAGATTGGAAACGCATCGAATTTGAATTAAATGAGTACTAAATCAGTAACAGTGTTTAACCGAAATTTAAAGGATCCTAAGTTAAAATCCAGGTTGTATCCGGATATTCCCAACTATAATAATATTTTTGTTATTAAAACACTACACAAATAATTATTATATTATACGAGTAGAATTTCAAAACGATATGAATTATTTATCGATAATTTGACCATATAAATGTAAGTGAATTGTCTTTATACAGAGTATTCAGATTTAGTGGAACAGTATATTTATTTCAATTACTGTACGAGATACAGAGTTTTATTTCAAGATACTAAGTTAAACAATTCTACTATAGGTTCTTAGAATATAGGATCCATCTTTTTTGTATTTTACATGTCAACATATTGTTTATTTACTTATTCGATAGTGATTATTTTTCAAATTTTAACAATGTAACATGTGTATTCCTTCATAAAATAATTTTCTTGAAAAAAATGCAAAATTAATTATGTATTATTTTTATTTAAATATTAATACACAGAGTGCTATGGCAGAAACAAATTCGAAATTTTATCAATATTATAGTGTTTTATTTCTTTTTAACAATTATTTATAGTATTTGCAAACTTTTCAAGAGTGTAACAGATTATAACTTGGTATTGAGGTCAATGGAGATAATTTTGAATAACATTTATAAATGTATTATAAATTATAAAATTTTGTTCATTTCATTCATAGGATTTGTATTGTACATAAAAAGTATAAATATTTATTTTTCTTCTCAAAAAAAATTATACGAAGGTATAATATGTTAAGGGTTTAAAGTTGGACTTGTTACAATCACTGGAAATCCAGAAAGTAGTTAAGGACAAGAAAACTTTAACGAATGAACAGTTAAATCAGTATAATTCTTCTTTGATTCGTCCGCTTTAATCCCTTTACAACTTACTTCATAGATGTACTCCTTTGTTCTGTGATTTTACCTGTTTCTACTATTTATAAGTGTCGCACAAATGTATAATTTTATTCATTCATCTGTATGTTACCTGTTGATGGTCTCGTCGACTGAAATACGTATAGTAAATAAAATAAACATATTTTTGAAATTAACCACGTGTTTAACATTATTATTTTTGTATTATTCTGATTGTTATAAATCAATAATATATGTTAAACAATAATCCAATTCATTTTTAGAAATGTTACCTTTATTTTTTGTATCATATATAACATCTATATTTATTCATAATTTTCTCAGTTCTACATACAAATAAGACTAATTTGGGTATTATAAGTTAATTTAGAGAAGAAGTTGCATGTAAATAGTTATTAATGTACCTAGAGCTTAAAGAAGTCTGTTGCCACTCACGTATGAATATATAAAAAGGGCGGCAAAGACGCTTTCTGCTCAAGAGTTCACATTATTTTTTCTAGGCTATTTAGGAACGCTTGAAAAAATTTTAAAATAATTTTTAAGCGAGCGGAAATATTAATATTACTTTCCTGTGTGTTGCTCTTGGAGACAAGCGGAAACTGTTATCTCTGTAAATACTGTTAAAAGTGACACTTTTAACGAGAGTTGCATACACTATTTTGTTCTGCGATCGAACTTTAACTATTAATACTAATTTTAAACATTGCATTTCAAACCAGTTTGAATTATTAACATACAATTTGGGATACAATCAGAATTTTCACCTTGGGACATTTGAACACCGGTAAATACTTTGTACTAGCTAATAATCTATGGTCTCCATGTAATTCAAATATGATTTAATTTATTTTTTTCTCTATTTTGGTATATCCGATAGTACAGTCACAGTAGTTACGGTATTCGAATCTGAAGATTCCGAATTCGTATCACACTCAAGCTAAAAATATATAAACTACCATACTGCTGCTAGGTAAGTCCGAACCTTGTAATTGGAAGTAAGTTCCTGTTCCATACATTTCCATAAATAAATAAATGCGTCAAAAGCAGCCTCGATGACTGTCATATACTGAGATTTGACACAAAAAGTTGTCTGCAGTTATTTAAAGATAATATTTCACTAATTAATATTTTATTAATATTTCTTTAAGTAAATACCCTACCATTGAAAAAAATCTAAATGAATGAGAAACCGACAAGATTGTAACATTTGAACTGTGATAAAATGTTCTAATGCAACTGAGCTAGTAACCTTGTAATTCAAATCTGATGTCAAAAATAAATACTAATTATATTTTAATTTTCAACGTCAAAAACATTTATTTTGTACATTATTCTTAGGTTATGTCGATAAATTTGTTTCTTAACAACTATTTAGTGTCCATTTTTGACATTAGGCTATTTTGACATAGTATTTAATGATTTTTTTTAACTTTTTTTGGGATTCTTCTGAGTCTTGAGATATAAAGTCATTTTTCTACGTTTTTTTATAGGTCAATGATTATAAATAACATTGTTAAAATGCAACAGCAAAGCCAACTATGAGATAGAACTAACTTTTTCACATTAACATATTTTAAGAAAACAAATCGCCTTCAAGACTCATCTGCGCTGCGCTCGCTCGGCCATATGGTACGGCTAGTCAAATAAAGCCCTCATTTTCCAGTTGTTACATAAATAGCTAATAACGTACTCTGTGCAATAAATAATCACCTGTGGCACTGGATAAGAGTACATAATGCCTCACATTTCGCACAATTGTAGAAATACTTATTATTTGCTGCGATGTTTTAAATATAATAAGTTAAATTCATGAGCGTGCAACACTCGCCTACAGCTTGTGCTGCAAGCTTCCCATTCGTGCATTAAAGTGACACCTTAAAGTAGCTTATACTATTTTTTCTACAATCGAATTTACAATAATTTTACTAACAACATTTCAAAGATCAAAACATTTATGTAATTAAGTTTGTTTCGTCATCTATTTTATCGCACGCCTGCAATTAGCAGCGTGGGATAAAACGCTGTGCAACATTAAATTTCAGTTGTTAAATGACAGCGGAAATAGTACATTTTATAAAGCAAGAGTAGAAAAAATAGGGCTATCATGATTTAACATTTTTAATTATTTATTTTACAGCTGCAGAACAATATGAAAACGTGAAACTTTACTTCAATCATAAACTGGTTAATGCACGTTTAGAAGAGGGCAATATTACTCTGATCCAGTAAGTACAATTTTTTTATTATTTAGCGTCATAACCACTTTAGATCAAGGGTGAGTTTCGACCGAAACCTGAAGCGTTATTTACAATACGAAATTAATGGTTATGGTTAGTAACTATAATTAGTAGTTACAGATAGTATTTGTAATTTGAATACTGTCGTTCACAATGCAAAAATTAATAGCGTAGTTTTGGACTTTTGAGGTAATGGAGAACACTGTTTTTTATACATGTTTGACAAACGTACTCCCTTGACCTTAAAATATAATTAAATAGACGACTACTTTTTATTGGACGACTCCACCATCTTCTGATAGTTTTTTAATTCTACGTATGTCACTAATAAAAAAGTTAATAATAATTTTTCTTTGCAATTAATTTGACTTGTCACACAAAAGCATGAATTCTCGTTTCTAATTGATAAACAAATGGCCGTTAACAAAGCCGCGCTAAGCCTAATAAGTGTCGTCGTGCAAATGTATGCTCCCTCTATTTATCTGTTATTTTTTATATATATATATAATGCCACCAAGTAGACAAGGCTTCTCAAACAGTCGAGTCTCTAGGTTAATTTGATGTGAAAAGCACCACTATTTATTAAAGATAATATAATAAAAATTAATAATGGCATAAAAAAAATACAAATATGTAAACAAAGTAATTTATTTATATGAAACAAAATGTAATAATTTAACTAATATATAATATAAAAATTAGATACCGTATAGAAACAAAAACAATAAAAAGATTTAACGTTCTAGTCAAAATTGGACTTTACATGTATTTTTAGAAAATTATTTTAATAACAATTTAGTATCTAGTTCATGTTATAATTCAGGTTCTGTCTAAATGATAGCAAGATAGCAAGTCGTTTCTGTCCCATATTATATCTTCAAAAATACATAAACTGGCATTATTAACAAAATACGTGATGCTATGCAAGTGTTTAGGAATAAATAACAATTTATTTTAAATTATGGGGTAGGTGGCTAGTGGCATCAAGTATCGGCCTGTGAAAGTGAGAATCCGGGTTCGGATCCCACAGCCGATAAACAATTTTCACCAAAATTATATTTACCCATATGGCTCTTCCTCTACATCTTTGGGGACCGTGATTTGACGGCTGGTAACCGCACTTCACGCGAAGAAATATATCAGTTACTGAGATCTGCTACGGTAGAGTGCCCCACGCCCAGTAATAGGCAAAGGGCATTGTAATGATATATTTATTTATTAAATTTTAATTCCTCATTTTCTATCGGTTCATCATCACCTTCATAATTAAATTATTTTTTTTTTACTTTTAGTGCCTTTAAAACTCCTTTTTAATTAAATTGACTAACAAATAGTTAAAACCATTATGTTTTCGTATCCTTGGCCACCGCGGTAATCATAACTATCCAATTGTATTGTAACGCTAATTATATGAGTATAGGACAAAAAGATAAGAAACGTTCTTCTATATTGATTTCTAAGTCTTTTAAATTAACGAATCTAACGCAAATTGATATTTATCCATGATGACTAGTATCGGGTGTGCAATCAAGTATAATAGAAAAATATTAGATTTTTTTAACCATGTGTAAAATTTTTGATTTCAAATTAGCTCTTACATATAATTAGATTATTTCGTTTTGAATTTTATCTGCGAGATATTGAGACATGTGCTTATGGGCCTTCATTTGGGTTTTGTTGGTATATTCACACAAAATAAAACCAAATTTAGCTATCATTTCAATACATTTCAAAAAATTGCCATAATTTTTTCAAATAATTATTAAAACCACAAAAGTCGAAATTTTGTTTAGCTAAATATTATATACAAATTCGCACAATAGCAGTATTTAGTTTCTCGATTTAATAAATTTTGTGATTCAGACTATTTAGTTTTATTTACTTTCAATCTTTAGTGAGGATTTGGCCACTGTTGAAAATTCTAAAAATTTGATACACTTTTCTCGAGAAGATTTGTGTTTACGTAAGTCGTGGTAATTACTGAAGCCATCATTACTTAATTTAGTAGTGTTATTTGAAACGTCAAATATTTTGCAACAAAAACAAAATACATATCAAGAGAGGCGGTCGCCTCCGACGGCAAGTCACGACCGCATTCTATTATATACAGTAATGAGAATCCAACAAAAACACAATTACATAATAATTGTAAAGTAAGACGGCAAGTCACGTCGACATTCGCCTCCAAAAATGTTTATCGTAGCACCTGCAATATTTATTAAAGAGTTTTAAATATCAAAAAAAAGTTATATCAAAAATTTCTACTCAAGTCAGTTATTAAAATCCCTCAAAAACAATATCATTGTAAGGGACGTGACAAGAGTTACGCAGATGGGTGACATGTATAAATAATTTGAATATAATCCTTATCTTGAAGTACAGGAGTAATGATATCGGCATTCTGCCATATATACGGATGTTGAGGAACAAAATACGATTTTTGGCTTATGAGAGTATGGAATATAATTATTTATATGTGTTCCAAAGTTTTATTATTTATAATTGCCAATATGTCTTCTTCCATTAACGTATCAATGAGACATTGAGCACTAATCTGTTTACTGAAAGCCATGTTTCAGATAAAACTAATCTACTAATGAATGTATTACTTTAATTAATTATCGGTGTTATCAAATAAGTGTTATAGGGTAAACAATAAATAAATAATGGATTGCGGGCACTCACGTGACAAAATTACGTAAAAACAGCTGTTTGGATACAAATGTCAAAAAATCAGCCAGCGATCACTGCGCCACCTATATAATTAACTATTTTGTGGGACGAGATTTGAAAAGAGATTCATTCGTAATTGACCACTTTGGCTGTAAACAATTGTTTAAAGTTTACTGTGTTGAATTTATCGTTTGTCAACACAGAAAAATCTGAAAAATTTCTACTCAAGTCAGTTATTAAAATCCCTCAAAAAACAATATCATTGTAAGGGACGTGACAAGAGTTACGCAGATGTCGCCCATCTGCGTCACCCATTTTTTATATCACTTTTTTTGATATTTAAAACTCTTTAATAAATATTGCATTCGATAAACATTTTTGGAGGCGAATGTCGATGTGACTTGCCGTCTTACTTTACAATTATTATGTAATTGTGTTTTTGTTGGATTAGTTTTTTACAGTAACCATTTACATTTTATCTTCATTAAATAAAATTCGGGTACAATAACGGACCGTTTTCGATAATAGTTGACCGTGGACACGGACACAGTTTTGGTCATAGACTGAATCTCCAAATGTACATTTTCATTCGGTTTGATTAATTTGTTAAAAAATATTTTGGGTGTTTCAGCAGAAGTTGAAGGTAATTATTCATCCTGGATGGTATTGGATCCAGATTCTGATGGCATCATTATAGTCTTCTTTATCTTGAAAAATGGTTAGGAACAAATTGTGTTATATTTCTTCAAATTTTCATCTCGATTTCGTTTATTTAACAAATTTTTAAATCCGAAAAGTTTTTGTTTTCTTTTTTGTCTTTTGAAAATACAAATTTTACAAATTAGCAAACATAGGTATTCATATATTTCGAAGCTGTAATTATAATATCGTAAATACGTACATTTTATATACTTTCTTTTTATTTAAGACTTTATGTTATTAAACCATGAAAAAAAAAATATGCAGGTGTTCAATTAAAATGTGCTACCATTGTTATCTCGAGAACTATAATAGCAACAAAGTTGCTTAAATTAGCAAAGAAATACCATTTTATATTACAAGACTGTTAACAAATTTTGTTTAGATCAGTGGTTTTCCAAATATGGGACACAACTTTTTCATTTTCAATTATTTAAAGAAATAACACATTTGCTTATGTTTAAAGAAGCAAATGATCAAATCATACTATGTCAGAATGAAACTGTTAAATAAATTTTAATTTTCATTTATTTCTTTCATAGCACGCTGATGCCTATGTGATTTGAATTAATGTCAATTTAATAAGCATTTTTCTCAAAAATTTTATAATATGAGGGTATCGAACTTTGTATTCGTTGAACTCAGAATAAAAGTCTCTTTCGTACAAAAAAAAATTTTCTCATTTAAAATAAGAAAGTTGTGTCCCATATTTGAGGTACAGCTGGTCAAAAAAAGTTACAGTAGTTTTGTAATAAACTTACAGAATGGCATTTCTTTGTTAATTTAACCAATCTTGTAGGTCTTATAGTTCTCGAGATAGTAATGCTGACAAACTTAAATTGAATACTGTTAGATTTTGATATTTTATATAATATTTATGATTGCCAAATTATTTAATAATAAAAATTAAGAAATCTAGTCGGTTAGTGTAACAGTTGTTAAGTATTGATTGAAAAATATATTTTATGAAATGTCATTCTTCTTAAAGTAAAATAAATAATTCTGGTTTTTCTGTGTGGACTGGCTTATTTATTCTGAAAGTGTCATCTGTCAACAGGTCTTCGTCACTGTATTTTAATACAATAGGTTATGGGCCCAGACCCAGACTTGAATTTTAGATTTTGATTTCAAATATTATTCAGCGTGTTATTTAAAATAAAATAAAATTGATATTAAAATAGATATTGAGAAGTTAAACAGGAATAACTATTTTAATTGGGCTTTTCGTGTTTAAATTTTATTGGAAGCCAAAAACGTGTGGTCGGCTATTGAGCCTGGGTTTCCTAACACGATCACGAGAACTGAGGAACAAAATCTAAAAGATAGAAAGGTCATGAGTATTCTTTGTAATTCGATAGATGATAACCAGTTAACTTATATCCTCGATGTGAAATCTGCAAAAGATGCATGTCATCTTTAAAGAAAGCTCACACATCGATAGGATTAATTCATGTAATTCATTTAAAATGAGAATTATACGCGTCCCACTTAAAAATTGATGAGTCCATGACGGAATATTTTGAAAGAATGTCAAAAATTGCTATGAAACTCGACGCTGCAGATTTCGGATTGTCTGATGAAGAATTCGCACACATATTATTAACGGGCCTACAAGATGATTTTGACACTTTAGTAGTTGGTATGGAAGCTTCAGGTTCTATCTCCGTTTCCAAAGTCAAAACTTTTTTAATAAATGAAGAATCTAGAATAAGAAAAACATTGCGAAATGTCAAATAGTACTGATCCGTCAAAAGCATTATTTTCATCAAATCGTTTCAAAGTTATAACATGCCATTTTTGCGGTAAATCAGGACATATTGCCAAACATTGTTTCAAAAAGAAAAATCAAGAAAGAAATAAGAATGTAACGACAAAATTTTGTCATAAATACGAAGCTACATGTATGAAAATTTATAATAACAATGTAGACGTAAATAAATGGTGTTTGGATAGCGGTGCTACCGATCATATGACATGCGAGAAAAATAATTTATCTAGTATAAAAGTTAGAGAAGATGATTATGTTAAAATAGCAAACGGACAAAAATTAAAAGTCATTGCAGAAGGTGTAGCGAAATACACTACAAAAATAAACAATAGCACAAGGGAAATGATCTTAAACAATGTTTTGGTTGTTCCTGAGTTAAATGGAAATCTTTTATCTGTTTCAAGAATTATGGAAAAAGGATTTACTATAATATTTGATAATAAAATTGCAAAAATTATGTGGAACAATGAAGTATTTTTAACTGCACGACGAGAAAAGGGTTGTATTTTGCATATTTGAAACCGTTAAATGTAATTTCGAATGACAAAATAATAACAAATGCGTCAAAAGAAATGGAAATTTGGCATAAACGACTTGGGCATTTAAATTTTGCATATTTAAAGAAATTACACAATAATAACATGGTAAATGGATTGACTTTTTCAGAAAAAGATGTGTCAAATGAAATATGTTCAACTTGTATTCAAGGGAAGCAAACTCAAACAACATTTCCTAAAAAATCTTTAAAACGTTCGAGTTATCCTCTCGAGTTAATATTTAGTGACGTGTGTGGACCAATCACTCCTTCTTCGCTTGGAGGTAATCAATATTTTATTACATTTATTAATGATTTTAGTCGCTTCATTGTTGTTTACATTATCAAGTATAAATCAGAAGTTTTCAAATGTTTTCTTGATTACAAGTCAATGGCTGAATTACATTTTGGTAAGAAAATAAAATGCTTGCGTACAGACAATGGGACGGAATATGTAAATAATCAATTTAATAACTATTTGAAAGAACATGGTATAAAGAGACAGTTAACAAATACATAAGCTCCACAACAAAATGGTATCGCTGAAAGGGCCAATAGAACAATTATTGAAACTGCACGTTGTTTGTTGGATAATAGTAGATTATCACAGAAGTTTTGGGCTGAAGCTGTTTCAACTGCAGTGCATCTTAGAAATGGATGTTCTACAAAATGGTTGGAAAATGAAGTTCCCGCTTTTCATTGGTATACTAAGAAACCAAGTGGTAAATATTTAAAAAAATTTGACTGTAGATGTTGGTCTTTAATAAAAGAAAGTGGATCAGGAAAATTTGATATTAAATCAAATCCATCTATATTGCTTGGATATTCAACCACTAGAAAAGCATACAGAATATGGAATGAAAGGCAAGGAGTAGTTGAAGAAAGTCGAGATCTCCGGTTTGATGAAAATTATTTTCCATCTAAGCATAATGGTAATATGAAGAACAACGCATCACAAAACATTTTCTCGATTGTTAGCGATGATGATGATGATGATAACAGATGCAATGCAGAAGTAAATACGATAAATAATGAAGAAATTGAAGAAATAATTCTTTGTGAGAAAACTCCCATAGAATTAAGTGGGAGAAAGAATTTAGACGATTATAAAAAAGGAAATTCAAGAAGATCAGAAAGATTAAAACAAAAATCATTGAACCTTGCAAATAAAATTGTTAATTTCACTACCTTTGATCAAGATCCAAAAAGTTTTGAAGATGCTATGAAAAGAGAAGATAGAGAAAAATGGCTGGAATGTATGGAAGATGAAATAAGTTCATTGCATAAAAATGGGACATGGATTTTAGTTACGAAACCAACAAATAGAAAAATTATTGTATCAAAATGGGTTCTTCGCAGAAAATTTACGAAAACCGACGAAGTTGAGTGCTATAAAGCTAGACTTGTAGCTCAAGGTTATTCTCAAATACCAGAAATAGATTTTCAAGAAACTTTCTCACCAGTTGTAAAATGGCAAAGTCTTAGAATTCTTTTTGCCCTAGCTGCGGATCTAGACTGGTATATGAAAACAGCATATTTAAATGGAAATTTGAACGAAGAAATTTTCATGTATCAGCCACCTGGATTTAGAAAAGATGACGAGAAGAATTTAGTATGTTTGTTCAAACGATCTTTGTATGGATTTAAACAATCTGGAAGAGAATGGAATAAATGTTTAAATGAATATCTCTTGAAACTTAACTTTCAAGTTAGTTATGCTGATCCATGTGTATATATTTCCTCTATTCATGATCAACTTTTAATCATTACTGTATATGTTGATGACTTACTCATTTTTGGATCGAATTTAAAAGATATTGAAATTATAAAGAAGAAATTAAACACCAAATTTGAAATGAAAGATATGAAAGAAGTTAACTATTGTCTTGGTGTTTAAATTAAACGTAATCGTGAGAAACACACAATTAGCATAAACCAAAGAAAAAATGCTGAAGATGTATTACAACGATTTTCTAGGCAAAACTGTAAACCAATTTCAACGCCTCTTGACGTTAATAGTAAATTAAATAAACATTCATGTTCAAAAACTGAAGAAGAAAAGAAAATTATGTCAAAATATCCATACAAGCAACTTATTGGAAGTCTTATGTATTTAGCAACTACGACAAGACCAGATCTGATGTTTCCGGTAACATTTTTAAGTCAATTTTGTTCAAATCCTGGCTTAGAACATTGGAGAGCAGCAAAAAGAGTTTTTAGCAAGAATACTGGTTACACAGATGCAGATTGGGCTTCAAATGTGGATTATAGTCGATCCTTTACATGATACTTATTTTCATTGGTAAATGGAGCAGTTACATCGCAAACGTACAAACAAGAAACTGTTGCCTTGTCGACTGCAGAAGCAGAATTTATGGCATTGACGAGTGGATGTAAAGAAAATACTTGGATTATACAATTTTTAGAAGATCTAAAATTGAGAAAATTTTTGCCTAATGTATCTATAATTTATTCAGATAATCAAAGTGCCAAAGCTATGTCTGAAAATCCTGTATATCATTCACGAACTAAACACGTTGACATAAAATACAAATACATCAGAGAACAAGTTGAAAAGAAAATTGTGAAAATAAATTATCTCCCTTCAGAAAATATGCTTGCGAATATACTGACGAAGATAGTAAATGGAAATCGAATAAAGAAACTAATATCTATTTTTGGATTGAAACAAACATAATATTTAATAAAAATTTTATTAAATAATCTGGCTAAGCGGGTGTGTTAGATTTTGATATTTTATATAATATTTATGATTGCCAAATTATTTAATAATAAAAATTAAGAAATCTAGTCGGTTAGTGAAACAGTTGTTAAGTATTGATTGATTGAAATAGTTATTTACATACCAAGTGCGGGAACCTAGTTCACGCAAGAGGTTTGTACAATATTTTTTGTACGAAAAGTGTAAAACTGTATAATCATCATCATGTGCAAGTACTTCAACAGAACCTGTTGTTGCAGATATAAATGTTCATGTGCCGCCAGCTTTACAATCCATTCAAAGAAACTAAGTTGTGCCAGGAGTTAGTATTTCAAATTGCCAAAGTTGTACTATAAATATAAACATTCATAATAACATTCCACAAAACAATAATTAACATAAACAATAATATACCATATACACACAACACTGCTTTGTAACCATTTTATAACTAATATCACAGTAATGTCAAATTTCAATTGATTTCATTTTAAAGTAATGAAAATAAAGAGTGTTATATTATTTACTAATTTCATTTGTAGTATACAGTAAAATTAATAAACTTGTTTAATTTCATATCTATGTTGTTATAATTACCTTACCTACGTTTGTAGGTTATGTGTTTCCACTGCTGTCGGTGCTGTCATTTCGTTGCCAACATTGTGAACCAAATGCACTAAATTTATCATTTTAAAATGAAATTTCATTCAATATTCCATCATTTTCTTTTATTATTATTACGCAAAAGGGTGTTTGAGATACTATACTTTTTTATTATAAATATAGTTTTTTAATAAGTGCGTTAGAAATTGGAGTGTTTTTCTAAAATTTCCCGAACGAGTGCGGGAAATTGACGTTTCGGTCGTTGCGTAGGCGACGCGAAACAACACATTTTAATGTATGAGTACAAAAAATATATTTTATGAAAAGTAAAATAAATAATTCTGGTTTTTCTGTGTGGACTGGTTTATGTATTCTGAAAGTGTCATCTATCTTCAGGTCTTCGTCACTGTATTTTAAAACAATAAATACAATATGTATACGAATGTTATAAGAATATAAAATACACTGAACACTTCTTATTCTTAACTTATGTAGTGCAAAGGCGTAAATCAAAAGAATAATTTATGTAAATGCCCTGTTACACAGACTGATCAAAATACAGAATTTGACGGAATAGAATTGTGGATGTTTGTATGGACATATAAAAAATATCAAGTTTTGTTTTGTATTGTTATTACTTAATACTTACGTCTTCTAATTATTTTTTATTTCCTCAAACTACACATATAATGTCGCGGTACTTTGTGGACTCTGGTGGTATCGCACGCCGCACAGCCTTGACCGTTAACTATTTATAAGTTTGGCGCTTGCAAACTATTACTTTAACTGAAATTAAGGCTAATTTTGCTGATGTGTACGCTTATTCACTGTTGCGCATGCGAAACTGTCAGCGTTAACTATAAATATTAACCATAAGTACTGATTTCGTGTTGTGAATAAGACCTTCACCAAAACATCAAAATTCGAAATAATAAAATACGTAATGCTATTATATCTCATGATAATTTATTTAATTTATCATCTAAGGTAACTAATTAAAGAGCATGTGTACTTCAGTATAAATGATTAATTATTTTGCAGAACTAAAAACAGAAACAAGACTATAGAACTGAAATCAGATCTTATAATTGGAGCAGATGGAGCATACTCATCAGTTCGTCGAAGTATGATGAAGCAACCCTTATTTGATTTCAATCAAACATATATCGAACATGGCTACATGGAACTTAGTATACTTCCTATTAATAATATGGTTAGTTATTTCTATTATACATACATACATACATACATAACATATTATATATTATCATACTATTAATTTAATTTAGCGCAAATGTGAAATAATTTTTAGAGGAGCGAGTCATTCGTTGCTCCCTCATCCATCAGTATACTCAAATGTTAGAGAGAGAGAGTTCATAAGTAAATTGCAAAAGACATTTTAAAAAGTCAAACTCGCCGAAGTTGTTAGCAATGTATTCAATATATGGAGGAACAACATTTTCAATAACGAACAAAACCTCCACCGGTCATTAGTGGTAGGGAGCAGATTGAAGACTATTGATCTACTCAAAGTAATATATTAAAAAATAAATGATAGTAACAAATACTCACTTGAATAGTTATGTATGTATCAAGAGCAGCAAGTGATGTTTTAATAATAATAATAATAACATTTATTTATTTAGCAAAAGATGCTACATTAGAAAAACAAGTATTGATAAAAACAAAACAAAAAACATATAACATACATATATTAACATAACTGTTTCTGTGTGGAAAAGTATCAATTTAAACACTTTTTAAAAGTATATAGATTTTTACATTCTTTTAAACATGTTGGTAATGAATTATACATACTGAGGCCGTCGTAAAAACAGATTTGCACGTTATACTTTTATTGTATTTATTTATATTGAAATCCAATCTATTTCGCAATCTATAATTAGTTAGGTTCATTCTAATTTCAATAAAATCCTCTAGATAGGTTGGTGTGAGACCAGATTTGACTTTATATATAAATATTAAAACAGACTTTCTTATTTATATTTCAATTGGAAACCATTGCAATCATTTCAACATGTTGTTTACAAGTATAAACATTACAATTCAATATAATTCTCATTATTTTATTCTGTAATTTTTGCAACCTTTCCTTATCCGCTGTGTTACATCTTATGAGAATAGTCTGACAATATACAAAATGCAGATAAATAATTGATTTGTAAATTAACATTTTGGTCCAATACGATAAGTTAAAAGATACTCTTCTCAGGAAACCTATTTTCTTTCCTATCTTTTTACACATATAGTCTACATGATAACTTAGTTTCAAATTATAATCTAAATGTATACCTAAGTTGTAAAATTACAACTTTGTATTTTTTTTAAATTTTGTATTTTGTAGAGTTACCGCGAAAAAACAAAATTGGTATGTTGGTAACTAGGTAACATGAAAATGTCATGTCAAAAATTAATAATAAAATAAGAAGGAAATTTTGTAATAAAAATATCGTTTATAATAAAAAACAGAGAATAATTAATAAAAGGTTGGCGTTTACTTGTCAGAAATAAAACTACGATCATTTAAAAGTAATTTCTGTGTTGTGTTTCAACATAAGTGGCGACCGTGACAGGACGAAGTTTCAAAGGTCGTAGTTGACAATCAGAGATGTGCATCTACGTGTAATCTTTAATTGTCTACATCTACACGTAGACAATACGTCGACAATTCTAGCGACGTAGACAATGTAAACAATGTAGATAATGCATCTGACAGTTGTAAAATTCAACATAACCTAAATTTATTCCTTTGTAACTATTACATGTATTCGTATTCGTGAGCTCGGGTCATTATCGGTCTTTATATAATAAAACTAATAAAGCAAGTGCTTGTACATTACTAGACGAATGTCTGTCTTGGGTGAACTGTCATAATCGATCAACGCGCCATCTCACTAGACGGAGTTTTCTTTGGCACTATTTTTAAAAGTAACCAGTTGACAAATTTTCGACGTTTTGCCCTGCACAACTAATTTTTTTTCATGTAATCCCTAGAATAAAAATAAAAATCTCTAACAACATTTAAAATTCCCTAGTTCTAGGGATAAAATTTCTAATCTGACTTAAGTGAACACAGGTGTTTTCATTGTCTACATAGTCTACATTGTTTACATGAAAAATGAAGACGTAGACTACATGATTGTTTACACGTAGAGAATGGCGTAGATTACTTGCAGTAGACTACACGCACATCCCTGTTGACAATTTAAGGTTTGACGAGTGAGCAAGAAATGAACAAAGACATGGAAAGGGAAAAGAAGGCTAGAACAGCTATAAGAAGTTCGTTTACCAAATTGTACAATAAAATTGAAGCTGATATAAAATCAGAAACGGTAGACGCAATATTACTTAGAAGTAGGGATGACGATACTTGAGAAGAAGGCCAATGAACTTTTGACAGCCGATAAAAATATTGTAGAATATTTATTGGAGGACGATTCAAAGGACTCCTCTGAAATCGAAAACGACACTACAATATCAGATGAGTACCAGACCAAATTTGTTAGTCTACGAATAAAATTCGCAAAACGTTTCCAAGTTGTAGATAATGCCAGTGTACGATCCCAAAATAATACAGTCCATGGCGCTAGTCGGAAATACAGACTTCCAAAAATAGAATTGATGAAATATGGAGGTGAAATCAAGGAATGGTTACAGTTCTGGAGTCAGTTTCGAAAAATTGATGAAGATGAGGAACTGGCATCGGAAGATAAGTTCCAGTATCTTATACAAGCCACTATTGAAGGAAGTCGGGCTAGAGATTTGGTGAACAGCTTCCCTCCGACCGGCGACAATTATCAAAAGGCGATCGAGGCGTTAAAAAATCGTTTCGGAAGAGACGACATACAAGTAGAAGTTTATGTAAGAGAATTACTTTCTCTAGTTCTAAATAAGGTTGTAAACAAAAATGAGTTGTCACTCTGTTCACTCTATGACAAGTTAGAAACAAAGCTAAGAGCATTGGAGACGTTGGGGGTAACAACAGAAAAGTACGCGGCTATGTTATACCCACTAGTAGAATCTTGCCTTCCGGAAGATCTTTTAAGAGCGTGGCAGCGAATGCATTTTATCCCTGATGAAACCAATGACACTATTGTAACAGCTGAAACTGAATCAGTAGTATCCTTTAACACGAAGAATAGACTAACAAAGTTAATGACATTTCTAAGAAATGAAGTAGAAAATGATGAACGGATCAATTTAGCTACAGCAGGCTTCTCAATCAGTAACGAACAAAAAACTAAAAAGAAGAAGATTCCTGTTCAAAACGGAGATATGACTATCGCAACCGCTGCAAGTCTAATAAATGTTAAAGAAAGAAAGTATAATAACAATTGTATATTCTGTGCGAAAAATCATAAAAGTATAGATTGCTTCAGCGCAAAGAAAATAACACTAGAAGCTAAGAAAAAAGTCATTAATGAAAAGAAATGCTGTTTTTATTGTTTACGACCGAACCACTTCGCAAAAAATTCGAAAGCTTTTATAAAATGTGCTGTTTGCGAAGGCAGACACGTAATAACCATGTGTCCAAAATTGTCGACAGCACAAGAAGATAGCAAAGAACCAAGAGACAACAGTAAAAACGTAATAGAAGAAAAGAATCTGGCCAATTTTACCACCAGTCCGGTAGTTTTTCTACAAACCTTAATCGTTTATGTACAAAACAATGGGACAATAAAGAGAGCACGAGCAATTATTGATACAGGATCGCAGAGGTCATATATATTGAAAGAGTTCGCAGAATCTATTAATTTACCAGTAATAAGAAGAGAATATTTGAACCATACGCTATTTGGAGGGGTAAAATCCAATCGAATAAAACACGAACGATATAGCATAAATATTGTATCGCTTAATAGAAAACATTCGTGTTTTATTAAAGTTTTAAGTCAGAACGTAATAGTAGATGGAATAAAATGCGTAAAAGATACTAAGTGGATTCGGGAATTGGAAGAGAAAAATATCGACTTGACAGATGTTGGCACAGATGGAGAAGATGTAAAATATTGATCGGCGCTGATATCGCAGGAAAGTTGTACACGCGCAACAAACAAGAGTTAAAATGTGGACTAGTAGCGATGGAAACCACATTAGGATGGACAATCATGGGTGAGGTGTCAGACAGCCGAGAAAGTACGTGTGATGCGATGAATGTCATATCCATGCTAGTCAACGATAGGAAAATGAGCGAATTATGGGACTTAGAGATTATAGGTATTAAAGATCCCGTTGAAGTTAAGAAAAAAACAAGAAAAAGATGAAGAAGTTAAATTGAAATTTCTCGAGACGGTACGTGTAAATAAACAAGGTAGATATGAAGTTGAACTACCTTGGCGTGGCAGTAGAGGTATATTGGAAACCAACTATGATATCGCCAAGAAAAGATTATACTCACTCACAAAAAGGTTGAGAGGTGATGATTTTTATGAAGTTTACGACCAAGTATTCAAATCGTGGTTGCAGGACGGAATTATTGAAGAAGTAGATAAGAATGATGTCGAAACTGGACATTTCATGCCACATCGACATGTCGTAAAAGACACCTGTTCGACCAGTATTTGATGCGTCCGCAAAAATGAAAAACAAATCATCATTAAACGATTGCCTATAAACCGGACCGAATTTAATGGAATTAATAAATGCCGTATTATTAAGATTTCGAATGAACAAAGTAGGCGTGGTTTCGGATATAAAACGAGCATTTTTGCAAATAAGCGTAAATGTAGAAGATCGTAAATTTTTAAAATTTTTATGGTGGAATGAAAACAACGAAATTATAATCTACAGACATTGTCGTGTAGTCTTTGGTATCTCGAGCAGTCCATTCCTATTAAGCGCTGTCATGAATTACCTAGATAAAATATTAAGAAATTTGAAGGCGGTGAACACTTATCGGAAATTAGATTATATTGAAGACACCGTGTTGAGATTAAAAGAATGTTTCTATGTAGACAATTGTGTCACTAGTATTAGTGATGAGACCGAATTAAATCGATTTATAAAAGAAGCTACTCAAGTAATGAATAGTGGACTATTTGAATTGCGAGGATGGGAATATTCGCAAGATGATCAGATAAATGAAACGACTGTAGTTCTCGGTCTAAAATGGAACAAGCAGAGTGATACTATTGAATTTAAAATGGATTTTTTGAAACACGTAGAGATGACATGCATAACCAAGAGATTTATTTTGTCAATTTCACACAAAATGTTTGATCCCATCGGTGTATTATATCCAATAATGATACATCCCAAATTATTACTACAAGATTTATGGGTCAATAATGTAAATTGGGATAGTGAAGTAAGCGAAGACATTCAACGGAAGTTTATGGATTGGTATAAAGAACTACACGCCATTTCACAAATAAAAATACCCAGATGTATGTTACTTAGAGAAACCACTAATGAAAGGTATGAACTACATACATTTTGTGACGCTAGTAAAATTGCTTACGCGGCAGCCGTATTTATTCGTTCAGAAAATGATAACACAGTGTGTGTTCAACTGGTACAGGCAAAAGCAAGGATCGCTCCATTGAAGAAGATGACGATTCCCCATCTAGAATTAATGGCGGCCACGGTGGGAGTTCGTCTTACGATGGAAGTTCAGAAAAGTCTAAAAGACACTCAGAAAATACCCGTTACTTATTGGAGTGATTCAACTACTGTTTTAAATTGGATCCGAGGAAACGGAAAGCAAGAAGTCTTCGTAAAAAATAGAGTAAAAGAAATTCATGAGTTAACGAACTTAGAAGACTGGAAACATATACCAGGAGAAGTAAATCCAGCGGATCTCCTCTCCAGAGGTGGAACTCCAAAACAAGTAAGCGAACAAAGATGGTGGGAGGGTCCTCTCTGGTTATACAAACCTCCACAGAAATGGCCGAAATCAATTTTTGAAACAGAAGTTTTCTACTCTACAGAAATGATAGTGAACCAAAACAAAAACGAAACAGGATGGTACTATCGATATTTTTCCAATTTTCCAAAGACCATGAGAATGATAGGATGGATAATACGTTTTTTCAACAATTCCAGGATGAAAAATAAAGAAAAAACAAATGGTAATTTGACACGAAGAGCTGAACAATGCAGAGAAGATTCTTTGGAAGTTAATTCAAACCGAATGGTACGAGAATGATTCGAAACATATTAACTCGTTAAATACTTTTCACGACCAAGATGGAATCATAAGAGTCACCACAAAAATAACATTGCGAAAAGACAATGAAAGTTTCAGATATCCGGTAGTACTGCCCGATCGACATCCAGTAGTGAAAATGTTGATAAGAGATAGACACGAAAGGTTAAATCATGCTGGAGTGCAGTTGTTACTAAATGACTTAAGAGAAGAATATTGGATTACTAAGGGCAGAAGAGCTGTTAATAATGTAATAAAGAAATGTGTAAAATGTAAAAGATTAACAGAAAAGAATGTAGAAGCGGTGCCATGTCCACTACCGATAGATAGAGTCAGAGACGCTAGAACATTTGAAATTGTTGGTTTGGATTACGCAGGACCATTACACCTGAAAGGATATAGTAAAGCGTGGATTTGCCTATTTACCTGCGCCGTGTACAGAGCGATACACTTGGAAGTAGTAACGAGTCTATCAACCACAGCTTTCATACAGTCCTTGCGACGCTTCATAGCGAGAAGAGGACGTCCTATGAAAATCTACAGCGATAATGGCACGAATTTCATAGGCGCCGACAACATGATGTCTGCTATAGATTGGAAAGACGTAGAAGTTTTTTCTACGGTAAGAAAAATCAAGTGGATCTTCAACCCTCCAGCAGCACCGTGGTGGGGTGGTTTTTGGGAACGACTCATACGGATAATAAAAGATTTACTAAAACGAGTATTAGGCAGAGCTTGTGTGTCATATGAGGAACTTCTCACGATTATATACGAATGCGAAGAGATAATTAATAATAGGCCCATAACCTATATGTCTGATGGGGATTCTACTGTCGCACCGTTATCACCGAGTATGTTTCTGCAAGATATTAAAGAAATAGAAACCGCAGATCTACATCATGTTGATCGAGAACATTTAAACAATAAATTGAGATACTTGTTGAAGTTGAAAGAAGACTTAAGAAAACGGTTTCGCAACGAATATCTGGGTTCACTAATTCAAAGGAACGTACCTCATAAGATGACAGAAGAATTAAAGATTGGAGAAGTAGTATTAGTGGGAAATGTGATGTACAGAAACGGTTAGAATGGCCATTGGCGAAGGTTGTGAAAAAGATAACTGGAAAGGACAACGTATGTCGTGTAGTCCAATTACAAACAGAAAAGGGTCAAATGTTGAGACCGATACAAAGAGTGTATCGACTAGAGGTTTGTGACAGCGGACCTGATCAACAAACGGTAGTCCAGAGTACGAGCCCAGCGGACAACGATAACACCAACCGACCGACGGAAGAGGTTACAGATTTCGAATCACCCGGTGCAGATTATTACATTACTCACAATCCGAGTAAAAAAGAAGAGGAGTCTACGACAGCGGTGACAAGGAGAGGAAGAAAAATTAATTTACCAAAGCGATATTTAGATTAGTAATGTTAATAAATTGAAACTTTGTAAAAAAAATATATTAACTTGTAGATTTCGCGTCAACTCTAGGTGGGAGGATGTAAAATTACAACTTTGTATTTTTTTTTAATTTTGTATTTTGTGGAGTTACCGCGAAAAAACAAAATTGGTATGTTGGTAACTAGGTAATATGAAAATGTCATGTCAAAAATTAATAATAAAATAAGAAGGAAATTTTGTAATAAAAATATCGTTTATAATAAAAAACAGAGTAATTAATAAAAGGTTGGCGTTTACTTGTCAGAAATAAAACTACGATCATTTAAAAGTAATTTCTGTATTTTAATCTATCCACGAACTCAATTACGCTATTTTTAATTTTAATTTGCAGATTACAATTTTTGAAGCATTGGCATTGATTAGCTGTACCAAATAACAAACATTTAGTTTTATCAGCATTGAGTTTCAACTTATTAATACACAACCAATTATAGATTTTGTCTAACATATCATTCATTGTTTGTACCATGGCAGGAAAATTATTTCCGTTCACAGATATGAGTGTATTATCAGCATAGAGATTAAGAAAGCAATTTTCAATATACAAATAAATTTCATTAATATATATAATGAACAAGATTGGACCTAGAACACTTCCTTGTGGGACACCATAGTCACTGCCAGTGCTACTGGAAACACGATTTTTATATTTTGTTCTATGACTTCTAACGCTTAGATAATTTTGGAACCAACTAAGCACTGTATCACAAATTCCGTAATACTCAAGTTTTTTTTATTAAGATAGATCGGTCTACTGTTTCCATCATCTAAAATCTGATTCCACTTTTCAAACACAAATTGTACACTTGTTTCATATGAGTGTTTAATACGAAAACCCGATTGACCTCTGCACAGTATATTATTGTCTTCAAGATATGCAACTAATTGTTTAGATACCACTATCTCTATCACTTTTTCAACTGTGGGAAGTATGTTGATAGGTCTGAAGTCACCTGGGTCTTTGGGATGCTTAATGTGTGGAATTGGTATTATTAAACTGGCTTTTAATGCAACAGGTATAGAACCATTTAGAAGAGACATATTCACAATGTTTAGTAAAGGATAGCCAATGACATCAAACAGATTAACCTAGCGTTTAGAATATCAGCAGACGCCTTATTTTTCAATTCATTTACTATTTTCTTTAGCTCTTCTATGCTGATAGGCTTAAACGATGACATTGATGATATGATGTTTTGTAGATTTTCATGATTCCAGCTTCCCCTTCCACCATCAATATTCTCTACAATTTTTTTTTATACTATCTGCAAAGTAGTTGTTAAAATTATCTTCTTCATCTTCATTGTACAATTCAAAATTAATATTGTGAGCAGTATTAACATGATTTAATATTAATGTTTTTAACGTTTTCCACATTTTCTTACTGTCATTTTTACATTTATCAATATTCATTTCCCAATAATTTTGTTTAGCCTGTCTAATTAAAGAAACAATTTTGTTCCTCATACTCTTATAAGTAATCCAATCCTGCATCTTCTTAGTTTTCTTAAAATCACAATAAGCTTTATTCCTGTGCCGCTGAAAATATTTAATTTCATGAGTGTACCATGGTGTTTTAAAATCATTATGGCAGCCTTTGGTTATCTGTGGAGCATTGTTCTCTATACTCTGTACTATATTATTAAAAAAAAAACTATTATAAAGTACATCTATGTTGGAGCTTTCATAGTTCCAGTCACTCTGCACCAATGCAAGTAGTATGTTATCAATAGTTTGATATGAGAAATCCTTTGTTACATAGTTTTTTGATGGAATATTTTTTATCAGTGTTTGTAATTCTAATCCAACTATATCGTGATCTGTAATTTTGGGAAATGCGTGATCTTCTAGAGGACGTATATTATAGATATTAGTTATTATAAGATCAAGTAAGGTTTCCGAAAACTGAGTAACGCGAGTAGGCTTATTTACAATTTGTTTGAAATCAGCACTTCGTACTATACTATCAATTTTTCGGACATTGGCATCGTTAGATTTAATGAAATTAAAATTGAAGTCCGCCATAAAAACTGTATCACAACAAGTCATCTTATCATCCTTAAATAAATTTTCAAAGTGTTGAATAAAACTATCTACTATCCCATTTGGTGATCTATATATTGTTCCGATTACAAAGTGTCTGTTACTGATGTTATTTTTATAGATATGTACCAAAAAATTGTAATCCATGCTAATTTTGTGTATTAGACGATATTCATAATCTTCCTGAATATGCATAATGACGCCACCTGTATGACGACTGTTGGAATTAGCAGATACCGAATTGTAGCCATCAATTTTAACTTCTTGTGCATCTAACTCATCTGTGATATGTGTTTCTGACAGACACATAAGGATCGGTTTTTCTTTATGTAACAGCATGATTAACTCATCTCTGTTGCTGGTAAGTCCTTTGATGTTAAGATGTTAGCACAATGCGCTGCCAGACTTAAAGATGTAATTAGGGATGTTTACACCAGTGTTTTTATTCAGTAATTGCTATGTATCTCTATGTTCATTATAATTTGTTTTACTTTTAAGGTCGAAGGTTTTTGTTTAGGTCACGATAAGTAGTCATGAGTCGCAAAAAAATCTAAATTTTTAATTTACTTAACGCTGGTAGTACATACAAATTTTTTCTATCTACAGCCAAACATAAATTGTAATGTCTGAAATGAAATATAGAATAAGTTATTTTTCAACACTGGGATCTCGAGAATCACAAGAAATACAAATATATAAAGGGACGATTTTAGTGATGTGTTTGTATTTCTAAAATAATGTATAGATGACTAGATAAAAGTGAGAATGTGAAATCGATATTTTTCTTTAAATAATTTTAATTCAAAAATAGTTCAAAAAATAATAAACACAAAGAAAATAATAATACGGGCAATCGACTAGAAAATGTACTGAAAAATTCAATTAGGTTCATTGCACCACCCAAAGGAAAGCGGCACTTGCTTTTAATAAAAGGAAAATTGCTGATTTTACATATAAAATGTATATTATTGGAATCAGTAATAAATTATGTTGTCTATTTTATATTATCGTATAACACAAGTATAGGACATGGGTTAAGAAGACAATAGAATTAAAATTTATCAAAATATATTTGCAGTGTCCAAAAACAAGTTTAAACTCTATGATCCAACTACAAGTTGACTTAACAAATTCGATATTCAAATACTATCACAAACACTTAATTAAAAAAATTAATGGTATGATTTTAAACCGTTTAGAATACGTGAATATAGTAAAACTAATAAACTTGAATATAACTGGTTCTCACAAGCAGTGTTGGATCATATAACGATTTTTATTATCTGCGTAATAGCTGACAGATAGATTATTGTAAATTATCTAGATAAAAATAGTTGTTATCAAGATATAAACAAAAAGTTTCTCAGATTCAAAAATCACAAATTAACTTACATGTGACATGAAACATAAAGTATTTAGGTAGTAAAGTGAAAAATCTAAACATTTATAATAACATTTCTTTTATTTCAAAATAATTTATTAATTATTATAGACTTTATTCAAGTGTAATCTTATTAGGAAATACAGTAAATCTCGAAACAAAATATTGTTTCGTTTGTAAGCAGAAAAAAAGTTATTTTAGAGAACAATATATAACCATTATCTAAATAAAATTTCCAAAAGTTCACAACTTAAATAACTTCTACTGAATCTGAAAATCTTAGAGATCTGGATTCAAAATTCGAATAAAAAAACATAAATATACGAGGGTAGATTGAAAAGTAATACACACATGCTTGTAGAGCACGAACGAAATGACCTTCAGAAGTAACATTCCTCCTCAATACGCATACCCAGTCTGAGATCGTTGCGTTAATTTCAGTGTATTTCGAGAAGCGGAAGTATGGAAACGTGCTCTAATACTATGTCAACGCGAGTTAAACACGTGTTGTTATAAAATTTTTAACTGTTGAAAAAGTGTCTCTAAAGCATCTCTGACGTCGAGTTTGTCATATTAGAGGTAGCCTGGTGCCAATAATCTTGCAATATGACACCGCTCGCCCACACACCTCACGCGCAACTGAAGAGGCTCTGCGAAACCTGAAGTTTAAACCGCTTTCACACCCTCCTTATTCCCTTGCGGCTTGGGATTTTATTTATTAAGTCCTGGATTCGAGAAAAGGCGGTAAAATTTTTCACGTGAGGAGAAATGTGTTAACCTGAACGGTAACTATGTTGAAAAATAAATATATGATTTTGAAGATTAAGAATCGTACATTCATGTAATTTTTGTCGGTTCTTGCTATTTGTTTTTGTTCGCGCTATACAAGCAGGTGTGCAATACTTTTTAGTCTACCTCATATTATTTAAATAGCCAAAAACAATGTAAGAAATAGAGATATTATGAAACTGGACACCACTAGATACAACCTTTTTTACAAACAAATTAAACATGGTTCATCTACAGATCCATATTTTAATATGAAAGTACAAATTGCTTAGTTTTTTGCATTATAGCCACTTTAAGATTTTTGTGCAAAATATGTATTATCTTTTATGTAAATCGAATAAATACTCGTATTAATGAAACGCCTTGACGATACTTGATGAAATCAAAATTAATTATATAATAAACTATGTTGCAAGATCGCTTAACCTTAGAAATTTTGCCTAGAAGACAAAAATATATTAATCTTGTTTGATACATTAATTATGTGGAGTTAGTGGGTATGCAGTCGGCTTGCGGTTCTTGAGGACTCGAGTTCGATTCCCGCAACCGACAAACTAGCTTTCACCAATTTAATATCAACTCCTGTGGCTCCCCCTCCACTAACAACTTTGGGGGCCGTTATTTGACGGCTGGTAATCGCACTTCATGCGTAAAAATATATCACTTACCGAGATCTGCTATATGATCTTTTCATTAAACCAGTAATTCATAGTAATAACTAATAATAAAAAAAATAATCAAAAATAGTTAATCAAGTAGCCCATGCATTCACACTTTTAATATCCGGTATAAAAATTATTTCTAAATATAATGCCTATGTCACACCTATAAGATACTGTTCGATGACACTCATCATATAAATACAATGAAAGACTTGTAAATATGACGAAATCATACAAAAATATAGTAATCTTCATATTATTTTACAGATTTTACTTAAACATCACACACAAACAAATGAACCTAAATAAAAATAAAAAAATATGTTGAAAAATTATAAACAGATACTTTTAAACTGTTAATAATAAATACTGGGAAAATTTTTTAAAAAACTACAACTATAAAAATAACATAAAAACACTTAATATCTATTTAAGTGCATACATACATACATACCATCACGCTATATCCCATTAAATGGGGTAGCACGAACCCGTCAACATTCTCATCCTGGCACACGATACTCGTTTCGACCACATAACACGAACTCTTTCTTTTCTCACAACCAAAATCCATCATCACAACAAATATTCATCAATTCGCTCCTGTACACCTGTTTCGTAAATCTTCACTTACGCCCACTTCTCTAACAACGAAATATAAGACATGAAGGCAGCATCGCCTGCGCTTGTTTAAAAATACATTTAACACAATTGCAGTTACACACTGTATAGTAAAAACTGAAAATGAAGTAAAAAATGATGAGGAAGAAAGGGAGTATATGTTTTTGAAACTGAATTCACACAATTGCAGTTGGACACTCTATAGTAAAAACAGAAAAAGACTCAAAAGATAAGAAAGGAAGGGAGCATCTTCCTGCGCTTGTTTTTGAAGGTGAACTCCACACAATTGCAGGTAAACACTCGAAAAATCTAACCAATGAACCTAAAATCAAGAATCATACGCTTGTCATAGGAAAAAAAAACTATACGGATAGATAAAATAGAACAACACAAAATATTAGATTCCAAAAGTAAATACGAAATACAAGACGTTCACTAAACACCACTTATCTAAAATTCTCATAAGTCGAATAATACAAATTTTAAGGTTCAATAGTATACAAATGCATCGCTATGAAATAAGTAGAGAGCTGTTCATATGATTTTGTACGACTAAAATAGAAGCTCTCTTGTTTGTCATCATTCACGACGAGATTCATCGTACATCGTACAGAATCATAGATGTAACATAAGTGTACGATTAACAAAATCATTGGATATAAATAAAATGAAAATACTTTTGTCTCATAAATTACAATGTATGAAATTAACTTAATAGTCAATATTCACAATTCATAATTCATAGCAACCTTAGATCGTTGATATCGGAGAAAATTATGAATTTTAAATATGTTAAGATACTGATTCCAATTAAAACATCATAAGTTTGTGTACATATATCTTAAAAGTATTTGCCTTTTTTATTGAAAGTATTTTTCTTTATTTCCCACTATTTTGGAAATATATTTTTTTAAATGTCGATTTTACATTTTCACTTTTATATAGTTCCCTATGCATTATTTTGGGAAACAAACACACTATAATCGTCTTTTTAAATGGCACTACTTTTGTAATTTAACTTTGTGTCTCATACGGTTTTCAATATCTTAATGCAGGTAAAAAAAACGCACCGTGATATCTCTGTAATATGATTATTTGTGCTGTTTAATGTATTGTTTTAAAGAAAAACTTTGTTGGTTCAGAATTATCGATAATTTTATTAGGTTTGACTATTGGTTGTGTTATCAATTGTAACTATCGGATTTGACTATCGGTTATGAGTATCGAATATGACTATCGATTATACTATCGTTAGGGACTACTGATATGTGTTATTATGAGTCTCTATCGATAGTGAAAAAGACTGAATATAAAAGACACGTTACAAAGTAGCGCTGGATGGATTAAAATAAATATTTATAAAAAGCCACAATCCAAAAAAAATCAGTTTAATGAATTGGTCAAAATAAGAAGACAGTTTTGAAGTTATAGAAAAGAAAATAGTCTTTTATAAAATATAATTACATTTTTATACGATGGGATATCTTAAGCTAACATAATTGTATACCTCTTATCTGTTTATTTATAATTTTTACTGAACTCATTACATGTAGGCTTAATTCATTGAAAACGAATGAATTTAACGACAGGATTTAAAAAATAAGTAACATTTGTTGAATCTTATTTGTATTCATTATTTTTATGAGTTATATTATTCTTTAGAAAAAACATACAGGGTGTTTCTATACCTCTGTACGAAACTTTAATGACATATATAATTTGATATACTGATTATAGAACAAAAATTTATTTTTTTAATTCGCAAAAATTAGGGTATTTCATTCCTAGCGAAAAATATTTTAGTGTCACTGGTTTAATAGTACATTTCATTATTTATAATTATGTTACTAATGAAATGCAAATGTAAACACTGCCTACAAATAATCATTTATTGAATTGTGGCCGCCTAACCTACAGTCAGTACGCAAAGAATATGGGTGGAGTATGTCATTGTTCAGTTTAAAGAAGTCTTAGAGATTATAATTTTAATTCCTTTCATTTCCAAAGAGTTCATGCACTAATTCCACAAGATAATTTTGTGAGCGGTTGTTAGAACAACAAGCTTTAAATGCTAATTTTACGTCAAAAATAATATTTAGTGACAAGGCAATTTTTACAAGAGATGGAGTTCACAATATTTATAATGTTTATTATTGGTCTCAAAAAAATCCGCATGTTGCTGTGAAAAGTATTTTTCAACGCAGATTTTGTTTAAATGTCTGGACAGGAATAGTGAATTTCACATTAATTGGACCCTACATATTACCAAACAAAATGAACGGAAATAATTTTTTACATTTTTTTCAAAATAATTTACCGGAATTATTGGAATATATTCCTTTAAATGTGAGTCAACAAGCTTGGTTAATGAATGACGGTGCACCACCGCATTTTTCAAGAATGTTCACCAACATTTGAATGAAGTGTTTGAAGGTAAACTGATAGGTCGCGGTGGACCTGTATCATGGCCTCCTAGGTCACTCCATCTTAATCCATTGTATTTTTATTTATGGGGACATTTAAAATCTCTAGTCTATGACTATCAAAATGAACCAGAAACAGTCGCAGAATTGCGGCAACGTATTGAGAACTGTGCGGATATAATAAGACAACAAAATTCATTGCATCGAGCGTGTAGTGTGTTTGATACAATGTGCTGCATTTTGTATAGCTGCAGGAGGAGATAATTTTTAACAATTTTTGTAGCAATGAGTTGTTGCAGTTTGTTCTGATAATAAATTTAAAAAAATGATATCCTCATCTTTGTTTTTTCCTTGACCGACCTAAGCAATCAAAACATTCACTTGTTACTAAAAATTACATAATACCTTTCATTTTATTAGTTTTGATTACTTTATTTCATTAGAAATATAATTATCAATAATTAAATGTACTATTAAACCAGTGACACTAAAAATGTTCGCTAGGTAAGAAATACCCTAATTTATGTGAATTAAAAAAACATATTTTTGTTCTATAATCAGTACATCAAATTATATATGTCATTAAAGTTTTGTGCAGAGGATTATTTAAGTGTCGGTTTATAATCGAACTATTCTATGCTATAATTTGTAGATAAAAAGTTAAGATATATTTATTAAGAAGCCTACAAATGTTTATATTTAATTAATTTTAATAAATATATTAATGATTATTTTTTCAACCCCAATTTCGACCAATAAGAGCGTGGCATTTAACATCACGTGGTACAACTAGGTCTAAATTATATCTATAATTTTTCGAAAATTTCCCGTCTAGGTTGCTAGGCGATAAACAATCATTTTTCTGACAGTTGTAACCTATGCGCCTAATTTGGAGTTGAAAAAATAATCCGCCGAATACCCCTCGAGCTTAAAAATTAATCGGGTATTTCCCTCTTGTTTCCCTGCGCAGCAACGAAACAATCGGGAGATACTCGATAATTTTCAAGCTCTCGGGGTATTATATTTGATTATTTTTTCAACCCCAATTTCGACCAATAAGAGCGTGGCATTTAACATCACGTGGTACAACTAGGTCTAAATTATATCGATAATTTATCGAAAATTTCCCGGCTAGGTTGCTAGGCAATAAACAATCATTTTTCTGACAGTTGTAACCTATGCGCCTAATTTGGAGTTGAAAAAATAATCAGCCGAATACCCCTCGAGCTTGAAAATTAATCGGGTATTTCCCTCTTGTTTCCCTGCTTAGCAACGAAGTTTTGCTAAAAAATTGTAAGCATAATAATAATTTCAATATTAACCGCCCTATGGAGGTAAATGACCCATTACATCTGTGTTGCAGTGATACACCGTAGCTTATATTAATATACTCGATCATGAAATATAAAGCAAAAATCATCAAAAACTAAATATCCTATAGATACAGTCCTCACTACAAATAGCGTTTCTTCGAAGCCTTATTTTGTTTTTATTCTGGTATCCTGTTGAATTTATTATATTATTTCAGATTTATTCTTTGTTTAATATTTTCTTTATTTAGGGTCAACTGTTGCACAGAATTATATAGCACAACACAAGACAAAATACCAACAGTACATTTTCAAAAAATTTTGAACTTTTCTATAGTAATTTATAGTTAAAAAGCATACATTAGTAGAATCGATCATTTAGTTCGAAGTTGTCGACCATAAATTTATTACAAGATTGCAATCTCCATTTCCAAGAATATAATTTTAGTGTTAGCACTACAAATATCAACAAAGTGCTACCAAATGTGTTATATATTATGAATTAAAGTAAAAATGTATGTATTTTTCTTACAGTTTATTAAGTAAATATTGATAACTGAATTAAAAATTACATACAAATATATAGGTAGTTGCATTGAATTAAATTTACATTTCAACACTCCCATTTAAATTTATTTTACGAGAGAACTAAATTTCTATTCTATTACAATATTTGCCCTATTACTGAACTTACTCCTCGCCTTGTACGTGCTAGTCTTCCACAAAACAATGACACTCTGTTGTCGCAGATTGATGACACTTATATCTGAAGTAGTTGGCAACAACTCTTTTTGTAATATTTTCAATCACTGTGTTTCTTGAACTGCTGATGCAATCTTGACCATCACTCTTGCTGAATCTAATTTCGCATCAATAATCCCTTTCAAATAACCCATAAATCCATATACAGCATTCCACTGAATACCTGAATTAATATTAAAACGGCTAACCAAATTTACAAATTTAAGTCTAGCGGTGTCGATACAAGATTGTAATCGTTCATTTGAAATAGAGAAAGTACATTCTTGATTTGTAATCCATAATTTTCCCGCTGCACGCTCATTTTTAATCTGCATTCCAAAAACAAAACGAGCTGTACCTACATCTTTTATTTTCAGTTTATCTCTCTATATAAAATCGTTCCACAAGAGCAGCAAATCATGTACGTAAACTGGAATAATAATAAATTTATGGCCTTCAAGTTTGAAGTGTATGCATGGATCAACAACAAGTCCAAACTTTGTCATTCAGTTTAACGTTCCAAACTAGACTCGCTTATTTCAGATAATAGAGTGATTTTTAAGTCGTTATAGTTTGTAGCTCTTAACATGTTCTCTCTGAATTATGTAGATTCCTTAATTCTAATCTCTTTGAAGAAATATCTTAATAGCATCCAGTTGATCAATGTTAAGATCAAATTTAAAAACCATAGATATGTATAAAAAATCTACATCACTTCCGGCGACATTTCCGAACCTTTTGACATCAAAAAGTGGCATTTTAATACGTCCCCGACTTTTAATGAAAATATAAATTTAAATTTGATACTAAAGAAAATAGTAATTTGCAACTTATATTTCAATCAGGTTATACAGAGTATCTCCTATATAAATTGTTACATAAGTAGGCCAATTTATTAATGGTTGGTTTTCCAAAAAATACTAGATGCGAGAATTTTACAATTTTTTTCAAATCATTTTAAATATCAGTAAATAGAGTGAAACATACAAATCCTTGCATACGCAGATGATATTGATATCGTCTGCAAAAATGAAGCATCGATAAGGAAAATTTTTACTACAATCGAGAAGGAAGCAAAAAACATAGGACTGAGGGTAAACGGGGAGAAAACAAAATACATGAAAGCATCGAGAAGACAAACAGGCACAGATATGAACAACCCATTCGAAATAGGAAACTATAGATTCGAAACAACTGAAAATTTCACTTATCTAGGAGCAGATGTGAATAACACCAACGACATCACTGCAGAAATACAAAAACGAATCACAAAAGGTAATAGGGCATACTATACACACAAAAAGCTAATGCGATCAGGCACGCTAAATAAGAAACTCAAGTTCATACTGTACAAAACCATCATAAGACCTGTGGTACTATATGGGTCAGAAACATGGAGCCTAACAAAAAAAACAGAGTCTATGCTACAAGTTTTCGAACGTAAAATCTTACGAGGAATACTAGGGCCGGTGCAGGAAGAACAAGGCTGGCGCAGTAGATACAACCCCGAGAAATATCAAGATTTCGACGAACCAGATATAGTTAGAACAGTCAAAGTCGGACGTTTACGATGGCTGGGACATGTACAAAGGATGGATGAAACAAGGATGACGAAGAAGATGCTTAAAAGAAAACCAATAGGGAAAAGAGGGTCCGGAAGACCGAGAGCAAGATGGATAGATGGAGTGGAGAAAGACCTTAAAAAATTGGGCATCGGAAACTGGAGGGAAGCAGCTACAGACCGAGCACGATGGAGACAAGTCGTTGAGGAAGCCAAAACCAACCAAGGGTTGTAGCGCTATATAGAAGAAGAAGAAGAAGAGTGAAATATTTCAAATAAAATTTGTGAATTCTTTGAAGCCTTATTTTTACTAGAAACTTAATATATTTTTTTCAACCACCCATTTTTGAGATATGACCAAATAAGATTGCTTATATATTTCTTCAAAATTAGATTAACAGATTTTGTTAAAAATTAATTGAACAACTTATCATCATTATTGTTTGTATGATTATGAATTAATCATAATTTATTTACTTGATTACAGAGAATTTTAATTTATGGGCTACTTAATTAACAATTAATAAGGTATACTTATTCAGTACAAAGCAAACTTGGCATCATTTAAAAGAAATTACTTATGTACAAATACATGAAGTGAGCAGACATGCCGAGCGCTACCAGTGATTGTGATTACACAACTAGTGACAATTAAATAATATTTATTCAACTACATAGTTAACTATCTCTTCCAGTTATGAAATCTGCTTAAACATAATAACCAACAGTGACTGGTGAAGGAACATGAACCCAAATGATAAGTTTTCTATCAATATTAAAAACGACGTCTTCACACGTAGATTACATAACAAGCTACTCAACAATAAGTCCAGTTACAATGCCCATAATTAGTTCAATACTCTTCACAGCGGCTACGCCAAACTCAACGAATAACACAAACCAAAGCATAACATAAACATACGAAACTCTCCACAAAATTACGTGAAAAAAAGGACATTTCGCTTCAAGCAGCCAGACGTTATACATACAAAAGAATACCACAACAAATGTTGTAAATAGATACAACGTTTTAAGACAAGAAAACGAAACAGAATACTGATCAAAATATAATCACCAATCCAGTCACCACCATCATATGCAATAGCTAATTAACAAAGAATAACTGTGAAAAGCGAACGGGCTTACCGGACAAGTTGAATATTTTATAAAAATCCAATACAAAGATATTCTCTTGATATACGTTGTTTACGGCAATTCATAAACATTTCGATTAACCTGTTTACGCTTCATACGAAATACGGGGTGAAGGGTCAACGGTGGTGACAAGGGGAAGAAGTAGTGCTAAAAGGCCCAAAAAACGTGTTACATATTATGTGAGTGGCCCTTTATCACACTGAACACCCAGACAATACAGCACAAAAATAAAGAAATACGAAAGAGATCACCTACAAGCCACAAACATACAAATAAAAGTAGCCAATTAAACACTAAGCATAACTGTAGGCTATTGCCCTCCAAAACACCGCATAACCAAATCTATTTCAAGATTAATTCAAACTAATGGAAACAAATTCACAACCAGCGGCGATTATATCGCAAAGCACACTCGATGGGGATCGAGACTCATAAATCTAAGAGTCAGAGTTTATCAAATCATCAAACAATAATAACGATTTTGTAAGCACAAGAGACCTTATCTACTACGTAACTAAAGGAATATCATCCAACTACATAGATACTCTATCTAACGTTGATTTATCTCCCGACCAATTTTCCAATAAGCCCTTCTGTAATCCTAAAACAACATTTTTAATCAACCAATGGACCGACTAGAACAGGTTCTAAAATCACTTGAACGATACCACTCAGACAAATATTCTACGAAAATCAGAAGAAGACATATATACATCTGTATAAAATGTTATCATAATTCAAGAAGTAAAATGTATTTTAGCCCTTAAATACAAGCGGTTCAACGAGGAGATTGTAAACTATACCGTACACATAAGAAAAAAATATCTGCTGGAAGACAATAGCGAACAAACAGGTATCCCGATGATAAAACTACTCTGAATAGGTTCTCTATACAACTTAAAGAACTACTACAGAAAACAAAAGAAGATACCATTTAACACTATTTACGCAACTTATCACCCCGTACTGGAGATAATTGCAGTTTATTGAAAGCAACCAGGAAATTAAAACATTCAAAGAGATCTGTTTCACCCATTTTAAAAGAAGAAGGAATATGGGCCAGAGACAATAAAGGTAAATATCTAAAATGTTCGCGAAACACCTGACAACGTATTCAAACCAAACACTACATCAATGACAGAAAAATAATTAAACAAAATCCTAGAACTCTTACAAATTGCTTGCCAACTTTCACAATCAATAAAATACTGCATATCTGAAGAAGTCAAAACGGAACTAAACTACCCAACCTTAAGAAATCATCTGGTTACGACCTCATTACCTGTCCTACTTTAAAATATCTTGACAAAAAAACGATACTTGCAATAACTCAGTTAACGCAATAGAAATCCAATATTACCTAACCAACGGAAATATGTTCAAATATTCCCAATTAACCTCTAACAAAAATACAAATTTTACTGCTCCTGTTGTTACATCTCCATTTTCTTTTGTATTAGACCACTTTTCTGTGTCAAGGTTTTACTGCATTTAAATAAAATTTAATAAGTAATAAAATACGATAATTGATTTTTTAACGGTGATGAAAAAAGTTGACATTTTGACAAAAAGTTGTGTTCTATGCTAGTTTTTTTTTTGCCTTGTATTTGGTGCAGTTTTATTAGCGTTACTACCCTTAATTGGAATGTGTTTTATCTTCCCAAACTTCCGAGTCTGTCATCCGGTGGTAAGCTAAATGCCACCAAACATCTCAAGTAAATCAATATTTTTACTTTAGTATTTCGAATTTCTTATTCATCCGTATTGTAGTAGAATTTCTTAATTAATTCAACTTAGATATTCATTTTGATTTGTAGAAACGTTCATTAATCTTTATTTGTTAATTTGACTTAATGCAGATAAGTACGACCCTTTATACATAAACCTAACCGTAACCATTTTTTAGGCATATATTTGCGTTCTATATTTAAATCCATGTTTATATTTTACTTCACGTTTCGTAAGCATTGCGTTAAAAATTTTAAATCGCCGATCTTCGCTGCTCTATCAATGTCTCGCTGCCAGCTGAGAGCGACATTTTGAATTTTTATGGAACGCAGCACCACTAATCACGGTTGCTGTCTGTCTTTTGAAATTGGTAGCCGAATGTCGCCAACCTGCTATTTGTATCTGAGGTAGGGATACATACGAAACCCACCTCCGGTTGCTATGCAAGGCAAGATTTTATTGTTTGATTATTATTTACTACTACTTTGGAATTGTTTAGCTTATCTTTTAACGTATTTCCCCTTATAAAATCTGTTCTCGCTGCTTGTTTTCTTTTGCTATTGAGTAAATAATTAGATAGGGCGTAGTTTAGCGTCCGAGTCAGGACTCGGTTATTTCTACGTTTAGCCGCTCGCATTATTGTCCCTTTGGTACAATCGCGACCGTCATGCACTGTTTGCGCGATGTTGGTATGTGGATTTTGATTTGACTGTAGTTCCCGACGTTGCTATCCAAAAACTCTACTGCCTCATTTAGTTCGTTTTCCTACTGCTGTTAGGAACCTTTTTGTACACAAAACAGTTCTTATTTATTCAAAACTTAACATAAATATATTCATTAATTTTAAATTCTACTTCAAATGAATCTTGTTGTTTGTCCTCATTTAGAATTATATACTTAGTTACTTTAATTGTGCTCTTGCCTTTCATTTTGGTTATTTGTAGCGCCTCTTTCTCCGTCAATTTGATAACTGTCACTTAGGTTGAACTTTAGGCCATGTAGGTCAACTGGCACCTACTTTATTTTTGAGAGTTTTGAGATTTACCGTTCACTCATTACTAGAGCACGGAATTATATGCATTTGCATATTCTATAATATCGATATGCTAAGAAATTTTTCTCGTATCTCACGAATTAAACAAAAACAAATGTAAAAAACCAATTTTCATTTTGCATATTTTGCATATTTTCGAAATTGATGCATAAATCAGAATAAAATGCATATACGTGCATATTTGTATAATTTTATTTTGTTGTTAAATTAAATAAAGCAAATATTGCTCACACTGCATTTTGAGAACTGGGGTTCCCCTACATTTTACAAACCGCCCGGTATCGCAAATGTACAAAGACAGTTTACCTAATACTCCTTTGCCACCTCAGTCAATAATTACGAGGTGGGGTATGTGGCTAGAGGCCGAATTTTTTATGCAAATTATTTGAATGATATTGCTGTGTTAGTGTCACAATTTTCTGATGATTTCGCAGCTATTAAAGAGTAAAAATATTTTAAATATTCCTACATTAAATAAACGACTGGCATTTATCAAAGCGAATTTTAGCTTTATTACGGAAACGATAACTACATTAGAGAGGCAGGGCGTGGAACTTACAGATTCTGTGAAATTTATTACAGATTTAAAAAATAAGGTCAACCAAGTTAAAGGTAAAATTGGTGATTCTATAAAAACGAAGATACAATACGTATTAAGAAAAAATATAGGGTTTGATGAATTTACTAAAATTTCAAATATTTTAATTGGATATTATGAGCTTTCTATAACAATGGATGCCACCACTATATGCAAATTTAAGTTTTCACGCATCACTTCTGTTGATGTAGAAAGAAGTTTTTCTATATATACAAATTTGTTATCGTTTCTTGTGGAAAATTTAGAAAAATATATGATTGTCAATATTTACAATATTATTTATAATAAAAAATAAAATGTAATATTTTATAGTTTGCAGGTTTGTACTTATAATATACATATAATTCCGTGCTCTATTAATTACTATTAAAAAAGAGAAAAAATATAGTATTTTCAACTGTTTATTCCATTTTAAACACACTTTATGTCATATACTGAAACATGTGCAACTGAACAAACTATTTTAATTTTCTAGTGTAAAAAGGTCTTTAGTATCTATAATTGTTATTTTAAACGTTTCTTTATTTACCTATTATGTAAATCTAATTTGCTGACCAGAAAAGAAACTTGCTGGCTATTTATGTAGAAATGCGCGACAAGTTCCAAAACCAATATTTTAGTAGACTACTTCAGAGAGATACTTTAGAGATTTTTTAATAAAATCTCGCTAATCGAGTGTCTCTTCTCAACGTTAGCAAAATAATTAAAACATACTTATATTATTCGACGTTATCAGCCATAAAATGTATAATTTTATGCCAAAATGCCTTTTCATTATTTTAGAGTTTGCAAACGATCTATATTCATTATTTTACATTTCAGTTTGCCATGGACAAAAACTACCTTCATATATGGCCACGAGGAGAGTTTATGATGATTGCATTACCAAATGAAGATAAAACCTGGACCGTAACGCTTTTCATGCCATTTTCCAAATTCAAATCACTGGATTCACCTGATATGCTTCTTAACTTCTTCAAAAATTATTTTCCTGACTCAATTTCTCTGATAGGTGAAAATCGTCTCATAACAGATTATTTTAATTCTACACCGTCGACTCTTATTTCAATCAAGTGTAGCTCATACCACGTAGATGGAAACGCAATTATTATAGGCGATGCTGCTCATGCTATGGTTCCATTTTATGGCCAGGGAATGAACGCTGGTTTTGAAGACTGTTCTATTCTCGACGAACTTCTGGATTTCTATAACGATGACATAAATAAAGTGCTGCCCGAGTTTTCGAGAAAACGAACTAAAGATGGTCATGCTATATGCGATCTAGCGATGTACAATTATACAGAAGTAATTATTATACTTATTTTCTTACAACTATACAAATGAGCTATAGCCATAAAAGCCAGATAATTGTTGTCAAAAAATCATGCTTAGCATTTTTTGAAAAGAATAGACATGAAACTATAAATTCTATGGCAATAAAAAGAAAATAAAATTAGAGTTATAATAAAAAAAAGAAACAAAATACAGTTTCACAACAGAAAAAAAATTAAATTAAATTTTATTCTTTCTAATAAATGAAATGAATAAAGGAAAAATATAGGTCATGAGATATAAAACAAATATGCAATGTGATTTTTTCAAACAATAGACAGAGAGAAAAATTTCAATGAAATACCATAACAGATCTCGGTAAGTGATATATTTTGTGCATGAAGTACAATTATCAGTTGCCAAATCACGGTCCCTCAAATAAGTTAGTGGTGGGAGAGCCACGCCGGTAATGCTCCATGAAAATTGCACTTAACTATTTAATAATTTTATATCTAGTTCAGTGATTGTCAATCAATGTTTTGTGAAAGTCACAAGTGTTTTGCAAAAAACAAATGTTAGTATAGATATATGGCAGGATCATGTCCTGTATCCCATTCGCCATACTTCTACTGTACTTTATCGTACATGTCTTCCAGATCTCTTTTTTTCCATAGCCTTTTTGATATCTTCTAGACCTTCCTCTTGTCACGATTTATTCTTGCCACTCTTCACGTTTTGTTTTATTTCTTTCAATTCTATATTTTTTTCATTTTTCTTCTTGGTTAAATACCTGAAATTTAATCATGGATTAAATATTTGCCGAATCAATTTTCATGACACTTAGCTTTGTTTAGATTCCCGTCCCCAGAGTAGAATTTACTTTTTAGCCGAACGTAAATTCATTTTTCCTTAGTTTCTCTTCAGTTTATTTTTTTGGTTAACCACATTGTTTTGTTTTAGTTGTCATTAATTAGCGGCCATGCGCAGTGAAGCTAGCGCTGTCGCAATTTAGATTCGTGTTCTTTCTTCCTTGTCTTCTCGCTCTCACTCCTATTGTCTATCTATGTTTCTGGCTCAGGCAACCCTCTTGGCCGGGTTGTGTTTCAGGAAATTCGCGATGAGGCGTCATTTGTTAGGATCATGGATTGTCACTGCATTTAATTAGATCCAATTAAAACTCCCGATTAATAATGCGCGAACTTACTTGCTATTGCTGATTCTAACGGATTCTTAATTTTTAACGCGTTTTTTTTTCATTCTAACGAAGATTGAGATTTAGATTTGATGTCGGAAAGTTGTGCTACTTTAAATATTTTTGCGAATTGCGTTTTGTGAATACCATTAGTGGGATTTAAGAAAGTAGCACTATTACTATAAATATATTTTATTTATTCATCGGATTGTTCCGGATTAAAAATTCCGCTACAGAGTTCAATATTTCTCTTTGAACTAAAAGCCGCACAAGAACTCAGGCTTTTCCTTTTTTATTTTTTTTTCTCTCATTCCTTTTTCTTGGCCTCATTGCCAAGGATTCAGGCTTGTGGCTCTGTCCTGTTTGCCACTCCATCGTTGATTGGTTGTCCGGACGTGGATCGTAAGGAGAGATTTTCCGTATAACTTGAGGAACGATACGTGACGTCGCGATTCCACGTGGGACGGTCTTCCATATTGGAAAAGATACCCAGTTGGTAAACCGAGCCTACCCCACTGCTACCACATCCCGCCAGCGCCTGGACGCCCAACACAGCTAAGCCAGATTTACTTATCTTTTTATGTTCTGTTTTGATTACTCTGATTTATATATATTTTTGGTTAACTTTAATTTACACATCTGCGATTACCAGATATTGTCATTTAAGTGCTGTACAGATAGCTCTTAACTCATTCAGATTTACTTGTAAAAATATCCGGTCAAGATTATTTAGTGTAGAGTCATTTATAGTGACGTTGTTGTCACCTTCAAGGTGTGTCGCTCGTGAACGTGTTAGTCATTAGGGCCTGCGACTTGGTAGTCACGTTTAGTCTGTCGCGTCGCGTAGCGCGTACCGTTGGCCAGTGAGACGTCATACGTCGGTTTACGCCATTTAATTCTAGCACCGGTTTAGGTGTTGACTGTGCCGCAGTCCTAGTTGCTATTGTGGGACACAGCGCCCCACCTTTTGTTTATTTCAGCACTGTTTTTTTTTATCCTTATCTTGATTGGGTTTCTAGTAGTTTTATCTGTTATTAAGCTATCAGTTTACTGTAACCTCCACTTAATTCGCCGAATATATCTGTTTATTTGCTTCACTCGTAGACTATTAATTCGACGCCCTTTTCGTATCCCGATTTCTGTCGGCCGTTATACTCTCGTTGAACCGGTCGCGGCTCAGGCCGGCTGGCGCCCATAATTTTTGTGATTTATCACCCTCCTCCGACTCACCCCCGTCTCCTCTGAGTCCTAGCCGTGGTTCAACCATTTCACCCGGGTTCACCCCCAGGGAACGTGGTACTCTTTTCGTTCTTCTATCTGGTTTGCAATTTAAAATTTCTTGCGGTAGTCTATCTGAAGGCATCCTTTTAAATGTCCGTACCATGTAAGTTGTTTTTGTTATACTTTCTCTATTATTCTCTGTTCTACATTCATTTCTTGGTGAACATCTTCATTTATTTTGTGGTCTAATAGAGTATATCCACCTGCGCCAAAATTTCATTTCTAATGTCTGTAAATTCTGTTCAAATCTTCTATTTTTAAGGGCCATGTTTCTGCTCCGTAGGTGGTGGGGTCAATCCTCTTAGCATTGGTACTAATCATCTACTAGAAGTAGTGATAAACGGTATCGCCTCGTGAAGGCTGCTGGTAAGGTCTTGAAACATGGGAGGCTTATATATGGCAAATATGTAAGTATATTTATATATTTGTCTCGATTTTCTATCTTGGCAATGATTAATGTATTAGGCAGTAACGTCATCAAGAGATGAAGGGAGGGGGCAAAATGAGCATAAAGGAAATTTTTAAGAAATTAATTGATTTCGAAAATATACTATATAATTTCGGTAATATCTTATTTTAATATGTAGATATATTTTTTTCTATACATAATCGATAGAGAGGTTACTTCTTTATATAAAAAGAATATTAGTAAAATATTAGCAATCGTAGGTCGACCCTCAGCTAGGCTCCGCGGATCCTGAAGAGAAGTATTTTTTAGACTTGATACTTATACACCACCTAGTCCAGTATTGATATTTAAAAAAATAATGTTTATAATTTTTTTTAAATTATTGGCTATCAATTTGTTGGTGATTTATTTTTACATTATCACTCCGATCTTTCATTGGAATTGAAAAAAGGACATTTTCAATAACTTTTAGGTCAATATAATTCATAATTACTCGGTTTCAATTTTTAGCTATTTTATTTGACATCTCTCATCAAAACATTTAATTTGATACAAAGTACGATAGATTTCTATTAAGTTTTGGGAAAAATCATTGACAATCAGTTGTTTACAATTTTTGACCATTTTATTAGAAATCTCTTTTTAAAATCTTTTATTCGATACCAAACTCGAGAGATATCTAACGACTTTAGAAAAAAAATTGACAAACAGTTGACTAAAATCTTTAATAATCCTGTTGAAACCGCTGTTAAAACACCTTGGACACTAAACACAACGGATTTCTTATTAGTTTTAGGAAAAACAACCGATAAGCAGTCGATTATAAGTTTTAATTATTTTGCTCGAAATATCTCTTTAATGCCTTTCATTTAAAACCAAACACGACAGATTTGTAATGACATTTAGGAAAAACAATTGACAATCAGTCGATTATAATTTGGAATTATTCTGCTCGAAATCTCTCTTCTAAATATTTGTTTGACTTTTAGAAAAAAACAATTGACAATCAGTTTTTAATTCTAATTCTAACGACTATCAATTTTTATATATTACGTCATTTAATATGAAAACATATGTTTCATATAAAATTATAGTTTATATACTATAATTTGTCGTGTTTATCATAATCGTTCGATGTAGGTACTTATTTTTTCGTGCTATGTACTAGTTTTGTTGTGAAGTTTTAATTTTTTGTCGTGCCTTATTTGTCGTTCGAAATACCAATTTTGTCGTGAACTTTATCATTTTTGACGTGCCAAATTTGTCGTTCGATATACTAATTCTGTCGTGCCATTATACTCTCCATTTGATATAAGTTGATATCAGCGAGATTTAAATTCACGAATTTGTTTGTAAGACGAAAATGATAATTGTAGCTAGTAAACCACGATTGCTGAATTTTAAAGAATTATTAAAACTTTTTTTAAACTCTTTGTGTATATTAGAATTCTATAATCTTGCACCAAAAGAATTATATTAAAAAATCTTTCATTATTCCTAAAAGGTAGAAAACTACGCCTGTAGCTGTTCTTCAAATACCAAAAGTTAGCTATGGTGAACCAATTCATGTAAATATGTTATAATTTTTTGTGTCTCCCACAGTAGATATAAAAAACAAACTTTATACGAGTCCATAATATGGGGTAGGTGGCTCAGTAGTATCGAGTCGGCCTGTGTGTTTGAGAACCCAGGTTCGAATCCCACAGTCGGCAAGCAATTTTCACCACTTTAAAACTATCTCTGTGGCTCTCCCTCCACTAACAATCTTTCGAAGCCGTGATTTGACTTTACGCGATGAAATATATCACTTACCGAGATCTGCTACGGTAGAGTGCCACACCCAATAAAATAGTACGAATAAAAGGCGTGATTTAATTTAATTTAATTTTATAATATTTTATTTTTAGATGCGAGATCTTGTTAATAGGAAGTCGTTTCGCCTGCGAAAAAAGCTTGATGATATCCTATTTTGGTTGCTACCAGATTTGTGGGTTCCATTATATAACTCTGTCTCATTTACTCGAATGGGTTATGAAGCATGCGTTCTTAATCGTTATTGGCAGGATAAAGTAAGATATAACAGTAATATGTTGAATTTTTATTTACTTATGTAAAATTTTGTGTTTTTAGATGATTGAAAGAGCAATATATTTGGGCTTAGCAATCCTTATTTTATTAATAAGTTTCGTTATTTACTTATTTAAGAACGAAGTGTTAGATATTGTTTATATTATACGGAAAAACTAATTGAAATTTTATGTATATATTGTCTATTTCTTTTTTTAATAATTATACCAAATATTTGGTGGTATATACATCTAAGTTTAAAAATTTAATTTTATAACTGTATAAGAAGTAGTTATATTCCACACTGGAATCGTAGTGTATAAAGAAATTAAAAATTTCTTTATACACTACGATTAAATACAGGCCGTATCAAATGATAGACAACTTGGTCATTTAATCCGTATAAGATATACGTTACTCACTTTTTATTTACTTTAGATTTGTTTGTTTCGTTTATGTATAGGCTGAAGTAATAGTTTGGCAATAATTACTATATGCATACTCACTTATAATATCTATTTACGTGCCCAGCGTGGTAAAATAATTTTTACGGGCGAGCTGAAAAATTTGTGGGGCGAACGACAAAGGAACGAGCCCAGTTGAATTGCAAGCGTACCGTGTACAACGTTTTATTACCATCTTTACAGCATTTCTAATTTTTTTTATTAGTTTTATAAAAAGATACATTACATTTCGTAATCAAAGGTTGTTGGCAGTACGAACGTTTATAACTAGCCGTTATCATGGTTTTGTAATCGTTGAAAAAACAACTACTGTCAGTCAAGAAAATATACAAAATATTGCAGATGCTGCAAGTAATAACTTTTAATTAGTTTATATTAGTTTTTTATATTTTTCAAAATTTTACAGGGCTATGCGCTGTAATTATTCATTTACATAGTTACCATAAATACCTATAAACTGTTATTTACATAGAAGGTGGAAATAAAAGGATTTTGCATTATTACACTCATCTAAGAAAATATGTTTTTGCTGATGTAAAACCATAGACGCAAATAAATCTAATATACTCGTATACGACTATAAAAATAATGACTTTTCGATGCACACTATTGGGATCTCAAGAGATTCAAAATCTATGAATTAAGTAATAACTAAATCAATATAACGATGTTTTTATTGTACTAAAAAAAACATTACTAGATATAAGCGGGAGTTAATAAATTTTTAAAATATATTTAATTCACTATACTCGTAAATGGTGACAGATAGAAATAACAGTTTCAAACAATAATTGTTAATATCAAAACCCTTTCTTTAAACTGGAAAAATATGTTTCAATTATTCATTACATTAAAAAAAATACTGAAATCTGATACCTCACGGCTTATCTCCAAATTCGATTTGTTCTGTTTATATTAACCAATAGTAATCTAAATTGTATATTCGTAAAAAAGTAATCAGTATAGGTGGCACTAAATGAATAATTTTGTTGAGAAAAACTAAATAAATATATTTTATAGTAAATTTATTTGATCATTTTGTACCCTAATACATAAATAGTGTAAAGGCAAATTGTAATTTATATGATTTTTATTCAGAGTGTACATGTATCTAAAAGGTTTTTGAAAATTTCGTTCTAATTCGGTCTGTGGTGAAACTACATCAAATCGACATTGAAATCAACTTTAATATCATAAAGCAATAGTGTAATAGAAAACTTGCTAATGTCGATTCAATATAGTTCCACCGCAGATATTCTTATTATTTAATTTTCATTATATTTGTTTATAAATATGTATTTAAGAAAGATCCAATATACTAATTATTATTAGATAAATAAAGGGCTACAGAATCCAATATTATAATTTTTTTATTTGTGAACGTTTCGACCTAAAAAAATACTTAAATAAATTAAAATACAGTTTAAAAATTGAATTCTGTGTTATTTAAAATTTTGTAATATTTAGTTTATTTAGATAAAAACAGATGGTATAGCGGTAATAGCTAAATCAAAAATAGCATAGTGTTGTTTTTTTTTCTTTATAACTCACTTGTTTAGTGGCAATAGAATACTTTCTGCTTAGACAAATAACTATTACGGCCGGTAAAAGAAACATCACCTAGCAACCACAGCAAACATTCAAAATTCACTAAAAAGGTTAACTTTTCGTATAAATATTCTAACAAAAAATGTACCTTGTTGAAAAATCGAAAAAAAAAATTTAGTTATTTTTTGGTGTTGAGTGAGATTTGACATCCGCCCGCGTTATGGAATGTGGCGGTCGTGTGACGGTGGATTGGTGGAGTATTTCTTTGTTGCTTGGAAAATTTTTTTTATTTTATTAGGCAAAAAATACAAATTTTATAAAAGCATATAAGACAGATTTTCGTCAATGTACTGTTTGTCATTCATTTGTCATTTTTTACTTGCGGATTGAGTGTACGCCCCGTAGTAGTTTTATGGAGGTGTGAGAAATATTATTTGGGGATAATAAATTATCAGACGTATCAAATAGATTAGCCGACTAGTAGATTGTGCAGAAAAAATAAAACAGCAGTTTGAGATGGTCTCACGGTATAGTTGTTTACACAGGCAAATGAAATGTTAATTATATTATCAGGGGCTCATGTATGGTGAAAATAAAAAAAATAAGTGGATACAGTTTCATGGTCAAGTATATAGAAAGTTTTCTCTCTATTCGGCCAGCCACTGTCTAATAAACCGAAAATGTCAGGATAGATTTTTCATCAATTTACAGCTTATTGTTAATGTTATACAAGCCACTGTAAATATCGATGTTCACTGAAACTGCAATACCGCCGTCGGGAGTAGTTAGTGGGAAGTTTATAATATTAGAAAACAAGCTGGCGAGGTCGACAGGCCGCTCTGTCGTTAGTGTTGACATCACCGTCATCGCGATACCTAATTTAATGAAAATTACTTTAAACACTACATTGCTTTCTCGGGATATCAAAAAGACATTGTACGATTTGCTTGCGCATTTGGAGTCACCGCTCGGCGACAACGAGGAGGTGCTGCCCATGCGAAGAAAGTGTGTGTGGCGTATTTTGTCGGGGAAGGCGTCGTCGACGAGTTCAGAGGAAGCGAGCCATACGGACAACGATTCATGGATTTCAACGACTATAAGACTGAGGTCGCCCCCGAACTCTTGATTGATAAAGACTTATCTATAAATAGTAGGAAAAAAGGCAAAGGCAAGGTTAGAATGGTTATACATTTATTGAACAGGTACCTAATCACCCAATTTCACAATACAAAAATAAATTTACAAAAATAATACAATACAATGAAATTAAATACAATTAACTATGTACAATGATTTCATGACGCTGGTTAGCTAAAATCATATCGAATTTCATCCCTCATGTTGCGGATATACGATGCATACGCACTTGGCAAATCAACGTTGTGTTTATTGACCAGTACACACATTCTTCATAGAGCAGCATATGTCCACATGTCCGTGGTCGCATGTGGAATACCAAACGTAACATTGCGCATTCTAAGGGACGGATGGGAGGTCATCCACAATAATTTCGATGGACGAAACGGACTATTCACAAAATCATTTGTTAATCTGAAGATAAACATCAATTCATTCAGTTCCCTATGCGATCTCAAAGTGCTAATATTCAAAATGTGTTCAATCTAATAGTAGTCGAGTGACAAACGTGGAGATGGAAGTTGAAGTCTCCAAGCCGTATAACAAAAGAATCTATTCTGCACCGATACGAGTCTATCGATATGAATTGCATAATACGGTGCCCACACAGGGCACGCATTATAGTAGTATCGGTCTAATTAATGCTACGTACAATGTTCTTAGGGATCTAGTCATTCTTCTAACAAAGCCAAATGCAATTTGAATTTCAATTTTCGATCGAATATCACACCTAATACTAGATTTGTTCCACCTTTTCAAGTTCAGCGTTCACAATGGTGTATTCGAACAAAATATGATTCCTCGTTCTAGAATAGTTCATTACTTTATATTTACCAACGTTAGGAAACAATTTATTCGAAGCTTACCATTCTTCCAAACTATCAATCGTACTCTGCAGAAGTAATCACATAGAGCAAAAATAATAATGGGCCTATGTGGCAGCCTTGCGGTACTCCCGACTTCGGTGACATGTTATAGGAGACCCTTGTATTTTACATTTTGCACACGATCAATTAAGTAACTCTCTGTTCATCGAAGAAGTGTACCTTGGAGACCGATGTATTCCAATTTCGCTAAAAATATACGATGCGAAATTCTCATTTTAGTCCTACACAATAAATGTGTGTGCTTTATCGTACAATCAGCTATAAAATGATCACTATATAATAATATATTTCAAGATGTTGGACTACATATAAATAATTATAAATAAATGAGTATTTGAGAATTCGTGGTTTTAAATATATATATATATATATATATATATATATATATATATATATATATATATATATATACTTGTACTTGGTATCGTTTAAGTCCATATACAAGTAATTTGGTAAGTAATAGAGGCCATATTTTTAGTGTACCATGGCACTAAATGATACAATGTAATTTGTCATTTTTCTAGGTTCTTTTGCCTTCCACTGCAAAACAGTTGTTTACGAAGGTGATGGCCTCTTCATTCCAGGAAAATCTCCGTCCTTCGAGAGCAACTTATAGCTAAGGGAACAAAAAAATGTCGCTTAAGGCTATATCTGATCAGGAGGGTGGTCAAGCAGTTCAAACTGTAATTTTCGCCATGGCAATCGCTGAGGTGTGATACAGCGCATTATTTTGGTGAAACCTTCAAAATCTTATGTTTTATTGAGTATTAATAAACCTTTCATTAAATTAGTATAGCCGGGACATTCTACTTATTGTACTCCTTTATTACTTATTTTATATTTTATTTCACAAAATATATGTATGGAACCATTTTTCACAAATTTTACATCTTTATAATCAGCAGCTACTAATTCAAGGCTTCGACAAGTAATACGACCTTCTAATATAATGTTACTATTAGCTCCATATATATATATATATATATATATATATATATATATATATATATATATATATATATATATATATATATATCCCATCATTCCGTTTCGAAACATAGGGGCCGGGCACACCGAGCCGCAGTTTTTCACTATATATATATATATATAACACCCTGCATATATACATATATACATATATATATATATATATATATATATATATATATATATATATATATATATATATATATATATATATATATATATATATATGTAAAGAGAATATACTCTCTTTAAATTTAGCGCGCTTAGTATGCTCCGCGCGAGCTTCTATGACACCTGCTAGATGTCTCGTCGAGTATTTAATATTAATTTGACAGCTAAGTAGATAGAGAGAGACAGAGATATAAATAGAAGGGAAACGCACGCATTTCTCTAATATTCAAACCTGCTAAGCGAGCACATAGCTTTATGCAGACGCATAATCATGAAACACCATAAAATTAAAATACCTAAAATTGCGGATTTAGCAAAGATCCGAACCAAAATATAGTGGTTACAAATTCAATCTATTACTCAATAGATGGTGATTTAGTGGAATATTCATATTTTTTAAATTGTTTATTAGTAGGAAAATTTATATACCGCATTATTCAACACTCTAAAGCGCAACTGCTGCCTTTTTAAAACATTGCTTTATGATTACCCTGTTTTATTAAATATCCTAAAATGACGATTTTCACGTCAAGTGATGGCATTGACAAATTTTGTATCTCACACAAATGCAAATCAATTGTTGAGCTCTCACATTGACATTTAATAATGTTTTTGTTTACAGAACAACAAACAGATTCAGACATGTGTAATTAATGTAATGTTCCGTAATAACAATTCAGGTTTATGATGAAAAAAATAATGTTTCGAGTTTCAAAATATATTATCAGGTTAATTTTCATAACAATATTTGTTTAGAATGTTTAATATTATATTTGAATTAATTAACAGACATAAACCTGCTAAATTAATAAATTTTATTCTAATTTAATTTGATTTTCACAATAGTGTTAGTACGAATTATATCAGCAATACGAACCCAGGCTCATATAGTTAATTTATACAAAAAAATAGGTTGACTCGACCAAAAAAACAAAACCAGCCGATCATCTATAATTACAGAAGTAAATAAGCGAGTTTTACGTAATACTGTAAAAACAAACCGGCGATCGAATACTAAATAAGTAACTACTTTGAGGAGAAGTTAGATATTTACAACAAAGAGAACTATTCGAAAAATAGGATAAAAGATCTATAAAGTAATATTTGATTCTATTCGCGGAACGTAATAAGAGTATATATTTTATTTTTAAATAATATTAATACAATAATAATTATAATAATAGAGAAGATTATATAAAATGTAGGTATATGGTGATTGCTAATTTGTTTGATAGATTCAATTTCTTGTAAATGTGTAACATTCAATTTTAATTAATTTACTTTAGTAATTTGCGGCACTTTCTTTAATTCCATGTTATTTAAGTTATCGAAAATATATTCTTGATATAATGGTTTATATTTTTGAAATTGCCAATTTTTTATGGCGCACGTATCTTGGTCATTAAGAAAAATACCCTGCAATTGTTTATATTTATAATTGTTTCCACAGTTAAACTCTAATTTTTGCGGGTTTGGTGAGAAAATTATTACTTTATTTGTGAATGGTATTTGAGAAATATAATTCTTTGTTGTAATTTCCTCACTTAAACAATCATCATATACTTGCTTATTTAATATATTATTAATACAACTGTTTATAGGGTTATAATTTGAGATACAATATTTCTTATTTATAAACTTACTAATAGATACATACTTATTATTATGTGTAATATACATGGTATTATCTTCTAATATTTGTTTATATGAGGAGTCATAGTATGGTGTGGGAGTGAATTGTTGTATTTTGTGTAGACCATTTGTGTAGTTTGGGACAGCTAAAAGGATATGTATTTTGTTATCTTGTAGTGTACATGTGACATATATTGTTTCAATCATTTGAAGGATATTCGGGTTTTGTGTAATGTTTAGAAGGCTGTCGAGGTCTATAATTGTAATATCTAATTGATTTAATGAGCAGAATTCTAATGATTTTATAACGTTATCGACGATGTTTTTGAGTCGTTGAATGTAGATTAATATTTTGTTAATCTGTACCTCGGTGTGTATGAGTGTTTTCCAGTTCTTTTCCGTTTTAATTATGGCTAAGATTTCATTCAGTGAATTTCGTAATTCATTCTCGTTGAGGTTTATAGTTTGCATATCTTTATTAAACTTATCTGTGAGTGTTTGTTGTTGATGCAGGACTTCATTTGCTTGTGTTTGTAGTGTCTTCTGATTATTGCTGAGTTGTTCTAATATTGTGTTGTAACGCTCCTCGTCAGTGGCGTCTAAATTTCCGCTTATAGATTTTATGATGGATCCGAGTCCATTAATTAATCCTCTTTTATTTCGTTTGTTAAATAATTTAATTACGTTTAATTCCAACTCTCTGAACATATAATTTACAATTTTACCATTTTCGGTTAGGAACGTTTCGTTTGTTAACTGTTTTATTTCCTTATTAACGATTTGTTTTAATTTTAAATATTCATCATATATGTAGTTGTTCGTTTTCTTTTAGGTAGCACTCCCCAATGGTATGTAATAAAAAGCCGGGATTACTTGTAATATTTTTTTCATCCGCGAATCCATGACAGATTCTGAAACAATTAAATTTTGATTCTATCAATTTTTACTTTTCGCTCTCTTAATTTGTCTTTAGCATTTATTGTTTTATATTTATCATTATAATTTTTAATCTTTGTTTTTACATATAATGGTTTTTTAAATTTAGTTATTAAACGAGGGTTCTGTTTTATATAAGCCTCCGTAAGATTTTTTAGTTTATCAATTTTATTATTTTCTTTAGGATCTTTATAACGTTTTTGTTTTTCTTTATTAATATTAATTTTTATTTGTTCTATTTCTTTTTGTCGTTTTCCTACGTAATTTTCTAATTTATTTTGTATGTTTTCTCTCGGTCTTAAGTTTGTATAATCTTTACCATAAAGTACTTCGTTTGGTGTCATATTGGTAGTAGATTGGATTGAATTATTGTATGCGAAGATGCAGTCATTAACTAATTCTTCTAGGGGTTTCAGTTTGCAATTTCGTGTTTTAATTCTTAAATGTTCGATTAATGTCGAATGAAATCTTTCAATCGCATTCGATTTTGGGTTTTGAGCTGATGTTATGTGTAACTTTATCTGGTTATTATGACAAAATGTTCGTAGGGATACGTTATTAAATTCACAGCCTTGATCGCATATTAATTTTTTGGGGGGAATTTTTATTCTAATAAAAGTTTCCAAGATTTTCACTATATTCTTACTTTCTTTTGTTTTAATTGGGTATGCCTGTGCATATTTTGAGAATTGATCATAGATTGTTAGATAATATTGTCCGTCAAGGGTTAATAAGTCAGTATTTATAATTTCAAAGGGTCGTTCAGGTGTTTCAGTGAGATTGTCAGTGAGTTGTATCGGTTTTCTGTCATATTTACATTCTTTGCATGTTTGGCAGTTATTTATAAATGCGGTGATGGTGTCTATCATTTTAGGCCAATAGTACTTTTCTTTTAGTTTGTTATAAGTTTCCATAATTCCGCGGTGATTTGTTTTACCTATATGGTATAAATATACGATTTCATTTTGTTCATCTAATTGCTCTATGTCCTCTACTTCTTTATTAACTTTAATGATATTAATACTATTTGTTTCAAAGTCCTTTTGAATAAGCTGGTTCAAAAATTTAAATATTTTATCATTGCATATGCAATAATATCTAACTTTAGGTATAATATAATTTTTTATGAATTCTCGAAGTTGATTTTCTGCTTTACTCTCTTCAATAGTGACCGTTAGTTGTTGTTTTTTGTTACTAAAAAGGCGTGTAATTTTTACGTCATACTTTTGATCGAAAGAGAATATAATTTGGTTATCCGCAATGTTTATTCTATTTTCTAGGATTTTTAAACCGTTAACGGGGTGTTCTTGGGCAGAATGTATGGTTTCAACATCGTCTTGTGTACTGATTATATTTCTTATTGAATCGTCATCTTGGTCTAGAATTTTTTCTAACTCAATTCTTGATTCTAATTCGTCACTTAATACAAAATTTTAGGGTAGCGAATAAATGTTAATTTGTATACAAGTATTCTCGAATATTGAAGTTAAAATTTTGTTCAATTCTTGCTTAGGTAATCTATCTAATCCGCATGATAGATAAGGGATGTTGATTTCATGTATATCGTTTTTAATTAAGTAGTCACGTAATTGTGTTAATGATTGTTTTAATAATTTTTTGTTACATCTATCGCGGGATGATTCTTTTGAAAATAAGTGAAAGATTTGTTTATTATATTCATTTTGAATTATAATTTTGTTTGGTAATTTATTCATACAAAAACTTTTACTGTTAAATTGATCATCAACTTGTTTTGCTAATCCCTTGCCGAATTTATAATCTTTTGAAATACAGTGTGCAAAGATAGGGATTGTTGTTACGTCGCCTATTTTATAATTAATTTTGAATTTATTTCTAATTCTGCTTAAGAAGTCTGCGATTTTATTCGTTTTTCCAGCTATATATTCTACTTCGAAATTATATTCGCTGAGTTCGATCTTCCATCGCATCAGCTTCTGGTTCGCGTTCTTCATATTGAAGAGCCAGACAGTGGTCTGTGGTCGGTGCGTATTATGAATTTCCTTCCGTAAAGATAAGGTTTAAAATTTTGAATAGACCATACTATCGCTTTCAATTCTTTCTCAATCGTAGAGTAATTTTGTTCTTGTGAGTTAAAGGTTTTAGATGCATAGGCGAGTGGTTTTTCCTGTAAATTATGATTTTGAGAGAGTACGGCACCCATTGCATAGTCAGTGGTTAGTATAAAATTTTTGTTAAAATCAGGGAATGCGAGTATTGGTGGGTTTGTAATTAGTTCTTTCATTTTCATAAAACATTCTTTATATTCGTCGTTATGTATATCTATTATTGAGCCTTTGCGTAGACAGTTTGTAAAAGGTTTGGTTAATTTTGAAAAATTTGGGATGAATCTACGATACCAGGAAAGCTTGCCTAAAAATGATTTTATCTCTTTTATTGTTTTCGGAATTTGAATATTTTGTATCACTTCTATTTTTTTTTGTATTTGGCTTAAGGCCTTCATTTGAAATTACAAATCCTAAATATTCGACTTCTGTCTTGAAAAACTCTGATTTGTCTAATTGTATTTTAAGGTTTGCCTGTTTTAAATATTCAAAAACTGTTTTAATGTTTTCTAAATGTTCTTGTTCGGTATTGCCAAAAATTATGATGTCATCTAAGTATACAAGGCATATTTTACCAATTAAATCTTGTAATATTTCATTCATGCATCTTTGAAATGTTGCAGGGGCGTTAATTAGACCGAAGGGCATACGCAGAAATTCGTAATGTCCTGAAGTTGTGCTGAAGGCTGTTTTTTCTCTGTCGTTCTTGTCAACGAGTATTTGGTGGAATCCCGAATGTAGATCAAGTGTAGTAAAGTATTTTGGTTTATTTATTTTGTCAAAAAGTGTGTCAATGTTTGGTATGGGGAATTTGTCTTCTTTCGTTTTTTGATTTAGTTTTCGAAAGTCAATTACTAGTCTGGTTTTTTGTTTGCCTGAGGCATCCGCTTTTTTCGGTACTATCCATATGGGCGAGTTATATGGACTTCTTGATTTTTGTATGACTCCTGTTTTTAACATAGTTTGAATATGTTCTTCGATGTCTTGTTCATAAATTTGCGGGAGTCTGTAGTTTTTTGAGTATATAGGGATGTCATCTGAAGTGTAAATTTTATGTTGTATTTTATTTGTGAATGTCAATATCTCGTTTTCTTTTGGAAAAAGTTAATCATATTATTCTAATAAATTATATAATTTGTCTTTTATGTCTGATTGTAAGTGTTCGTCACGTATTTATACGTAAGTTTCATTATTCTGCTTACTCAGGTTTTGGATATTAAATTTAATCTGCTTCATTTGAATCATATCTTCCGAGAAATTTATAATAGTATTTGTTTCGCGTAGTATTTCTGTTCCGAATAATAAGTTACAATTTACATGGAAATTTAGAATGAAAAATTTATACTTTTTATTAAATATTTTAATTTCAACATATTTGTTACATTTCACTGTATTTGTTGCGGTTCTAAAGGTTAAAAATTCTTCTAAAATTTTCATATTATTTTGTTTTACAGTTTGTTCTGTTATTAAGTTAATATCTGATCCTGAATCGATAAGGATTTTAAAATTTTGGAATTGAATTATTGGGATTGTTTTTATATTAGACAGCATTACGTATTTTCTTCTGTCTGTTCTAGGTCGTAATCTAAAAAAGATTGATTTTCAAAAGTTTCGTCTTTGTTGTTTAATTCTTGTTCGTTCGGGGTTTCGTCGCTATTAGTCTCTATGTCGTTTTGCATTTCTAAAGCGTAATTTCGTTTTATAGTGTGCGTGGACATTGGTATTGTTGATTTTGTCATACCGGACATGGGAATTGGTTTAAAATCGCGTCGTGTTTCTATGCCATTTTTAATATTTTGTCTAGCGAATGTGTGTGGTCCTGAAGGGCGTGAGAACTGAGGGTTAAATGGGTGTGAAGGAAATTGATGTGATGGAAATTTCTGTGGTGGGGGATTAAAATGTCTTTGTGATTTTTGTTGTGTATTTTGAGGTGATATTCTATTCATGGGTGATCTGTGTAATTGCATTGAATTGTATTCGTTTGTTAAAAGTTGTTCGCAAACGTCGAGTGTTTGCGGATTTTTACTTATAAATGAGGCTCTAAAGTTCATAGGTAATAATGAAATAAAATGAGCGACTACGGTTTTTTGAGTTTCGACTATTAAACATTGTCTTCCGTATTGTTCGTATGGTAATAATTGAATTTTGGAAGTCATTCTCTGATATAAATCTTTAAATTTCTTTAGAGTATCATTTATGTTATTTTCTATTTGTGTGATTTTAATTGTTGTTAATAGCAGTGTATTATAAGTACTTTTGTCTTCAAAGTTAGTTTGAAGGTGCAATTTGATATCGTTCCAAGATGTGAATTCTTGAGTATCTAATATGTCTTTAGCTTTGTCGATGAATTTCTTTTGTAACATAGAAAAACAATATGTTTTTTGTATTTGGGATAAATTTAGTGAATTCATTATTGCATAGAAGTTGTCGACTTCTTTTATAAATCTAGGGAGAGATTTTATTTCTCCATTATACTCAGGCACTCCATCGATGAAGGTTCTGATATCTGCAATCGTTGCGGTTGCCATGTTTAATTCTAATTGACAGTTATTTAATTCTTGTATTGGATATGTTAAGGGTGTATTTATGTTTCCAGTAACAGGTTGTTTGACTTTGCTACTACTACCTAATATACTTGGTTTAAGTGTAACCGGAATTGTATACAATTTGTTAGGTATTCTTTCAATATCTTCGTCGGAAGACATATATTAACATTTAATGATTATTACAATGTGTAATTGTATGTTTTGCCTTGTGTCGGGGCTCGTTTTGTTTCCTAACAGCGTTAGCCGTTCCACAAAACCCTTGTGTTAATTTGTGTAACAGTATTTAGTCACAGACCGATTGTTACGACCGGCAAAATATATTTATCTACTATGAAAGTGGACTTACAGTAAGAGTACGTGAAGTAGGCTGCTGTTTTCATAGTAGTGATGGTCTTGATGCGCTTCAAGTGGGCGGAAATTGTGTTTCTGTCATGCAGCTCGTAGATCGATTGGATTGGTGGATCTGATTGCAGAGCTGGATTCACGTTGAGGTGGTGTCTCGTAGTATTGGAATGACGTTCTCGATGTGTAAAGATGGGTCGTGGTTAGACCCTGGTGCGACCACTGTTTAGGTCGTTTGAAGATCGTAGATGATGTTCGGATAGCTCTTGTGAAAATTTGAAAATTTTCGACAAGCGTTTCACAGACTTACGAGGTTTATTTTCACTCACTGGATTCTTGTCGGCTATCCTACCGACTGCGCCAATTATATTTTTTATTTTGCAATTTGTTAAAAAAAACAAATTTTAAGTTTCAATATTTTATTCGTGACAATTTACAGCTAGACAAGTTAACACAATCTGTCTTACACATGTCTCTACTCCTATTTATTATATTTCTTATCTTATATTCTAAGAAACACGAATGACATTGTTTCTAGTGTCGTATAACGAAACTGCAGCGTTTCGAGATTCATAATTTGTATATATATATTTATATATATATATATAAATATTAATATCACGTGATATATACAATTTAAATTTTACTTTTTGAGTTCTTCCAGTCAAGTAACTCTCCAACTATATCAACAGAGATCCCTTTATTTCAATTACACTCAAATACTGAATGAGAACTCTAAGATCAACTGAGTCAAAAGTTTTGCGAAGTTCGTCTACTTGGTGTTTATTTTCAAGATGTTGGAATGTTAATAGGTTCGAAGTAGTGGATCTCTTTTACACGAAGCCATGTTGTTCATTTATAATAAGCAGAGGACTGAGTACTGTAGTGAGTTTGGCTGTAATTATAGATTCCATCAGTTTAGGAATAATACTTAGTTTAGATATTGGTCTATAGTTAGCTATATTTGATCTATAACCGTGTTTGAAAATTGGGATGATAAAACTGGTTTTAAAGATGGAAAATGTCCTACTTGAAATAATCTAATCAAAATATAATGTAAAATAGGTATAATAGCAACATTACAGTTCTTTAACAAGGGTGTTAGTATACCGGCAGGTCCAGGACCACAGATTACCTTTAATTGACACACTGCATAAAAAATATCGTTTTGCGTGATTTCGATACTATCTACGAGAAAGGGTGAGTTGCTGGTGTCCACATTATCAGTATTATCCGCTGTTTGATTTGAATAAACAGATCGAACCAATTTGCAAATAAGTCGACAATATGTTGGGGATCATCGGCAACATCATCTTCAAGAAACATTGAATTTGGTATACCCACAACTCCTATCTTCGAATTTGGAAAATTCCATAATGCACTGATTTCTGGACTTTTTCTACATAACTTTCATAATCTGCGGATGCTCTAATTTTACAATTACTACGAAGTTCTGCAAATATATGAAAATCGTTTTCACTTAGGGTTCGCATCTGCCATGAGCAAATGTCTTTTCACTAGCATTAGTTTCAATTGCATGATATACCATATAGGATATGTCAACGCAACTATCAATTTCTTTGGAACGTGTTTATCTATAATTTCGTACAATTTCTCATAAAAAACTTCGATACATTTATCTACAGAGATATTTTCAAAACTCGGTATCAATTAAAATTTGATTCGGTTAAAAGTATAAGATCAGGGATTTTATCAGTGCAGTTTTGTGATAAGTTTAAATAGTTACATGTATCCTTCAGAAGTGATCAATTTGAAAAATATTATGGGAACCATCAGAATAACTGCATTGTAGTCCTTGGATGTCCGGTAGGTCAAAGTCGCCAAATAAAATAAATTTTGCATTTGGGTTTAATTCGAATGTTCATTCGAATGTTTTAGTGTACCATACATAATGAAGGTAAGACGGCTTGGGTGGAAAACACACTACATCTATAATACAGCTCATTAAACTTTCTTTCATCAGAACAAATATAGATTCGAAATTCGCATGATAAATCGTTATTAATGAACACCTATGTTTACGATGAATGGCAATCATAATACGGCCGCCACGTTCGCAGAAATTTGTTGACTGGCATCTATCTTGCTATTAGCTATTATATCGGTGTAATAAATGGATGGAGTGGTTTTAACAAAAGATGACAGTTTCGTTCGAAAATCTCTCACGTTTTGATATAGTATTGATAAAGATGAGGATTGCCTGTTTACAGGTTTCCCTGAGTTGAAGACTTTGGATATCGAAAAAGACTTCAAGTATGGTGGGAATCCCATTTTTATATTTAATTTTCCCATTTGTAATACCCCTCTCTCTATCGGCCTCAAATTGGTAAAAAAACTCTTTCAGATGTTTCTGTCTTCGAGTTCGGTCAGAAGAGATCTTAATAGACCCACGTAACCCATTCTTTTTCTGAAGAATTTCAAGGGTCAGTATAGGGCTTTCAAGAGTTACCAACAATGGTCTCACCTTGGATGATACGTTGGTGTTTGAGTCTTTGGTTTACCCATTCTCGAAGGTATAAAGTTAAGAATACCTGTACCAGTGATGGCTTTTAAAGTCGAAACAACTGCTCGCTTGTCAGATTCCCGGAACTGCTCCTGGAAAGATGACTAGCACTCAGTAACGTCATACAGAATCAGATTTCTCGGGCGACGCTCACGTTCTCTGAACTCCGCTTATAGTTCTTTGAAGTCATGTGAGGTTGAAGCAGGAGTATGCCTTGCTTCGACAGTAGTTTTCAGGCCCTTGAACTCCTACACCAACGAAGCATTTGACTCATGGAGCTGCTCCACTTTTCTATTCAATCTTGCCAATGCTAGTTTAAAATCAGCATTGTCCTCGGCAGATAAGCAGGTTCCACAATATAAAAAGATCTTCATCTTGGATTTTCGCAATGCAAACACCTTCAACTCAGAAGCACAGGCAGGGTGTATTTTGCTATTACAAGTGTAACAGTCGACGAAACCGGCCTCACCAGCTTTGTTTGCATACACTGCACTTTAGAGACATACTTTATTATCCCACACCTTCTTCGCTTATGTTTTAAAAATAGAACACTTGGTCTGCAGTTTCAATTTGTTTTGTAACAAAGTGAAACAATTCAGAATTAGTTTTTGTTATAATTAGGATTTTTCACTATCAACTCAGCTTCGAAAGATACAGATAAATTAAATATTATCTTAAGTATCTTTTTTGTAAAGTTGACTTGACAGAGTTTTGGTTATAAAATTTATTAGTGCATATGTAATAATTTCAGTATTCTTCGATCATTATTTATCAAGTTTATGGCTTCTCTTAATTGTCGCACCTGTTAGCTATTATGTGATGACATATCTGGGTAAATTATTAGCTGTACGTTGGTCTGAGATAACTTTTGATCCTTATATTTCATCCCTTAGACGCGTCTGGTGTTTTTATGTAAACTCGAGCGTGGGAACAGTTATCTCTAACCAAGCCAACGATTCCACCCTCTTACCCCTTGTCAGCACATCCCATGGAAAACAACAACAAATATTCAGTGGTGATTTAGCCTTTGGATTGTCAAGATGTAGTCTTGACATGCAGTATGCAGTAACTTTAGTTCATATGTTGTTGTTGTTTGCGAATAGACACGTAAAAAGCAAGACACACTAAGCACCCTGTATAATAACAATAGAGCAAACACTCAGTATCAGTAAATGACAAGTTTAGTTTAAGTAGTGTAAATTTAATTAGTAATAGACACAATGAAGTGACCTTCAAATAATGCGACCAAAAAATCGTATAATAGAAAAGTTAAAATTGAAGAAAACTCACCCCTACGACAACATATTACAAGAAGAATATCACCAGTGAACAAATGAGCACTTTACAAAAATACTGATACCAAGATTAAATATTAAATTTAAAATTACCACTTCAACTTCAACGACAAGAAAGAGTCGGAATAAATACATCTGCATGTCGATTGCAGATCGCAGATTTTCGTTTAGTTGTTACAGTTTTATTAGACATAATTATTAATTTTACATTTATAACTACAATTTTAAAAGCGATAAATTAATTAAATTAGCGATATAAAAAAAACTAAAGAAATAAAAGTAAAAGTAGAATTGATTGATATGCATTGATACTCATAAACCCAATTAAATTACCACCAACGTACAATTAATTAAACTATAATAATACTATTAAACTATAAATTGCAAATAAAATAAAAAAGAAAATTCAAATTACAATAAAATATCAAAATAAAACCGATCTGTAAATATTACCAGAAGCATCAAAAATAGATAGCTCTATGATATAGAAGACACACCTACAGGGGTAACTCTATTTCGCTGAACGAATATATAATCACTGAACATAGGCACACTGATGGCATAGAGCTAGCTCTAAAATTAAAAAAATAGGTGTCCACACTTCACTTGGTATTACACGTTTGATTTGAGGTTGTTTTGGCTCCATAATTAATTAATCTTGGTCGATACGGCAGATATTGATAATTTTTATCAAAATCTAGTTTATATTTTATAATTTCTTTAGGACTGTAATATAGAGCTCATATATCGTTGACGTTAGGACCTTTTGCTTTCGTACCAGATCTTATGGTAGGTAGATAATGGCTGGTAGCACTTGCTCTGTTTTTTTTGTGTTCTAAGAGCACGATTTTAACATTTTCAGCTAAAATATCCAAACACACTGCTCTGAAAACAGGCAAAAACAGAAAAATGTATGCTGCAGTAATATAGTTTCGTATAGATTATTCTTGCGTGTTTCTTGGCATGTTCGTGAGTAATTATTTGGCATATAAATAGTTATATATACTACTAGGGTTGTCTCAAAAGTTTCCAACTTAACAAAGATACAAGAAATTTTTTCTTCAAATTTATTTTTATTTTTCTACATAGTCTTCTTGTAAGTATATACACTTTTCCAAGCGATGCTCCCATCTGTTTAACCCGTCCAAATAGTATTCCGTGCCTTCCTCTGCAAAATAGTTGTTTACGAAGGTATGGCCTTCTCATTCGAGGCAAATCTCTGTCCTTCGAGAGAAATTTATAGCTAAGGGAACAAAAAAATGTCGCTTGAGGCTATATCTGGTAAGGAGGATGGTCAAGCACTTCAAACTTTAATTTTCGTCATGGTAACCGCTGATCTGTGATACAGCGCAATATCTTGATGAAACTTTTTTTTTCTGAAAATGTAACCGTTTTTCCGCAATTTATGCCTTCAATTTCAACGTCAAGTAATGATGCGTAGTATGCTCATTTAATATTTTTTCCTTTTTGAAGATTATCTATTAAGATAACTTCATGTCTATCCTAGAAAACAGTCACCATCACTTTCCCAGCCGAAGGAACAGTCTTTTCCTTTTTTGGAGCCGATTCACTGTTTTGATTTTATTTTTATTTCTGGAGTATAATAGTGTATCCAAGTTTCATCTACAGTAATTAATCGGCGCCAAAACTCTGATTTATTGCGCCTAAACTGCACCAACAAAGCGTTGGAAACGTTCATTCGAACACGTTTTTGGTCCAAAGTGAACGAATTTGGCATCCAACGCGCGGACAGCTTACTCATTCCTAAATCGTGATTCAATATGTGACAAATACGTTCTTTGAACATACGAGGGTCGTTTTAAAATTAAGGTAAACGACGCATAGGTGGCAGCACCATTGATTCACGACCGATATATTTGATCTTTCAAAACTTTGCAGAGTTTCAAGTTAGTGCATTGTGAGGTTATTGTTTGGTCGCGTAACGTAGACGAACGTGCAAGCACTTTCAAAAATGATGGATAGAAAGGAGATTCGGGCCGAGATAAAATTTAATTTATGAAGGGGAAATCGGCAACCCAAATAAAAAGTAAGCTAGAGCGTGTTTTGGGCGAGACTTCCCCTTAATTTAAAACAGTACATTTATTGATTGCTGACTTTAAACGTGGTCGAACAAGTACCAAAGATGAACCGTGCAGTGGACCCCCAAGTGATGCGAGAACTGCGGATAAGATGACTGAGGTTCACAAAATAATTTTAAGTGACCGAAGGTCAGGGTATTAATAGACACGGTAGGGATCGCATCGAACGAGTTCATAATATTTTACATGAACATTTGGCCATGCAAAGGTTTTGTGCGCGATGGGTGCCACGTTTGTTGACCTTGGACCAAAAGCGTGTTCGAATGGACATTTTGTCTGTGTGCTTGGATCGCTTCAAGCGTAATCCCAATGACTTATTGAGACGAATTGTGACCGTCGATGAAACGTGAGTCCACCACTACACGTCAGAATTGAAAGAACAATCAAAACAATGGACTGCCAAGAGGGAACCCGCTTCAAAGATGGCGAAAACAATAGCGTCTGCAAGCAAGGTCATGGCATCAGTGTTTTGGGATTCACATGGTGTTACCTTTATTGATTACCTGGAAAACGCGACCGCACCTTGAGAAAAAGAACATCCTTTTTCATCAGGATAATTCACCTGTTCACACGGCAGCGGTTTCCATGGCTAAAATCCATGAACTCAAGTTTGAATTGTTGGATCATCCACCCTACTCACCTAAATGATGGTGCAGAGTCCCCGAATACAGCGTCCAACTCGTCTTTGATTTGTGTAGGCATATTGCCTTTTAAAAACAAATATTTATTAACAGTTCGATACTCGATTTTTTTCCATTTTCATACAAAACACTCACATTGACGATTGTCAAGCAACAACTGCGCTTCCTAAATGGCTGAAATTTTGGTGAGTACCTTTTAACGAATGCGCAAACACATTTCCTCACTTTTGTTGACGAGTACTGCCATCTTCATGTTGAGGTCGGAAATTTTTCAGCCAACCTTCGAACTACAAAATGTCGACATACAGGTTGTTCCAAGTTTACAATTTTTTTCTTTGTGTATTGTAAAAACTAAATTTTGTTTAACTGGTCTTCTATAAGTCTTTTCTCTCTTAGTCTTATTAATAACTTTTAGATTTTCTTTCAATCTTTTATTTAGTATTGTTTCATTACTGGATTCGTTAATAAATATTAGGTACGCCGTTTTCTCTCATCCATTGTTATCATCTTTATCTAATTCAATCGATACATGATTATTATTTTCGTCCTGTACATAAATATTGTTAATAGTATTATCCTCTTCATTAATTTGATTATGTTTAATTTCGAGATAAAGTGCTTCATGGAAAAAATCCCATAATATTAATTAGCTCAGTGTTTTTCTCAAATTCATGATTTTGGATGAATTTCTGTGTAATATTTTCTCGAGAATTCAAAATACTGTCTGAATAATATAAGAATTAGTTGTTCTTTATTAATAAATTTTATAAATATAATAATGCGTATATCATCTTTAATATTTGAAAAATAATACGTCATATGAAGTGTTCATAATTAATTATCAATTATAACTCCAACAATAAGAATTTAAATTAATTAATTAATTAATATAATTATTTAAACATAATTAGAAAGAGAAAACTTATTATATACTCACCTATTGATAACCACTTGTTCGTTATATGCTAAATCTTCTATTTACGACATATTTCACAGACTATTGTTCATGTAGATATGAAACATATGATTCAAAATGGACGAGTTTTATAAGATTCCTTACTTATTATTATTATAAATACTGACGCATGATCTTAATTAAAGCATAGTAGTGTTTAGTTATTTCTTTACAAAAGTAGATTGATATATTTAACTTGTATTATGACGTTCATTGGTCGATGAAACTTGTTTGAATCTGAAATATGGTGCAAAAATCTCATTTGACCCAAAATTGGACTAACGTAGTATTGACTAACGCCATCGTATTGTTTTATTAATTTTATTTTTTTGTAACTTGAATATAAAATATAAAGACTTTTAATTGTAGGCGAAAAATCACCTAAGATGTTGAATCAGCTATATCAGATAACACAATTTTATAAAATGAAGCTCATAATATAATAAATACATAATTGTAATTGAAATTTTGTAAATTACATTAAACACATGTCATGTGCAATTCCTTTCAACAGCAAATAAGGATAAATTGGAAAATCTATCTTGATTCAACTGGCATTTTGTAAGTAATTATATGCTATATTGCAGATTTGGAATAGCAGCATCAACGATTGGGAAGCTGTACCTGCTAGTCATAGACATAGCAAGGTCGAAAGTAGTAAACAATATAGCAGATAGTTTAAGGGAGATTGAAATAAGTCACTTACAGGTATTTAAATACGCGACACTGTGTTGGCAGAAATATCCAAAGGTTGTTGTAAAACTCTTCTACATAGAAAATGATAGACAGTACAGTTGAACAATCATTTTCTTATGCAGGATCTTTTTTAAAAAACAAAACTAAATTTTAAATGTTATTTTAAAATTAAAACAAATAAGATACATGTTACTTCTTCATCATCTAAATTAGGCATAGATTTTTTTTCATATATTACGTCACAGCTTTTGTGACGCAATGAAACAAAATAAATTTTAAAACTTTTACGTACCAAAATCACTAAGATAGACACTGGTTATTCTGTAATATAGAAACTGCTTCTGTTGCTTGACGTCATAGTTATAGAACTAGCTTTTGGCTCTATTTTACAGAATAGGTATCCTGAGCATATAATGATAAAGTCTTTGCATAATATTTATTTTTTAAATTTTAAACAATAAATAAATTTTATTCATTAAAAATAGTAGAAGGAAATGTAAAATTTTTGTGGTTTAGTATTTGGTCAATGAGTTGTAAGTAGTCAATTAATTTATGGCAATAAATCGTAAAATTGATAATTTTGATAATACCTTCCTGCAAAACTGTCATTTTAGAGAATGGAGTATTGAATTGACGGCATCGAATAGCTATATTTATATTTATTTCATTGAGCAATATTATATATATATATATATATATATATATATATATATATATATATATATATATATTATATATATATGTAATAGAAATACAAAACAGGAACTATGTAAAATACAAAATATATAAAACAAACAACTGTTATATAAAAACAATTAAAAATATACTATCAGTCTTATTCTATTTCAAGTTTAATTTTTTCAGCATTGGTTAAATATTTGTGCTTCTCTCGTTCAAAAAATTTCACAAGATGATTTGTAAACATGTCGTGTACTTCATTAATTTGGTCTACTGTTGGATTTACTATGTGTTCAACTTCAAGTGGAGGGCCAACTAAACAAAACAAACAATATTATTTTTGACTAAATCACATAAAACAACATAATTGTTATTAATTTATTATGTTTAGAGAACGGCAAATAGATACAATTTTATTGTGTGTAAAACAATATAAAGACTTTTTGCCTATTTATGTTAAATGTATGATTATACTAAAAACTGTGGAATGCTACTTATACAGTCTAGGTTTTAAGACTACGGAGAAACAATAAAGACATTTATGATTTAATTGAATAAATTACACCAAAATCCGCTTTTTTAATCTTGCATAGAGTTCAGGTTAACTCTCCTTCGTCTCCATTTTGTAGTGTTAATTCAATTATGTAACTAATAATATTCAATAAAAGCAGCATAACATTTATGAAATTATAAACAGTCATTTATCTGTCAGCTTGCTTTTAGATAGCTACTGCTTAGCAAATGTATAGTAACAAATGATAGCGATAATATTAAAAATAATTAAAATCATCACAAAATTAATAATACGAAATCCCAAATAATTGGCAAAATATTATGCGTTCAACACTGCAAAAATTTAGATTTAGCTTTGGTTGGATTCATATTATCAATCACTATTCAGAGCCTTGTGAATTTTTTTAGTGTATATATTACATGATGTACTGGTCATAGAACAAAAACTGTTATTTTTTATTTTCAAAATTCGCAAAATTAAAAACTTGGTTCCTGAATTGTACATTTGCAGTGGTACTGTTCAATACATAATAAATAAATTGAGTAAATTTTAGTGTTTATAATCTAAATTTAATTATTAATATATTAGAAATAACTATCAAACCAGTGGTACTAAAATATATATTTCAAATAAAGTGCACTTATGTTTGCGAATTAAAAAAAGTCTTTGTTTTATAATTAGTTTTTTTAAACTGTTATTTTGATTATTAAACACGTACTCTATTATATTTAAATCAAACATACATAAAATTATATATTATCTGATATGTCGATAATAACGTAAAATGGATTTTACTGAAATTCGCAAATATAATTACACTTGCCTTAGAACTAATATCTTTATAAAATTTTAGTTAAATTAAAATAATTTTAATGTTCAGTAATTTTATTCATTATTGTAACATAAAGAATGTTAGCTTTAAGAAATATGCAATTATATTTGCTAATTTCGGGAAAACTCTTTTTATATTATTATCGATTAATCAAATAATCAATATAATATAATAAAAAAAAAACTAGTCCTAGGCGTTTAAAGTGCCTGTACAAAAGTTCTCAAATTATTTTATACAAAAATATTTAAAATATATTATATTCTGCACGTAAATTAGCAATCATATTTAATTTTTTACATTTCATAACTGCAAAAATAAATTTTTTAAAGCAGATATTACTTTAATGGTTTCGATAAAAATACAAACTGTTGAATGACATAACTGGCCAAAAATGTTTGTGTTTTGTGATTTTTGTTCAATAACAGATATTTTTAAAAGTATGGAATAGTTTTCTCATGGTAATAAAATGGTTCTACTTTGAACAAGCTACAAACATATAACTTAATATAATTTGTTGATAGATAGAATGTCATATAATTGTTTGTAATTTTGTATCATATCAATAACTATTATGTATCTACTTTCAAAAAACCATGAAATTGAAATTCGCGGCAATGTCAAAAATTACATGCAGAATTTAATTCTTTACAACATTTATTTGAAATATTTTTATCTAAAATAATTAGGGAATTTCGCACAAGGAAAATTACGCTATATACTTTTGATTTTTTTTTGCAACAATTTATAAATTTATTGTTAATGTTAATTAATATTGTCAAAATAATCATATTAAAATGACTGTAAGATTGGTTATGTCTGACATTAATATTTTATGTTAGTACGTATCGGTCCAATGAAAATATTATATTTTTAAACACATGAGTAATAGTAGTTTATGTAACAAGTACATAATTTAGGTCTTCATTGGACGAGCCGAATTTTATGGCAGAGCGAGCGCAGCGAGCGAGGCTAATAAATAAGGCGAGTCTATAAAGTCCGATTATGTACGAGTTGCATACAACGTTTTATGTTCGACTGCATGGAGAATATTTTCTCTTAAAATATGATTATGTCAATACCTATATTTAAAACATTTAATTGCATCTCAAAGTGTGCTTCGTTGTTATGCATTTGTTGCTTTATTTATCAAATTGTCAAAGTGAAAAAAGTGTTGAGATGGATGAAGACGTTCCAAAAGAAATAAAAGATCTTGCATGTAATGCAAGAGAATGTCTATTACCAACGAAATCGAAACAAATGTATGAAGACACATATAATACATACAGAAAATGGTGTTTAAATATGAAAATAAAAAAAACCACCGAAGATTGTATCCTGGCATACTTTAATAATATTTTACTTAATTAATTGTAATTTCATTCTAATAAAATGCTTTAAATTATATCTACTATTTCTTTTGAATTTTGTTTTAATGTGACATTGACAGCAGTCCAATTTTGCATTTTTATCGTACTAGTCCAATAAAGTACCCGATTATGGACAGTAAACAGTGTCGTAAAACAAGGTAATATGATAAATTATTTTACATTTTTACATTGCAGATCAATAATAAATTATGAAAATTGAGATATTTGATTTCTTAATTTAATATATTCAAAACTTTTACGCATACTTTGAATAAAAATAGTTGTAAAAAAATCACTTTTAAAATACTTAAATGTTACAATACAAGTTAGAAAACTGAAATAACAAATTAAGAATATTCTTGGGCATTTGTATCGTAGGCGACAGTTATATATAAACGGCATGTACTACATTTGGTTTTCTGATTTAGTTGCTTAGTTTAATTTACAATTTGGTTTGTTGCATAAACACATTATAATATTTAAGTACATATAAATTGAAATGAAACATTTCATCTCTTGAAATTTATATTTCGATGAAGCAGTTTAAAAAAATTGTTGAAGGTTACATACCAACAGTAGTAACAGTCGCTCTTCTTGGTACTAAACCAAAGTTATATTGGAAAAATCCTCGGCCGAAAAACATAATTGGTGCAATTCCAGTTGCTTTTCTCAAAAATTCTTGTATAGACCTCAGTAGGGAGCCTTCTGGATTTTCTACTTGACTAAAAAGATCAGTTTCTCCAAATGATATCACCGGAACTAAAGGTGCTCTATAAAACAATAAAACTATATAAATACATTAATAATTCAAAATAATATAAATTAACATTTAAAAAATAATCAGAATTAACTTTTTAATAAATAAATAAATATATATATTCCTACACACCAGTTTGGCTTCGACCACATTCTTAATTCCTTTCATATAAGTTCGTTTATGTTTCTCACTAAGAATCTTTCGTTCACATAAGAAACCTTCAATCTATCAATTTATTCCTACAACGTCCACACAATGTTTGAATCTAAATTTCAGCAGCATACGAGTACACCTGTTGCATAAGCTTAAACCATCTCAACTTATTCACGCCTACTCTTCTAATAACATTCGTCTCGATCATGAGATCGAGATGAGTATGAACTCATCATACATAAATATATTCGGGACATAATCCCCATCTTAGAGACGATTATACTATCAAGTTAATCAGTAAAATGCATTTAATTGATACTCGATTAAATTATATACTTTTTAAAAAAATTAAGCGATGCAATATTTTTACAAAAACAAGAACAGTAATTAAAGGAAGTTTTAAACAATACAAATGATTAAAAAATACTTTTCAATACATTGTTAGTTTAGAAACAGTTTCCGTTGCCCACCCTGATCTGGCACCTCGGTTGTTCATCCAACCTCGCCTCATTTAAAGCCAGTACTGCGATATATCAAATGTTCATTTCACCCATCTATTTAAGGTATAGTATAAAATTTGTAGATGTCAATTTGTTTAGAAAAACTTGTGGTACAACTCGACGTCATAAGGTGGACCGTATATTAAATATATAAATATAAATAAATATATCATCACGCCTTTTACCCATTACTGGGTGTGCCACTCTGCCGTAAGCAGATCTCGGTAAGTAATATATTTCTTCGCGTGAAATGCAGTTACCAGCCGTCAAATCACGGCCCCCCAAAGATGTTGGTGGAGGGGGAACCACAGGGGTAGATTTTTAAATTGGTGAAAATTGTTTGTCGGCTGTGGGAATCGAACAAGGGTTCTCAAGATCCCTATATTAATTAGTAGATAATAGATAAACATGATTAATCTACGTTATTTTTAAATATTATATATTATGACTGTTAACTAAAGGTCTATTTAAAGAGAGATGATTCGCTTGCACATACATATACGTAGGGTTGTGCCGTTGCCGTGGTCAATTGACCAAAAATATTTGACAGCCAAATAATACGGTCAAATAATCTAAATGGACCCGCCACGACATCTGTTGTTCAATAGAAATAGCTACTTACTATTATTACATGAATATCTCAAGTTTGGTATTCTGGGTTCTGGAGAATTTGCTTACTTTACTTTACAAATAAAATAAATACATATTATTTCATTTCATTACGTCTTTTACTTTATTTTACCCTTTATTTTGAATTTGTTTATTATTTGTTGTTGGTTTTTCATTTTCAGTAATATTGGATGTAGTAAACAGTACTATATAAATAAATTACAATTTTAATTGTGATTTTTATTAAATGTTTCTTGGTCAATTGACCGGTCAAATAGTCGGTCAATTGACCGAAAAATATTTGACTGGTCAAATGCACAACCCTACATATACGTCATTATCTGCGTACATTACAACTAAAGATGCAACGTATATACAGTTACTATCCAGTAGCCGTCCTATCCGGTCACTTATTTACTATCCGGTCGAATACCGGATATTTATCTGATATCCGGCCATAACCGGATATTTAAGAAAATTAATAATTGCAAAAACAAATAATAGTTTTATTTTTTAAATAATACAAATTATTGTATCTAGTTGCAAAATAAGTGAAACGAATCAAATGGGGTAAAGTCCGCACATTCTATTCTGATACCGGCAACCTACTACGCATAAAAAATTTATAAATTTGTGAACTTTTTATATTACATTTCTTAACAGATGAAAACATAATTTTTGGGAATCTATGGTCCAATGTAACGCGTAGCGAAACGCTGTATGTGCGTTGGACTCCAAAATATGCCATCTAAATCCCCACGCGGATCGAAGCGTAGCGTACTACATGTACCAGCGGCATTTATGTGGGGCAAAATCTCATTGTATACTATTTTCATTTTAAACTGGATGGATCGGCATAAAACGATTAAACGTCCCTGCCCAATATAACTACAATGAAATCTATTAGTGCGGTTACCCCAAATCATTTAATGATGGTCACAATAGGTAAATTTTTAAGGGTCGTATTCAGCCTAAAATTATTCTCGTTTTTTCCTATGATTGACCATTTAAAAATTACTAATTCGGATTAAATTATCCAATTAGCAGTTATGTTACTCAATAAGAAGATTAAATATCCTGTACTGAATCAGAGTAATATATGTAATATATGTAAATGTTTAGATTATGTCTGTATATAATATTTATAATATATTATACTTGTATCGTATGAATAAGAAAATATACTCATTTAAAGATTGTAATTTTTTTGTTTTTATTATACACGTACCGGCGAATGGGGCTGTAGAACCCTGTGCGAACCTTGTGACACCAGTTATAATGGGTCATATTTTGAGTTCCTTTGTAAACGTAATTGCGGTGCATTTAATCGTTTTATGCCGATCCCTCCAGTTTAAAATGAAAATAGTATATAATGTGGGGCCCAACACTGATTTAGTAAATATTCGTCATCGTATTAATAGACAAGTATTTCTTTGACACATTTTCTCATACACATATATTTACATACATGTGGGACAAAATTTAACATTTGTATGTGAAATAGAGCCCTTAACTATAGAGCAAATCTTTCCAACTTACAAGATTGCCAAATTGTACCGAGTTCGGTATCATATGACAGGGCATTAGAAGAACTTTTGATAGAATTAAAAAAAATCATATTTACGATCATCAATTGTTTAAAACATTAAGTGCTCCAAATCATATCGTGTTTGGTGTCATATGTTTTAAAATAAGTTTCAGATGAGATTAAAAATGTTGAAAATTTCCAACTGGAAATTATTTCAAACAAAGTATTCCGAAACATATCGTGTTTGGTGTCCTATGAAAGATCTTGTACAGAACTTGCAGATAAAAATAAAAACAGTTGAAATTTGACGATCGTCAATTATTTGAAACATAATTTTTTCCGAATCATATCATGTTTGATGGCATAAAAGGGCTTTAGAAGAACTTCAGATGAAATTTTTTAAAAATAATTCAAAATATCCGACAGGCAATTGTTTAAAAGATAAAGTATTCCGAATCATATTTTGTTTAGTGTCATATACGAGTAAAAGGGCTTTAGAAGAACTTCAGATGAAATTTATAAAAAAATTAAAATATCCGACCGACAATTATTTAACATATAAAGTATTGCGAATTACCGTGTTTGTTGTTATATGAAAGGGCTTGTGGAAGGAAATTTTAAAAATTCCAACCGGTAATTGTTTCAAACATAAAGTATTCTGAACCATGCCGTGTTTGGTATCATATACTCGTGAAAGTTCTTTAAAAAATCGTTCAGATGAAATTTAAAAAGTTGTAATTTTACGATCGTCAATTGTTTCAAACATAAAGTATTCTATGTCATACCGGTGTTTATTGTCATATGAAAGGACTGTAGATGAATTATCAGAAGAAAATTAAAAATGTTGAAAATTTACGATTGTCAATTGTTTTAAACATAAAGTTTTCCGAATCATGCCGTGTTTAGTGTCATATAAAAAGACTTTCTGATGAAATTTATAAAGGTTGAAATTTCACGATCGGCAATTGTTTCAAATATAAAGTATTCCGAATCGTACCGTGTTTGGTGTCTTATAGAAAAGCATAAGAAGGACTTTCAGATGAACTCAAAAAAAATATTAAAAATGTATGATCGTCAATTGTTACAAACATAAAGTGTTTCGAATCAAAACCATGTTTGGTGTCATATGAAAGAGCTTTAGAAAAATTTTCAAATGAAATTAAAAACATGAAAGTTTACGATCGTCAATTGTTTTAATATTTGAAAATTTCCCAAGTTTAAAATTAATTTCAGGCTTTAAAAATATTTGAGATACCCAAAAGGCACAGCTCCCAAACATTCTTGAAATCATAGAGAAGAATTGTTCAATCCATGTGAGCTGTAAATTGCCGTCCAGATGAAACGATAGTGTATTTAGCCTTTTATAGGACTAACGGTCGGCCCGGCTTCGCCGTGCCTCACGCTAGACTCCGCGGAGACTAAATTAAAATTATGTTTGAAATAAATAACGATCGTCCGCTAAACCTACCATGAGGCATATGTGTCAATCCCCTCCAGTTGTTGTATCCGAGTTTTAACTCCGTACAGTCTCCACGCGATTTTTGAGAGCGCTATCAGTGAAGTTGTGTTTTTGTCGAGTGTTACGCAAAATAGAACAGCGGAATTTGTAGCAATGTTATGCCATTAACTTTTGTATTAAACTTAGGCCTTTGAAAAGTAGAAACAGGCCTATGGGGAACATTCCTTCTCAAGAGTCCAAGTTTTACGCAGGCAAAAATCATTTTTGAAAGGCCGAGAACACGTTAAAGATGAACCACGCTCAGAGAGACCTTCAATTTCAAAACCAGAAGAAAACGTCATGACGGATCTTGTGAGATCAGACCGTCGTTAATAATAACGATGATGAGTGATCAGAAAAACTTAAACAGTTTCTCGTACATAAAATTTTGACAGAAGATTTGCACATGGAACAGGTCTGTGACAATGCACCATGACAAACTCCATCACCGAATTTTTTACCTCAAAAGGCATCCCTGTGATTCCCCAGCCTCCCCTATTCGCCTGAGCTCAGTCCTTGTGACTTTTTTCTTTTCCCAAAACTGAAAAATGTCTTAAAAGGACGTCATTTTGGAACTGTGGAGAACATCCAAAAGAATGTGACAGATATGCTAAAGGCCATACCGGTTGAAGCTTTCCAGCGCTGCTACCAAAACAGAGAACAACGACTCCGCCGATATATAACTGCTGAAGGGAACTACTGTGAAGGGGATAATATTGTTGTTTGAAAATATAAAAAACTTTGGTAAATACAAAGTCAGTCTCTTTACTTTTCTAACACACCTAATATATACTGGCTGTTCATTTTATTTTGTCCACTATTACTATTTCGTAATTTTATAATCAAAATGTGGCCCGCGTATGAAAAAGTTTGACCATGTCTGGCCTAGACGGTTTGTTCAATTAATTAACTGCACATTTAAAAAAATAATAATTTGACAATCCACTATGAAGTTGGTTTTAAAACTAATCGTCAACTTTACAAGATTTATAAAGTATACAGGTAAACTCCACCAAAAGTAATGTCTAAAAACATACTTTTCTTCAGGGTCTGTGGAGCCTAGCTGAAGGACGGCTAGTCAAACAACTGAGTTATTAAAAGAATCAAGTTTGAAAAAGTATTTATCAATTGTCTAAATTTTTGGATCAGCTAATACGGCCACATATTGGTAACTCACCGTCATTTATCCAAAATTCGAAATATTATATTGCTATAATCAAGCATCTTCAAATATCGGCCTATGATATTCTAATAAGTTTTAACGTTGCCTCGCTATTTATAAAAATCCCTGTTCAATAAATTCACAGAACTAAAACTAAAAACTGTTTTATGGAATATGAGTTCATACTTGTACGTATATTGTAACCACAGTTTTGTAGTACTACAGCAATAATTTACAAGTGTAGAATATTTGATTGATTTAGTTTTTACGTAGAATTTCTCTGCAAAATTATTGTACACAGCATTTTTCTCTCAAATAATTTGGAAAACATCGGCTGCGTAAATACTAATTTACTGTTAAACCCCTGTGATCCGCTTTTCTATTAACATCTTGGATATATATTGTTTTATTTTTTTAATAAATTATTTAATGCAAAAAATAAATATGAAACTGCAGCTACTTTATTTATTATTTTCTCGTTTTAATTTTTTTTTCTAAAAGGAATTTCATTTATTTCGAGACTCTTGAATCAACACATAGAGACTTAATATATTTTACTAAATATTTGTTATTACAGTAAACGAAACAGATTTAAATAAGGAACTGCTAATTACGTACCATTAAAAATTATCAAAACGTCAATAAATGAATTCGCATACCCATTTATAAGTGCTCTTTTAACAAATCCTTTTCGGCGCTTCAGGATGATCTTGTACTGCCCCGGACGACAGAAAAAAGATTCCGCAGCGCCGCCCACCGGCAGAGCCGCCGCACGCCCACTGCCAGGACCTCCCAGCAAGTAATCCAAGCTCTCCGCTGATGCAGATGCCGCTCCTATAATAACAACACACGATTTTAATTCCATATGTATTCATACTACTTTTGAATTGGATAAATTGAAAAATCTTGTGTACAATTTTCGTAAATCGATGTTATATTTTATTCTTTAGAATAAAAAAGTATATTGTATTTAAATTTATGCCATATACAGGCTGTTTCATGACTAGTGTTACCAAATTTAATAGCTTATAGCTGAGGGCCTATTTAGTAAAAAAAAATGTGATATGGAAATAATTTCTATTACTTTAGGTTACCAAAATACAAAAGGTCAAAGTTAATTTTGCAACAAAATTAAACATTGATTTAAATTGACATTGTTGCACCTTATTTATTTATTTATGCAGATATTGATTGTTTAATGGTACGGCTTGTTTTGCTTCAAAATGTTTCTTATCCCTAGTTGTGTTTATCCTGTTTTATTACATTATTCCATATTTAATATAATTTATTTATGTTTTTATTGCGTTTTGTTTTGCTACTTATATCTCATTTTTCTTTCCCTAATTTGTTGAATTAAAATTTGATATTTATTTTTTAAATTGCTACTATTTATAAAATTTTAATCTTGTATATTTTGGTAACCAGAAGGAATATCACATTTTCTACACAAAATGAGCTCAGGAATAAGTTATTCAATTTTGTTTCACATCCCTTCTATTATTTGGTTTATGTATCCTATCTTGAAGGATGTGTCATGTTGCAATTTAATTTTTCATATATTCGTCAAGTCAAGCTAAAACTTGACATCATTCAAGAGAAAAAAAATCTTTATAAATAAATAAATAACATTCTCGTTGCATTAAAAAATAATAATTTATGACATATCTTAAAAATGAAATAAAGAGGGCTTTAACATTTGCAAATTTATTTGAAGCTTGTATTTCTACGTAACGTCATTTAAGAATTTTTTTTACTCGTTTATTTTATATTTTCTCAAACCAAAAACCTATAGATACAAGGTCAATTGTATTTTAATATTTTTAACTTATACAAACATAATAAATTCACACAAATATTCTTATTCTGCAGTAGCAATTGTTCAAAAAACTAAAAAGTACACTGATACTTTTTTTCCAACAACGCAACGAATGAATTCACAGAATATTTGCTATCTGCAAGTACAAGACATATCGAATGACATTGGCACATTGACCTAGTGCAGTGATTCTCAACTACTGTAACGCGGCACTTTTATGTGCCGCGAAATTTTTGAAGTGTGTCGCCAAATTTTATACAATAAAACATTTTATTATAATTTTATATATATATTATTGGAAATTCGGATTTTCTGCATTAACCAATATATAAACGAAAAAAAGATCGAGACTTTTAAATGTAGATGACGAAATTAGAGTGGCATTATCATTTTTACGACCAACTATAAACAAAATTATCAAAAAACATCAAGCTCAAATTTTGCATCAAATGTATTCTTATAATTAATTTGTAATTAATCACTCAATGAACATTCTGTTGTCTTTGTAGTACATATTATTTTATTTTACAGTATAGTCCAAAATTATTATCATAAACTATTTTACATAGTGTATTTTAGGTAAGTAAAATTCTTTTAAACTATATTGTTAGTGTGGCGCCAAATTTTGAAATTGTTAAAAGTGTACCGCGCCAAAAAAAAGGTTGAGAAACACTGACATAGTGCATCTATATAGAAAATAACCTATCCTCCGTTATAATGTCTATCGTACCATCTATACAGGATATTTCACAACTTATGGCACATATTTTAAATTCATTTTATATTTTTTCAACATCCGCAAAATTAATTGCTCTTTAAATGAAGTAAACATTTTTATTGCTACTGGTTTGAGATTTATTTTTAATATATTAATAATTAAACTATATTTATAGCACTACTAATATCTGATGTAAATAACTGGACTATTGTATTATTTATAATTATAATTTCATTATTAATATATTAGAAATAACTCTTAAACCAGTGGCACTAAAAATGTTATGTAAAGTGCAATTAATTTTGCGAATTAAAAAAATATATATTTCATAAGTACGTAGAGAGTACGATATAGTGTTAAAATAAGTGCCGCAATTTGTGAAATACACTACATATCTTATTTACTTCTGTTTTGTTCAGTAAAAGTTCGGGATTCTCCAATTAACGCTATGAGGTCAATTATATCGTGTGTCCTCGACATTATTCGCTTAAATAAAATTCAGAGCGTAATTAAATAAAATTTAAGAATTCCTTATTTCTTCTTACAAAAATGCGCCCATTTTAGTATTTTTGGAGGGTATTTTAACCAAAACGTCAATCAGTTAAAGAAATCCCAGTGGCGAATTTAATTTTTTTAAATTCAATATATAGGTAGACTTATAGATAATGGGCTTCTATGTCTACTTATTTTTTAATTTTAAATGAAACTACATGATAAACTATAATAATCTGTAAGATGCGGATTTAAGATTCCTTATTTATTTATTTATTTATGTTACTCTGTACAACAGGAACTTAATCCCAATTACAGTACAGAATCCGCACTCACCGAGCCGCAGTGTAGTAATTTATATAATTTTTAGCGTGAGTGTGATTCGAATTCCATATTGCTATCCACACCACCGTACTGACGGACAAGACAAGACATATGTTTTTTGAAGCTTTTTATCGAGGCTGTGATATCACATGTATCTTTCAGTGGTCCTTATTTTGTTTTATTCGAAGAGTGCAAATAATATACAATTTAATTATTGAGAAATAATTTGTATATCACTTTCCATATTTGAATTCCCTTCTCTTGTCTATGAGATATGGGGTTTTATTTGCTGCAGAGAAAGTGATTTTTTTATATTGTACTGTAGTTATTTACTTTCTGGCAAGTAAACGAACATCTAACCAAAGTAAGCAAATATGACAAATTCTACTGACAGTTCAATGAAGTTACTTACATTCTACTCTGCACATGTCTATTATTTCAATACTTGTGAAGTCAGAATTCAATATATATTTTATGTTTTTATAATTAATTCTTGTTATATCGATTATTATATATGAGCCCATTATCATCATTATATCCATGACACTATTATGTTACATATAACAAAAAATAAATGAAAAGTGATTTTTTTCCTACTCTTAACCCATTTTTTATTATTTTTAATCATCCCCGGTATCATTTTGCTGTATTACTTTGTTAAATTTGTTTTTAAAACTGATAATTTACTATTATCAAAAACAACTAAAACATCATTCTAATCCTATATGTTTCCATTTTGAACTTTAATATGCAGATTTAGCCGTATGGGAGCAAAGTTCATAATGAAAAATATATCTAGGATTTGTGTATAGGGATTTAATCAAAATCTATCTTAAATGCTGTACTAGGATGTCACCTTTATCGGTTAATTAGTCCAGAATTTGTAAAAATATGAACTCAACTAGACGAAAAGTTGTTTTCGTATAATTAGATTCTGGTCAACATATGTGCAGTTAAGAGCGAGTGGAGATTGTTCATTTTTCAAGTATAGGATATTTAAATCAAAATATGATACGTTAGATTAAATTGATTCGAAAACTATTATATTTTCTTATTTACGCTAGTGGGATTTTTGTATTTCCACGTAAAGTCAAATTACGCGCATAAGCACTTCAGCACACGAAAGCATAAATATTTAAAATCAGAAGATCAAGTTAAACTATTCAAGTATCTTGTATCTTTTCATTCTTATTTTCAATTTTAAATTGTTTGTATTTTAATTCATTTAATTTAAGTATTTTATTAATAATGATTATTTTAGTTAGCAGTTCCTCAACTCAGGAATATCACAGCTCCAGATTAAGTGACCAAATATATGTTTAAAAGTAAGTGCTCAGTCTGACTTGCAAAAAAAAATTTTCTGAATAGTTTATAATGAACTAAATTTTAAAAAATATATGTGTAAATCATAAGTTTAAATAAAACACAGGAAATAAAACAATTAAATTTTGATCAAATTTGTACAATTAATAAAATTATATTAATATTTATTGTATTTATATTTACCTAGCCCAAAAACAAATTCCCTGAAGAATGGTGTATTAAAATGTACTCCCAGAGTAAGCATGTAAGGTGTGATTCCAGGGAAAATTTTATGGAATTCAACTATGTCCGTAGCGAAACTAATAAAAGGGCCTGTACACAGCAGTCCGTGCGGAAAACAGCATAGCAGATAATTCCTGGATGGATCCAAATCGCAGTCGTCAGTACGAACCAGTTCTACCGGGAAATAATCGCGGAAGTATTGCCACCACGTCCAGTTGCGCACCCATTTACACCTAAAATTACATAATTCTTAAATCAAAAAGAATACATGAATTCACACATTTATATTCAATAATAAAGGTAACAATGTGTAATTGAAAATTTATTTGACCTTGTCCCTTTAATATTCGTGGTAACAAGTATAATCTAAATAATATTCTCAATTAATAGATATGTACCTTCTCGGACCCTAAAGAAAAGCATTTTTTAGTCTTGTTATACACCACTTACTCGACTACTGATATTGTAAAAAATACCTTTTACTATTTATTAGAAAACGATGGCCTATCAATCCGTGGCTGATTCATTATTACTTTATCTCTTATAAATTTTTCATTAAAACTGAAAAAAGGTATATTTCAAATAATTTTTATATTATTTACAATTGACAATAACTCAATTATAATTTTTAACTATTCTGCTCAAAATATCTTGTCAAAATCTTTAATTTGATACTAAAAACGATAGGTTTCTAATGATTTTTCGTAAAACAATTGACAATCAGCCCATTATAATTTGTAATTACACTGCTCAAAATCTCTCTTCTAAACCTGTAATTTAATATTAAAAATGATAGGTTTCAATTGACTTTTGGAAATACAACTGACAATCATTCGATTATAATTTTTAATTATTCTACTCGAAATCTCCCTTCAAACCCTTTAATTTGAAACAAAATAAGAGGTTAAAATTTTTAATTATTCTTTTAGAAATCTCCATTAAACATCGTTTATTTGATACCAAACATGATTGGTTTCTAACAACTATTATTCTGTTACCAACAACTTTAACCTAGATTTGCTGACGAAATACGCAGCCAAGCTGATGGTGTAACAAATATTTTTGTCAATATTTGTACATACATAATTTGGTGCACTTCAATGTATTTTTTTTATTTTACGCACACTATTTTAAATTTTAATTATAATAAAAGGCTCCCTCAAACCCACAATATGCGTAAAACTTTTTAAAACTATTGAAAACTAGAATTGAAATGTGGCGTATAGGGATTTCAATGTTATTTTTTAAATATTGCTATATCTCTTTACCTATTCACTTTAGAGCAAAAGCGTAAATACAAAAATTACATAAATGTGAATAGTTCACGAGATATTAATTAAATTTATAAATAAAAGGGGGCTTCTGGTTTAAATTCTGTATATATTTAAAATTCAAAAAACTCGACGTTTCGGTATTTTAAACAAATACCTTCATCAGGACAGAAATACAAATAAAATAACATAAATGACATAAAAATAAACAAATGACATATAAATAAAAATGACAAGTAAAAAGACAAAATATGTAATTTAAAAAATTATAAATTGTGAATCAATGGAAGCCAGGCTTTGTTTAATTCTAAACCATCACAATTATTAATATTATTTTCCTCCTTACAAATTTCAATAGCTTCTCTGATAAGTCTTCCGGTGAAACTTGTAGGTCTCGCTAAAATTTTGGTTTCTTCAAAGTTAATTTTATGTAAAAATTCTAAAGCATGATGAGCAATTGAAGATTTATTTTGATAATTTAGACGAATGGCTCTCTTGTGTTCTAATAATCTTGTATGAACAGTTCTACCTGTTTGACCAATGTATGCTCTGCCACATTCGCATGGAGTTTTGTAAATACCAGACGATTGTAACGGGATTATATCTTTAACAGAATTGAGTAAATTTTTTAATTTCATATGCGGATAAAAAGAAACTTTAATATTTTTCTTAGTGAGAATTCTTCCTATTTTATCTGTTACATTTTTTATAAAAGGTAAAGAAGAATAAATTTTTTTCCCAAGATCAGGTAAGATATTTTCAGTAACTTTTTCTTTTTTAGGACGTAAAACTTTCTTGATTAAAAATTTATTATAACCATTCATTTCAAAAATATTTACAAGCAATTTATATTCCTCTTGAAGTTTATCAGAATGACAAATGATGTTTGCTCTATTGAAGAGACATTTAATAGTACTAAATTTCTGTGCAGGATGGTGGTGTGAAGAAAAATTAATATACAAATTTGTATGGGTAGGTTTTCTATATACAGAATGGAGAATAGTTCCATCAATCTTCCTTTCCAATAAAACATCTAGAAAAGGTAATTTACCAATTATTTCAATTTCCATAGTAAATTGAATATTTTGATGAATATTATTCAAATGTAGTAAAAAATTATTTAAATTGTCTTGTCCATGGGGCCAAACAGCAAATACATCATCCACATAACGAAGCCAAAGAGACGATTTCAAAGTAGAGGAAGACAAAGCACATTCTTCAAAATTCTCCATGTAATAGTTCGCAATTGATGGAGATATAGGAGAACCCATTGCTACACCATCAACTTGTTTATAATAAACATTATTGAAAATAAAGAAACTAGAAGTTAAACAATGTTTGAATAATTTAATAATATCAGGAGGAAAATGACGTTCTAAAAGTTTGACAGTATCTTGAATAGGAACTTCGGTAAATAAAGAAGAAACATCAAAACTAACAAGAATATCAGTAGAAGATAAATGTAGGTTTTTTAATATTTCAACAAAATGTAGAGAGTTCTTGATAAAAGAAGGAGAGTCACCAATTCGTCTAAATTATCAAAATAAATCTTCAATTGCTCATCATGCTTTAGAATTTTTACATAAAATTAACTTTGAAGAAACCAAAATTTTAGCGAGACCTACAAGTTTCACCGGAAGACTTATCAGAGAAGCTATTGAAATTTGTAAGGAGGAAAATAATATTAATAATTGTGATGGTTTAGAATTAAACAAAGCCTGGCTTCCATTGATTCACAATTTATAATTTTTTAAATTACATATTTTGTCTTTTTACTTGTCATTTTTATTTATATGTCATTTGTTTATTTTTATGTCATTTATGTTATTTTATTTGTATTTCTGTCCTGATGAAGGTATTTGTTTAAAATACCGAAACGTCGAGTTTTTTGAATTTTAAATATATACAGAATTTAAACCAGAAGCCCCCTTTTATTTATATATATATATGAATTCTGAAAGATTTTTCCCTATGTTAATTAAATTTAATTCAAAATTTATTCAAATTTTTTGTAGATTGCGTTGGAAAATTAAACAAATGAACTGAATATTTGACATATTGTAAAAGAGTTTGACATTTGTTTGTTACAGTGTTGTAATATTTGTTGAACAAGTTTTTGAAGAATATTGTAAGGAAATAGTGAATAAATTTCAAGTGCACAAAATGTTTGACGTATTTATTATAAAATAAGAAAAATACATTATATTGTTACTATAATTTTAACAAATTATTTATTTATAAATTTACAAGAAATGTTCGAATAAGTTTCCATTTACTGCAATCTACAAAAAATTTGAATAAATTTTGAATTTCATTTAATTAATATCTCGTGAACTACTCACATTTATGTAATGAAATTTACTTTATAGGAAGCGTTTTTAATTTCTGAACAATTTTTGTATTTACGTTTTTGCTCTAATGTGAATAGGTAAAGAGATACAGCAATATTTAAAAAATAACATTGAAATCCCAATACGTTACATTTCAATTCTACACCCGGTACATATATACCGGGTGGAACATCATACCTGTGTACATAGGCGATTAACATGAAAAAACAGTTTTTCTGTGCGCATTGCTCCCCAAATTATTTTAGCCAAAAATGCTTCAAATTTTTGTTTCACTTCCATGGCTATTTAATATTTTCAACGTAATTTTTAATATTTTTTTATTTAATTTCTGTCGTTATAACGCACGTAAATGTAATTCTGTTTATTGATTTAGATGTAGAATTTGATGCTCTACAACATTTATTTGAAGCATTTTTGGCTAAAATAATTTGGGGAGGAATGCGCACGGAAAAACTGTTTTTTCATGTTAATCGCCTATGTACACAGGTATGATGTTCCACCCGGTATAACCTTCAATTAAAGGTGTAACATGTCCACTGATAAATGTCAAAACGACTGTAGATGTTCTGTAAAAATCCAAAGCCACCTTATTCTTAATTCTAAGTTAATTTTGCCCAAAAATTGCATGACTTTTCAAGATGTCTTTTAGTAAGAAGCAATTGATAATCAGTTTTCATTTTTAATTATTGTACTCGAAATCTAACTTCAAAACCTGTAATTGGATACTAACTACAATTGGTTTCTAATGATACCTTAAAAAACAATTGGCAATCACTTGATTACAATTTTAGCCCATTTTATTAATCATCTCTTTTCAATACATTTAATTTAATTCTAAATATATGTTAAAGATGAGATGATAGTAGAACGTAATATGATGTCAGGGTGCTAAAATAAAACTGTAAAACTAGATTAACAAAACATATAATTACCCCGAATAGTATTACAATTCACGCTTAAAACTAGTTTTCTGTTGGTCCGGCTGGAGTGCCCTGAAAAGAAAGAAACTACCATGAGCTCAAGCATTCCACGCGGCCTCGCTACCACACACAACTCTCATTTATTCGTCCATATGCACACAGCATATTAGGATCATACCAGGACGAACAGAGAACCTCTCGCTCCGCGCACACAGCTTGGAGTACGAGAGCCGCACACCACGATTAACAACCGGGTGGCACAGGCACCGGATAACACACAGTACATCACGGGCCTCAGAACATCGCTTCACGCACACAGCATGATTACGCGAACCTCGATAACACACAGTACATCGAGAACTTGCCATCTTACACGAGTGGCTTAACACAAGGCTTCAGGTGAAAGAGTTGAAAGCCGAGCTGAAACTCTAAACACCACCTCACCACTCAAGATGCAAGCGAAAGCTGGGCTCCTGAACTCAAGCAGGGCACCGTTGGCACCAGGCCGGTAACTGGCGCGTCGTTGGGCGAACTCGGCTGCCTACCCCCCGCACACAGCAAGTTAACAGGTCGGCGTCGCCATAAAGGAATAAGGATTTAGTGTTAGGATATCATATCATATCAACATACTCAACAATTGCGCTCACACGCTCACACTCTTACACACTCACAGGCTTACACGCTCAGTGAAACTCACCGTAATCGCCTGCAACGTAGTTCACTACACAATACCACAATCTAAACACAACTGTTCAAAACAACGGCTAAGAACAAACTGAAAAAAAGGTATTACACCTAACGTAAATTAAAGACTACATAACCGTCTGCTGGTGATGGTCTAAGCCTAATTAATCTAGTCAAAATTAATAATAAAATAGTTATTTAATACCTTACAGAGCATAATCGCTGACATATATTTTTATTAAATTTTGGGAAAAACAATTGATAATCCAGCCGGTCAGAATTTTTTACGATAAGATTTGAAGAAATTCAATTTTTTTATTTCGTTTAAACACTTTATCCAAGCCCTGTCAAATGACACCATCACGATATTTTTGAGCATATTAAATTAAAACACTTGCCGATCGAAATAAAATAATTCTGCACACCAACTCTATTAAAGCCCTTTCAAATGATACCACACACGATATGATTTGAATTACGTTTTGGTCAAACCTATTGGCGATCGTAATTAATTTTTTTTTTAATTCCGCCCGAAAATTTATATCACCAATTTCCTGACACATGATATATTTTGAAGCACATAAAAATCAAACAATTTCTGATCGAAAATAAAATTATTCTTCAGGCTAACTTTTCTAAAACCCTTTCAAATAATATCAAACACGAAATGGTTTAGAATATTTTTTGCTCAAAACAATTGCCGATCATTTTGAAAACTTTTCACATACGAGTAAACAAAATATTATGGAACATATTAAAGCAAAACAATTGCAGATCGATAATTAAATAATTTTGCACACCAGCTCTTCCAAAGTCCTTTTATATCACACCAAACACGACACAATTCGAAATACATTTCTGGCCGAAACAATTGTCAATCTTAAAATTTTAATAATTTAATTTCGTTTGAAATTTTTTATAAAGTCAGGTTTACATGATACGACTATCATCTTTTATTTTCAAATGGGAACCTAGAATTATTTTATTAAAATAAAAACCGCAATTTTTTTTTCTTTTCAACGATGTATTACTTGTTATAAATGTATATGAAAAAAAAAATTATATATATATATATATATATATATATATATATATATATATATATATATATATATATATACCGGGTGTAACACGAAAAGTGAAACATAGGCGTTTAACATGGCAAATCAGTTTTTCCGTGCGCATTGCTTCCCTAATTATTTTAGGAAAAAATGTTTCAAATAAATGTTGTAAAGCATAAAATTCTACATCCGAATCAATAAACAAAATTCATTTTGACTACTTCATAACTGCAGAAATTAAATTTGAAAATTCACGTAATTTCAATTTAATAGTAATAGCCATGGAATTAAAACCAAGAGATGAACAAATGCGTAACGTTTTATACGTCAATGTCAGAATAAATTGTCAAAATCATTTTTACGTACTAAATATTTATTTTCTAAATAAAAATTTAATAATAATAAGGCAAAATATTTTTTAGATTTATTATTTAAGAATAATAAAATAATAAACTCGATAAAATATTTAAGGTAGGTTGTTATTTAACAAATTAATTAATGTAACATAAATTTAATTCAATAAAAACATCAACAAACTAAATATTCTTAAATTGTTAAATTAGATGTTCAAATAGTCCACCGTTTTGAGCTAAACAATAACCTAATCTGTTGTAGAAGCTTTCTCGAGTATTCTTTAATTGTCGATTATTTATTTTCTGGCATTCTTGTAATATAGCATTTTTAAGTTCTTCTAAATTCTGGTATCTTTTTTTATAAACATAAGATTTTAAATGGCCCCATAAAAAAAATCGCACGGATTTAAATCTGGCGACCGTGCTGGCCAGTTAACTGGTCCATTTCGTCCTATCCAGCTTTCAGAAAATACATGGTTTAGATATTCCACAACTTCTCTAGTGCTATGTGCAGGGCAGCCATCATGTCGGAACTACACATTTTCTTTGTTTGTTTCAACAATTTGTGGTCCAACAGCATTAATTAATCAATTCAAATATGATGCTGAATTTATTCGTTGGATGAAGAATGGGCCAATGATTTTATCAACAAAAATTCCTGCCCACACATTGACAGAAAGACGATATTGTGTCCTCGATTCTACAATATTATGTGGATTATTTTGTGACCAGTACCGATAATTATGACAGTTTGGTTCGCCATTCATGGTAAATGTGCATTCATCTGTGAATAAAATACTACTTAAAAATTCTCTATTACAATTTGATTTCTCCGTCATTATTTCACAGAATGAGGCACGCAGTTCAAAATCTCGTTCCAAAATATTTTGGTGGTTTTGAAATTTAAAAGGAATGTATTTGTTTTTTGAGAATTCTATGCAGTCATAAAATGTATATTTAGTTCTCTGGAAATTTCCCGTACACTCATTGTTGGCTCCAGTTCTATTAAAGCAAGAATATTTTCTTCATTGTTATAAATTCTTTCATTTATTTCTTTCTTGAAATTTAGTGTTCCTGTCTTTTCAAACTTTACTATAAACCTCTGAATAGTTGCCGTACTAGGAATATCATGATGCTGCCAAATAGCGCTAATATAGTCACGAATTAGTCGTAAACTATGGCCAGAATAATGCCATTTAATTACTTGCAACTTTTCTTCATCTGAATAATTATTCATTTTTGATAATAATAAACCTTAATATTGATTTAATATCACAGTTGGTCAGAATAAATACTAATAATTTGAAGTATAAAACGTTACGCATTTGTTCATCTCTTGGTTTTAATTCCATGGCTATTACTATTAAATTGAAATTACGTGAATTGTCAAATTTAATTTCTGCAGTTATGAAGTAGTCAAAATGAATTTTGTTTATTGATATGGATGTAGAATTTTATGCTTTACAACATTTATTTGAAACATTTTTTCCTACAATAATTAGGGAAGCAATGCGCACGGAAAAACTGATTTGCCATGTTAAACGCCTATGTTTCACTTTTCGTGTTACACCCGGTATATACAGGGTGAGTCTGGGAAGACGCCCCCCCCCCTTTAACTTTTTTATTATGAGTAATAGAAAAAAATGGTTCATATGAAAGTTTTATTATTTTAAATATACTATTTGATGGCAGATGTAGATATTTTTTATAAAGTCAGGTTTACAAGATACGACTATCAACTTTTATTTTTTAAATAGCAACCTATAATTATTTTACTAAAATAAAAACCGCCATTTTTTTCTCTTTTCAACGGTGTATTAGTCTTTATTAATGTATCTGAAAAAATTCGAGAAAAATAAGAAAATTGAGAAATACTAGAAATAATTTTTATACAAATATTATAGGTGGCTATGTGAAAATAATTTGTTTTAAGTTGTTTTTGTTACTGAATTTGTTGCTTTAGTTTGTTAAGTTGTATAACACTGTTACATTTTGTTTATTTTATGTTAGAGTACTTAAACATCAAGAAATTTATAAAAAATAATATAATAAAATAAAAGTAAACTATGCTCTTCCAGCAGATAATAACACAATACATACCGTGACAAAACTACAACCCTCTGAAATTATATCCGGACACCTTGATACAAAATCTCCTTTTAATATCGACCTTAAGAAACATTTAATAAATAATTACACTGAAAACCATAAAAGTAAAACAATATTGTTATACGAGTCAATAAAGATAAATCGGCCAAAATACAGAAAAAAATCATCGGAAAGTTTATTGAAAGTAAAGCAGAACTACTGGAAATTCCTAACAAAACTTACGTCAAAACAAAAACAAAAATAGTAAGACAAAAACTTTAAACCGCAAAACTAAAATCAACACATGATATAACAATGGTAAAAATTCACTTAACTACTATAAAACGGCCTAGGAAAAAAACTTACTAATTCAAAATTCTGCCAGATTGCTTGAGATTAGTTACGGATCAATTATCCAAAAACATAACTGAAAACTTTGGAATACTTCCTATTAAATTGGACCCAGCAAAACTCGAGAAAACAACTTAAACCTTCGTCCATTATTACATTTTGAAGTCGCTCTTCCAGCAGTATTATATGTAATTTAAATCAACAATATAGAAGCCTTCAAATTATTATTTCAAATAATTCTCATAGGAATAACGAATCCTGGAATTATGTAAAAATCATAGAAACTAGAAAATCAACTAAAATAATTACACTCAAGTAATCAAGTTATAGAAAACTATAAGTACTCTGAAAGACATACAACATTATGAAAATATGTTAAAAAAAATACAAGATATATAAAACTTTGTAACGTTTTGTACACTTGAATCCAAATATAATGGACACAGACAAATTATTATTGGAAATCCAGAAAATATTAGAACATTATAAAATGCAATTACCATTTGACCTTTAAAATATTGTGGAATATGAGGTATTGTTAAAATTATATATAAATCGAATTTTCGCGATTATGGCGCCATCTATCCCGAATCGGAAAACATGTGTCAAATAAAAGTGACTTATTTTTTATGGAGAATTCGAATCTGCAATAAAAAAAGCTCCCATTTAAGATTTCAAAGTTGCCCCCCGCCCCATCGCCTGGGGATGATGTAGGGGTCAAGTTAGGCACCATTAAATGTTCTCCCTCCTTAACCCCCCCCCCCCCCGAGACTATAAACTTTTGTCCGGAACCTTTTTTGATTTGATGCGCAGTTCTCCAAATTTTTCATTGTCTCAAGATAAAAGATTCACCAAAGGAACATAAAACTACACATCGCAAAAATTCGATTTACCAAAGGGAACATAAAACTACTAGGTCCACGTCGTTGTTCCTGGGTTATGCCGAACGTAGTTTTTTAATTAAAGTCAACATGCATGTTCACAAAATTATTTGGGGTGGGGCTTTTTTCCGTTTATTCTCCCGAAAAGTGCAGTAAATCGAATTTTTGCGATTACGGCGCCATCTATCATGCAGACCAAAAACTGAGTTAAATAAATTCTTATTTTTTACAAGGACTGAATCTGCAATGAAAAATAGGGATTCCCATTTAAAAAAAAGAGTTGACCTTGTTATAGCGACAACAGCGCCACCTGTGACAAACCCAATATTACAGAATTATGGCCCCCTTCTGTTTGAATATTTTCAATTAGGTCATTTTTGCGTAAAATGTTTTGTTTTCAAAATATTTGTGGAAAACAGGTTAAAGGGACCATCCTGTATATTCGATTGATATTTATTTTAATGTAATATGCTACAAAACCTATTGTATTTTGTATCAAATGAAAAGTCTTTGATGCTCGCGAACAGTATTGCAAAATTTATAATCGCTAATTGTTTTAGTGAAAATACGTTAAATCCTATCGTGCTTGGTAATAGCGTGGATATATATATATATATATATATATATATATATATATATATATATATATATATATATATATATATATATATATATATATATATATATATATATATAGATTCATCACGATCAGTTGCCCATTACTACAGACTAGACGGTTTGTTCTATGAGCTTGAAACTTTTTTATTGGTCAGCCATGGGAAGTTAATTTCGATAGTTCCAGAAATTTTTGAAAACACATGTATGGGCAAAATCAACTAGGAGTATAGCGGTTTTAGATTTTTTGAGAAACATCTGCGGCTGTTTTTACATTTGTCAGTGGATATTGAGTTGAAAAAAAAAACAATAGAAAAAGAGATTTTGAGCAGCTTAATTAAAACTTAAAATCGACTAATTGTCAATTGTTTTTCCTAAATGTCATTAGAAATCTGTCATATTTGGTATCGAATTAAATGTATTAAAAAGAGATGTAGATGTTCTAAAATTATTATCATCTGATTATCAGTTGTTTTTCCTACAAGTCTTCATAAAAACAATATCGTGTGTAGCAAATTAAATGTTTTGAGGAGAGATGTCTAATAAAATAGAAAACAATTTAACCTACTGGGTGTCAACTGTTTTTATCTAATAGTCATTGCAAATGTAACTTTTTCAATTCTAATGAAAGATTTCTGAGATAAAGATAAAAATAGTTTTGTAAAAATTAATGAAAAACTATTTTTTACTTTATAATTTAGGAAGGATCGAACTTTGAATTTGTTTTCAAAAGAAGGCTTCAGAAATCCAGTTCTATGTTTATCTATAAAGTAGGACGTTTCGAGTTAGTCATATCATTCATCTTCAGCTAGGTAACAAATTGTATTCAATAAGTATCGAAACAAAAATACAGTAAATGAACAATCAATACCTTGATTACAATTATGTGTTGGGAGAACACAGTCAAATAATAAAAATAAAAAACGGTAAATTAATCAATACATGTCATGAGTTAGTAGCCCAGTATCTAAGTTAAGAGATGCAAAATAACCAAATTAACACACTTCCATCGTGGACTTAGTAACTAACAAACAGCAGAGATACTTATTGTATACTTTATTACCTAGCTGAAGATGAACCATGTGACAATTTTATACAATATAAGAACTCGACTAGGTAGTAAATAAAGTAATAAGCCTACAAAAATACTTTTCTTCAAAATATACTAATCATAACAATCGTTTTATAAAAATGACACAACTTTTATATTTTCACTAACTTTAAATTTCTTATGGTTCTCAAGATCTTAAATGCTGTCCCGAATAAAACTAACTTTCCGTTTACAATAAGACCTACCTTCGACCTCCAATTTCACTTGTTTTTCTATCATAATAAATCCACGCTAGGTACAACAAGCCCAACCAGTAATATTTTGTAAAGATTAGAATGTACGCCATGGTAAGTAGTCCAACAAATCCACCTGAAATAAGAGTGATGAGACCAGTAGCTGCAGCCAAAGTTTGCAGACGACGGCGCAAAGGAATGTTGAGCGGCGCAAACTTCACTCCAAACAAGTCCATTGTCGCGCAATCTGTAACCAAATCGCACAATTAAAATTATATCATTCAGTTAAATTTTGTAATGTACTGGTTAAATTTTAACAATCACGCTAAATTTAAGTTCTATAGTTCACTTAACCACTTTCCTTAAGTTCGCATTTTATTAAATAAAAATTATTAGCTTTTTCACAACTAGTTACAAAGAAAGTAGCTTATTCCTTGCCACTCCATTTTAAAAGTGCTTGACGAATAAGCAACGTTGTTAGCAAATCTATCTATCGTTTCGGTTTCTTAAACATAAGAACATTATTATTTAAGAATAAAATAATATTTTTAAAATTACTAGAAACAAAGGGAAGACTAACCACATCTGTCTATATTTAGAATATCACGAAACTCAGAGACGCTTCATCAATAAATATCATTTTTATTTATATTTTTATAATATGTTGCACTTCAAGAATTTGGGAGAATAAGATGATTTTTTAATATTCAACATTCATATTTATATAAGCCAATGGTAGAAGGCAGCAACTAATTCTTTTCAAATTACTAAAATAAAATATACACAAAATTTTTTTTCTACGATCAATTAAAAATGCCGACTTTTTAAAAGTCATGCTACGATCTTTTCGAAGACCCCGGGCAAGGCCGGTTGAACCGCGGCGAAGTCAGTGAAGATGTGGGGAGTGAGTCTTAGAAACGGAAATTCGGGTAGGGCGCCAGTTGACCTGCCGCCTGGTTCAACTTTTAATGGTCGGTCAACAAACCACAGCGGGGTAAGGTCGTTACAAAAAATAACACTTGTACGTTGGTGTGAAAATGATATATACATATATTAACGAGGTGAGTACAAAAACAGAACTAATAACCAACAGGAATTATAACGACGGTAGCAAGACAACCAAGTCAGCCGAAGGCAAGTTAAATAAACTAGGTAACTCGTAGTGAGTGCGCCGTGAAGCCAAGGGCGCGCCAGGAGCCTGCGGCGCCTGTGTAAGAATTTTTGATGGCGTCCCATTAATTAAAAACATTTGTATCAAAAACTAATATTATAAATATTTTGCATGCCTAGGTGATAAGAGTCCCAACAACTATAGGTTCGGACACTTTAATTTTTAATTCTCTAGTAGAATTTTTAAATAATACGTCATGAATAAAAAAATAGTGAATGATTAATTTGAAATACTATAATTTTTAGGCTTATGTTTAGGGACATTTAAATAACTGTTTTTGTTATATTCTTAACGCATTGAAATAAAAAACACACAAAGATTTAAATTGCCTGTGTAAACTTTTTTATTTAAAATACAAACAATGTAAATAAGTCATTAAATAAATTTTACTTTCCTAGCTTTTAGCAAAGAAAAAGTTTGGATAATATCATGAATATCAATTTTATCCAGTATGTCAGACTCAATTGAAATTATTGCGCGATCTGATAATCTATTTTGCGCCATTGTGGAGCGTAAATAACTCTTTATGATTTTTAATTTCGAAAAAGACCGCTCCGTGGACGCAACTGATACAGGTAATGATAAAAGAATACGGAGTGCTACAGTAAAATTTGGATAAACTCCTACTAAATAATTTCAATAAATATACTGAATTATTTGGGATAAATCTTTTTTTAATTCGTAATAAATACTTGACATTGTAAAATTTATTCACATAAATCATCTGCGTCAATATCGGACTGATTTTCATGAGTTAATTTCGCTTGTAATTTTTTGCAGCAAGATAATAGGTATTCTTTATTTTGTAAATTATCTAATGAATATAAAAGTTGAAATGAATCCATATGTTCTTTTAATAAATAAAATCTGTCTTGTAACGAAATTAAAGTTTGATCTATTATACAGAAATAAAAATTAACTTTGAATGAATTTTCAGGATTTACTATAGGTTGATCTTCATGTTCACAATCAAATTGAGTAGATTTTTTATGTCGTCTTAATGGCCTCGCACTACGAAATTCAGTTTATATGTCAAACTTTTCTGCAATTAATTTGGAATTTTCAACAATTTCTGCAAAACTAGCATCAGATCGATAATTAGTTAAAAATGTATTTAGTTCGTTTAATGCATCCAAAGCAAGTTGCAAATTTGTAGTTTGAGATTGAAGCATTTCACTCACAAAATTTACTTGATTTATAATATCATACCACACTTTAATGGAGCAAATAAATGTAAATGTAGAAATTTTTTCTCCCAGACATTTTGCTTGGTATTTGGCTTGTTCGTCGACTCTTGTGTAGTCATTGCAAATATCAAATAATGCATCAAAAACTTGTGGTAAATATTTATAGAGAGGCTTTATGGCATCAATTCTACTTGACCAGCGTGTTTCGGATAAGGGCTTTAAAGTTAAATTAGTAACATGCTTGATTAAGATATTCCATCGATTAGTAGACGCTGAGAAAAAGTTTTATAATTCTTGTACTATATTAAAAAAAATTACTGTTTCATGATTGATATTAGCGGCATCATTTACTATTAGATTCAGGCTATGATTCGCACAAGGAAGATAAAAAGTTCGCGGGTTCAAATATAAAATTATTTTTTGTAGGCCAATATTTTTGCCGCGCATGTTAGAGCCATTATCATAGCCTTCGCTTCTTCTAAATGTCTAAATTTAATGTTTTTAATAGATCAATAAGAAATGTTGTTAATCCAGCCCCTGTAACATTTAAAATTGAATATGTTGAAGTTGATGTCACTGAGCGATCCGAGCGTCCGTGGCCTTGGAATTGTTGTTCTATGATTTTGTTTCGTAACTATTGATTTTGTATCCGCAATTGTCACAATAATATATTTTAAATGTTTCGTCAATAAACCGTTTTTCATACACTGTACGCGTATTTTCATTTAACATAATTCCAACCGAATTCCAGATTCCAACAGGTTATGGGCCCAGGCGCGCGATAGTAAAAGTGAAACTCGCGGAAAGGAAAAAAAGGTACCGTGACACGTGTAAAAGTGCGGTGAGTTAGGATCGGTGTGTAACGCTGTATTTTTTAGTTTTTCGAACATTCAAACAAATTCGAAATGAGTTTGTCGACGGGAGTGCGTTTTTAAACACTAAGTAAAACGAACTACGACACGTGGAAAATCCTAATGCGGGCGCTCCTGATAAAAACGACGCGTGGGGCTACGCGTGCGGCAAAATACAGCGGCCGACGAACGACACATCGGCGGCGGAGCTATGGGACGACGCAGACCTGAAGGCGCAGTCCGACATAATCCTCGCCATGAATTCAGCGGAGACGAAGCAGGTAAAGTCTTGCCAAACGTCCAACGAAATCTGGAAAAAGTTGGAAGACATTTACCAATCAAAAGCGCCTGCACGGAAGGTCGCTTTGATGAATAGATTTATGTCCTTGAAGATGGTCGAGCAGGACGACGCGCGGGAATATTGCCGACGTTTTGGAGACACCGTTGACAAGCTTGCGAAACTCGAAATTGGGATCAACGAGTATCTCTTGGCCGTGATGCTATTACGTAGTCTGTCGGAATCATTTGAAAATTTCCGGTGCGCTATGTCATCGCGCGATACGTTGCCACGGTCGATACACTCTGTATAAAGGAGGAGCAAGACGCGCGCGGCAGCTCAAGCCGATGGACACAAAATGCGATGTTCGTAAAAAGGCCCGACAATAATAAACAAAGTGCGCGAAAAACAAACGCGTGCTGTGCCACCAAGGGCGACGCCAAGATGAAATGTTTCAAGTGCGGTCGAATCGGGCATCGGGCTAGGAACTGCAAGTCTCCCGAGAAGGAGTCCAGTGCGAACGCGGTAGCAAACGACTGTCACGAGGCGACTCATCACGCGTCGACTGAAATGACATTTCGTGCGGGAAGTGAAGCGGGACGTGACACGTGGTGCTTCGACAGCGGGTGCACATCGCACATGTGCAAGGACATCGAAGCCTTCGTGGAAATAGACCAAAGTGGTGAACACCGACAACTAAACCTCGCGAACGCTACAAAAACATACGTCCTGGGACGGGGTACGGCGTCGGCCGCGATAAGTGTAAACGGACGCGGCGAAACAATTAAGTTCAGCGACGCGTTATATGTGCCCGACTTACGATCGAATCTAATCTCGATTGCGAAGATAACTGACAAAGGCTACAAAGTCGTGTTCGACAACACGAAAGCGGAAGTCGTGGGCACCGACCGGCGTGTGCTGATCACCGCGAACCGCGAAAACGGGCTATATTGTCTCCGTGGAAAAAAACGTCCGAGAGTGCAACCAAGTCCTGGAATCAGCAAGAACCAGATCAACCCCTGAGAAGAATTCTCTCGAAAACTGGAACGTAAAGATGGGGCACTTGAACGCGCGGTCGCTTCGCGAAGCCATTAAGTCGGGGCAAATTCAAGGCGCGAATGTGTTGGCCATCGACGAAGAATTTCAGTGCGCTACGTGCATGCAGGGGAAGATAACCCGCGCACCGTTCCCGAAGGCATCGGCGAGGAAGCCCGATACGAGTCGAGTTCGAACGTTTCAGGACGTTTATCGAAACGCAGCACGGACGGCGGGTGAAACAGCTCCAGACGGACAACGGGCGAGAGTATGTCAACGGCGAATTTGACAGGTACCTGGAGAAGCACGGAATCACGCGACGTCTCCATACAATCCGGAGCAAAACGGCGTCGCAGAGAGACGCAATTGGACACTACTCGATATGTCTCGGTGCCTGCTCATCCAGTCAGGCCTGTCGTCAGGATTTTGGGCAGAGGCCGTGAATACGGCCAACTACATAAGGAATCGTGCGCCGACCAGCAAGCTGAATGGAGCAACATCGCACGAGAAGTGGCTCGAGAGGGTCCCGGACGTATCTGGCTTCGAGGCCTTCGGCTGCGAGGCGTACGTCATGAACCGGTCGCCGAACAAGGGGAAGATGGAGCCACGATCCAGGAAAGAAGTGTTCCTGGGCTACAATTCGGAGTCCAAGGTAGTCAGGGTCTGGCTGCCGGAAAGCAGGAAGATCGAAGTGACGAGGGACGTGAAGTTCCTCCGGAAATTCCCGAGTCCGTCGACCGAAAACCTCGACAATTTTTGTTCTCAGGGAAAGCAGCCAGGGGAAGAAGAATTTCCAGGGGGCGAAGAAGAATCGCAGGGTCCAATCTCAGACATCATCTTGGACCTGCATCGGAAAGCAACTGGCACCCGCAACCGAGACCACAACACGCACAAGAACGACATCATCGAGGTATCCTCGGGGGACCCTGACGAGACGTGGCAGAGCGCCGGGGACGATACCGATTAGGCAATAGATGAGACGGAGAACAACGCGTCTCAGATACCAGCACGGGGGTGCAGCCGGCCACGGCTGGTCCGGACGGGACAGCGCGGCAGACCACGCAAGGCAAATCCAGCCGCCAGAGCAGTCGCGGAGCAGCCAGAGGAGTTCGCCTTCATCGCCGAAGTCCCGGTCAATCAGGCGCTGAAGGGTTCGGAACGAGACGAGTGGTTGTCGGCCATGGCAAGCGAGATGGCATCCATCCTGGAGAAGGACACCTGGGAGCTCGTCGAAAGATCCGAGGCGCCGAAGGTAATCGGAAGTCGTTTCGTGTTTCGAAACAAGTTCGGCACCGGAAGAGCCTTGGAGAAACGAAAGGCTCGGGTGGTGGCAAAAGGCTACGCCCAACGCTACGGCAGACTTCCACGAGACGTACGCACCCGTCGGCCAGCTGGGATCCATCAGAGCGATCGTCGCTTTGGCCGCCAAGCTGGGAATGGAAATTCGAAAGTACGACGTCGAGACTGCATACCTCAACGGCCCGCTGGATGTGGAAGTATACATGGAACTGCCGTTGTGGACGAGGGAAGTGCTGCAATGCATCGTGGGCGACGGGAGAAGAGGTCAGCGGTCCATCGAGAAGACGACGACGATGGCCACGGGCGACAAGGTGTGTCGTATGAAAAGGCGCTGTACGGGCTGAAGCAGGCAGGCCGTGCGTGGCATTCAAGAGTGGATGCCGAGTTACGCGCAATGGGAGCGGCACCCACAAAAGCTGACCCATGCGTGTACACCAAAGGACGCGGGGACGACCTGCTGATCGTCGTCATCTACGTCGACGACATTCTCGTCACGTGCCGGGAGATGCAGAAGGTCCTGGATTTCGGAAAGCGTCTCGGACTGTCGTGCCTAGGGATGGATTTCTCCAGAGATGCAGAGGGGATCTTCATCAGCCAGAGGACGTACATCGCCGACATCCTACAACGATTCGGGATGCAAGACTGCAATCCCGTGGCGACCCCGATGGATCCGGGAACCAGGCTGGCGCGTGGAGATCCATGGTCGCAAGAGGAGGGCGAAAAGCCTCCCTATAGAGAGCTCGTGGGGTGCCTACTATACCTGTCAGACGGACATAGCACACGCAACGAGTTCGCTGAGTCAGTTCAATAACTGCTTCAACAAGAGTCATTGGAATGCAGCGAAAAGAGTAATCAGGTACCTCAAAAAAGGGAACGACTGGGGACTGTTCTACAAAGCAGGAGACGAGCCGATGAGGGGATACGTGGACGCCGACTGGGCCGGGTCAACGGACGACCGGAGATCGTTCACGGGGTACGCGTTCCTAGCAGCCGGCGGACCTATCTCGTGGGACTCGAGGAAGCAGCGGACCGTTGCCCTATCCACGGCCGAGGCGGAGTATATGGCTTTGGCAGAGGCAGCGAAGGAGACCATATACTTGAGACGTTTCCTAGGCGAGTTGGAATGACAGTGAACAGCGTGAGGCTGGTCAGAGACAACGTGAGTGCACAGAGGTTGGCGAAGAATCCGGTACATCACGCCAGGACGAAACACATCGACATTCGTCACCACTTCGTTCGTGAGGCCGTGCAGTCCGGTCAGGTGTCCGTGGAGCACGTGTCTTCCAAGGACATGGCGGCCGACATTCTCACGAAACCGCTGCCGATAACCACCGACGGTGCATGGAGTTGCTAGGGGTCATGAAAAGAGTCGGAGATCGGATCGAGGGGAAGTGTTGAAGTTGATGTCACTGAGCGATCCGAGCGTCCGTGGCCTTGGAATTGTTGTTCTATTATTTTGTTTAGTAACTATTGATTTTGTATCCGCAATTGTCACAATAATATATTTTACATGTTTCGTCAATAAACCGTTTTTCATACACTGTACGCGTATTTTCAATTAACATTCCTACCGAATCCCAGATTCCAACAGAATAAAATGCTAAAAAATGTTCATGTATTTCAGTCGATCCTAATGCTAAATTGAAATGAAAAAATCGAATTATTACACTTATTTGCTCAATATGAGAAACATCCGGAGTGCAATCTAATATTATTGAAAAATATTTATTTTGTGGACATAAATTTATAATATGATTTTTAATATTAAAAGCCATTAAGGAAAGTATTTCATTTTGGATTTTGTCTCCTAGATATGTTGGCATTTTGTGAAATTCAGAATCGCTATTTATACGTTATGTGTGTTCCGATATAATAGGATCAAACTTTTCTAGCATTTCAATACATTTAAAAAAATTACTATTGTTGCGATTGTAAAGATTATTGCTTTTGCCTCGAAGTGCTAAATTTTGTTTACAAAAAAATTGAATTACATAAATTATTCGCTTTATTACTTCATTCCATCGTTTACTTTCAATGTCTAATATTGTTTGCTGTAAATAATCAACAGTAGTTTTATTTTTGAACGATAGAAGCAACTTTGTCCATTTTTTATAGTTAGTAAAGTGAGTGGAAGTTTTTTCATGGCGGTTCAGGTACATTACTATATGATGCCGGTCATTAAATCCCTGAATAAATCTATTTTGCTGAGAAGGGTCGAAAAGTTTACAACAAAAGCAATAAACATTATTTTTCGTAATTGAGTAAATCAACCAATTTATATTACATTCTTCACCATTTTTTAAGTTTCTCTTATAGTAACTTATAGTAAATTAAAGGTTTTTTTTGTTTAGGACCCGTTTTTATAATAGCTTGCCTAGATATGTGAGATATTGGTTCCGGCCAAAGCCCTGGGTCATCAAATTCACATTTATTTATTGTATCTGTACCTGTCCCCAGATCCAAAAACAGGGGTAATTTCTTCAACGATTTGATTATCTTCACTGGGAGTTGATCCTGGCTGACTTGGTATTTTTAATTCATCTACACTGCAACCGGGTACTGATTCCTGAATTGAATCTGGCGGATAATCTTGGTCAGTTCTGGTCATTTGTTTCGAAAAATAAAACTACTGTTGATTATTTACAGCAAACAATGGTATGAAGTAATAAAGCGAATAATTTATGTAATTCAATTTTTTTGTAAACAAAATTTAGCACTTCGAGGCAAAAGCAATAATCTTTACAATCGCAACAATAGTAATTTTTTTAAATGTATTGAAATGCTAGAAAAGTTTGATCCTATTATATCGGAACACACATAACGTATAAATAGCGATTCTGAATTTCACAAAATGCCAACATATCTAGGAGACAAAATCCAAAATGAAATACTTTCCTTAATGGCTTTTAATATTTAAAATCATATTATAAACTTATGTCGGCAAAATAAATATTTTTCAATAATATTAGATTGCACTCCGGATGTTTCTCATATTGAGCAAATAAGTGTAATAATTCGATTCTTTCATTTCAATTTAGCATTAGGATCGACTGAAATACATGAACATTTTTTAGCATTTTATTCAATTTTAGATGTTACAGGGGCTGGATTGACAACATTTCTAATTGATCTATTAAAAACATAAAATTTAGACATAAATAATATAAGAGGCCAAGGCTATGATAATGGCTCTAACATGCGCGGCAAAAATATTGGCCTACAAAAAAGAATTTTAGATTTGAACCCGCGAGCTTTTTATGTTCCTTGTGCGAATTACAGCCTGAATCTAATTGTAAATGATGCCGCTAATATCAACCATGAAACAGTAATTTTTTTTAATATAGTATAAGAATTATACAAATTTTTCTCAGCGTCTACTAATCGATGGAATATCTTAATCAAGCATGTTACTAATTTAACTTTAAAGCCCTTATCCGAAACACGCTGGTCAAGTAGAATTGATGCCATAAAGCCTCTCTATAAATATTTACCACAAGTTTTTGATGCATTATTTGAAATTTGCAATGACTACACAAGAGTCGACGAACAAGCTAAATACCAAGCAAAATGTCTGGGAGAAAAAATTTCTACATTTACATTTATTTGCTCCGCTAAAGTGTGGTATGATATTTTAAATCAAGTGAAATGCTTCAATCTCAAACTGCAAATTTGCAACTTGCTTTGGATGCATTAAACGAACTAAATACATTTTTAACTAATTATCGATCTGATGCTAGTTTTGCAGAAATTGTTGAAAATTCCAAATTAATTGCAGAAAACTTTGACATATAAACTGAATTTTGTAGTGCGAGGCCATTAAGACGACGTAAAAAATCTACTCAATTTGATTATGAACATGAAGATCAACCTATAGAAAATCCTGAAAATTCATTTAAAGTAAATTTTTATTTCTGTATAAGAGATCAAACTTTAATTTCGTTACAAGACAGATTTTTTTTAATAACAACAAAGACAAAATTAATTGTCATTCATGCACTTGGTGAGACTAGGTATAATAAAAAATATTAAATAAAACTCTAGGCAAAGTCTCACAAAATTCAGCCTCCGAGTCACCTTATGAGGGCATCGTCGGAGGCCGGCCAGCACAGTTAGTAACCATGGACGCGTTTCGCTCTTGTTAGAGCTCATCAGCATGGTATAACTCACTTCTTCACCTAGAACAAAGTTCATGTGAAGAAGCTGGTGACGAAAAACTGTGCCAGCAGAGAATAAGATCTCTAACAAACAGTAAGATGACATGAGAAGTTCTGTCGAACCATTAATGCCATCTACCGAAAAAAATGAAAAGCTACGCAAATAGCAATTTAAATAACAACAAAGATAAAATTAATTGTCATTCATGCACTTGGTGAGACTAGGTATAATAAAAAATATTAAATAAAACTTTGTGAGACTTTGCCTAGAGTTTTATTTAAGGCTGCGTTCGAAACGAAGCGCCGCCGTGTTATAGCTGTCTAATATGCAACTATTACCTCTTATAATCATTTTTATCTAATAGATGTCTCTTATTTGAAATATTGGTGTGTGTTTTGGATAAATTTACATTGTAGCATTTTACCGGAGTATACACGAATTCTATTTGGTGAAATACAGTTTCGCGGATCGCGACTATGTAGTGGGGATTTTGTTACAGGAGAACGAATAAAGATTTGATGAATTATGCTATACTGAGAAAGTATTTTGCTCATTTACAGGGGCGGATCCAGGGGGCATGGACTTTTTTTTAAATGTTGGCCCTAATACATAATAATTATGTCATTATTTACGATAATTCAATTTGTTAAACAAATTAAATAGAAAAAGGGCACGACAACTCAAAAAAAATATAGAATTTAATATCTTTTGAAAAAAAAATGTATTATATACCTCGATATGTAATAATTAGTTTTTCTTTTGTTTTTTATAAATAAAACACACAAATAAAAATATATAAATATATATATATATATATATATATATATATATATATATATATATATATATATATATATATATATATATACCGGGTGTAACACGAAAAGTGAAACAGGCGTTTAACATGGCAAATCAGTTTTTCCGTGCGCGTTGCTTCCCTAATTATTTTAGGAAAAAATGTTTCAAATAAATGTTGTAAAGCATAAAATTCTACATCCGAATCAATAAACAAAATTCATTTTGACTACTTCATAACTGCAGAAATTGAATTTAAAAATTCGCGTAATTTAAATTTAATAGTAATAGCCATGGAATTAATAACAAGAGATGAACAAATGCGTAACGTCGTATACGTTAAATTATTAGTATTTATTTTGACAAACTGTGATATTAAATCAATATTAGGGTTTATTATTATCAAAAATGAATAATTATTCAGATGAAGAAAAGTTGCAAATAATTAAATGGCATTATTCTGGCCATAGTTTACGACTAATTCGTGACTATATTAGCGCTATTTGGCAGCATCATGATATTCCTAGTACGGCAACTATTCAGAGGTTTATAGTGAAGTTTGAAAAGACAGGAACACTAAATTTCAAGAAAGAAATAAATGAAAGAATTTATAACAATGAAGAAAATATTCCTGCTTTAATAGAACTGGAGCCAACAATGAGTGTGCGGGAAATTTCCAGAGAACTAAATATAAAAAGATACCAGAATTTAGAAGAACTTAAAAATGTTATATTACAAGAATGCCAGAAAATAAATAATCGACAATTAAGGAATGCTCGAGAAAGCTTTTACAACAGATTAGGTTATTGTTTAGCTCAAAACGGTGGACTATTTGAACATTTAACAATTTAAGAATATTTAGTTTGTTGATGTTTTTATTGAATTTAATTTATGTTACATTAATTAATTTGTTAAATATTTAATAACAACCTACCTTAAATATTTTATCGAGTTTATTATTTTATTATTCTTAAATAATAAATCTAAAAAATATTTTGCCTTATTATTATTAAATTTTTATTTAGAAAATAAATATTTAGTACGTAAAAATGATTTTGACAGTTACGCATTTGTTCATCTCTTGTTTTTAATTCCATGGCTATTACTATTAAATTTAAATTACGCGAATTTTAAAATTTAATTTCTGCAGTTATGAAGTAGTCAAAATGAATTTTGATTGATTCGGATGTAGAATTTTATGCTTTAGAACATTTATTTGAAACATTTTTTCCTAAAATAATTAGGGAAGCAATGCGCACGGAAAAACTGATTTGCCATGTTAAACGCCTATGTTTCACTTTTCGTGTTACACCCGGTATATATATATATATATATATATATATATATATATATATATATATATATAAATAAATAAATATAAATATATCATCACGCCTTTTACCCATCAGCCCATCACTGGGTGTGGCACTCTGCCTAAGCAGATCTCGGTAAGTGATATATTTTTTCGCGTGAAGTGCGGTTACCAGCCGTCAAATCACGGCCTCCAAAGATATTAGTGGTGGAGGAGCCACAGGGGTAGATTTTTTAAATTGGTGAAAATTGTTTGTCGGCTGTGGGGATCGAACCAGGGTTCTCAAGATCCACAGGCCGACTCGATACATATATATATATATATATATATATATAATATAATCTTGCAAAATTGACTACAATTGCATAATAGTTGCAATAAATACAAATTATTTTATTATTTCCTGTGTTGATTACGTAAACTTTTTTACAATATTTAAAATTAGAACTAATAAAATATACTTAGCAACTGATATTTTCTATTTTTATTTATTGTCATCGTCTATTGTAATTAGATAATAATAACGGGCGTTAAAAATTAATAGAGTCATGGACGTATTCTGTAACATATTAAAATTTTAACCAATAAAAATGATTGTATCAAATAAAATTTAAATTATTTGTGCATTGGTTAAAATACACGCATCAGTTACAAAATACATTCATAAGTAATTTTAAAAGAAAACCTACATTCAACTGCATTATCGACATGGTTTTGAATTCGGAAGTGCTGACATCTGTTCAAAATAGCGTGAACTATTTTTCATACAACAAACTACCTAAAATCTACTCAGCATATATAATTTTTGTTCAACATTTTCTGACTGAATATTGAAATATGGATGTTAAAATTATGATATTTATATATTTAAATATGGTATCCATGTCCTAAGTATAATATAATTGTAATTTAATATGTTATTTAAAATTTAGAAACAATATATAATTAACTAAGAAAAATATTTATTAGCGAATATACTAGTGCCCTGTAACAAAAAATAATCTTTTCATTACAGTTTATTTCATATTCATAAGTGTTCTAGTAATTGAATAATTGTTGAACAAAAATTCACGATTTTTACTATGCAACCATCTATACATGAACGCAGACAGATTTTCTTTATTAAAAGAACATATGGATTCATTTCAATTTTTATATTCATTAGATAATTTACAAAATAAAGAATACCTATTATCTTGCTGCAAAAAATTACAAGCGAAATTAACTCATGAAAATCAGTCCGATATTGATGCAGATGATTTATGTGAATAAATTTTACAATGTCAAGTATTTATTACGAATTAAAAAAAGATATATTCCAAATAATTCAGTATATTTATTGAAATTATTTAGTAGGAGTTTATCCAAATTTTACTGTAGCACTCCGTATTCTTTTATCATTACCTGTGTCAGTTGCGTCCACGGAGCGGTCTTTTTCGAAATTAAAAATTATAAAGAGTTATTTACGCTCCACAATGGCGCAAAATAGATTATCAGATCGCGCAATAATTTCAATTGAGTCTGACATACTGGATAAAATTGATATTCATGATATTATCCAAACTTTTTCTTTGCTAAAAGCTAGGAAAGTAGAATTTATTTAATGACTTATTTACATTGTTTGTATTTAATTTACCGTATAATATGTATTATGTTTATATTATAAATATTATATTTTTCATTTATTATTGTTGTTTATGTGTTTTCTTGTCTTTGTAATTTTGTATTTTAAATAAAAAAGTTTACACAGGCAATTTAAATCTTTGTGTGTATTTTATTTCAATGCGTTAAGAATATAACAAAAACAGTTATTTATATATCCCTAAACATAAGCCTAAAAATTTAGTATTTCAAATTAATCATTCACTATTTTTTTATTCATGACGTATTACTTAAAAATGCTACTAGAGAATTAAAAATTAAAGTGTCCGAACCTATAGTTATTGGGGCTCTTATCACCTAGGCATACAAAATATTTATAATATTAGTTTTTGATACAAATGTTTTTTATTAATGGGGCGCCATCAAAAATTTTTACACAGGCGCCGCATGCTCCTGGCGCGCCCCTGGTTGTTGGTCAGATGGAGCGCTTGGACTGGTGACCTGTCAGTTCCAATATGGCGGACCTTGAGACACGCTCGCTTGCTCCAGTGGCATAGGTGGATAATGCGTCCAACAGTCCTTGGTGACGCTGTGATCCTTGTGTCCCACCAGCCAAATGAGTAACCACCACAAGACAACGAAATCGAAAACGGAAACGGAAACGTAAACGTAAACGTAAACGTAAACGTAAACGTAAACGTAAACGTAAACGTAAACGTAAACGTAAACGTAAACGTAAACGTAAACGTAAAGTAAACTAAAACGGAACCTAAAACGGATTCTAAAAGCCTGAGATCGAAGGCGACTTTAAAGTGATAAATTGTTGGGGGTTTCCCAAATTCGGAATACTCCGTTGAGTTCAAAATACTCTATAGGATCTGTTACCACGAATCCAAATTAAATTTGCCTTAAAATCCACACAATACAATATCGAATAGGTAACACGACCACACCCTCCAAAATTTACAATACGAATCTCTTTTCTTGTGAATTAGCTATGTGCAAAAAGATTTAAGTTTCAGGTAACGTCCTGTATAATTACTTCACGTGAAGCCAAAAGTGACTAGCCTTGGCGCCTCTCTCACATGTGACGTCGCACCGCGATATCCGAAGAGTACACCTCTGTCAAAAAAGTTGACTAATTAAGGGCGAATAATATGTAAAAAAAGTAAAACGTAACAGTCAATTGAAATTGAACAATAATTGCGAACCAAAACTCTTTGCAGACCACTGCTGCTGACATGAGGGCTTATTGCAGATTATTATTGGACAAGATTCAGAAATGCATTTTTTTATGTTTGTTTGTATTATTTTCCTTGTTACCTACATTATTTATTACAATAAAAGTCGATTCATTTTAATTTTCTATCGTAGAAAAAATGTTTTGTATATCTTTGGTTGAAAGTATTTTTGCAGACCTCAAATAGTCGGTCTGACAACAGCTGTTTTCATGTGGTATACTGATAACAATTTTATCTTCATCACTATATGTAATTTATAATAGTTTGGGTTTTTCATTTTTAATTACAAATTTGTAATTAGTTAAAGTCAATACGTAAAAATACATAGTAGTGTGTAGTATTGTCTCGCATATACATACATACACATACATACATACATAACATCACGCTATATCCCATTAAATGGGGCAGCACGAACCCCTGAAACATTCATAGAGCATCCACTAAAAGATTCATAAAAAAAAATAAAAATCAGTTCACATCAACATTCTCACGTAAACTTCCAAGCACATCTTTTACATGTAGAAATCGCTAATACGCTCTCTTTTTCTCCTCAATTGCTTCTTTCACTTCATCATTCCACCATGCATTCCTTGGACAAGAGCCTAATCTACATTCACCACAAACTTCTTTTGCACATTTAAGAGCTTTATCCTTTAATTTCATCCAAACATCATTTATGCTGCATTCAAAATTAGGCTCACATACAGGCAAAGATTCATTTATTTTCTCAACAAACATATCTCTAATATCCTCATTCTGTAGTACACTAGATTTCACACGAAACATTTTTTCGGTGCCTTTCACCCTCATCAGGGGCGTTCCAACCCAGGGTTCTTGGGGTTCCCAGAACCCGGGCGCCAGCATAAAAGGGCGGCAGACGGCAAAAAGTTAAAATAAATATGAGTAGGTATATTAAAAAAACACAAATACTGCGTCTTAATATTATTTGTAAAATAAATAAAGTAATTAAATGAATACCAAAGGTAGGTACCTACTACTTACTAAGGCCTTTAATTACAAAAGATCGCGAAGTAATGTGATTAATGTTTTAAATATAAAGTTAACTGTCAAGATTTCTTAATATTCACAACATATCTTGACGGTTATACTGACAGCTTCTGTTTCTATGACAAAGCTGTCACAAAAAATCATAATTAGTAGGCGATTTTCTCGAACTATTTTCATTAATTTCTCTAATTTGTGGCATTAAAATGAAGTAATCTGTATGAAATAATGTGTGTGGATAGGTCTAGTATGGTCAAGTGCAATATTATACCATAATTTTTTACCGGACACTTTTTATTTACAAAAACCTTTTTTCCTATGTTATTTCTCTATGCCAACCTTTACGTGGAACGCGCGGTATAGTTATGAGTATTTAAGTATTTTTATTGTAAATTTAATTTACATATTACATGTTATTTGTATAATTGTTTGTGCTATTATGTGCAATTGTAATATGTAAACTATATAGTTTTAATTAGGTTTAGGTATATTAGAATGTACCTATGTAGTGAACTAATTTTCTTTTTGTTTTTTTTTTGTTTTTTTTGTATTTTTATTTAATTTTATGAGAAACTATATAATAAAATATTAATTAAAAAAATTGTTATTTTTCTAGACAAACAATGTTCTATTATTCTACGCTAAGGTGAATAACATATTATTTGTCATGAGTTTGCTTCTTGCTCTAAATCTACACGCAAGTTTCGCATAGTACGGCGTGTCGGCTTACTGCCTTACTTTTTCTGTATCGTAGAGCATAAAATTCCACGTATATCGAGTACCATATTGCATTTTTGTGCTCCAAAATTTTCGCCTGCGGCGCATGCCTCGAGGCGCCACAGTCTGCTTCAGAACCCAGGCGCCAAGTACCCCAGATACGCCCCTGACCCTCATTTGCCAACATTTATCCAGACGTATACGCGACACAACCAAATAATGGTTATTCATACCCAATTAAGCACCACGCTTCACACGCGTATCCACAACTAAACTTCTTAGTCGTACATCATACAAAATAAAATCAATCACACTCCGCCTATTCTCCCTTACATTCTGCCATGTATACAAATGAGCTCATTTATGCTTAAAGACAGAGTTGGAATCGAAAAGATCACGCTCTAAGCAGAAGGATACCGTTCCTACCGTTTTCATTCACTCTCACATCACCAAACTTACCCAATACATTCCCAGACATGCTTCTCTTTACTCCCACCCAACCATTCAAATCATCACATACGATAACTTTTTCATCTGGATCACAGGAATCAATCACACTATCTAACAAATTCCAAAATCGGTCTTTTTCAAGATCACTTTCGGATTCAGTTGGACCATAAACTGACACAACGAAGACCTACCTTAAGTCTCAACCAAAGAATTCGCGATGAAATACAACTATAATTCCTTACAAACGGTTTATTTCTTTCACTAACAAGCACTCCTACACCATGCTTTGCTCGTTCATTCTCAGCAACACCCGACCACAAGCAAAACAATCCATCTACCTCTTCTTCATTACAGCCTTTCCCCTTAGTCTCGCTCACACACAAAACATCTACATTATACACACGCATTATATTCACCAGTTCATTTTTTTCCATTTATACCTCTAACATTCCACGTACCAAACTTACATTCATCAAATTTCGCAAATTTATTCCTCATTTGAACAAAAGATTAAAAAATAGTGTTCTCTCGCTAAAAGTGAAGAAGTATACAAATATAATAAAAAATATTGTTAATAATTATACAGAAACTGAACTTTTGTTGAAAGATCCAAAACTTATAAACCTTCCTCTCTTTGGAGTCATTATTCCATGATAAGGACAAGTCTGGCAATTAATAAGAATATTATGTTAAACACATTTTCAAAACTAATTCCGTTCTTAAAAAGAAATTCTGATATCTTCAAACCGAAGAAATCTAATATTATTTGTAGAGAAGATATAAACAAGTTTATAAAAGAAGCGTCAAATGAAACATAGTTAATGATCAGAGTATGAATTTGATTTGTTACAATTTTTTCGTTCTCTAATATTATTTTTCCATTAAAGGTAGCTTTAATTTTGGGAGGGACAGGAGCCTATCGAAAGGAAGAGTTATGTATGTTATTAACTTCAGACATAGAAGATGAAGGATCAGTTTTAATTATAAAAATAAGAGAAACAAAAACAAATACTGACAGAAAATGTACACTAATAAATGATGAAGAAAACACATTAAATTTTGTAGAAATTTATAGAAAATATATTATCCTGTGGCCAAAACATATTACTCATCAACGATTTTTTTATGTTACAAAAATAGAACGTGTTCAACGCAACCAGTTGGAAAAAATTCGATTGGCTCATTCCCTTTGAAAATAGCGCGTTTTTACAACTTCTTGAAGCTGATACTTATACTGGCCACTGCTTCCGGCGAACATCAGCAACGTCTAAAGTTGCTGAGAGTTACGTTGAAGACTCGGTTAATAATAAAATTTAAATCGCCAAAAAAGTGTTACTGAATCCTACAAGAGTGGAGGTCAAAGTGATAGTACACAAAATATGATTTCCACGGAGGGTATTAAAACAGAGAATTGTGTCAATTGTAGTATAACATTAAATATTAATAAAATATAATGTATTCGTGCTTAACATAAATTGTTTAATGTTTATTGAACCCGAAAAGCCCTAGGGCCATAAATTGCTCGGGCTATAAACAGTATCATTATAAACGTCAAACAGAGGCAATAAATTGACAATTACACTTGGTTGTGCAAAAATAAATATATCATCACGCCTTTTATTTATAACTCTGCTCTCGCAGATCTCGGTAAGTATGTTGTGCATGAAATACTGTTATCAGCCTTCAAATCGCTGCCTAAAAGATGTTTATGATAATTTTAATATGGTGTAAAGTTTGTTGGCTGCAGGAATCGCACTCGGATTCTTAAATTCACATGCCGATATGCTTTCACTGAGCTATTTACCTCATAAGATAAAAATATATTGCTACCTTAGTTGTATGTTACTATTTTCAGATTTTGAGAGTTTACTATTACAAAGTAGTATGTGTTCAAATTTATGTTCTAAAATATAGAACATAGTTGTATGTATACCCCGTCCAAATTGATATAATCAAATTTTATGCATCTTTGTTATACAGAATGAAGCAATGAAAAACTAAAGTGTATTCTTGGTTTCCGAATTTTACGTGTTTAATATCACCGAGTTCTATGTTACTACATACAACTAAGTTTTATCCGGATAAATATTTGTGTCACTTATACCCTCCAGAAAAAAGTAATACATGCTAAAACAGTATAAAATCTTAAAGATTGTGTCAGTAAATGTAATTTTAAATATAGTTATAACATAACAATTACTGACAAATCAGATGATGTGAACATATAAGAACGTGAAGTTGCAAAAAAAAATAGGTCAAAAATAAGATGTTAAAGTTACTGATTGAAAAAATCCCCTTATAAAAATTGTAGGACTCTCAGAAAAACGAACCAGCGATGAAATTATTCATTGTTTGAAGGCACAAAATAAAGTGATTACTGAAGATTCAATAATCATAGATACACTGAATGTAAGTCACAAATTTCTTCATGTATTAATTGTATGAAAGCAAATTCAAAATATAGGTCTAAATTTAAAAATTGATCTTCAGGCATTAGACAAGTCTTGTGAAGCTTATTTGAGAATTGTGGAGATACAAAAAAGCCAAAGAAAATACGTATAGACATCACAGTGTCATTACAGGTCATCTAAAATCATTTGAGTAAATGCACAAAGTTTTTTAGCGCATAAAGATGAAATTTTTAGCTTTTTAAATAATGAAAACCCTATAATACTCTGTATAACAGAAGCAAGAACTGCAGGTGAAATTGAAGATAGTGAAATTGTAATACAAAATTATCGTGTAGTACGTTGTGACTCGTTATCTCGGCATACTGGAGGTGTCTTAGTATTTGTTAGATTTGATCTAAATTTGAAAGTATGTACAATATCAATGTTGTTAGTGGTTAATATCAATTTAATGTAACTAATAACATAATAAATAGTATCAATAGCAGTACACAATTACATACTAAATGTTATTCAATTGATACATTATGGTTCAATAACAATATTAAAAATGCAATTTGTAGTACAGATTTGGCATATAAAAAATGTATGTATACTAAAGATAAGTGTGATTGGTCTGATTACAAAACTAAGCGCAATATTGCTACTAGTGTTATTTACAGGAAAAGAAATTGTTTCACTACCATAAAATAGACAATTTCAAAAATAACTCCAAACTAATGTGGACTACTTTAAAGTCTTTTTCAAATACGAATGTTAACGATGATATTAAATCTGTAACCTACAATAATGTGAATTACAGCGAAATTAACGATATAGTTGATACATTTAATTTTTTTTTAAATTTATATATCGGACCAACTATTCAGGTCATATGCCGATATGTCCTTTGTTTGGCCGCCACGGGCGGAACCCGAACCCACGACCTTGTGGTCGTGAGTCAAGCCCTCAACCCGCGCGGCCCTCACGCGAGACAAAAGTTTAAGTAAATACTTATTAAACATATACTTCATTTTCAACAGCTTCAACATCTTCCACCTAAGATTAGAATAGAATAGAATAGAATAGAATATTTATTTAGCCATGTTTCATACATACATTTGTTATAATTATGGATCGTCAATAAATTAGAATGAAGTAAATCATAATTAAGTACTATATTGTTGGAGATGTGTCCAGATATTCTTCCACACTATAAAAGCAATGCTGTAATAAATAGGACTTAATCCTGGTTTTAAATTGCTTAATGTTTAATTCTTTTATATGCGAAGGCAGTTTATTGTATAGATGAATATTTATGGAATTTCTCTTAACATTTAAGGATTTATATTTATTACTTCTGAATAGGTCAGCTGTGCGTGTATTATAGTTGTGTACATCTTTATTCTTTGTGTACCGAGTTTTGTCTAAGTGGATTTCAACAACTGTGAGCAGTGTGAATGACATAGCGGACAAGCAAATGGCGAATGAAAACATAAACAAAGTAAATTCAGAAGCAAATGCCATTCCAGCTGATAATAAAGGGAATGAGGAGGCTAAAAGAAGAAAACGCAAAACTAAAAAACCAATATCAATCGTAGGTGACTCTAAAATCATCACCTCCATTAATGTAGTTCCGAAAAAAGCATTCTTATATGTGTCAAGAATGAAACCAGGAACACAAATTCAAGATGTAGTGAATTTTCTAAAAAGTGACTTTCCTGAAGTTAACTGCGAGGAAATACCATCAAAATATCCCCAATATTATACATCCTTTAAGGTTACTGTTGACCTTAATAACTTTGATAAAGCCATGTGCCCCAACAAATGGCCATATGGTGTATATGTCACTCGTATTTTTCGGAAAACTCAACCCAAATCACCGAGGAAGTAACAATAAACGATAAGCATATTAGTAAACCACCAAACACAAATTTGAAAATATCAGAATGTATTCCTGATGCCTGTAAAATTAGTGTGTTTCATTTAAATGTGCAATGTCTTAATAACAAAGTTAATCAGATTTCACTGTTAGCTGATAAATATAATTATGATGTCCTTTGTTTTTCGGAACACTGGTTAAAAGAATCAATTATTAATACCGTCAATATTGCAGGTTATTCTCTTGCCAGCTACCATAGCAGAACAAGCATGGCCAACGGAGGTGTATCCATTTTTGTAAAGAATGTCTTAGACTACAAAATTTTAAATATAGGTAAATATTGTATGGATCTGCATGCTGAATTCTGTGGAATTTCTCTAAACAATCAAACGGCGATTGTAGCTGTGTACCGAGCTTGTCGGGGTGAGTTTGGAATATTTCTGCATCAGTTTGAAGCCTTGTTAACATTCCTATTTAATCAATTTAAAAAGATAATTGTCCTTGGTGATTTCAATGTCGACTTTGCAAATAATTCTTACAACTTGCAGGATTCACAATTGAACATGAATCTAATAATACTATTAATTTCCTTCATGTCTCTCTAATAAGGACCTACAACAACATTTGCCCAAACTGGCACAGAAAACCCACAGTCTCAGCAAGATACCTACATTTTCTTATATGCAGACTTATAAAAAGCACACCTTCGCTCTTTAGTACATCAGATAATACGTCTATCTGTAACGCATTTCTATCGAGCGAATTTACGTTATATACACGATAAATTTTCATCAGGATTGGTTCATACACAAATCCAGAAAGGAAAAGGAACACCTTAAAGAATAATGAAATTAGAGTAGAAGCACAAGAAGCCTCTATTGACGATGAAAAGCGGCCACTCTTATCGATGTTGTCCTTTAATGATGAATTAATTCCTGTATCAACAAATTAATGAATTGTAGCAACATTAAAATTGCCAATATCAACAACTGTAACACTGATACATACTTCATAGCTCTGAAAGATGGAGTTAACAAATTATATAGAAAAAAAACATAGTTTACGAGAAAAAATGTAAAGTATATGATATAACATTACGCCTTTCAAATCCGAAGATTCTGAATTCGAATCACTCTCAAGTTAAAAATATATGAACTAACACATTATGGCTCAGTGAGTCCGGACTCTGGACTATAATTGGGATTTACTTTTTGCTGTGCAGACTTTATAAATAAATAAATAAACAATTTCAGCTATAATTTGTTGATACAACATTGTAATATTTTATACAGAATATTTTATTCTTCAGGAAAAAAATTATAGTAGGTATATTTATCATGAAACTCGTCTTTATTTAACGAAATAAGTAGAATTGGCACTTGATAAACTGACCGAAATCATTTTACCGAATCTGGTCATATTACGGTCAGGTATGACATATTACCGTTTTAAAACTTCGCGCCAAATAAACGTACAATATCTATGTTACAATTTTAAAATAATAATAAAAATTCAAAATATCCTTTTTCATTGTGATTATGACCATAATTATAGATTATTTATTTTGAATTTAATTTTAAATATATAAATTTTTTGTTCAATTATTTAATTTTATTGTATCATTGTTTACAATTACAATTAAGTTGAACATTATTACAGAAAATCTAAATTACCAAACAAATCTTGTGCCTTAAGTAAATACTGCAATGTTTATTTCATTTTTATAAATTAAATATTTTCATACTTTTCTATATGTTTTTGATACGAAAACAATATACATTTAACAATTTCATATATGACCTGTCAACTAATAATCATTTAACCAATTTATAAATTACTTGCAATTATAACATTTTTTTATAAAAATATTTATTATTTGCTTTTTAGCAATTTTTTAAGTGAAATAAACTGCATGTAATTATATTCTTTTTGAACAACAAATAACATTATACTTTAATTGCATAAAAATATAATATCCTTAAAGTTTTGCTAAAATTCATATCGTTTCGCTAATCTTATAGGTACTTTCATTTTTTTTAGTTATATTTTTTTTTCTAAAATTGAACATTAAATCTTTCTAAACTTCTCCTTAAGGTTTGTCATAATAACATATTAAAATTAAAATCAATTTGTACTTTTAGATTTTAGACATAGGTGAAGAATTTGAATATAACTGAATTTGAGAGGAAAATATTATTTTTCTACGATTGCTATGAAAAGTTGACAATTATGCTCTCATTTGTCATCGTAAAGTTGACGTTTTCTGTGGAACAATCGAAAAATATCTTTTTTGCGCGTCTCCGATGGCAACGCGCGAAAAGATATTAAATGAGCGCTTATTTCAATAGTTACCACGGATACAAACAAAACAGAAACTTGTCATATTGACAGTTGACAGAATGAATTTATTTTAAATACGTATACGTTTTTAAATAATTTAAAGATGCAATCATAGAAAAAATGATGTGTGTATCACGAGCGTAAAGTGTCTTTATTCCTCTTGCACTATTGTTATTACCGTGCTCGAGTACCAAAGAATCATTTTACGCTTTTAATACATAAATAACCATTTTCCCACTCGAATTCAACGTTTTCCTGAGGAGAATAGCGAGTGAGACATTCGTACGAAAGTGGTAGAAGCGCTTTCCTTTCGTACAGACACTATTTTTTGCATATTGATCATGAAAATCGTCTTTTTTAAATCATGAAAGAAAGTGTAAAAATTTGCACATTTTACCATTTATCTCAAATAATATTAACTTTACAATGAAATGTGTTGTAACTAATTTGTTGGAGAAAGCGCCTTGTTTCGTAGAAATCGAATAAATTTTAAGGGAAATAAAAATTGTTCCAGTTTCATATTTATGACATTCTAAAAACAATACGCAGTGAAATGTAGAGTATCACCATGGAAATTATTCATCTAGGGGTAGTTTTTAAATAATTGAGACTACTCATGAGATTTCTTTACTAAAATAACTAGATATCGCACCTGTCTTGGTAATAAAGTAAAAAAAGGACCTTTTTAAAATGAAATAAATGATTGTAATTTCTTATTACCAGAATGTCCGTGGTATTAAATAAAAATTAAGTAACATCTACAATGAGATTTCTGCAAGCAATTAAGATGTTCTTTGTTTTTCGGAGATTTGTTCTAATTCTTGTATCCAAGTCATTTTATTCTAATGTTCATCTTGGAGTGGTGTTCAATGGCTGAAGATATTTGGGTGGCCATATCTAGTTCAAATCACCGAAAAATGTTAGTATGCTGTGTTTATATTCCCCCGAAAAGTGATATAGCGACCTATTCAAATCATTTTAACAAGATAAGTGAAATATAGTTGCTGTATTCTAAAAATAACATTTTAATTGTAGGTGATTACAATCTACATAATCTAATATGGGCACCTACCCAAGAAAACTTTTTAAAACCAAGCTGCTCGAGAAGATTCGATAAACATATGGAGCTAATTAATACCATTTCAGTTAGTAACATTCATCAATTCAACAATATACCAAATCATTTAGGATCTTTATTAGTACTGTGTACTTTAAATCTTACTGTGACAAATTGTCAATGTCCTATAAGTAATTTAGACGCTTATCATCCTGCTCTTTAAATTAATTGTTCTCTTTATGATTGTAAACCACTTAGCAGAGTTGATTTTGCTTCTTATAATTTAAAAAAAGTGTGACTTGGAAAATTTACTTCATAAATTATCTGCGATTAATTGGAGTTAAATCACGTCTGCCCACTGACTACAAAAATATATTAATTATATTGAACCTTAATGTTAATCTAATGTAAATCACTGCTGGAATCATTTTAAAAATCAAAAAAATAATAATAGTATGCCAAATTCTATGTACTTTAATGATACTTTCACACATTACACCTGTTTATAAATCTGGTGACAAAAGAAATATTTGTAATTATCAACCAATATCCATACTTCCTGTATTTGGAAAGATCTTTGAGTCTTTAGTCATTGATAAAATTCAATTTGATTTTACTAAAGTTATTATACCGGAACAATCTGGTTTTTGTTCTAAGAAAATCTATTCTCAACAATCTTATTCCATTTACAGAATTTGTCGGTACTTACATGGATAACAGAGTACAAGTTGATGCAGTATACACAGATTTTAGTAAGGCATTTGATCGTGTAAATCATAGTAAGTTGTTGGCAAAGTTAGTCGCTTACGGTGTTCATGGTTCACTCTTGCGTTGGATCGAATCATATATATTAAATCGTTCACAGTTAGTCGTCTGCAATGGTTTTAAATCACGTAAGATTGAAGTCACATTCGGTGTTCCTCAAGGATCTTACCTCAGACCTCTTTTATTTAATATTTATATTAATTCAATTGTTAAATGTTTCAAGCATTGTGAATTTTTACTTTTTGCAGACGAATTAAAATTTTTAAAGCAATTAATTCTTCTACTGATTCTGATCATATGCTAGAAGATCTGAGTCAACTGCAAGAATTTTGTGAAGTAAATGATTTAACTTTAAACATTGATAAATGTCATGTCATTAGCTTTTCTAGAAGCAAAAACATAACAATTCTTCCATATAATATAAATGGGATTAATCTTGCACGCCGAATACCAACTCGAAATTTGGGAGTAGTTCTCGACTCTAAATTGCTATTCAAAAAGGTCGTATAAAATGCTAGGATTCATTTACAGAACAGCTAAATGTTATGAGACAAAAGAATCACTAATTTTACTTTATAATGCTTTATACGTCCTATCGTTGAGTATGCCTCGCAAGTATGGAATCCCATTTATAATAAAAATATTGTACTAATAGAAACAATTCAAAGAAAATTCATAGCGTTGATAAAGTATAAATTTTGTCTCAACAAATTAAACTATGTATCAATATGAAATTAATGTAAATTAAATGCTCTAGAACTACGGATGTCAAATGCAGATATATTATTCTTGTTCAAGATAATAAATAATAAAATTTATAACTACAGTATAATTGATAAACTTAATTCCCATTTACCATCTATTATGTCTAGAACTAAAAACTTATTTTATTATAACATAGGGAAAAACCTTTCAGAATACATATATATATATAAATAAAAGGGGCTTCTGGTTTAATTCTGTATGTATTTAAAAACTCGACGTTTCGGTACTTTATACAAATACCTTCATCAGGACAGAAATAGTAAAAATAAAATAACACATAAATGACAAAAAAATAAACAAATGACATATAAATAAAAATGACAAGTAAAAAGACAAAAATATGAAATTAAAAATTAAAAAATTATAAATTGTGAATCAACGGAAACCAAGCCTTATTTAATTCCAAACCATAACAATTGTGATGAAACCAAAAGCCCCTTTTATTTATTTTTTTTTTTAATAAATCTAATTCAAATTACCACAAAAATTCCCCCTTAAATAGAATAATGTCTACGTACAATAATAACTATCAGCATTTAACTTTAATTGCATATAAATATAATATCCTTAAAGTTTTGCTAAAATTCATATCGTTTCGCTAATCTTATAGGTACTTTCATTTTTTTTAGTTATATTTTTTTTTTTCTAAAATTGAACATTAAATCTTTTTAAACTTCTCCTTAAGGTTTGTCATAATAACATATTAAAATTAAAATCAATTTGTACTTTTAGATTTTAGACATAGGTGAAGAATTTGAATATAACTGAATTTGAGAGGAAAATATTATTTTTCTACGATTGCTATGAAAAGTTGACAATTATGCTCTCATTTGTCATCGTAAAGTTGACGTTTTCTGTGGAACAATCGAAAAATATCTTTTTTGCGCGTCTCCGATGGCAACGCGCGAAAAGATATTAAATGAGCGCTTATTTCAATAGTTACCACGGATACAAACAAAACAGAAACTTGTCATATTGACAGTTGACAGAATGAATTTATTTTAAATACGTATACGTTTTTAAATAATTTAAAGATGCAATCGTAGAAAAAATGATGTGTGTATCACGAGCGTAAAGTGTCTTTATTCCTCTTGCACTATTGTTATTACCGTGCTCGAGTACCAAAGAATCATTTTACGCTTTTAATACATAAATAACCATTTTCCCACTCGAATTCAACGTTTTCCTGAGGAGAATAGCGAGTGGGACATTCGTACGAAAGTGGTAGAAGCGCTTTCCTTTCGTACAGACACTATTTTTTGCATATTGATCATGAAAATCGTCTTTTTTAAATCATGAAAGAAAGTGTAAAAATTTGCACATTTTACCATTTATCTCAAATAATATTAACTTTACAATGAAATGTGTTGTAACTAATTTGTTGGAGAAAGCGTCTTGTTTCGTAGAAATCGAATAAATTTTAAGGGAAATAAAAATTGTTCCAGTTTCATATTTATGACATTCTAAAAACAATACGCAGTGAAATGTAGAGTATCACCATGGAAATTATTCATCTAGGGGTAGTTTTTAAATAATTGAGACTACTCATGAGATTTCTTTACTAAAATAACTAGATATCGCACCTGTCTTGGTAATAAAGTAAAAAAAGGACCTTTTAAAAATGAAATAAATGATTGTAATTTCTTATTACCAGAATGTCCGTGGTATTAAATAAAAATTAAGTAACATCTACAATGAGATTTCTGCAAGCAATTAAGATGTTCTTTGTTTTTCGGAGATTTGTTCTAATTCTTGTATCCAAGTCATTTTATTTTAATGTTCATCTTGGAGTGGTGTTCAATGGCTGAAGATATTTGGGTGGCCATATCTAGTTCAAATCACCGAAAAATGTTAGTATGCTGTGTTTATATTCCCCCGAAAAGTGATATAGCGACCTATTCAAATCATTTTAACAAGATAAGTGAAATATAGTTGCTGTATTCTAAAAATAACATTTTAATTGTAGGTGATTACAATCTACATAATCTAATATGGGCACCTACCCAAGAAAACTTTTTAAAACCAAGCTGCTCGAGAAGATTCGATAAACATATGGAGCTAATTAATACCATTTCAGTTAGTAACATTCATCAATTCAACAATATACCAAATCATTTAGGATCTTTATTAGTACTGTGTACTTTAAATCTTACTGTGACAAATTGTCAATGTCCTATAAGTAATTTAGACGCTTATCATCCTGCTCTTTAAATTAATTGTTCTCTTTATGATTGTAAACCACTTAGCAGAGTTGATTTTGCTTCTTATAATTTAAAAAAAGTGTGACTTGGAAAATTTACTTCATAAATTATCTGCGATTAATTGGAGTTAAATCACGTCTGCCCACTGACTACAAAAATATATTAATTATATTGAACCTTAATGTTAATCTAATGTAAATCACTGCTGGAATCATTTTAAAAATCAAAAAAATAATAATAGTATGCCAAATTCTATGTACTTTAATGATACTTTCACACATTACACCTGTTTATAAATCTGGTGACAAAAGAAATATTTGTAATTATCAACCAATATCCATACTTCCTGTATTTGGAAAGATCTTTGAGTCTTTAGTCATTGATAAAATTCAATTTGATTTTACTAAAGTTATTATACCGGAACAATCTGGTTTTTGTTCTAAGAAAATCTATTCTCAACAATCTTATTCCATTTACAGAATTTGTCGGTACTTACATGGATAACAGAGTACAAGTTGATGCAGTATACACAGATTTTAGTAAGGCATTTGATCGTGTAAATCATAGTAAGTTGTTGGCAAAGTTAGTCGCTTACGGTGTTCATGGTTCACTCTTGCGTTGGATCGAATCATATATATTAAATCGTTCACAGTTAGTCGTCTGCAATGGTTTTAAATCACGTAAGATTGAAGTCACATTCGGTGTTCCTCAAGGATCTTACCTCGGACCTCTTTTATTTAATATTTATATTAATTCAATTGTTAAATGTTTCAAGCATTGTGAATTTTTACTTTTTGCAGACGAATTAAAATTTTTAAAGCAATTAATTCTTCTACTGATTCTGATCATATGCTAGAAGATCTGAGTCAACTGCAAGAATTTTGTGAAGTAAATGATTTAACTTTAAACATTGATAAATGTCATGTCATTAGCTTTTCTAGAAGCAAAAACATAACAATTCTTCCATATAATATAAATGGGATTAATCTTGCACGCCGAATACCAACTCGAAATTTGGGAGTAGTTCTCGACTCTAAATTGCTATTCAAAAAGGTCGTATAAAATGCTAGGATTCATTTACAGAACAGCTAAATGTTATGAGACAAAAGAATCACTAATTTTACTTTATAATGCTTTATACGTCCTATCGTTGAGTATGCCTCGCAAGTATGGAATCCCATTTATAATAAAAATATTGTACTAATAGAAACAATTCAAAGAAAATTCATAGCGTTGATAAAGTATAAATTTTGTCTCAACAAATTAAACTATGTATCAATATGAAATTAATGTAAATTAAATGCTCTAGAACTACGGATGTCAAATGCAGATATATTATTCTTGTTCAAGATAATAAATAATAAAATTTATAACTACAGTATAATTGATAAACTTAATTCCCATTTACCATCTATTATGTCTAGAACTAAAAACTTATTTTATTATAACATAGGGAAAAACCTTTCAGAATACATATATATATATAAATAAAAGGGGCTTCTGGTTTAATTCTGTATGTATTTAAAAACTCGACGTTTCGGTACTTTATACAAATACCTTCATCAGGACAGAAATAGTAAAAATAAAATAACACATAAATGACAAAAAAATAAACAAATGACATATAAATAAAAATGACAAGTAAAAAGACAAAAATATGAAATTAAAAATTAAAAAATTATAAATTGTGAATCAACGGAAACCAAGCCTTATTTAATTCCAAACCATAACAATTGTGATGAAACCAAAAGCCCCTTTTATTTATTTTTTTTTTTAATAAATCTAATTCAAATTACCACAAAAATTCCCCCTTAAATAGAATAATGTCTACGTACAATAATAACTATCAGCATTTAGACATCTTTTCTTTATCTATTGTTCAATTTAAAAATACACTTAGATGTGTATCTACTTAAAATTGTAATTGTAATATATTTTTTCTCATTTTTGTATCTTTGTTCCTCTTCTCTTATTGAACTTATTATTGTAAAACGTGCCTGTTATTGGGTAACTCTGTTGGCTTCCCTAATATCAAAAATTAATAAATAAATTGCCACAGAACCATTTTTGTCATAGGCTGTCGTATCAGCAGCTGCTCATCATGTGGGGCACCGGGGCCTGGTTCGGGCTTTAATTTTTTAGTAATAACACAATCGATAAACTGACTTTCACCAATTTAAAATCAACTCCTAACAAACTAACACTAACAATTTTGAGGGCCGTGATTTGACGGCTGGTAACCGCACTTCACGCGTAAAATATATCACTTACCGAGATCTGCTACGGTCGAGTGCCACACCCAGTAATGGGTAAAAGGCGTGATGATATATTTATTTTATTTATTTATATTATTTAATTTTCCTTACAATGTTTTTAATTCATATTTTAATATCATTTTTCACATAAATTTGATACTGGGTGTTTTGTTTTAGGATATTTGTTTTGGTACATATTTAATTATTCAATAATAGTAAAAAGAATCCGTTTTAAATTAATTTACAACAACCAGACACAATAATAATGCCTCAATAGTGAAATAATGATTATTATCAACAAATTGATTTGTCTTCCAAAGCAGTCTACGAATAAAGATATAATGTCTCCTTTCATACTGTTGTTCATATATATACATATATTGACTCGGATTGTAAATTTGAGGACAATTTTCATCATATTACTTTCACTTACGGCTAGGCACACACATGGGTAAAAGGTGTGATGATATATTTATTTTACTTTTGTGTTAAATTAAATCTTCAAATAAATGTTACAAACTGTCTTCACATATTTTTCTATCCTCAGTGGTATCGAGTCGGCCTGTGGATCTTGAGAACCCTGGTTCGATCCCCACAGCCGACAAACAATTTTCACCAATTTAAAAAATCTACCCCTGTGGCTCCTCCTCCACTAATATCTTTGGAGGCCGTGATTTGACGGCTGGTAACCGCACTTCACGCGAAAAAATATATCACTTACCAAGATCTGCTTAGGCAGAGTGCCACACCCAGTGATGGGTAAAAGGCGTGATGATATATTTATTAATATTTATTTATTTGAATTTCAATGTTTGCTGTTCATAGCTTTCTGAAGTCAAAAAATAATTTTAAAAACTTTAATTTTAAATCATATATGTTTATATCATTGAAAACAGAAAAAAAAATCCCTACTATTATATGAATTAATTTGCAGTAATAAGAAATTTGGAAGTAAGTATAATTTAATTTTCCTTTAAGGGTATAAAATTTTGAGTACTACTGTGAATTCCTCACTAAGACAGTACAATTCAATATGATTTCAAATAAAAAGGTTCTACACAAAAACTAATTACCGACGTGAAGTTAGCCCCGCCCATGAACAAATTAATAATTTTCATGATGTCATTAGTTAGTGCGTCGTTAGTGCTCTTTAGTGCACTAGAAAGCAACGTTAGCCCATTACTTATTAATATATTATAGAATTGTGAAGTGCACTAACGTTGCTTTGTAGTGCACTAAAGAGCACTAACAAAGCACTAACTAATGATGTCATAAATATTATAATTAACCCTGAAATCAGTGTGAAGTTAGCCCCGCCCATAGTTTATTATTTATTTCAAGGTAGCGGTAATAGCACTAACGAAATTATTGATTTCATTAGAAAGCACTAACGATGCACTAATAAAGTGCATTATTACATTTCAAATTAATCTTAATTATAATATGAAGTTGGCCCGGCCCATTACTTATTAATATATTATAGAATTGTGAAGTGCACTAACGTTGCTTTCTAGTGCACTAAAGAGCACTAACGAAGCACTAACTAATGACATCATGAAAATTATTAATTTGTTCATGGGCGGGGCTAACTTCACGCCGGTAAACTAATTCGGCAATTTTCGTATACTTGCTTATATGTATCTAATATTTTTTTCTGAAAAACAAAGACATGGTTCAAGTGGTTCTTTAATGCGACAACTTTTGTCTGATTTAAACAACCAATATTTATATGAGTATATTTTAAAGTGAAACATGATTACGAATATGACACCAGTGTATCAGATCGTTCATTTTAAAATGAAACATACGAAGCAAATATTTTGATTGAACTATTATTTTGAATGATTGTAAGAAATATAAATAAACAATGAGTAAAATGAAAAACTCTCTATTCACTAGGCGGCTGTAACATAACATATTTAAATGATTTAATGTGGATTTCTGGCTTGTATTTGTTTTTATTTAAAGAACGGTCAAAATGACGTCTCTGCCAAGATTTGTGGCCAGTTTCAAGTCTACAAAGATTATAAAAAATATTTTTTAATTTTACAAAACAACTCATGTTTTGTAAAACTCAGGTTGATTGACTACAATTTAAGAGCTGGTATGGTTAACTAACCAGGTTTAGTTTTAGGTTTCTGTAGTTGATTGTAAAGTTCTAGGTAACAGACAAATGCAAAAACAAACATTTATTGAATTGAAGTTACATGTAAAGAATGGAGTTAAATTAATTGTGCCGCTAGAAAAATAGAAGTGAACTACATAATTCTAAGAATTAATTAAGACTGACAAAACAAACAAGTAATTGTAACTAAACGATCAGCTAACATCTAGCGGTACACCGTACATTCCCAATAAGAAGAGAAACTAAATGTAAACAAAGTGTGACAAAATTGAAAATAAACTAGAAGTGTTATTTGGTAAACAAGTGGAAAATATTTTGTATTTATCACTGAAAGTACAAAAATCAAACTTATGTAGCAACTTTCTAGATAGAGTATTTTTATCTTATTAGATTCAGACTGGAATGTAGTTATGAGTTACTGAATAATTTACAATGGCACTATGATTGTTGATGATATTTTTTTAGATGGTATCATGTTGTTTCAATCTCGAACTGACATATCGTCTGTTTCCCCTGTGTATATCGAATTACAATCTTTTCAATCCAAACAAATAGAAGTCAAAAATCAAAATTTAATCCTTTATATTATCTTTCGGCTTATTTAATCCTTCAATAAGATATTTAAGCACATGTAATACCTCCAGATACGTTAAAAAACTGATTTAATAATTCTTTTAATTTCGAATGTTGCCAGTGTATACTTTGGATTAAAAAAAACAATGGTGCCGATCAGGATACCTAGCAGGTCAGCCATTCTATTTATCCACTGTTCGATTTATGTTAAAGTAAAGTAGTTTGAACATTCGCGCCTATTATTTTGTGTAAACAATCACGTAGTAGACAGTGTGCTGTTTAGTGTTGTTACGGCGTTGCTGTTGACAGTCTGTTCTGTTCTGTTGTAAGCTATGTTTAAGTTGTTGTTTTACTTTTGTATTGTGTTTAGAAGTTATCAAAGGAATTTATAAAAATTGCATATTGTATTTAATCCTTAATTAACACCAATACACCACCTAACCTGCATCATATTAACAAATATCAACGTTAACAATTTAAATATATATATATATATATATATATACAGGGTGTTATATTTTAATAGACCCAGCAAATATCTCGCTTATTTATCAACTTAGCAATTTCTTTCATATAACATGATTTATACAGCAACATGAAAGCTAGTTGATGACGGATGTACATTCATGATATCATTTCCGGTTTATTGGTAATTAATATCAACTTTGAAATTTCAAATGGAACACACTATATTTTTTTACAAATTTGAAAAGTGCTTCAAATTTGCTTTACAATCATGTAAAATAATCCATATGTTACATTATTAAAAAGTAAAATGGCGGGCACTTTATTATACACCAAATCGTAAAGAGAATAGTTAGCCATGACTGTGGCTTGAAATAAAACAATTAACTAAAACAATTGTAATTATTATTATTAAACAAAATAATATTTTTTGTCATAATAATAAAGAAAATAAGAATAAGGAACATTTAATAACAATTAAATGATTTTATAACAAATATTCAAATATCTCCCAGCGTCTTCAATACATTTTCTTCCGATATGACCACTTGTTTTTTGTGAAAGATTTTGTTTGTAATGAACCAGTAAACACATTAAACGGATTAAAGAGAAATGATTACTTAGTCTGTTTCAAAACATTGTGCATAATGCATGGAAGAGACTGGGAGCCATTTTGAATATTTGTTATAAAATCATTTAATTGTTATTAAATGTTCCTTATTCTTATTTTCTTTATTATTATGACAAAAAAATATTATTTTGTTTAATAATAATAATTACAATTGTTTTAGTTAATTGTTTTATTTCAAACCACAGTCATGGCTCACTATTCTCTTTACGATTTGGTGTATAATAAAGTGCCCGCCATTTTACTTTTTAATAATGTAACATATGGATTATTTTACATGATTGTAAAGCAAATTTGATACACTTTTCAAATTTGTAAAAAAATATAGTATGTTCCATTTGAAATTTCAAAGTTGATATTAATTACTAATAAACCGGAAATGATATCATGAATGTACATCCGTCATTAACTAGTTTTCATGTTGCTGTATAAATCATGTTATATGAAAGAAATTGCTAAGTTGATAAATAAGCGAGATATTTGCTGGGTCTATTAAAATATAACACCCTGTATATATATATATATATATATATATATATATATATATATATATATATATATATATATATATATATATATATATATATATATATATATATATATATATATATATATATATATATATATATATATATATATATATATATATATATATATATTCTGCATATATTATTTGCATCGTTAATAACAATGAAACAATAAATAATACATAAATAAATGCTCTGGTATATTGCTGTTAATATCGTAATCATAGATATGACAATTCCCATATTTCACGACAAAATAAACTCACGGAATATAAATAAAAATAATAATAATTTCAGAATAAAATAGTAGAGAAAAAAATTATCAGATATATTTTATGCATGAAAGAGGCTCCAAATAAAATCGTCAATTGGGGTTTCCACGATTTTGTTAAAAAAATTATTTTAAAAATCGTATGACGTTTGTGTTTGTAGACACTTTCGTCTGATTGAGATAGTAATAACAACAAAGAACGCTAGCATGCGAATTGATTAAGTTATCAAGATATTCTTCTATTTACGTCGTGTATTTGCCGATCGTTTTTCACTTATAAGTATTTTATATTTCACTGTTATTTTAACATATTTTTAATAGATTTATAACCCAAATTGATGTAATACATATTTTTTTAATATCAGTAGCCTTGGAAACCCGTATTAAACATGAAATTGATATGACAAGTAAAACAAATAATATGACATATTTGTTAATATAAATATTCGACTAATTTCATTTCATTATCCGGAAATCTGCATAGATTCAAATTGACAAATTTACTTTGCGTCTATTTTGTAGAATAAATATATTTTGAAAGTGATTTGAAAGCCAATTTTACTGTTCTATTTCCTATGTAATATAAGGTACATATCTGATATATATATATATATATATATATATATATATATATATATATATATATATATATATATATATATATATATATATATCAGGTTGTTAATTTTATTTATCCACTATTGCTATCTCGAGAACTATAAGACCCACGAGGTCGGCTAAATTAGCAAACAATTTCTATTTTACTATTTTAATGAACATAAAAAAACAGTGGTTCACAAACTGTGGATACCAACTTTGTTATTTTAAATGGAACTATATTTTTTTATTTGCTTGTTCAATAGATAATTTTATTCTGTATTCAGTGGTGTAATATTTGTATACCCTTAGATAACAATTTTTATGAGACAAATGCATGTTTAGATTTATATCAGTTTTATTTTAAAATGGCTGAAATATGTGTACCATGGACGATACAAATGTATGTGACAAACAATTACTTTGGAACAAAGACACAACAAATACTGCTCAAATTGTCCTTCATTATCGTTAATACATATTTGTATTCTTCGAAACAAATTGTCTACTGATCTTCACATCCGGCCATCATTATTATTTAAAACATTTTTTATGCTGTTTTTTAGATGCTGTAAGTCTGGACATATATTATTATAAACATTATCCTTTAAGTAGTAAATCAAATGGATTTAAATCCGGCGAACTGGCAGGCCATGCTATAGGACCGTTAGTACCAATCAACTGATTGCTATTGTTTCGGTCACAGCACTCTAAAATCTGAATCCATATTCAACTTATTTTGTCCATGGCGCCCTTATTTTAGCTATAATGAAATAAATTTAAACATGCAATTTTCTCATAAAAATTGTTATCTAAGGGTATACAAACATATATAACACTGAATTCAGAATAAAATTCTCTATCGAACAAGCAAATAAAAAATATATATAGTTCCATTTAAAATAACAATGGTGGTATCCACAGTTTATGAACTACTGGTTAAAAAAAATATGCTCATTAAAATAGTCTTGTAAAATAGAAATTGTTTGCTAATTTAACCAACCTGGTAAGTCTTATAGTTCTCGAGATAGCAATAGTGGACAACATAAAATGTATACATATATTTCACTCTCCCTGGTTCCTATAAAAGTCACGAGTTGTCACTGTGCGCTATTAATTTGTTCATCCGTAACGTGAACAAAATTAACCTTGAGTATAGCAATTTCTAACTTTGAAATCATTGGATGATATCATTGCAATTTAAATTTATTATTTTACTTTATTTTATTTAACACAAGTAAATATTATTGAAGCAAATTAACAAAATACCAGCATAAATAAAATTTTATCAGAATACAAATTACAAACTAATTTATCTATAACCGAATTATATTAAATGACGAAAATAAAGTACATTTTAAGAATTGGCATTGATTGTTTTGAATTTAATTCTCATAATTAAAACGATGGCTTATCTTTATAAATATATTAATAACTATAAGCGATATCTACTGTACAAAAATTTTAAATTAATAGAATCATAATATATTGAAAATCATGCAACTTGAACGAAAAAGACTTTCGCACTGTACTAGTATAATATTATAAATAAAATTATTAATAAATATATGTGAATCCAAGTACAAAAACAAATTAATAATATACCTATTTTATTTTCTAATTAAAACGCTTTTTATAAGATTAAAAAATAATAATCTGGAATATTTTCATAATATAATGAATGTTTATTAATTGTTTTGTAAAATCAGAAAATATAAATTCAAAACTTATTTATCAATTTATTAAAAGAGTAATGTATATTGAAAAAAATACAAAAGTTTTATATAAATAAACTAGCATTAAAATAAAATTCTTTAATTACCTGTAAATTTAGTCCACAATTATCAAAACTTATCTTTCAACTGATATCGGTGGCACACTGATAGCAAATATTTAGAATTAAAAATACCTTGCCAGTATATAAAATGTATGTTTATGAAGTTGAGTTATCTTTTTAATAAAACTTTGAACGAAGGTGCACCTACGTTATCATGGTCAAAGATAATTCAACCAATAGTCATATCTACTTATGTCAACACATTAAACAAATTTAGTAAAAAAGTATAATTGATTTCGAAATCAAAATATGTAATGCATCATATTCACTTCTTATAATTCATAAATTTCATATTAAATTAATAAATAAGTTACGAGAAAATATTATTAATCTTTTTAAAATTCTAAATTTAATATTAAGTAACTGTAATTTTATTGAAGTGCTTATTGACATGAAAATAGCAAATGTCAAAGTACATGATTCTTATTTAAATATAGAATCACATTATTGTACTATGAACTTTCAAACAAACAACCTTCACTGATATAGGTTAACTATAAATGCAAATAAATATGTCATCAAAAGCAATCAAAACAAAATAATATTATATACATTACCTAAAGATATTAAGGATGGATTATCCATGCTGAACAACTTTTATATCTATTCAAATATCTATATATTTTCTACAAACTAATCTGACAACCACTCACATCAACGGCAATATTATAAATAATGCATTTTATAGAAAACATACCTTAATACCGCAAGTAATTATTCCTATATCTCAAGTAGTCCCCCAGGTTACACGAGTTTATTTTAAACACAAACAAATTTAAACACGGATTTGCTTGTTTTTATATATATATATAAAATAATCTAAAACTCCATTTACACATTCGTCCTCAAACCAGCGTTGTGAATAGATTTGCCGCGACACATAAAAAATTCTGTGGCGCTGTGTCACGTTTAACTTTAGTAGAGTGTAGATGTATGCAAGTAGATACATACATTTTAAAAGACTAAATATAGCTTAAATATTGTTGGCCGAACACTGTAACATAGCGTTCAAACAACGGATCTTGTGGTTTACTAATCTACCTCGCAATTTTAGACAACGTCGACTGAACCTCACTCAAAAGCTGATATCTGTTCTAATTAATAATTAACAACGTTACTTCATGTCTATTTTAAACATAAGGCGAAAGTTATATAATTAATTTTTTTATTAATTCAGTTCAAATAATATAAAAGTTACCATTCTATTTTTTAGATAATAAAATAATTAAATTGATATAAATATAAAATCATTCTTTGATTTAATTTTTAAATCATTCATACAGACAAATTTTGGCAAGTCACTTATTTATTCGACAAACTATTATTTTCAAAGTTTATTTGTAGTACTCGTATCATAATTGAAAACTCGCAACTTAACATCCTAAGTCAAACAATCAACTAAACAAAATATTGTCACTTGTAGTCGGTTTTTAATTGTATAAAGCCAATGACATATTTGCATAGCTTACTTTTGACTATGAAAAACAGAAACTCCGCAATTTTGATCAGTCAGACTGTGAAAACCAACTTTATCGTCATCTCCACTCTATTATTTGACGTATGTACGAACAATAAATTCATGACTATTGTACATTTTTACAATTAAATTTATTTATTTTATACTTTTATAAATAGTTAGTTACCTTGTAGTTTTTATTTATTATTTTTGTAGATTTTTTTATTTACTTTTTTTTGTATGTTTTGTATTTCCTAGTTTATAGTGTTTATATTTCAATAATAGTTAATAAATATTTTATACAACAAAATTTAATAAAAAAAAGGAAACTAATCAAAGTGAACAGATATTTATTTCTAACTGTTAGGAGAACAAACTTTATCTTTCATCTATATTTAACAAAACTTAATCAAAAAATAACACTGAGTATAATTTTTACCATTTGTGCTATGATTTCGACATATTTTAATTTATTCCACCAGTAATTATGAAAAACTTAATTCCAAATGGATAAACTAGATCTCAGTTAAAGATAAATATCTAATAACCGAATTTGCAATATTTTATTTATGACACACAACGAAGATTTTTTAATAGCAAACATAGATCTTCAATTTAAGTGTCAAAATTATTATTATGAAAACGAACAACGTACCGTTGTTCTAAGGCTGGTTTTAAAATATATCATATTCAAGATTACTCTATACATTACTACCATTTCGGCATTCTGTTATTTCTATTTTAATTTCATGCAAGTTTCCTCGTACGAACCTGTCCATATAAAAAAAATACATTTTTGCTACACTTCTTACAAAACTATCAGTTAGCTGTTATTATTTTCTGTGAGTGTTTCACTGCGAAACTTAACGTAGTATTTTTTTCTATTCTAAGTCTTTCGCCGCGTGGTTTTTAATTGCGCGGCAATTTTCAAAAATTAAAAAAAGATACAATAAAAAAAAATTAACATTTTTAGATGTAATACATACCTTTCCTAAAGTTCGTTAGTTTCGAGAAAAGCAGCATTTTTTGCTTTTAACGTGAAGAAATTAATGGCAATATATATACAGGGTGTTGACCGCGACCCCGGAACATAGGACTTTAACATGTAAAATCATACTTTCCTAATTTCCTGCTTCCCTAATTATTTTAGGTAAAAAAGCTTCAAATAAGAGTTGTAAGAGCATAAAATTCTACATCAGAATCACGAAACAGAATTAATTTTACATGCCCTATAACGGCAGAAATCGGGTTAGTCTTGGAAATTAAACAAAAATGTAAACAAAAGATTGACGATTTATCTGTAAGAAGAATATTATTTTTCTTGTTTCATGAGTTTATTGCCAGTAATTCTAATTATTTATTAGTGTTCAAATTATAAAGTTACTTATTAGAAAAAATGGTGGACAATTACGAGTACACAATTAGTGAAAGAAATGAATTTCTTAGGTTGAATTATTATGGTGGTAATAGTTTAAGACAAGTGCGAGATTTATTGGCGGGTTCGTATCCTCACAAGCCAATTCCTTCAATTCACACAATTCGAAGAGTTAATTAATAATCAAATTAAATATGGATCAGTGTTCCATCCATATATATATATATATATATATATATATATATATATATATATATATATATATATATATATATATATAAGGAACAAACTTTTATTTCAGGGTAGAGGACACAGTGAAAATTAATTAATCAGGCAAACATAGTAACATAATAAAATTAAACTATCTAATCAACAAACAGAAAAAAACATATGTTTAAAACTAGAGAAATAGTATAGGTAAATATAATAATTTAAACTGTAACCTATCGTCAATTTAATAAAGACTATTATTATTATTACAGTGAACATAGGAGTAGCTGCTACAAAAGATTTACTTAAAAATCAGCGCTGCAAGTTTTACAATCTTTTTTTTTCAAACGAATTTTATTGAATATGTTTAGAAGTAATTCTGATTAGTGATTGAGCTAATATATTTTTGCTGTTTATTTCGCAAATTTTTTTAATATTTTGCCAAGATATTAATTTTCCATCAATGAATATATCTTGTTTTTGTAAACTATTGCATACATTTTTTATTAAGTGAGGCGCATAAATTAAATTATTCAGTTTTATTTTAGAGATGTTACTCTTAAATTTTAATGAACTATTCTATTATTTAAACCCTCATTGAAAACTATAGCTTTTACATTTTAGCCTACGGAAAAAGTTAATTTTAAACATGAAAATAATAATTATTTTTAATTCATACTTTTCGTGCTGTTGCTGCAAATAAAATATCCTAAAGGCATTTTCCAATTGTCATACGGATCTCGAGTTAAAAATACATGTGGTTTTATTTAAAAAATTTATTTCGTTCTAAATCATTTCGCAAATTTTCGTATTCCCCGATTAAATCCATATTTTCATTGTACTTCTTTTAATAGTAATTTCATCAAACATAATTACACATATTTTATTTCTTTCTGACAATAATTTTATGTTTTGTTCTAACATTTTGTGATATTTTGAGGAAAACCAAGTTTTTAATCTAAATATTTGCAACCATTTACGTTTATCTATCGAAAGACGGAGATTTATAACATTATTCTATATTGTGTTATTCTACTTTTTGTCATTAATTTGTTGTTTATATTTAATTTTGATTTTAAGTTTTTTTTTCTGAGAGTATCCTCTTCAGTTTCTTTTAATTTAGACAGAGTTTTAATATCTGATAAGTACGATATTATGGATTTGTCATATTTTGGAGAGGTATGTTCGATGCAGGGCCGTTCCGACCGAGTAATGCAAGGCGTACGGGGTACACGGGCATCAAGCCAAAGGGGCTGCGATAGTCGCAAGCCCTATATTTATTTTTTTTCCCAAAATTTTAAAGAGAGTTATAAATAACTACTGTTCTACTAACTACTGTCAAAACTAATTTACAACAATAATTCATATAAAATTATTCTGATTATACTATATTTATACTTCATTTAAAGACTAATCTATGTATCTGGTTACTAAGTAAAGGAAATTTCTGAAGATGTAGACGTGTCAGATATTATATCAGAATTCGCTTTTAAAAAAACAATAAAAGCAAAGTCTTTTTAAAACGTTTTATATATTTAGTACTTATCTATGCATTTGTAGTAGTAGTATTAAGTACTTATCTATGTATTTCGTTTGTGTATTTTTTTGTATTACAGTATATGTACTTTATTTTGTTTATATTTTGTTATTTTATGTTTATATCAATAATTATTGTATGTATTAATTTATAATTTTAATAAATAATTTTTTTTTCATTTTCTGTGTCAGTGTTTTGTTTAATATACAAATATTTCAAAAATATTCCAGTTAATCAACAGGATGGGGGAGAGTCTCAAAATTATTCTCGTACACGGGTGGCACATACATACCCTAGGTATGCCATTAGTTCGATGTTAGGTGATAAAACGGTTTCATCTTTGAATACGCGTTTTCGGGAATAGGTTTTCTGAGGACGAATAAGTTCAAATTCTCCTACAGATGATGAGTGTTAATGTATCTTATACGTCTGTGAAAAATTTGAATAGATATATGTAAGTAAGTGTAGAAACTATTGATAAGTTGTATTTTGATAAAAAATTATTCGTAAATTAGTAAAGATCCAAATAAATATTAGTGTAATGAGTAGGCTTAAGGTTTTCTTTATGTATCTTTATTTTATATAATATTTAAGAACGTTTCGAGCTCTACAGACGACTCATCTTCAGCTGTATAAACAAATTAAAAATTAATATAAAGCGAAACAGTGTAAAACAATCATTTATACCTTTAAAACAAAAAGTTTTATAGGTAACAAGTCAAATAATTATAAAATCAAGGTTAAAATAACCAATATGGGTCAAGAAAATGTAAACCTAGACAATTGGAGGCTAAAATTACAACAATAACAAAATTTTGTTCGTTTCAATCGCTATGATACGATTTATTTTATTTAATATTAACAAATTTAGTATGTATTTAAAACATACAACTGTTCATATCGGTACACCCATTTAGTCTTCAAATAAAATTTTGAAAGTTTATTAATAAAAAAAAAACTTGTGCTGTTTATTATAAAGTTTCATCTATGGACCAAGTATTAAGGTTATTAAAATCAAATTTTGAAGAAAATAATTATTCATATTAATGCTAAAATTAAAAGAAAATAATGTAGAAAAAACTATATACTAAAGATATTAAATCAAAATCTGAAACATTATTAAGAATTATTAAAATTGTAAACAGCGAACAATAAAAAATCCATTATAAAATTTCCAACCAGTATATGTTACTTGTATATATTCGTAAAAAAAAATTATTACCCTAGGGCGCATGCTAAAATATCAGCAACAAGAAATGAAATCAACACACTGCATCATGACTCATCGCCTACAGTCAAACTGTTCAAATTGACAACACTGTTCAGAACTGGAAGTAAAAAGATTCAGACTTTTGCCACTAGATGTCCACTTGCAAATTAAGCCACTAATGCTGCCATAATTATGTTAAAGTTCAGAAACTTTGTAGCTATTACAACGCCATGTTATAACAAAAGTGATCATATTTATTACACCTAATAACATTGGATTTTTACCTCTATATATTTTTACTCACTGGCTTGACTAAATTGTCAAATGTCAAGTTCTTGTTACAAAATTTTTTTGACAGCTGGTATAGTGCTACTCACTTTTAAAGATTTGAATTCCCAACTATTTAGTTTTACACATTTATTAATTAAATTCTAATTAAAACGGACCAAATCAAAATTTAGTATCCGTTACTTAAAATGGCTAAGAAAAAATAATAATAGTGATGAACTTAATGCTTTAACAATAAATTTTCAACATTTGGCATCAATTTAGTTAGGTTTAATATAAAATCTCGTCGGTTAGTGATGTACATTCTGTTTCTTTTTGTTAGGAGATTGGCAACCGCGCTGAAACCCCTTTCCACTACATATGAGGATGGAAAAGCAATTAAAAACTTTCTCGCGAAATTCCATAATACGGGATAAATAACAGGTATATCTTTTTGCAGCCAGAGTTGCTGATATCCATCTCTAAACTGTACCTTAAGTTCTTCGTTATTGCTTATTCCGATCAATTATTACGTAATTAAATTAAATTAATGTATAATTGAATAAAATAAAATAGTGCATTATAAAATCCCTACTTCACTTCTAATATTGTAATTGCGAAAATAAGATTGTATACAAGACAGTAGTGTATTGTCGGTCTGTTTATTACGTTTTCACGTAAAAACTAAGCAACAAATCTTTTAATGTATGTGGATTATTGCATTCATTGATTAGATGAGATCTACTATCGTGGGCCCCCATTTACATTTTTTCGCTGACATGGACCCCTTGCAGGTCTTCGTCGACCCCTGGGGGTCGATATATACCAAGGATTCTAAACACTACAGGATGGCTCATCGCCTATGCTCGTGTATACGGCAACGCTCTGTTGTAGTGGGGGGTTACTCTGACGTCACGCGTCTACACCGCTTGGACCATCAATGTATTATGGTAGCTAGATGCAACGCATTATTTTAGATAAACGTCTGTACAACTTATTTGGATTACTAACTATTAACTTTATTTAGTTTATCGTATTAATAACAATAATATACTTAATCTCTATAGTTATTGCACTATTAAATATAATTATACCATTCTACGTACTAATATCGCTAAGTAAGTTATATGATAAAATATATTTTACTTTTTATTTTACTAATTACAAAGTACATAAATGTAGACATGAGTGAACCGAAGAAAAAAAAAAGGAGGAAAAAGTTGTGCTATTTCCACATGCAAAAATTATAGTTCGAAAACCGAAAACATTTCATATCATGTATTTCCAAGAGAAGAAAAGATTCGCCTTGAATGGATTGTCAAATGCAAAAGAAATGATAAATTTAATCCAGGCACAAGCCGAATTTGCTCGGAACACTTTAGACTTGATGATTATCAGAGAGATTTTCGTAATGAGCTGCTTGGTATGTTCTATAATTTAATCTTATTTCATTAAAAAATATTTTGTTACTATTTAAATTTATTAGGTACACGTAAACGGTTGCTCTTAAAACCAGGTTCAGTTCCTTCAGTTTTGCTACCATCAGCTAATTCTGATATTAATACTACCTCAAATTTGGTTAAAAGAGAGCTCATTTGAAGCGATCCTGACAGTTTTTTAATTGTAAATTGACATCAAAACCTTAATCTTACGTTTCACGAAAAAAAAACAAGTTTTAGCGTTTACAGCGCCAGCTGTTGCAAAAAATAAAAAAGTTCCCGGATAAAACCTACATAGTTTTTTATGCTCTTTTCGAATTTGCAATAAAAATAGGGGTTCCATTTAAGATTTCAAAGTCACCCCCGTTATCCACTCCCTGGGGGGTTGGGGGGTGAAATTTGTTATAGCATCGAACGTCCCCCTTCAAACCATCAAACTTTTATTCGGAAAGTTTTTTTGTCTGATGTACTCGTTGACAGAAATTCCCCTGTAAAGATTAAAATGGGACATTCTGTATATACTCCAAGCGTACTGCATACCCGCGTGACGTCAGCAATACGACTCGACGCGCATTGGCTATAGCCCGGATAAGCAATCCTGTAAGCGTCGAGTATCCTTGGATATATACCACTTTCAGTATCACTGAGTTATACCATCGTTTGTATCAGGATATAGATCGAGGAAGAATATTGGATTATTGTAACATTATAATCGAAATAATAACTTTATGTATAACATATTATTTTCTGAAGCAAGATTTACAAATATCGCACAACCGCATAATGCACGTAATCTTGATACTTTTATAAATAACCGTTATGTAAATAATTGGATTGGCAGAAATGATCCAATTAGATGGCGAGCTAGAAAACCTGATCTAACTTGTATGGTTTTTTAATATTTATATACTTAGTATACACAATGCCACCAACAACAATAGAAAATTTAATGAACCTACTAAATCAAGCCATTCGTAGCATTACACCGCAAATGTTACAGAATGTTATGCGAGGAAAAATGATCATAAGTAACATCCATGTTAACTTAGATATTTAAATAAAGAATATAATTAATAAAATTTGGATTTTTCTTGCGTATTTTATAATTTTTAAAATGTACTTATTATACATGATTGATTTCAAAATATTGCGTAGAATCCAAATTTTGAAAAATATACAGGGGTGAGCCTGTTTTTTGTGACACCCGGTATATATATATATATATATATATTTATGTATACAAGGTGTTCCGAGACGGTGAAATAACTCGAAAAATACACATCGAAAAAAAAAACCAAAAAATACGTGTTTCATATTTTTCAAAAACGTATCTTATATCATCAAGCACGATTCCCCAGCGCCACTCCCTGGGGTGAGGTGGGGGGCCACTTTGAAATCTTAAATGGGAATCATGACAATAATTATTTTTCTGATTACAGCGCCAATTCAATCCAATGATAGTATCAGTATCAAATGCCTTACTAGAGTCTAGTGAAACTAAAGCTGTTATATTGCCTTTATCAGAAGCTTGTATAATATTGTTTGTGATATTTGTAAGAGTCGTACAAATACTAAAGCTTTTCTTAAATCCAGACTGGGTAGATGGTAGAAGCATATCGCAGTGACGCAATAAGCGTTCATGCAAAAGTTTTTCAAACACTTCGGAAAAAACAGGAATGATGCTAACAGGTCTTAAATATGAAAAAGGATTTTTATTTTCCAAGCAGAAGGAGTTACGGAATGCATTATACAATAATAAAGTATGTGGACTCAGATAGAGGTAATAAAATGAACACACAAATTGATCATAGTAATAGAGAGTTCATTAACACCTATGGCTTTGCTTTTTACAGAAGTTAAATTTTTGTTTACTTCTATGTTATTACAAAAATCAAGTTGTAAATCGGACGAATTTGGGTGAATCTTCGCTTTTCGATAATAATGCAAAACCTCAGGAGATGCATTGTCTACTATAAACTGAGCTGTAATGAATTTATTTATTTCTTCGGCATTGCGTAAATAATCAGGAATGACAACCTCATTTTTTGAATGTATGTCATATTGACGTAAAGATGACCACGCTGTTTTAGTATTGGCAGATTTTAATTTTAATTCAAATAATGTTTTTTTCCTCTGTGGATAGCACTTTGTAATAATTCCAGTGTGCAGTATTTTTGCTGCATTTATACCGAAGAAGAGCATTGCCATGTAATCGCATCATCTATTTAATGTTAACAATGATTCATAGAGATTTATGTTTTTTTACATGAGATGTTTAGAGGGGCGCATGTTTATCAAAAATATAACAGAAGCAAGTTTAAATAATTAACTTTATTGTCAATATTATCCAGTATGTAAATATGTTCCAATTTTAAATTAGCAAGATCAGATTAAAAGGAATCAAAGTCAATGGAGTGGCTATCTCTGAAGGTGAATAATTTATGAATAGTACGTGGTTTTTCAACATAATTGAAACAGTGATCAGAAATATCCCGAGCACTCGTCCCGTGAGAATTAATAAAATCACAATTAATATCAAGTAATGTAGAACTGGTACCAATTATTCTAGTTAGCTCTTTAATAAATTGTTTTTGTTTTAAGGAAAACATTTTGAATAAGTTATTGAATTTCAGAACCATATTTTTATTTTATTTTAAATACACTACCCAACAGGCGAAGCCTAATGAAAGGGTAGGAATGAAATACAATTTAAAGTAAACAGAATTATTGGTTACAGAACAAATAAAATTACAAAGCTAAAAGTTAACAAAAATATACAATTATAGCGTTAAGTGGCAAGTTAATAGTTTTTTATGAAATTCATTAAACGACAAAAAGAATATATCAACTTCACTAGAATAGAGATTACACAGTTTATTCATTCGAATTAATGGTAAACACCAATAAACATTAGTGTGTGCAGCTGGAATGTAGAAGCTATAGGACGAGCGGGTATTAATTATTGGAGCAAAGAAGTTTAAGGAACTTAACATAGGGGATCATCAATGATACTATGTATTAACTTAAAAACATGTACGATTGTACTAAAATGCCTTCTGAATGATAAAGATTTAAAATTGAAAATGTTTAGCAGAATATCATAAAAGATTTCTTTACCAGAATACGATCTCATATTTGTCTAATTGTAACGTATTAATATTGACGTCACCAATACTTATAATAAAGTCAAAATTAATGATCAGTGAAGAATACAGGGAATACAGGATTGGCCTATACAGGGTGTAACAGCGAAACCAACCACCGCCTATCTTTTCTTTATTATTATAGTTACAAAAAAATCTGATGTGGACACCACATGACTTCCTTGTACGTGTATTAAACTATAGATATTTTTTACATTGCACATATTTGACATTAAATCTTTTATTTTTTATTCTAATTAATAGCAAACTTAATTTTTTTTTAAATCTAAAAATATATAATATTTAAATTTATATATCTCGTTTATGCAAAAAGCTAATTTAAAAATTCTTAATGTGATAGACGCAGAATTTAATTCTCTAAAACTTTTATTTGCAGCATTCATTTCTAAAATTAAAATAATACCATTTTTTTCAAGGAAAACTGTTTGCAGCTTCATGTAATGTGCCACTTCCGGTTAATCTATTTTAACCAAAATCCAGTATGTTATTTCCATTGATATAGTAGTCTTATATACCAAATTTGGAAAGTTTTAAATTATATTTGAATATAGTTTTTCATGAAAATCTATTATAGGCTTCAAGTAAGGTACCACTTCCGGTAGTTGTATAATGACCAAAAAGGGAGGTGCACAACAAGATGTTATAACAGTCCTAAATATAAAGTTTCAATTTTCTACGGCTTACCGTTTTTGAGTTATGCGAGATACATACGTACGTACAGACGGCATGACGAAATTAGTCAAAATGGATTCAGGGAAGGCCAAAATACATATTTCCGTTGAAATTTGAGAACCGAAAATTTTCGCGATTACAATACTTCCTTTACTTCGTACAAGGAAGTAAAAATATTATAAAGAAAAGTTATAGAAAACCAAGGGGGACATCTGCTTAAAGAATAAAATAAATTTTTAAACCAGTGGTTCTCAAGTTACAACACAAAGTTATATTTTTTCAAATGAGATTATACATATTTTGTAAGCCTATTCAATAGAGTATTTTTTTCTGAATTCAACTATGTAATCATTTAATATCCTTACATAACAAAAATATTGAGAAATATCAATTTAAAGTTTCGATAAATTTTATTTAATATGACACAAAACAGTAGGCTATGATCAATAACAAAACAAAAAAGTTCATTGTTATTTAAAATAATTAGTTGTGATTGTTGTTTTTATTGAGAAGATAAATTATGAGTATTGTATTAGGTAATTAAATGTTTATGGTTTATAATCATTATGTTTATTGATTTGTTATTGATCATGGCCTACTGTTTTCTGTCATGTTAAATAAAATTTATCGAAACTTTAAATTGAATTTTCTCAATATTTTTGTTATGTAAGGATATAAAATGATTACATGGTTAAATTAAGAAAAAAATACTCTATTGAATAGCCTTACAAAATATGTATAATCCCATTTGAAAAAATATAATTTTGTATTTTAACTTGAGAACCACTGGTTTAAAAAATAATTTTATTCCTTAAGCAGATGTCCCCCTTGGTCTTCTATAACTTTTATTAATAATATTTTTTTGTAACTATAATAATAAAGAAAATATAAGCGGTGGTTGGTTTCGCTGTTACACCCTGTATATAACAGCAAATGCGAAAGAGTAATTACAGATGTAAGACATGCATTTTAATAATGCAATCCACTGATTTGGAAGCGCTGGTGGTCATATATCTGTCAACGAAAAATATGACGATGCAGCCTGAGGCGGCTGCCAGCGCTGAGACGCTCAGTCTATGTTTCACGGGTGTGACGAACAATTCGGGGTGGAAGTGGATACGTGAAGTGAAGGACTAATACATTCATTGTTACCTGGACACTGTATTGGATTATCAGTAATTAAAGGTGAGTTATCTCACTGTCTTTCTAGGTCTAGATTCAACGTATGTGGAGAACTGCAGTGATTTAACATATGTCTGTTGTTTATTAAATGCCACATTAATTGATGATATATTTTTTTTTTTTTTATTACATCCCTTTAGTTTTACAATCTGTACTAGTACAATAAGTAAAATTTATACAGTCCTATATTAACATGTAGGATTTTGCTCATTAGCAAATACCTTTATTTTACTCTTAACGACTATTTGACAGGTGGGTACACATTTATTCTACTTACTTATCTTATCTTAAAATTAATTATAGCCTAGTAAGATTATGTGCTTAGAACCTGGTGGGTAGATCATATGGCGTTGAGCGTTTGAGTCTTCTGTCATTTATCGGTTGGTTCATAAGGTTGGTAGCTAGTTTGTTTGGGTGCACATTTATTCTTGCACTGTATTTAACACTGTAGGCACTTATTTCTTCTTTTACTGTTGGTATTTGTAGATCTTTTCGAATACTGTTGTTGGTCACATACCAAGGAGCATCTACTAGTATGCGTAGTACTTTGGATTGAAATCGTTCTAGAATTTCTATGTTCGAGTTAGAAGCTGAGCCCCATATTTGTATCCCGTAAGTCCAAATAGGTTTTAATATGCATTTATATATTAAAAGTTTATTGTTTAAAGTTAATTTGGACTTTCTTCCGATTATCCAATACATTTTTGAGAGCATGAGTGCGAGTTGTTTGCGTTTTGCGATGATGTGTTTATGCCATGTTTGTCTTCTTTCTAGGTGCATGCCTAGGTACTTAACTTTTTGTTCTTGTGGCAGTTGGTGGTTATTTAATTGTACTGGGGGGCAGGTCTCTTTTCTGGTGGTGAAGGTAACATGAACCGACTTAGTTTCATTTGCGCGGATTCTCCATTTTTTCATCCACTTTTGAATTTCGTCAAGACTAGTTTGTAGTTTTTGGGATGCTATTGTTGGATCTTTATTTGAGGCCAGTACTGCAGTGTCATCTGCATATGTGGCTGTTACTACATCTTGGTTTGTTGGTAGGTCTGCAGTATACAACGTGTATAGAAGGGGGCCTAGCACACTTCCTTGAGGCACGCCAGATGTTACCGGGTAGAGTTTGGAGTATTCGTCTTGTTGCTTGACTAGGAATTGTCTATTTTGTAGGTATGATTTTATGACTACATAGTATTGATTAGGAATTATGCTTCTTAGTTTGTAGAGTAGCCCAGTGTGCCACACCTTGTCAAAGGCTTGCGTTATGTCAATGAATGCTGCTGAGCAATACTTTTTGTCTTCCAGATCTTGTCTGATCTTGTTTGACACTCTGTGGATTTGTTCGATAGTGCTATGTTGCTGCCTAAACCCGAATTGATGGTCTGGGATAAGATTGTTTTCTTCGAGGATTGGCTTTAGCTTCATTAGAAGTAGTTTTTCGAAAACTTTAGACAATATTGGTAGAAGACTGATAGGCCTATATGACTTTATCTCTTCTGGTGGTTTGCCTAATTTTGGTATAAGTATTATTTGAGCAACCTTCCATTGGTTTGGGACATGGCCTGTGCGGAGAACTGCGTTAATTAATTGTGTTATAAATTTTAATCCATTTTCAGGGAGTTGTTTTAGGATTCTTCCCGTTATTAGGTCATACCCTGGCGCTTTCGTGGGATTAAGGTTATATTTGATTATGTTTTCAATGTCGTAGATTTTGAATTTTTTTGACGGGAGTTCTAGTTGATATGGTGAGTTCAGGTACTGCTGGATATTCTCCTCTTCTTCCGGGTCAATCTCTGAGGGGTATGGTGTAAACACGTTAGCAAGATGTTCTGCAAAAGTGTTTGCTTTTTCTTTGTTACTTTTGGCCCAGTTTCCTTGTGCTGTTCTGATAGGATGATTTGGCTGCTGGGACTGTTTAAGTTTTCTCGTAGCCTTCCAGAGTGAGTATTCCGTAGCTTCTGTTGGTGTTAGGTGTTCCAGGTAGTTTTGAACTCCTTTGTTTTTTTCTTCATTTAACAGTTCCTTTAGCTCTCTTATGGCTTTGTTATATCGTCTTTTATTATCTGCGGTTCTTCTGTTTTGCCATTGTCTCCTTAATTTCCTTTTTTCGGCTATTTTTTGTTTTATGATTATTGGGCAACTTTTTATTTCTTCTTTTATGTTTTGAGTTGGTGTTGAGTTCCAGGCCGCTTGTTGAATGATATGGTTGAAATGTTCTACTGCTTCGTCAATATCATTTTCTGATTTTAGTGGTATTTTTAGTTCTAGGTTGGTCTCGACAAGCCTTTTGAATTCATCCCAGTCAGTGCCTTTGTTGGTTAGTGTTGGTGGTTTAGTCTTTTCAAGTACCTCAGTGCTTAATGTGATTAGGACGGGAGAGTGGTCCGAGGACAGGTCCAGGCAAGATTCAGCTTTAATGATGTTATGTGGTATTGCTTTAGTTACACAGAAGTCTATGACATCTGGGATTTTATTGCTGTCGGTTGGCCAATAGGTTGGCTGCCCTGTGGATAGTGCTTTCAGGTTGTTGTTATCCATAGCTTTTTTTAGTTCTCTGCCTTTTGTAGTTATTATTCGTGATCCCCATAGGGTGTTCTTCGCATTGTAGTCTCCTCCTGCAATGAAGCGACTGCCTAGTGTTTTAAAGAATTGTTTGAATTGTTCCTTTTTTACAGCGTGCCTGGGTGGGCAGTAGACTGCTGATATTATTAGTGGGCCATTCCAGTCATCCACTGCTACGCTAGTGGCCTGCAGGAATTCCTTGTCGTGTTTGCAGACTTCGTGATGCTTGATTTTATTTTTTATTATTATCGCGGTTCCTCCATGCGCTGTGCCATCCGGGTGTTTGGTGTCATATACTGTGTAGTTTGGAACTCGCATGTAGCTTCGATTTGTGTAATGTGATTCTGAAATTAACATGATGTCTATGTCGTGGTGTTTTATAAAAGCTTTTACTTCTTCGGCATGTTGTGTTAGTCCATTGGCATTCCAGATTGCTAATTTGAGTTTTCCTGCCATTAATTCTTTTTATTAAGTAGCACGGTTAGTAGATTTAACATAGTCCCTATTTGTTCCATGAGATTTTTCATCATCTTTTTTATTTCTTGCATGTCACTAGTCTGTTGTGTTGGATTTGTGTTTTGGGTTTGGGTTACATAGTTTGTGTCCTGTACTCTTTGAATATTTTCGTTGGTTATCTGGGAGTATAATATTCCAGGTTGAGATTTTTGGTAGATCTTTGGCTCAGTTTCTAAGTATGGTTGCTTCTGTCTTAATGGTGGGTATTTATTTTTTTGTATGTTTTTATAGATTATACATCCCTTGTAATTGGCAGGATGGTTGCCTTCGCATAGTACACATTTCACTTCCTTTGTCCGTTGTTTATTTGGGCATTGTGCAGTTATATGGTCTCCTGTGCACTTAACGCACCTTGGTCGCATATGGCAGAAGTTTTTTGTATGACCATACCGTTGGCATCGGATGCACTGCGGTATTTCTCTTCTCGGTCTTGGTGGTTCAACTTTAATTTTGTAGTGCTGTAGGAATTCTATGTTGTATATTTCCTTGTTGTTGTTTGCAGGTTTTAATTCTACGTAGAACATGTTTAGCGGTTCCTTTGTTCTGTACTGTTTTATGTTCCATACATTGATTACCACGTGTCCTTTTTTTTGTATCTCTGTTTTAATGTCTTCTGTGTTAACAGAATAGTGCATGTTTTTTAGTACTGCCTTAAAATTCCTCTCTTGTTTTAGCTTATATGTGTGGAATTGCGTTTGTTTTTGTTCTAATGCTTTTGTTACTGTTTTAAATGTCTCTGGATTTTTTGTCTGGATTTTGACAGTGTTATTTTCTAGGGCTTGTACTTCGTATTGGTCTGCTGCTAGAGTTTGTAATAGTTCTGTTAGTGGAGCTATGTTGCCTACCCCGGCTACATAAATTGGCGGTGGTTTGGGATTTTTTGTTTGTTTAGTAACTTGTGTATCTGCTTCCTGATTGTCAAGTGACGAAAAGCGATTTTCAGTAGTTATAGATGTTTCGTTTAGCCAATAATCTTTGTTCATGACTTGTTTCACTCTTCTTAGTAATATTGGGCTGGAGTTTACTCTCTTCCTCTGATTATTTACTATCTGCCATTCTACAACTGGCTGTGGAGATTGATTTTGTTGTTCGTGGTGGTCTTCTTGTGCCCGTATATTTACTATCGGAGTTAAAGGATAGTCATTCTGTAGATAGGAATTTGTTCTTATTGGTGTTGTGAGCATTGGGGTTGCTATTGGTTGACATATTGATGAGGTTGTTAGGGTGTTTAAAGTTGTAGTTGATGTAGTTGTGGTAACTCTGTATGTCGAGGTGGTTACTAGGGACGTTCCTCCGCTTGTTTCTGGCATTTTTAGTATCTTATTTTGTTCTGTAGATCAACTGTATTCACTTAGTTTAGTTTCCAGTTAGTCAATTTTTGTTATATCACTATTTTGTTATCAATTAGTCGCACTTGCACAGCACTGTTCACGTAACACGTCCGTTCACTTTGCCTGTTAGTACACGACTGATGATATATTGATTGGAGATTTGTACTGACTTGATACGTGTCTGTTATTTATTGAATGACATGTAATTTGATGATATAATGAGTGCATTATGTTTATGTTTTGGTGTGGTATTTGTTTGGGGATATATGTGACTGATCAGATGTTATATTCTATCTTATTGAGAACTGCAATGATCTATGATCAGATGTTATATTCTATCTTATTGAGAATTGCAATGATTTATGATCAGATGTTATATTCTATTTTATTGAGAACTGCAATGATTTAACATATATCTATTGTTTATTAAATGCCACATTAATTGATGATATATTGATTGGAGATATGTACTGACTTGATACGTGTCTGATGTTTATTGAATGACACGTAAATTGATGATATAATGAGTACATTATGTTTATGTTTTGGTGTGGTATTTGTTTGGGGATATATGTGTTTGATCAAATGTTACATTATATATTATTATGTGCTATTCTGTGTATTCACACTTTGCCTTCCTTAAGAACTCAGTACTGAAGTCCCTCCGCCAGGTTGCGGCATTTAAGAGCATACTACAATTGCTAATCAGGTGGTGGTGACATACAGGGCCGTATTGAGGGCTCTCCGCGCTGGGTCTGCGAACCCAGCTGCGCATCCGTCAATGGCTACATAATGACCACAGAGTGAAATTTACCTGTGTCTGTAATTGGAGTCCCTCCTCTTTTGTGTTTAGAGGTCTTCAGCGCATACGACAGTACTGATCCTTGATCAGGTTGGGAAGGACCTGCTACTATCGGGTCTAAATACCCGCCACGATCGGGTCTAAATACCCGCACCGATGAGGTCTGGGACCTCGTGTGGATTGGATCCACACGGATGTCTGGGACATCCACGGCCGCATCAATCGGGTCTAAATACCTGCAACGATCGGGTCTAAATACCCGCACCGATGAGGTCTGGGACCTCGTGTGGATTGGATCCACACGGATGTCTGGGACATCCTAATTCGTACCTGTAACCTTAATCCTATAGCACTACCTAAAATGTAAATCTCAGTGACCGCTGATTGAGACTGGAATGACATGTTATATTTTGTCATGCAGGTGTGACCGGTACGAGGTGGTCCAGTTGCGGAACCATTCAACGGGACCGTGTGACCGATGACGTCATGAACACCACCCGTTTGCTCATATATATTATCCTGAACTCTGTATGTAAAATGTATATTATATTCCCGTTAATACATGCAATGAGTTAACAAAGTTTGAAATCAATTTTATATTACATTTTCCTTGTTACCAAGTCTGTTAGTATGCCTTTTATCTCAGAAGTGGGATCTGAATCTATCTTCAGATCTAGAATAAACATTTTACATACAGTTCATATGTTTGTGTTTATATTAACATTCTTTTCAGTCAAACTGCACTAGGAGCACGTGCAAGTGCCGTGCTCTCCTCGATGGACGACTAATGGCTGTCATTAATTTTTTCTATTCAGACCTTTTTTGTGTGTTTGTTTATGTTTAGGCTAGCCCTGCGTGTATGAAACCATAATATCATAAATATGCCTTAATCTGAAACAATAATATCATACGTAGATTTATGCAGTACATGTAACACTATGACAGAGTCTACATTAAAATAATTAAATTTAGTATGTGATGAAACTAAATTAAAAATTATTAAAGGATACAGATTCGATACAGTAACAACATTAGGTGAAACCGAAGCAGAACTAAAAATTGACGAAGTTACGGCCACTGTTACATTTTATGTCGTACCAGATAGCGTACAAGATATTTCCGTAATTGTTGGACAACCGTTTATTGAACGACACGGTGTTATATTAATTAAAGACGATAAATCGTTGCGGCTCATGCATCATGATAATATTAACACTGATAATATAATTCAAAATAAAATTACTTTATGGCCACGGGAAAGCACTGTCGTACCGGCTAATTACGAGTACGTAGAACATATCGCAGTCTATTCTAAAAATGACAATTACATCGGAGACATATATATCGAAAACAGTATTAGATTAATTCAAGGATATGAGTATTGCGTTTCAAGATGTGTAACAACGATAAAGCCCGATATAGACGGAATGATCGCTGTCGCTAATCTCTCTAATAATGATCTGGTTATAAAAACAAATAATCCAATTGCTCGCGGACTTCACTGCGCTGCGGAACCCGAAAGTAATTTTCAACTTATGAAAATCAATATTAAAGATCTAAAACCATTCCAAAATCACGAAGTAAATTCCGGAACTCTCACTAAGACGCAACAATCAGCTTTGTTAAAATTATTAAATCAATACCGAGATTGTTTTGCACAAAATTTAGAAGAAATAGGGGGTACAAAAACTACCGAAGTAGAAATTAATTTAGACGATAATAAACCGATAACATATCGTCCTTATCGTATGTCATATCACGAACGTGAAAAAGTTAAAGAAATGATTCAAGATTTGTTGGATAATAAAATAATACAAGAATCAAATTCGCCTTATTCCTCGCCTGTTTTACTAGTTAAAAAGAAATCCGGTGAAATGCGACTATGTATCGATTACCGAAAATTGAATAATATTACAATTAAAGATAGATATCCTTTGCCAATAATCGATGATCAGCTCGATCAACTGCGGGATTGTAAATATTTTACGACACTTGATTTAACATCTGGATACTATCAAATCCCCGTAACTGAAGAATCTGAATCAAAAACTTACTTTGTGACACCGGATGAACAGTACGAATTCAATAGATTACCATTCGGATTAACAAATGCGCCCAGTATTTTTCAAAGAATGATGGATAAAGTTTTAGGACCGCTTAAAAATAAAATTGCAATGGCTTACATAGATGACATTTTAATTCCAACAACGAGCATTGAAGAAGGTATGCAAAATTTAGAAATAATTCTACAAGTATTACGTAAAGAAGGGTTAACGTTAAAACTATGTAAATGTACATTTTTTGCTACAAAAATAAATTACTTAGGATTTGAAATTAGTCAAGATGGTGTGCGACCCGGAGAGGTTAAAGTTCGAGACTTTCCTACTCCTGAAAATGTTCATCAAGTGCGTCAATTTATCGGATTAACTAATTATTTTCGGCAATTTGTAAATAAATATGCTGAAACTGCACAACCTCTTACAAAATTGTTGAAGAAATCTGAAAAATGGAATTGAACAAAATCACAACAAACAACTTTTGAGAAATTAAAAGAAAATGTTATTAATCGACCCATTTTAGCCATTGATAACCCATTTGGTGAGACAGAAGTATGTACAGACGCAAGTAAATTAGGTATTGCTGGAATCTTGCTTCAAAAACAAGATAATAATCGTTTACAACCCGTTGCTTATTATAGTCGTCAGACAAATAAATACGAAATTAATTTTCATTCCTACGAATTAGAAACATTAGCCGTTGTTGATAGTTCTAAACAAAATTTCGCGTTATTTAATTGGCATAAATTTTAAAGTAGTGACTCGTAATGCTTTAAAAAACTGCATGTTCAAAGCGAGATTTGATACCTAGAATTGCTCGATGGTGGCTAGATCTACAGGTATATACGTTTACCGTTGAATATAGGCCAGGTGTACGCATGAGTCACGTGGATGCTTTGAGTCGCAATGCGGAAACAACAGAACAGGAACCGGAAGAATTTCAATTATTTAAAATCGAAATAGCCGACTGGATACTATTGGCACAAATAACTGATGAAAAGATTAGTGAAATTCATAATATATTAATAAAACCACCAACAACTGATTATGAAAAAAGTATTTATGAGAATTACGCGCTACGTAGCGGCCGAGTTTTCAGAATTACACCGAGGGGTACACAGTGGGTAGTACCGAAAGGAATGCGTTCACAAATTGTACGAACAGCACACGATGAAATGGGACATTTTTCAATAGAGAAAACACTTAAAAAGCTTTGTGAAACATATTGGTTCCCGAAAATGAAAACTTACGCCGAGAAATAAATTTCATGTTGTATGCAATGTATTTATATATATTTATAACAAAAAACAAGCTGGAAAGAAAGAAGGATTTCTGAATCCTATTGAGAAGATTCTTACCCCATTTCATACTGTACATATAGACCATTTAGGTCCATTTGAAAAATCGCTACGCGGATATACACACTTAATAATAATTTACCAAATTTATGTTTGCAAAACCAGTAAAATCAACTAAAACAAAACCAGTCATCAGTTATTTGGACGAGATCATAGAAATATACGGAATACCTACGAGAATAATTAGCGACAGAGGGACAGCAGTCCGAAACAAGATCAGAAGAAAATAATTTAAAAAAAAAGGATGATAATAATAATAAAATAATAATAATGATAAATATAGGTAATAATATTAATTAAGATACTAATAATAAATAAACAAAAAAAAAAATAATCATCCTCGAGGACGAGGAAAGGTCAGAATTGGCCGAATGTAAGACATGCATTTTAATAATGCAATCCACTGATTTGGAAGCGCTGGTGGTCATATATCTGTCAACGAAAAATATGACGATGCAGCCTGAGGCGGCTGCCAGCGCTGAGACGCTCAGTCTATGTTTCACGGGTGTGACGAACAATTCGGGGTGGAAGTGAATACGTGAAGTGAAGGACTAATACATTCATTGTTACCTGGACACTGTATTGGATTATCAGTAATTAAAGGTGAGTTATCTCACTGTCTTTCTAGGTCTAGATTCAACGTATGTGGAGAACTGCAGTGATTTAACATATGTCTGTTGTTTATTAAATGCCACATTAATTGATGATATATTGATTGGAGATTTGTACTGACTTGATACGTGTCTGTTATTTATTGAATGACATGTAATTTGATGATATAATGAGTGCATTATGTTTATGTTTTGGTGTGGTATTTGTTTGGGGATATATGTGACTGATCAGATGTTATATTCTATCTTATTGAGAACTGCAATGATCTATGATCAGATGTTATATTCTATCTTATTGAGAATTGCAATGATTTATGATCAGATGTTATATTCTATTTTATTGAGAACTGCAATGATTTAACATATATCTATTGTTTATTAAATGCCACATTAATTGATGATATATTGATTGGAGATATGTACTGACTTGATACGTGTCTGATGTTTATTGAATGACACGTAAATTGATGATATAATGAGTACATTATGTTTATGTTTTGGTGTGGTATTTGTTTGGGGATATATGTGTTTGATCAAATGTTACATTATATATTATTATGTGCTATTCTGTGTATTCACACTTTGCCTTCCTTAAGAACTCAGTACTGAAGTCCCTCCGCCAGGTTGCGGCATTTAAGAGCATACTACAATTGCTAATCAGGTGGTGGTGACATACAGGGCCGTATTGAGGGCTCTCCGCGCTGGGTCTGCGAACCCAGCTGCGCATCCGTCAATGGCTACATAATGACCACAGAGTGAAATTTACCTGTGTCTGTAATTGGAGTCCCTCCTCTTTTGTGTTTAGAGGTCTTCAGCGCATACGACAGTACTGATCCTTGATCAGGTTGGGAAGGACCTGCTACTATCGGGTCTAAATACCCGCCACGATCGGGTCTAAATACCCGCACCGATGAGGTCTGGGACCTCGTGTGGATTGGATCCACACGGATGTCTGGGACATCCACGGCCGCATCAATCGGGTCTAAATACCTGCAACGATCGGGTCTAAATACCCGCACCGATGAGGTCTGGGACCTCGTGTGGATTGGATCCACACGGATGTCTGGGACATCCTAATTCGTACCTGTAACCTTAATCCTATAGCACTACCTAAAATGTAAATCTCAGTGACCGCTGATTGAGACTGGAATGACATGTTATATTTTGTCATGCAGGTGTGACCGGTACGAGGTGGTCCAGTTGCGGAACCATTCAACGGGACCGTGTGACCGATGACGTCATGAACACCACCCGTTTGCTCATATACACTGTAAAAAAACCATGTAATTTTACAATGATAATTCTGTATAAATTACAATGATTGACATGTATTCATATAAAATTATGTGAAAATACAAAATTTATACAAAATTATGTAAAATATCTTAAATTTATCCTATATTTTGTAATATTACAATTTTGTTACAAAATGCCAAGTTATTTATTTCTTTCTGTAATTGCACAACTAAAATAAAGTAAAGTTTGCAAAAATAATGAAAAATATACTAGTTAATGTACACCGCATTGTAATATTACAATTTTTGAGCATATTTTGTACTTTTACATTAAAATTATTTCCAGTGTAATTTTTTTAATGTATATTTCATAAATTATAAGATATATAATACTCCGTTTTTAATATTACTAAAATCATAATAAAATTACATTAATTTTATTATGCAATATGTACTATTAAACAAAAATGTAAAATTGAGCATGTACACTTTTCATATTATTTTAGTAATTCTACAAGTAACTTGTAATATTCAGCTTTAACTCTTTATTACATTTATTATGTAATTCGCTTAATTTTTGCAACTATAATTTGGAATATTACTAGCAGCTTGTAAAATCGACCAGGCACACTTTCCATATTAGCATAGTAATTCTACAAATTACATGTAATATTCGGTTTTTATCTATTTATTACATTATTTTTTAAGTAAGTGTGATTTTACCAATTTTAATTTGAAATATTACTAGCTAGTAAAACAGTACAGGTACATACTTCATATTAGTTTAGTACTGCTGCTACTATCATGTAATAAATACACAATCTTTAACTTTGTATACATTAATTTTGAAATAAATGTGATTTTACCAATTATAATTTGGAATATTACCAGCAGGTTGTAAAACCGACCAGTCACACTGTCCATATTAATATAGTAATCAATAATTATTTCAATTTTTTTTTAAATGTTATTCAAGTGTTGCATTTGTGGAATAAATTTCGAAAATATAAATAAATACAATGCTCATCAATATTTTCATAGAAATACATCCAGAAGTAGATTTCAATGTTTGTATGAACACTGTAACCAAAAATTTTATAAATATTGTAACTTTAAAATGCATGTATATAGAAAACATAAAAATGCAGTAAGTTTCGAACACTATCACTGTCAAGTAGAAAACTGTAATTTTCAAATTACTCAATTAAATATTATGTCTCACATTCGTATTCATTTAAACAATAAGATTGGAATTAAGTGCCCTATACAAAATTGTAAGTATCCAGATACAAAATTTAATAATATTAATCGTTATAAAACTCATTTTTATCGTCATCATTTTAACTCAGTTAAGTCTGTTGCAAGTAATACAGAAACATACAAAGACGAAGGTCCTAGCAAAGTAAACCACGCTTATGAAACTGAAAATAAAATAAATTTGGTTGAAAATTTTGAATCAAACAATATAGTCGTCAGTGTAAATAAACAAATTGATAACCAATATATTAATAATTTAGCTACTTTATATTTAACACTTCAAACAAAACATTTTTTATGTGAATCAGTTTTACAAACTATTATAGATGGAATATCGGATTTAAATGATTTATCTAATTTAAAACGAAATGAATTCATTCAGTCCGAAAATATTTTACAAAAATTAGAACAAACTGATCTCTTTAAAAAAGCTCACAACAATTTAAATGGTTGTCTTCGTTCTTCATATATAAGAAAACAAAATTTTAAATTAAATTTCATATATGTTAATCCTGTATGTGTGACACTCGGTAGAAATAATAAACATGTTGTATGCAAATACTTTTATGTTCCCATTTTGGATACTTTAAGATGTTTATTGAGTAACGAATTTATTTACGAAGAATATAAAAATAATGTAAATGCAAAAGAAATCATAAATAATTGTTATGAAAAAATTAGTGATGGGTCAGTATTTAAAAAAAATATATTATATACAAATAATAATAATGCGCTACAAATAATTCTATACCAAGATGCTTTCGAGACATGTAACCCATTAGGTTCTTCTAAAAAAATACATAAAATGATATATATATATATATATATATGACCCTGGGAAATCTATCTTCAAATTTTAGATCGCAAGTTGATAATATACAATTAGTGGCATTATGTAACGAAAATCATGTATCTTATTTTGGATTTGGAGCCATTTTTCAAATAATATTAAACGATATAAAAATATTAGAGACCCAAGGAATAAAAATTGGAACGGAAACAATTTTTGGTTCTCTTCTTGTAATGTTAGGTGATAATCTTGAATCCCATCAAATTGGTGGATTTGTAGAAAATTTTAGTTCAAGTCAATATTTCTGCAGATTCTGCCATATAACAAGAGGCAACTTAAATGATAGTAATATAAACGTACATTCATTACGAACTATTGAAACTTACAACAAAGATATTACGAATCTGCAAAATAATTTAGAAACCCATGGAATAAAAAAAAAGTCGTGTTTAAATGAGTTACATTGTTTTCATGTATGCAATCCCGGATTGCCACCTTGTATTGCGCATGACATTTTTGAAGGATTTTTTTCATTTGACTTGATGTATATTATACACAGATTAGTGGATACAGGTTATTTTACCTACAATTTACTAAATGCAAGGTTACAGAATATTCGTTTCCAGGATAATTTGTGTCGAGAAAAAATACCTATTATTAAAAGATGTAAGAAAATTAGTGGAAGTGCAAGTGAAAATATGACGTTATTACATGTATTTCCCTTTGCTATTCAGGATCAAATATCTGAATATTCTGATCCGGCATGGCAGATGTTTGTAATTTTAAAGAAATTGTGTTGCATAATATTAGCAGTGAGAGTTTCTGTAAGTCAAATAGCGAAATTACGTTTTTTAATTCATGAATATATAGAATACTGTAAAAATCTCTTTCCAAAAATTAAATTGAGACCAAAACATCATTATCTAATGCATTATCCAGATTTAATGCTTAAATTTGGCCCTCTACGCCATCTTTGGACTTTGCGTTTCGAAAGCAAACATAAATATTTCAAAAATATAATTAAACACTGCCAAAATTATAAAAATATTGCATTTACATTATCAGAAAAGCACTAACTTCTTCAAGCATTAATGTTATCTCAAGGAACATATTTATGTAACAAAATTATTGCTGACAAAGCAACAGAATATGTGGCCAAAAATTATTCACAAAATTTGTCTTCAACGATTGATTGTTATTGTACATTTAAAAATCCATTTTTTATAAGTTACATTGCGGAAATTAGAGGAACGCATTACAAAAAGGATATGTTTGTATCATATACAAAAACTGATACTGGTACATATATTTTGTGTCGTATTCAGTTTATAATAATTGATAATAACTATATAAATGCTTACTTTGTAGGTCAAAAGTACGAAGTTGTATTAAACAGTGATACAGGACTTTTTGAAATTTGTTGCAATGATGAAATTGATAAATCATATATATGTATTAATTTTAATCAATTAAATAGTTATGAACCAGTATTACAACTAAGAAGTAAAGATGCAGAGTTTTTTGCATTTAAGCAAGAACCCTATGAAAATATATAAAATAAAAGTACGTTTAATTATTTAGTTGCTATTCTAAAATATCTTCAAACTGTTAAGTTTATTTTGTGCCCTTTTCATAAAAGAAATATCAGTGATAAATAATAATTTTATTAATTGTATTAAGTGAAAGTGAACATACGCAGTTTTTATATTATCCTAGTAACATGTAATATTCAATTTTAATCTTTTTATTACATTCATTTTTAACTGAGTGTGATTTTACGTATGTAATATGGAATATTACTATTACCTTGTGAAACTGAGCATGCGCAGTTCTCACATTACGCGAAATTTTAGTACGAGCATGTCACTTCTCGCCGTTAAGACACAGTCACGCAGTTCAGTACCGATGCTGATTGTTTTGATTTGATTCAAATTGTTACATCTATTTATATGCATTAGCAAATTCCATTTCCTTCAAGTGTACATTTCATTGACAGGACATCTCTCGCGTAAGTTTAATTTAATTTAAATTTAATTTTCTAATTGTGCAATAATTTTACTATGAACATGCAATAGTCAATGTTTAACTTTTTATTACATTAATTTTAAAAGGAATGTGATTTTACCAATTGTAATATTTCATATTATGAACTATGAGCAACTTGTGAAACTAAACATGCGCAATTCTCAGACTGCGCGATATTACAGGTCAGATGTTGTTTGAAGTTAAGCAGCGGTTTGTTGAACCGTTTCAAATATCGTAGCATAATATTTAAATTTGCAAATTTTCTCTCCTTCAATTAGTTTGAATTTTACTGTTTCATATGTAAGTTTAATCAAAATAAATAAAAATATATTTTTATGACCTGCATCTCAACAACTTTTCATTCAATATTAACTTCACAGTTTTGAGATTTTTTTTATCCAGGCCATTATTGCTATCTTGTCATCTGTACCTAAGTCGCAGTTAAATTAGACAAAACTTGCTATATTAGTACATATATGCATGCGGACAGGTAGAGAAATATTTTATAAATAAATATTATAGGTTCCAAAGTTCTCTATTAAATATTTTTAGAAACACTTACTTTGAATAACAAAAATGTATAATCGAAATGGCCTACTAATTTGTCCAATTTAACCGAAGTCGTAGGAACTCTGCGTTTTTGAGATTCCAATAGTGGCCCCAATAAAAATAAAACATGTGTCATTTATCAGAAAATTTATTTTAGTATCAATATGTGTAACAAACTATTATTCCGCATATGGGACAAAACTAGGACAAAAAAATGTATAGTTGTATTAGAAGAAAATACAGACGATCTATATGAAAATTTGATATTAAAAGGTAGGTACAATATGTAGTTTTTTGAAAAGTAATTAGGATTTAATAATGTACATTATGTTGCAGCATCAACAAAACTAGAAATTGACGGCAGCATTATAGTATTAGAGTCAGATGGTTCGGTAGTAGATGACAATGAAGTTTTACGTTGCGTTGCTAATGAAACTTTAGTCCTCTTACCGAAATCAGAAAGTTCATCTACTAATACAGCGCCGTCTTTTCTATCAGATGATGACTTAGCCTCCTTCATGAATGGGAGTATAAGTCCTTCATATTCAAAGTCGGATCTATCTAGAGAAAATTCTCCTGGTACAAATATTAACGAAAATACATGGCTCAGTTTAGAACTGCCCTTCGAATCGTTAGGACAGGATACTCTAAATGATTGTATTAAAGGAAACAGGAATGTCCATGCATCTATTAGCGAAGTAATACACTTGGTCGTCAATAAGATGAGGGATATCAAAACCTACTTACCATCAAGTGCAGTCAAAATTATTGCAAAAAGAATATGTTTATATTACCTCTAGGTAATATAAACATATATTTGTATAAATAAATATTATAAGTAATAACCAATGTTTCATTTGTTTTAGGAAGGGACATCTAAAGAAGATATGAAGAGTACATTTCTTGCGCCATCAATACTACATGTACAAGGTTGGTTTGAATTTTTAGAAAATAAAATACATTCAATTAGTTTTTGTAGAATGTCAAATTTCAAGATTCTTTGAAATTCCTGATATATTTTATTCAAAATTCAATCAGTATCTAAATCTACTTTTATTAAAACTAACATTAACATTTTTTTATTAGGTATAGAAAATATATATTACGGAAGCATAGAAGGACAAGTAATTGAAGGAGAAGAAATGAATTTAAAAAATGCATTACAAATCGCATTTGCATCGTACTATATTTTTAACATGGAATATCCCAAGGAATTTTGTTGCACCTTAGAATTTTTACAACGATATGTACTAAAAATTCATCCTGATACAGGTAGCAAAGGGAAAAAAGGTTCGTTAAGTAAAGTCCTTTCTTACATGAATAAATTTAAAAAAATAACTTGAAAATAGTAATGTAAAAGATGAAATTATGTTTCTTTGTTTATTTTTGCGTTTTCATAATAGTAATATCTCTCATTATATTATCATATGACTGGCATTACAGGTCATAACGAAAAACAGAGGCGCCCTGTTTAGAGTTATGGGTTTGGCAGGCATATGACATTATGATGCACTTTTCTTAAGAAAGCTTTTGAAATATTTTTATTGTTTACAATTTTATATATCGAATCAATGTGTAATAAACAGAAAGTTATTTTTTTTTAATTTGTTGTACAATAAATAGAAATAATTTTTTTTATATTTTGTAAAGTACACATACGTGTTGACAGTTGTAGTTATTGTACGTCAATAATCTAGTGAAATACAAAAAAATATCTGTCAAGTAAATAAAAAGAATGCAATGAATTGAAAATAGTTGATATTTTGAAAACTATAATTTTGGATGCGCTCTTTCTCGTATGCTTCTCAAATAAATTTGCTTGTATTATTACTTCGTGACTGTATTGCCGGCCATGGAAAAATAATAGTAACATATGTGATTTACAAAGTTCAATTTATATACTTAAGCATTACAAATTTTACATGACTGATTTGTCTTTAAATATATACTGTACAAAAAATATAATATATTGTTAGTATAAGTTATAAAATATAGTTATTCTTCGCTATTGAGTTGATGGAATGTGTGGTGAAACATATTTAAATAAGAATGATTAAAATATTTAATCTGGTGCAGTACCAAGACAATAAAAATATATTTGCCAAATAAATGAAAATTAATGCATCAAATAGATATAAAAAATATTATTTTTGATGCGTTCTTTTTCGTATACTTCACAAATAAATTTACTTGTTATTTTACTTCATGACTGAACTATAGGCCTTTGTAAAATAATAGCAACATTTGTGATTTATAAAGTACAATTTATATATTTAAACATTACAAATCTACTTAAAATATTCATAAATTACATGACTGATTTGTCTCTAAATACATACTGTACAACAAATGTTAGATTAAGTTACAAAATATAGTTTTTGTTCTCTATTAAATTGATGGAAAGTGTGGTGAAACTAAAATAAGTACGATTAAATAATTGGTAATATAGTTTCACAATATTTATTATATTTTCGACACTTACGCCATTTTCGGTATAACTTCATTGCGTATAAAATACGGATTTGTAGATAAAAAAAAACTAGAATGAACTATATTAACTGTGCAAAGTTCAAAATATTTGTTTTCAGAATAATTTGTGTCGTGATAAAATAGTTATGTACCTTTTGTTATTGAATATAAAATATATGGTACTAAATGGCAGATATTTTTATTTAAAAAAAATTTAATTGTTTCATGTTATTAAGTGAAATTTTTTTTAGTCTAATTGTGAAATTACTTATTTTATATTAGACACATACACTTAAGATTCCGTAAGTGTCGAAACGTGTCGGAGATACAATAAATATTATAAAACTGTATTACCTATATGCCTATAACACAACATATCCTTGGTATCTCATTTTGTAAGACTGATGTAATTAATTGTTTACTAACGTTTATAATTTACTACTGTTCTATGTATGAAAAAAAAAATAAAAGTATTTCCATACATAATAATCCTGTAACTTTTATTTGATTTATAACCTATCTTTTCAGTGAGAAAAAAAACCTACAAGAATAAGGTAATAAAAATTACACTTTGAAGTAAAAACTACAATTTCACAATAGTAAAATTACATACAGTTCTGTAAATTTTCATGTTACCTTGTAAATATTTACATTTGATGGTGTAGATTTTACAATTATATAATAGTAAAAATTACAATATTGTGCTAACATTTACATACTAACCTTGTAAAGAATTACATTTATAAGTAAAGATTACAATTACAGAATAGTAAAAATTACATATTAGTACTGCAAATTTCCATATTATTTTGTAAGTATTTACCTTTGATAGTGAATAATTTACAATTATGTTATAGTAAAAAATACAATCATGTATTGTAAATTATTACATTTGGAGGTTAATTCTACAATAACACAATAGTAAAAATTACATATTACTACTGTCAATGTACTATCTATTTAGTAAATTTTCACATGTGACAGTGAAGATTTTACGAATATGTAACAGTAACAATTACAATCTTTTATTGTAAATATAAATACATATCTTGTAAATTTACATACTTACCTTGTAAATACTTACATTTGAAACTGAAGATTTTCAATTATATTGTAGTAAAAATTATGAACCAATATTGTAAACTTACATACTTACGTGGTAAGTCATTATATTTTAATGGGAAATTATACAATGCTGATCTTAAAATTTACATACCGGTGATCTAAATATTTACCAATCTAAATGACAAATTTTACATAAAATAAATATTACACGTAACATTACAGTTGCATTGAAAGTTTACAAAATGAATGTAAAAATACATTTCTATGTATATTTACTACGATTATCATTGGTAACATAGTTGCCAATGATAATCATTGTAAAATTACACGAAATTTTTTTACAGTGTATATTATCCTGAACTCTGTATGTAAAATGTATATTATATTCCCGTTAATACATGCAATGAGTTAACAAGGTTTGAAATCAATTTTATATTACATTTTCCTTGTTACCAAGTCTGTTAGTATGCCTTTTACAGATTTTAATACTAATCCATAGATGTTCTAGCGAGTCCACACTTGCTGAAATGTAAATTTGATTGCTGCATGTCTGTAAATTTGCTGACGGATTTTAATTGTTTTGTTTAAAAACAATACCCGACTTAGCTAATTTAGGTTTATTTTTAAAAACAAACTGTCGCTATGCCGCACAAATTTCATAATGATGGCACGGGGTTTGTTGGTGCAGGGTTTTCCTACACGATGAGAGCGGTGAAATTAGGGGTACACCAAAATTGTCTTTGCAAATTGACAAAACGATGTTATCGATGTTCTCATTTACAGACACGGAAACGACAGAGATACGAATATTATTGGGCCTAGAGTATTGCTCGAGCGCATAAATCCTATCATTTGTGGTAACAATTACATTACGCATAGTAGTGTTTTCGCTCTACAGTGATACAATGCGTTCGGTCCATTTGTCAAGAATACCCACAAATTTCACCTTCATCATAGTGACAAGGAGACTTGCCAATTTATTCATGAAGTCCTCAGATGTTATGATTGCATGGACTATGTCTGAGTTGATGCTGGGTAGAACTGGTGAAGTAATTTTCTGCCTCGTACTAGGCATTTTGACAAAAAAGATATAACTTCGGCGAGTGACAAGTGAATAGAGCCGGAGCACAACACGCACGGCTATACTGTACAATTGCACATATATCATTTTAAGGTGGCGTTTCGATAGTCTACGAAAGAGCTTTTGAAGAACTTTTACAGTTTAAAAAGAAACTATATACTTCTTATTATTAAGTAATATACCAAAAGATAGCTAAAAATTTGCTGATTGTTTTCATATAATTGAATTCACTCTAACTTTGTTGGGAAAAAATATGTGAGCCAAAACATAAAATGATGCAAAAATGTGTTATTTAAAATGCTAATATTTTAAATTTGAAGCCCTTATTTACTCCAAACTTTTCATGAAAACCTAGCGAATTGCTTATAGTTTGATTATATGCAAGTGTGAACTAAATCCTTTGTTTATATTTTCTTAAAACTGTGAAGTTTTGAAGAATTCAGACGATTTGCTTTGATTTATCACACGAAATAGTTCAACGCTTTTGTTTTGCTGATGGTAATCTAAAATAAACAAAGAAGGCTTTATACGTCGTTACATTAGTTAGAACGATATAGTGTGAATCTTATTCCATATCATTTGTACTAAGCATCAGTGTTGCCAGACCTAGGGAAAATGGTCTAGATCTAGGGATATTAAGGTTCATCTAGGGAGAAAGGGAATTTAATAAAAAATTATATAAATCTTGGGTGTTTTCAAAAATTATTTACAATAAATATAAAAGTAAAAAGTTTGTAAGTTTGTATTGTTACTACAATAATGCTCCCTAATTTAACCGAATTTAATAATTTAGATGTTCAGGAATTTTATAATTAAAATTGGGGGACAATTATTTTACATGTCCTCTTTTGTCTAATTTAATATTAAATTTATGTACTTTACCACACTCTTGTGCAACTGTTGAACGTATATTCACAAATTAATTTAAATTTAACAAAAATTATTGTTGTTTCGTATGTTTTGTTATGGTATTAGTCCATAGAAGAGAGTGTAGTTTTGCTGTAGCTATTCGTCCTTTATTTATTTTATTTCTGATGTCTGTGTCGTCTCTTCCATCCGAAGTAAGTTTTACTCCTAGGTAACTATAGCTGTTTCTTTTATCCATCCATTTTCTATGGGTAAATCGCGTATTTCGAAAAAGGTGTATTTTCATATTTTACAGTAAATTATATAATACAAGAAAATTGTTTATCTTGTGAAAATAATCTCTCTAAAATTTTAAACATTATAATTTCAACAACCTCAAATATATTGCTTAATAAATATACTACAGCTAGAGATTATAAAATGTCAAATTCTAAATATATTAAAAAACGGAAATACAAATATTATTGTAAAAAGTTTAAATGATTATAAACACGGCTAACAAAATGTTATTATTCGTAAATATGTAAGTAAGGTAATAGTTATTTACGATATAAGTATCGTAATATTATATTACAAAACGGGATGGGAAAACCCATTAAGTTTCGTATTAATACATTACGATACGAATACATACATTTATTAAAGAAGCAAATAATGATCAATTTATAATGATGAAGATAAACACACCACTAAATTCATAAAATTCATTTAAAAATAATTATTCATTCTGTAGGTATCTATAATTGTTGGTGTTTTCGGTGCTTGTCGGAGAGAAGAATTAATGAAATTAAGATTGTGTGACATTTAAGATAAACAATTGATATTTCAACGATATTTAAGTAAATTTTGTGATTTTATACCTACTTATGTTTATAATAATGTGTTTGTAACAGTTGTGTAACAATAAATATAATATAAACAGTACTACGCTCAATATTCATTTATTCGAAACCTAGGCATTATTATAAATGATACCTAACATATATCGCTTCATAACTGCACGCAACTTGATAGTTGATAGTTTACGTAGACCGTGTGACGTCATTACAAGCGTTAATGTCAAATATTGGTAAGGAGGCTATGGCTCTATTTATTTGACTCACAGTACATATGTACGCGATGCCGCGCTTTGCAAAGTACGGGTGGCGCCGACAGAGAGCATACAGCGGATGTAATCATAAGCTTCGTTTCGAAACCACACCTTAAGATAGCATAAAAGAAATGTGTTTTCTATATATGGAAGTCATTAACAACTGTTAAAAAATTATATAAATTAGAATCATGTACAATTTCACAATATAATAATTTTATGCCGGACAAGTTTGCAAAACACTGTTTTCTCATGTTAAATTCTATAGTGCACACTATATTAAATACAAAAAAAATATATTATTTGTAACATTTTTTGTACACACTCAAATTTATACATGTAGGTATACATACATTGTACACAGGGCATTAGTTTTTCAGACTATCTAATGACTTTAGAAAAATATGAAATACGACATGATGAAATAAAATTAAGAGGAAAGGGTTCTTTTTTGCTGAAATGGATAGCCCTAAATATTTTTTTTTTAGAACAACAATTGTCGACAGTAACATTTTCAATAAGGCACGCAAACCCTTCAAAAAACCTTTCATTTGATACCAAACGCGATAGATTTTGAAGCACTTTCCCTAAAATAGTAGATAATAAAAATAAAAGCCTGCATGCGAGCGCTTCGAAAGATCTTTTATTTCATACCAAATATGATAGGTTGTAAAAAACCTTCACTAAAATAATTGTCGATTTTCACCAAAATTCGTCACTTTATTCCTTAATTCCTCGTCACTAAAAATAGGATGCTCAAATGATTATAAATATATTTACCTTTTTACAGTATATGTATATTACCGTGGACAAAATTTTCCTCATTTTACTTTATATAAGGACAAATTTTATTTCGTTTTACTTACAAAAACTTTTATCAATTTCATGTTAGGGGTTACAGCACTGTAACATCCGGATAAAAAGCATTTACAACTTTTTTTTTTGATACAAGGACGGGTTGTAACAAAATACCATTGAAATATGTTATTAGGCGTATATTAAAGAATATCAAAAAAAACAAATTTCATTAATAAATATTTCAAAATGGTGGCGAAGAAGCTATTCTCCCAAGTCATGTTGAATTTAATTTGGAACAAAATAAAAAATATCCTCTTAATATACATGGAATTATAGCTAGTGGAACATGTACGGGATCTAAAAAAATATTAAATATTGTGTGATTGGCGAGTACTTGAAGTTAAACCACAATTTTCGACCAAAAAGAGAATCAATCATTTGTTGAAACCAAATGTTAAAATCAACGTATCGAAAATTCCATACCTAGTTCATTTAATAGTATTTTATATACCAAGTGGCTAAACAGTTTAGTCACGAGTTATATACATTATTTTTTGTATCAGTACATTCTTAAGTTGAACAGATTTAAAATAAATTTTGAAAGAAAATCGTCATTTTAATCAAAATAAAGATCATAGTTCACTAACTCTGTTTTGTTTTGGTTTGATTGTTTGATTTGTTTTATTTTGCAAAAGTCATCTTGCAATTTTAATCTGATAAAAATGAACGAAAATCACTTTATTAGCAGTGATGGAGAAGTAATATGTGGTATTCCGCCGGAAATTAAAGAAAAAGCGAAAGCCGCAAGTTTGGAGTTATTGCCGGCTAAATCTAGAAAAATGAATGAAGTGGAATATGATCTTTTCATGACATGGTGTAAGAAAAACCAAATAACTAGCGTTAGTGATGAATAATTAGATGTTTTGTTTGAACGTCATTTTCAATTATCTTTACCGACCTGTTAATCCAAACTATGTTTGTCTTTGGATCCAGAAGTCGATAACCTTTGGTTACATCACAGTAGCCAATAAGTACACCTTGTACAGCTTTGTCATCCCATTTCTGACGTTTTTCCTTCGGAATCAGCGAATAACTAATAGACCCAAATACTCTGATGTGACTAATATCAGGTTTATGTCCAAAAAAATGTTCAAATGGTGTCTTTTCGATAGCACGACTTGGAAGACGGTTCTGTAGATATGCTGCTGTGGCCACAGCTTCACCCCAGAATCTTCTATGGAGAGCTGCATCTAGCAACATACACTTTGCCATTTCGTTGAGTGACCGATTCTTTCGTTCTGCCACACCATTCTGCTGCGGTGTGTAAGGTACTGTGAGCTGATGTTCAATACCTTCTTTAGCAAAGAACTCTTTCAACTCGTTGTTTACATACTCACTCCCATTATCTGTACGAAAAGCTTTCGGTTTTCGACCAAATCTAGTTGTCATTATGGCCACATATTCTTTGATGACCACCGACACTTGATCTTTTGATTTGATCAAGCGTACCACTGTGAAACGTGAATGATCATCAATTAAAGTTAACGTAAATCTGTTACCACTGGGTGTTGATATTGACATTGACCCGCAGAGGTCAGTGTGAATCAGGTCCAAAGGTTTGACTGCTCGACTGGTACTTTTCGGGAAGGGAAGCTGTGTAAATTTTACTTTCATGCAAGAATTACATTCAATCTGTTCATCATTTGTTTCTAATTTAATACCCGTTGCAAGAAACTCTGCACACATTTTCTTGATTGCAGCTGGATTACGGTGGCCGAGACGACGATGCCACTGCTGTAGGCTGGTAGTGGCATTAACTAAATGAACTGACTCTTTCGATGGTGAAGTAAGTAGCCTGTATAAACTACCATCTGCAACACTTTGTGCTGCCAAACGCATCTTTGGTAGTTTTTGATATATTTTGCAGACACCATCTTCAAAAATAACTCTGAATCCATTCTTGTCCATTTTGTTGACGGATAAAAGACCACCGTCAAGCGTCGGCACATAGAGAACATCTTTAATATAAATGTCCTGTATTTTATTCCCAGGGAGTAAACAATGTAGCCAACCATTTCCGACACCCTCGGATTTTACTTCAGTATTATCTGCAAGAAATACATTAGATTCTGCGACAGTAAAAGATGTAAAAAATAACTTATCTTTTGTCATATGACTGGATGCGCCCGAGTCAATATGCCATTGTCCGGTGTCAGTCAAATGATTAAGATATCTTGCAGCAAAAGACATATGATGCGTGACAATATTATTTTCATCTTTCTGTTCATTTGTATTATTTACTGCCCTTGCCGTTTGTTTCTTCTCTGATTGATGTTTTAAATCCGGACAATTCGGTTTGATATGTCCCTTGCGATGACAGTTGTAACATTCGCGAGTTTCTGTATACTTATTCTTTATTCTATGGCCCTTGCTAGGATTTCTTGCACGACGACGATTGTAGCCACTCTGAGTTGATGATGTGATTTGGAGAGCAACCTCAGTGTTGTATTTGACGTCACTCTCTACTCGACGTTGATACTCATCCAACATTTTTCCAGTGACGTAGTCTATAGTTAGGTCAGACTCATCTCGACCCTCCAGAGCTGTTACAAGTCCTGAATACGACTCTGGTAAACTACACAGTAAAACTGCCACCATTTCACCATCGCTAAAATCTGTACCAGAACCACGCAGCAAATTTACAATTTCCAGCATGGAATCAATATGGTTTTGCATTGTTCCAGACGTAAATCTGATATTATACAATTTGCGACGCAAATATAATCGACTGCCAAACGTTGATCGTTCAAATCGTTTTTGGAGTGCCATCCACATCTCATAAGCAGTTTCACATTGTGCAATGTGTATTAACTGTTGGCCTCAACTGCTAAAGTGATAAGAGCAATAGCTTTGTTGTTGGCTTTTGTCCAAATTGAAACGTTTCTATCTAAATTCTTGGATTGAGTCACAGTATCCGACAAATCATCTCGAATAAAAATAGCTCGCATTTTTAATTTCCAATACATGTAATTTCCTCCATTCAGCTTTGCAATTACGCTTTCATTCTTAATAGTCGACATTTTGAATTGGTGCACAATCAAACAAAATTACTATTATAATAAATTACCACGCGCAGTGGAAGCGTGCTGGACCCATAACCTGATGAATAATTATATTTCGTATTGAAAATTATTTTATTTTTATTTTTCGTTAATACAATTCAGATTGATATATGTTTTCATAAAACAAAACTTGTAACTAATTACATAATAAAACATATTTTTGACATCATACAACTCTGATAATATATATATATATATATATATATATATATATATATATATATATATATATATATATATATATATATATATATATATTTATAAATTGTAGTCGTAGATAGCGTCGATCTCCAACAGTTAGTGCTAATAATACTTAAAATATCAGCACCAGTATCAGCTAAAAGGGAAGCAGAAGATCTTCTGAATGCATGGCCTGTATAACATTCAGGTGTAGGGAGCTGAAGATATTTTGCGATTATACTAGGTATTATTGAAAATTGATTGATACCCACACGATGTACACTTCATTTTTCTTTATGGTATTGAATAAAAAAGTTGTCATGACTTGTGTGAGCAGGACGAAGAGAAGCATATTTGTCATAAATTTCCAGGGGATTAATTCCTTTGATTGGCAATTCCATAACTGTGAAAATCCTTTCAATACAAAAAAACATCAAAACCACAAGTTTATATACAAAACTCAGCATCAACATCAAAAGAACGTATAGTTCCTGTATTAAATATTAATAATATTCATAACAGCTCTATTCAAATACATTTTAGTTAATCTTGTTCAGTTTGTAATTAAATTTTAATTAAACTTGATTCATTCTGGTGATTTTTTTATTTCATAGTTTTTTTTTATTTTATAGTTATTTTTACTTCCTTGTACGAAGTAAAGGAAGTATTGTAATCGCGAAAATTTTCGGTTCTCAGATTTCAACGGAAATAGGTGTTTTGGCCCTCCCTGAATCCATTTTGACTAATTTCGTCATGCCGTCTGTACGTACGTATGTACGTACGTACGTATTTCGCATAACTCAAAAACGGTAAACCGTAGAAAATTGAAACTTTATATTTAGGACTGTTATAACATCTAGTTGTGCACCTCCCTTTTTGGTCATTATACAACTACCGGAAGTGGTACTTTACTTGAAGCCTATAATAGATTTTCATGAAAAACTATATTCAAATATAATTTAAAACTTTCCAAATTTGGTATATAAGACTACTATATCAATGGAAATAACATAATAGATTTTGGTTAAAATAGACTAACCGGAAGTGGCACATTACATGAAGCTGCTAACAGTTTTCCTTGAAAAAAATGATATTATTTAAATTTTATAAATAAATGATGCAAATAAAAGTTTTAGAGAATTAAATTCTGCGTCTAGCACATTAAGAATTATTAAATTAGCCTTTTGTATACGCGAGATATCTAAATTTAAAAATTATATATTTATTTTTAAAAAAAATTAAGTTTGCTATGAATTAGAACAAAAAATAAGAAAAAAATAAAAAATTAAATGTCAATGTCATTGCATTAGCAACATTTAGTTGTGCACCTTTCGTTGTATTCATTGAATAATTAAAGGATGGGAAAGAAACAATCAAACAGGCAAAAGAAGGGTAGAATGAAGAAATACATTTCTGAAAAACGACAAGCAGATGAATAAAAAGCTAGAAAATTTTAACAACAAAAAGAGAATAAAAATTCTTAGAGAGAAAGATGAATATAAAGAGGGAGAAAATGTTAAGACGAAGGAAAGAATAAAAAAAATTAAGAGAAGTTGCACGAAGTAAAGGAAGTATTGTAATCGCGAAAATTTTCGGTTCTCAGATTTCAGCGGAAATACGCATTTTGGCCATCCCTGAATCCATTTTGACTAATTTCGTCGTGCCGTCTGTACGTACGTAATGTATCTCGCATAACTCAAAAACGGTAAGCCGTAGAAAGTTAAAATTTTATAATTATGACTGTTATAACATCTAGTTGTGCACCTCCTTTTTTGGTCATTATATAACTTCCGGAAAGTAAAGTACCATACTTGGAGCCTATAATATATTGAAAAACTATATCAAAATATAATCCAAAACTTTCCAAATTTGGTATATAAGACTACCATATCAATGGAAATAACATAATAGATTTTGGTTAAAATAGACTAACCGGAAGTGGCACATTACATGAAGCTGCTAACAGATTTCCTTGAAAAAAATGGTATTATTTTAATTTTAGAAATGTATGCTGCAAATAAAAGTTTTAGAGAATTAAATTCTGCGTCTAGCACATTAAGAATTTTTAAATTAGCTTTTTGCATAAACGAGATATCTAAAGTTAAATATTATATATTTTTGGATTTAAAAAAAAATTAAGTTTGCTATGGATTAGAACAAAAAATAAAAGATTTAATGTCAAATATGTGCAATTAAAAAATATCTATAGTTTAATACGTGTACAAGGAAGTCATGTGGTGTCCACATCAGATATTTTTATTACACACTTTTAAATAATGACACGTATTAGACACTGAAAAGTGTCAAATAATGACAACTTAAGAATGTAGTGATACAAAAAAATATTATTTTAACGATATGGTTAAAATTTCAAATGAAAATATTAAAAACTATTGCAGTTATGTTGCATACCGTATTGAAAAATCGTGTTTCGAGAAAAACGAGTTAAAGTTTTGAAATGAGTTATAAACATGAATAATGGGAAATAATTACTGTTTAATTTTTTTACCATTAATCTGCAATCCCAGGACCATAAAACTGCCCTTCTATGTTCAAATGCTCCTCCTCAATTTCTTTCCTCAACGATTTAATGCTAGAGCGCATCTTTTTTGCCTCACCTGTCAAAGACAGCTCGGCGTTCCTGATGAGCTTAGCATTGGTTCCGATGCAAAAATTATATGATTGGACGTCGATATCTAGCTGCAGAACATTCATAATTCTTAAAATACTAGTAAGGCCATCGTTAAAATTGCCGTTGTTATTGTATTTGAGAAGTTACAAATCAATAGGCATTATTCTGTACCTACCGAGCAGGTATTTACTCAACGCAGGTAGTCGCAGGAGAGATGTTCTACACGTTTGTGGAAGACCGCAAACAAATTTTCACACATAAGACTTTTTTCCTCGTATTCTAGGAGGTTCCAAGTATCTTTTAGGACAAAAAAAACATTGGTTTATTGAAAATTTTACAGTAGCGTAACTCCTTAAATAAACATGAAATATTTCAAAACTTAGGTCTTATCTGAATTGATAATAAATTTAAATAACTATCAAAAATTTCTATTTTGACTTCAACTTTAACTCTAAAAATTTATAATATTACCCCTACTATTAACTCCCACTCAAAGTATAAAAATTATAAACACTTTTTACTTATACTATAAGTGTGGTTCTAAAACTTATTGAAGTGAAAACGTAAATTATACTTATAAATCTATTTGTAACAACTAACAGTGTTATTGCAGCACCTTTTAAAAATTATTAATTAATTATTATTAGTAGTAAGTCAAGTCATTTTTGTTTCATAAAACATTAAGTCGAAGTCGGAATATGTATATATCAAATTAATATTCAGCTCCATAAAATAAGTCTAAACCGATATTCAATCATATCAGACGATAATTATAAAAAATTTGGATTTTTGGGCGTCATATTGGAACTTAAGATCAATTTTGAAGTAGCTCAATATCTTCGAAATGATTCTTAGAATATGCCTAGTTATTATGACGAAATTTATACTTTTATATAAAACTGCACAAAGCACAGTTCATTGAAAATTCTGAGCTATGTCTGCTGGACTAGAAATGTTGATCGCAATACGAAGCAATATAGAAGTATGTATAGTGTTTCCTTAGAAGTTAGAAAATGAATCAAAACTCCAAGTAGTGACGATCTAGTGATATTATATGAAACCAGTAATTAAGTAATGTCTCTTACTTAAACAATAAAACGTGTGTCAATATTTCAACCATCATTTTTCCAGAAACTTTTCTCGGTTTGCTGTAAGTGGTCAAGTTTACTACACTGTTAGGACCAAGAGAAACCCATACTCACACGATAATAAATTGTTATTTAACAAATTCCTAGGCGAATGTTTCACTTTAAATATCTCAATTTTGACTCAATCGTATCCTAAGACTACAGGTCATTTTTTGCATATAGGTTCTTCTGATGTTAAATCACACAGATTTGAAAATTTGCAATTCTTTGACTTCTTTGCAAAGAAAAAGTACCTAATGATTCTCCTAATCAAAAGGATAATAAAATTTCCCAAAATATAATACTGTAATTTACCGTAGCAAATAATCAAAACACAATTATTATTTTTTTATAATTTATTATTTTTATATATTTTGGTACACATAATAAGTAAGAATAATATGAACAACATTGTAGATATATTAAAATCACTATTCATCTCAATGTATAATCATTGAGTCTGATATAAAACAAAAATGTGACGTCAATTAGCAACAATATAAAAATACAACTTGTTTCATTTGTAGAATTCTATAAAAATATAAAACAAATTCCAACAAATATAACAGAGTGTGAAGCAAATTAGTGCTTAATTATTATCTTCTTCAGCAATTTGAGGCGTATAATACATTGAATCTAAAAAGAGTTTAGTAAAATCCCCAACAATTCTACGGTCTGACAGCTGTTGAGCCACACCATAAATAGCCATCTGTATAAAAAGTAATTATTAATGATTTTATTATTGTTATTATTAATATAAAGTATAGTTATATACTTTTCCTTCAATTGGTTGGCCTGGACTCTTCATAATTTCAGTAATTTCTTTTTTTACATCAGTTATAAATTTGTCAGCTATTCCAGGTTGAGTATGCATGTGAGTAACACAAATGTGAATTCTAAAAAAAAAATTATTGTATAAAAATATTCGTAAAGATTTAAAATAAAATTCAATAACTTTACCCAGATGGGAATTGAAGAACATTTAAATTCCATCCGAGTTTACCCAAACTATCAGAGAGTCGATAAATATCGAAAATTTTAGAACCAATTGCAATAACTGAAGTGGCCGGTTTTCCAAAAATGAATATTCCTTCAATAGATCGCAACCTGAAACAAATAAATAAAATAAATAACAATAGCATAAAAAAATGTGTAACTTTATAAACATGAAAATATTCTAATCATTCAGTAAAACGTAATGTAGTACTTTGACATGGAATTAAAGTTTTGGTCTTAAACAAAAGATAATTAAAAGTAGTGTAGAAATGCATAATAAAAATCCGTTGTAAACCTTTTAATTATGCAGCCATCATATTGACTAAAATAGCCTACGTGTTTTTCTATATTACTTGCCAACAGTCTATTTTACTAAATATATAGATATGTCATACTGACACTTTCTCGCAAATAGAATAGTTAGCAATAAAACCTTTAATATAACTTTTGACAATATACAATATGTCCCAGGAAGATTATTAATATCAGATTAAAAAAAATAGTTGGCGCTTTAAGAGAAAATAACTTTGGTATTATCAAGGTTTGTGTAATGTTTATCGGGTGTTCATAAAATCTGATTGAGCTGAATATCACAAGAGTAAAGAACATATTGAAATTGTCTGAATATAGATCAGTAAATAATCAAACAATGTAAACAATTGTTTATTTGATCATTCGGACGTTTCGGTCATATAATAATGATCATCTTCAGCGACTAAAAAAAATACAATAGATAAAATATGTAAAATAATGTCAACAAATGTTTACCAAAATATGGAAAAGAATTCACCATCAAACTATATGATAATAAACCAAAAATTAATACGTTGGCGACTGAAATTAGAAAAATTTAATTACACCATTAAATATAAGAAAGGCTGTCAAAATTTCGTAGCTGACGCACTCTCTCGAATAAAACATCAATTCGAAATTAGCGATCATAATTCGAATATTTTCGTACCAAAAAATTCATTAGTACACTGCATATCAAAAGATTAAAAAAATGTCAGACGATTCGCTGAACAAGATAAAATAAAACATCTATTTAAAAATCTGTTTAATTTAGATAATAAAATTTTAATACAAAAAGAAGCAAGATTCCCATCACATCTTACTACAAAAAAAAAATTATTAAAAAACTACTACAAAAAATGCTTAGAAGAATTATAAGAATACTGCAAACAAAATGATATTAATCAAATAGATATGGCTTGCATTTATTTGTTCAGGACTTGAAAAATAGAAAATTTAATAAAAGAAATATTTAAAAATACATTAATAATTTTGTACGACAACGACTCTATCATTGTTGAAACCGGATCCGAAGGGAAACCGACCGCCCACTCAGATGATGAAAAACCAATAATCGGACTAACTTATCTTAACAACGAAATATGAACGCAACCCGATACAGATTCCGAATATTCTTATAGCCACAGCGGAGAAAACTTTTGAAAAACTGAATATAGACCATTTATCACTTGAACAAATAAAAATTCTTACCATAGTACTCATTTTCAAAATTGGCAATGGAATACATTATTAAAGATAAATATGCTATACCAATATTAAGTAAATTAATTAAATACTTTACTCATTATATTATTCCAAAAGTTTCTGGTAACAGTTTAGATTTTAATAATAAAATTATTCGAAATTATTTAACTTCAAGAATAATTTATATTCATTATATCTAATAGATAATCCAATAAGTAATAGAACGTTTCCACTTCACTATGATACAACAAATGAGAATATAAATACATACATTAAAATTCAAGAAACGACTGAATTATGCACTATTAGTTTATAATAGTAGCATTCATTTTGTAACTAAAAGAACAAACGCCATTAGAAATAATATAGTCAAAATTTCGAGTCACATCTAAAACCTGAAGATTTACTAGTTGAAGAATATTTACAAAAGCATGTAGATAATCTTAAAGAAATTAATCAGCAAGTAAAAAGTAGCATTGATAAGAACAAATGAAAGAATGCTAAACCACAAGAAAAACAATTCGATATTCCCGAGCAAGTCTGTCAAAATTCATAAACGAAATTCCGGCAAAATAGAAAAATCTAAGTTAAAACAAATAAATGTGAAAGAAGTAATAAATGAAAGAGGCCAAATACTAGACGATTCAATAAAAACATAAGCTACCCCCAACTAAAAAAAACAGGTTATGTTGTTACAGACTAATTCCATTCGGAATTTCTCAAATCACACACGATGCAACGGATAAAGAAAGATACGATCAAATCAGAAAATATCAATAAAATAAAAAATAATAATTTCTAACAAAATAAATATATTAGTTAAAGTGAATAATAATATCACGGCATAATTTAATGACAACATTAACATTATTAATGAGAATAAAAATATTTTACATATCAAATTAAATAATATTGAAATAGAAATCGGTTAATATGAATGAGATATTATAAAATTACTAAATTTATGGGGTAGGTGGCTCAATGGCATCGAGTCGGCCTGTGGTTCTTGATAACCCTGGTTTGATCTCCACAAACAACAATTTTCACCAAATTAAATCTACCCCTGTGGCTCCACCGCCCCACTAACATCTTTGAGGGCCGTGATTTGAAGCTGGTAACCGAACTTCACGCGAAGAAATATATCACTTACTGAGATTTGATACGGCAGAGTGCCACACCCAGTAATGAGTAAAAGGTGTGAAGATATATTTATTTATTTAAAATTTAATAAGTGAATTCATACAAGTCTGGCAGGACTTATACTTCTCTCTATTTTAGTTAGAAGAGACAATTACATTTTGCAAATTAAACACTTTACATTTTGAAATATTTAACCACTTTACATTTTGGTATAATTAACCACGAACAACCTCTGGGTGAACAAAATAAAATAGAAAATAGATACGATCAACTATTATAAGCAATATACAAAATAGCGATATCTTGGAAACGTATTGTTCCTAATGTATGTGTAACTAATGCAAGTGACTACAATTCCCACCCAAAATACGACATATACAAAACCATAAATATAATAAATGGACTGAAATAGTTGCAAGATAAAATTACTTAATAAACGTACTCAGCTTAATAGTAACGAATACTATTATGTATCGCAAAGTAATGGATATGATAAGTGTTTAGATAATATTTTATGCTATAAAGATTTTAAATTCTGTGACTATAATGATATATCACATAGAAAATAAAGAACTCTAATTTAAATTACCAATGTTTTAGAAATAAATATATATATATATATATATATATATATATATATATATATATATATATATATATATATATATATATATATATATATGTATACATGTATATACGAAACGCAAATATGCAAGTGGAGCGTAAATTAATGAGTAATTGACAAGCTTAAGATATGGATAATTATATGATTCAAGTACAAAATTTAAAAGAACAACCTTATTGCTACTTTAATTATGTACTTCATCCTGTATTAAACTTATAAATCTATTAAATCTAGATTTACGCTTACTACAAAATAAATACAAATTCAAATTATCAAGAAACGAAATTAAGTATAATAGCATCACTGTTCAGAAATATACCGAAATAAAATTATTCTTCTTTTTATATTTTGTAACAAACTGTAACAACTTACTGTTTTTCAATATAATGTGTGGTATGAATTATATCTCTAGTAGCTTGAATATATCCTTCATAGCCAAAATGCATAAAAGTGGCCCAACATGTAGCAATAATACCTCCAGCACGTGATCCACCAACCGTAGGTGATCCATACACGCCACCAGGCCATTCGGTGCTGACTGTGAACTGATGATGACGGTATTTCGGCTCTCGATAAAGAATAACTGATGAGCCTTTAGGTGCGAATCCGTACTAAAGTAAATGACTCGTTAATTGCAAAATTCACTAATTCCAGAAATATTGTGTTGATTACTTTATGCGTATCTGCTGAGATACTTGTAACACCTGGTAATCGGAAATCAAATGGAGGTATAGGATAACCTGCGTCCTCCATGAAAACTATTAGGAATCCACCCAAGCATGCATCAACATGTACTGGTATATTATTTTTAAGTCCCAAATATGATATTGATTGTATATCATCCATAGTTCCATATGGAAAGTTAGGAGCAGATCCTACCAACTACAAAACACGAATTTACTTAATGTTATACTATTAGTATAAGAGCGAGTGTTTCACTGATAAAAAAATTATTATACACTATTTGTTAAATAAACAATAACCTGACTTAATTACATTTTGACATCATTTCCCCGCTCATGTATGTACAATATACGATTTCTTAATTTTAACTAATTAAAATTATAAAAATCTCTAATCAAATTGAATATTACCATAACAGTTCTAGAACTTATTGCTCTTTCCATTGCTTCTACATCAACTTTCAATGTGTAAGGGTCAACAGGTATTGTTTTTACTCTTAAACCAAGATACTGAGCTGCCTTCTCAAAACCAGTGTGAGCAGTAGTAGGCATGATAATTTCAGGCTTCTTAACTCCACGAGATTCCCTAGCATAATCTCGATAAGCTTTGCACGCCATAATTATGGATTCAGTACCGCCAGTTGTCATCTGAAATTCAAATTATAGACCTTATTTTTATTAAAATATATACCTGAATCCCAAATTTATGACAAAAAGTTGATATTTACCGTACCACATGCATCAGGACCACCACGAAATAGATTCGCTGATATTTTTACTACTTCTGCTTCCATTTTACACACTCCGGGAAATACATCGGGATGAAGTGGATTAGTGTAGGAAGCCAAGCCATAAACCTTTGTTATAAGATCAATAAGTGTTTGATCATAAAAATAAACTGAACCAGACACTCGGCCATTTTTCCAATCATAATGTCCTATAATAACAAAGTTATTATACTTTTAACATTCAAGATATAAAAACCCGTACCTAAATTCAAGTTTTTGTTTAAAATATCTAATATTTCTTCCGATCGTTTACCACCTTTAGGAAGGACTGTAATATATTTAATATCTTTTGTTCGTTCTTGAACATCATGGATAAATCCATCAGAAATTATTTTCATTTCTTTATCAAGTTTTTGTTTTATACTTGGAACAAGCCTTGCTAATCGAAATACAGTTTTTTTTCCTCGCGTATATAAACCTGAAATAATTATTGTAATACACTAATCGGTAAGACAGTAAAAATATATTTCTAAAACTTACTTTCATCTTGTAACAAAAAATCCCATAACCACACAGTCAACAAAACAGAAGATGTAGTAAATGTTACAATTTGCCAAGGTTCTTTGTCACTAAAACTTGAATTTATAAATGTTTTAAAACTCCTAATTGGAACTGTAACAAAATCCATTTTGTATCTGTAATTTAAAATCACATTATTCTCAAAAATATGAAGGCCTTATATTTAGTTTTTTACATGTAGAATCTTTTTAATTCTCATTTGTTTTATAGTAATTGCAAGTGAATCTTTTTATGTAATGAGAGGTACATATAACCTGAAATATTAAACTATTACGATTATTCGTTCCACGTTAACGTAATAGTGAAGACTTTGGCACTTATTATAAAATGTATATTTTATTTAATTAATTGTCTCAAATTTATGTTATACAACATGTATATACAACATAATTTAATATATCTTACGATCTGTCAAATCATGTGAGAAATGCCCAATGGGTCAGTGATTTTCAAACTTTTTTAGTGAGTAAATTATAAATTTTATGCTTCATTATTATTTTTATTTTATTTTCTAGAAATGTATGTATTATCTTACCTGGTTATGTAACTACAAATGATTATCTTTTATGAAACTAGTATTTACTTATCTCTAATTAATATCTTATCACATAAATATATAAGAAGTGGTATAATTCCATAAGGTGACAACGCACAGCTATAATCAAAAAAATACCTAGAGAATGTATGCATTATTATTTCATGTGCTTTGTGCAAATATAATTTCGTTAAAATTTCTAATAGGGATTTCCAAGGCTACGGTTATTAAGAAAATATGCATCACATATCATTTTGAAACAAATGTATTATAATAATACTAAAATAACAATTAAATATTAGGTAGTTATATCGAAAAATAAAAATGCATCCGCTTAAACCAATCGCCAAATATCTGACGTATAACGTAAAAAATAAATCCACAACTTCACATTACACACATTACATTACAGTGTGGAGTCAATGCGCCTGCTAGCTTTCTTTATCGCTTACTCGCTTTTACCAGAGTATAGATACTGTCTTCTAGGTCACTGTTTGTCTATCTACGTCATAAAATTTTTAAAACATTTTTTCTCCAATACTAAGCACTTTTCAGCCAGATAAAAAAACTTTGGGTCTAATATTTTTATGCCTAGAATAATGCCAATGACACATATACAGTAAAGACTGGGGTGACACTGCAACAGTCGAATCTATTGCAACAGATTCTAATTGAACAGAATCTACATCAGCCGATTCCGCATTACCCGAAAATTATATATTTGGCGCTTTGTCCTCATTGTTCGTACAGTGAGTGAGTGAGTGATGCCAATGGTGGTCTTCATTTTCATTGGCTACAGCAGTTACCCCCATATTTGTTCCATTCTGTTCCTGTTTTAGCTTGCGTTATACAGTGTGTTTCAGGACTAGTGTAACAAACTTTAACAGCTTATTCCTGAGGTCATTTTGAGCCAAAAATGTCATATGAACATAGGTCCTATTCCTTCTAGTTACCAAAATACAAGAGGTTAAAGTTCTATAAATAACACGAAATTTTCAAATTTTTGTAATCAAGATACTTTCGGAAAACAAGAGTTTTATTGAAAAGCCATACCTTCTTTGTCTGAATTAATTTTATTTATTAATATTACTTGCTGTAATTTTTTTTAAATTTGTTATCTTATTTCATATTATGTTAACCAATTCCATGTTTGGTTATGTTGTTCTGTGTCTATTTAATTGTGTCATTTTATGTTTTATTCTCTAAATCGTATTCGTTAATATTAATAAATAAAATTAATTAAGACAAATAAGGTATGACTTTTCAATAAAACTCTTGTTTTCCGAAAGTATTCGTGTTATTTATAGAACTTCAACCTCTTGTATTTTGGTAACTAGAAGGAATAGGACCTATGTTCATATGACATTTTTGGCTCAAAATGACCTCAGGAATAAGCTGTTAAAGTTTGTTACACTAGTCCTGAAACACCCTGTATAGGAGTTCGCGTTCGTTTGGCAGTTTTTATTGAATTTATGTAATTATCATTGTTTAATTTCATTTCATGTTAAGTATTAAGTCTTAGTTTTATGTACTTCGTAGTTTTAGTACAGTTTAAGTGCATATAAGGACATAATTTGTGATAAGTGAATGCCAGTGACTGAATCAAAGATTATTTAATAACAAGGTAAGTAAATAATTCAAATATATGTAATAAATATAATGTAATGTAATAGTAGGTGGCTCAGTGGTATCGAGTCGACCAGTGGATCTTGAGAACCCTGGTTCGATCCCCACAGCCGACAAAAAATGTTCACCAATTTAAATCTACCCCTGTGGTTTCCTCTCCACTAACATCTTTGGGGGCCGTGATTTGACGGCTGGTAACCGCACTTCACGCGAAGAAATAGATCACTTACCGATATCTGCTTCAGCAGAGTGCCACACCTAGTAATGGGTAAAAGGCGTGATGATATATTATATTATTATTAAATAAATATAGTGTAAATTTCTGTACACAATAATAGCCAGTTGCACCTCTATTATTTAAATTTTAAGAATTTAAAAAATGAATTATATCGAATCGAAACCAAATTGTGGACATAACCTTTTCAGCTGTCATTATTTCGATTTGACATTTATATTTAATTTAAAGAATACTTAAAATTTTATTAGTTACTAAAAATAATCAGTACTTTAAATTATTGCATGCATATTAGTAATTGTTGTAATTTTATATGTAATTAAATAATAATGCACGCATTGAATATTGAACACATTGAATAGATTGACATTTTTTTTTAAACAGAAGACAACTATTATTCCTACTTGATTATATAAAAATAGTACGTTATAAAACATACTCGAATTTTGAATATCTATATCTCTATGGAATGAATAGATTATAACAATTCTCTCCCACTTGAATAACAACCCTAAAATATAAAATTTTAGATTTTTTTAGCAAATGTAATACAATTTTCAGCGAACAATATAATTTTGTACATAAGCTGGAGGTCGATGAAAACGTTCAGATCGTCGTGGACGTGGGAGCTCTTGTAGTTGGTTTACTTCTGGTTGATGCTGATCGACTTGTGGTTGAAGTTCAATTTGTGGAGGTGCTACTTCTTGTGGTAATTGGACTTGCACATATTCATAATGTTGATTCATTGAAGACTCTGGATGAGTAGTTTCATCTTCAGGTGGTTTAACGTCTGACTCGGAAGTTACAGACTTTTGTGTAAATTTGTGGCTCTTAATTGATCTACATGTCGTTTGTAAACAAAACCCACGTCTAATTTGATGAGATAATGAAGGTTACCAAATTTTTTGAGAACTGTGCCAAAACGCCAGATTAATTTCGAATTTGAAAGTAGCGTGATTGTACTCGATCACCAAGTATCAACGAGTACCAGGAATAAAGGTCGAACGTTGAGTCTCTTTATAAGGCTTAATAGTATCGAGGCGAATTCGCAGGATTCTTCTGGGATATAACTCTGCTGGTGATTTCCCTTCAGCAAGTGGAGTAGCTCTATATATCAGCAATATTTTCTGAATTTTATTTTGTAGGGATATTGATTCATCTTGCATGGCTTTTAGGCGGTTCTTGATGGTTTGAACATTACGTTCCGCAAGACCATTTGTTGCTGGATGACATGGAGCACTAAACTTCTGCATGATACCATTTGAAGTACAATATTCTTTAAAATATTCGCTTGTAAAAATTGTGGCATTGTCAGAAACCAATATTCTGGGATATCCATGTGTTGTGAATACATTCTCAAGAAGTTCGATGGTTTTAGATGATGTAGGAGCTTCGTTGGCTATTCGTACTTCTGTCCATTTTTATTTGGCGTCTACTATTATTAGAAGATATTTTCACACGGGCCTGCATAGTCCATGTGTATTCGATCCCAATTTTCTTGTGGCTCATCCCACGAGTGTAACGGTATTTTGACAGGATTGGACTTTGTAAGGGCACATGCCTCACATGATTTTACTATCCCTTCGATATCACGATCGATACCTGACCAAGTGCAGTATCTTCGTGCTAGCTGTTTCATTTTTGAGATGCCCATATGTACATTGTGTAGTTCTTCGAGAACAGTAGCTTGGAGACATTGTGGTATGACAACTCGTTGTCCTTTAAACAGGGTTGTTCGGTTTCTTCCACTATGGTTTTAACCACCGGTTTAAACCGGTTAAAATCGTCCTGGTTTTTATGTGATTTTGACCAGTGGTTTTTATCGAGTGACTACTCAATCGACATGAATTCACAAGTAGGAACATAATATATTGATTTATTTACTGTAATTGTTGGTGGAAAAAAGTTAAGCATTGATTGTATTTATATGTTTTTTATTGTAAATAATCACAGAATATAAAGATTATTACAAGATATAATATATGAAATAAACTTAAACAACATTAACATTGTGTTAGTAAAATATGAAAATAGGAAAAATATACATTAAAGAAAATACATTCTGTATCGATTGTTAAAATTCATACATAAATATATAATAATAATAAGTAAAATTATACATTAATATTCTTCGTCGCTAGCAATAGCAACCTTATCATCCTGTTTAGCTTTGAAATTTAACATTTTGTAACATATTACTAATTTGGAGGCTGTTTGTAGGCCTAATCTATTTCGTAGTTTGGTTTGTACAAAACTAAAATTTGAAAAAATTCGCTCGATTCCGGCAGAAGAGGCAACGCAAGTTTGTAGATGGCTTGCAAAAGTAATAGTAAATTTTTTATCAACGCCAGTCAGTGACGACCACCAAACATGTGGTTTAACACTGGTTCTTACTGATTCCAGAAAATTACGGACCCATCACATTCTTTTAAATATCCCTTAGCTACGTGGTGATTTCGAAAATACTTCTGTACCTCTATTATTTGGTTGATTAATTTATTTATGGAATTTAATTTTGATATGTCCGTGCCTAAAAGATTCAGGTAATGTGTCGCGCAACCGTAAGCTATAAAAAATCACAGTCTTGTTCTTGTAAGTCCGACAATTCATTTTTTAATAAATCGCGCATTTTAACCATTTTATTTTCATTGTCACTAACGAAACTTCTCACACTACAATTAAATTTTATTTTTGCTTCTTTGAGCTAATGTTAGGCAATATTCAGAAGTTGTATGATTTGTTCCTGTATCAATGGCAGATAAGAAAAAAGTTTTATCGCCCGTAGAAATACAATTAGCTACGACGGGATCATTGTGAATGGTTGACCAACTATCCTGAACAAGAGTGACCATTTTTCCTGATAAATAATTTGAAGTTTCTGTAACAACTTCATTATGACTAGTATCTAATAATTTGGTTGCAAGTTTCTGTCTCGTTGGTGGTTTATATCCGGGTCGTAAATTATTTAACAGTTTTTGAAAATAAAATTTTCCAACGTGACTAAATGGTACATTACATGAAAACATATAGCGAGCAACGTCTAAATCTAATTGATCAGCTTGTGTTGTTGTTGTAGTAAAAACATGGGATAATATTTTGGGCTGCGAGAAATTTTTACTTCCTGATGTACTAGGAGTACTTATCTGTTTTTGTATGCTTATACTGCTAGTACTAGGAGATGCTGAAGTTGTAGAGGAGCTGCGGCTGCGGATGATGTGTTGTTGAAGAGGAACGTCATCTCCAGAGTCAGAAGACAATACGCGTTTACTAGCTTCAGTTTTAGATTGTACTACGCTACAAGTTTGTCTGTGTTTTTTCATTCGCAGAGCTTTGCTGCTTATAATTTGTCCGCATTCCTTGCACTTCTGTCCAGTCATTTTTCCACTTTCACTGGATATTTCAGTAAAAAAACCTCAAACAGGATTCTTGTGTCGACCTCCAAGGTTCTTATTTCCTGGTGAATACATAACTCTGCAAAAATAAAAATTAGGATTATATTTACGGTAGCATAAACTAATTTGTATGATCCACATTAATTTAAAAAATAATTATTACAAAAATATACAATGATCTTGCATACCTGAAAATATTAAACTTCCAACGCCAGAGCTCAGACTTCTTGCTCTGAAATATTTAGTCGACTGAACTGCAGTTAAAATATACTTCCCTTTTATAGAAATAGTTAACTTACAAGTGTTAACTTGTACACCGATCACACAGAGCACAATAATGCACGAAAGATCTTGTTAGCTCGTTCATACACGCACCTTGTATTCATGTTTCAACTTGCACAACACGACGAACGAACTTTCATGTTACATTTCAGTAAAAATAGATGAAAAACAAGAAGTAAGTTTTAAAATATTGCTTATAAATAAAATATTTTTCGAGTATATATATATATGTCGGTTTTAAAAACGCATAGTAAAATTTTAATAATTATTACTAAAGCCCGGATATTTAGGCTCTTAAAAACAGCCAAATAAGCAGGCATATAGGCCGGTAATTACTCTAAAATAGGCGGGATTTTAAGCAGCCTAAATGTAAATAATTTGTTTAAAAAAAATAAACGAATCCTTTTTCTAATATTGGTACTTGTATCTACTCTTCGTTAGAAAAAAATCATAATTTTAAACAAAAATAACGCAATCTGAAATATAATAATAAAATAATAATGTAGGGTTCTCATTTTATTAACTATTATGCAAATTCAAATTATGTAGTATACTTTAATTCACAAAATATTACGAGCAATTGCTCTATGAAATTTTCGGAAAGGGACTGTGTTCGGTCCGTCAGACCTTGCTTGTAAGTTGAAAACTTCGTTCGACATCACAAAATGTGACCGGGGCGTTCTTATATTTACCCATATCGTCTAAAGTTACCTCAGCTCCATAGATTAATGGCAAAGACACAATTGAATTGCCACGTAAAATTTTGACTAAAAAACGTTTTTTCTTTCGACATTTTAAATTCACACACAAAAAATGATTAAAGTAAATACTTTAAATATTATAAGTTAGGTTGAAACACTTTGTCGAGTGCTGAATTAGTCAACGAAGTAGATGATAAACCTTGTCTGCTCAATAAAAGTTAGAATAGGCAACAAAAATAGGCAAAATAGGCTGTATAAGGTAAAATAGGCACAATAACAAAAATATAGAAAAAATAGGCTCTAAGGCACGAAAAAAAATCTTCCATTACACGTAAACATATTACCTATGTATAGAAAAACTAAATTGCCTGAAGTATATTAAAATTTGAATCTAGGCAATTGCCTAAAAATCCGGGCTTTAATTATTACTTTAAATTATGTATGGTTTAAACCAGTTTAGGACGGTTAAAACGACTTTTAACCAGTATCCTGGTCAAAATCAAAAAAAGTAGTTTTTATAACAACCCTGCCTTTAAATAGAATACCTTTTGTCCCGCGTGATGGCCGCGCGGGTTGAGGGCCTGACTCGCAACCATAAGGTCGTGGGTTCGGGTCCCGCCCGTGGCGACCATACAAAGGACATATCGGCATATGACCTTAGTAGTTGGTCCGATATATAAATAAAAAAAAAAAATAGAATACCACTATCGAGTGTATACTCATTGTTTGATCTATTATTTATTAAATCATTTTTTATTTTAGATAATATTTTATCATTATCCGTTTCACGAGCAATGCATTCAACCGTTATTTTACTAGAAGAAATTTGAAAAATAGTTGAAATACAGATCTGATGTACTTCTTGATTAATAATTACATCCATTGTTTGTTGTGTTTGTTGAATAGGGGCTCTAGAAAGGCAGTCAACATTGATGTTATCTGAACCTTTTTTGTATTTGGTTTCATAGTCAAAACCAGACAAAAACGATGCATATCTTAACAGTCGGGCTGAAGTCATAGATAGTACTTTTGAAGATTGATGCAAAATTCGAGTCAGTGGTTGATTGTCGGTGACTAATTGAAATCTTTGTCCATACAACTACATATAACAATGACTTACCGCAAAAACAATTGCTAAAGCTTCTCTATCAAGTTGACTATAATTTTGTTCTGCAGTTGTTAGAGATCTGGATGCGAATGCTATTGGTCTTTCCTGACCGTTGATATTGTGTGAGAGTACTCCTGCAATACTGGTAGGACTGGCATCAGAAGTAACAATTAAAGGAAGGTTTGGGTCATAGGGTGTTAGTACATTTTCACTGGTAATCTCATTTTTGAGTCGAATGAAAGCAGCTTCACACGAACTGGACCAATAAAATTTCGATGATTTATGTAGAAACTTCCTTAATGCGTAAGTCAGTGTTGAATAATTACGAATAAATCTTGAATAAGAGGTAACCATTCCAAGAAATCGTCGCAGTTCATCGGCGTTCTTTGGTCTTGGCATTTCGACAATTGCCTTAATCTTCTTCGGACATTTTGAATTTTGATTATAGCGAATTATATGTCCTAAGTATTGAATTTCACTTTTGAAAAATTCGCACTTACCCTTATTTAAGTGTAAATTGTATTTTTTAAGTCGTTTAAAACATTGTTCGAGATGAAGCTGGCATTCTTCTCTGGAACGTCCATAAATTATTATGTCGTCAAAGTATGATAGAGTACCATCTAATCCTTGGAGGATTTGATCTAGGATTCGATTAAATTCGCTGGGTGCAGTTTTTATTCCAAAAGACAGACGATTCATCCGATAAGTACCTCTATGAGTGGAGTTGGTTTGAATAGAACGAGCTTCTTCATCCATATTTATGTGTAAGTATAAATCTAGACGACAATAATATGAAGAATTACGTAAACTGTTTAAAATTACATCAATTCGTCGAATCGGGTAGTGTGCAGATTTGAGTTGAGGATTAACTGCAATCTTTTAATCTACGCACAAACGTACGTTTCCATCTGGCTTGGGAACAATAACCAATGGAGATCCCCAATCACTGTGGTTTACTTTAGAAATAATTCCATCCGCTTCTAGTGAGTCAAGTTCTTTTTTAACTTTTTTCCTAAGGGCGTATGGAACGTCACGTTCGCGTATGAAAACAGCTTAAGAGTTCTTTCGAAGATAAATAGAGCATGTTGTCTGGTATATAGTCGACATTTTGCTCAAAAATTGAAGCATATTTCCCAACGAGTTCTGGTACTGGATCAACTGTACAAATTTGATGTTTGTAGGTTCGGTTTGAGTGATCAAGCTCTTTGAGATCGATTCCTAAATGACGTATCCATGTTCTACCTAATAATGGCGAAAAATCATCTGGAACGATATATATTTCTTCCTTTGAAGTAGTGTTCTTGTAGCGAACTGACACATTGAGTTTTTCTTCAGGTACAAAAACGTTGTTGGTATATGAACGGAAAGCAATTTGAGGTTTTTCCATTTCAACGCCAAGTTGAAGATGTTGATATTGTGAATGAGGAAGTAGAGTAAAACCTGCGCCTGAATCGACTTCAAATTTCTGTAATCGACCTTTAATTTCAACTGTAACAAAATATTTTTCTGAATCGGCATTACTAATGCGTTGATGTTCAAAAATATCGATGATTTGGTTGATTCCATAAGCTTGAGGATTAGTAGCATGCTCTTCTGTGGTGTTAGTCGAATTAACAGATTTCTTTTCAGTGGTAATTAGAGAACGGATACAAACTCGCTGTACATGTCCTGTTCGTCCACATGATTTGCAGTGAAGAGATTTAGGGTCGGTACGGCAATCGCTGGCTTTATGGTTATTACGACCACATCGAATTCATAAGCCGCTAATTCTTAGACGGTGGTAATCAATTCTTGACTTAGATCTTGTTTGGTATGACTGTGAATTGTTTTTACCCTTCTGATTTTGTATGTCATTATTTTTATATTGACGTGAATTAGACACTTTGTTAACTTCTTCTGTAGAGTTGAATGAATTTGAAACTGCTGGTTGTTTTAAATCAAGTTCACGGCTGTCAATTTTAGATGCTTCTAATGTCAGTGCTTTTTAAACAAGTTCTTCAAAGTTAGATAGTTCAGATTGAAGTATTTGCTCTCGAATTGTATTGTCACGGATTCCTCGGATAAATTGAGTACGAAGAAATGTATCAGCAATACTGACTTTACAGGCACATGATGAAATAAACATACATTCATTAATGTCTGATCGAAGTAAAGCAACGTAATCTGCGATCGATTGATTTTCATTTTGGTAAATTGACAGAAATCTGTGTTGAATTAATAAAACATTCATTTTAGGGCACAAGTGTTTCTCTAAAGCTTCTGTTATTTCATTATATTTTAAGTCTGTAGGCTGTCTTGGAAACACTAAAGATTCAAGTAATTTGTAGTGGGTAGAACCTATTGAATTTAACAGCATTTGTCTGGAGATGGTTTCGTCATGAAGCACCCTTTTCATATTTAAGTAATTTTCAAACCGTTGTCGATACAATTTTAGGGTTGCAATTTTCGAATGTTGTAAGCAAGGCTGTTCCATGATGTGTAGTTGAACTGTTATCTTTATTCTGTGCCGTCAATAATTGTTCAAGTAGTTGATTTTGACTCTCTCTGAAAACATTCAGTAGCTGAGTAAACTGATTTGCATCCATAGTTGAGTTGACTTCCTTGTTCCTGAGTTCGAGTAGATTGAATAAAATAATCAAAAAAAAGAAAAAATTACACGTCGTCACCAATGTGTTGTAATTTTATATGTAATTAAATAATAATGCACGTATTGAATATTGAACACATTGAATAGATTGACATTAATTCTTTTTTTTAAAAAACAGAAGACATCTATTATTCCTACTTGATTATATAAAAATAGAACTTTATAAAAAATACTCGTATTTTTAAATTAATTAACTCTATGGAATGAATAGATTGTAACAGTAATGATTGTTGACAACAATATAATTCGTTTATATTTTTAATAAACAGGCAGTGTATTTTGTGTAGATTTCACAGAACTGATTTGATTTATTCGTAATTGTTATGTTATTGTATTATAATGTAACTTTTTTTATAGATGGTTGGTTGTTGTGCGTTTGGTTACTCTAATCGGTCAGAGAAAGGATTTGTTATGAAAGCTTTTCCTACGGATCCGAATCAGAGAAAAATATGGGCAGTTAAAGTGAAACGAGAGGGTTGAACTCCAACTAATTCATCTCGACTTAGTAAAGTAAGTTAATTTTAATAAAAAGTGTATTCATGTTTCATAATATTTTTTTTACTAATAATTTTCGGCTTATAGATCCACTTCTTACCTGAAATGTGGGAAAAGACGAAAGAAGAGGATTCTAAAACATAATGCTATTCCCACAGTATTTAGTTTTAGTGTGCCGAAGAGTAGAAGGTCGCCGGTTAAAAGAAGATATCCAACAATTAATTTACCTGTCCCTGAAAATGTTGCAACGTTTGAACCGAAAATAAAGAATCTTCCTCTTCAACAAGTTCATCGCCAGTGCGATCAGTGTCACCAATGGAAGAAAAACTACGATTAAATAAAAAATTACGCCAATATGAGACATCTTATAAGAAATTACTGCATAAAACAAAAAAATATAAAAATCAAGTTCGAGCTTTGAAACGAAAAACTAAACGTTCTAATTCTGAAGATGAAAAATTGTTACTCAAGATTTTTAATGATGATCAAATTTTGACATTTCGAAGAAAATCTACAAAATTTATGAAGTGGTCTAACAGTATCATGATGAGAGCTATAAAACTTAAATTTTCTTGTGGAACTAGTGGGTTTGAAGAGTTGTTACGGCAAAAAATACCTTTACCATCTCTTAGAACAATAAGCAGGCGATTAAAAAATATTCATTTTGATAGTGGTATTTTACATGAAGTTTTTTCATTTCTAAAGATAAAGATAGACAGTTTTAAAGAAGATCACCAAAAAGATTGTGCTCTAATTTTGGAAGAGATGGCAATAACACCAGGAAATATATATGATATAGAACTGAAGAAATATTGGGTACTATAACATTACCTAAACATGAAGGAACAGCAACTCACGCTCGAGTTATTATGATTGGAGAAATTACTGCACGTTGGAAACAGACAGTTGCTTACTATTTAACAGGTGACTCAGTGAATGGTGCTATATACCAAGATATTTTATTTGAAATTATTAATAAGACGGAACAGCTGGGTTTAAATGTTTTAAGCATCACATCTGACATGGGTGCGTCTAATCAAGCCTTATGGAAACTGTGGCAAATAACAGCAGGAAGATATTCCCAGACCCACAATTTTATTGTGCATCTAACTAAACCACACAAAAAAAGTACATAGTTGCAGATGTTCCACATTTGTTTAAAAATATTAAAAACATGCTTATGACGAATCAAATAATAGAAATTTCGGAAAATATCAGATTAAAACATAATTTACCTACAAACATTATATCTGCTCAGCATATTCAAGAACTATTAGATTTTGACAAAGATCTTCGGCTTGCTCCCAAATTAACAGAAAAAGATTTAGCTCCGACTCACTTTCAAAAGATAATAGTATCGAAGTCTACCCACGTCGTAAGCCATGATGTTAGTAGTGGTTTAAAATTTTTAAGTGATGAACTAAATAAACCAGAATATAAAACAACAGCCTGGTTTTTGGATATTTTAGAAAAGTTGTTTAAATTGATGACCTCACGCCATCCATTATTTGCTTTAAGCAAAATAAAAATTGATGAATATGATAAGTCTATTTCATTTTTAAAAGAAATAATAGAAATATTTTTTACTTTAAAAGTTGAGAAACAAAAAATGTGGAAACCATCGCAGGCAGGGTTATAGATATCAACAGAATCCGTCCTTAACCTTCAGGAATTTTTGTTAGAAAGTAAAGGTTATAGTTTTGTTCTTACTTCTAGATTTACCAAAGATTGTTTAGAGAATTTACTTAGTACAATTAGATCTAAACAAATAATAATAATAATTTGAAATTAATAACTATTTCGCAATATTTAAAAGATGTTTCCAAATCTAGTTATGATAAAGATGAAACAGAATTCTTGTCAGACTTTTTAGACATAGTTGCACCATTATATGATAATGTTCGCGTCCCTTCTAATTTTCAATTACAAAATGTAAATTTGAATGTTTCAGAACAAAATTATTTATACAGTATTGCAAGATACTTAATTATGAGTATTAAAAAAAACTTCAAAAGTTTGTGATAATTGCATATATTCCTTAGGGTCAAAAACTTATATAAAACTTCAGTGCAGTAAATACGTAAAAATCAAAAGTTTTTAAAAAGACAGTCTATTTTATTGTAACGAAAAAACTTTTAACTTTTTTAAAATCTTGAATCTACTTTCAGACAATACTACAATACTGTTTCTAAACAAAATATCAATTTAAAAGATTTTTAATTGGGAAATTAAATGAAATAAAGTCGATTTTATATTACATAATTTAAAACAAAAAATAATAAAACGATTTGTTTTATTTAGGCTTAAAATTGCAAGCAAGAAACTAGAGTGTAAAAATATATTGCATGCCAGTAAATCATTAATGTCTTCCACTTTATAATTTGCATTTATGCATTTGTTCAGATTTGGAGGTTATATTGAAATTTTGATGTTCTCAGCTTGGTAGGTTCAGTATGTCATCTGCTACTAGCAACCGTCTAAAACAAAATGTTGCGTATCGTAATGAACGCTCTTTCGATACCGCAACTGGATTTCGAAATGACTTCCATGTGAATATTGCAAAATAGAAAGACGATAGTTTCAACAGAGCATATTTTCATAACTTATGCATATCATAGCAACGTGAGATATGCATTTCATATCTCACGTGTTATTAGTTGTTAGAATACTGTAAGATTGTCATATTGGAATAGTGAAATCGGGATAAAGCATTGTTTCTGGGTTTTTTAAAGTACGGTTTTAACATGTCACAGATAGCTAAAACATGCAAATGCACTGCTCTTAAAATATGCAAAAACAGCTTATGGCACCAGCCATAGTTATTTAGATGTTAAGGACAGTAAGTGTTTTCTAATATTTGTGAATGATTTTGAAAATGAAAATTAAATCGAGATCTCCAAAAGATATATTACCGGTTGAACACTTTCTATTATTTTGTTATTAAAAAACATTATTTGCCTGAGTTATCATTTTTAGAGTATATTTTTATAGTTGCTATGTTACCACAGAAAAATATTCAATTTACGCAAGAATATATCCGGATATAATTAAAAATATAAAGAGTAATACCATAATTTGTGACGAATATTTATCTTCAACTGCGTCAAAAATACCAGAATTCAAGTCTTATAGAAAATTATCTGCTCTAAAACGTTTTAAAAAGAATGTATTATTATTATTATTTTAAAGACGTTAAATGTCAATTCTTTATTAGTATGTAACATATTTTTAGAACTTATTATAGTGAAATCTTTAAGAAAAATTTGAAAATAAGTTCTACCGATAAAATGTATTGTATCCCCGCTCGCCATATAGAAATTTCCACAATTTAAAAGAAATTACTGTTAAAGATTTGCTTTATTCTCCAATAACATCTTTTGAGGCCGTGATTTGAGGGCTGGTAACCGCACTTCACGCAAAGAAATATACCACTTACCGAGATCTGCTCCGGCAGAGTACCACACCCAGGTAAAAGGCGTGATGATATATTTTTTATTTAAGTAAAGTATATTCCTATACGGTACCTACATTTATTAAATCTTTATACTGTCAAAGTCGATGACTATTATTTTATATTAGAATAATAGTGTTTCTGGAAAACAGGAGCAATTCTGCTTTGGACTTCTTGTCTATATTCTTGGGTTTATTCCGGTACTTTTACTTAATTCACGACAACCCGCAATACACATAATCTTAAAATCCGTTCATTTTTATAAAAGCAGCTCGAACAATAGAACTAAATTGTAATTATTTCTGAAATATAAAGTACCAATCATACTTACCATTATTTATTTAAATTTCAGGCTGCGTTTTGTATGTTGGATGTCACTCTTTTTTAAAAGTATCTTTTCATTTATTTTTGACTACATTTTTACGTTTTATACTAGATATATCTATATTTATAACACTTTCTGTAAATAAATAGAGTACCTTATGTACGGTTTATTAATTGATTGTTATGTAAATGTTAACTAACAGCAATATAATTTATAAACTCGTACATTCTCGTATATTTAACAAGCAGATACTTTAACAGTAGAATGATAAACTGAGCATTAAAAATACAATTATATAAATTATAATGAAAACTATTTTTTTGTTTACTACATGCAGTTTTTATTTTAAAGTCGTCGTTGTGATACATTCATTGTATATCTTCATCAGGACAAATTAAAATAAATAATTAACAAACACATATCTCAAAGTAAAAAGTAAACAAATTATTTACTTTTAAATTATCCAATGCTTAAAAATTGAAATTGCTTCATAATCTTTCATCCATATATTTGGATTTGGTGGCGATTTCTTCACATTTAATATTGTACTACACTTGCTATAGTGTCATGTGACAATAACTCTTGTTACAATTCATTAACATTTTCTACAAAAAGCAAAGATGTAAAATCAATGCTTGTACATATTGTCGGTGTTGGTACAAATTTCTTCAACGTGTGCATTAATTTCTTAATGTCCCGCGTGATGGCCGCACGAATTGATGATCTGACTCATGTGGGTTCGAGTCCCGCCCGTGACGACCACACAAAGGACATATCGGCATATGACCTAGTAAAAGAAAATCTTAATAATTGATTATCTTAATCATGCATAATAAATCACAAATCTGTTCTTTTCATCTTGAAATTTATCTTCACATCAAACGATTACGATTTTATTTAGTAAAAAATTCATTGTTTCATATTTCTAAGCAGAATATTGTTGAGTAGCATATATTATGTATATAGATTTAATAGTTTTAATATACACAATAAAGAATAGTACCAATTTTTTTCCATTTTTTATTTGATGAAATTGGCAATATATATACCTATATATATATATATATATATATCGCCCTTTGAACTTATGATTGGAATAAAAATGAATACTCCGAGAGATATCAAACTTCTGGCAATACTAGAAGATGAGGGTATACATTTGTTTATCATTTTGTCTCAATTCCATGGCTAATATATTACTTGAAATTAATATATCTTTTATTCATAAATTTGAAGCATACATATAATTTTAAAAAATATATCAACTAATTAAATGCTTTTTTTTGTGGTAACATAATTATAAAAATATACTCTAAAAATGGTAACTCATGCAAATAATGTTTTTTTTTGTATCACTACATTCTTAAGTTGTCATTATTTGACACTTTTCAGTGTCTAATACGTGTCATTATTTAAAAGTGTGAAATAAAAAAATAACTAAAATAAAAAAAACTATGAAATAAAAAAATCACCAGAATGAATCAAGTTTAATTAAAATTTTATTACAAACTGAACAAGATTAACTAAAATGTATTTGAATAGAGCTGTTATGAATATTATTAATATTGAATACATGAACTATACGTTCTTTTGATGTTGATGCTGAGTTTTCTATATAAACTTGTGGTTTTGATGTTTTTTTTTGTATTGAAAGGATTTTCACAGTTATGGAATTGCCAATCAAAGGAATTAATCCCCTGGAAATTTATGATAAATATGCTTCTCTTCGTCCTGCTCACACAAGTCATGACAACTTTTTTATTCTATACCATAAAGAAAACTGCAGTGTACAACGTGTGGATATCAATCAATTTTCAATAATACCTAGTATAATCGCAAAATATCTTCAGCTCTCTACACCTGAATGTTATACAGGCCATGCATTCAGAAGATCTTCTGCTTCCCTTTTAGCTGGTATTGGTGCTGATATTTTAAGTATTATTAGCACTAACGCTAGTTATTTGGTTTTTCTTACACCATGTCATGAAAAGATCATATTCCACTTCATAAATTTTTCTACATTTAGCCGGCAATAACTCCAAACTTGCGGCTTTCGCTTTTTCTTTAATTTCCGGCGGAATACCACATATTTCTTCTTCATCACTGCTAATAAAGTGATTTTCGTTCATTTTTATCAGATTAAAATTGCAAGATGACTTTTGCAAAATAAAACAAATCAAACAATCAAACCAAAACAAAACAGAGTTAGTGAATCTGTTCAACTTAATAATGTAGTGATACAAAAAATAACGTATATAACTAGTGACTAAACGGTGCTTTTTTCATGAGTGAGCCGTTTAGAGCACGAGCACTGTTTAGCCACTATATACGACTAACTAATAATATTATCATTATACATGCGTTTTTTGCTGTATAATGCTATATATTAATCCCACCGGGAATAATGGTCATTATTCCCGCTCGTGAACCAATCAAAATGCTTAAAACATGAATCATTGTTTCATTGTGCCATCGGAACAGTGTTGCCATTTAGGGATTTTATCCTTAGAACTAAAGATGTTTTTTACGTTTAAGGTTATACAGTTTTTATGCGAATTTACTTGAATCTAGGGATTTTTTTTATATTACATAATTTAATCCATAATAATAGCCAACTATTATATTTATAGTTTAAATTTACATACATTTCGATTTATGTTCTCTACTGGAGTCCTCTAGCGACTCATATTTAAATTACACATGTTCGTTGCTAAGTTCACTGTTGTTTACGAATCGGAAACAAACAAAACGAAATCATCGTTGAGAAGTTGTCAAAAACGGTCTTGCAAATTGTGTTAAATTATTGTGTTTAACTGTAATTGAAAAAATGGACAGTATTACAGAAGACAGTATATCTTCTACACCACCAGAAATAACGAAAATCGCTGATGCTACTACATATGGTTTATTACCGCAAAAGTCTCAAAATTTCTATGACAAAGCATACCAAAGTTTTATGGACTGGCGTATTAAAATGAAGACAAATTCGTATTCAGAAAATGTATTGTTGGCATATATTACTGAATTAGGTGAAAAATACAAATCATCTTCATTATGATAAAAGCAGTATTAAAAATAAACCACGATGTAGACACAGCCGAATCTATTGCAACAGATTCTAATAAAATAGAATCTGCATCAGCCGATTCTACATTTTTCGAAAATTTTATATTTGGCGCTTTGTCCTCATCGTTCGGTTTTATTAAAACCGAAAAGTGGGGGTGGCTGCACAAAATTTTGTGAGACTTTGCCTAGAGTTTTATTTAATATTTTTTATATTTTTAGAACTTATTATAGTGAAATCTTCAAGAAAAATATGAAAATAAGTTCTACCGATAAAATGTCCCCGCTCGTCATATAGAAATTTCCACAATTTAAAAGAAATTATTGTAAAAGATTTGCTTTATTCCGATTTAATATTGCAAATAAGAAAATCTGAATAACCTAGTATAGAAGAAAGCGAATTGTATATCCGAAATAAAGTTTTAGCAGAATTGTAAAGTATATTCCTTTATCTTATTTCGTAAATAAATATATGATACAACTGAATGAATAATTATGTAGGATATTGGAAACATGAGAAACTAGTTTGTCGTTTAAGTTCTTTAATTAAAATATGAGTTAATAATTTATAGTACCTACTCCTATATTTGAGTATACTTTAATATGGTTCTTATACTTTTATAACAATAATTTGATCTGACAATATTATTTAAATAATATGGATTTTGTATAGTTTTATTTCTTCCGCAAATAAATAATTATTATATGGATTAAATCAAGTTATATATTACAAAAAATAATCTGATGCTTAAACAGAAGAAAAAGTAATCGGTACCTACAAAATTGTTTATTAAAGTTTTATACTATCAAAGTCATTGACAGTATTATGTTATATTAGAATAATAGTGATGTTGGAAATCAGAAATCTGCTTTGTACCTCTTGTCTATGTTCTTTGGTTTATTCAGGTACTTTTACTTAATTCACGACGACCCGCAATACACAGCATAATCTTAAAATCCGTTCATTTTTATAAAAGCAGCCCGAACAATAGCACTAAATTGTAATTATTGCTGAAATATAAAGTACCAATCATACTTACCATTATTTATTTAAATTTCAGGCTGCTTGTTGTATGTTGGATGTCACTCTTTTTTTAAAGTATCTTTTCATTTATTTTTGACTATATTTTTACGTTTTATACTAGATAAACCTACATTTATAATACTTTCTGTAAATAAATTGGTTAACTTATGTACGATTTATTAATTGATTGTTAAGTATATGTTAACTAGCAGCTATAAAAATTATAAACCCGTATACGAGCCCCGACAGCTATAGGTTCGGACACTTACTTTTTTCTGTATCTGTGTTGTACATAAAAAATTAAAAAAAGTTATATTAATAATTTTAAATACTAACACTTACAAGCTTACTTTTAAGAAAATATTTCAATGATGAGCGTTTTGTTTTAATTTTAAGTATTTATTAAAAAATATATACACAAATTTCCTGTCTAAACTAAATCTTCGGACATACCTTATAATAAGACATATTAATACTATGTAACATCACCTTTCACTTTAATAACTGCATTTATCCTAGTTGGCATTGTATTTATTCACTTTTTACATTCTACCTGTGTTATGAAATTCCAAATCTCAATAATTTTTTACTTCAATCCATCAACAGTTCTGTGGCGATCAGTCTGTAATTTTCTTTTCATGATTCCCCATAGACTTTCAATAAGTTTGATATCCGGACTACTGGATGGCCAGTTAAAAACATTAATACCATTTTTTAGTAATTTTAGCCGTATGACATCTTGTTGAAAAGTCCATTCGCTATTCTCATTTGACATGACAGGTGGGATTAGATTGGTTCTTAAAATGTCTATATAGTTTTGAAAATTTACTTAATTTTCCGACACCTTTCGAAGACATGCAACACTATACCATAACATAGCAGAAAATTTTACAATCCTTTTTAAATAATCTTTATGATAAGCTTCAAACTTGATTCGTATAACTTTTTTCCGCATATCACCGACATACACGTCAAATTTGGTTTCGCCACGAATAATATAATATTCCATTGTCTCCGTATCCAATTTTGTCATTCTTTATCCAATTTTATTCGGTTTTGTTTTTGAGAAGTGGTCAATAATGGTGTTTCTTTTGCCTGATGTACGAGATAAATTTAAATTTCTATTTAAATTAAGATAAAAATACATTAACATATCTTATAAAATTTGTAACCCAGTTTTCTGAGATATTTTCATTTAGTTTCAGTTGATTTAATTCGCGTAAACTACTTCGCCGATTTTCTTTGGATATATTAATTAAACTCCGAACATCTCTATCAGTAATGAAACATTTTCGTCCTGTACTTTTACCTATTTCAATTGAATCAAGCGAACAATATTTTTGTATGATGTCAGCTATAGTTCACACAAGCAGCTTCAGATCTTTTGATATGTTTCTTCCACTTACTCCAATTAAATGATATTTTACAATAATGTTGTGACTATTCAGATTTATCGCATTTTTTTTTCAAAATAAGCGAAGAAACAATTTAATTGACATATAAAAACGTCTCAATTTATTTTCGGTGTCCATTATAAGTAGTCTCGTTATAAATTATTATAAAATATTCATGTCTGAAGATTTAGTTGACAAGAATTTTTTACAATATTTTTTGAAATGTGTTTCTAAAATAATATCAAAAACTGTCTTTATCTAAACATGTCTCTGAAAGTAAGCATGTACTTTATAGTACTTAAAATTCATAATGTATATTTTTTTATTTAATTATATACTTCAATTCGGTTTTGTTTACAACATGCAATTTTTATTTTAAAGTCGCCATTTTGATATAATCATCGGTATATCTTCATCAGAACAAATTAAAATAAATAATTAACAAACACATATCTCAAAGTACAAAGTAAACAAATTATACAATTTTTAATTAACAGTATTTAAATTGTATTCAGTCCATTGCCATCACACTGATTTATGTTGATCCAATGCTTACAAATTGCAATTGCTTCATAATCTTTCATCCATATATTTGGGTCCGGTGGTGATTTAGTTTTCTTCACATTGAATATTATACTACACTTGCTACAGTATCATGTGACAGTAACTCTTGTTACAATTCATTAATTTTCTACAAAAAACGACAATGTAAAATCAAGGCTTCTACATATTGTCGGTGTTGGCACAAACTTCTACAACGTGTGCATTCATTTCTTAATAATTCATTATCTTAATCATGCATAATAAATCACAAATCTGATCTTTTCATCTTGAAATTTATCTCCACAGCAACGATTACGACTTATTGTTTTATATTTTTAAGCAGAATATTGTTGAGTTTTATATATTATGTATAGTTTTAATACTTTTAATATACACAATAAAGAATAGTACCAATCTTTTCCTTTTTTTTATTTGATGATATTGGCAAAATATCTATTCTCTAGTCCAATTCTTTTCACCGGATAATGTCTATAAAGTAGAAACATCATAAATATAGATCATTTACGCACAAATATTACCAATGCATCTTATTTTTATTCCAACCAACTTTATTTTTGCATGATTTCTAGGACTTTTATGAATTTGACATATGCTGTAGGAAACTGTCGAATAAACGTTTCAGCAGTCCAATTCTCGGCTAAACCGTACTGTACGGACAATCCTGAAGTTGGCCGCAGGACGCTAGGGACTTCTGGGGAAAACGGCAGTTCGAACGGTAGAAGTTAGACATAAGAAGCAAGCGATTTGTTACTTTTTACCATAAAAATACGTTCTATACTAGGTCAGGCATGGTTAGTGGTGTTTATTATTTAAAAAAAAACATCCGACTTTGCTAACAAATCGTTTTTAAATTATCTTGACATTCAAATTTGCCGGGTTTTTCTATGTCCGACTTGTGCCGATTTCACTAAAAGTCACTAGCGACTCGCAGCCAAATTCACGATTGTCCGTACACTGCGGTTTTACCCAATTCTCTCGACCACAACATCCCTACAAAGTAGACTTATAATAAAGTGTGATCACTTACATACAAAACATTTCCATGAATGGGTTGCGGGCAGACACGTGACCAATCTGAAGTTCGTGAACAGCTGATTGGTGGGCAGATGTCTGAATTACCTCCCTTCTTTCCCCTCCTTATTACCCCTCTCAATAACGACTTATGCGCCATCTACATCATATATGTTTATTTGGGCGCTATTTTGAAAACAATTTGAAGTTCATTGCTGAACATTTCATTATTAACAACAAACTTTGTGTTTCTGTTCGTCTAATTAGTATCTCATAAAACTTAAAATTTTAATAAAGAGCTCGTACTTTTAATAATTTATTTATTCAGTTTTGTTAATACAATTCTAGCAATATTTTTTTTTATGTCAATCATTATATTATAATAAAAATTCCATATCGTTATGGCGGAAAAATATATGCATTCACAATTGCGCTAGTAGGTCTGTAAAAATTAATCAATATTATTAATAACAATTTAATGGATATCAAATGAAAACAATTATAAAAGGATGGCCTATTGAACTTCCACATTATACCGGACAATTTTGAAAGCAGGTTGTTCTTCGGCTAAACCCCTACCATATCTCGTATTAATTGAAGATATCCAATCCGGGTGTCTGGGATCATCTACTGGGTTCCCTAATAATAAATATATCCTAAAAGAAATAGACGAACACTGATAAAATGAAGATCACAAATGCGAGCAGTTTTTAATTTCAATTTTTCGACATCTCGGTACAAGACAGCAATCCAGTTTTGAATGCTTCACTTTTTCATTTACCAATTTACTTGCATATCACAACGTATAGTTTTCTTTTAAAACACTTTATATCACACAGTATTTTACCTCTTTGTCCATTTCTGAAGGAATTCTAAACGATTTTCATTTAACATTTTTGTTTGCCTTACATCACAACATAACATAAACCACGCGATATTGCTCCTCGCACACATTAATAAAAAAGCAATAAATAATAATACAATAACAAACAAAGTAATAATAATAACATACAAGAAAACTAGAAAGATACACTAAAGGAAAGTATAATAACCAACTTCAATCACAATATGTTGATGATGAGGGGAAAGGAGGGAGGTAATTCTGACATCTGCCCACCAATCAGCTATTCACGAACTTCAGATTGGTCACGTATCTGCCCGCAACCCATACATATACTAACCTTAATTTTATTCAAATTCATGATCGTGCAGAAAACTTAATATACGAAACATTATAAATTGAACGCTAACCCTGTTTACTTCTTTCTATTATTTAAAAAATTGCGTTGTATTTCATTGCAAAGTTATAATGTTGACATATGAATTGTCTCTTTAAACAATGTCCACAATATTAGTTTTATGAATATTTATTTGACTATCTAAAAATATACACATTGCTTTTATATCTGTCAGGTTCTCTCTGCTCGACTGTCTTCATGACCTGCTCTATATAAATATGTAACATGTTCCTTTTTTTTTTAACAAAACAAATTAATGCGATTAACAGGCTATAATATTACAAATTTAATCAGGTTTTCGGATAGCACGTTGTCTGAACCACAACTTTGGCGATACACGGTTGCTTTTAGGTGATTCCGTATTTGGTTTCGTTTCTTGTTCTAGCAATGGAAGTTCTGTTGCTCTGATTATCTTCTCTGTATCCGTTTCAATTCTGGGTTCTTGTGTACCCCCTTTTTTTGATGGACTACTTGCTTCTCCTTCTCTCCTGTCCGTAATTGGAACGGGTCTGATATGTGTTCTATTTCTTCTGTATTTATTTCCCTCTTCTGTCTCTACAATGTATGAATCGAAGTCTTCCACCTCTTTAACGATTCCTTATTTCCAATTCCGTGTTCCTTCTTGTAATATCACTTTTTGATTTTCTTGCAGTGGTGGTAGAGTATAAGCGTTCTTGTCATAGTGACATTTTTGCAAATCTTGATTCATTTGTAAGGTTCTTCGAATACCTTCAATATCAAATTTTGGTTTGGATACTTGTCGTGCAACAGGAAGTAGTGTTCTCAGTTTCCTGCCCATTAATATCTCACATGGCGCTGGAATATTGTTTTTTGGTGTTGTATTATATTCTAGAACTGTCAATAGTGGATCTTGATTTGACTCAATACTTTTTGTCAGAAGTGCTTTAACTGTTTGAATATGTCTTTCAATCATGCCGTTAGACTTTGGGTATCCTGGACTACTTGTTCTTAATTCTATATCATACCTTTTTGCAAACGATTTGAACTCTTCTGAATTAAATGGCGGACCGTTATCAGAAAATATTACTAATGGTAAACCATGTATTGTAAATATATTTTTTAAACATGAAATTACTGTCTGACCTGTTTTGTTTTGTATTTTATTGACTATAGCCAGGGGGGTGTCACTTATATGGAAAGTTATGTTACAGAGTTTTTAATTCGCCGTTGAGTTCATAGATGGCAGGACGGTAGTATTATGGAACTCAGTCGGTAATGGCAGAGAAAAATAATGAATAACCTAACCTAATAATAATAAACAACCCAACCTATTGAAGTTTATTGAATTTATTGTTTATTGTGTTCGTTTCGGTTTCCTCTATTATCTCTGTTTTCGGTTGTCTTGTGCGTAGTACGTTGTTTTAAAAGTGTTTTTTATTTGTTATATTTTCTTTCTGGTAAGTACCATTTGTGTATTATATTTTAACGGTTATTTATTGTATTGTTTGTTCTTATAGATTATGGTTGGAGTCAAGTGTATTGTTCCTGGCTGTGAACCAGCTGCTGGTGATGCCTTTTTTACCCTGCCAAAGACTGATGCAGTTCGCAAAGAATGACTAAAACGTGTCAAACGTGAAGATTTGAAAGACAAAGCATATAGTACTTGCTTACATTTACGAGTTTGTGCTAAGCATTTTGATGACGCTTCTTTCCAAACTGTCGAGCGGAAAAAATTAAATCGAGGCTCTGTACCTCGTGAAGTTTTGAACGACCGTGGTAAATTACGAATTGGCAATTATAATTAGAGAAAATGTCAGTAGCTACATTGCAGGATTTATATGTCGTAGACTAATGGATAAATCTTGTGATACCTGTGTAGACTACAACGACTGAAGTAACAGATAAAAACGCGTTTATTAATTTAAAAGAATATGATTCCAAAAAAAGATTAGTTTATCCAAATTTATTTTTCACCGAACAAATAGATACATATAAATCAAGAATTTTTCAAATAATCCCGGATATAATAAATGAACAGGGCATCGTCCGCAAATATATATATATCATCACGCCTTTTACCCATCACTGGGTGTGGCACTCTGCCTACGCAGATCTCGGTAAGTGATATATTTTTTCGCGTGAAGTGCGGTTACCAGCCGTCAAATCACGGCCTCCAAAGATATTAGTGGTGGAGGAGCCACAGGGGTAGATTTTTTAAATTGGTGAAAATTGTTTGTCGGCTGTGGGGATCGAACCAGGGTTCTCAAGATCCACAGGCCGACTCGATACCACTGAGCCACCTACCCCATTATTATCGACGAATTTAAATTTAGGGCTAGACGAACAAGTATGCAGTCATATTGAACAATTTCATAAAAAGGCAGTATATTACATATGTATAATCATGTTAAATAGTTTTATAAAAAATGTAAATAGAAAAATTCATCTAAAAGATACTCGCCCTAATACAGTAATTGACAATTTTTAAAAAATAAGTGCTAGAAGTCTTAGAAAATAAATTAGAATAAATAAATATATCATCACGCCTTTTACCCATTACTGGGTGTGGCACTCTGCCTAAGCAGATCTCGGTAAGTCATATATTTTTTCGCGTAGTGCGGTTACCAGCCGTCAAATCACGGTCCCCAAAGATGTTAGTGGAGGGGGAGATTTAAATTGGTGAAAATTGTTTGTCGGCTGTGGGGATCGAACCAGGATTCTCAAAATCCACACGCCGACTCGATACCACTAAGCCACCTTACATCTTTCGTTTTATGTTATTGTATGTTTTGTTTTTTTTTTATATATGTATATGTGTTCATTTTTACATTGAGAACTATTTATTTTCAAATACGATGAAAGTTATATATTCTGTATTTTATGTATTTTGAATAATAAAAATAACATAAATTAAAAATAACACTGTTTTTCTATTTTAATACTCTTTCCTCTATAACATTTTAAAAAGAATTCCGCGAGTACAAACCGAGAAAAAAGTAAAAAATTTGGAATAGTTCTTCGTTGAGTTCATAGATGGAGTTAAACGCATTCACAAATCATAACACGGAACTGTCGCTTCTCTATTTTTTCTTTTTCTCTGACTATAGCGAACTTGGAAAAATAATCAACAACTACTAAAAAATCTTGGTTTCTGAAAAATTTGAAATCAATTCCTAACTTGTCCCACGGAAGTTCAGGAATTTCTTGAGGTTTCAATGGGATTTTAGTATTTGATCTAGCGTAAGATTGACATATTTTGCAATTAGGTACCAATTCTTCAATGTCCTTTGTTATCTGAGGCCAATAAACTGCATCTTTAGCCTTCAATTTACAAGAATTTATACCTTGATGTGCTGAATGTAGACAATAAAGTATTTCGCTTCGTAAATTCTTGGGAATCACTATTCTTGTTTCATAAAACAGTAAATCATCATTCGGATAAATATCATTTCTAATATTCCAATATTTTTTAAGTTCTGGGTTCACAGAACCTTTGTTTTTGGGCCAGCCGATTGAGCAATATTTTTTATCTGATTCAGTGTTTCGTCTTCTTTCGTTTCTTTTTTAAGTCTTTCTATTTTATCTCTTGATGTACTTAGAATATGATGCACAACTGCGTTCTCACCATCTAGATATGTTGTATTAATTTCATCTTCCTGAGGATCTCTACTTAGACAATCAGCTGCTAGAATGTCTTTTCCTGGTATAAACTTTAAATTAACACGATATCTCATTAGCCTTAATACTAGTCTTTGTAGACGTGGTGTTAATTCTTCTAATGGTTTCTTTATGATCGCTAATAATGGTCGATGGTCAGTTTCAACTTCTATTTCTTGACCAAATACATAATAATGAAAATGCTCACAACCATGTACAATGGCTAGGAGTTCTTTCTCAATTTGGTTGTATCTTTGTTGCGTGTTATTTAATGATACAGATGAATACGCTATGGGATGTCCTTTTTGTAACAAAACTGCACCTAGTCCATGTTGGCTTGCATCAACTGAGAGCGTAATTTCTTTCTTCTGGTCAAAATAAGACAAAACTGGCGCAGAAGTGACTAACCTCTTTAGTTTTTCAAAACATACCTGTTCTGGGCCACTTTGTTCCCAGGTCCATTCATTTTTATTACATACGAGTTTTCTCAAACAGCTGGTTTCTTCCGAAAGATTCGGAATTTAGCTAGATATGTTATTAATCCCAAAAATCTCTGAAGCTCAGTTTTATTTTTTGGGGCTTTTAGATTCAAAATTGCTTTCGCTTTCCGTTCATCAATTGCTATACCATCTTTGGATATTCTATGGCCTAAGTATGTAATTTCACTTACTGCTAATTGTAGTTTTGCTTGACTTAGTTTTAAATTTTCTTCCCTCGCACGTTGTAGTACGGCCTTTAGGTTTCTGTCATATTTTTCTCTATTTTTACCATATACCAAGATGTCGTCCATATATGTGAGGACACCTGGAAGTCCTTCAAGAACTTTATTTATTGCCTTTTGGAAGATTTCTGGCGCCGAATTAATTCCGAATGGCATTCTGGTGTATCTATATCGCCCAAATGGTGTTGCTATTGTACACAACTTTGAACTTTCCTCATCCAATGGTACCTGAAAAAATGCTGTAGATGCATCTAAAACAGAGAAAACCGTTGTGCCGTTTAGTTCTGCAAATATTGTTTCTGTGGTCGGTAGGTGATAATGTTCACGCTTGATATACTCATTCAAAGCTCTGGGATCCATGCATATTCTAATGTCTTTATTTGGTTTTGACACTATTACTATTGGATGGACCCACTCAGTTGGTTCATTTACCGGTATTAATAGTCCTTGATTTACCATATTATTCAATTTCTGCTTTACAGTGTCTTTTAATGTTAAAGGTATTTTCCTAGCTGCACTTACTTTTGGTATTGCATCTGCTTTAAGTTTAATTGAGTATTCTGTGTTCAGCTTCCCTAAGCCTGAAAAAACATCTGAATATTCTTTTATTATATTAAATTTAGTTTCATCTTCAATTATATTATCTGTGCGTTTTATTAATTTTAATTTCTCACACGCTTGAAGTCCGAGTATATTTTGTGCATCTAGGTTATTTATTATATAAAAATCTAATATTTAAATATTATTTTTATTTGCACATTTTAATTTAGTCATTCCTATTGTATTAATTTTATGTCCAGAGTACGAGATCAATTGTTTTCTTGTTTCATATATTTCGCTTTTTAAACTTTTATGTGTTTTTTCATTTATTATGTTTACTTCAGATCCCGAGTCTAGTTTAAAAGTGACATGTTTGTCGTTTACTTTAATGGATTCTTTCCACTCTATACTGTCTATGTATGATTGCTGTATTGACCACACAAATTTGTTATCGATTTCTTCATCTGCATCTTCTACTTTACCATTTTCATTATCAACCGTGTGGACTTGTTTGCTTTTACAACATTTTATATAATGACCTTTCTTCTTGCATTTATAACACACTTTACCATAAGCCGGGCATTCTCCATAATTATGTTTTGTGCCACATCTCTCACATCCTATGGTTCCGGTGTGTTGTTTTTCTTTATTATTATATTTGGATTTTATTTTATGGCCCCTCGTAGTGAAAACTGCATCCGTTGCTGCCTTCTCAATTTCTTTCTGCTGTATTCTACTTGTTTCTGCAGGTCTGCAATAAGAAATAGCTTTATCAAGTTTCAAATTTGATTCCCGCAAAAGTCTTTCTTGTATTGTTTTATCTCTGATTCCTAAAACAATCCGATCTCGTATTAATTCATCTTTTTCTTTAAATTCACAGTTGCCTGCTAATCTTCAGAGATGTGCATCTACGTGTAATCTTTAATTGTCTACATCTACACGTAGACAATACGTCGACAATTCTAGCGACGTAGACAATGTAAACAGTGTAGATAATGCATCTGACAGTTGTAAAATTCAACATAACCTAAATTTATTCCTTTGTAACTATTACAAGTATTCGTATTCGTGAGCTCAGGTCATTATCGGTCTTTATATAATAAAACTGAAAAAGCAAGTGCTCGTACATTACTAGACGAATGTCTGTCTTGGGTCTTGGGCGAACTGTCATATTATTAAATTCGATCAACGCGCCATCTCAAAAGACGAAGTTTTCCTTGGCGCTATTTTTAACAGTAACCAGTTGAAAAATTTTGAACGTTTTGCCCTGCAAAACTAATTTTTTTTAATATAATACCTAGAATAAAAATAAAAATCTCGACCAACATTTAAAATTCCTTAGTTCTAGGGATAAAATTTTAATATGACTTAAGTGAACACAGGTGTTTTCATTGTCTACATAGTCTACATTGTTTACATGAAAAATGAAGACGTAAACTACATAATTGTTTACACGTAGAGAATGGCGTAGATTACTTGCAGTAGACTACACGCACATCCCTGCTAATCTTCTTAAGTCTGTTACAAATTGATCGAATGTTTCCGCCTGACTTTGATCTCTACTAAAGAATTTAAATCTCTCGAATACAATATTTTTTATTGGAGCACAGTATGTGTCAAATTTTTGTATAACGGTGCCTAATTTGTCTCTATCATCTGCAGTTTCAAACTCAAATGTATTATATGCACTTAACCCTTCATCTCCTATTAAATTAAGTAATATTGCTACTTTAGTTTTATCTGGTTTGTTTTCTTTATCGCTAGCCAACATATATAATTCAAATTTCTGACGCCAATGTTTCCAATTTTCTGCTACGTTTCCATTTTGTAAATTGAGCGTTCCTGGACCTTGAAATTCCATTTTCTTTATTCACTTTACCGCTGCCACCATGTAATGTTTTAGTTTCTTTAAACAATGTCCACAATATTAGTTTTATGAATATTTATTTGACTATCTAAAAATATACACATTGTTTTTATATCTGTCAGGTTCTCTCTGCTCGACTGTCTTCATGACCTGCACTATATAAATATGTATCTAACAATTTTGACAGTTGAAAACGTATGTCGCATATTTTGGCATTCAAGTCGGCAATAAAATGCTAGTAAATGCTCAGTTTGATACCTAGTGACGAGCAGCAACAACTATTTTATGCTGTCATCTACCGGTAAGGTTTCACACATAGCATTAGGCTGGAACTACTATCGGTTCAGACCAAGGATACTCGACGCTGTTGATTAATTTAAATATATTAAACATTCTAAAAAAATATTGTTATGAAAATTAACCTGATAATATATTTTGACACTCGAAACATTATTTTTTTCATCATAAACTTAAATTGTTATTACGGAACATTACATTCATTACATATGTCTGAATCTGTTTGTTGTTCTGTAAAAAAAAACATTTTAAATAGCAATGTGACAGCTCAACAGTTGATTTGCATTTGTGTGAGATAAGAAATATGTCAATGACGTCACTTGACGTGAATATCGCCATTTTAGGATATTTAATAAAACAGGGTAATCATAAAGCAATGTTTTAGAAAGGCAGCAGTTGCGCTTTAGAGTGTTGAATAATGCGGTATATAAATTTTCCTACTAATAAACAATTTAAAAAATATGAATATTCCACTAAATCGCCATCTATTGGGTAATAGTTTGAATATGTAACCACTATATTTTGGTTCGGATCTTTGCTAAATCCGCCATCTTAGGTATTTTAATTTTATGGTGTTTCATGATTATGCATCTGCATAAAGCTATGTGCTCGCTTAGCAGTGTTTGAATATTAGAGAGATGCGTGCGTTCCCATATCACAGATAAAAATTAGTCTGTTTATATTCAGGGTTATTAATTTTAAGGAATCCATGCGACTCGCAAAGTTGTTCTAGCTTAATCTAGGGACTTTAGTTAGTTACTAAACGCCAACTCGTGACAATGAATTAGGGAATCTGATCATTATAACTTCTCCAGCTATTATTATCATTTGTCAATTTAATGTTAATTAAATAACGATATTCCAAGTTCTTGTTTTAAAATATAATATAATGAAGTTATTAAATATATTGCTTACTGCGTCGGAGAAAGCTGCAAAAATCGCAAGAGTTTGTAGACAAAATGAAAATTTATTTAATCTATTGGTGCAAGAGAAAGAAAATGATGAAGCAAATATTCGTTTTTTAAAGGATTTTAAAACTCTTGCAGATGTATTAATTCAAGAAACAGTACGACATGATATAAAACAACATGTATGTGTGAAATAATAGTTTAAAAAATCATTCTAAACAATTGTAATAGTTTCCAGTTCTGGAAAAACGTATATACGGCGAAGAAAATAATACATTTACCAATACGCTAGGGGAAACAATTGAGGTAAAGGTGTGTTCATCTCAAGAAGAAACAACTAAGTTATTAGAAATTGTTTTAAATGGAAATTCAACTGCAGCTAATGTTTTAGCTAGTGAAGTTCATAAAACAGTCTTTTTATCTGATATAAATTTTGGCACTAGTACTATTCCGTTAAATTTTGAAGTGGATGATGATAATTTATGCGTATGGATTGATCCTATTGGTATGTAAATAATAAAATGCGTTAATTTTTCTTTTAAAAAAAATATGTTTTAGACTCTACAGCTGAGTATATCAATGCCAAAGAATCCAAACACAAAAGTGGAATACATTTAACTGGTTTACAATGTGTAACTGTATTAATAGGAGTATATGATAAAAGAACGGGTATTCCATTAATTGGCGTTATAAATCAACCATTTTTTGAACTAATTGACACAGAGTAAATATGAACAAGGGATCAAAATTATTTAATATAAATGTATTTATATATACATTTTTTAGATGGCGAGGAAAATGTTATTGGGGTTGCAGTACTTCAGAAAAAAGATTTACATCTTTACAAATCCCTGATGAGAAAACCAATCTTATTACGTTGAGCAGAGTAGAACTAGATACTATTAAAACTAAATTAACTGAATTTGGGTATACTTTAGTGGAAGCAGCTGGTGCTGGTTATAAATTATTAACAGTTATAAACGGGTTAGCGGACGCATATATTGTGTCGCAAGGTACCACCTTTCGATGGGACGTTTGCGGTCCACATGCTATATTACGAGCTATGGGAGGAGGTGTTTATAATTACGCAAAAATGAGGGAAGGAGATCTTTTGGAAATTAATTATGAAAGTGACCATAGTGATGAATCGAAAATGAATAAATATTGTAATAAACAAGGTCTAATTGCAGTAAAAAATAAAGAGGTATTTGCGGTCATCATGCGTTTATTGCAAAATTAAATGTAATTAAATTAAGTAACTAAACATTCCGTAAATTAGGTTATTTTCAATTATAAAATTGATCCGTATATGGAATATAAATAATTAAAATGGCCTATAAGGATAAAATATTTTACCTAATGTTACACACCCTTCTTGGTATTTATTCCAACCAAGTATTGGGCTGTTTATATATTTTTTAAATGTGAACGCGCATTTTCGTTGCCTCGGTTTGGTGTCAATAAATTTTCAATACATTCGAATAGTTCCTGTATGAGTTTGTTAAAGATTAGAATATTATGATGTGTACCGAAACGTTGATTTATGAAAGTATTTCACTGTCAAAGTTTTTTTCATTAATTTAGAAAATGTCAATAATTTTACTTTATCTGATTTATTAAGATTCATTTAGGATAGTATCAACTCGTTTTATGTTTTGCTTTTAGATTTAACATGGTTTCAATACTATTTATACTAAGCCATATTGTTTAAAAAATTAAATGTATTAATAAAATTTATTCTATACTTAAATATACAGTACATTAGTGAACATATTAAAAAAAAGTATCCTATCACAGAATTCATAAATATTTTTTTCTAAAAGGTACTAACCCAATACACAATATTACGGAAGTCGTAATCGTAATGATAAAAATCATACATACAAGAATGTTAAAAATTATAACAATTTATAAATAAAATATTGCAATTTCATTATTTTAGCTGTCAATTTTCGACGCAATTGATTAAATTTTAATCTATAATATAAATATAATTTTATCCTAGAAAAATATTTGCTGTTTTCAATTATTCATAGATCTAAAATGGTATCACGTTACATTTTTAAAAATGTTGTAAATTATCTGACAAATTTTCTATAAATTGGTAAATATTTAATATCAACAATAAAATTTTATCTTATATAAAACAAATTATATCTGTCTTTTAAAATAATCATTGCATTTCATTATTTTGTTCAAATAGAGATCGTAACAGTCACAAGCCTGATAAATAAAAATTAACAGGCAGTTTTATTTTATATTTAATAATGAAAGTTTTAGAATATTTTTAGACTTCTTCAGTATCTTGATTGTCAGATTTTTTAGATTGTAACGTCCCAAATCCGTTTGCCATTCTCTGATAATGAGGTTTCCACGAACTTGCTGGTCTTGTGTAATCCAAGTGATCGTATTCAAGTTCTATAAAATCGATAAAAAATTAAATATGAGGTAGATGTTATAAACTGCAATATAAATGACCGTAATGGCCATTTACATTGGTTATAAAACACTAATTAAAGGAAATATAATCAAATAACAATAAGTTATTACGACTAATTTACCACTTTTTTCCAAATAGAGCTGCATTCACCAAGAAATTAAATTAAAGAAATTCAATTCACTATACCTATCAATAATTACGTACCTTTTGCGTCTTTTTGTTTAATTTCATCATACACATGATCTATTTTTTCATCTATACTGTGATAAATATTTGGATTTGTTAAATCAGCTTCTCTATTCTTAGCACATGTTGGGTGTTCATAATGTGTTCCAAAAGCACCTATAAGAATTTTTAAATTAACATAAAAGTACAGTAATTACACTTTTATTATATTTACCTTTCAGACTAAGTTCATCATCATCTATAGAACAACCAGCCATTCCCAATTTTTGTCGTTCTAAATTCGACTTATTCTGTTTAATACCAAGATCATTACGAATATGTTGAGCATTATTTAATAAACCATTTGCTTCATCTTCTTTTTTATTGTTAGTTTGATAAGAATATACAGGATTATCAAAATGGTTTCGATCTACAATAATTGGATGAGGATATACAAAATAGAAACAGTTTAGTTCCCTATTTTTATTTATTATACTTTAAAAATTGAATGAACTTTATCTTGTTGAATTGAAGATCAAAATTTTTATTTAAGAATAATCAAAATGGATTTAATAAAATCGAAAATAGAATAATGCAACTAACGATTAAGATAAAGACGCCTATCTTAAAGTTGAAATATTGTTTTTATTTTATATTTGATGCTGATAGTGAGCATACGAAATTCAATTAAAAGATTTATAACTATTGAACGAAGAAACATGCACTCGTCGTTTATATATCTATGATTTGTAAGTTTTAATAAGAAAAAAAAGCAAGCATAGCCGGATATGAATGAGCGAGATACATAGTAGACATTAAAAGAATACGCGTGATAAAGCGTTCTGAGTGTGCGTAATCACTTTAAGAATTGTCATAATTCCTAGAAACAAAATTTAATGTTTAAGTAGAAAATATGTACTTGGTTACTCTAATACTTTAATTTTTTTTGGTCAGACCACGAAGAAATAAGTTGATATTAGAAACACAGTTTTTTAAACAGGGTACACGTGCTAAAATAAGAAGACTTTAACGTACCTAGAGGAGACTGTGGATCTGCAATGTACTGCACTTGAGCAATTTCTGTTTTCAAGTTAGCAACACGTCGTCTATAATAGAATGATATTGCTATAATGATTGCTACTAGTATGAGCGCTACAACTACACCCGCAGCAACGCTTCCCGGAGATCCAGTCTGCACTGTGTCTTTTATTTGCAGGGTTGAAGGTTCATCACATAAATCTCCTTTAAATCCATGGCGACAAATGCAACCATCGGCTGGATGGCATATGAAATTTTCGTTTGGACATTCGCAAGGTGTCATGCAATGATCCCCATAGTATCCTTCCGGGCAAACTGAAATTATTACACATATATTTCTATTAAATGTAAATTTTGTGATCACAAATTAAATAGCTTTCTAGAAATTAGAACTCGACAAATTTTGAGGGCATTGTTACATCTGCAAGAGCGAAAAAATATATCACTTACCGAGATCTGCTTAGGCAGAGTGCCACACTCAGTAATGGGTAAAAGGCGTGATGATATATTTATTTATTTATTTAAATATACATTTAAAAGTAACGGAAAATTTTTTTTCCAGGAAATTTACCAAAACTAATGCTTCCGAGAAATGAATTTTTTCCAAAAATATTTTTTTACATCTAATCTATTATACAGTGTTTCGTCAAAAAGAAGCAATAACTATCTCGTTTGACAACTGATTTTCATATTAAAATTACCCTGGTGGCTCCTCCTCCACTAACATCTTTGGAGATCGTGATTTAACAAATAATAATAGGCACTTTCCGCACAATTATCACGTATCAGGATATGCTACGGTAGCGTTCTACACGGTAAAATGACGTGATCATATATTTATTTATTTTAAATATCTGGAACTTTTTCTTGAGAGATATCTATTTATTTGTTACGCTGTATAACATAAACTTAATCCAAATTATAACACAGGATCCGCACTCACCGAGCCGCAGTGGGAGTTTGAGTACCGTTTCGAACACGGGATCTATGTCCACACCACCGTACTGACGGTGTAAATATTTAGTTTCAAAATAAAGATTATGACGAGTAGAACTTTATTTTACGCATTTTGATTATGCTATAAATCTATATTTATGTTTTTCGTACAATTTGAGATATCATTATACTAACTTTCTGTACAATGTGCTCCAATCCAACCAGGAGTACAACGGCAATGTCCGTCATTGCCGCGGCATTTTCCGCCATTTGAACATTTACAGTGCTGAGTACAACCTACTCCGAAAAATCCGTCAGGGCATGGAACACTGCAGTTCCGTCCTTTCCAACCGGGCAAACATTGGCAAACTCCTTAAAACATAAATATACAAAATTAGCAACCGCAGATAATAATTGTTCTTGTTTGAATATAGAATATATGCGACCTATATTTCTCAAGATTTGTATTTTGAAAATTGAGTTATCAATACACCTATACCTACCGAGTGTATCACAAAAATCGGGCTATAAGCGTTTAACATGGGAAAACAATTTTTCCATGCGCATTCCTTTCCAAATTATTTTAGACAACAATGCTTCAAATAATAATTGTCGAGTTTAAAATTCTGCATAAACTAATTTAATTTTCCTTTGTAACAGCAGAAATTAAATATGGAACAATTTAATAGTGTTAGCTTCGAAAATAAAACAAAATAACAAATAAATGCACGAATTTAGTTCTGTCAAATATTTTAATACATTGAAGTTTTGTATTGTTTAAAAGGAAGTCAAAATAAACACAAAAAAACTTAATGAATTTGTTTGTTATTTTGCTTTAATGCTGTAGCTAACACTATTAAATTGTAATTAATTTTCATATTAAATCTGTTACAAAATAAAGGAAATGAGATTAGATTATACAGAATTTTAAGCTCTATAATTTTTATTTGAAGCATTTTTTTGTCTAAAATGATTTAAGAAGCAGTACGCACGGAAAAACTGTTTTCCTATATTTAAACACTTATCACCCGATTTTTGTGATACATCCGGTATATACTCGAATGTATATTATAATATCTAGATATTCATTCAATCGTATCAGTTATAATCGAATCAATTTGTTATAAATTTATTTTTCTCTTACCAGTAACATGATGACAATCAGCACCATTTTTGCATGCACACTTCTCCATACAATTCTTTCCGTAACTTCCTAGTGGACAAGGATGTTCACATGTTAAACCAATGTAACCTGGGCGGCACACATATTCTCCAGTCACATGATCGCAAGTGCGGTTATCTGATTATATAAGAAGATATAGTTAAAATTAATATAATGTTTATATAATATGATGTATTCACCGAATGATCTTTCCGGACATTCTTCCTTGCAACCTATGCCATAGTAACCAGAATCGCAAGGATTGTCACATTCATCACCTTGCCAGCCTCGTGCACAAACACATGCTCCCGTTTCTGGATCGCATGAACTATTGTTTTGACAATTACAATCTTTTTCACAATTTGGACCGAAAGTTCCGCGAGGGCAATGTGTCTCACATTTCACACCTAAAAACAATTCATTTAATTTTTATAGCTATTTTAAGCTATAATACGAACACTTAACGAGAAACTATAGAGATTGAAATATTATCTAATATTCTAAGTAATGAAAATAATTATTTATATATCAAGAGAAAAAACTGAGTCAAAAATAATATCTTCTTCACGAGATATCTATACATATAATTTTCCAATACCCTGTCAGAAAGTAAAATTGGAAATTTAGAAAATTTATCTTGAGAGATGTCACAAATGTGAAATAATATCGATGTTTTTCAAATGCTATGACTATGGTCTCCTTTTTTTTCCTAAGGATAACAAATAACTTTCTTCCCTTAATTTAGGTAAGAAAATTTTGCTGTCCGACAGAATCTTGAACAAATAACTATTTTATACGTTCATTGTAGACATTTGTTGCCTACTCGCGTAGAAACTACTACTACTTTCCGTACACATGAGAAGAGTTAGTTTTTCAGATCGATTAGTATTACATCATCGTATCCGTGCAACATAAAAACTGTCAACGTTTTCAAGAAAATTTCAAAATAGAAAAAGTATGCAAAATTATTTTTTAAGTATTTCAAAATGTTCGCATAAAAATAATTTTTGTCCCCATGAGTTGCGGCTGCGCCTCGATCAACAATCTACATACGCAAACAACAACAGACTAGGTAATATATGCTCTAGGTGCGCACATAATTATAATATACCTATGTCATGCTGAAAAATAGAAGTTTATTAGCGAAGGATACAAAAAACTGCATTTGCAAATTTAATAAAAAAAATTAACAAGTTGCCTTAAAATATGTAATAATTATTTAAAAATTCGTAAATTTTTGCATAATGATAAATATTGTGGAATTAACATTAAAAAATCATTTATTTATATTTCTTTTTAATGGCAAATTCTTGTGTAAAAATATATACCTATTTTTTTTTTAAATAGCAAGTCAGTGCTTCACATGGTAATCTGTATATACGCAGTCATTGACTCCCAAATTATTTTATTAAAAATACTTTAAATAAAATCTGCAGAGAATAAAATTCTGTCTCTAATAAATAGTCAACAATTTTCTTGATTATTTACTGTAAGAACTAGATTTTAAAATAGTTGAAATATATTTTTTTGAAGTTAGCCTGGATGAATTAAGAAAAATGTAAACAAAAATATGCAATATTTTACTGTCAAATACAATATTTATAGTATAAAATTGCAGGACTGCTTAATTTTTTTTAAACAACCATCTCATTACATAATTTACTTTGTCTTGCACGAGCAAATTTAATCAATATAACAAATTTTAAAGTGATAATATGACAAACTATACCTTTCCACTCAGGTTTACAAAGACATCGACCTGTGACTGGATCACACCCGTCACTGTTATCAGCAACACATTGACAAACCTGTGAACAGTTGTGGCCAAAATATCCAAAGTCGCAGTGCTTCTCACATAGATCACCAACGAAGCCCGCTCCGCATGTACAAGACCCTGTATGGACATAAAATATGCATGCAACTACCATAGAACAGTAATACTAATTCTACAGATCAATGGTTAGCTATTTTTATAAAAATAATTAATGATAGTCAACAATTAGACCATTGAAAATAAACAAACAAAAATACTTTTTGCACAATTTACATTAACATGCTACTAATCAAATAGCACTTACCATTTTGGGGATTACAGGCAGCATTATTTTTGCATTCACATTGTTTCAAGCAATCTTTTCCATATGTTTTCTCGTTACAAGGACGATCACACTGTTGACCAGTCCAGCCTTCAGTGCAGTTACATTGACCAGTTTCTGTGGAACAAGATGCTCCATTTTTACAATCACACTTTTGAGCACAATCTTCTCCATAACTTCCTGGGCTGCATGTTTCACCGCAGTCCTGCCCTTTGTAGCCTGGGCTGCAGTTGCAAGTTCCATTTACAGGTGAACATTGTCCGTTGCCATTGCACATGCAAATTCTGAGACAACCTTTGCCGAAGGTTAGCAAAGGACATTGCCTTGAACAATCTTTGCTGTTCCAACCAGCTTTACAATCACATTCTCCTGTCCATGGATGACACCTATTACATTACACATTATTATAAGTTTTACTCTATGATACTGTAACTAATAAAACTAACATTTCAGTATTCTCTGGAGTGCATTCGCACATTTTCTCGCATTTTTCTCCCCATAGACCTTCCGGACACATCCTCTTTGTACAGTTTACTCCTTCCCATCCATTAGAACAAGAACATTTTCCATCAATATTGGAACAGAGAGCACTATTTTGACAAGTACAATTATATGTGCAATCCTTCCCATATGTTCCAGAAGGACAAGTATCTAAACACTGAAAAAATATTAAGAATGACAAAAAAGTATATAAAAACATATTTCATACACTCTACTCAAATTGACATAATTTGTTTCTACTTCTCAAAAACATTATTCAGAAAAAAGATCTTTTTGTGGATTTATAATGTTTGGTAATTACATTTTTGTAATAATTTGACAAACTATTATTGAATTGTAATTACATAGATACATACATCATGTTATATCCCATTAAATGGGGTAGCACGAATCCCTGAACATTCACACAATATCCACTAACAGATCATAAAAAAATCAGTCCTCGACACACTCTACTCGCTTCAACCACACTAACGGTCCTTTTATACAAGCTCATTCATCCTCACCCTCCAAATTCTCCATTATTCAAAAAACCCTCAATCACATCCATCCATTCGCTCTTATACACCAGTTTCATAAATTTGACCGAGATATAATTTTTGTTGACAGATCACTCTTCTAGGAAATTCGTTGTGATATTTTTTCTTGGTTTTTGTTGATAATAACTATAAGTCATTCTTCATAGTCTTATGCTACAATATTTGCGTGAAAAATATGGTTTCGTTATGACGATTCAGATTTTAAGCATCTTAATATGTGTACAAAGTATTAATTGTTCAGTACAGAAGCAGTCATATATATTGATATGGTTATCTAGCTTGAATTTGAACAAATGACTATTAAATTCCTTCATAAACGTAAATCGATAATATGATTTTTTTTTAATTGGAATTCATTTCAAATAAATATGTTCACTTTTCAAATTGTAAAATATATCTAAGAAAGTTGAAAATTGCTTGACACTAAATAGATAAGCGATTTATACTAAGACTAGTGTTCAGTTCTAAAACTTTACAGACACCAGCAATCCGATAATAGATTTAAATTGTGGAATCAATACATTAATCTTATAACGTACATACATATATACGAGTACATAACAACACGCTATATCCCATAAAATAGAGTTGCACGCACCCCTAAGACAGTCAGAGCATCCACTAACAGATTCATTAAAAAAATCAATCCTCGTTCAAAATACTCGTTTCAACCATATTAATTCTTCCGCCATACAAGCTCATTCATTCCTCACACTCAAAATCTTCCATCATGCAACAAACAATCAATTACATCCATCCATTCGCTGCTATACACCTGTTTAATAAATCTTTCACTTACGTCCACTCCTCTAACAATAAATCTATAAAAATAAGATAAGATAAGAATAAGGAGCATAGTCTCCTGTCCTTGTTTTTGAAAATACATTCTACTTAATTGCAGTTAGACACTCTATTGTAAGAACAGTAAACGAGTCCAAAGATAAAAATAAAAGGGACTATCGCTCAGCCCTTATTTTTGAAAGTGAATTGTAAATAAACATTCGAAAAAACTAAACGAATCTAAAATCAAGTATCATGCACAAAGCCTTATTCATCAAATTTATCTCGCAATTAATTTTCACCAAATATTCCTATTCTAACACACTACTTTCACTTCAACCACATTTATAATTCCGTTTAATACATGCTCATTTGTTCTTCATACTCGGAATTTTTCGTTCACGCAACAATCCTTCAATCAAATTTATCTATTTAATTATAGGTCGTACACGCAATCTTTCACCCTTAATTTCACCAATTTACACCTGTTTCATCAATCTTTCATTCGACATATGATCCACAGGCACAAACCATCTCAACTGACTTATACCTACCCTTCTAACAACATTATTCTCAACCCCTCATTCATTATAACCAAAGTATCCCGGAAACCATCTCTTCTATCCACACACCCTGCAAATCCCTTATTTCCACAGCAGTTATACGCCGTGCATGTTTCCTCATCCACACCCAACATTCACTACCATACATCAACAATAGAGATTAATAAGTATTATGTACCCTTTCGCCAGTAAATCCAGGTTGACAATCACATGTGCCTGTAACATGGTGACAGGATGCACCGTTAAAGCAGTCGCACTGTTTAGAGCAGTTCTCGCCCCAGTGTCCGAAAGGGCATCTATTCGCGCACACCAAGCCAGTCCACCCTGCTGTACATGAACATTTTCCACTAATAGCTTCACATGTTCCTCCGTTCTGACATCGACATTCGGACTTGCATTCCTCTCCGTGTTTGCCTTCCGGACAGGGATCATCGCATCTAAAAACAGATATCTTATTTTTTTTTTGAATCCTGAACCTAATAAATGATTAAGTCGAATGTACAAATGTTAGAGTTATTTGGCCGACTGGCAACTCGACTATTAATACATTCTATCTGTTTTAAAACAGATAGTTCGGAATACTAATTAATTTGGTATAATTACTAGAAGTTGATTACTTTCCTAAGTCCAGAAAACTCTAACCAGTTCTTTAGACTGATATTCCAGTAAGCATAAAATATTTAATTTTATTACGATATTCCTTGCCAACAGGCTAATAGCCACTTGTACTGCTGTCCTTTAAATATCACTAAAGTAACAAAATATTATACCGAATTGTTAGCAGCATTGTTTATTTATTTATTTAACACTATTTCTCGAATCTATATTGTTTTACTTAAACTATACTTAATATTTAAAGAACAGCAATGCAACTGGCTATAAGACAGTTAAGTACATGTTTATATAGTATGCAAATTACTGTTAGGAGTGTGTATGGAATATTTTCCGCAGTCTAATATGTAAGGTTTTCTCGCTCTAGACTTGTTCGAATTACTAACATGTATAAATTCGATTTTTATCTTATATTTAGATACTTATTTTCTTTTTAATTTATTCGATATTCTACATAGTACAGCTTCAACTGGAATTTGCACCAGGCAGACATAATAATATTTTTAGTATCAAGATGAAATCAAGATTTGAATTCACGAAATCGAGTTTGATAGAAGCAAGTTGTAGTTTGTATCCTCTGGGCTACGACTACCTGTTATATTAATATTTTAAAAACAAAATAAACATACAGTGGTCCAGTCCAACCAGGAGAGCAGTGGCATTCTCCAGATACGTGGTGACAGGAACCACCGTTCTGACAACGACAGGTCTCTACACAATCCTGACCATAGCGAGTCGACTGGCACTTGTTCTGGCAGTGCACGCCAGTCCATCCGCGCGAACAATGACATTCACCATTGAATGGATCGCAAGTAGCATTGTTCTTGCACTCACATTGCTTCTGGCAGTCGCGGCCCCACAGGCCCGCAGGACACGCTGGAATTTAAATTAACTACATTACATAATGCAGATGACATAAGTTATTATTATTTTATTTATTTCAAATTTAATTCTTGCTTTTCAGCTTCGAATTTTTACACAAACAAAATACAAATCATTTTAGTTGAATGATAAGGACATAAGTTATTAGTATGTTTAATCTTTCTTGTCTATGTATATTAAAATATAAAATTATCGGACTATTTACAAAAATAGTGCTATTTAAAACAAAAATATTCATAACAAATTTTAATTAATTATACTAATTGAAACAATATCTAAAATACTTGAAACTATCTCAGAGGCACCTTCAAATCTGGGTCTGGTTACTATTATATATAAAACTATCTAAATTTTCGTTGGTCTTAAAATTATATCTGTTACAAGGTACAAACAATTTGAAAATAATATGTAAAAATATTGATATTTTTCCGTAACAAATCCATACTAATCACAATTTAAGTCACTTTTGTTCAGGATAATTGTAAATGTGCGGTACCCAATATTTAAATTTGTTTTATTTCGCATAAATAATAAATAAATAAACAATTCAGTATTTAGTTCTGATTTGCACTTTCTTAAATCAAACCCTAAGTCCATAAAACTAAAGCTGTTACAACTTGGGTTAAATAAAATTATACAGGCTATAACGACGAACAGAATTACCTCCAAAAAATATTTTCTGTTACTAAAGATTTTTAAAAAATACTACAGAAAAAACGTTTAGAATTATTTTAACCAGTGGTTCTCTAATTTTTCAATTGAGATTATAAATATATTTAAGATCCTTCCTTAAAGTATTTTGTTCTAAATTCAACAATGTAAGAATTTTATATCCTTACGTAACAAAAATTATGAGAAAAATGTGAATGCAATTTTATATATATATATATATATATATATATATATATATATATATATATATATATATATATATATATATATATATATTATTTGACCACTCCAAAAGTCAAACTGCGGTTCCTGGGGTGGTTAATTATAATCATCATGTTACTCCAATTTGGATATACCTTAAATTGTTGGTTTAATTTTTTTACTTTTAAATGTAATTTTAAAATATTTTGTTTTATTCATGTGACTTTCTACCATATGCTTTGAAAATGGCCCATCCCAGGAACCGAAATGTCAGCATTACCAAATAAAATTAATGATCTTTATTATCCATCCAAACAATTTTAATTTTCCTTTACACAAATTTAAATATGGCCCCATTAAGACAATAAACCGTATTCATTTAAAAATATAGTTCTGCCCCTGATTATTCTGGGGAATACCCGAATAATATTTGTTTATAATAGTTAGTGAGATGGTGTAAAACCTTGAAAAAAGTGATAAGACATGAATCAGATGTGACTAGTTTCCTTTGTTTAGAATTGAAGTTTTGCTAGATAATGCATAAAAAATATAAACACTGGTTAAGTATTTCTTATAGTGCGAGATATGATTTCATTTTACTACAATAAATACAAATCTATATAGGCTCTCTCCTGCACAAAGCCAAGCATTGGGAGTTCGAGAACTGGAACAATTACTTTTCATGCAGCCAGAGTTGACGAGTGCGGTAAGGGAGAGGTAGCTTGAGAGTTGTGCGACCCGTCCTATTTAAAATTATGGGTCTTGTCTTGATAAGAAAAAACTCAGTAAAACTGAAGCATATATTTAATAAATCATGTAAAAAAAAAACAAAATAAATAAGGCTCAATTCTGTTTTAGCATGTTTTATTTGTTGCTTCCTCTTCACATCTTTCAATAACTATTGCGAATATTTCACAGGCTTTACTCCTCACTGTCTCACTCTTAAGATTGTAGAAAACTGACATTTTATTTTTTTTGTGGATTGATTATAGTTGAATTGAATAAGAACTGATACAAGTAAACATAACATGTTCTCTAAGCCTTGAAGAGCTCTACGTAGTGCGCCAAGTTATTATTCGTCTAAACGCGATTGACCTAAGAGCAAAACCGAACTGAACGATTCTATATGCACATGGGATGCTGTTTCTGAAGCAAAATTGTTATGGTCCACTCCAGTTAAGAATGAATCATAGAGTAAGATATGGCCAATCATTTGTGTCTTCTGATTGGTTGAAATTCAAATAAAGTTCACAAACAAAAAAAAAACAATGAACAGTAGTGACTCCTATCCGTCAGTACGGTGGTGGACTACCCACTGCGGCTCGGTGAGTGCGAATCCTGTACTGTAATTAAGATTAAGTTCTTAAATATATGAATTAGCCTCAAATTAATCAAGAGTTTCAATTAATGTAGTTCGATACGTACAATTTTGTTTATCTAATTTGTTAATTTCATTTTTCTGTTCTGTAAATTAATTATTACACTTTATTCTTTATTAAATTACTTTATTATGGATGATAAATCTGAGCTAGATCCTTGTGATAAATCCGCAAGGAAATAACATTCGAAGTAGGCAAAAATTAATGGCATTTAATTTGTAGCAGAAACTAATTACAAAGCGTTAACACTCAAAAATATAATGTGTTAAGATGACAGCATCAGTAATGAATATTGGTAAATCAACAGTCTGGAAAAGGTATATAAAATCACCGCCTAAAGAATTTGGATGAAAAAGCAAAAAAAAATAAGATGAATTGTTCATACGATACGACCATATTGCCGTATCTACTGTATCAACCTCTTAATTGACATGTATATATTTGTGTCATGTTGTCATGCTATGTACAATATATAATTTACTAATTTAGAATTTCTCTACCTGTGTGTTTTCAGTGGTTTACCCCACATGTCAAGTGAATACCAGTGGATTTTGTGTCTCCACAGCCGAAATAAATAACATTTAAACAGTTACAATGTTTAAACTCTGCTCTGATTTCAAATTAAAGAATCTAGCCAAAAATAGAACTGTGGTACCAGCCAATGTTATTTAATGGGTCCTAAATAATTTTTAATAATAAATTTTGATACTAGATATTTGCCGAGTTACACTAGATATGGAAGAAAATGTGGAAATACGAGCGATGTGTTTCAAATAATTATAGTTCTTAAATAGTAATAAATTGTGAAAAAATTTCTAATAAAAATTATAGACACCAAACCCTGCTTTACATTAGAGAATTAATATAATTTTTTCAGCTGTCCATTTTTGAGATATGATATGAAGTTACATTTTTTTTAATGGAACAGATAGTTGAAAACTAATTTAATTAAATTTGTGTTCAATTTATTAGCAAATATGTTTAATAAATTTAGATAAAAATGAATTAAATAACTTACTAGCCTTATTATTTCTATGATATATGAATTCATCATACTTTATTTATGTGAATAAAGGAAAATCATTTTCATAGGCTACTTTATTAACATTCAATTATTTATATTAATTGATAAATTTTTTTAATAGAAAGAGATAAGCTCTTAAATATGTAATTTTTTACTCTTAGCAAAAAATATATTCATTCTGTATTGTTCAAATGGCTTGAGTATGTACAATTTTTATTTGAAACTTTTCGAGATCTTATCAATGACTGTACAGATTTATATTTGTTATATCACATATTAAATATTGAATTTTCATTCTTTCTTTGAGTCCCATCATTCCGTTTCGGAACATAGGGGCCGGGCACACCGAGCCGCAGGTTTTATACTGCCGTAATGCCGGTTTCTTTAGTCAGATTATTTAAGGCGTATAAGTGACTAGCTTATAGCGCCCGAGTGTGATGAATACGTGAAACTGTATTTTTATATTTTACGACAAATCACACATTGTCGGCAGGCGGATTCGAACCGACGAACCTTGGTTCGGGTGACGTCACAGTATGCTAAGAGATGTGCCTTAACACGCTCGGCAACCGCGCCTACAATTTTCATTAACCATTCATAAATTTATGGGGTAGATAGATTAGTGTCAACCCGTCGGACAGTAGATCAACTGATTTTTACCAGATAAAAAAAAATACTCATTTGGTTCCATCTTCACTAACAACTTTAGGGGCCATGACTTGATGACTGGTATCTGCACTTCACGTGTAAAAATATATTACTTGCTGAAATCTGCTACGGTAGAGTGTTGATTTAATTATTTATTCATTTATTTTTTTAATGTATAACGATGCTTTATAAATTAGTATTTTAAGTAAATATTTTATATTACCGCAGTTATTATAATTATATAAACAATGCTTAGAAACAAAAATATTCAGCAACAAAAGGATATCATCGAAAGCAAAGAGTAATAATCTTTCGGAAAATTTTATACCTAATGCATGCATAATCTGTAAATAGTTTAAACTAAAAACACTTAGTACAGTTTCATATTGGGAATATTTTAACAAAAAATTCACATTTTGTATATTGATATATTTACCAAAGGTCTCTTGGATGAACCTTGTATTAAAAATATTATAGAAAATAGTTGATAAACTTACAAATATCACAGGTGGGTCCTCCGTAGCCGGTCTCACACTTGCACGTGTCAGGTGCGATACACGTGCCGTGCAGACAAGGATCTGAGCACACGGCCACACATTTGTCCTCTGAGCTACTTTTGGCGTATCCTTTACAACAATCCTCAACGGGACGTGTCTTCACTATGTTTTGTATTTTGTAAACAGTCTTAAATTTTATTTTATATTTTGAACACCGAGGAGGGAAGTTTAAGCACCAAGTGTATTCTCGTACTTGATAGGGTTGTTGTTCTGACACTCGTACTGTTGTTGTATATCTGCAAAAACACAAAATTGTTAAAATCTTTGGCGGAAGATAGTATAGAGTAATGAGGAAATAACATACAAAATTTTTATTATATTACTAATTAAAAATATGATAAATACAAATAGTACATTATCATGTATTTCATGACTCAAGTTTTACAGTAAAATGTCACTATTAAAACATGGTGGATCAGTTACTCACACTAAAGGGATCTTCCGCTCGGATATAAGGGAGAGGAATTAATTGATCATCAATTTAATTACTCAGTCAGTAAATGAAATCGAAAAAAAATATTTTTTGAGCAGCTTGCTAAGTTAATATCATTAATTTAATTACATCAAATTATGGCGACCAAAATAAAATGATTTAGTCGGCATTATAAAGTTTCGAATAAAAAAAAATATTTTCAGCGTCCAATATTCACTTTTTGGTCGACATTTTAATAGAAACAAATTAATAACTTGTTCACTAATAAAACAAATTATCTTCATTATAGTTGTTTGTCCATTGAAGCATTGAAACTAGTTTCGGTTGGAAAGAGCAGAATTTACGCACCGAGCGGCTAATCAGTCAAAATCATGCATATTACTGCATATTTTTGAGGTTTTATATAATATTTTCTACTTTCTCAATTTTAAATTCGATATATAGAATGTACATGTCAGTGCAATGGACAAGCGCGTTAGAGCGTAGATAACTGCTTCTTGTAGACACTTATGCAGTCCTGTGTCTACCGGCTAGCAAGTATGTATCCTGTCCGCAATACCTGGTATTTAATCACACACTGTATTGTGATTGGGATTAAGTTCCTGTTGAGACAAAATTAATTAAGAAAAAACATATTTCTTGAATGGTATTCATTGATTTTATCCGAATGGAATTTAAGATGCCATAATTGTCATAAAACACGACCCCCATTTTCATCTTGACAAGTTATTAATATTCATAGAGATAAATATTATTGATAACACTTTTGTTTTCGTTTGTATTTAGACTTAATTTATTAATAAATGACATTTAAATGCATAAATTAGTAAAATATTGTGTATATATTCATTCTGTGCATATATTATACTATACATATTTTAGCTCTATTTCAGTGCATGTTTTAGTTTTAGAGCTGACAAAAAGAAAATTAACAACTGAACAAAATATGTTGAAACAAGGTGTTTCAAGTTTCACGTTTGTTATTTTTTATATTTACAGTTTTACAGCTGATCGTAAAGAGAAATGACCTTTACCAATTATTTTGTTGACCATAATTCGCTAATCAATAATTAATTTTACTGCCAATTATATTTTCCCGCCGGTGTAGTATGTTTGAACATTTTCTGAAAAACTGAAATAATTTTGGTCTTAATTAATATGCGAAGATATCGATAATAATGATATCTGTATTAAAGATTATATTGATAATAAATTTTGTGAAGAATAGATAATAAAGCATAAATGACAACAACAATGTGTTCACATTTGACCAATTCAAATATGTGTGATAACGTGATAGCGAAATTTGAGAAGAAATAATAGATATGCAATTTTTGACATCTTGAAAAGAGTAAATGTACTTTTTTATTTTAAAGATAACTCCTTATTAATCTCTACCTAAATAAATATTCAAAATATTAAATAAAAAAAAATTATACGGATTAGCTCAACAAAAAAAACAAATATTTGTAAAGAGAAATTCGGAAACATTCAAATGGCATAATACAAGTTATATAGATAGTATATAATTATTGTAACGGGAATGAGTACAGAATTCAAAGTACTTTTAGCTACATTAATTGCACAAAACTTTTTAATGTAAGGGTACATACTATTTAAACAAATTTAAACATCTCATGGAGAAAATGGCTCCGTGGTATTCTGTCGGCCCGTGAATTTGAGAACTCCAGTTTGATTCTCAAAACTAAGAAACAATTTTATCACATTAAAATTACCCCTGTGGCCCCTCTTCTACTAATCTGTGGGGGCCGTGATTTAACGGCCGATAACCGCTCTTCACGCGCCTAAATATATCACTTACTGAAATCTGTTAACCAGTAGTAATGGGTAAATGGCGTGATGATATATCTATTATTTTTTAAATTTATTTAAACATCTCATGTAGGTACTTACAAATGTTGAAAACCAAACCAAATATTGGTCAATAATAAAATTTAGCAATAATTAAGTATGCATGTAACTACATATTTTTTAAAATAATACCGAGTAAATAGTTATGATTTTAAAGAGGAAAATTCGACCGAATTTTTTAACCAAACTTTTTTTGAATCACTCTTAATTGTAAAGCCAACTGTTCCGTATATCTGTATATGTAGAAGTCTCACCAGAAAAAGTAAAGACCAATCAGAGCTTGAAATCATAAATTTTACGTCAATTATAAATCATAGTATGATCAAAAAACTTTAAAAATTTACATAAACCAGAAAATGTTTTTCAATTCCAAGATCATTTTCACTACAGGCTTCAATAAATTTTTAAAAATAATTGTTAATTTTTGTCGTCCTGTTTTCAAAAAAAAAAAATATTAAAAAAAAGGTATTATGTTTTAGGATGAACTAGAAGGAGAGATCTTAATGACTTTCAAGAACCCGAACAATAATTTTAAAATTTTAATGAACCGAAACAACATTTATCATAATTTAACGAACCATGACAATATTTTCCATAATTTCACGAAACGGAACACGATATCGGTTTGCTGTTTACTCTGGTACATTTCGAACTATGTCATCAGTATAAAAGTGTAAACTTTATTAATACTTCACACAAAAAATACAAATTCAAACGCTCCTCAAGGGGTGATAATGCCTACTTTATGAAGCACTAATTTATACACTTAAAAATACTAATACAATAGAAAAAAAATAGTGTTACTTACTTTTCTTGCCGAGTACATACATTCGGACCTTCGAGATGAGCATTTGAGGTATTGCATATTACCAATAGTAAAATAGCTTGCGCTACATAAAATACTGCAATCATTTTGTTCTTTTCCTCTGTCCGTCTTCTTCTATATATCAGTATATAGTCAAGATATTTGCCATATTTTTATCTGAAACAAAAAAAATATTTAAAAAAGAAAGAATATGCATTCAGGGAGAAAATTCTAAGCGAAAAACGCGGAAGCTTTAACGATATTATGGTATATTTATTTTATCATTGTTTCTATTGTAGTTGTTACCTACTTACTACATTTCTAACATATTTCTAAAACTTTCCGTATATAAAACATATTTTCGCATAAATAAAGTAAACAATGAAGAAATTTTTATAATTTATCAACAATGTAACAAAAATTAGAGGTAGTCAGTGACTGTTTTTATGTAATTTCATTGTTTCTACAATGATGTAATTTAACTCAAATGGTAAGAGTTTTTAATAATTAGATTTTCTTTAACCATTTTTACTATTAACACAGAAATGTAGCTTGTACTCTACACATTGTAGAACGAAGGAAAATAACTTTATATATCTGACAGTACACAAGTATTTTAAATCGGTAAAAATGTATAATGTTTGACATTTTATCAGTTCACAATTTTGACAGTAAGCAGTAATATGTATATTGCCATATAATTACAAGCATATTGTAACTTTCCAGGATTACACCGTATAATGAATTAATGACAAAATTTTCATTTTTGAAGGACAAGGTTAATAGTAGCCACTGAATTCTTGATATTTTATTAAGACATTAACACAACGCTTAGTTTATTCACAACGTTAGTAAAACTGGTTCTGCGCACATTCAAGTTGCTTGAGTGCTAAAAATAATATATACCTATGTATTTATAACATACTATTTCAGTTAATCTCGCAGTTTATTTAATTCTCATTGAAAAATTACAATAAGTACCATTATTGAATGTATATAACTTTTGCTTCATAGTCAAGAAAAACTGTAGAATAGTATGATTGCTAAATGCTATGTTAATTGCATTTATACAACGTCCACAATTTATTTTTGTGTCATATTTTGTAAATGCGCAGTATGTATAAATTAAAAATAGCCGTCCGTCATAGGTAACAGTACAAAAAAATTATGTTAATCTCTAGTAAAGAAATACTAACAGCATTGAGATACTAAGTTGGTTAAATTTTCAAAGTACTGCCATTTTAAGAGACAATTTTAATGGCATGTTTGTTTTTCCAAAATAATACATGTGACTAGATAAAAGTGAAAATATAAAGTCGACAAAAAAAATCAAATAAAAAAAGGTATACAATCTTGAAGGCGTACCAGTGGCGTATGTAATTTCTTTTTCTGCGGTACATTTGAAACATATACAGCGTGTCCAAAAAGTCTGGAAACGCTTAAATATCTCGAGAACGAAGCATTCAATGACAAAGTTACAAAACACGTGTTTTTTTATTGTTATAAAACTATTCAGGCATAATATGCAAACATACCCCTACCCTCCTAGTAGGCGGGGTGAGGGTGAGTTTCAAAAACTTTTTATTACACTATTGCATTCTCCATAAAAATATAATTGATTTGCAAATTGCAACTTCATCGCCCCACCCCTTAGGGGTATATATATATAAGCTTTTTCAAAATTTGTACAAATTATGCTGATTGATAAAAGGGTAAAGCGCGCATTAAGAAAAATTATCTAAACTAATGGTTGGGAGAGTACTATGGTGGTTACAGCAGGCAAATATTTAATACAAGTGAGGTTATTAAATCTATACTATATTCGACGAAAAGATGCCAAGTGTAATGCGGAAATATTGATGTGAACAGAAAGTGACCATTTGGTGATTGGTTGTTTAACTTCACCCCGCCTTTTCGCAGATAGAGGTAGAGTATAAATAGAGCCCTTGTTTACAGAAGTTTGTTAATCCGTAACCGGAGTTATTAGCAGCAAGTAATTATTATTTAATGGAATAACAAATTTTGTAGTAATTACAGATGTAAGTGATTTGAATGTTTCATTTGAATCAATTGAGTGAACGATTAAAACGACAAAAAAAAAACAATTACCATCTGCAGAAAAACGTACATTAACAAATTTATATAGTAACCTAAAGGACAATAATTTTGGAACAATGGGAGAAATAGAAGCAAATATTGCTGAAACAATGTCAGTTTGTGTTAGAACAGTGCGAAATGTTTTAAAAGAATTTAAAGCAACAGGAGCAATTATATCAAAAAAAAAAAAAAAACTAAACGCGTAAACCAACTTAGATTTTATTATGAATGTTGAACATTCAAATTAATTATGTTGTATTTGTGGATAATTTAAAAAAAATTAAATATGATTGGAAAATTTCTGGTTTACTTGAAAATATGAGATTATACACTTTCCTTCACTTGTGAACGTATCCCTACTAAGCGCTGCCTTTTTGCACGTGCGATTCATGTGATGTTCGGCATCTTTTCGAAGAATAGACTATAAGTCAGTCAGTTGTTCTGTCAGATGGGAGATCTTGTCATGTTACAGTCCTCCTTCTCCATTCCTCTCTGCCTTCTGCTAACCTTTTCATTTTTTCTTAACCTCAACCTGTTTGTCATCCAATATCTATGCCTATTCCAGTTCTTTCTTTTCCTTAATTTGTTTGTCATTGATCTTATATTTCCTACTCTTCTTAATATTTTATCATTTCTTATTCTATCCTTTCATTTTACTCCTTCATTTTTCTTCATATAAATATTCATATCTCTAGTGCTCTATTCCTCCGTATAATGCAACACTCCACAGGAAATATTTCGCCAGCTTTTTCTCTAAAGGACATAAGTCTTAATTCATTTGTCGACATAGCAGCTTTATTTTTCGATTGAATGCTTCCCAGGCCATAGCTTTCCTAGTTTAGAATCTCTTATGATACAATATTGTACCATGAGAGGCCCATCATTGTTAATTTTTCTTAATTGAAGATAATGAAATTGATTTCAATAGGCAAAATAATAAAATTTTATTCGCCAAATATAATGGTGTAAAATTCGAAATAATTAAAGTACAAATAAGCGAGTTATAACCAAATAAGATTTTAAAAAAATCACCCTGAATAGTAATAATTGCTTATTTAAAATTATCATTGGTTCTTACATAAACTTTAAATTTAAATATTTCGGTGTATTGTTTATTCTCAATGTAATATTATCAAAATCGAAAGCTAAAAAACTATCAGTTTTGTTATTTTCTTATGTTTGATATTCAAAGAACACTTTTTAGCTGAGTCATACGTAAATTGTGTTGTTATAAGAGACATGACTTTTATTTGTATGACTAATGTTATGGCATTAATACTGTACATCATATAATTCAGGTAATAAACCGACCAATGGTAACTGAGGCTGTCCTATTTTATAAAAAATTGTAGTATAAACAAAAATATCCCAGACCAAACAATTAATACTGATTAATCTAAAATCGATTAAATGGAGATTCTAAATAGTTGAATCTAGTTTGGATATTCTCAAATGTTAATATGACATTAGAGTTGAGCAACAAATATAAAATCATAATCAACAAACTGTTGCAATTTTGAAATAAAATTAAATCATTTAAATCATCAGCGTCTTGCCGTATTTTTTAAGTAAAGTATATTCGACCAAGAATTTAATCATTATTTTGGTGTAGAATTTGCAAATAAAAATCATAATGTGAGAATAATTATACATATTTTTGTGGTCATCAACCTATTAAAAGTTCTCTCGATTCTTCTCTATCAAATAAAATTTAGGACCCACGAGAGAGATTAATAGGAGTAATTTCCCCCTCTAAAAATGTAAAATTATTCACTACTAAGAAAATTATAGTTTTTTTTATTAACAATTATCAAAGTGATTTTAGTCATTTATTATATGATTTAAATTAAGTTACATGTTTGTTATCCTGTTGTACTAAGTTCTAACTATTATTTATGTCTATTTGCAGCAAAAAAAATTATTTTAGCTAAATTGGTAATAATTAAAAAATAAAATAATTTAAAAATTGAAGTTTTGTTATTGCATCTGGCCATTAGTGTTTTCGGAACTAAACTAGCAACCGGTTCACTAGGCTTTCGCGGATACTGAATACTGAAATAGGCTGCAAAACTTCCTTACGATATAATTATTTTTTAAAAGTTTGTAACCAAAAGGATTCATCATTATGTACCTCATATTCCTATCAGTAAAAGGTTTTTCTGTATATATTTTTAAATTTGCATATCAGAAATGTGTAAATGTAATAAAAATGTATTCTTACTTCTCTATATATGTAAAATGCGACTTGTCTAGTGAAAAATATCAAACTTGCCATAGAAGTTCATCTTAAAAATTTCATTCATGCCGAATTGATGAAATACATAGCATTTTTTACATTTTTTATTTTATTCTAAAGGTGATATTGATTTCATAATTTTATAATCTTATTATATACATAAATAAAATAAATATATCATCACGGCTTTTACTCATTACTGTGTGTGACACTCTGCCGTAACAGATCTCGATAAGTGATATATTTTTACGCGTGAAGTGCGGTAACCAGCCGTCAAATCACGGCCTCCAAAGTTGTTAGTGGAGGAGGAGCCACATGAGTTTGATATTAAATTGGTAAAAGCCAGTTTGTCTGTTGCGGGAATCGAATTCGGGTTCTCAAGAACCGCAAGCCGACTGCATACCCACTAGAACACCAACTCCATTATATTATTATATACCAATATACCATTATGACTTTTCCAAAGCAATTGAAAGAAACATAGAAGTTAAGGCATTACATTAGTAGGTCCTAAATCCTAAGTCATTTTCATAATGATGTTATACTATTAATGCTTATATACATACTAAGTTCACAAAAGAAAATTAAATGAAGCTAAAGATCTCTCACGATCTAATATTTACAATGGTATTGTAAATTACATGTTCACAGATAAATTTCAAAATCCTCTCTAACCTGCAACCATTAAAGCTAATCTAACTATGAGGTCAGCCAACATATTTAATCCTCATTTCCTAACGCAGTAGTTGTACCACAACGGAAATATGACCTCGTGTGTTGTTTTGTAGTCCAATATAATTACTACTTAAGGAATACCTGTATATTTGTATATTGAATGTAATATCTAATGAAAATGTAAGCTTTATAAATTAGAAGCTGATATTGATTATTAACAGTTTAGGTTTAATTTAAATATACGAGTATTTGATACCAAAGGAATTATTGCAATGGTATTTTTATCAGTTTCTTGTATTGCTTCAATCAATATAAACTAGGAATATGTACGTAAATTAAGTTATTACGTACTGTTATCTCCAAACAGTAATTGGCAGATAGCCACAGTAATTACATATCAAGTATTAAGTATTTAATTTTAAATTAAATTGCATAATAAGTAATGTAGGTATGTTCTATTTGAGAAATGAAAGACATTCCAGATTCATGAAGACAATAATTCTAAAGGTATATTGTAATAATTAGAAACTACTTGATTGTCATACGAATATAATATTTTATATCTGTATCAACATATAACTATAGTTATAATTGGATTTGTGGTCAAATATATATTTTTATATGTATGAGTATTAGATCTAATATGAAAAATAAGTCATATACGTTTAATATAAATACATATTTTTTGTTGTTTATTGTAACGGTAGATATGTCGATATAATGTGGTGAAATTGGCACATTAATTGTCGGTATTTCAATCAACAAAGTTTCTAATAAATGTATTTGCGAAAGAAATTAAAAATTTTGTATCTAATTCAAAGTTCTAATTATAAAAAAATTATATTATCATTTTATGATGTGATATTTTTTTATATTTTAGACGGATAAAAGTATTGAAAACTTATTAGGATATTGAAATTTCAGCTCTAAATATAATACTCGTAAAACAAAAAATGTATTATTTGTCGAACTGTCAAATTTTATCAATCACAAAGATCAATGGTACACCGTTATAAGTTTGCATTCATGTTTGCCTGAAAATAATGCTCTGTGAAAATAAAACAGTTCGTACTAGAGACGTTAAAAATTAAAAGAATGTTATTAGTTTTAACGATTTGAGTTTTTAATGTCGTAAAACGTATAGGTATGACAAAGCATTAATTTTTATTTATTTCATTGAATACAAAATTGGAAAATATATTTTATCACAAGTAATAGTACAAGATCTCATGATTTTATTGATAAATTTTTATTTTTCACAATATTTTTTTGCATATACCAAACTGACACCCGGGTACTTCGTGATGAAAGAAAGAATGTGACCTGCATTCGGGTGCATCATCCGGCTGGGAATGAGTTGCCGCCATCTTAAGATGACCGAGTTTGAACTACTATCGTATTCAAAAGTAAAGTCAGTCGGGTTTAAAGTTGAGTAATTGCCTTTTTAAATAAACGGAACCAAGAACTTGAACATTTCTAATATAGGTATAGCCTCTATTTTTAATTCATTATTTTAAAATTAACAGCAATATGTAACAAAAATTAATCTTACGGGTTCTCATGACTTGCGCCTGACACCAAGTTAGAAAAAGAAACAGGAGAATTATTTTCTAAAATATCGAACTTTTGAGTAATATCTAAATAGATTATTTTTGGACTCCAGTGATTATTCTCGGGAGTAAGCTATATTTTCATTATAATAATGACAGGATTAGTTAAAACGCACACTCGTGACAATGAATACGAACATATCATTGGTTTTAAGAAACGTAAAAAAATCATTTATACTTCTTATAATAAGCAACCTCTGTGCTGAATTTAATCCGTTCCTACTATTCTTTGTATTTCAATTTCAACGACCTCTAGTGTACTTTTCTGCTTTATACTTCATATAATATGTAATATAGTAGCTTTAACCTCCTGTACTCTCCTCAAATTACTTGTATTGGACGTGTTTGAAAAACCACAATTAAAATTTTAAGAAAGCTAGGCAGCATGAACCATTTCTATTTTATAATAACAATAAATGGTTAGCGGTCTAGTTAAGTATGTTGAAAACACAAAGTTCACAATATTTTCACGGAAGTGATAAGACTCATAAAAAGGAAGTGACGTTTACGAATTATAATATTTTCGTAGTATTTTCAGACGCCTTCCTGTTCATATGGAGATGCGCTATATAGGAACCGCTCAACTATAACATACCTACATCGCGACATTTCGAAATCTGAAACTTAGAAAGCGAATAAATTATTGGCTGATATGGTTACGGTTAGTCATTGGAAGTACGAATGACCCAGAACAAGTAGAATTTCCTTCTCTAGAATATTATTACTTGTATATATTTCCTTATATTTCCGAAACAGTACCTAAATTCGAATAGTAAAAATATGCTCAGAACCAGTTTAAATAAACTATATTAGGCATATTGTAAATAGGTCAGGTATAGTTTATGGTGATATTTTTTAGTACAATATATTTTTCGGGTTTTGAATGTATCCGGGTTGAGTTTAACATATATTATAACAATCATGGAATTCTACTCATTTCATACGTTTAGGTATATGTGTGGGAAATGGATATCCCACGTAGGGACCTGGAATAAAATGGTTTTTTTTATTTCGTTAAGACTTTTATTCTGATATTTCGATAGCAAGTGTTAAAATACAAGTAGCTGCACACAAAATCGGATTCAAACGAAAAATTTAATAAGGCATAAAAGAAAATAATTAGAGACAAACATACTAGTAGGCAGAGTTACAGTTAAAAATTGGAATAACTTTTCAGTTTCGCGGACTCTGAGATCAATTTGTCAAAATTATATCAGTCACTGTCATATTTAATAAATCTATTTAAAAATCATAAGTTTGTGTTATATTTTGAAAATGTGCATCACAAAAAAAATAACATACGACACTGGATATGCCTTAAATGAATGTACCTTTTTCATTTGAAACTTTTTTCTTTATTTCCCACTAAGTCTTGAATAATTATATAGGGTGAGTCTGGGAAGACGCCCACTCTCTTCACTTTTTTATTATAAGGAATATATAAACTTGCTTCATATGCAAGTTTTATTGTTTTAAATATGTTATTAGATTTTTATAAAAATCGGAATTAAACGGTACAACCACCACTACAACTATTTTATTAAAATAAAAAAGATTTATAATTTGTCATAAATACTAGTACGAACTTAAAACAAATGCTCGAAATTATAACCCTGTTCTTATGCAGAAATTCAATCGTAGAATGTGGTCTGAACGAAGATCTTCCAGTATGTTTTGGAAAGCGTTTCGTATACGTTTGCAAAAATGCGGTTTTAATAAAACAATTTTCGACTTTACGTACAAAATAAAAGTTAATAGCCGTCCAGTATAAATTCAACTTAAAAAAAAAATGTATGTGGTGTGGTTAGCACTACAGCATTCGAATCCGAAGATCTCGAGTTCGAAATCCACTTAGGCTAAATATATAAATTACCACAGTGCGGCTTGGTGAGTCCGAACTCTGTACTGTAATTAGAATTAAATTTCTGTTGTATAGGGTAGCATAAATAAATAAGTAGTATATGTATTTTAAATAATAAAATTTTTAAATGACACTATTTTTTGTATTCCTGATAATAAAACTTAAGAGAGGGAACGTCTTCCTATAGACACAGCCTGTATAAAAATCAACTATTTTATATTTTAATTTTTGGCTGTTATCTATGCATTATATTTTGGAAAAACAAACACATCACGAAAATTGTCTCCTAAAATGACACAACTTTTTATAATTTAACCAATTTTGTATCTCCTACAGTTACAGAGATTCTAATGCTGGCAAAAAAATATCACCATCGCGAGCATATCATATTGTGGCCAAGCAACTGTCAGCCACCATTTTTGGATAAGTGTCAAAAATAAATATAAAGGTTTTTAATCTACTTACTATTATATACAGATTATAGGTATTTGACAGCTGTCATCAAAGAATAAGATGAGATCTTTTAAATATAATATTCAAAATAGCGCTTGAAAACTAACTCATTAAAGCCAGTTAGTTAATTATTTGCAATGTATATTCAAGAACAAGAAGGATTATGTCATGTTATTTAATGTTTTTAGTAACTAGTAATTATATTTTAAAATTTGCATTAGCATCAATGATGTTTGACAGACCATGGCTGTGCCAATAATTTTTTTTCTTGCTATTGATCACGATGGTGTTACAATGACTCTAGTAGTGTATGTGTATATACAAGATATGTTAGTGGTAATAAGAAAAAAAATAATGTCATTCGAAATCTTACTTTTTTATAATACCTATATAATTTTCTTTTTCTACGATTGCTATGAAAAGTTGACAATTACGCCCTCATTTGTCATCGTAAAGTTGACGTTTTCTGTAGAACAATCGAAAAATATCTTTTTTGCGCGTCTCCAATGGCAACGCGCGAAAAAGACGTTAAATGCGCGCGTTTCCAATGGCAACGCGCGAAAAAGATATTAAATTCGAGCTTATTTCAATAGTTACCAGGGATACAATCAAAACAGAAACTTGTCATATTGACAGTTAACAGAACGAATTTATATTCAATACGCGTACGTTTTTTAATAATTTTAAGATGCAATCGTAGAAAAAATTATGTGTGTATTACGAGCGTAAAGTGTTTTTGTTCCTCTTACACTATTGCATCTCTCGCCTTCGGCTCGCGCTGCAATTACCGTGTTCGAGTAACAAAGAATCACTTGACGCTCTTAATACACAAATAACTATTTATCATTCAGTAATATAATATGTGGTTTATTTATGTAGCATAGGTAAATATTTTCTTGAGTGTTTTCCAAATAAAACCTATACATTCTATTATAATCTCATTTAACGTTGCTAATTTATATAAAGTTCTCATTTCCATTTTTGCTGCAATAATACTCTAATTTCTGTTATTTAAATTTTTCGTCATTCACACAATTAAAATTCCTGAAACAAATGCAACAGATTATGACCTTCTACAATTGAAAGCGTGCCACCGTGTCATATGTACATTACCTAAATAACCTTAAGTTTCTACATTTCTTAAAAGAAATCAAGAAAATATTCTGCAATTAGTTTCGAAGTTATATTAATTTATCAAGTAGCTACAGAAAAAATATTTCTTTTTTGCTTGCCGCTATGAGATCTCGGAAATAAAAAGAAAATAAACCGGTTTGCTATTTCCTAAACAGCTAAATTTAATTTTATTTGAGATAATCCACTATCACTGTTCTTATATTCGGGTTTAACCGCTTAATTTAAAATTAGATTTTCTGTTTATATTTTGTATTTTTAATAACATAATTACGATAAACTATTAACTTGAAAGCTGTTCGTGTTATCAGTATGTCAAGTTTTATTAACATAAATTTAAAACTAATATCTTCAAGTTTGTGTCCCGAGAAAATGGAAGTATATGTGATTTTTTTTTATTATTTTTAATATTACAGAAAAACTTCAGAGGAAAAAAGTTGCCGGTTTTGAGAGAAAATTATTGTTGCATTTACTTTTGCGATTTGTTTCACTAATATTTTGTTCAACATACGAAAAATATAATCGGTATATTCCCAGAACTGTTTATAAAGACTTATTATTATTATTATTATATAATATTTTTTCTATTTTTTTTCTTTATGCTAGACAAAATAATCAAATGATATTCGGTCCTTAACTTTTAGCGTTTTCAAAATTTTCAAATCTATTAAAAACATTTCACAATAATGTAAGAATAATATAGATCGATGTGTAAGTGTTCATCTCTATAATGAAGCGTTAAAGTTAACACAAATAGTTAAAATACAGGTAACTTAATTAAAATATTCTCATGACATTTTAGGTAAATTTTATAATAGCAATATTATAGTGTATCAGCTATTAATATTTATGTTCTTAAATTTGTTTATATTTTTTTTAAAAGCAAGAGAGTTATAAGACTGTCTTATAATACAAAATTATTTACACTGAATCTTCAAAATATTACTCACGCACTCATGGTTAAAATATTAAAAAATTACGGGTCACGCCCATCTTTACCTTATAAGTTTCAATATAAATATTTTAAAAAAACTAGAAAAAAGATATGTATCGTAAATTTATATTCGTTATCGTCCGTAGCAGATAAACATATACAACTATTGAAGATTGTAATATAAATTATAATATTACTTTTCTAAAGTATCGGTTCATAACAGATATGTCGCAATCCGCCAAGGTCGTAAAGTGTTTTTTTGGGGAATTGTCTCGATTATGTTTAATTGCAAATATTATATATATATATATATATATATATATATATATATATATATATATATATATATATATATATATACAGGGTGAGTCTGGGAAGACGCCCCCCCCATTAACTTTTTTATTATGAATAATAGAAAAAAATGGTTCATATGAAAGTTTTATTATTTTAAATATACTATTTGATGGCAGATGTAGATATTTTTTATAAAGTCAGGTTTACAAGATACGACTATCAACTTTTATTTTTTAAATAGCAACCTATAATTATTTTACTAAAATAAAAACCGCCATTTATTTCTCTTTTCAATGGTGTATTAGTTTTTATTAATGTATCCGAAAAAATTCTAGAAAAATAAGAAAATTGAGAAATACTAGAAATAATTTTTATACAAATATTATAGGTGGCTATGTGAAAATAATTTGTTTTAAGTTGTTTTTGTTACTGAATTTGTTGCTTTAGTTTGTTAAGTTGTATAACACTGTTACATTTTGTTTATTTTCACATAGCCACCTATAATATTTGTATAAAAATTATTTGTAGTATTTCTCAATTTTCTTATTTTTCTCGATTTTTTTTAGATACATTAATAAAAACTAATACACCGTTGAAAAGAGAAAAAAATGGCGGTTTTTATTTTAGTAAAATAATTATAGGTTGCTATTTAAAAAATAAAAGTTGATAGTCGTATCTTGTAAACCTGACTTTATAAAAAATATCTACATCTGCCATCAAATAGTATATTTAAAATAATAAAACTTTCATATGAACCATTTTTTTCTATTACTCATAATAAAAAAGTTAAAGGGGGGGGGGGCGTCTTCCCAGACTCACCCTGTATATATATATATATATATATATATATATATATATATATATATATATATATATATATATATTGTTCGACCCATTTGCTGCCTTATTTCCGTCTATTTACTCTACATAATTCAATTAGTCCAATTAACAATGTGAGACTGGTGTACCGTCTACCGGATGTGTTTTCTTTCGAAGCGAAGAGACTTGCACTCGAGTGAGCACGAATTGAGGAATCTGATAAATACGTTCTACTTACTGCATAACGGTTACTGACTAAAGCAAAAGCAGCAGTATACATACACATTGGATCGTCATAGTATAGGTCATTTACTAAAATGAAAATTTTAATAAATATCACTTAGGTTCGGTATCTAAAACTGTAATAAAGTTATTTAATCGTGGAATAAAATTTTGTTCGTAGGTTACACAAATTTTGTGCATTTCCAACTTCGTTAAAATTTGATTGAAGATTAAGTATCTTATCTAAAGAATAAATTTACCCGGTCTATGGTATATATATATATAAATATATATGTATTTTGTGTTAGAGCTGAATAACTTTTCAATTTCGAACGCATAGTTGAAGATAACCATGAAGAAAGAAAAGAGCGGATAATTTTAATTTATAGAATGAAAAATATTTGATTGATTGTGAAAATATTCAGTGGACTATCGTATTTAATTTTCATTAATTTGTACCACTACGAGCGTTGAAAATTTTACAAATAGACTTCTATACATTTTTATAGTTACTACACATTGCAACAGTTTTTTGTTCTCTATTATAATTATTCGAAAATCAAATTTTACTATTGCGAGATTAGAGCTTTTTCTCTCTTTTTCATTTCTCAAATTAGCTACATTTCCATTACTACAATAATATGACCACAGAGAACAAGCAAGTATAAAAGTCACCTGATTGAAATGAAATATTATGTACATATAAAATTGTTAGCGTAATTTTTAAACGTAAGGTCTTTATTTCTTAATTGATTATATTTTTTACTTCATTCTAGCGTTTAGGTGGATTACGAGTGCTGTTGGATAAGAACTTCATTTAAATAGCTAATTAACTATGCATTTCATTCCAGTTTATGGTGAGATTTGACAGTGTGTTTCACTGAGCGTGTAAGCCTGTGAGTGTGTAAGAGTGTGAGCGTGTGAGCGCAATTGTTGAGTATGTGATCCTATTCCTTGTATATGCTGCGGTCCCCTGCGGGGTTGACGGGGAGTGACAGCCAAGTATGCACCCAACGAAGCACGACCCGCTAGCCCTCGTGCCAACGGTGCCCTGGACTGCCATCTTTAGTGTTAACTCAGGAGGTGCCCAACGTTTCGCTAACACCCCGCGATTGCGGGTGGAGTGTGGGTTTCTACTTGGCTTTCAATCCACACTCCCGGTGCCCAGGTTAGGCAATCCGGTGGGTGGGTGTTGAGCACTGGTTCTGGTCACTCTGGTTGGCGCTGTCCTTGAGACGACTCTCAGAGTGACGTGTTGTTGTATGTGTTATTTCGAGCGATCATCTGTTGAGTCATTGTGGGTGTGTGTGTGGTGGCAGTTGATTCCTCACTGAGTAACTTCTTATGTTATTTCTCTTTTCAGCTGGCTAACCGCGCACCAGAGTACCGCTGAGGCAGCATCCGCTCCGTCGTCATCCTTACGTTAACTTGTAGTATTTAGTTTAGTAATTAGACGGGTTAGATTTATATCTGGTTTTAATATTTAATTTCAGTCCTAACCAAATTCATTCTTTTTAATAAAATAATAAATTAAAATATTTTTTGGTCAAATTATAGTAGTTTTATTTAAAAATTGAATAATTACCCATTTTAGATGTTAGATGACCACAAAATGGACTATAGAGGTAAATGAAAATAGTCTGGTTAGCACACACATTGAAACCAGAATTTTGTATTACTGTACTAAACTTCATTTGAAACTGGAACCGATTGTTCATTTGTAGACATACGTATTAGGTCAATAGGTATATTACCGCGTCACCATGTAATGGGCTTTCAATTAAAAACTCATAATGTTTGGGGATTTTGATATTTAAATAATTTAGCAAAGAAATTAAAAAACTCGTAATTTTTATACGGATCGCATTTTGTTACTATAAAATTTAGTTTTATTTATATTAGCGACAAAAACGATTTTATTTTAGTTCGTGTCTTTTCGCAACAGAAATGAATATGAGATCTCGGTAAGTGATATATTACTTCGCGTGAAATGCGGATACCAGTCATTCCGCTAAGACGTTAGTGACGGAGGAGCCACAGAGGTAGATTTAAGTTTGGTGAAAATTATTTATCGACTGTAGGAATCGAACCCGGGTTCTCAAATCCACAGGCCGACTCGATACCACTAAGCCACCTACCCTATCATATTCCGATAATAATGATAAAATTATATTAAAAAATGGATTAAATATCATACATACTATATAATTTTAAATTGTTATTTACCCATGTATATGTAATGTTGAATATTTTGCGCTAAAATATTAAGTGTTCACGTATTTGTCTGTCAACAAATATTTCTTATCACATTACAACTTTCCGTGCTCAACTAAATATTTTTTGACTCGTTTGTTTAATAACATTTTATTTTTCACATTTTGCCTTACAATGGATAAAACCAGGATAAATCTGGCATTTATTAATTACAAACAAAAAGGTGTGCGTTCCAAATCTCACTTCAACTTACCATATAAAAAGTACGATTGTGTCCATGGTTCGTATGCTACTAACCGCTTGTAATTTAGTTCTTGTTATGTTAAATCTTGCGTTTATTCTCGCTAATTTCAATTTATATAAAAAAGCACGATTGTATCAGCATGGTTTGTATGTCACTAACCGCATAGAGTGAGGAGTAACAACTATAGTATAGTGTACCAGCGGCCGCTGCTACACGTATGCTACATATTATTTTTCTTACGGTCGTGAATTTTTATTTATTAAAATCAAAACCTGTCATCTGTCATCTATTATTGTATTTAAATTAATTCATATAATGAAGATTAAAATGGTTGCCATGGAAATAACAACAAAAGAATGACAAGTGAGCCCGAGTGTGGCATATTTTTATACACTCATTTTGAATATTGATACTTTGACTTCCCAATAAGACCAATGAAAATAGTTATTTGTAAGTAAATGTTAAAAGTGTATCTTTGACAAACCATAACGAAAAATCGTTTGTGTACGACGAAAGAGTTTCGACACAATTTTTACTATCCTTACAAAATAAGAAAGTTCCAAAATAACAAAATAAATATATATTTTTAAATTTACATTTATTATCAATTTTTATCAATCAATCTTCTATAGCAGTAATAAACATACAATAATAAAATTAATTGCTCTGTTACACAAAGTGCTTTCAACATTAAAAACAAACCAGAAAGATAAACTTTCAGAACAAGTGTAGAAAAATTCAATTTACTACAAGATACTTTTAAAAGGTGTAAACTACTAATGATTGGAATTATTAAACTTTTAAATGCGCATTTATCGTTAACCAAAGTTTTTTTTAACATATGACTTCGACTGAACGTACAGTAATGAAGATAATTTTAAAGTTTTGAATTTTCACAGTAATGTGATTCGTTGTTATCTTTCTTCACTAGATTTAAGGAATAAATCTGGCCTTAAAACTGATAATTCATGTCTCATGAATTATTATTGATTCAACTAATCTTAAATATTTAGATGATAGGTTGCTATGGTATAATACGTTTGTTTATTATGCCTATCTATTTTCCAGGGATGTGCGTGTAGTCTACTGCAAGTAATCTACGCCATTCTCTACGTGTAAACAATCATGTAGTCTACGTCTTCATTTTTCATGTAAACAATGTAGACTATGTAGACAATGAAAACACCTGTGTTCACTTAAGTCAGATTAGAAATTTTATCCCTAGAACTAGGGAATTTTAAATGTTAGAGATTTTTATTTTTATTCTAGGGATTACATGAAAAAAAATTAGTTGTGCAGGGCAAAACGTTGAAAATTTGTCAACCGGTTACTGTTAAAAATAGCGCCAAAGAAAACTCTGTCTGGTGAGATGGCGCGTTGATCGATTTTAAAAATATGACAGTTCGCCCAAGACCCAAGACAGACAATCGTCTAGTAATGTAGGAGCACTTGCTTTTTCAGTTTTATTATATAAAGACCGATAATGACCCGAGCTCACGAAAACGAATACATGTAATAGTTATAAAGGAATAAATTTAGGTTATGTTGAATTTTACAACTGTCAGATGCATTATCTACATTGTTTACATTGTCTACGTCGCTAGAATTGTCGACGTATTGTCTACGTGTAGATGTAGACAATTAAAGATTACACGTAGATGCACATCTCTGCTATTTTCTTAACAAACTTAGCCCAACCCAGTAAACATGCTAGATACAGGTGGTCATTAAATCAACCGGTCATAGGAGTTGTACAAGTTAAATAATACTTGTGCAATTTCCTGCTTCCCTTACCATTTTAGAGAAAAAGTGTAAACGACAAAAAAAATATTTAGAATCAATACCATGACAGCTAATTATTTTTAAATTACTTCTGGAAATAATATTTAAATAAAATAAATAAATATATCATTACGCCTTTTATCCATTACTGGGTGTGGCACTCTGCCATAGCAGATCTCGGTAAGTGATATATTTCTTCGCGTGAAGTGCGGTTACCAGCCGTCAAATCATCCCCCTACCCCGATATTAGTGGAGGTGGAACCACGGGGGTAGATTTAATTTTGGTGAAAATTGTTTGTCGGCTGTGGGGATCGAACCAGGGTTCTCAAGATCCACAAGCGGACTCGATACCACTGAGCCACCTACCCCATGGATTAATATTTAATAATTTATATTTAGTCAAATATTGATAATCAAGTAAGAAAACAATTGATGTTGTTTTGCTTCATATTGACAGCATTTATCTGTCAATTTTATAATTTATAAGAAAGAAAGAATTATGGCTTACACAATCAATGAAAAAAATCTATTTTTAAAATTGTACTATAGTGGAAATAGTATTAACAGAGTACGAGATTTGAATTATTTGCAATAAAAAATGGTTCTATCAATCACGGCCCAATATTGCTATCCAAACATTAACTGTACAATGATACTGTGAATGATTTAATTAGTACAAAATTTTATTTTCGTAACACATTCTTATCCCTTAATTTTAGAGAGAGAAACATTGCTTTTCTCCCCTAGGGAGAGAAACATGGTACCTATGGAAACATAATGTTTCTCTCCCTAGAGAGATTAGCTGTTTGCGGTGTTTCCTAGGTAACTAGTTAAGCAACCCATATTTGACATTTGTCCCTATAAGACAGTAATTTTTGTGCACTTGTTACGAAAAGTTTAATATGCTTCACGGGAGGGCGCGATTATCCCTTGTATGAAGTTTGCAAACCTCGACTTCCGCTCGAGCCTTCGGCCCACGCTTACGTCTCGGTTTGTCAACTTCACACGCAGGAATAATAGTTTGTTTCCCTCCCTTGATGCATAACATACAATTCCAAAAATGTTAAATATTTTACTATCCATTTATTGTGAATGTACATTCAACAGAAAATCAAATATGCTCGATAAAATTTTCGTCTTCATTAGCCATGTCTATAATTGTTCGTAAGAAGACATGTATTGAAACCTCGGTTGAAACTTATCATTTTCAAAAATTTCATGGTGTACGGAAAATGTATATGACAAACTTTTGTTTTTGAAATATTTTTAAGTCAGTTGTTTGGTGTATTCCATACTCAGATGTCATTTGTCGCAAACTAATATTTGAATTATTAAATACAGCTGCGAGCATATTTAATTTGTTAGCGTTTCCTTCCGCTTCATCTTCCACTGGTTCAATATTTCTGTTTTTTTAGCGCATTTCTGACACGGAATGTATACTAAACCGAAATAAATCTCGCATCCTGTTAATGCTATTTCCACTATAATACAATATTAAAAATGGATTTTTTCACTGATAGTACAAGCTATAATTCTTCCTTTCTTATAAGTTACAAAATTGACATTGACACTGACAGTTAAAGGCTGTCAATATGTAGCAAAACATCAATTGTTTACTTGCTTATGAATATTTTATCAAATGTAAATTATTAAATATTATCTTTTTCTACGATTGCTATGAAAAGTTGACAATTACGCTCTCATTTGTCATCGTAAAGTTGACGTTTTCTGTGGAACAATCGAAAAATATCTTTTTTGCGCGTCTCCAATGGCAACGCGCGAAAAAACCGTTAAATACGCGCGTTTACAATGGCAACGCGCGAAAAAGACTATAAATGCGCGTTACCAGGGATACAAACAAAACAGAAACTTGTCATATTGACAGTTGACAGAACGAATTTATTTTCAGTACGTATACGTTTTTTAATAATTTTAAGATGCAATCGTAGAAAAAATTATGTGTGTATCACGAGCATAAAGTGTCTTTGTTCCTCTTACACTGTTCGAGTAACAAAGAATCACTTTACGCTCTTAATACACAAATAACTATTTCTGAAAGAATTTTAAAATAATTTGGTTACTTATCATCTAAAGATTTTGATTCTAAATATTTTTACCTCTTAGACATTTGCTCAAAAATTATTAGGGATGCAGGAAATTGTATAAGTATTATTTAATACCTAAAACGCCTATGACCGGCTGAGTCAGTCACCATCTTGTATATAGAAGATCGCTGGTATTTGAAAATGTGACATCATTTTATTTTATGTATCTGGTACATTGAAGTTATCGCATTGCAATATCGCTGTTACATCCTGGAGATATCATTTTTATCTCTGGAAATAAATTTCCTTCTATATACATATATACAATTAAATTTTTTTCTAGAACATATTTAAACGTAAACAAAAAATTGGTATTTTATTAAATCAAGAATAATATACAGACTGTTTCTTTTTATTCGGGTCAACATTGGGATCTCGAGAACTACAACATAGTGTCTACCAGTTTCAGAATATAAAATAGCAAAATCGATCTTAAAATAAATACAATTCTGTATTTAAATTATTTTTTTTATTTTTTTGGTGTTCTGTACAAATTGAATAAACATTACCAGAAATTATTTTTTTTTGACATCTGTAAAAGATTACTTTACGACCGCTATAACCATTCGTTTTTTTATATAATATGTTTCTTTTGTACCTTTTTTTTTAAATAATTAAAAATTATTTCGGAAAAACATTTAATTTTTTCCTTCATTTATTGCGAGATACTCGAGAGATTCTCGTTAGAATGCCGTTCATTCTCGTCTCGCATAATGCTTCGAGGAGAGACGAGGCGCGAGAGTACTCTCGCCTCGTCGTGCATCCCTATCTACAAGTAACAATAATCAATGGATTATTTATGATATGAAATTTCTTTATCGTTTGAATTTATAACTTTTTTTGATAGTCTTCTAAAAATATGTTGTATGCACTTTGGCTAAAAAGCTCGTTTTTTTAGTCTCATTTAAGTTGCTAACCTCGGCTTTCTCTTCGATTACACACTTCAGGTTTGGGCAAAAAAGAACACTTTTACAACCTTGATAAATATAAATTTTACAATTTTAGTGTCTTTCGCATTTTATAACTGTGACATTTTGGGATAATTGTATGGTAATGTGTAATGCACATCTCACCTTTTAAGTTATCACCGAATATACCATACCATGGACGTTAAATGAATTTAAAGGTCGTGGTTTTTTTTTTGGCTCCTCGGGTGTGTCTCGTGTCCCTAACACTGCCTTCGATTACATCTTATAACATCACTTACTGCTCTTGTTATATAATATCCGTCAGTACAGTGGTGTGGATAGCATTACAGAATTGGAATCCGGAGAGCCCGAGTTCGAATCGCACTCAAGCTAAAAATTATATGAATTATCACACTGCAGATCGGTGAGTGCGGACCCTGTATTGTAATTGGAATTAGGTTCCAGTTGTACAGCGTAACATAAATAAATAAATATCTACGATTCTAGTACTTAAAACATCTTTAGTATTTTATCTTTGACCGAAAATATTAGCAAAAATATCGAAATTATTGACATAAAAGTTATACTTGAATAGTAATTTATACATCAAGGGCATTAGATAGATGATAATGCACAGACGGCGACGGTATTTATCCCTCGAGCCGTGGTGCATACAAAATTTTATTTTTCACTATAATCTGTAAAATTTGTTTTAATTTATAATAATTATGATTATAGTAATTCGTATAAGAATAATAATCAACTATGGCGTTTAGTGAACGAAGCGGGCGTTATGAATAATAACGCCCCGATCGTTACGGTGTTGTGCATATACTTCAAATCATAGCAATAAACAACAAATAATATTAATGTAAAAAATAAAACTAATATCAGAACTGATAAACAGTGTAGAAAGTAATTTTAACTATTCCTTGTTGGCTATTAATGAAATATTATTAAAAAATAAGCAATTTACGAACTCAAAACAGCCAACTAAAAGTTAAATCTACACTCGGTCGTAGATAAATAACTACGGATGGTAAAATAATATCATCTAGCAATCACAGCAAACATTAACAAAATGAAAAATAAATAAATATATTTGTCAACGGCTATGGCTCAACTCGTTGGAACTGATCTATGCGATAACGCGAGTTAAGCAACGTTGTGCGCGGGGAGTATTTGGATGGGTGACCATCCCGAGAAACCCGCGTTGCTGTTGACTCTAAGATCTAAAACGCAGGATCAGGGCGTAATGGCGGCATATGACCTTAGCAGTTGGTCCGCCAGGAAGCCAGAAGGAAAAAAAATATATCAAGACGCCTTTTTTCCCTATAAAGTGTGGTACTCCGCCGTAGCAGATCTCTAGAAGTGATATATTTATGCGCGTGAAGTGCGGTTAGTGGTCGTCAACTCACGGATGTTGTGTTAATACATTTAAATGGGTAACTTTTAGTATAAATACAATTGAATAATAGTATATTACATATTAAGTCAGGAAAGTGATGCTTTACTTGACGAAGCGGTTGTATGAAATACGAGGCCGGAAGGCCGAGTATTTTAATTCGCTGAGTCAAGTAAAACACTTTCGTAACGTATTATGTATACTATTTTTTCTGAAATCGTTTATATTTATATTTTATCAATATAATTAATAATAAATATTTCAAAATGTTTAATTTTTTGGTAAGAATCATATTGGCAGCAAACTACTCGTACATATCCAAGGTGATAACAAAAGTTGTTGAAAACAATATCTTATGTGAAAAATCTATTGAATATATTTGTGTCAAAAGTAATATTGTTGACAGAGAAGATTTCTTTATAATGTTGGAAAATATAGATGAAAATGAGTATGAGGCGGTATTTTCAAGTACTCCTCCTGAAATCTTAAATCAAGCAACTGCGGCTGTTGAAAATTTATTACCGAGCAAGTCCAAAGACCGATATGATAAAGAGTATGAAATTTTCATGGATTGGAAAAAGCAAAATAATTTGTCAGCAAATGTGCTACTTGCTTATTTTATTTACTGAATCTCCAATAAATTTAGCTTCAAATTCGCCAGTGTCATACATAAATTTTAGTAATTTAAGCAATTGTATATTTAGTATTAATATTGATAAAAATAAATAAAAATCTTATTAAATTTTTTAGTTATTTAGTTCATTTATTTGAGTCAGGTAAACATTTACTTTCCATACTAAAATGCGTCAGGAAAGTAGGCATTTTCTTGACGATTTCAGAAAAAAATATTTACTTTGTATTACATAAAATAAAACTAAATATATTAGCTGGTAGTAAGAGCTCGGTTCTAACTTAATTTTAGCTTACGCAAAATTCATCCAAAATTTATTATTTTCACTATTTTTTACTACTTTAGAAATAATTATTATTTTTTTTAGTTTTATTTTATACTCATGATTGTTGATAGTCAATGTTAAATTATTTGTATTTTGTTCATAACCAAGGAGAATTATTTGTCACGTCTAAATTTCTGTTGCACGGTTTTACCTAAAACCAAATTAGAACCGAGTTCTTACTACCAGCCAATAATTTTCAGATGCATGCATAAAATACAAGTTTATACTACTCATCGCGTAATGTGGAAATTTAATTTCTGTGCAGGATAATGTTACGTAAAGTACAAACTTTTTGTTAAAATTGTGTTTTAATGACGTTTAACTTGTTTTATATTTTACGTAATGCAGTAGAATGAATGTGAAAGTTATTTCGCAATTTTATTGTTAACTATTAATTTGCATATGCCTGACTTCTACTTATTCAATAGTTATATTTTAAGTTAGGTACTACGAGTATTTAAATATTCGTAATAAATTTTGATAGTGTTCGGTATTATAATCATAATTAATATAACCTGTTATATCATAATTGCCGATAATATTTTGACATGAATTCTGAGATGTTCTATTTCCTATTTCCGTAAAAACGAATTTAAATTCATGTCAAAATATTATCAGATAATTATCATTAAAGCCCGGATATTTAGGCTCTGAAAAACCCCCACATAAGCAGGCATATAGGCCGGTAATTACTCTAAAATAGGCGGGATTGTAGGCGGCCTAAATGTAAATAATTTGTTTAAAAAAAATAAACGAATCCTTTTTCTAATATTGATACTCGTATCTACTCTTCGTTAGAAAAAAATAATCATTTTAAACAAAAATTAACGCAATCTGAAAAATAATAATACAGGGTTCTCATTTTATTAAGTATTATGCAAATACAAATTATGTGGTATACTTTAATTCACAAAATATTACGAGCAATTGCTCTATGAAATTTTCGGAAAGGGACTGTCTTCGGTCAGTCAGAACTTGCTTGTGAGCTGAAAACTTCGTTAGATATGACAAAATGTGACAGGAGCGTTCGTATATTTAGCCATATCGTCTAAAGTTACCTCAGCTCCATTGATTAATGGCAAAGACACAATTGAATTGCCACGTAAAATTTTGACTAAAAAACGTTTTTTCTTTCGGTATTTTAAATTTACACACAAAAACTTGATTAATGTAAGTACTTTAAATATTATAGGTTAGGTTGAAACACTTTGTCGAGTGCTGAATTAGTCAACGAAATAGATGATAAACCTTGTCTGCTCAATAAAAGTTAGAATAAGCAAAAAATAGGCAAAGTAGGCAAAATAGGCTGTATAAGGTAAAATAGGCACAATAACAAAAATATAGAAAAAATAGGCTCTAAAGTACGAAAAAAAAACCTTCCATTACACGTACACATATTACCTATGTATAGAAAAACGAAATTGCCTGAAGTATATTAAAATTTGAATCTAGGCAATTGCCTAAAAATCCGGGCTTTAATTATCATATTACCAGTTATATTTTGCGTGATAATTTGCAATTTCGATACATTTGTTTCAATTGACGTTTATAAAAATAGCATTTATTTTATTGGTAATCAAGGAGATTTAATTACAGTGAAAACTTAGCATTTATTAACTTTACTAGTGGAAAATTATCAAAATTGCTTTCATGTCACTGATTCATTTTCAAACAAATTCGTCATTCTATTGGTTTCCACATAAGAAGTGGTACATTGTCAAAAAAAATTATCGTATTTGTGGTATTAGATACAGATACGAGTATATTCACAGTGTATTCCATGAAAACTGTGGCATAGGATTTTAACAGTATTTGACAAACAGTTGTATACATGATCCTAATTTATTGTTAATACTAAACAATAATTAATTTCATGATAAATTAGAGAATGTTAATCAAATTTGAATGCAAACATCCGCTTAATTGAATATAAAGTTGGTTCGAATAAGATGTTTCATCCGACCTTCGGACCATATGTTTTATCCGAATTTCGGATCGGATGATTTAGCCGAACATCGGATATTTTATTCGATCTTCGGGTCTGATATTCTATGCAAACTGGATTGAATCCGATCTGATACGAATTCTGATTTCGGATCGGATCTGATTCAATTATCGGATATTTTTGCCGGCCTCTAATAGTGACCACGTTTAAACCGCAAACCTATATTAGACCTAAATCTAAATCAAAATAGGTAAGGTGTAAACAGTTTCAATATGTAGTGATATGACCAGTGGCGGAGCTAAATGTTCTGGTGCCCCCATGCAAATCTCAAGTATGTCGTCCCCGCCTTACACCCGGAATCGTGCATCACGTAACAAACCTTCAATCGCCTCCATCCATTTTTTCTTATACACCTGTTTCATTTATGTTATATTCAATTTGTGTTACACATGGTCAACTTACTCATGCCCACTCTTCTAACAAGGAACCCAAAAAGATAAGAAAGGAAGGGAGCGCTCTTCTGCGCTTGTGTTTGAAAGAAAATTCCACACAATTGCAGTTAGACACTCTATAGGAAGAAAAGAATACGAATAAAAAAATAAGAAAGAAAGGGAGTGTCGTGCTGCAATTGTATTTAAAAGTAAATTTCACGCAATTGTAGTTAGAGTCTTTATTATAAGAACTGGAAACAAATCAAAAAGATAAGAAAGGAAGAGAGACGCATAAAATTGTTTTTGAAAGTAAATTTCAACAAGGAATCAAAAATCAATAATCCTGTGCTTATCTTAATTCATCAGATTTTCACCAAACGTTCCTATCCTGATTCACCACTTTCGTTTCAGCCACAATCTAGGTAAAATCTGTCAAGATAATAATAAATCTTATCTAAATTTTTTATTAGTAATGCCGCGAGATTACAATTTTTTGAGATCTCGCCTTGAATATTCAACGAGAGTTTCTTAATCGAAACAAGACAAGAATAATATCCTCGAGATTAGCTCGTTATGAGAATAAATATTTTATATATCGTTTTATTTTTACTTTTATTGGCATAAACTAGAGTTGCAATGAATATAAGATAACTATGCGGAATTTTATCTATTTAGCAGCTATAAAAATGAATTAAAATAAAAAACATTATTAATTACATACTAGAGTATTTTATTTAATTATTTATTTACCCACAATAATACGGTTCTGTTTTGGTTAAAAGTTCAACTTATGGTTTTGTTCAGGTTCGATAGTTCTTTTAGTTCGATTTGAAAACTGGTTCATTTTGAGTTCATTATTTATAAAAAAAAAAAAAACTAAAAAATTTGAGTGCGTACACATATATTCAGTAATGTAATATAATTTATTTTTTTAGATTTTATAAAAATACAAATGAATGTTACGTTCTACAACAAATGGGAAACTAAACGTCCGTCAGTACGATGGTGTGGATAGCGATACGGAATTCGAATCCGGAGATCCCGAGTTCGAATCTCACACAAGCTAAAAATTATATGAACTATCACACTGCGACTCGATGCGTGCGGACCCTGTACTGTAATTGGGATTAAGTTCCTGTTGTACAACGTAACATAAATTAATAAATAAACAACTGCATACTGCGTCGTTCCGCTTGTAATAAATGCACCATATTCTAAATATCTACATCATATCTTTTCCAAACAAAACAACACATGCTGAACGAAACTAATTTTAAATTATCAAACCGGTTTAATATTGACGATTCGGTTAAATGGAAGACAATATTTTATTGTATTATATTATATTTGCTACTGTACATAATATAAAATTTATCCAAATTATAATACAGAGGCAGATAATCAAAGACTTGTAATGCAGCTAGGATGCAATTTATTTTTACTTCATGCTTGTATAACTTCTAGCAACTTCTCGTACATTATCATTTTCGAAATGAGTAAAGATATAACTACTAATATCCCATCTGATCTCGTTTCGAGAATAATTAAATTTTATGAAAATTCAACTTTCTGGTAAGTGGAATTCTACTTCCTGATAGAGCATCTAGTAAATATATATATAATTAATATAAATAATTCTTTATTGAAATAAATAACTTTTTAAAAAGCGACTTGTTACTAATTGAAAGTTAATTTATATATATATATATATATATATATATATATATATATATATATATATATATATATATATATATATCATGCTCCTTGCAGGTGTTTCATATCCCTTGCCTTTAGCTCGCGAGATAAAACAGAACCTTCAAGAAGAAATGTTTAATTTCTTCCCTTGATATTTAAATAACTATATAATGATATTTAAATATGTAACATAATAAAAGATTTATCAAAAAGGCGTCATATTTATGTTTGCCTCTGTTATCAAATGCTCTGATCCACGGTCCTGCATTAGAAAAAAATACAGAAACGTATGTTAACTTTTTACATTAAAACTATATTACATATGATGAATAACAAAATAAAAAGTAAAAAAAATATTTGTCCTCTCTGTACAAGTGATCGTTCTTCAGAATTATCTCATACTTTTGCTCTCTCACCTCGTCAGCAGAATTATATAAAACAAAGTATGTTTATCTGCCGATTTAGCGTAGACCCTGCAATGAGTTGGTTATACGTAATTTATTTACTGTACCATTTAGATATTCAGCGGAAGTATAAAAAATGTTCATTTCTATTTAGACTAAATAGAAATGAACATACATTACTCGTATTACATACACTAATAGTGTATGTTACGAGTCATGTATTCCGCGAAACCAAGTTGCCTGTGCAAATCGCAAATCGTGGGCGATGTGTGCCTGCCGCGAAGCCTATTTACTTCTTAAGATTACCAAATGTGTGTTGCACATGTTAGATTTCCTATTTAAACAAACGTCTTTACTACGACGAAGCTACTTAGTCTGATAACTGAAAAATTGCTTACGTTGAAAATGCAAAAAATTAACTTACGTTAGTAGTAGATACAGTATACAGTTATGTTATTATGATTTTAGTTTATTAATAAAGAAACATACGTACATGTCTATATTCAAGGGACTTAGTACACAGGTAAAAGATAAACAGTCATTTAAGATAGCGAATTATCAGCAATATTCAGAAAAACATATGATAAAGTATTTGATTTATCTTTATATCTGATATAATGAACAACAAATTAAATACTTAAATACAAAAATTAAGAAGAAAAATTGTTAACTCTCAACGATTATTATGTACCATTTTAAATTGGCTAATTTTGTTTCTGTCATTTATAGTTTCAATGATAAGAAATTACATATGTTATAAGTTTTTATTTATTTTTTTGGTTAGATAAATATTAAAATTTTAAACGAAGCTAGATATGAACTAATTTAAAATTCAAAAAGAAATGGTAAGATTAATTAAATTATTTTCGTGGTAATGTCTAATTATAACAGCGAACAGTAACGGTTTCTCTAAATTTTAGAGTTTAAAATAACAATTATAATGTGCAAATTATCAGAATAACTGAATAACATGTTAAATGAGAGCAATTCCAATGGCAACGCGCGAAAAAGATATTAAATTCGCGCTTATTTCAATAGGTACCAGGCATACAAACAAAACAGAAACTTGTCATATTGACAGTTGACAGAACGAATTTATTTTCAGTTTTTTAATAATTTAAAATACAATTGTAGAAAAAATGATGTGTGTATCACGAGCGTAAACTGTCTTTGTTCCTCTTGCACTATTGCAGCTCTCGCCTTTGATTCGCGCTGCAATTACCGTGCTCGAGTAACAAAGAATCACTTTACGCTCTTAATACACAAATAACTAATATGTTAAATTCATTTGTCGCTTCAACGGATCAAGATATTTGAATGTGGTTTTGCCCACGTTAAAACTTATGAAATAGAGTACATCTTATATAAATAACCCTATAAAAACAACCATTTTTTAAATGGAAAATTAGTAATTTTTAACGTTTTTTAAGTTATAAGTTGATTTTTAACGGTCATAAAAGTTTTGAAAGATCATGACAAAAACCGTTTTCGGTTTCGATGCCATTATTGGTTGTTAAGTGAAAGCTATTTTGCTACGACAAAAAAAAGAAATATATACAGGATGTTTCACAACTTAGAGCAAAAAATTAAAGGGTATATTCTGTACGACGTGCTGATCATGAAACAAAAATTATTTTTTTTAAATTCGAAAAATTAAGGGTTGTTAACCTGAAACTTTTTTGTAGTACTGCACTGGATTCGCTTTCCTATTAAACACAAACAATGAAGTAGGTATCAACTACGAAAAAATAATTACACAATTCAATTATTAGCAGTTATTTATAATAAAATTTTATTTAATTAATAACTTTAACATAATCATCCACCCAGTGGCAGTGGCAACGAAAAATTTTGGACTGAGAAAGATGGAAAATAGTTTTGCGATTTAAAAAAAATTCTTTTTGTTTCATGATCAGCACGTCGTACAGAATATATATACCCTTTAATTTTTTGCTCTAAGTTGTATATGTATATATATATACATGTAATAGGGCCAGAACGGTGGCAAGTCACCAATCTTATCCCGCTACCCCCTCTTTTAGCACAGAACGGATAATTGCGTCGCACCCATAGTTGTTTGAATTAATAAGAAATATAACGACCCGCATTTTGCTATGTATAGATTGACAGTTTCTCGAAGTACTAAGAGAATTTATTATAGATAGGAATGGTTACGATGTTTTTATAAAAATTAAATATTTCTTATTTGAGCAGCAAATCGTTATATAAAATTTTAGCTCAAAATACACCGAATTTAATAAACAAGTAACCTTAGTTTTGGCAAAACTGGTATGATTTAATACTGAATTTCACACTTTTTACATAAAATATGTGATTAGATAAATTTATATTAGTCATGACTAATATAAATATAATTATTTATTGACATATTTATATTAGTCGTAAAGATGCTATTTATTGATCATACCGTTGTCCAAAACTCTTACAATGTTTACGTATGTTTGTTGTATTTCCATAAAAAATGTGACCAAAAACATTAAATTTAACGAATTTGTTTTATGTCTAAATTTGTTGTATTGAATCATTAATAACAGATATACTGGTATGTGCTTTATTTAACAAATTAATAAAAAAAATAATAATAGGTACTACGATATTCGCTATAATTTCAATTCTGCAATCAAATGAGATTACCTCAAATTACAACAAGGCAGCATCGTTATTATCGGTCACTTGTTTAATGTTACTATATCAATAAACTTACGTTGCCAATAGATACTGCGGAAAGTGAAGTTTCTGCACGCTAGAGCCGCATACATATTAAGGAAAAAATTATGCTGTCGTTGTATTTCAAAATTCAGCGCATAAATTTTATGCACTTATACGAATAAGATCTACATCTACATCATTTTCCCACAAAAATAAATACGTGCATCATTTCTGCACGAATTTATTTGAACTGAAAACCGGCCGACGATAGATAGATCGAACGCCACAAAAATATTTGTTTGCATTTGTATTTGGTCTAACTATATTATATAGAATTTTCGAATATTAAGTAGTAAATTCATTATATGTGCGTTAGTACGTTTCTTTATAATTTCTTACTCACGAGTACTGATCAATAAAGTCCGGATTTTTAGGCAATTGCCTAGATTCAAATTTTAATATACTTCAGGCAATTTAGTTTTTCTATACATAGGTAATATGTTTACGTGTAATGGTAGGTTTTTTTTCGTTCCTTAGAGCCTATTTTTCCTATAGTTTGGTGTTTGTGCCTATTTTGAGTAATTTTGATGCTAATTTCAACTTTTATTGAGCAGACAAGGCTTATGAACGTCATCTATCATCTATTTCGTTGATTAGTTCAACACTCGGCAAAGTGTTCCATCCTAACCTATATTTAAAGTACTTACTTTATCTTTAATTAAGTTTTAATCAAAATTTTATGTGGCAATTCAATTGCTCCTTTGCCATTAATCAATGAAGCTGAGGTAACTTTAGACGATATAGCTAAATATAAGAATGCCCCTGTTACATTTTATGATGTCGAACGAAGTTTTCAACTTACAAGCAAGTTCTGACTGACCGAAGACAGTCCCTTTTCGAAAATTCCATTCAGCAGTTGCTCGTAATATTTTGTGAATCAAAGTATACTACATAATTTGAATTTATATAATAGTTAATAAAATGAGAACCCTCAATATATTTTTGTTTAAAATGAGTACCAATATTAGAAAAATAATTAGTTTCTAATTTTTATTAAAGAAACTATTTATATTTAGGCTGCCTAAAATCCCGCCTATTTTAGAGTAATTACCCGCCTATATGCCTGCTTATTTAGGTGTTTTTAAGTGCCTAAATATCCGGGCTTTACTGATCAAACATATCGTGGTTGCTATGACAACACTGCAATGGCCGTGAGTAATGCATAATTTATTACTAACAAACATATTTGAGGTTGCTCTAACAACAAAATTAAAGTTTAACATTAACATCACATAACCTCTAATAATTATTATTTTTGTCAGACCCAAAAGTGTATATTCCAGCTGAACAGTTGTAGAAAAAGTACAGTGTAGTAATTATACTATTATTTATTTAATGTAATATTTTAATTTAAAAATGTGTTAGACTGACTTTCAGAGATCAATATATTTACAAAAGAAAATATCAATGTCTTAAAAATTTATAACTAGTGGAATACCTCTTTAATAAAGTCATAAAATATGAATAATATAAACACACCACATAAAATTTCATACTATTAATGTGAATGCGTTACTTTTTACTTAAATTTTGAAACAATTGTTACATAATGTAGCATGCATTGTTAAAAAATGTTATTGAATAATAAACTTTCGGTAATAGGTGTTCATTTATATAAGTTTTATATATATTGGTATATTATAAAGCAGTGGTTGCAAACCTTTTAATTAACGCGTACCACAAATACTAAAATTATAAAATTTAAGTACCAGCAACATTTGCAAAACATTCTTTCACAACATAAGTAGGAATGTGAAGAATATGCTGTTTTATATTTTTTAATATTTATTTTGAATGGTAATACAAAAAGCTGAACAAATTAAAACATTGCAATTTTTATGTCATTGATACAAAAATCCTACAAATAAATATTTTTTAAAATTATATATATATATACAGGATGGTGAATCGAATTGCGCACCATAGCGTTTTCAATGCTATTTTTCAAATGTTCAATTATTGGCTTCCCTACTTATTTTATGCAAAAAAGCTTCAAATAAAAGTTTTAGGGCATAAATTCTGCATCTAAATCAATAAACATAATTTCTATTAAATCCTTTGTAACGACAGATATTAAATATTAAAATGTCGAAAGTTGTGTTGAAAATACAGACAGCCATGGAATTGAACAAAAAATAAATAAATGCTTGGCGTTTTATCTGTCAAAACGACAACGTTGGACGTTATATGTCAATCGTTGACGTTAAAACGCCAAGCATTTATTTAATTTTTGTTCAATTCCATGGCAGTCTGTATTTTCAACACAACTTTCGACATTTTAATATTTAATTTCTGTCGTTACAAAGCATGTAATAGAAATTATGTTTATTGATTTAGATGTAGAAATTTATGCCCTAAAACTTTTATTTGAAGCTTTTTTGCATAAAATAATTAGAGAAGCCAATAATTGAACATTTGAAAAATAGCATTGAAAACGCTATGGTGCGCAATTCGATTCACCACCCTGTATATATATATATTGAATTCTGAATTAACATTTTATAGAATATTCAAATTAATTCGAGAGATCGATTTCTACATACTTACATGTTTATCAATAAAATAACATACTATATACGTTCAATAATTACATCTTCGTACTGTACATGTTATAAGGTTTAAAGTAAATATATCACAGAAATATTTCAAAGTTTTCTTTTCAGATTTCATAAAATTTAAATTAGTATACTTAAATAATAACAAAAAATATATCACTTACCGAGATCTGCTTAGGCAGAGTGCCACACCCAGTGATGGGTAAAAGGCGTGATGATATATTTATTTATTTATTTTATATTTAAATAATAACAACCAAATTTTTACAAAAGATTTAGTTAATTTTGATTCTTAACACTAAATGGTAATAAATTAGTTAGTTTAAACTTTTTTGAGAATATAATTTATTTTAATTTGACTAATATATATATATATATATATAATATAAAATATAGGATTAACAATTTCTTTTTTTGAGAGTGCAACAAATACTATAAGATCCAGGTCATACTTTAATTTAGCTAACGCGGTAACGGTAACGTACCTAACAGTAACAGTGTGGGTTTTATGTGATTAAGTTTACGATCTAATCCATACTTTGTTTATAGTAATGTTATTAATTTGTTATTAGATGAAGTATCAATTCCATGAAAAGTATGCATTTTGTTTCAAAGAAGAAAACATAAGTTTACAGTACTTATACAACGATTATAATTTTTGGAATTACGAATACAATACTTCAAACAATAATCGTACAATTACAATTACTTTTATAAATAATATTATTGGGTGCGGCACTCTATTGTAGAATATCTCTACAAGTGATAACTTTACGCATGAAGTGTGGTTATCAGTTATCAGGACCAATTTGAAATAAAGTTTGTCGGCTGTAAGAATTGAATTCGGATTGACATCCACAAGCCGAACGATGTCACTTATTATGCTTTATTCTGCAAGAAAAATATAAAAATATATCAAAATCGATTAAATTTATATGTGTTTTACAAAGATTAAAAAAAAACAAATTAATATTTGTAAATCTTTGTCGTTCTGAGAAAAATCACGTACACGTTGGTAGGATAAAGTCACCTGTTTTTTAAATAAAATATATTCAAATATAACTAACATGTTCCTTTTACGGATTAATAAAAAATATACAATAACATAATATCTGAATTCTTACTTATTTTAACTTATAAGATGAACCATCCGAAAATACGACAATGCGAAGCGACGGTTTAACTCATGGATATTTCCGGAATTTTTAAATGTATAGCCGATAAACCATGTATTATTAATCGTTTTAATAATCGATGATTAACGTATAATATGAACTAACGATTATTAATCGTATTTAATTGTGTAAATAATCGATTATTACGATTAATCGGAAATAGTATGCAATTATGATTCATCTTAATCTTAATTGTTTCACCACTACCTATCTATCATATCAAAGCACAACAGACTTAAGGCCGTCTGACACGATGCATATTCAAAATAAAGTACATAATTATGTACTAAATATTGATCACAAAAATGATGAGGTTTTTGCAACGTCACTGCTTCATAATTTTTTACAAAATTCTTTATATGCGTTTGCGCACAATGCATCGCATCAGTTAACTGTTAAATCTTATAGACAAATTTAATTTAAAATTATAAGTATTGTTATCTGTAATTATAAAAATCACAGCTATAGATATCAGGGTATCGAGGCCGCCTGTAGATTTGAGAACCAGGGTTCATTTCTCACAGCCAACAATTTTCACCAAATTAAATCTACTCCAATGGCTCTTCCACCACTAACGTCTTTGGGAGCCGTGACTACGGCTGGTAACAGCATTTCACGCAAAGAAATATATCACTTACCGAAATCTGCTACGACAAATGCCACACCCAGTAATGGATAAGAGTGTTTTTAAATATATATATATATATATATAGATAAGAAAAAGGAATTAATCAATGTTTTGGGTTCATTCAACTCGAAAAAAAAACCTAAAATATGAAAATATTGAACAACGATATATCTCGAAATAATAATAATATAAATACAAAAAGTTCTCCCCCTTACCATCTGCATCACTCTTTATGTTATTTTTATATGATTTTCAATTAATAAAATAATATTTTATATCGTTATTGTTGTTTTGGATTTTTTAAATTTTTTTAATATTATTTGTTGCAATATCCAGAACCTGATATGTTTGTTGTTTTAATATTCTTCAATTAAAAGTGTAACTTAATTTCGATACAAGGCCATTTTATTATAATTAATATGAAAATGAGAACCCGACAAATAATTTTCCTCACATTGAAACTACCCTGTGGCTCCCCTTCCAATAACACCTCTGGGGGCCGTGTTTTACGGCTGGTAACCGCACTTCACGCGAAGAAATATATCACTTACTGCGGTAAAGTGCCACACTCAGTACCTCATTTTACTGTATGCAACTATATATTTTTTGTCAATAATTCTGAAATAAAGAAATGTATATAATATTGTACAAAATAATGTATCGTGTCAAACGGCTTTAAAAGAAGATAAATTTTGTAATTTTTTACAATAACTTCATAAATAATTCACTATGGATACGTTGATATAAAAGACCATATCTACGACATCATCCTCGCAAGCAAGCATCCTCATTAGGGTTGTGCCGTGGTCAATTGACCAAAAATATTTGACGGCCAAATAATACGGTCAAATAATCTAAATGGAACCACTACTATTATTACATGAATATATCTAGTTTGGTATTCTGGGTTCTGGAGAATTTGCTTACTTTACTTTACAAATAAAGTAAATATATATTATTTCATTTCATTACGTCTTTTACTTTATTTTCTCCTTTATTTTGAATTTGATGTGGTTTTGTTTATTAGTTGTTGTTGGTTTTTCATTTTCAGTAATATTGGATGTAGTAAACAGTACTATATAAATAAATTACAATTTTAATTGTGATTTTTATAAAATGTTTCTTGGTCGATTGACTGGTCAAATGACCGGTCAAATAGTCGGTCAATTGACCGAAAAATATTTGACTGGTCAAATGCACAACCCTAATCCTCATTATACAACAATATTTTCTGTCACCAAAGTTTATATTTGTCATCAAATCGCATCCTCTAATTAATCGATCTATCTCCGCGAAATATTTATATTCTCAGATTAGTTAAAAGTATCTCCAGGTATAAATGTCCAAATTAATGTAAATTTGAATACAATATAGGCGCTTCATTACCATCATTTATCTATTGAATAAAAGCTTCGGTCTCGAAATAATAGATCTGTCCCTAAATAATAACATTGTTCTGAGAATAGTAGATCTGCCATCAAATAAATCAATTTCGTTACCAATATAGTGTCGTTTAAATTTTTTACAGTTAATAAAAATTATAATATTCGTTTCCAGTTAAACAGACACAGAGTCAAAATGACACGTTGAGAAATTTGATCAATCCACGCATAACATGTGTGCGGCCGACGCGTGGGGCGATCAAATTACCGTCTTCAGCTTGCAAACCTCTGCTCTGGAAGCAAAAATGTATTTATTGGGCAAAAAAAGAATGCGTCCCTCTAGATCAAAACCAGCACTGCTAATCCAGTAAATTGTTACTTATCCAGTATTCCGTAATATCTTTTAGTAAAATTTATTAATTTATACCTTATATTGGACAGTTTAGGAAATATCAGATTCAAACAAAATGTTGTGCTATTCGTTTTATCTGAGGGTCAAAATTTAAAATCAAATCCATTTCTGATCATAAATTAAATTTTCGCGTGACATATTTACAATTTTTAAGTAATTATTTTCAAATAATAGGTTTTGATGGCAAACCTATTATTTGAAATATTTACCTCATTATTTGATAATTGACAATATTTCCTGATAATTTTACATTGAATTTTAAATAATTGTTTTGATATTATTTGGTTACAGATCCATTAATTTGAGTACAAACCATATAATTATAAAATTCAACAACGATTTAATTGATGTTAAAATCATACCCTCAAAATATTGTATCGACCTCTTCCACGTCAATGTCCTCACATACAAATCTTCCTCCAGGTAATAATCTTTTATTTACTAATATTAATATAAATTATAAATAGGTTAAGTTTCCCATAAAATTTTTGCTGTTGATTTTCGTTTAACAAACAAAAATAAGAACTGCAGGCAACGTTTTGCTGTCTGAAAACAAATAGTAGAATTTAAATTGGCAACAGCCATTAATGTCACTCATACTGATCACGTCTGGTGAATTCAAGCCGTTCTACCTGGAATGGAAGAAAATTTTAACTATTCGATACACAAGAAATTCGTATCGGTTGCCCGAGTATTTCTCAAAATGAAATTTAAACTTTTACAGAACATTATCATACGCGAACATTGTTTTATTAGTTTCCTATTTTTGTTTTGTGTTGAGTATCAGGAGTTTTTCCCAAGAAAGGTTTTATGTATATGAAATTTAAACTTTTCCAGAACATTATCATAAGCGAACATTGTTTTATTAGTTTCCTATTTTTGCTTTATGTTGAGTATCAGTTGTTCCCAAGAAAGGTATTATGTATAGTCATTAGCTACCTATTCCCTCTATCTGACTTGTCCTAACGGGTAATGGGTCCATGATTTTCTTACGGTATAAAATAAAAACAAATAATATGTTCAATAATTTTTTCAGAAAATAACTGTAGTATAATTAATATTTAATTAACATATTACACACGTTCAATATGAATGCAAACAAATCGTCTGTTTGAAGTTCTGTTTTAAAAGAAAATATGAATGTTATAAGTTTGTTTTGTTACTTATATTATAATATTTTATATAAATGTATGTTTAATTTCATGTTACTTAAAAAAATTTATCTAATACAATAATTGTATTAAAAGTAATTTCTGAGAAATATTTATTTTTCTACAACTGTCAAAAATGTTTTTTTTTCACTAACGCAAAGTACTTCATTTTTTCATCATTGACATTACCATGAAATGAATATCTCGCGCACGCTCCCAAATTATTATTTTTTTGACGTTCCATTTGCTAAAACTCATCAATTACCAAATACATTATTTTAGATTTTTTTCCTTCAATTTACTTACTTTATTGGAAAAAAATGTCCAATGGCAACGCGTCAAAAAGTAATTAAAAATGCGCGTTTTCAATGCGCAAAAAAGATATTAAATTCGCGCTTATATCAATAGTTACCAGGGATTCAAACAAAACAGAAACTTGTCTTATTAACAGTTGACAGACTGAATTTATTTTTAGTACGTATACTTTTTTTAATAATTTTAGATGCAGTCGTAGAAAAAGTATGTGTGTATCACGAGCGTCAAGTATCTTTGTTTCTCTTGCACTATTGCAGCTCTCGAGAAGTCATTTACATTACCATGACAGTGCGTATTTCGCGCATTTTTTTATACCCTAGTGCGCAAAATGAGTATTTTGTGCACTGTTTCGCTCCCTATTTCGCAAATGAATATTTTGCGAACGCTCCCAGTAATTATTTTTCACGTTCCATTAGTTACAACACATCAATAGTATCAAATTCATATTATACTTGATTGTTTTCCTTCAATTTAGTTCAATAAATCAATACTCGTAATTATTGTATTATTCTTTTTTGAAAGTTTGAAAATCTTGTTTTTTGACGGGTTCGAATTACTTTTTTGACTCGACCTGCGGTCTCGTCTAAAAGTGACATTATAACGCGCAACAAAAATAAAAACACTCATTTCGCACAACAAATAACTATTTTTTCTCTTCACAGTTACCCGGATAATAAGTTTTTAGTTACCCGAAAAACCAAGTAATCAAAGACTAGTTACAATATCGCTAACTGCAACTGTTGTGTATCTTCATGTTATTTTAGTTTTCTTCATATTTAGTCCTCGAAAAGAGCGATAAAAGTAGTATTTTAGTTAGTCTCGGAAGTGCAAAAATTATATTTCAACTCATGTAAAAACTATATAGCAGTGGCACTTTTGTTATTTGACATCGGTTACAGAGTAAAGAACTGTTTTCAAATGGATAAACTTTTATTTATCTTTACTACTTTGGATATAAATTAATAATTATTGTTTTATTCTTTTTTGACAATTGGAAAAAAAATCGTGGGTGAAATTTTTATTTTTTATTATTATTAACTATTATTTCCACCTTCTCTGTAAATGACACTTTATAGGCATTTATAATAACTAGAGACCGGGTTTTTAAGTTTTATACTTTCTCTTAATATTAAAAACAATAACATTTAGTCTAAAAATGTTCATGTATGTGGTATCATTTAACAAAAAGTTTTTTATGCTTTTTTGTGTTTTAAGCTTTTTTCTTAGTTTTATGCTTTTTCAAAGCTTTATTTGGTATTATTAAATATAATTTATAAAAATTACGTATTACGTAATATATAATGACGCATGCGCAAATATATTTGTTCTTTGGGGTTCCCCGGTTTCGTGATCCATAGATGCAACGTATGGATCTCAGGTTGCGACTTGTTTAGTTTTCCTGTTTTTATTGGAAGTAGTGTTGTATCGTGTTAACTTAAATGCAATTATGAATTGTATATTGTATAATGCCGAAGCAAAAAATCACTATTGAAGCATGGATACGAGCGTATACTGAATTGAAATTTTAAAATAATAAAATATTTTGTCAAATTTGCGGAAAAATGGTAAGATTTTTTTAAAATGTTTGTAAATATAATACTGTACCTTACGGTTTTCGTTTTATAGATAATGTGCGAGAAAAAATTCAATATAATTCAGCACGTTAAAACAAAATTACATCAAGAACGCTTTAAAAAGGGCAAACAACAAACTATTAAAGCATCCATAGTCTCATTTTCTACATGGAGAGAACAAAAACAATTTAATTAATTTAATCTGTGCAAAACTATGATAAAATCAATTATTCCTTTAAACAAATTGCAAAATTCGTCTTTTAAAGACTTCTTGGATAAGTATTGTATAAGTAAAAGACAAATTCCAGATAAAAGTAATCCCCGAAAAAATACACAAGCCTTATATACGATGAAACCATGCAGAAAATTAAAAAAAAATTATAGGCAACAATTATACATGGTTTTGTGTTGACAAAATTACACATGCGGTAGATACGTAGCAAATGTAATAATAGGGGTACTAAATAATGAAATTTCGTCAAAAGGTTTTGTAATATGACCTGAAGAATTAAAAAAAAGTAACAGTAATACAATTTCAAATTTTATTCACAATGGATTAACAAATTTTTAGTGCCGAATGAAAAAATGTTGCTAATGCTATCAGACGCAGCAGCATATATGATAAACGCTGGTATTAATATTAGGATTTTTTTATAAAAATTTAATTTATTGCACATGTTTAACTCATGAATGCAATCGTATTGCTGAAATAAAACTAATGCAGTCTCCTTTAGCAAATGAATGAATAAAAAACGGCAAATTTTTTTCGTTAAAGCTCCTTTAACGGTGCAAATGTTCAAAGAAAGGTAGCCTGGCATTCCACTACCACCTGAACCAGTGTTAACAAGATGAGGTGCCTGGCTAGATGCTGCTATTTATTATTCCAATAATTTTGAAAATTTTAAGAATTTCCAGAACATATTAGTAAATCAATAAAAGATTGTCAAACTGTTCTAAAGTAATCAGAACTAAAATATAATTTAATCTTCATTAAAGTTCATCATAATTTTGTAAGCGAAAAAATTAAATCTCTTGAGAAGCAAGAATTGTCGTTGGTTGAATCAGTTAAAATAGTAAATAACTTCAGGTAGTGTTGGTGCAATAGTAAAATTAAAAGTAAATGATGTATTTCTAAGAATGAGGGGTTTCAAAAATTATTAAAAATATCAAATATTTTAAACGGGGAAATAGTTAATAATTTTGGCCTGGTTCCGACTATTATACATAAATGCAAATACGCACGCATAACAAAATGTTGATGTCGAGAGAAGTTTCTCTACGTATAAGAATATTTTAAGCGAAAGAAGGCAAAATTTTACAATGCAGAATTTGGAAAAACTTTTATTGGTTAACTGTTTTCAACCGGAGTAGATTCTGTGCTTCTAAATATCTTAATTAGAGTGTTAAATAGGACTATGTTTGGATCTACATTATTTTGTACTTTATATAAAATAAATATAACTATGTATACTAAAACATGTACCTATTTAATATAAATAAATAATTTTACTTTGCGAAACTTATTTTGTGCTTTTTTTTGCTACATTTTGTGCTTTTTAAGCGGTTTTTTGTTATTTTTGTACTTATAAATCTTTAATGATAACTAAGTAAATGAGTAATAACAGCACGTAGACCTGTAAAATTTAATAATGTTCATAAAAAACTAATATATACTAATTTAAAATTATTACTTGCAGCATCTGCAATATTTTGTATATTTTCTGGAACTAAATCCGTTATTTGAAATTATTCATTTCTAGAATTCACGAAACTGTTGACACTGACAGTAACTGTTTATTTCATCATAATGAGCACAACACCATGAAAACGTCTATTATTATATTATATCAAATTACTAATTTTAATTTTAGACTTTTTTGCCCTTCGTATTGCGTTTAGGTTCGGCGTTTTAGCACATCGATTGCATGCGAGTTTGCCGTCTTGTATGTTTTGAATTTTCTTTAAATATATCTAATGGTTGGTTTTATAACCTATAAATTAATTTACTTCCAAAGTAAATAAAATATATTAATTTAAATGACAATCGAACTTTTACCAGTAATGTTATGTATGCCATAAAATAAATAATATTGATTTGAATTTGTTACATGAAATACATTTACTACAGAAGTAAATTTATTCTGTCCTTTATAAAACCGGGCATAAATGTTTTTAATTTATGTATTGATAATATTAATATATACTGCCTGTCGTATATATCTCATGTATATTAGGTGGTTCAGTGGTATCAAGTCGGCCTGTGGATCTTGAGAACCCTGGTTCGATCCCCACAGCCTCCAAACAGTTTTCACCAATTTAAATCTACCCCTGTGGCTTCCCTTCCACTAATATCTTTGGGGGCCGTGATTTGACGGCTGGTAACCGCACTTCACGCGAAAAATATATCACTTACCGAGATCTGTTTAGGCAAAGTGCCACACCCAGTAATGGGTAAAAAGCGTAATGATATATTTATTTATTTATAATTATTAATTTTTGTCTACAATAAAGAGCATTTATTTTAAAAAGAATCAAGGAAACGAACCTGAATATCCATATATATCTGACTGACCTAACCTAGTATTAATGAGTAATAAATGTTTACTTATGTTACATTTCATATTCCTACAATGAAGCACAGACATAGTGATTGAAGTGCTACAGCGCTCCCGGTCAATTTTCATCAACTTCAATTGGCTGCCATTACCAATGATAATCATAACACTAGTTATGTTACCTTCGAATATATGCGTATATTCACCGCAACCATAACAAAATGAATTGTTTATTTTGTAATTAAATGTTAAAATATCTTAAATAAAACGGTATGTTGTTGAATTTGTTCAATTCGTAAAATAGTCAATAAAAAAATACCTCTGCCTCATGGTTCGACAAAGTCCACAAAACAACCCTCGATCAACGGTCTCAGGTGTGTTTCTATAGCAATAAGTCTTATTAATCGAATACTATTTTCCAAGCTCTTGTGGTAAAATAACTCAAAATTCTATCATTTATTTCTTATCTATAGCTGTTCTTAATTTCCACGGAATAGTTGAAGTGGACACTTCCCATAACTCTAGTGACACACCAGAGCTCCGGCTGAAGAATTGCAATGCCCATGTCCCCATATACAGAGGCTCAACAATGGAATCTCTAGAACTATAAGAGCTACGACTTTATTAAATTAGGTTTAAAAAATCTATATTTCTAAATTTCCACTTATATCTATTAACTTTTTTTTTAATTTAACCGAAGTCGTAACTTTAACAGCTCTCGAGATCCCGATGCGGCCCTCATAGAGAAAAAAACCCTGTATAAATATACTTATATAAATACGAATGTATTGGTGTTCGGCATTATACATAATAAGGTTCTAAATGAGATATTAATGCAACTATGCAACACTTGTTTTCAGTTCTCTTTATTACGTCAAGTTAGAAACTTATTTCGCTTTTTGACTGGAAATTTCAATTTCGAGTTATAAATACTGTTTAACTTTGGACTTCTAGTCATTTACTAAGATAAGTGTTATCTTTAATTTTTATAATAGTTTAGAAATTCGTAGTATTTTTTCTTTGATTTTTATTGTTTATATTAGATACGTTGTGGTTATGCTTTGTTTTCCGGTGTGATTGACATTTGACAGATTTCTGTGAATGAGATAATTTATTTTCATTTTTCTTTATAGTTTAGGATACGGCTTAATTTCTACTCTATTACCGAGATAATTCTATTTCTATTATCTTTTGCTTAAATGAGAAATAAATGGGAAATGTTAAAAAACGAATTGATGCATGTAACGCGTGTGTATAATGTAGATGTTTTGTATGTGAGTAAGACTAAGAGGAAAGGTTGCACTGAGGAAGAGGTAGATGGAATGTTTTGCTCGGGTGCTGCTGTGAATGAACGGGCGAAGCATGATATGGGTATACTTGTTAGTGATAGAATGAAACCGTTTGTGAGAGATTATTGTTGTAGTTCATCGAAAATTATTTGACTGAGATTAAAGATAGGTGAAGGTTGTGTCAGTGTATGGTCCAACTGAAACCGAAAGTGATCTTTAAAAAGACCGATTTTGGAATTTGTTAGATAGTGTGATTGATTCGTGTGATCCAGCTGAGAAAGAAATGAAAAGAAACGGTAGGAAGGTAGTATCCTTTTGCTTGGAGTGTGATCTATTCGTTTCCAACTGTCTTTAAACATACATACATACATACATAACATCACGCTATATCCCATTAAATGGGGTAGCACGAACCCGTCAACATTCTCATCCTGACACACGATACTCGATTCGACCACAGTCTTTAAACATAATTAGCTCATTTGTATATATGGGAGAATATGACAGAATAGACGGAGTGTGACTGATTTTATTTTGTATGATGAACGAATGAGTTTAGTTGTGGATACGCGTGTGAAGTATGGTGCTGAATTGGATATAAATAACCATTATTTGGTGGCGTCGCGTATACGTTTCGATAAATGTTGGCGAATGAGGGTGAAATTCAGTGTACTGCAGAATGAAGACGTTCGAGAAAAGTTTGTTGAGAAAATAAATGAATCCGTATGTGAGCTTAATTTTTAATGAAGCATAAATGATGTTTGGATGAAATTTAAGGATATAGTTCTTAAATATGCAAAAGATACGACTACTTCTGGATTGAACAATTAATACTTTGAACACATATTAAGACGCTTAAAATCTTGATCTTCGTAACGAAACTTATATATTTCATATAAATATTGCAGCATAAGGCTATAGAAGGATGATTCATAGTTATTATCAACAAAAACCAAGGCAAAAATTGACAGTAGTTATCACACAATGAACTTCCTAGAAGAGTGATACGTCAACAAAAATTATATCTCGGTGAAAATTCATTTCGTTGGTGTTGCAATGGCATCATATAAGCACAGATAAGTTATGATAATTCAAAACTGTAAACATTCATTATTATAATGAGTTATTTTGATATAAATAATATTATAGACAAATATACCTATACAATTATACAATAAAACTACAATCTCATTTTAAGAAAAAATAAATATATAAAGTCAAGAATAGTAGTCAGTAGTCAATAATGAATACATATTTGGATTCATGTATCTATAGTCGTAGTAACAAAGGGAAGTTCACAAGGCCGCTCGCATAATTATAATAGTTTTCATTAAATGACATAATTTTAACTTGTTTTCTTAGCTGACGTATTTAATTAACGTCACAGAAATAAAAAAAACAATGAACATACCTTGCATAATATTAAATACCAATGCCAATATTTAGTTGATTTTAAATTCAAGATAATTATTTGGATCAACGATCTAGATTGTAGGCATCTATACTGATCAAATTATTAAATAAATTCTAATATTTTATATAAAATACGTTGTAGATTATATACCATCATCTACTTCATTATAATATATTACTCATCATAGTTTATTTCAGTACAAAATCAGTCGTAATGAGTGCATCCTGCATGTCAAAATTGAATTATTTACTCTGGAAAGCCACAAAATTAAACTAATTTAACCAATAATATGTCAAAAAGACATTGAGCAATGTACAAAATATATTATTATTTATCACAATATCAAAACTGATAATTTTGTAAACAACTCGTATTTTTTCACCATCATCTTCACGCAAGTATTTATTATATATTTTTCTTTCATATATGTTGTCAAGAAAAATCAAATTTCATATAAGTACCACAAATTTATAGGAACAAGTTTTAAACTTTAACCAAAATAACTCTGCACATTTTAGATCGCAACTTCCTATTCATATTATAGAACGAGTGTTTAATATGAAAATTTAGAAATATTCATATTTTAAATAAGAACAATAATTCTTCAAGAAATACATAGATACGTCACCATTTAAACATTTATCGAGAAATAAAAAAAAAAAAAATGATATTTAAAGTATTACAAACCTTTCAATCCTTCCCTTTACATTTCACCTCAAACGTTATAAAAAAGCGAACACTATAGTTTTAACACAGTTGACACACGCGCACTCAACTATTGTAATTAATAAACAAAAACAACTAATCTAATGTAAACACGAAATAACCATCCTACACGTAAACCTCTCAAAACTCGTCTGCGTTAACGCTTCACGCGTCCTTCTTTACCAATCTGTTAGACTGTTCTTACCAATCAGAGAACAGGAATCATAGGCGTCACCGTCGTACGGACGTAGGGGTCGGTGTTGCAACGATTAATATGATTTATGGAATCGTTAAGTTTTAATTTTCATATTTTATTGTAGATAATTAAAATATATCATAAATAAAAACAAAAGTATTGCGATCGGCAATTTTTATTTTTTTGTTGAATTTTAACTATATTTCTAAAACGTTTAGTTACTGCAGTTGTAGGAAAAAAACATTTGAGTCTGTAAATATAAACATAAAAAATGTCAAAATTATAAATTTAACAATTTTCTTAATTTCTAGTATTTTATTTCGAGCTGTTATTTTAAAATGACAGTCGCAAGTAAAAAACATGAACTATTTTTACAATTAAAGGTATGAATATTTACAACTAAAAAATAATTTAATTTTAATACTTTATATTTCAAATATTTAAAAATATCAGAAATATAACGTTAATTTTTAGTATAACTTTGAGAACAAGAAATTTTTTTAATTCTTTTTTGTCAGGGTAATATTACAGTTATTTCTCAAAATTTGATGATTGCATTTATATGTTTTAAATCATGCGTTAGAATATTTTATTAATTAGAATTTTCGTACAAAGTAACTAATCTTACATATTTACATATCTTACGGTGTGAAATAAGAAAAAGTAACTTTTAGATTATCATTATCAATATAGACCATAGATCTATAATACTATTTTTAGAAATGTGCTAAAGTAGTACATATATAGTAATGAAATAGTAAAAGTACTGTATTAATAAATTTGATATTAACAAATTTTAACAAAAGCGTCGACGCCTATGTCGGTACCTGGTAAAGTAAAGACCTTTTCGAAAATATGCGGAAATTCACGACATAAAGAGATGAATAAGCAGAAATTTTATAATGTATTATACATTGCAATAAGGAAGGTAAAACATATTCTTAATATATAGAACAAATATATTCAAACTGGAAATGAAATTATTTTATAAACATGTAGAGAAACCAAGCTGAGCATTTACTCTACGGTTACTATGAGCAGCACTGACTGGTGGCTGATATTTGAACTACTATACTACTATATTCCTATGGAGGCCTGTATGGTGGTCTATTTGCTCAGTCATTTTATATACATCATAAATGAAAGTAACTAAAACCGATTACATTGTGTGTTACAAAGTTTATATGTAGGTGCCATAATCATTACTGATTAACTTGTGGCTGACAAAAATATAAGGAAATATTAACATTCTAGATTCACATTTCAGTATTGCCAATAGGAGCAAAGTTAAAAAATACATTTATAGATATAACACTTTATCAAAATAGTTTTATTGCAATTTAATACTTATTTTTATTGTGTAACTGTAAATATATAAATAAATATTTATATCAAGAAACTATACTAATATTGCTAGTATAGTCGCTTTATAAAAGGGGGCTAGGGAATTTTTCTTTGCTGCCTTTTTCTTAAAATGATGACGCGTATAAATTGATTCAGCAAATAGACCTAAGTAGTTTTGCAGCGGTTTTTAGTTCATGTAAAATTTCATAAAATAAAGTTATGGAAGCGGTAAAAAGAGGAAAATTAATAGAACATGTTGTGCACTTGCATATCATAGATTCTAATTCCATATTGAGACATGTTTACGCTTGTTACTGAATTCAGTATTACAGAAGCTACTGGTATCAGTGTTATAGAAGCTGCTGGTATTAGTGTCACATATTAATAAATCTATTTTTTTCACCGATAGAAATACTTCCACTTCATGTGGAGAAGTACCCTCGTTTGATAAGTATAATGTAAAGACCATAATATTTACGTCTATTATTACATTTGTTCCACACATATTTGTATAATAAGTATAAATATAATTTCTGCAAATATGTTACAGTTATATTTATTTTTATTTATATAACTTATATAATATCTCGTGAATTTAATCTGAATATATAAAAAAACTGTACAATACTTAGAACCGGTATTTCCGTCTTTTGTTTTTAAAACATCTATGTCAAAACAAACAAAAAATATCGCATCGTTCAAATTGCATTTTATAAAAATTATATTAAGTGTAATTTTTTTATGTGCTATTTCTTCTTAGACCAATATGGTAAAGAGCTAAGAAATACAAGAAATAAATACAACAGACCAAATATCTAAATACCAAAATTATTGACTGGCAGTTATCATACTATGTTTGTGACTATACTCACATTTGTGAAAAGTAATATTAAAATATTCCGGGTATAATTTATAATTGTTCATATTTTGAATAGAAATATCTTCAGGTAGATAATTGAATAAAATTTTATTATATCAAGCAAAATTATTAGAGAAATACGTTAGATATTAGATCATTATTGAATTTTTATTTTATAGTAAATGTTGATTAATTAATGTAACAAGTAGGCAAAGGAATCACGCAAGTGCATATATGGTTGCATCTCGTAAAATGTTAGGCGTTAAGTCTGTAGCTGAACTATACGGATTCATTTGGTTTTGGTCAGCAGAAGTTTAATCGTATTGATGAGTTAGAATTAAAAAATTTATAATATAACTATTAATTAACTAACGGGCGTGTCGGGTCTCATGTTAGCCTTAGCGGACTCTAGGGAAAGGTTCTTTTAACTTCCTTGTACGAAGTAAAGGAATTATTGTAATCGCGAAAATTTTCGGTTCTTAGATTTCAGCGGAAATACGCATTTTGACCATCCCTGAATCCATTTTTACTAATTTCGTCGTGACGTCTGTACGAACGTTCGTATGTATCTGTCATAACTCAAAAACGGTAAACCGTAGCAAGTTGAAATTTTGTATATAGGACTGTTATAACATTTAGTTGTGTAAAGTACCAATTCCGGAAGTTATATAATGACCAAAACGGGAGGTGCACAACTAGATATTATAACAGTCCTAAATATAAAATTTCAATTTACTACGGCTTACCGTTTTTGAGTTATGCGAGATACATACATACGTACGAACGTACAGACGTCACGACGAAATTAGTCAAAATGGACTTCGTACATGGAAGTAAAAATTAAATGCATAGCAACAATGTAGTCTGTCATTACTGACATTGACGTAATAACGTCAAAAAGAAAGAAATCTGAGTTATGGTCTATAGTAAGTGGGCTATGTAAGAAACATCTACCATTTCTCGATTGGAGTATGCCACTTTGTGTATCAATAGATATGTATACAAAAAGATATTTAAGATAAGGAGCATCTCAAAATCCATGTGTAATATTAAAATAGCGGTCATTGAACATGACCCAAACTTTATTATAATGACAAACTCTTTTTAAATTAAGGTTTCTTCTAATTTTGGATATTCTTGAATTCTGAAATTCGTTAACAGTTTATTGCCCATTTAAATGTTGAACTTTAGAAAATATAAATTTGAAATGTAATAAAGAATTAAAGAACATTTTAAGAGCTTTTTATTGATACTATTTCTTGTTTTGATAATACTGTCCACTAGGAATTAATAGAAACCTTCTGAAAACGCAAGGCGAACATAATAATATCTTATTTTTAATTGTTTAAAAAAAATAGAGACACGCGGTTTTTCTGCAGATTTACATTTATTATATTCTAGTTAATAATAGTCCAGAAGATGCTCTGGTGGGGTTGGTAAAATAACTACTGCTTGACTACGTCTATCTTATATTTTAAAATACAATGCGAAGTTATTTATCAAAAGAAAGTTTACCTTATTCGATTCGATTTCTATTCTGTTTTCTAGGAAAACATATAACATTGCAATATGTAAATTCAATGGATTTCACTGTCGGTTCTCGTTAAAACATTTTAATAAAAATTAAAAAGATAAAACACTTGGTTAGTTTTAAAATTCGTACTATACATATTACGGTCGACTAGACCATCATCAGGTAACGTTATCAGAAGAATTCTAGTCGACCGAAATACGTATAGTATATTAAATTTTGAAGCTAACCAAATGTTTTATCTTTTTTAATTGCAATGTCTTATTATTACAAAATAGTTCATAGAATAGTAGTTAAAGTATGCAAAATGTGTTGTTATCTTATTCAGTCTGATTTTCATTCGTTTTCTTGCAGAAACATATGTACATACAGCATTGATATGTCTTATTATTAGTGCATATTGTATTCACGAAAATAGAATAGCAAAATATGCAAATAGTTCTGTGGTGGGAGGGTTACTTTATTCAGTCTGGTTTCGTTTCGTTTCTAGGGCAACATTTATACAATTTTATCTTATTCAATGTTTTTTAAGCAAATTATAGAAACTTTATTTATATTTGTTATAATAATTTTTATGCAGAGGTAGTGACTTGTAAGAGACAGCGAGATGATTACTCTATATAGGCCAATTAATCGGCTGCATTGTTGAGTATGATAAGTCACTTGAGATGATTTGGGCATGTAGAATTTATATCGAATAAAATATTAGTGAAACCGGTATATTTTGGTGAAATTGAGAGTGAGAGATTACATTCACGACCTACGAATAAATGGATGAATCTGATTAGTTTTGTTCCATTAATGAAAGATTCAGAGTGTGAGGAATAAACGACCTTGTATGGAAGGAATTAAGAATGTGAGAGAAGAGACAGTAATGTTTCAGAATATAAATGTCTGACGAAGATTGATTTCGTGATGAATCTAAAGTTCAGTGAATATTTCAAGGTTTCGTACTATCTCATTGCTTCCGTGCAAAATAAATTTAAAAACTGTTGTGTATTAATGTAATGAAAAATAGAAGTACAGAAAGTTAATTTTTTAAATCTAAATAAAGTAATTGATTGAAATTCTCATTAAAAAAAATTATGTACATACCATTCCAAGTACCTTTTGCTAACCTGAAAGATCTTTTTCATATTTCCAACATTACTTACTGCATTGACACTAACAAAAAAAACTATTTTTAAACTTTATAGCTGCGATGCACTGGTTTAATCGGCTTGTATATTTGTATTGGCCTCGCTGCCCCTACATTACGGTGGTAATAATTATTACAACAAATATAAATGAAGTATCTATAATTTGATAAAGAAGCAAAGAATAATATAAATTTCAGTGTTTTGTATATTTCTCTAGAGAAACAAATAGAAATCATATTGAATTGAGGTACCCTCTCAAGCAAAAATAATCTTGCATATTTTAACCTAAGGACATTAATTACTCGCGGGAACTATAAGAGCAACAACTTTGGTTAAATTAGACAAAAGTTACCACACTAGTAAGCCAATTTAACAATGTTTTAATTTTAAAGAAAAAGTCTTTAGTTTGAGGTATATTAAAATTTTATACTGCCTAATTTTTAAATATATGACACAACTGAATATTTTTTAAATAGTACCAATAGATAAAAATAATTTCACTAAAGACCATATTTTTCTCTAATTTCAGCGATGTATTGCTTAAATTTTTTTATTAATAGTTATCTTTTAATAAAATGCAGTCTGACTTTAAATAATTTAATTATGTAATTATTGCTTAATAAGGACCTAAATTTCAGGCCGAAGCGTCACCATTTTTTAAATTTAATTGATTAAAAAGCCAGTAATCCAATGAATTATATTGAAGTTTAAATATACCTATTAAATATTAATTTCAGCGTAACTAAAAATTTATAATTCAAAAATTCTGTTTTATTTACCATTTATATCAATAATATTCATGATACGAGTACATACGAAACAATTGGAAATAGTCATATTAAATTATAAATAAACATAATCTAGTACTAAATCCAATGTTCAAATTATATTCCTTTATTTCCTAAATAAAATCTAGCTGTCTGACTGCCGGATTTTTGCATTCTTCTAATTATAGCAGACGTTATAGAATCTGCTGCTTGTTGTATTTTGTTTTTTCATTTTTAATTGACAACATTAATGGGTAAATGTAAACTTTATCGTTTACGAAAAATCCAACAGTGTAAAATCTGGAGAAATTCCAGCCAACGAATAGACCCATTAGTGCCTATCCATGAATTTAGATTGATTTGATTTGAATAATGTAACGTTTATACATTTTCGGGTTCGGTGAAGTTTATTATTAAATAAAACACGAGCAATGAAAACACTAACAAAATATTTATTTAAAACGAAAATACAACTACTAAGACATATATTTATTTTCACCTCTTATTTATATTCACATTAAAGAACTAAGCAACGACTTGCATTGTTCACACTTCAATACCGACTGCCTCTTGCCAGCCCAAATTCTCCCTTTTATACTGAAATATATTACTTCTACAATATTCCAGAACTTCTGGAACGTTATAGAAGCATTTCTACACAATGCTAATGACGCACCGCTAAAACGCGCGCTACCGTCATATATCGATGATTGCAGAGAGAACAGGATCGTACTCGTTACAGTATTACGTATGAAACAGCGCTAAACGCGCGGAAGACTACGTCATATCGACTGTTCCAGAGAGAACAGGGCCGTACTCGTTACAATAATTTGTACAGCGTCTTGCATTATGCGTTTGTTGCAAGTAGGTAAAATTTATCAAAATATGTAAAAGCAAATGTTTTAAATTATTTTCAAATTCATTTTAAAGACAGTTTGAGTATGTTTCCGCAATTTATATACCATCAAAAAAATGGATAATTATCTTCGTGTCTAAAACTCCAATCCACACATTAACTCTAAATCGATGTTGACAATTTGTTAATCTGACAAGATGCGTTTTTTTTTTTATTCAATGAAAATGCAACTTATACGAGTATGTTAACATGCCATTATTGGTAAATTTGGATTCATCTGACTACATGATCTTTCTAAAAATTCTTGGACTGCAACGATACTACCGCATCAACCACCGGAAAAATATTCTACGCCTAAGACCAGTTATTTTTGGTTTTTCAACATTTTTAAAGCGGAAATAGAATTTAATCCACATTCATATCCGATCGAGACACACTTCTCTCAACTTATTTTTATGTGATACATACGCAAATTCATTTTCCTTATTTTTCTCGCTTTCAGTCATGTCCTTATTAACAGGTTTATTGAAAGTACCAAAATATTTAAAATTTTTCATCAACCGTTTAAAAATTGTTCGATGCAGATGAATTCTAAATGAATACGTTTCTGCGTATATTCGCACCGCCTAGTCATTTTGTAATACACTTTGCGTAAATAAACAAAAGATTAACTTTATCATCATTTGTTATTATTACCATTTTGAGTAATTTAGGAATGATGAAAAAACAAGCACAATACACGAATAATATTAGTATTGTTAAATGACATAAAATTGTTTAAAAAGAATTCAATTGTTATATAGCTACCTAAAATATTATTTATATAAATGGTAAATAAAACATGATTTTATTTTAAAAAACCTATTATTTAAATAAAATAAATTAGAAAGTATGACATCGTTGAAATAAACCAAAATATGTTACTTAGTCACATTATTTTCAACTATTGGATTATTTAAAAAAAAATAAATTCAATTACAGTACAGGGTCCGCACTCACCGATCCGCAGTGTAGTAGTTTATATAATTTTTAGCTTGAGTGAGATTCGAACTCGGGATCTCCGGATTCGAATTTCTTGTATCGCTATCCACACCACCCTACTGATTAATGTTATACTCATATGTATGCTTCTCCAGGAAAAAGAATATAAATCAGATTGAATAACAACAGATTTTTTTCGTACTTTTACCATTTTACTCTTATAAATACAATATTCAGTAATAATACGACATACATCATTGTGTGACAAAGCGGTATCGCGGCTCATACGTTTCATCCTACACATTCATAATTGTTTTTAGCTGATGAGTTGCCGACTAAATTGTTGATTTAAAATGAACATATTTCTAGCTTCAAATATTTAGAATTAATTGTTATTTTAATTGATAATTTCCTCAGCTATAAACAATATAGATTGACTTTTGCTTATTTAGCGTCTGCGGTTGGTCTTTGTTCTGCCGACAAGATGATGCAAATTATATTCCTTCTAGAAGGAACTGTCGCGTAGTCATTGATAAAGTCGGGAATTTACACCTAATACATCTCCTCGTAAGTTACTCAGCACCCTTCTGGTTGCTCCGAGCTTAGTTAGTTGAAGCCAGGTCTTATGTTATAAGTTCAGTAGTAATTAAATTATATTGCTATAATTTAATTACGAGCAAGTGCTCAAATTCTGTATTAGTTTGTTCTGTGTATTGTTGAGTTCCTTGAATTAAAAATAGTGCCAAAGGTAGACACAATCGTTGATATCTCCGGAAATGTATTGTCCAATCTAGGTCTCATTAGAGTAGATCTATCCGTTGAAAAGTGTATTATTACACACGATTTTTTCGTTTGTTCGGACGATCTGCGCGTTGAGCCAGATGGACTCATTGGCGCGGATTTTCTAGTCAAACATGGAGCCATTTTAAATTTCACGCAGGATAAATGTTATTTATATTATTTGTCCGTACCTATGTCCTCAGTCAAGTTGCAGCAATTGATAGTTCTGAACAAAAAATACAAACTGTTACTCAACCGGTTAGATTAATTAAACACAGAGAAACCATAGTTACCTTAAATGAATCCTTGATCATTCCTCCGAGGAATCGAGTCATTTGCCCAGCGATTTTAAGTTTTCCACTCCCCGACGGGAAGTAAATTTCGTGAATTCTTAAGATCATATTCTGATATTTTCGCAGTAAAAAGTAAAAAGTTAGTGTGGTGTTTTGGAGTTTGTAGCCGGAAGGGATTTATATGTATTTAAGAGTAGATTTATATTTATTTTATATTTCTATATTATTGACAAAACACCCAAAATACATGTACGAGTATACCAGTCGCCACTGTGGTGTTGTGGAGTTGGTAGCCGGAAGGGAATTATATTTATTTAAGAGTAGATTTATATTTATTTTATATTTCTATATTATTGACAAAACACCCAAAATACATGTATACTAGTCAAACGCCGATAATCTACTCCGAGTCAACTGCTAGCAAATAAATGTTATAAGACTATACATGTCTTAATAAGCAGTGACTCTCAACATTTTATTCAACATATTACACACTTCCCTTCTAGTAACAATTCTTATTCTTATTTAATTTAAGGATATTTTAATCGATCGGGAGCTTTGATTACACGTTTAGGTCTTGGATCGTTTTTCGTAATCTCAGTTCTACTTTCATTTACATTTTCTTCTTGATTAATGGTATCCGAATTCGATATAGTTGGCAAAGACATTGAGTAGGGCTCATATTTATTTATTTGCTTGACATTATTTTGTCTTAAGAATTTTTGAAATTTTTCTGACGTAAATTGTGTTCCTTTATCCGAAACTAAAACCCATATCGTGCAAAGGTAGGTACTACGTAAAATATCGATAGTATTTTCTGCTGTGATTGTAGTTGTAGGAAAAACTTCAATCCATTTGCTGTGTGCATCGAGAATAATGAGGTAATATTTATTTAGGAAAGGTCCTATAAAATCCACGTGAATTCTACTCCATGGTTCCGAAGGCCATTTCCAAGGGCATAATGGAACTTTTGGAGGAGCTAAACTGGTCATTTTACTAATTCCTATATGAGTGGAATGTAATTCATTTAACAATTTTTTTTCTTAAATTTATCGGTATTATTAGTCTGTTATTCCATAACAAGCAATTATTTTGAAAACTAATTTCATGTCTTAATTTGTAGTACGGATACATATCATCATTTAATTTAGATTTTAATTTATCTTTAGGCCAACCATCGTGTACTTTTTCTACCACTTGACACAAAATAGGGTCATTTAACATTTCCTTTTGAACAGTGTGAAAATTTATAGGAAAATCCTCATTTGCAGTAAAATAATTTATAAAATCAACGTCATCATTCTCGATATCTTCAACATTTGACAATTTTAATGGTAATCTGGATAAACTATCCACAGTATTTAATTTAGTACCTAATCCTGGGGAAAATACATTTTTAAATTTTGCTGTCAATTTTACAATATCTTTAAAGCATCAATTGTAATATTATTTATTTCGTTTATACCTAATTTAAATAATTGTAAAATTACATATAAAATTAATTTATGAGTTACATATTTATAAGTGACATTTACTACTATTTTTCCAGTAGGAAATATTTGATTTCGGTTATATGATATTAAAATTTGATTTGTAGGTATAAGCGGATATTTATTTAATTTATTTTTCCATAATTTTTTTGGAATTGCAGATATACTAGCACCAGTATCTACGTGAAACGTCAAAAATACGTTTTCTATTGAAATAGGTATTGTAATTAGATTTAAATTGCGAGAATTTAAATGATACAAAACTGGTTTTGTGCTAGAGTCGCCTGATTCCAAAAAGTTATGCGAAAATTTATTACTATTCTTATTCTGAATTTTTTGTTTACATTTATTTTTGCATATGGTCGTGAAGTGGTTCTTCTTGTCGCACAGATGACACACACAATTTTTGAAATAACACTTGTCACTGTTGTGATTTGACTTGCCACACACTTCACACACCTCACCTCTCGGCCGCTGGCGAACGCTCGTGTGCGCGCTCTCTCTGACGTGATGAAGGTCGGGCTCGGTACTCACCTGCATACTCTGCTCGAGCGTGTTGTTTCTTGATGCTGCCTTTGCCAAGGCTATTTCGACGACCTCGTGGAATTTAACCGTCTTTTTTTTCTTCAAAAAGACGATCCTGGATTGATTCCCTTTGATATCCGATGATGAATCAGTCGCGCAATTGACTGTCAATTTCGGTTGCCGCGAATTCACAAAATGCAGCTAAATTTCTTACTCTCACTACCCATACATTTATTGATTCACTAGCACTCATCAGTGCGTTAAAAAATTTATATCGTGCTGCAAATATAGATTGTGCCGGTTTAAAATGAGAGTTCATTAAATTCGTCTATTGTGTGTAAATTAAATTTTGAGTATTCGATTTTATGTTTTTAAAAAGAATACTAAAATCTTGATTAATATTATAACTTTATTGTAATTTGAATATGGTTACATATGAGTCACAGTACTTGACTGTGCAGAGTCTACGATACAAAGAGCGTGCTTATTCACTAAACTAGCCTATTTATACATTTCTCTTATCTTCTAAATATGCAACCTATGCTAGATGATGTTATGACTAATGTCTTGAAACAACAGGTTCAAGATACATAATTTACATTTATCTTATCTTCTAAATGTGCAACCTATGCTAGATGATGTTATGACTAATGTAATGAAACAACAGGTTCAAGATACATAATTCCTCCCCTTTTAGTTTTTTCATTATATTTGTTCTTGCATAGCTAGTTCACTTAGCTTTTTTCTTACTGTTTTTACCTTTCTTAATTTTCTTTCATTTCTATATAATTTTATTTTAGGTAATACATATTTTCTTAAAATATAACAACTTATTAATATAAATATTATAACATATATTATATAAGAGTGATGACTGCTATTTTCAATTTTGATTTCTTTTATTTTTATAATTTTCGGTTCATTTAATATAATATCGGAGATATTCTGTAATTTAGTATCATTAAATTTTGAACTTATTAATTCCTTCTCAAATGTTTTAAATTCAATTTCTTTATATTTTTGTAGAATTCTTTTAAATGTGAAATTATTTATTTGACATTCTTGGTTAATTTTTATCTTATAGATTCCTTGAATATTTCTTTTTATTTTTATTTCGTTACAGTTCATTTGAATTTCTTGCTTATTTGGACTAATCATAATTAGTTCATTTGTATTTTGAATTAATTCAAAAGTATTCTTTTTCTCAATATTATGGTATTTGCAATCATCATCCTTCTGCTTATCTAGTATATTTCCCATACATTTACTTATTTCTATAAATTGTGTAATACACAAGTATTTATTCTTAATATAACTACATTCGCTTATTTTATAAGTCTTATCTTGTGTGAAATATAATTGTTGACGGAAGGTTTGTAAATAAGCGACTGTGGGTAGGAATAGAAAAGTAATGAAAATACGCAGGAATCCAGTCAGAAAATTATACAGTTTATTTACTGAGCCAACGTTTCGTTGCCAACCGCAACTTCTTCAGGGCATCTGGAAACAACAGGAAAAAAAATTACAGGTGAAACACAATGCAAAATGCAGTTACAAACAGAAACTAAGAATACAATAACAAATTAAAATTACTTACAGCAAAATATGTGTGTAAATAGTTAACAGGATAAAAAAATAAAAAACAGAACATCCAAAAAGATGTAGTCAAAAGTAAAAAACAAACAAAATAACGCCAAAAGCCTCATTGAACAGTTGAAAAATTGAAAAACGGTGAACAAGTTCTAATAAATATGTCCTATAAACAAGTTAGGTAACGAGCAAATGGGCTCGGGATGGAATCACACAGAAAGTAACGGAAAAAACTTAGAGTATTCTTCCTCTTATTTGCAGAGGTTCAAGATGTGGCAATAGATGATGCTGAGGTCGTTGATGTCAGATGAAGTTAACTTCAGAACTGACATCAACGACCTCAGCATCATCTATTGCCACATCTTGAACCTCTGCAAATAAGAGGAAGAATACTCTAAGTTTTTTCCGTTACTTTCTGTGTGATTCCATCCCGAGCCCATTTGCTCGTTACCTAACTTGTTTATAGGACATATTTATTAGAACTTGTTCACCGTTTTTCAATTTTTCAACTGTTCAATGAGGCTTTTGGCGTTATTTTGTTTGTTTTTTACTTTTGACTACATCTTTTTGGATGTTCTGTTTTTTATTTTTTTATCCTGTTAACTATTTACACACATATTTTGCTGTAAGTAATTTTAATTTGTTATTGTATTCTTAGTTTCTGTTTGTAACTGCATTTTGCATTGTGTTTCACCTGTAATTTTTTTTCCTGTTGTTTCCAGATGCCCTGAAGAAGTTGCGGTTGGCAACGAAACGTTGGCTCAGTAAATAAACTGTATAATTTTCTGACTGGATTCCTGCGTATTTTCATTACTTTTCTATAATTGTTGACGTTCACTCATTATTATGAATCCATCATTCTGAATCATTGGTAATGGGGTAAACTGGTTTAATTTGAAGGATTCTTGGGAGAAGGTTGGTATTGACATTATAAAGTATATTTCTCCGTTATAGTATTTACAATGGGTTTCTATTAGTTCGTTTAAATTCCAAATGTCGTTATTTTGTGTAGTTTGTTTTAAATTTTCATAAGATATTATACTAACGTCTAGTTTGTGTAATGAGCAAAAGGTTAAACTTGTTTCTATTTGTTTTATTAATTCATTTAAATTCATTATTATTAATATTAATTTCTGAAATTTTTATTTAATTTTTAGTTGATTTATTTTTATATTTTTACTTCTGTTCTTTTTATCTAATATTTTAATTTTTCCTAATAGAGGGTTATAAATTTTAACTGAATATTTTCTGTATATTGGTTTCTTTATTTTATGAATAATTCTAGGATTCTGTTTAACATATACTTTATCTGTTAATTCTAAAGGATTGTCATTTTCTGTATTTCGTTTTAATTTTTCTCTTTCTATTCTATCTTTAATAATATGCTTAATTTTCCTTTGTTGTTCTTCATAATTTTCTCTTAATTTGGATTGGTCTGTTTTTATAAAAATGTTTTCATTTGATATTCCGTAAAGTATTTCAACTGGACTGAGTTGTGTTGTACTATGTTTTGTATTATTATACGCTAATGTAGCCATTCGTATTTTTTCTGACATTGCTATGTTTTTAGTGTCTGGTCTTGAGTGTAATATTCTCAATTGTTCTATTAATGTTGAGTGAAGTCTTTCCACTGCATTACTTTTAGGGTTATTAACACAAGTTATATGTAATTTAATTTTCTATTTACTTAAGAGATCTTTCATTAATGTGTTATTAAATTCTGTACCATTGTCCATTATTATTTCCTTAGGTATTTTGTATGTTTCAAAGTATATTCTTAATTTATCTGTTATTTGTTTTGCGCTCTTATTTTCGACCTTGATAATCTGTGCGTGCTTGGAGAACTGATCTAATATCGTCAAGTAAGGTTCTTTATTTAGTGATAACAAATCTATGTTTTGTAATGCTTCTTCTACTTTTGGCGCGCTACACACAAAACCAAGGCCTTTCGGCTTACACAACAAAATCAAAGGAAGCACCACATATACAATACCTGGCTAACTATGTTCAGCGGTGCTGGGCGTAGGTTCCGGAGGCGCCACCTAGCTCGAAAAAAAGAAGGGACACTCTAGTGAGCTAGGAACTAGTGACACAAAAGGTATGATGTGCATAACATAATAAATCAAAATCACAACTAAAATACAAGTTAAACTTTAATCTAATCTTTGTAACCAAGTCAACAAACTAAATCAAAAAACAGAGACTAAGATGTAACTTAACTGAGCGGTGGAATCTGCTATTCAACTAAGACTGTGTCAGACGTACGCTGTAAAAATGGTAGGTTGGACTATCTAATCCTCTTCTTCTGAGACTCCTGGAGAGGAGGACGGAGACGAAGAGTTGAAGTAGACCGATCTTCTTGACTGGAGATCAAGTAGGGTGAGCTTCCGGACGTAAAAAGATGTGTTGGTCCTTGGTAAAGTGCGTGAAATCACTCAGTACACTGCTTGTCTCGACAATCGTCTTCAGAAGGTTAATGTAGGTCACTTCTCCAAGCCTCTCCTCTCTTAGGTAGCTCAGACTAAAATCCCTTACTGATTGAACCTAAAACAGGGTGTAAACCAGCAGCAAACCATACCACAAATGTACATACAAAAGCGCAAAGCGTAAAAAGCAAGAATGACAAAGCAAAGGTTCCAAATCGAAATCGTTAACAAAGCTCAAGTTAATTAACAAACTGTAGGTTACAAAGCAAAACTTAAATACAAAATTAAACAAAGGTATTACAAAAGTATCAGAATCAAAATTTTCAAAAGGTACAAAATGTTTCAGAATTAACGTTACGTTACGCAAGCACATAAGAAAATGACGATGAAAATAATGAGAAAGGTGAAGAGATGGATAATGAATGACGGGGTTGTTGAGACAGGGACGTTGGACAGGAAGTAAGTCTCGACTTACACTATAAACAGGCTTCGCGGCTTTGTGGTGGTTGGTTTTGACTCAAAATATCCAAAATCACAAATATGCTCATCAGCAACCAAAAAGTCAAACCAGACCAAACAAAACTTAAACTAAATATCACAAACTTAATATCTAATCAAAAAGCACAAAGCCCGCCAAGTATGTTTCAAAAAAGATGAGGCAGCTTTTCTAACTGAGCAGAAAAGTTCTCAAAAAAACAAAAACGCCTGTAAATTCCTAAATTGTCCAAAAAAAACAGTCGGGTCTCAACACATTCTCACACACATGCTCTCAATGAATGATGATGAACGGACATGATATGAAGGGAGAAGGGATACAAAGATGGTGGCCGGAAATGAAATTCAGAAACAAAATGAACCAACCAACACGTGGTTCAAATACACGTGAAGCATGTATTTCACAAAACAAAAATTTAAATCCAATCAGATAGCAAAAACCCCCCAAAATGTTTATACAGAATTACTGAAATGATATGCTACAAAAATGACAAGTGCATGTGGGCAGAACATGACTTCATACACGAACCTGGTAATCTAGCTAAGTTAAACAAAAGGTGATTCTGTCAGAGTTCAATCGATCTAAATACTACAATTGATAATAAGCTTCCGAGTCTAAAATTTTACTAAGATGATTGACGCTACGTTAAATTTAACCTAAAAATGAGACACGAACATGTGCTCCACAAAACAAAATAAATGAAATCAAATATCAAAAATAAACAGTTTCAACTAATAAACTTCAAATCAGTAAAATCTTAGTTTGAACACTTACTCTCAAAATGCAGTCAGCACGGTGATGTTCATGGATCTCGTCGTTATCTTCACAAAATCAAAAAACTCAAGCCAACATGGCCGACAACAAAATAAGATCTCGAACAGCATCCACAAAATCAACCGATCACGACGAAGTCTGAAGGCAAAACCCTTGATCGACCGTCTCCGATGAAATCTCGAAGCAGAAACTGGATCGACCGTCGTCGCTGAACTCTCGAAGCAGAATCTCGTTTGACAGCCAGCCAAAAAAAAAACTCATCTCTCTCTCGTGACAAAAAAATGAACTACAGAAATAATCCAGCAAAAAAATTGAATCGTAGATCTGCTACTTGAGTTGCAGGCAAGCAGGGCGGGTGGTGGTGAAGAAAATCATTACACTTCCTCCTTTCTCTCCCAAAAAAAATGAATAAGCTACAGCTTAGAATTAATTTTTTTTTTCTAGGTCAAGTACTACTCAGACTTAGATGTTTCGTCAGAGTCAGGATTAGTCTTAAGATCCTTGACATGCCATCTTCCAAGTTGGTTACCATCGAGATCAGTGAGTTGATAAACCAAAGGTGAAATTTTCTTGGAAACTAAACAGCGAATATATTTGGGTGCCAGCTTTGAGGAAAAATAATTAGCTGCATTAGACAAGACATAATTGCGCTTCCAAACAGTATCTCCAACATTAAATTGAAGTGGGCGACGGCGCAGATTGTAAGTACGAGTATTACGATGATGAGCCGCAGATAACTTGTGGACGACTTCTTTGTAAATATCGGAAAATTTAGCTAGTTGTTGAGCATATTCTTCACGTGAACCAAGTTCAAGTTGATCCGCAGGAGTACCGTAGAATTTTCCGGAGACAGGAACATGGCGACCAAAATTTAGAAAAGCAGGACTGTATCCAGTCACTTCATGAGTAGCGGTACGAATCGCTTGTGACAAAGCAGGTAAGTGGACATCCCAGTGTCGTTGATTCTTGTTGATAAAACAGCGGATAGCGGTTTTGATGACACGGTTGCAACGTTCAACAAAATTTACTTGAGGATGATACTTAGCGTTATACCATAACTTAGGTATATAGTACTTAGATAACAGACTGCTAAATACTTTACTACGAAACTGAGTCGCATTATCAACCAGAATAATTTGCGGGACGCCGTGCATGAGAAAAACGTCTTTTTCCAGGTAATCGCAAATTTTGGAAACTGTACCAGAACGCAAAGGAAACGTAAGTGTGAATTTCGTGAACCAGTCAGATATGACAAGGATGTAAGTATGTCCAGCCGTAGAACGAGGTAGTGGTCCAATAAGATCGCAGGCAATACACTGCCAGGGAAAGCGAACTTTCTTTTCTGTTCCCATTAAGCCAGCAGGACGCAAGTGAGAAGTTTTGTTAGCTAAACAAATAGCACAGCGAGTGACATACTTGTGCACATAAGAACGCATTTGAGGCCAGTAATAATGTTCGGCAACTCGTAGGAAGGTTTTCTGCACACCAAGATGAGCGCCAGCAGGAGAGTCGTGACATAGACGTAAAATTTCGGATCTTTGTTCATGAGGAACAACAAGTTTCCACTCAGACAAGTTAGTAGGCATTGCGCTACTGCGAGGAAGGTGTTTATAAAGAATGTTGTTCTCCAAACGCCAATCAGGGTACGAATTGGGCTGAGTACAGATCTTAGTACGCAAATTAGTGTACCATTTATCCGGAGTGTCAGAAGAGATGTCGAGTAACGCTAGTTCAACAGGAGCTCTAGACAATGCATTAGGGACGACGTTTCTTTTTCCAGGACGACGCTGTCGAAAAGTGTTATTGGAAAAATGGAGAGACAAACGAAACTGTTGACAGAAATCAACGCCAAGAATAAGTGTATGGCGCAATGAAGGGACAACAGCCGTGTTAACTGACTTGGTGGTTCCATTAAGGGTGATCGGTAACAAAACATATCCTAGGATTGGTTGTGAAACGCCATCGGCAGTGAAGACATTGCTGGTCGCATGAGAGGAGAATTTTAAGTTCTCAGAAGATAACAAAGATAAACCAGGTTTTCCTAAGACGGTTAAATTAGCTCCAGAATCAAGTAAAGCGGTCACGTGCTTAGTATTGATAGTAACGTCAATATAAGGTCGTTGATCATGTCCCACATTTCGAAAAACAGGTGATATTGAAGCATTCATAAAGTTATTTATTTTGTTAAGCCATTGTGTCCAACGAAGTCGTTCAGCAGAGGTGTTTGGCCGACGGTTTCGAGTGCTGATGGTTCGAGACCGGCCAAATCGTTTTTTGAAAGCTTACGTAAACAGCGCGGGCAAGTAGCACGAGTTACATTTGGTGTGCCACACGTAAAACAATGTTTACGACGAGGTTGGGTGCAAGACGCTGATAGGTGGTCTTTTTGTCCGCAATTCCAGCAGGATCGAACTCGAGAATTGGTAATAGCAAGAACAGAATGATCGTTACTAACTTCGGAAACTTGTCGCACGGGCAAACGTTCACGACGATATGATAATTCAGGTTCTAATGTAGTAGAAGATCGAACAGGTGGATTTTTAAAGAGCAGGATTCTAGAACGGGTGTCTTCAATCTGACGGAGGTTTGAAATTAAGGCATCAAAAGTTTGAGAATTAAATAGAGAGCGATCTCTCTGAAAATAAGGTTGTAGGTTGCCAATAATGAACATAATTTGAGTTAGTTCCTCAGGAGGTGATAAAAGATGGCTGAAGAGATTTCGCATGATTGCTACGTAAATTTCAACTTTTTCGTCGGGTCCTTGTGTTCGGTGACGAATTTCATCCCATAGACGCATTTCGTAATCCGTAGGTAGGAAAGCTGCTTTTAAACGGAGCACTAAGGCATCCCAAGAATTAACAGATGGTCTTATTGATCTAAACCAAATTAGAGCAGATCCGGTGAAGAGATCAGAAGCTTGTTGAAAGAGCTGATGATTCGGAATTCCTCGAGCTAAGGCAACTTCTTGAATTCGGTCAAGAAAAGTCATTAAACTACCATGACCGTCAAATGTAATATTGAGTTTGCTAATCCAAAAAGTTCTTGAACTTGGCAAAAAGGGATTGGTGGTGGGTGACGGAACTATTTGAGTGCTATGCGAGAAGTCAGGTTGCACAACTTGTCTTACAGAAGCTTGTGGAAGCTGATGAACACTATTCGCAGGTGGAATCATTGCAAGTAAAGGTCGAGAAGCTACCAGAGAAGGTGGGGATGAAACTAAGTTATTCTCCAAATCTAATAAATCCTCTGTATTTTTACATTGTGAAGCTAATAATTCACTAACTGTAGCTAAATCTATTAAAAGCTGAGAACGGTATTCAAGAGTCGTAATACGCGAAATTCGTTTTTGTAAGTATCCTAATCGTGTGGTACATTTAGAATGAAGTGATGGTGGGCAAAGATGGAATGATAACTCACCATAGATTTTCCTGAGTTTTTCCTTGCAAATTTCATACTCGGATCGGGGGTCAACAGGTATGGTAATGTTTTGAGTGAATGATCCAGATATACTTTCCATTCGTAATAATCCTCGTAATGTCTCGGCCATGTCAAAATTTGGTCCGTGGTTAACTATTCCTCTGATATTAAGCTCGTACTCTAGCTCGTCCTCTAACAAGTGATGAATATTCTCCATGGCCAGGGATATTGAAACTAAAATTTAAACTGGATTAGTGAGTGAAACAAAGATGAGAAAATGATAATGACGTGAAAGAAAGATGATAAGAGAAAGACAAACTCCAGTGCCGCTGTACTGCTATTTAACTTTACTTCACTCCAGTGAGCAACTAACAAAGCAAAAATTAACAAAATTACAGCCCCACGTTGGGCGCCAAAACTTATATATTTAATGCTTCTTCTACTTTTGGCGCGCTACACACAAAACCAAGGCCTTTCGGCTTACACAACAAAATCAAAGGAAGCACCACATATACAATACCTGGCTAACTATGTTCAGCGGTGCTGGGCGTAGGTTCCGGAGGCGCCACCTAGCTCGAAAAAAAGAAGGGACACTCTAGTGAGCTAGGAACTAGTGACACAAAAGGTATGATGTGCATAACATAATAAATCAAAATCACAACTAAAATACAAGTTAAACTTTAATCTAATCTTTGTAACCAAGTCAACAAACTAAATCAAAAAACAGAGACTAAGATGTAACTTAACTGAGCGGTGGAATCTGCTATTCAACTAAGACTGTGTCAGACGTACGCTGTAAAAATGGTAGGTTGGACTATCTAATCCTCTTCTTCTGAGACTCCTGGAGAGGAGGACGGAGACGAAGAGTTGAAGTAGACCGATCTTCTTGACTGGAGATCAAGTAGGGTGAGCTTCCGGACGTAAAAAGATGTGTTGGTCCTTGGTAAAGTGCGTGAAATCACTCAGTACACTGCTTGTCTCGACAATCGTCTTCAGAAGGTTAATGTAGGTCACTTCTCCAAGCCTCTCCTCTCTTAGGTAGCTCAGACTAAAATCCCTTACTGATTGAACCTAAAACAGGGTGTAAACCAGCAGCAAACCATACCACAAATGTACATACAAAAGCGCAAAGCGTAAAAAGCAAGAATGACAAAGCAAAGGTTCCAAATCGAAATCGTTAACAAAGCTCAAGTTAATTAACAAACTGTAGGTTACAAAGCAAAACTTAAATACAAAATTAAACAAAGGTATTACAAAAGTATCAGAATCAAAATTTTCAAAAGGTACAAAATGTTTCAGAATTAACGTTACGTTACGCAAGCACATAAGAAAATGACGATGAAAATAATGAGAAAGGTGAAGAGATGGATAATGAATGACGGGGTTGTTGAGACAGGGACGTTGGACAGGAAGTAAGTCTCGACTTACACTATAAACAGGCTTCGCGGCTTTGTGGTGGTTGGTTTTGACTCAAAATATCCAAAATCACAAATATGCTCATCAGCAACCAAAAAGTCAAACCAGACCAAACAAAACTTAAACTAAATATCACAAACTTAATATCTAATCAAAAAGCACAAAGCCCGCCAAGTATGTTTCAAAAAAGATGAGGCAGCTTTTCTAACTGAGCAGAAAAGTTCTCAAAAAAACAAAAACGCCTGTAAATTCCTAAATTGTCCAAAAAAAACAGTCGGGTCTCAACACGTTCTCACACACATGCTCTCAATGAATGATGATGAACGGACATGATATGAAGGGAGAAGGGATACAAAGATGGTGGCCGGAAATGAAATTCAGAAACAAAATGAACCAACCAACACGTGGTTCAAATACACGTGAAGCATGTATTTCCCAAAACAAAAATTTAAATCCAATCAGATAGCAAAAACCCCCCAAAATGTTTATACAGAATTACTGAAATGATATGCTACAAAAATGACAAGTGCATGTGGGCAGAACATGACTTCATACACGAACCTGGTAATCTAGCTAAGTTAAACAAAAGGTGATTCTGTCAGAGTTCAATCGATCTAAATACTACAATTGATAATAAGCTTCCGAGTCTAAAATTTTACTAAGATGATTGACGCTACGTTAAATTTAACCTAAAAATGAGACACGAACATGTGCTCCACAAAACAAAATAAATGAAATCAAATATCAAAAATAAACAGTTTCAACTAATAAACTTCAAATCAGTAAAATCTTAGTTTGAACACTTACTCTCAAAATGCAGTCAGCACGGTGATGTTCATGGATCTCGTCGTTATCTTCACAAAATCAAAAAACTCAAGCCAACATGGCCGACAACAAAATAAGATCTCGAACAGCATCCACAAAATCAACCGATCACGACGAAGTCTGAAGGCAAAACCCTTGATCGACCGTCTCCGATGAAATCTCGAAGCAGAAACTGGATCGACCGTCGTCGCTGAACTCTCGAAGCAGAATCTCGTTTGACAGCCAGCCAAAAAAAAAACTCATCTCTCTCTCGTGACAAAAAAATGAACTACAGAAATAATCCAGCAAAAAAATTGAATCGTAGATCTGCTACTTGAGTTGCAGGCAAGCAGGGCGGGTGGTGGTGAAGAAAATCATTACAGTTTATCATTTCAAATGGTGTGCTTGGTGTTATTGTAAGATTGTCGGTTATTTTTATAGGTTTTCTTTCATATTTATTACATCGGCACGTTTCACAGTTGTTTATATATTCTTGAATGTCTTTATTCATGTTTGGCCAATAATATTTTTCTTTTAATTCTCTTATGGTGGCTAAAATTCCTCTATGATTTGTAAGGCCTGTGTGAAAGTCATGTATAATTTCTAATTGTTCCTCGTTATTTTCTACGTTGTTTACTAATTTTGTACACGCTATGATATTTATAGAATTTGGTTGGAAATTTTCTTGTAATATTTTTGAAACTTCTTTATCTAAATCTTTTTGAAATAAGGCTAAATATCTAATTTTTGGGGTTAGATAAGTTTTTATAAAATCTATAACATCTTGTTTAAAAGTTACTTTATTAAATTTACAAATAAGTCTTTGTTTTTTATTGTCAAAATATTTTTCTATTTTTATTTCAGTATCCCTGTCTACTTTATAAATTATTATTTGATTATCCGCTATATTAATTCTCTCATCTAAATATTTTATTCCTGCTATGGGATTCTCATTTGAGCTGTGTACCGTTTGGTTATCTTCTTCTTGATCTATATTATTTTGTTCGCTACTGTTTTCTGTTTCGTTATGGTTAACGTCGGGTAATGTGAAAACGTTTATTTCTATATTAGTATCTTCAATTATTTTATTTATCTTTTCTCTTTTTTCTATATTATCTAAGTGACTATTTCTAATTTGTATATTATTTGTTTCTGCTTTTAAATTTGTTAATTCTTCTAATTTATATATTTTATCATCTAATTTTACTTTATTGTCTTTAAAGTTTAGTTGTATATTTAATATTTTAAATGCTTCTATTCCGAGTAATATATTATATGTTTTATGAAATTTATAAACATAACATTTTAAAGGTTTTTTATGAATTTTTATTATTGTATATTTATCGCAATTAGATTTTCCGTTTACTGTTTTAAAAGTTAATTTTTCGTTATATGTTTTTACTTTAAATTGTTTTACTAAATCCGGGTGTATAAAGTTTATTGAAGAGCCTGTATCGAACAGTATGACATATGGATTAATTTTTAATGCTGGTAAGTTCGTTGTTATAGAAGACATTACTACTGTATCGCTTCTATCTGTGTCTCTAAATCTAAAAAAAGAATCTTCATAGATTTTCTTTTGTTTTTCTTTCTCTAATCTTTCGTTGTTTAACTCTTCGTCTATTTGTTTATGAAATTCTTGGTCCGTATCGAAATCTATTTCGTCTAAGTCTACTTCTTCTATGTTATTATTTTGTCTGATTGTTTGTGTAGACATTGGTTGTGTGATTCGTGTTTGTTGTGTCATAGATTTTGGATTAAATCGTTTCGTCTCATAATAATTTTTTATATTTTGTCTAGGTGCAAAATTTGGGTTAGTTCTCTGGTATTGAGGTGGTTGTTTGGGATTAAATGATGTTGATGGGAATGTTTGTGATGGGAACTTTTGTGGAGGTTGCCCATTGCCAAATTTTGGTCTTTCTACATTGTTTCTCAACATAGGTGATTGATTATACGTATTAATAAAGTTAAATTCATTTTTAATCATTAATTCTATTTGTTCCAAAGTTGTAGGGTTTTTAATAAGGAATGATCCTCTAACATGATTTGGTAGTAGAGATATAAATCTTTTTACTATAAATTTTTGGTTTTCATGAATTATTGCGTTCTTCTGATCTTGTGAATAATTAGTTAAGTGTATTTTTGATTTGTAAAGTGAAAATTTTTCAAGCATTATTTTCAAAGTTTGTTCTATTGATTTTGAAAATTTCGTATCCATGAGTTCTATCATCAGTGTTTCTGATGTACTCTTGTCTACAAAGTTTGTGGTCAGATATAGTTTTAAATCTTCCCATTCTGCAAATTCGTTATTACTTGTAATTTCTATTGCTTGTTCAGTGAGTTTTAATTTTATCATGCTGAATGCAAACATTCGCTGATTTGCAGTGAGTTCTAGTGTATTAAAAATGTCCATAATCTTTGTGGCTTGTTTTATAAAATTATTTAATGTTTTAATATTTCCATTATAACATGGGATTGTTTTGAGATACATTTCTATTTCTTGTACAGTTGTGGTAGCCATTGTTATGCGATTTAATCTACTAGGTTTTAATTTAATTTTGATATATTTAGTTGTTGGTAACGGTGTTAAGGAATCGTCTGATTCTATTGATTCAGAGCTATCGCTTTCTGACATAAGTTGTATTATGTGTGTGATTGACCTGTGCCGGGTCTCGGTATTTTTATTACTAGTCGTAGCTAGAAATACCCCTGAGTATTATAATATAAATGTTTTACAAACTTATAAAGATATTCTTACATTTGTATCGTGATTGTGATTATGATGATTCTTGTGAACATCATCTTCTGTTGCGGCTTCTTTTTCGTAGTTTTCGTGTTGTCTAGTAGAGACAGCAAGTGCTTCTGATGAGTGACGTGTTTCGGAACAGCAAGTCTTCCTAGTGGATTGGTCGACGTGATCTCGGAACAGCACTCTGGAGTACGTGAATCTTGTAGACGAACGTTGTGCCTTTGCGGCCTGATGGGTCCTGTTCGACCGGTTTTCGTAGATTTTTGTAGGTTTTGCTTGGTAAATGATAAAAATCCACCACACAATTTTTTTTATTGTGTTTCGAAGCTATTAGTCCTACCGACTGCGCCAATTAAATTTTGAGTATTCGATTTTATGTTTTTAAAAAGAATACTAAAATCTTGATTAATATTATAACTTTATTGTAATTTGAATATGGTTACATATGAGTCACAGTACTTGACTGTGCAGAGTCTACGATACAAAGAGCGTGCTTATTCACTAAACTAGCCTATTTATACATTTCTCTTATCTTCTAAATATGCAACCTATGCTAGATGATGTTATGACTAATGTCTTGAAACAACAGGTTCAAGATACATAATTTACATTTATCTTATCTTCTAAATGTGCAACCTATGCTAGATGATGTTATGACTAATGTAATGAAACAACAGGTTCAAGATACATAATTTGTATGTTTTATTTTCCGGTTTTTCTGGTACACATAAATTGTATATTAATTTATACGCGTTTTCACTTAGAATTTAGTAAAATAGCACTTTTTTATTTACTTCTTCAATTTCATTTGCGATGAAATAGCTATTTAGTCTGGCATTGAATATTGTCCAGTCGTCATGTGCTGGATCAAACTCGCGTAAATGTCCGACATTTTTATCACTCATTTTTATTTTCAATTTTTAATTTATGAATTTTAAATCCTCGTCGCCACTGTGGTGTTGTGGAGTTGGTAGCCGGAAGGGAATTATATTTATTTAAGAGTATATTTATATTTATTTTATATTTCTATATTATTGACAAAACACTCAAAATACATGTATACTAGTCAAACGCCGATACTCTACTCCGAGTCAACTGCTAGCGAATAAATGTGATAAGACTAAACTTGTCTTAATTAGCAGTGACTCTCAACATTTTATTCAACATATTACAGTTAGGAATCACTAACTGGGTGCAGCATAAGATAGACACGGCAGACGCGTCTCCAGTCGCTTTAGTTCCCTATCGCGTTCCTTTTTCTCGAATGCAAATCATGAAATATCAAACAGATGATATGGTAAAGGATGACATAATAGCTCCTTCGATTTCGCCTTGATCAGTACCTGTTATTTTAGTTGAAAAGAAAGCCGCTGAGGGAGAATCAAAAATTCGTTTTGGTATTGATTATCGAGGTTTTAACATAGTGACTAAACGTGATTTTTTTCCAATTCCTAATTTGCAAGAAACAATTGACCATCTAGGCAAGTCATCGCGTTGACTAAGGGTTATTGGCAAGTAGAGGTAAGCCCAGAGGATCAGATAAAATCAGCTTTTTCTGTACCATGAGCACATTATGAATGTAAACGTATGCCTTTTGGAATGGCCACATGGCAAAGATTGATGTACGCCATTTTAATCGGTTTAACCGAGTCACATTGTTTTGTTTACCTGGACGATGATATAATTTGTTTCAGTTACGACAATTATGAAGAACACATTAAACAGTGAAAAGAAATTTTTGAACGTTTGCGCGCAGCAAATTTAACTTTAAATTCAAAGAAATGTAAATTCATGAAAATGAAACTAATTATTTAGGACATGTAATTAGTGAAAATAGTCTTTTTATAGACTTTCGTCAAGCATTTGATACGGTAAACAGGGAAATACTGTATCAGAAGTTAATCCTTTTAGGTATACCAAAGAAACTAGTAGCACTAGTGAAACTAACCCTAGATAATACGAAGGCGGCAGTCGTAGTACAAAATAAAAAAGCAAGCTGTTTGATATTAAAAGCGGTGTCAGACAAGGAGATGCGTTATCCGCACTGCTATTGAACTTAATATTGCATTCCGCAATTGAAAGAATACAAACGACTGGAACTCTACGTACCAAAAGTAGGCAAATCGCAGCCTACGCTGATGACATTGTAATTCTTGGTAGAAACTAAAATGCGATATGGGACGTCTTTTCAGACCTCGAAGTAGAAGCGAAGCAAGTTGGGTTAGCAATTAACAAGAACAAAACAAAATTTATGCTAGTCTCAAGAAATAGAAATTTGAATCGCAATTCCATTGGTGAATACAATTTTGAAACGGTAACTGATTTTACCTATTTAGGCTCACAGTTAAATAACACTAATGTTATCAGTGAAGAAATAAGAACAAGAATTACTAAAGGTAACCGTTGCTATTACGCTAACAAATCTTTATTAGGCTCTAAAATATTAAGCCGACATTTAAAATTAAAATTGTACAAAAGTCTCATTAGACCAGTCGTAACGTATGGTAGCGAGACGTGGACTCTCCTGAAAAAAGATGAAGAGGATCTTAAACGTTTTGAAAGGAAAAATTGAAGGAAACTATTTGGCCCAGTTCAAGATCCAGATGGCTCTTGAAGAATCCGAATGTATTTTGCATTAAATGCTTTAATAAATGAGGCAGATATAGTTCGGTTTATAAAATCACAGAGATTAAGGTGGCTAGGATACATGCACTGAATGGAGCCTAACAAAACAACAAAGAAGATAACAGAATGTAAACCAGTCGAAACGAGACATAGAGACAGACCGAGAAAGCGGTGGCTCACAGATGTGGAGGCAGACTCGAAAGTCTTTGGGATACGAGGATGGAAGGCCGTTGCTGGTGATAGGAAAAGATGGAGCAAAATAGTTTAGGAGGCCAAAACCCACGAAGGGTTGTAGCGCCAAGGGAAGAAGAATTAGTGAAAATAAGGTAAAACCAAATCTTGAGAAAATTTTAACAATTAAAAAATTATCAAGTACCTCTCATTTTTAAGACTAGTAGGATTTTACAAACGTTTTATAAATCACTTTGCAACTCTTGCAAAACCTTTCACTTTGCTCACCAAGAAAAACTCTCGGTTTTCCTGGACAGAGGAATCACAAACGTCTTTTGAAAAATTACGCAACGCGTTGTGTTAGGAACCTGTCTTAAAGCTCCCTGATTTCGAACATGAATTTGTACTTAGCACGGATGCATCAAACTTTGCTATAAGTGCTATTTTAAGTCAAAATTATGACGGAAAAGAATTTCCTGTTGCCTATGCGAGTAGGCAACTTACAGAAACAGAACAACGTTACAGTACCACTTATCGAGAAGGTTTAGTTTTGGTATGGGATGTAAGACATTACCACTGTTACTTGTACGGACGACACTTTCAAGTTATTGTAGATCATCAACCGCTAAAGTGGCAACCTACTACTAAAGACCCTTTAAATCGACTTACGTGTTGGTCAGTTTTTCTTTCAAAGTATGATTTTTCAGTAACTTATCGCCCGGGTGCAAAACATGCTAACGCTGATGCGTTGTCACGCATAAAACCTGTGAATCTACTATTTGGGACCGTTCGTCTATGTTTGACACACAAAGATTGGATCCTGTTTTAATGGAAATTTTAGATAAAATTCATAACGAGGAAGATACAGATTATTTTGTAGATGATGACGGAGTATTGTTTCTTAAAGCTAATGATGCTATAGAACTCCGGTTCGCAGTACCGATACAGTTGCGCCGCGAAATCATAAAAATGTGTGACAATACGCCCCTGTGTGGACACGGCGGCGTTGACAAAACGATAGCGTTAAAAATTTTTTTTATTGGTTAGGAATGTTTCGCGACGTTAAACACTACGTGAACGCCTGTCTCTCGTGTTCGCAATGAAAAACCTATCCTCATTTAAAACGAACTCCACTTATGAAATTTATTCCAGCTAGCAAACCTTTTGAACGTATAGCATTGGATGTTGTAGGACCTTTAGTTCCCACTTATGATGAAAACCGTTACATACTAACTGTACAAGATTCTTTCACTCGTTATGTTGAAGCATTTCCGAAGCCAGATCAAACAGCCGCTTCAATAGCTAAACATTTCGTTCTCAGTATTGTATTACGTCACGGAGTTCCCCGTCAGTTACTTACGGATTTAGGAACGAATTTCCTATCTAAAATCATGCGCGAAGTCTGCTCTACGCTGCAGATTAAACATTTAAAAACCACCGCCTATCGTTCCCACGTTGAAAGATATATCTCAATACGTAAATAAACAACATCGCGATTGGGATTCGTGGTTACCTTACGCTATCGCAGTGTACTGTTCAACGCATGCCTGCATCGGAGAATGCCCATACTTCTTGCTGAATGGTTGAAATATAGAACAACCGTTTGACGAAATATTCAGATATTTTAAAACTAAATATGATACTGACGAAAATTACACATCTGAGTTTTATGCAGAGAATGAAAGTTGCTCATAATAAGGCTTTAGAACATCTTAGTAAAAGTGCTGATAGAGTTTTTAATCAGAAAACTGTTCCACATAATTTTAATGCCGGAGATAAAGTTTTACTTTTCGACCCTGCTATAAAAATTGGTTTAAGTGCCAAATAGTCTAAAAAGTGGACAGGACCTTTCCGTATTCACGATATACAGGATAAAAACGCGATTATTAAAGAAATATTTGGGAGAAAAGAGCAAAAAGTTCATGTTGATAGATTAAAACTGGGTTTGGCTAATTTTGAAAATTTACGTGAACAAATTACTAATGAAAATCCTGTTGAGTATGATAATCTTAAATGACGAACTTCCCAATATTCTTGTAATCTTACTATCTGACCCAAACCCTATCCATGATGTAGATGTACTTTCTACTCAATCAGAAATCAACGAGAGTGCGAGTCTAGTGACGCGCTCATCTGCCTCTCTGTCGCCAGCTCCTTTTCTAGCACCAGAGGTACCAGCGATGCCACCACAGGCGACACCACGTCATCAAACGCGAAGCCACGGTCCAGTGAGATTCGTCAAGATCGAGTGTAGCCATCATGTTAGCACTCTTGTATTTGAGTTCGTTGCTGACGACCGCTAACACCGAAATCATAGGTTATGATTGTTAAGATGATCACACCGAGCTGTCCAGAGTGTCACTCTTGGGAGCGAAGCCCTGTGTCAACCCCCGTAACACTTCTAGCAGCACCGGCCGCAGAACTCAAGGTATGCATAACGTGACCATTTATTTTTTGACTCAAAACGGGACATTGGTTTATTTAGGTTAATTAATAGGTAGTCAATAAAAAAAAACACTTTTTTAAAGTTATTTATTCAGAAAAAGTCAGTTAGCTTAAAAGTTACGAATTAAAAATATATATATACCCGAAACGTTTAGTTATATTTATATTTATCAGAGGAACAAATTTGCTTTAATATAGCTGGTGACGATTTTAAGTAAGAATGAAACTCTTGGCACGTTTTTTTTATATTCACCTTAATTATCAACATCGCCTTTAGAACTGAAATTTGTAACTGGGTCTTCTCAGATGGCCACAATTTGTTCATCATAGAAAATACTCTTTCTACTGGAGCATTTGTAGCAGGCAAACATAAAATATATTCAATTAAAATAGAAAAGTTTTCATGTTGAAGATTGTTGGCTTGAAAGTGTTTGAATACTTCCACCCAACGAGTTTCCGTGGAAACATTTAGATTATTCCATTCGGTTACTTTCTGCGATGTAATGTAGATACAAATTAACGAAAATTCGTCAAAAACTTCTGCATCTTTATTAGAGTCAATATATTCCTTTTCAATTAATACATCCAGAGATTTTTGAACGTCTTCCCATGCGGGGACCTTTTTTAAATCTGCCCAATAAAATATCTCCATTTCTTTGGTAAGAAAGCAAGTCCACTGCTCCAGATATTCACGGCTTGTTTGATAAAATTCTGTAGCCGCCCTTTTCACAAACTCTTCATCTATGTCAGTAACATTATCTTTCGATTTCACTATTAATTGACGGACCATAAATGGAAGAAACTGATTGGTCTGTTTCTGAGTCAAATTGTCTTTTAGTTGATTGATTTCTTTTGCAGCTTCAATTGCCGATACAGTCTGACCTTCCAGTTTCAATACAGCTTGATGAAAACTTGCTGACTGAGCGTGTAAAAAATAAAGCCACAATTCGGATGTGGGATCTTCAAAAAAGTTTTTTAGTAACAGGGGACATTTTTCAATACTCAAAAAGTAGTTTTTTAATGGCTGATACATTTTTAAAACCCTTTCCAAGGCAGGCAGAAGAGCAAGCCATCTAGTTTTGCTATAGCCGAGCATTTGTTGATATTCCGTTTCAGTTTCGGCGCAAAACTCCTTTAGAGCTTCAACTCGAATCGTGTAAATATAAAAAAATGAATATATCTTCACAATAATGCTTTCGTAATCTAAGGGTAGCCTGTCTGCAGCAGATTTTATTGCATTGTGAATTACATGGGCTCCACATCCAATACCTATCAATGGCTTTTTCAGTGATGATTGTAATTTCGTTAACACATTGTTAGTTCCTCGCCTAGCCGCACCTCCGAAATTGACGTTGGCATTGTCTCCGCAAAATGCCACGACTTTTGCTGTCAAATTATTATCTGTCAACACTTGGTTTAAATAATCGACAATGATGTCAGAAGTCTCACCTGGTTGGTCTTGGAGATCTAAAATTTTTACTTGCACACCTACGTAAGGTTGAAAAAAGCGCACTAGAATAGGGTATATTTTCTTGTTACCGTGGTTTGAAGCGTCGTTTAGTATTGTAATACAATTGGACTTATCAAGATCATCTTTTAATTCTTTCATTGCTGTAGGCGTCAAAACATTTACTACAATAGCTTCTGATTTCGTACGCGCGCATGTAAATTTGGGATCAAAACATGATTGAATTAATTTCGACGCACAATCATTAGAGCGAAAACTGTGGTTTTCTTGTATCGTGTGATAAGCCCAGACGCCTTCTGCCGCGGCGATATCCAAATCCTTTAAAGTTGGTGCGTCCGATTTCTTGAAAAAGGTTAACATCGAAGAACTTGAAGCGGCGGCACGATCGGCATTTTATGTTTTTCAGACTTTAAATGCTGTTCAATATCACTGGCACCACCATGGGAACCGCTAAATTCTGTACGACACTTTTCACATCTGACATCTGAGGGAGTATTTATTTGCTTGATAAACGGATATTTTGCTTGTAAGTTAACATTGAACGTACACTTGCGTTTCGGCATTTTAACAAAGCGCGAGCGATGACGTCGCGTCAACCGACGACGCGGTCTCGCTCTCGCACACCGATCGCGTGCGGCTGGCTCGACTACTCAAATTTTCGCGCGGTTTCAGAAAACGGGACAATTTTGCGTCCCAGAGTTCATTTCGGGGACACCGGGACTCGTAACTCTAAAAAGGGACAGTCCCGTTCAAAACGGGACGTCTGGTCACGTTAGGTATGCAGGAAAAACAGTTCGCGGAAGTTCACGTGTTTTTATGCCTAATGTCGGTACAACAATTAATGCAACACTGTGGTATCCACTCGCATACAAGTGCGTTTGCGGGTGGTTTTGGTCGGTTCATTATTTACATTGAAGGAAACTTAACCCTGTTCTACTTAATTGTTTCTTCAGTTTAAATATTGATAAAGTTCATTATATTTAATTTTAAATTAGAATAATTTTTATGTTTAAATAATTTCAAGTTTTTTGAATTATGTTTCAAACTTTCATTTTCTCTTTGAGAAATTTTTGAATTATTTGATGAGTTGTAGACTAAATGATTAAGAATTAATTGTTATTTTAATTGATAATTTCCTCAGCTATAAACAATATAGATTTACTTTTGCTTAGTTAGTGGATTGTGATTCTTGGAGAAAGGGTACCTATCCAAACTACCCTAGTGTTGTGTGTGTTTGTCATTCGTTGACACTCAGATGACTTCGAGACCCACCAGCCGCCGATGACTCCTGACCAGCCTGCCATCATCTACAGCTGTTAAGGTTGGTTGAAGTTAAAGTACATTTCCCTTGTTGTTAATATCCGATATCCCTTCGTTTGTCATTTTCGTGACTGTTCTTTCTAAACGCTAGAACTATTAATGGGAGTGTTTCCTTTAATATTACTTAGGCTCCGTGCAAATTCAAGCCACATACATTGGCCACTATTACAATTGTCATATGTTTCTCTAGAAAACATAATAGAAATCAGACTGAATAAGGCAACTCCCACCATACAGTACTATTTGCGTACTTTAACTCAATGTAATTCTGCTATCATGAATACAATATTCAGTACTTATTAAGAATTATAGAATGTTTTAAGTAATTATACTTCATTTATAAACTTATATATGTTATGCATCAAGGGAGGCAAACAAGCGATTATTCACACAAGGGATAATCGCGCCCTCCCGTGAAGCATATTATACTTTTCGAGGAACAAGATAGTCGGTATTCGGACGATAAATTAACCAAGAACTCATGATATTTTTCGTTTAGTGCTGCAAGCCTCTTGGTGATGATGGAATACTTCTTCAGCTGACTTATACTAATACTTTTCGTAACAAATGCACAAAAATACCGTCTTATCGGGACAAATGTAAAATATGGGTTGCGTAACTAGTTACCTAGGAAACAGCTAATTATCGTAGTCTCTAGGGAGAGAAACATGCTACCTAGGGAGAGAAACATCCTACTTAGGCAGAGAAACATAATGTTTATCTCCATAGGGGAGAAAAGCAGTGTATCTCTCTCTAAAATTAGGGAATAAGAACGTGTTTCTTGTGCATGTGTTACGAAAAAATAGTAAATGTACAACCCATCTTCGAAACTAATATAAATGCTAACATTTATATATCTGGAAGATTTCATCGTAGATAGATTAGTAAAAAAACAAAATGCGTAATTTTTGTAGTTACATTGATTTCATAATTATTTATTTCCTTAGGACTAAAAAAACAAGTGTTTTGGTCGAGTGATAAAGATTATCGAACGACGTCTGGCAAATATATAGGAACTTTATTTATATTTGTTGTAATAATTATTGTCATTATAATGTAGAGGCAGATATATATATATATATATATATATATAACTTAAAAGTGTACACATCTTCTATATTATTATTGTTATTTATTTAAATAAAGTAAAGCCTGATATATATGCATCTAAATTTAAATGCTTTACATATATATATACAGGGTGTAGAATTGAAATGTGGCGTATAGGGATTTCAATGTGAAATATTGCTGTATCTCTTTATCTATTCACTTTAGAGCAAAAGCGTAAATACAAAAATTGTTCAGAAATTAAAAACGCTTCCTATAAAGTAAATTTCATTAAATAAATGTGAATAGTTTACGAGATATTAATTAAATGAAATTCAAAATTTATTCAAATTTTTTGTAGATTGCGTTGGAAAATTAAACAATTGAACTGAATAATTGACATATTGTAAAACTTTGACATTTGTTTGTTACAGTGTTGTAATATTTGTTGGACAAGTTTTTGAAGAATATTGTAAAGAAATAATGAATAATCTAAGCACGCAAGAAAAAATTCAATGTATTGAGTGGTTTTTTGCGGGAAATTCTGCTGCGTAAGTGCGAGATGTTTTTAGCGCTTTGTATGTGGATCGGCCAATTCCATCCCTTACTACAATCCATAGAATAATTCATAAATTTAGAACGACTGGAAGTGTTTTACCATTATGTAGGAAATGTGAAGGGCGAAATCAACAATTTGTGAATAATGACGATTACAATGATAATAAACTTAATGTAATGTTAGCCGTAACTGAAAATCCAAATTGTAGCGTGCGTTAAATATCTTCTGAACTAAACATACATTTTTCAACAGTTCATAAAATATTAAAATCAGAAAATTACAAGTCTTATAAATACGCTACACATCAAGAAATCTTTGAAGCTGATGAAATGGCAAGAACTGATTTTTGTGAAACAATGATGAAGAAAGCGAATTTAGATAGACAATTCTTAAATAATATTTGTTTCTCGGATGAAACGTCTTTTACTTTGAACGGCGAGCCTAATGTGCAAAACCATCGATATTGGAGTAAAGATAATCCTCGTTTGGTTCTTCAAACTCGGGTATGCCCAGTATCGCCAAAAAGTTAATGTGTGGGCAGGTATTTTTGGATCGCACATTATTGGACCGTTTTTTATTGATGGAGCTTTAGATGGAGTAAAGTATTTGAATCTTCAAAACGATATTGGACCTGAATTGGAAGTAAGATCCAGGGAAAATCAAATTATTTGGTACCAGCATGACGGCTGCCCAGCACATTTTGCAAGAGATGTAAATGTATACTTAGATGAATGCTTTCCAGATTCGTGGATTGGTCGTGGGGGTACAATTAACTGGCCAGCCCGTTCTCCGGATTTGGCGCCAAATGACTTTTTCTTATGGCCATACTAAAGAAAAAATTTATAAAACCAATATTGCAAACATTGATATTTAAAAAAATACAATTATAAGAGAATGTGAAGCAATCACATAAAGACAATTAAGTAATGTGCGCCAAGCATTTTATGATCGGTTAGGGCATTGCTTAGCAGTAAATGGAAACTTAATGTAACATTTCTTGTAAATTTATAAATAAATAATTTGTTAAAATTATAGTAGCAATATAATGTATTTTTCTTATTTTATAATAAATACGTCAAACACTTGTTCAACAAATATTACAACACTGTAACAAACAAATGTCAAACTCTTTTACAATATGTCAAGTATTCAGTTCACTGTGTCGCTGTAGACGAAACCCGTTGTCAATGCCTATCATAGATATAGGAGTCTTTGGGATTGATGCTACGTTAGACACTATGACAGAAGAATTCGGTTGATGCCATACGTCGGACACAGGTAACGTGGTGTAGCGGTTAGCATCTCTGCCCGGCAAGCGGAGGGTCCCTGGTTCGAATCCAGGCGTCATCCGAATTTTTCTGTCATAAAAAATTTAACTTTAAAACTTTTTTTAAGTATTAATGAGATACTTGAGCTTGCATGCTCTGTACCAGCTGGTCGATTCTAGGTTCAGTCTTTGACAGAGCTATTGTTAAATTGCTATTGATGGCAAGGCGATTTCGCTGTTTAGATTTGATTAAAACTAGAGCTGAAAAACCTGTCTCGCATGAATAACTGGACGAAAATTGAATAAGTATTTTCAAAGCAAGAGAAGCAACTTTCGGATTAACAAGGAATCGTTTGATCCAAAATTTCTCCAATGTGAAAAAATGAAAGTCATCTTTCATGGTCGAATCAGCCTTCATTTCTAGAAATTCTTCCTGAACTTCGTCTGGTAATTGTAAGACATCGACAACAAATGGGTTTCTGGTCATGTGCCATATTGGTGACTCGGAATTAATGTCTCGATAGTATCGGTGAAATTCGTTTTCCAACGCTTGTAAATGAGTTTCTATTTCAGATTTCAAATCTTTATCCAGTTTTTTATTATTAATTGCATCGGATAGCCGTGAAAAAGGAAATACATTTTCAGCAGATACCTTATTTTTCCAAAGTTGAAGCTTTAGAATGAAACTTTAATATGATCATAGTTACTAATCAAAGTTCCGTTTCTGCCCTGAAGTTTCAAGTTTAGCTGATTCAGGGCTTCAAATATATCAGCCAAGTAGGCCAGCTTCCACTGAAATTTTTCATTTCTAAATATTTGCAGAAAATATGTTTTTTCTTTGAATTCAAAAAAGAGGATGACCTCTTCTCTTAATACATAAAAGCGAGCTAACAAAATTGCCATTCGATAGCCAGCGCACTGCTGTGTGGAATAGGAGGACCTTGTGATCAGAATCGAGATCCTCACAAAGTAAACTAAATAACCTACTGTTCAAAGCGCTACTCTTGATGTAGTTTACAATTTTTATAGCTGAGTTCAAAATCTGGTACAAAATCTGTGGCAATGTTTTTGAGGCCAAAGTTTGCCGATGAATAACACAATGTGTACTTACTAACGCGGGATTCTTTTCCTTGAATTTTTGACCCAAGCCTGATCGTTCACCTATCATTTCAGGGGCGCCATCTGTGCAGAGTCCAATGAGTTTCTTCCAATCCAAATGATTTCTTTCGATGAAGTCCGATATTGAATTGTATATATCTTCAGATTTAGTGCCTGCTGGTAATGATTGGGAGTGAAAAATCTCTTTTTCAATGTGATCTCCGCTGACATATCTAACATAAATGATTAGTTGTGCTCAATTAACGATGTCTGTGGACTCAAACTATCACCATTTTTGCCATTAGTTGTGAACTAATGGCAAAAATGGTGATAGTATTAGTTGTGAACTAATGGCAAAAATGGTGATAGTTTGACTTTATTTATAATTTGTAACTTTATGTCTGATGCAATATCGTCAATTCTTCGCTTGACTGTGTTATAACATTAGTTGCGTGGTTTTAGGAATACATGGTTAGATTAAATGCTTCCCGATAGTGTGAGGTTTCTTTTGTTTTGCTAGCAATAAAGCTATTTCAAATGAAGCTTTGAGATATTGTGATACATCTTTCTGATAACTTCCCGACTTATTCAATCTCATGCGCTTGAGTGATTCTGCTTTAGAAGAAAAAAACTCTTTGGACTTCGAAATTAGAGTAGGATGTTGCTGACTTAAATGCCTTTCAAGGCGACTGGGTCTCATGCTATCATTGCTTTAAACTTTCATACATATTACACACTGTGGCAATTGTAAATAGCTCGTTTTTTTCTATAAAGGTAAAACCAAATTTAATGTAGTCTTCCGAAAACTTTCTTTTTTTCGCTGCCATTTTACGTCGGAATAAAGTGTACCTATGTAACTAAATACATGTACCTATGTGTTGTGTCAATTTAATACGATACAGGTGCGGTATGGCGTTGACAATACACGCACGTGTATCGTACAACATTTTTCAACACACTTGCCAAAAAAATAAAAAAATATCATGAATAATCACAATACAAATTTGAGAAAAATGGCGCCTGGATTTTTTTATCGCCCCTGCCGATATGCCTACATGCATAAAAGTGATTAAAATAATAATCTGAATATTTTGACTAAATAACACAAATAAATGTTAATTTGTAGACAAAACTAAATAATTTTATGAAATAAGCGATTTATCATATTTAAAATAACATGCACAGTTTATTTATGAACAATAATGATTAAATACAATTTTTAAAACATAAATCTTTGCTGATATTTAAAAAAATACTTTACTACACTAGTGCAAAATGAAGCTACTCGTATAACGTACGTGTGCTAAAACTAAACTTTACGAGCAAGTGTGTTGAAAAATAAATAAAAATGGAGGGTAAAGTTTGATATAACATGAACTTACCCTTTAATTAAGAGATGAAGCAATTTCACAAATAGATATTGCGAACGAACGACTTGACAAAAGCGAGCAGCAGCACGCAATTGTTTTATGAGTAGTCGTGCCGTTCGAAGAATGGGTCCGCTTAAGTATGTAAACTTGATTGAAGTCGGACGGGGTGCGCAAGAGAACGCACCACATGTCGACTTATGACTTGTCGAGACTTGTTTAGCAGCGATTGAATGGACTGCAATTTGGAACAGTTAATTTACCTACGCGTTGAATAGTTTTTTTCTTCCAGAAATGCAAATGTATTACACCCCCTCTAACATTTATCTACGCCCCCTCCAGGGGTCGTGCCTCTCTTGTTGGGAAGTCCTGCTCTAGGTTCTGTATAATCTCATTTTTAAAAACAGATTTCACATCTTGTCAAATTAATAATTGTTTTTTACTACACTCGCACCGTTTTTTAAAGCAGTAATTCCTCTTAATAATTTTTTCTAAATATTATAATTTTAACAAATTATTTTTATTTATCTTTTAGTTATATGATTTATGAAAACCTAACCGTTTTACTAATACTTTTGTACTTTTGAATTACTTTTTCTAAATAAATATTTTTTTTTTTTGCAATTCTTGTTCATAAAAACCACCCTCAATAGGATTGTTATATAAATCTTTTAGTTTATATGTGATTGAATTAATATGTTGAATTTAGAAAGTATAAATAATCCACATTGTTTGTTTTTGCTAATTCGCACATAATCACCTACTTGATATTTAGATTTATCACTTATTTTTATATTGTTATATACAGTATTTAATTTTTCTTTGACATTTGTATTGGTTTTATTTTAATTCTTTTATGATATTTATTATTATTTTTTAAATATATTTAACCAATTATGATTTCCCTGATTACTAAATTCACGCCACATATTTGTTTTTAACTATTGCATGGCTCACATATGCTTGCTTTTAAAATATAAGTGGAATAATGATTTATACCATAATTTTTCATACTTAAAAAAAATTATTATTGTAAAATTATTTTCCATTGTCAGACATCAAAGTTTTTGTGGTTGAAGCATAAAAAAAAATGGTTTCATAACATTAGTCACATTAACCCCTGATTTACTTTTTATAGGTTCAGCCCACGCAAATTTTTATAATGTATTAATAACAGTATATCCTTTATTTTTAGAAGCATATGGAATCATTTCTATTAAATCACACTGCCACAAATCATCAATAACACGGATAATTACGCGACGACATGGGTAATTACCTTTAGTTAGTTTATGTAAATATAACTTCAAGTTTAGACATGATTGTCTAATGAATTTTTGTCTGTAACTGATTAAATACTTTAAAATAAATAATTTATATATACTTTAAAAACATATTTTATTTCACATTATACTAGTTACATTATTTATTTAAATACATTTGTATTTTATAAATATTTCTAAGAGCACAATTTTTTTTTTTAAATATGAAACATACATTTATCTGTATCTCGGATGTACATTTCACATATCAGTTAAATGAATAATATTTTCTACTTGTAAATATTATGCAACAAACTTTAGTTTTTCCTCACCTTTTACATACACTGTAGTAGCATAACTCATCAATTTTGAAATATACTGAATAAAATCTTCATATTTTATTCGACTCCAATAAAATCATGATAATTGCGAAGTAGCCATCATTTTGATTTTTTCTTGGCAACTCGCTTTATGGATATAGTGGTTTTATTAAAAATTGTTTTCTTGCTCTACCATCAGTAAAATGATTACAAACTTTATTGCAATATATTGACCACACGCATCAGTAAAATCTAAAATGTAATGCACTTCATTGTATGATAAAAAACTATTTACTTTATAGTATTTATATTATCCCTACTACTGTATTATAACTATGAATAAATAATTCACACTTTACGCAATTCTTTAATAATACATATTATTTCATAATAAAATATCAAAATAAACACTTGTCTAAGTCTCACAAAATTCAGCCTCCAAGTCACCTTATGAGGGCATCGTCAGAGGCTGGCCAGCACAGTTGGTAACCATAGACGCGTTTCGCTCTTATTAGAGCTCATCAGTATGGTATAACCTACTTCTTCACCTAGAACAAAGTTCACGTGAAGAAGCTGGTGACGAAGGACTGTGCCAGCAGAGAATAAGATCTCTAAAGAACGGTAAGATGACATGAGAAGTTCTATCGAACCAGTTTAATAATAATAAATACAATGGCTCACTATTCTATTTCCGATTAGGTGTATATTATAGTGACCGCCATTTTACTTTTTAATAATGTAACATATGGATGATTTTACATGATTGTAAACAGGGATGTGCGTGTAGTCTACTGCAAGTAATCTACGCAATTCTCTACGTGTAAACAATCATGTAGTCTACGTCTTCATTTTTCATGCATACAATGTAGACTATGTAGACAATGAAAACACCTGTGTTCACTTAAGTCATATTAAAATTTTGTCCCTAGAACTAGGGAATTATAAATGTTGGTAGAGATTTTTATTTTTATTCTAGGGATTACATGAAAAAAAATTAGTTGTGCAGGGCAAAACGTTCAAAATTTGTCAACTAGTTACTGTTAAAAATAGCGCCAAAGAAAACTCCGTCTGGCGAGATGGCGCGTTGATCGATTTTAAAAATATGACAGTTCTCCCAAGACCCAAGACAGACATTCGTCTAGTAATATACGAGCACTTGCTTTATTAGTTTTATTATATAAAGACCGATAATGACCCGAGCTCACGAATACGAATATATGTAATAGTTGCAAAGGAATAAATTTAGGTTATGTTGAATTTTACAACTGTCAGATGCATTATCTACATTGTTTACATTGTGTACGTCGCTAGAATTGTCGACGTATTGTCTACGTGTAGATGTCGACAATTAAAGACTACACGTAGATGCACATCTCTGATTGTAAAGCAAATTTGATGCACTTTTCAAATTTGTAAAAAAATATAGTATGTTCCATTTGAAATTTCAAAGTTGATATTAATTACTAATAAACCGGAAATGATATCATGAATGTACATCCGTCATCAACTAGCTTACATGTTGCTGTATAAATCATATTATATGAAAGAAATTGTTAAGTTGATAAATAAGCGAGATATTTGCTGGGCCCATTAAAATATAACACCCTGTATATATAATTAATATATTTATACTTAATTTACTTAATCCTTTGCCTATCTACCTTTCAGTGTAAGGTATATTGCTTAGTTTATGTTTCCTCGTTACTGTTGTCCTCAGGGTTTCTCTTACATACTTTTCTCCATGCTTTTCGATCGCGCATATATTTATACCTTACATTATATTGTTATATTAATAAATTTTGGAAAATAATATATGGTTTTAGGATCCTTGAATACTATTATTTATTGATTGGACGTTTCGATGGTTAATCCATCATCTTCAGCATTTATTAGAACTAAATTATTTTCCAATCCTATAGAACATAAAAAATTTTGTATAATATATTGATAACAATTTTTTTTAAATAACAACTTACCTAATATCTGTTTTTACATGGTCAATTTTTGTAAATATAGCTGAAATTAGCTTCACGGATGAGCAACTGTCATAAACGTAACGTAACTTGTGAATTTAACAAGAAAAACCACATGTGAAAAAACATATTTAAATCGGTGAAATTTTGCACGTGCATACTGTTAAGATGGCCGACGGAGAATGAGAAACTGGAAATAGTTGATACTGGAAGTAAATTATTTAAGCGATAATGTTGCCATCTACTTTATTCCAACTCTCTAGATGTTTAAAATTTGGCGGGTATATTGCAAAATGTTGATTTTCTTCAACATGTAAAATTTTTGGTTCTATATATTTAAATTTATGTCCTAACTCTACATAATGTTTTGTAACAGCATTATGATTTTCGTTATGAATTTTTGAGTTATGTTCATGTTGGTATAATCTTTTTTTAATAGTTTGCGAAGTTTCTCCTATATATTTCAAATCACAAGCTCCACATTTGATTTGGTAAATGACATTTTTATTCTCTTCGATTTTGTTTTTATCTTTTAACTTCGTGAATAGTTTTGTGTTAAAAAAATATAATTTGCAATTTTGTAATTAGTGTCTTTTAGGTATTTTTAATGCCTGTGTTGATTTTATGATGAAATGGAATTTTAATATATGGGGCATTTCACGTGAAGCGGACAGGGAAAACAAGGTTCAAGTTTCCGAATTCAGTTATATTTAAGTATGTTATACCTGTTCATGTTCTCGACTCAGATACAACATATTTTTTTATTGGCAAGCCTGGTTCACAAAATATCGGTCTTTGAAGATTTAAGTGACCGTGATGCATGTACTTCTTCGAATGCCATTATTCAGTGTTAAGAAGGTATGGAAAAATAAATTAACCACTCGATTTTATACTTTATTTAATGACCTTTTTAACGCCTTAATTGGATTTCAAAAATAAATAAAAAATCACCAAAAAAAAACAAATAAGAAATTTGTTTTTCGTTTTTTACAAAGTTCGCATTTTTTTAAATTTTTTTAAATTTCATTAAAAAAAAGCTTATATTTTGTTTATACTCCATGCCAATTTTTATAATGGGCCGCGCAGTCGTTTAGGAGTTATATGTATTTAAATGCCGACGCGAGAACGGGGCTGCCGCCGCGCATCGGCATTTAAATACATATAACTCCTAAACGACTGCGCGGCCCATTATAAAAATTGGCATGGAGTATAAACACAATATAAGCTTTTTTTTAATGAAATTTAAAAAAATTTAAAAAAATGCGAACTTTGTAAAAAACGAAAAACAAATTTCTTATTTGTTTTTTTTTAGTGATTTTTTATTTATTTTTGAAATCCAATTAACGCGTTAAAAAGGTCATTAAATAAAGTATAAAATCGAGTGGTTAATTTATTTTTCCATACCTTCTTAACACTGAATAATGGCATTCGAAGAAGTACATGCATCACGGTCACTTAAATCTTCAAAGACCGATATTTTGTGAACCAGGCTTGCCAATAAAAAAATATGTTGTATCTGAGTCGAGAACATGAACAGGTATAACATACTTAAATATAACTGAAATCGGAAACTTGAACCTTGTTTTCCCTGTCCGCTTCACGTGAAATGCCCCATATTTTGGTTTCTCTTTAGATGTTTGTTCACTACGTTTTTTGTCATGTTTTAAAGTATTTAATGGTATGTTTATAGCTGAATTTTCAGGATAACTATTTTCTTTTAAAACTTGTTTTACAAATTTATGTTTTTGTCATGACATTTTTTATTTGATAATAATATGGCACGGTCAGTCAATACCAGAACGACACTAGTTTTATAGTTTTTATTGGTGTACGAATAAAAATTTAAATATCTTCCTGAATATGTTTTTTTTTACCAATCAGTTACAATATGTGGTTATTCTTTGATTAACGAAACAACTAAGAATCTATTATTTTTTTCCATTTCTACAGTGAATTTAATTCTTGAGTGGAATTCATTAAATAACCGTGTGATGTCATTAACTTTGTCTTTGTGTGCAATTACTAAACAATCATCGACATATCTTTTGTAAAACAAAATTTCTGAATTAGGTTTTTTTAAATACGAGGGTCGTTCAATAAGTCCTTAGAAAATCCAAGAGATGGTGCTCGTAGTATCGAAAATGAATTTTTTCCAGTAAGCAGCACTCCTAACTAGTCAACTGTTAGAGTTTTAGCTTTAGCCGTCACGTAGTTTCATTGTTGTTGTCAATTGTAGTAAAAAACTTTTGATTGTTTATAATAATGGATAAAAGTGAGTTTCGAGCGGTGATTAAACATCTGTATTTAAAAGGCTTAACGCCGAAAGAAATTAAAGCTGAGTTGGATGAAGTTCATGGCACATCTGCTCCTGTGTTTGCAACTGTTTACAATTGGGTGAATGAGTTTAAACGTGGCCGTACATCCACAAAAAATGAACATCGTTCCGGACGCCCTGTAGAAGTGTCTACCCCCGAAATGATTGACCAAATCCACGATATGGTTTTAAGTGACCGACGAATCAAAGTGCGCGAAATAGTTGAGGCTACAGGCATATCACAAGGCACAGTCGCTTTAATTTTGCACGAAAAATTAGGTGTGAAAAAAATCTCGGCAAGATGGGTGCCGCGGTTGCTCACAGTGGAGAATAAACGCAATCGTGTGGTGGACTCTGAGGATGTTTTGGCGCTTTTCCGTCGTAATCCTGAAGATTTTCTGCGTCGATACATAACTGTGGATGAGACTTGGATACATTACTACACTCCAGAGACAAAAGAACAGTCAAAACAGTGGATTTTTTAAAGCGAACGGGCTCCGAAGAAGGCGAAGACGGAGAAATCGGCTAGCAAGCTTATGGCAACGGTCTTTTGGGATGCACGCGGAATCATCTTCATCGACTATTTAGAAAAGGGAAAAACGATAACAGGAGCGTATTATGCGTCGTTATTGGACCGGCTGAGCGAAGAAATAAAAGAAAAACGTCCTCATTTGAAACGCAAAAAGGTCCTTTTTCATCAAGACAATGCACGTGTGCACACCTGCGCGTTTGCGATGGCCAAAATTATGGAGTTAAAGGTCCAATTATTGCAACATCCACCGTATTCACCAGATTTAGCCCCCAGTGACTTTTTCTTATTTCTAAACTTAAAGAAATGGCTTGGCGGACGAAGGTTTACGTCCAATGAGGAGGTCATCGCCCAAACGGAAGCCTATTTTGAGGAGCTTCCGAAATCCTACTTTTTGGACGGCTTAAAAAATTTGGGAAAACGATTAGAGAAGTGTATAGAGCTAAAAGGAGATTATGTAGAAAAATAAAAAAAAATCTACCCAAAAAAAGTGTTTTTTCTACTTTTTTCTAAGGACTTATTGAACGACCCTCGTATTATTTTAAATTTTCTGTAAAACTAAGTCTGCTATTGAATTACTTAAACTTGATCCATGGGGGTCCCATCTATTTGTTCATAAATGATATCTTGGAAAGTAAAAATTTAAGTTTCAAAACATAAATTTATGCCTTTTTAAAATTGTTCTAAAGTTAAATCTGTGAAAACCATAATTTCATTCCATTTTTCTTCTATACATTCGATAACTAATTCTTATGGAATGCTGGGCAAAAGTGAACAAACATCTAACGAGAATATAACATAATCACTATTCATGCAGAGTTTTTTAATGTTTTTTATCAAATCAAATGAGCTTTTAATGTTAAATTCTGATTTTTCCGTTATGTTTTTCAAAATGTTACTAAGCAATTTTGCAAGTTTATAAGTAGGAGTGTCAATAGTTGAAGTTATAAGTCTTACAGGAACATTTGCTTATGTATCTTTGGTAATATGTATATTTTCCTTATGTTTGGTTGTTTAATTATTAATTCTTCATGGCTTATTTCTTTCAGGAACATTCTGCACTTTGTATCCAAATTATTGAAAGGTAATTTTTCAAAATAGTGTAAGTTGTTGTATCTTCAAAAATTGCTTTTGTTTTTCTAAATATTCATTTTTATCAAGTATATAATTTTGTTCTAATAAATGCTGAAGATGATGGATTAACCATCGAAACATCCAATAAATAAATAATTGTATTCAAGGATCTTAAAGCCATATATTCCTTTCCAAAATTGAAACTCAGAATCAACATATTCCAAGCAACATTTTATTAATAAACTAATACTACTTTCTAAGCTAATAAAATTTAAATTTTCTCTTCACTTAAAACTATTTGTACATTTTTAAAACTACATAATAATTGTCTCTTCTCCAGCACAGTAGAGTCAATTTTACTAGTATTAAAATACACTTGCCGGCGTATTTAGAAATATCCACCTTTTTTTAACAATCACTGCATTAATGTCTACAATGTTAATAAATATTTTTTTAATTACATTCCCCACAAGCCTCATTATTACGTGCTGGATAGGGTTGGGGTCGACTCCTGTAGCCAAGAAGTTTCGTTGCGCCCAGGGGCAGCGGGGTGACGTCAATGAGTCTGCCGTTATTATCCCTGTAATCGTTATTTACAGGGAACGCAAAACTCGTGGTTGTTACGGCCCCTAGGACAAGATTTAGGCGAACAGCCCCTTCTGTCACGAACAAATGCTTCTCCTGAAGCAGGGTGGGATTCAGTTCAGACTCGCTATCCGTAAAGTTAAACAGCTATGCGTAAGGTTCGCTGTCTAATTCCGACGATAACGAGATGAATCTTGCTCGTTGCTGCTTCCTCCAAGGCTCACCTACCTCTTGGTTCACAGTTGATTCTCCAGAAGAAATACGATAAACGCACTTCCTCCGAACTGGCTGCACCCGGTCGTCGTTGTCGTCGTCGCTTAGCGGAAGTTCTTCATTAGCCCCAAGTAAATCCTCCATTATTTGTTCAATGTCTTCTTCTGTTACCTGGGGCTCCAGCGGTACGGGATGAACCTTCGCAGTGACTTCTATCGTTGATGCCGATTTTGCGAGCGTCTCGACTCCGATGTCATCCATGAGTTCCATCACCGCCAACAAATTCGGCGCAGGTCTCACCACATTCACATCCAGTATACTTTTTTTTAGATACTCGTAACTTAGGATGGCGGAATAAGATTTTCACTGAACTGAGACATGATTTCTACCGAAAAACTACAAAACTGCACGAGTTATACAGGAGAAGAAGTTCAAACTGTATAACGATAGAAATAAACTAAACCAAATGTGGCCAAGTCAGTTATTAAAATAAATACATTATTCACTATCGACATTCCTTTTGTGCTCTACAAGTGTACTTTAGAAACAATTTTTTTTGTTTTTTGTTTTTAAATTGCACCAATGCTTCACTAACTCAATCATACTCATTACTAAACAGGGCCATCATCTTGGCACCACATGGCCACGCCCACCGCATTCCAAGCTGCCGGTGGATAGAATAACTGACTACTGGATATATGTTTTAAATTGTTACAATTGATTCAATTTCTATACAAAAGTTTTAAGACAGTTTTACAAAAGTTTTGTAAAATGTTGTGACGAGTTATGGCGGACTCGTCGACAAAATGTTGGCGTGAGGTTGCTCGGGCACCAACGGTCGGATAGCGGTTTCGGAGACAATAGGGTTTTCAGAAAGAAACACAAAGTTGGTAAAAAATGACGAATTGAGTCTTTATTAAGCACTGGTGTCACTACAGAAATGTCGTTGATTATCAGCAGGTGTAGGATATACCGAGGAGGGATCGCGATGAGTGGTTTTTCACTTTTCCGGAAAATCGACGCCGGGCGTCGCGACGGTGGAGTTCCCTGGACGACGGGTGGTGTGTCGGAAATGATTCCGCGACGCGTCTCGCGGAATTCGACGTGGTGCACTCCGGCCGTACACGCAAACTCCTCACCGTAACGTCTCGGATTGCTCACGACAGACGCCAAAGTGATTTGTTCGGTGGTCGCACAAGAGTTCCTCAAACGGAAGGTGGCACGAGGCGAAATCGCGAAGTTACGGTGTGGACTCCGGCCGTGCACGCAAAACGCCCCACTGTAACGTCTCGGATTGCTCACGACAGACGCCAAAGTGGTTTGTCCGGTGGTCGCACAAGAGTTCCTAAAGCGGAAGGTGGCACGCGACGAAGTCGCGAAGTTACGGTGTGCACTCCGGCCGTACACGCAAACTCCTCACCGTAACGTCTCGGATTGCTCACGACAGACGCCAAAGTGATTTGTTCGGTGGTCGCACAAGAGTTCCTCAAACGGAAGGTGGCACGAGGCGAAATCGCGAAGTTACGGTGTGGACTCCGGCCGTGCACGCAAAACGCCCCACTGTAACGTCTCGGATTGCTCACGACAGACGCCAAAGTGGTTTGTCCGGTGGTCGCACAAGAGTTCCTAAAGCGGAAGGTGGCACGCGACGAAGTCGCGAAGTTACGGTGTGAACTCCGGCCGTGCACGCAAAACGCCTCACTGTAACGTCTCGGATTGCTCACGACAGACGCCAATGTGAGTGGTTGGGTGATCGCACAAGAGTTCCAAACGGAAAGTGGCACGAGACCTCGAGGAAGCACAGTACGGTACGGTAAATAAACAGGAGTGCTTTTCTTACCTAGAAGTCGGAGTGGCCTGGTGATTGGAAGACGGTAGCGGAGATGTCGATGCATTCACAATGAAAGATTGACTGTCTTGGCTGTCTCGGCAGCGCGGCTTATATACTGTTTTTGTTAATTAAACGGGTCCTAGGATGTCAAAGTTTGTCCGTCCTATGTTAACATATAGGGCGGATTGGTTATAAACGGAAACTGGACTACCCGGTCCGTGATCCAGTTTAATCAGCAATTTTCCGATGCGCGTCTTACTCGTAAACCCGGTGTTGATTTTTCGCGTCTCTCGGTTGTTGCGTTCGCGAGATATAGGCGTTTTCGCGATCGTGATCTACATAACGAACATTGTGACGAGCACACTTCGTCACAATGTATAGCAAAACCAAGCAAAATTTGTCCTCGGCAATAATATACAGCAAAACAACAACATAGACCGCGACGAACTATATTGTAAAAAAAATAATTCGAATAAATGATATCCCATCGATTTTTCAAATATTTCGCAAAAAGTTTGTGGAAATGTAACACGTATTTTGGAACCCTATAATGAGAAATAAGAATATGTCTCTATATTCTTTTTATATTATAAATTTACTATATTTATAATTTTATGTAAAGTGGGTAATTCCTTCAAGTTTCAAATTTTACACAACACAATATTATATTATATGATGCATCAAATAACATCGCTTGTTACAAAGAAATGATGCTAAAAATGTATTGAGGCCCTTTGGGGAAAATACTCTATAATAGAGTTTTGTTTTTCTATTAAATTATTTTGAAACATGTTGTGTTTTGTATCATTATTTAGGGGCTTCGGAACACTTTTCAAACAGAATTTAAATTTATAATCAGCAAATGTGTCAATCAAACAAATTTGTCTAATCTTATCGTGTTTGATATTTTGTACGGTTTTGAAAGGCCTGACGTGCAAAATATGGCGTCTTATTTTTCAGTTTGGAAAATTCTTAGAGATTATAATTTGTATTCCTTTAATTTCCAAAGAGTTCATGCACTAATTCCACGAGATTATTCTCTTAGAGTGACATTTTGTGAGTGGTTGTTAGAACAACAAGCTCTAAAAGCATTTTACGTCAAAAATAATATTTAGTGATGAGGTAATTTTTACAAGAGATGGAGTTCGCAATGTTCATAATTCTCATTATTGGTCTTAAGAAAATCAGCATGTTGTTGTAAGAAGTAGTTTTCAACATAGATATTCTTTAAATTTCCGGGCAGGAATAGTAAATGGTACATTCATTGAACCCTACATACTACCAAACAGTATGAACGGAAATAATTATTTACATTTTCTTCTGCATAATTCACCGGAATTATTGGAAGATGTTCCTTGAAATGTGCGTCAAGAAGCTTGGTTCATGCATGACGGTGCATGACCGCATTTTACAAGAAATGTTCGACAACATTTTAATGAAGTGTTTGAAAGTAGATGGATAGGTCGCGGTGGACCTGTATCATGGCCTCCTAGGTCACCAGATCTTAATTCATTGGATTTTTATTTATGGGGACATTTAAAATCTCTCGTCTATGACAATCAAAATGAACCAGAAAAAGTCGCAAATTGCGGCAACGTATTGGGAACTGTGCGGATATAATAAGGCAACAAAATTCATTGCATTGTTGCAGTTTATTCTGATGTGAAATTAAAAAAATGCTATCCTCATATTTGTTTTTTCCTTGACCTACTTAAACAATCAAAACATTCACTTGTTACTGAAAATTACATAATACCTTTAATTGTATTAATTACTTTATTTCTTTAGCAACATAATTACCTAATTTTTTCGAATATCAAAGAAAATTCGTTTTGTTATAATCAGTATATCAAATTATATATGCAATGAAAGTTTCGTGCAGAGGTATATAAACACATATTAGGTGGCCGTTAATTTGGTAAAGTAAAAATTTCATTGATCGCACCGACTATAATGATTTAAAATATGAAAAAAAAGCGGCATGAATTATCAACCACAAATAATACTTTTAACAGATGCCACCGAGCAGATGACGTTTTACATTTAAATAACATTGGGTTTTTCTACATTTACATAAAAAGTAGTATAACTTCTACACATTTAGTAATTGCGCCCTGAACCTGAAATTACGTTTCCATCAAGGGTTTAGGTCACAGAATTCAGACCTTAAGTTCCATTTGTCTTTTGACATTGCAAGCTTTATCAAGTGTCCCCACCAACTCTCTTGTCTTTGATCTGTATATTCTTCTATTGATTTCGTTCTAAGTTTTACTCATGCCATTGTTTCTTATTTTATCCGCCATCGTTACCCATTTGACTTTTTTCAAATATTTCATTTCTAATCTTGCATTTTGTTTTCGATTATTCTTGATATAACCCATGATTCGCAGGCATAAATTAATATTGCTGGGTAAATTGTATTGAAAATTTTTATCATTGTTTTTTTGTGATATTTCTTTCTTGTTTTTTCAGCATATGGAATATTTTTCGTGTCTTCTTTATTCTTTTGATTATATCTTCGTCTTGTATTTAAGTACTTTCTATTAACACTTCTAGGTACTCAAATTTCTCTACTTTATATTGGTTGCTTTATCTTCATTACATATTGTCAGCACTTTTTTTGTTAACGATTATCTTCATATCAAATTTCCGTAGTCTACGGTTCCAAACATTCAAGTTGTGTTGAAGATTTGCTTCGCTGCTAGCTGCTACCAAATAGTACTACATCGTCTACAAAAGCACGTTCTTCAATTTCGACGTTTTGTAAATTTCTATGCCCTATTCTTAGCTTTTTCATTTCTGGTCTACATTCTGTAATAATTTCGTCTATAAATACTATAAAGAACACTGGGCTCATTTCTTCACCTTGTCTTAGTTCGCCTCTAGTTTCAAAAGCAACAGATTTTTCTATTTTTGCTAATACCGTAGTTTAGATTTTTGTTATATAGGATCTTAATTACGTTTATTAGTTTTTTATTTACATTTCTCCCTGTTAAGCTTTCTATATACTCTGTCAAATCTCTTCTCTAGGTCTATAAATGCCATAAACGCTTTGTTTTTGCTCGTTAGTGTCTTTTGAATTACTTGTTTAATTGTAAATACATGGATCCTCTATGTTTCTTACCTTTCTGAATCCACTCTGTGGTTCATCTAACAATGGTGCTATAACTTCCCTTAATCTCTTTTCTAGTATTCGTTCATATACTTTTAGTGCAGTACTTAGCAATGAAAATCCTTGGTAGTTATTGCAGTCTCTAGTATCTCCTTTTTTGTATATTGGTATTATGGCGGCTATTTCCTATTCTTTTGATATTTTTTCTTTCTTCTAAGCTTCATGGAATATATCTAATAGTAGTACAGTTCTGTATCTTCCCATATATTTGCGCTATTCTCCACTTATTTTGTCATGCCTTATTACTTATTAATTTTTGAGCGTTTTTGTGGCTTTTATTATTTCTAAATGGTTGATTTTGGGTTATAAGAGATGCCGATTCCCTTATTGCAATAAAACTCTGAGAAATGTCCGTATCTCCTATAGATGCTAACCGACAAATCCTACCTCCACGTACAAGAAGACGTAGTCGCCTGGTCCCTTGAAATGCATGGCATGCTTTGGGTGTATGTCATGTAGCTAACGGAGAAGGGGAAGGGCGAATGCCCGGCGCTCTTTAACTAACCGGAGTATATCGGCTAAGGGAATAAATTCTAACAGAACATTCTGGTTCTCCAGGTTGGGGGTTGGACGGTGGGCTAGTAACTCACTCTCAGTTAAAAGAACCAAAACCGCTCAATTTTCTAACACTTTGCCTCGATATCGGACAATTTAAACAGGAAACGAACACTTGTACCAAAGAATTAGAATCGAATAACATTGATATTGCCGTTCTAACATAAAAGTAAAAGAAAAGGGAAAGGTACAGAAAAGTTATATAATTATATCCAGATTTACAGCGGAGTTCCAAAAGATACAAGAGCCTGCTATGGAGTATCCATACTAATAAATAAAAAGAAATGAAGCAGTACATAAGGACATAAGACGAAGTTAACGAGAGGATTGTTAAAGTTGATATGACCATCAAAAATAATGATATTGTCGTAGTTGGTGTGTACGCTCCAAATGATGATGCCAGTGCCATGGATAAAGATTTATTTTATGAAGAATTGACAATATTACTAGGTACTATAAGTAATCGTAAAGATATAATATTAGGCGACTTAAATGGCAGAACTGGCAAATGAAATGACGATTCTGTAGTGGGTAATTTTGGGAAAGAAGCAGTCAACAATTATGGGGAGCGCTTAATTGAATGTGTAACCAGTATTCCATGGAAATAATGAATGAGTGGTTCCAACAAAATTCTGAAACATGAGCATAACCTAGCAGAATACTTGAATTCCAACTTGAGCATATCTAAACTACGAATAATCTGTCAATTAAGGTTATCAAGTAAAAAAATTATTTCTTTGCAATTTAATAAAGTTAGATATAAAATTAATACATCTGTCCACTGTTCAATTTGTAATTTACAAGAACTGGAGACCCTCTACCATTTTCTATTTGTCTGCCCTATTTACACTCCATTAAGAAAAACATATTTATGATTTTACAATCTAAATGATTCTAATGAAACAAATTATTATTTAATATTAGGAAACTTAAACAACGAGAGCATAAAGAGCTTTAAAACTGAGGAGTTTCTGTGTAAATGAATAAATTTATATCATGTCAATTTGTATCATAGAACATACTTGTTCGCCAATCTTTTGTACAAGATTTTTGTATATCTTATAACAAAATAAATGTTATCTATCTATCTATCTAAATAAGTAATTTTTAACTAGTCATCCCATTTAAGAAATAATTTTATGACATCTAAAAAATAAGAACTGAAAAAATATTTTAATTCTTCATTATAAATAAGGCATTAGTTTCTACTATTTTTATTTGAAACTATCTACTATATTTGAATTAAAAATATCTGAAAAAAATCACTAATTGTATATTTTCAGTTATATATAGAACCTTTTCATTTTATTTTTGGGACACAAAAACATCGTTTTTAATTTTTGTCTAATTTAACAGTAGTCGTAGCTCTTGTAGTTTTCAAGATCCCAATGGTGGCCCTGGTACAGGAGACAGTCTGTAATATATTGTATTTCCAATTTTAAATTAAAAATGTCGTTGAAAAGCTTAAAAATTTCCAATTATGTGCATAAAAAATAAATTACTGTAGAAAATATATAAATATGCTACGAAACTAGAAATATATAAAATTATATTAATTTCACATAATTTTTGTATGATATGTACACATTTGTAAAAAAAAATATGCACAATACCTAACAAATATGTAAATACATATAGTCCGCTCTCTAGTGATAAATATTAAATACAGGTTGCAACAAAATACAAATTATTATTTAGAATTTTGCAGACGGCGAATAATCTTTTTATTCTGCTCACGATGATATGTTGGACATTAAGACGTATTTTATTAAATTGTCATCAAAATCAAATGCCATAAATGCAAATTATGTAATTGTATTGCTCATAATAACAATAGTAATAAAATGCGCAGTTAGATTTACTTATCAAATTATCTATTGTAAGTTAGTTTCTAGTTTAGTCTTGTTGCTGTAACAGTGGCCAATCCTACTCGATTGTGCCAATTGTAATAGTGGCCAATGTATGTGGCTGTACAAAAGCCAGTTTGGCTGTGACACGCGAAAAACAGGGCACAACGGCCTTAATTCGCGCGGAGCCTAACTAATATTAGAGGGAACACTCCCAATAATAGTTCTAACGTTTTAACGAACAATCTCGGAAATGACAGACGAAGGGATATCGGATATTAACAACAAGGGAAAATGTACTTTAACTTCAACCAACCTTAATAGCTGTAGATGATGGCAGGTTGCTCAGGAGTCATCAGCGGCTGGTGGGTCTCGAAGTCATCTGAGTGTCAACGAATGACAAACACACACACCACTCTAAGGTAGTTTGGATAGGTACACTTTCCTCAAGAAACACAACCACTCTTCTATTACGTTTAACACTATTTATTATAAATATATGATATATAGTTTACACAACACAGGACAAACAAATACAGAATTTGAGCACTTGCTCGTAATTAAATTATAGCAATATAATTTAATTACTCTTGAACTAAAAACAGTAGTTCAAACAAACTATAAACCAAAATAGTTTGAGACGATGAGTTGAACTTAATCACTAAAGCATTTCTAGCTTTCCCGAGTGATTATCAATCTACTGACCAGGTTCTTCTCAAGAGCTGGAGTCAACTGCCTAAGCTCAGAGCAACCAGAAGGGTGCTGAGAAACTTACGGGGAGATGTATTATCTTTATCAAGACTACGCGTCAATTCCTTCTAGAAGGAATATAATTTGCATCATCTTGTCGGCAGAACAAAGATCTACCGCAGACGCTGAATAAGCAAAAGTCAATCTATATTGTTTATAGCTGAGGCAATTATCAATTAAAATAACAATTAATTCCAAGTAATTGAAGCTATAAATATGTTCATTCTAAATCAACAATAATAATTTAGTCTACAACTCCATCAGCTAAAAACAATTATGAATGTGCATGATGAAATGCATCAACCGCGATACCGCATTGTTACATTGCATTCTCCTAAGAAAATACATGTTGTATCAATTGTATTCCTCAAAAGTTAATAAAGTTTCTTTTATTAATAATTCAATACTGAATTATCTAATTTGCATATAGGGAAACGTCTTGAAAGTAATTTATTCTTATCTGCATGTTCACATGTCAATATCTTTATATCTGTATATGCAGGCTTATCTCGAGATAATATATTTTTTATTTTATTTTGAGTTTCTAAGTTCATGTTTTAAATTTTGTTATAACAAAATTAATAATCTGTAAGCAGATAATCACAACAATTCAATATCTAAGATCTGTTGATAAAAACTTTAGTACTTTCCTTAAATGTGTAAGTTAGGTATATCACCTAATTCTATGAATTTAGGTATGCAATGATTTTAATTATCATTTATTGTAATCTTTCCATTGTTATTAAATATTAATAGCAAATTAGTAGCAGATAGTTTCCAGAAAGAGATAAGTAAGTTATTTATAAGCTTGTTATGACAGATATTTTGATTATTTTATTCTCATCGTTAAAGATGAAACATATAGTATTTTGGATGAAATTTTTACTATGTTCGTTACTAGCAATATTAGGTGAGTATAATTTTCTTATACTATGGATATCTAAATAACATATTCACCACTATAATAATTGTAATGTATTTTAGCTGTAGAATCAAGACATATTGTGAAAAGAGTAGTTGGTGGTTTTCCAGCTTCGCCAGGTCAGTTTCCATTCCAAGTATCCATTAGAAATAAATATGATGATCATATATGTGGAGGATCTATTATTGACAAGAGATTTATTCTTACTGCTGGGCACTGCTTGAAGAAGTAAGTATTTAATTTCTTAAATTAAAAAATTTCGAATCCTATATCGTTGCATATCAAATAAAGAATTTAAAGAAAAATAATATATTTTTAAGCGGAATACTCCCAAGTTTTTTCTGCTTAACATAGAAATGTATTATCTCCAAAATTTTCTCGTTGAATTTTATTTGCTTCTTTCTACAAAAATCAAATGCACTCTGTTTACCATGTATGGTACAGCATGATTGTAAATGTGAAACATCTGACTATAATGAAATATTTTGTACCAACCTCCAAATAGTAATAGTTTCAGTATTCACGGTATAACATTATATTGCTTTTTGGATATTCAACTGCATCGTAAACAACAAAATTAAAATTGTTTTCTAAAATTACATTACTTTAACCGAAGTGTTGCCATTAAAACCGGATTTACACTTTTATTTACTTAAAATGACGTATATATATACAATTTACATTATAGGTCCCTGCATTAATATGTTGTACTGATTGAAATAAAATATTTAGTTTTCATCATCACATAGCCTAACAATCAGCAAAGATAGCCAAGTATCTGGAACGTAACTTTTTGGCCTAGTAAGTTGATCTTGCTGATAGCTATGGTCATAGTTGCTGACTCATTCGATTATAAAGCTGAAATTATAATGAAGTAACGTAAGAGATAACGAAAATGGTGTCGGTAACGTAGAAAGTTGAGCATGTTACTATATCTAGTAATGATTTATAATAAAGTAAAGTAAGCAGCAAGGTCAAAGACCCAAATCAGGAGATAACCAATTTGTATCTTTTTGCTTTGCGTTACCTAAAATATTTTCCCTCTGGACAGATAGTAGTCATCATTTTTGCGTAACCTTGGAGATGGGAATCTGATATTCTAGTAATCGGTGGTCAATGTTAACAGTTGTTATGAATAAGATCTGTTACACTTGTATAAATTGTTGTCTGTTCAGGGCTATTCCTAGGGTACTGCTGCCTGCGTGCAATTATTTAACAAGCCGCCCCTAAATGATAATTGGGCAACAAAACACATTTTTTAATTTATACAATCGTCTTCAAATATGTACAAACAAGATATTTTTATGTAAATATTAAACGATAACCTATAAAATAGTAATATAATAATACAAGTAAAAATGGAACTAGTAACTATTTACAAACAATTCACAATGCTAATAATAAATTTCTATATTTTTGTATTCTGAATTCTTTTAGCGTTTTTAGCTGCAAAAGAAAAATAATCTAATATCTCCCATATGATGTGTTCTGTTGATATTAATGCTAAATCATGTAGATTTTTTTGCAGATATTTCTTTATAATCTTAAATGTTGGGACTAATATGCGACAGGTATACATTTTTTTTTCGTATTCTGAAATCTAATAAATTTTAATGATTTAATTTAATTGTTTGTTATCTAATCTGCTTAAAATGCGTATCTTCTGTATTTCCTTCTCATTAAAATAATAATATTAATGTACATACAGGAAATACAATATAACACAGGCAAACACTGTAAATTTAAAATGCACAGCTTGTTGTACTTGATTAAAGTCCAATGTTTATCCTAGTCTGTAACTGAACAATATCAATATACAACATACATATAATAAAATTGAAATGTCAATGACGGCCGCTCCATTTATCGGCCGTCTGCGTGTAATGGCATGCCTGCTGCTTACCCGGTAGGAACGGTTCTGTATCTGTCAAATCTGAACGTGTAATAGTTTAAGCTTGGCGTTACATAAAAATGGATCGCAAAGTTATACAATTAGTAGAAATTCATAAACCTCTGTAGATAAAACGTCGAAAGATTTTAATTATCCAATGTTATTCAATTGACAGAATAGTGCCGAAGTACAAAAAAGACATGCCGAAATTAAACGAAAAATATGGAAACTCTATCGTATCATATGATTGTTAGATGAAAATAACTTGTGCGTTTAGTATAAATTAGAGATGGGCGAATATCATCCGCGAATAGTCGAATGCCGCGAATATTGACATTATTCGATATTCGAGATTTTCGAATATTAACGTCAGTATAGCGAACATTCGAATACCTCGAATATCGCGCTATATGTTGACCTCAATTTTTGACTATGTTGTTCTTTATCATTTGTACATAAACTTAAAGCTATTACAATACTTTGAAGTTATTAATAACAAAGATATTTTGTTTCAAAACCATGAAGACGTACCATATTTCAAATTTGTTTTTCGCCAACATCAACCCGTACGTTTCACCTTAAATTTGAAGTTTTCGTCTTTTTCTTTTTTGTTTTAATTTTATTTTATCTTAACAATTTCATTCAAATAATGAAAAGGACATAATTAAATAATTATTAATAATAAATAAATTAACTTTTAGGAGTATTCGAATATTCGAGTACCTCGAATATTCGAGATCTGATTAATATTCGTATTCGATATTCGAATTCGAGAAATTTGATATTCGCCCATCTCTAGTATAAATCATTAAATTCCGTTGTGTTACTTCTTACTTTAATCCAACTGTGTTACCTGTTGCATTACTTAATTATAAATACAGCTTAAGGGTCTAAGTATCAACTAAGCCAAATTTTTTGCATGTGCAATTTCGACTTTATAGATTTTTGTAGATTTATAAGAAAATCAGAAACGATGGATCTACAATAGTTATTTACATTGCAAGACCGTTATACAGAAATTTACAGGCGAGCATAGAAATGTTATCTGTGTGCGCCTGTAAATTTCAGTTAACGGTCGAGCATTGTACAATGTTTTATGTGCATTTGAATCGCAATATATGTATATTTAATAAAATTATTGGCAATAGTATAACGCAATAACTAAAATGTTCAATCAAGGTAGACTGAAAATCTGACAGATTTTGTTTAATCAAAAAATATTTAAGTGTCAAACATTTAAAATTAGATATGTTGTCATGATAACCAATGTCAACAGCCCGTTATAAATTTTACACGGGCTAGCACGTTATAAGTCTCGTAACCCCTAGAGACAGAGTTAAGTAAACAGTTCATTACGATTCAAATGTCCGTAAAAATTATTACAATACATATTGGATTTTCATAAGTTTAATAATATGATTTTAATTTTTAGGAGACATACTAGAGATATCTACGTAGTGGCAGGAACAAATAGGTTGTCCGAAGTATCAAACACCTACAAAGTTAAAAAAATAGCTCACGGAAATTTCAATAGTACAGATTTGTCAAACGATATTTCCATGATAAAATTATCGGAGGATATTTCATACACAGATTTAATTCAACCAATATTATTTCATAAATCAGAACCACCTGTTAACGTTCCTATGACAGTTAGTGGATGGGGCTACAGGCATTTTGGGGATTTTAAACTTCCTGACGAATTACAATACGTAGAAGTAATGGCGATATCTCTTGATGAGTGCATTGATCGAGTCTCTAGCATTGAGTTTGTTGGAAAATTGAGTGAAAAAACTATTTGCACTTTTACTAAATACGGCGAGGGTGTTTGTTCTGGCGATTCTGGTGGGCCGTTGGTATACGACGGAAAGCTCGTTGGGATTGTTTCGAATGGAAAACCATGTGCAGCCGGATATCCAGATGTCTACACCAAAATATCAGAATTTTATAACTGGATTCAAGCTGCAATGAGTGCTATGTAACCAAAGATATTAAATTATTTATTTACGTAATTTAGTTATTGTTTTAGTTTACATGTATAGTAAAAATTACGCACAAATAAATAACATATTGTAATTAAATGGATTTAATTAAGATAATTTAATCTAAAAAAATTGTCTAGATTGAACTTAACCGATGTTTCTCATCCTTTTTATAATATTGCTATTCAATGCACAGGATATCTTCTGAATGAGAGTTATAATTTTGACATAACTGGTAGGATGCGACTTTAAATAACTAGTTCTGAAGAACAAAAAACTAAATAAATAGAAACAATGCTTACCTAGTTTATTTTTTAAATAAAAAGCACAAACTCATACCCATAGCCCTCATCGACCACTTAGCGGTCGACCAGTTATAAATTTATTAATTTTGATATTGGTTCAGTGGTAACGACTAGGCAAGTGGATTTGAAAACTCGGGTTCGATTTTTACAGCCGACAAACAATCTTCACCATGTTAAAACTGTCCCTGTGGCATCCTTTTCACTAACATCATCACTTACCGAGATCTGCTTCGGCAGAATGCTACACCCAGCAATGAGTAAAAAGGCGTAGCGATATACTTATTAATTTATTTTATTTATATTTGGAGATTTAAACTTCAAACTAGTTAAATATCAAGTAAATGAGGGTGGAAATAATATTTTTTTAAAATGTAACGCCATATTTAATATAATTACGATCCAAATTTTAATAATACCAGGTCGTTGAACATGTAATAGTGGCCAATGTATGTGGCTGTACAAAAGTCACTTTGGCAGTAACACGTGAAAAACAGAGCGCAACGGCTTTAATTCGCGCGGAGCCTAAGCAGGGGCGGATTTAAACTCTTTTGGGCTCTAGGCAAAATCTTTATTTCGGGCCCCTTCATTATATATATATATATATATTATGAAGGGGCCCGAAATAAAGATTTTGCCTAGAGCCCAAAAGAGTTTAAATCCGCCCCTGCTTAGGCTCCGCGCGAATTAAAGCCGTTGCGCTCTGTTTTTCACGTGTTACTGCCAAAGTGACTTTTGTACAGCCACATACATCTAATATTACTTAGGCTCAGGGGCGGACTTTGGCCTACGCTAAAGAGGCAATAGCCTAGGGCCCAAAAATTTTGGGGCCCGGATTCTAACTTGACGAAGCACATAAATTATTCGTCTGTAATGTAATTTAGAAATAAGAAAAAACAATATAAATATATATATATATATATATATATATATATATATATATATATATAAAAACAATATAAATATATATATATATATATATATATATATATATATATATATATATATATATATATATATATTTATATTGTTTTTTCTTATTTCTAAATTACATTACAGACGAATAATTTATGTGCTTCGTCAAGTTAGAATCCGGGCCCCAAAATTTTTGGGCCCTAGGCTATTGCCTCTTTAGCCTAGGCCAAAGTCCGCCCCTGAGCCTAAGTAATATTAGAGGGACCACTCCCAATAATAGTTTTAACGTTTTGAACGAACAATCTCGAAAATTACAGACGAAGGGATATCGGATATTAACAAGGGAAATGTACTTTAACTTCAACCAACCTTAACAGCTGTAGATCTTGGCAGGCTGCTCAGGAGTAATCGGCGACTGGTGGGTCTCGAAGTCATCTGAGTGTTAACGAATGACAAACACACACACAACACTAGGGTAGTTTGGATAGGTACACTTTCTCCAATAACCACAACCAGTCTTCTATTGCGTTTAATACTATTTATTATAATAATATGACAAATGGTTTACACAACACAGCACAAACTATACAGAATTTGAGCAATATAATTTAATTACTCCTGAACTTATAACATAAGTTCAACAAACTATAAACCAAAATAGTTTGAGACGATGAGTTGAACTTAATCACTAAAGCATTTCTAGCTTTCACGAGTGGTTATCAATTACCGACCAGGTTCATCTAAAGACCTAGAGTCAACTTAACTACTAAAGCATTTCTAGCTTTGGCGAGTGATTAACAATTTACTGCCCCGGCACCATCCGAAGAGCTGGCGTCACAATTTACTGACCCGGCACTATCCGAAGAGCTGGCATCAACTTTACTGACCAGGCGCCATCCGAAGAGCTGGCGTCAACTTTACTGACCCGGCACCATCCGAACAGCTGGCGTCACAATTTACTGACCCGGCACCATCCGAGAGCTGCCGTCACAATTTACTGACCCGGCTCATCCGAAGAGCTGGAGACAACTGACTAAGTTCGGAGCAACCAGAAGAGTGCTGAGTAACTTACGGGGAGATGTATTAGGTGTAAATTCCCGACTTTATCAATGACTACGCGTCAGTTCCTTCTAGAAGGAAAATAATTTGCATTGTCTTGTCGGCAGAACAAAGACCTACCGCAGACGCTGAATAAGCAAAAGTCAATCTATATTGTTTATAGCTGAGGAAATTATCAATTAAAATAACAATTAATTCCATGTAATTGAAGCTAGAAATATGTTCATGTTCAATTATGAATGTGTATGATGAGACGCATCAGCCGCGATACCGCTTTGTTACAAATATAATAGTAACCGAGACATACCATGCCGATATAGATAATATTAACCGAGATAGATAAGTTTTACTAAAGAACTAAATGGCTTGTCTATAGGTCGTATCAGATGGAAGGTTAATTATTTCATAGAATTTAATTATGATACAAGATTTCAGTTTCTCATTTTGTTCTGTTCTCATTCTATAATTTATATTTTCAATAAATTTCAAGAAAATAAAATCATGATTTAAAAATGATAAAATTGAAATGCTTATGCAGTATTAAATATAAATATAAACCAATAATATCTCATTTATTGTTATTAAAATTTATATTTGAAATAAAGCATTAATTTGAGTTTTCCTTCATTATATATTTATATATATATATATATATATATATATATATATATATATATATATATATATATATATATATATATATATATACGTAGTATCTGTCTTACTTGCTTTCTGTCTTACTACGGCTGCGCTTGTTCTGACGTAGTATCTGTTTTACTTGCTTTCTGTCTTACTACGGCTGCGCTTGTTCTGACGTAGTATCTGTTTTACTTGCTTTCTGTCTTACTACCGCTGCGCTTGCCCTGACGTAGTATCTGTCTTACTACGGCTGCGCTTGCCCTGACGTAGTATCTGTCTTACTTGGTTTCCGTCTTACTACGGCTGCGCTTGCCCTGACGTAGTGTCTGCTTTGCTTCACCTTTTTTTCTATCTTGCTGCGGCTGTGTCCGCCCTGACGCAGCACCTTATTCTTACCGATTTAGTCTTACCGATAGTTTAGTTTTATAATTGGGTTCTAGTTTATTTCAATATTTAGTTAAAGTTAATTTATTTCTTTTTTTACTTAAAGCTGGGTGTAGTAATATTAAATAAAGATAAGTTAAGTTATTCGTGTGTGTCTCAATTTGAGAACCCTGGACTAGAGATGCGCATTTTTACCCGAAACCCGACCAGACCCGACCCGACCCGCAGTCGGGTTTCGGGTCAGTTATAAGTTGTTCATGTCGGGTCTGGTTCGGGTCTGGGTCATTCACGGGTAAGTCGGGTCTGGTCGGGTCTGGTTCATTTACGGGTAAGTCGGGTCTGGTTCATTACGGGTGAGTACGGTCGGGTCTGGGCGGGTTGGATACGGGTAAGTCGGGTCTGGTTCATTACGGGTAAGTCCGGTCGGGTCTGGGCGGGTTGGATACGGATAAATCGGGTCTGGTTATAGACGGATAAGTCGGGTCAGGTTCATAATTTAATTTAAATAAATAAATAAATATATCATCACGCCTTTTACGCATTACATATCTCGGTAAGTGATATATTTTTTCGTGTGAAGTGCGGTTATCAGCCGTCATATCACGATTCCCAAAAATATTAGTGGAGGGAAAGTCTCAGGACTAGTTTTAACGTGGTGAAAATTATTTGTCGCCTGTGGGAATGAAATCCGGGTTCTCAATTCTACAGGACTATAAACCACTTACCTCATTACAAGTATATTTAGAATTTAATAAAAATTTATAATTTACGCTTGGTCGCTTATACATATTATATACTTGGTGTTGAAAAACGATAAAAAAACTTTGAGGGCTAATACAGTTTAATGTACTGATTATGAATTATAAATAAAATAAAAGTAAATATATTACTACGTAAAAGATGTAATAATAATTCATTATAATTTTTATTAAAAATTCCATGTTGGCTAGTGCCTCAGACATATACGCTTCAAGAACCATGCCTTTAATTTAGCGAATTTTGAAAAATAAATGTTGCTGAGAATAAGTACACTGAAATGTATATGCCTTAGTTTTTACCCTTTTTTGAGCACCCTGTATGTTTATAATATTGAGCAGAGTTGAAAATCTAACAGTGCTTGCGCTCATTCATGCTTTGTAAACATAAATCAAAGCAATGCTACGATAAAGATGGCATAACAAAACAAGTGTATCACAAATTGTATATTTTTATAATTCCACCGCCGCTTTTATTCGTATTATCTAATCATGGATTTTAGTATACTTTATGTCATTCCGCGTTAATATTTATATTTACCACTGGCGCACGCAAGGGGAGGGGTCTTCACTTATATGTCATATTTATTTAAATGTAATTAAATAATTTCTATATATACATATATATATATCCAAGCCCCCTCCAAATATATTTTCTCGGTTCGCCACTGATATTTACTGAATTTTAGCGTAGTCTTTGCTACAAAACCGTAATTTGTACCAAAAATGTGTAACAACTATAAACATTATATATTTGTTTAATAAAATATTCACTCAAATATTTATACTTATAACAAATCATTTTGAAGTACTCGTAAGTATACAAGTAGATTTAAGTAAATAGTAGTTTTGCACAGTTAATATTAACAGATTTTTTATTGTACCTAATGAAATACTACATATTCCTTGTAAAATTAACTTTCAGATCAGTTGGGTACATATCTCTTCAAGTAGTATACACATAATCGGGTTAGATTGGATATCCATCCGGTCGGGTCGAGTTGGATATCCATCGGGCCGGGTCAGGTTGGATATCCATCGGGTCTGGGTACCCATCGGGTCTGGTCGGGTTGGATATCCATCGGGTCTGGTCGGGTTGGATATCCATCGGGTCTGGTCGGGTCTGGTCGGATTGGGTACCCATCGGGTCTGTTCGGGTTGGATATCCATCGGGTCTGGTATCCATCGGGTCAGGTTGGGTACCCATCGGGTTCGGGTCGGGTCTGGATAATTATTTTTTTTAAATGCGCATCTCTGCCCTGGACACCCTCCACTCCGAGCTATCCGGACTCCCTTCCCTCATTCTAGCGAGCGTTGCTGTCCAACTGACTCCACCGACACCGACGGCGTCCGAGCATCCCGACAAGGCAGCAACAGCGAGGGAACGTGACGACTTTTTGGTACAAGACCAAAAAGTGGGAAGTAGCAGCTTCACAATATATATGTAAGATTTTATTTATTTTTGTTGGGAATTGACTAAAATAAATAAACTCTGTTGCGTTGCTCTGAAAACAAAGTTTTATTTTTCATTATTTTAATGCCCTATTTACACTATGTACAAAATTCTTACCTGAAAACAAAGAAACGACAATTAAAGTTAATTGTTTAATTTGTCTATTCCTTTTTACAAATTTTCTATTAAAGATAAATTATAATTACTTTATTAAACACGTGATTCCTTTTTAACAACACTCGTTTTTGTTAACCTTCAAAAGTTTTCTTCCGTGTAAGACGGTTACTACTTTACCCGCTGAGCGCGGCCAAATTCAAATTAAGGAAATACATTTTCTTTACTTATATATATATATATATATATATATATATATATATATATATATATATATATATATATATATATTATGTAACCCTATTAGATGACGACATAACTAATATGTGATGAATGTCTAACGGAATCTCTCACGCTGTAATAAGAACCTTTCTGATAAGACACACTATAAATACGTGTGAAACAAAGACATGTTATCCTTTTTACTGTGAAAACTCTAAGTTACAACTGCTAAATAAAGTCTGTGTTGAAATCAAAATATTGTTTTTTTTTATTATATATCGACCACGATCATATAATTGGCGCAGTTCGGGTAGAATCACAAATAAAGAAGTCAGTGTGCTCGAAAAATTCGCCGTAAATCTGTACAACGCTTTATTCAACAATTTCAATCGTTGCTCAGTGTGATCGAACCAAATAACTGATAGTGCGAAGAAACTCGAAGCCTAACAAGCAAGAAGCCTTCGTCAAAGCAAAGCTATACCAATAAGCCTTCGCTTTAACCAGCAATCAACCTAAACAGTGGTTGCACCAGAGGTCTATTTATACGACCCATCGAGATCAGCGATCAACCTAAACAGTGGTTGCACCAGAGGTCTATTCATACGACCCATCGAGTTCACCAGGCCAAGCAGTTCGCAGAAAGAGGCATCCGTCAACTGAACGTCATCAGCCCCTCGCAACAACAGAGATGTCAACAATACAGATACTCACAATAAGTCTGTAAGTCTCATTGTTTCTTTATAATTTACCAATCACATGTCAGATAACGAATCACAGTCATCTGATACAAATCGAGAACTTGAATTACTAAGTATCTTATTAAATAATATTACTTTACAACCAAACAGGTTGAATAATTCTGAAATTCATAGTATAACTAATACAAATAATTCAGAAATCAAAATGACTACTTACACTGATATCAAAAATCTCGCTAGTGTCATTCCTGAATATAATGGTGATGTAAATAGATTACCAAATTTTATAATACAAGTAGATTTGTTCTACGAAATTTTACAATCAACAATTATAAATGCATTGCAAACAAAATACGCATTTTCATTAGTTTAAGTAAATTAACAGATAAAGCTGTAAATCTAATTAACGAAAATATTTTTAAAGACTGGACAGATTTAAAAAGATATTTATCCGAAAATTTCGAAGATAAACTCACTAAAGAAACTATTTTATTAAAAATTTTGAATACTAAAAATACGAATAAAATATATGACACTTTAATACAATTTAAAAATGATTTTGCAAAATATAAATCAAAAGTTCACTTATTACCTTATAATACAGCTCAGAAAACTATATTAATAAATGAAATACAAGAATTAGTCGTAAAACATTTCATTACATTATTACCAATTCACGTCCGAGGATTTTTTATTACTAACAACCCCACTACATTAGAAATGTGTGAAAATTTATTAACAAACGATTATAATTATGCACTTCAAACTTTTAAAAGTCCATTATTAAGATCAGACAATCCTCAACAATCACAAAAAACATTCCACAATAATATACCTCCACAAAAATTCCCAGGGCAACATTTCCCTTCCAAACCCATAAATGTTCAACAGAATTCTAATAAACCAAGCACGTCTTTTGCTCCTAGACAAAACGCTTACAATGTTGTTAGAACTAGACAACAATTTAAACCTCAACCTATGTCCGGAATAACAAAAACCACAATTCCTATGAGTACACAAACAATAAAACAAAACTATTTACAAGAAAATATCGAATACGAACCCGAAAATTTTGAAACATATTCTCAAGAAAATCAAAATCTTGACGAAAATCCAGATTCTGAAAATTACTCAAACGATAATAATTTTTTAGAGTTCATAGAGCCCCTAAGCCAAGTAACATAGTTATGACTTCAATCACAAATAATGTTCCTGTTATTAAATTATCAAATTATAAAGTATTAATAGATTCAGGATCAGATGTAAATCTTATTAGCGAAAATATGTCAAAATTGTATAAATAAAAAATTGTAACTGAGAATTTGACCTTTAAAACAGCCAATTCAAAAGTACATTGCAACAATTCCATAACTTTAAAAATTTTTAATCAACCTCATAAATTTTTTATTCATACTTTTAATAAAAATTGCGATTTATTATTTGGTATAAATATATTAAAAGACTTGAAATGCGAAATAAATTTTGCTAATCAAAAAATGAAAATAAAAAATATAGAATTCCCATTTATTCCAATGTCAGAATCAAATTTTTGTAAATTAAATTCTCGATCAGAACATTTTAATAACACCCAAAAACAAAAAAATTACAAATCATTAGAACGATATCCTAAACTCTTCCCAAAAGATGGCGAAAATTTATCATATACTACTCACACCAAACACAAAATTGCTGATTACTTATCACGAATAAGAGAACCTTTCAAGATTAATTATGTAACCGGACATGTAACTGAAACAGATATAATTTTTCATTGCGTTTCTAAAGATAATCGTTTTGGTAAAGGATTAGCCTTACAAATAGATGAACAATTTGCTAGTAAAAAGTATTGCGAAAATAACTTCAAAAACCAAAATATAATTATTCAAAATTTTGAAAATAAAGTAATCTTACATTTGTATACAAAAGACACCTATAAAGAAAACGTTAACTTAAAACAATTAAAATCTTGTCTTATCTCTCTAAGAGATTATTTAATCAAAAATGATTTATTTGAAATCAACATGCCATATTTATCATGTGGATTAGACAACTTAGAAGAATCTAAATTAATTCAATTATTAAATAACATTTTTAAAGATACAAATATCCAAATTAATATTTATGAATTACTTCATAATCTTGCAAATTCACAAGAAATCGAGAATTTCTTAAAAAATCATTCAAACGAATCGGTAGACAGTTTATTAAAAAACGTCGAAGATATAGAGAGAGAACTAGAAAGTTTATCAACCAACACTGTTCATTCCTCACCAGAAGAACCTATAAATGGTTTAAAATTTTTAGAAAACCGAATTAACGTTGCTAACAATCAAATAATAATACAGGAAGATACAGAAAATAAGGTAGAAACAAAAAGATTATTTAATCATAAAAAATTAAAAATTATATTTTCATTAAAACCAGAAAATAAAGAAACACAACTATTTGAATTTATTCAAAATTACATAGTACCTAAAATACGATATTATTGTATTTGCACGGACGATATCGCTAACACTTTAAATAAAATAATACAAAGTAAGTTTGAATTCGGAACAGTAAATTTAATAAGAGTTAACCAACAAGTTGAAGACGTAGAAAACGAGAATGAACAGGACAAAATAATGTTTAACTACCATCACGGAAAGACAAACCACCGTGGTATACTAGAAACTTATAATAAATTAAAAACAAAGTACTATTGGCCAAAAATGTCAGAAACTATAACAACATTCATAAATAAATGCGAAACTTGTAAGAAATGCAAATATGATAGACAACCCCCATAACTAGAAGACCAACTTACACCAACCCCCAACGACCTTTCGAAATTATTAATCTAGATATATTAATCCTCGATTCAAAATACTATTTGACAATATTTAACCAGTTTTCAAAATACGCCCAAATATATTTTATAAAAAACACTGTTATAAATATAATTTCAAATTTCATTAGAGAAAGATTACAACCACAAACAATCATTTGCGACTCAGGGAAAGAATTCGATAATTTAGCGTTTAAAACTTTCTGTCACAATAATCAAATAAATTTACATATTACATCAGTTGGTAACCCAAAATCAAACGCAATAGAAAGACTACATTCTACCCTTATAGAACATTTGCGAATTTTATTTCAAAAATATCCAAATAAAAATTTAGACGAAATATTGACGATAACTATACTAGCTTACAACGACACCATACATTCTGTCACGAAATTATCACCGAATGAAATACTATACGGTAGAGATTACTCACACATCCGACCAAGAACGACCTTAACAGACGAACAACAAATAGAATCATTTCAAAAAAATAAACAAATTGAACATGATAAATTACGAAATAAAATCGTGAACGAAAAATTAAAACGCTTTAAACCAAATAACACCCACACAAAATTCCAAAATACCTCTCAAGCTTTCCTTAAACAAAATCCTAGACTGATAACAAAATTCAAAAAACCACTTTTCGAAAAAGTAAAAATTGATAATTATAATGATAAAAACCATACTATTGAAGTAAAAGGGAAAATTCATAAAAGAAAAGTAAAAATCGACAAGTTAAAATTATAATTTGTTACAGATAATATCCTTATCTCAAATAAACGAAAGTATAAATTTTTGTTCTCTGCACACTTTCGATGTAAGTTTAATATCTTTTGAAAATTTAAAACAAATGCTACCCAAGTATGATAGAGTTGAAATCTCAAAATTATTAACTGTTAATTGTAATCATGATAAAAATAAAATATACTTTATAATAACCATTCCTCTTATGTCAGAGAAGACTCACGATTTGTACCAAATGACAATGATTCCCTTTAAACAAAACGACATGTACTATTTATATGACCAAGATACAACAATGTATATTGACAATAATGTTAAGGTTGATGATTGTTTTATTAGTAATAAGCAATATTATTGTAAAACTAACAATATAAAAATAAGTAAATGTACTAACCAATTATTGTACAGCAATAATAGTAAATGTGAAATTAAACAAATAACATCCCATAATAATATAATTCGAATGAATTAATTATATTTAGTCCTGATAAACAGAACGTTGAAATTGATTGCAAAAATATTAAAGAAATAAAAAGCATACAAGGAATATTTCAGATTTCCAGTACAAGTCAATGTAAAATTAATGACTATGTTTTCAAACCTTTTGTAAATAAATATAAAGAAATAAAACTTCAGTTTCCACAACCATTGATATTAGAAATAAAACCAACAAAAATGAAATTTTGCAAAATATAGAAGAATTTACAAAAGCTATTCCTATTATAAGACCACTGAAAGAATTAGACACTAAACATGAAACACATTTTACTATATTGTATGTATTACTAACTATTATTATTTTAACCCTCATATGTTATAAATTAATCAATAAATATAAGAATAAAATATGTAAAGGAAAGACATCTGATAAAATAAAAATCATTCAATTACCACTTTCAACTAATAAAGTAGAAAATCAGATTTCTTTTCCATCCACTATTTCTTAGCCATCATCTAGAAGGGGAGGTATTATGTAACCCTATTAGATGACGACATAACAAATATGTGATGAATGTCTAACGGAATCTCTCACGCTGTAATAAGAACCTTTCTGATAAGACACACTATAAATACGTGTGAAACAAAGACATGTTATCCTTTTTACTGTGAAAACTCTAAGTTACAACTGTAAAATAAAGTCTGTGTTGAAATCAAAATATTGTTTTTTTTTTATTATATATCGACCACGATCATATAATTTATATATATATATATATATATATATATATATATATATATATATATATATATGTATATGACGTTTGAATGGAATGAACTCATACAAGATATATTTATGAATGTGTACTATTGCTAGCAGAAATTAAAATAGTTTTGCGTATCATTTTTCTTTTGTGTTCTGTTGCAATTAATTATCAAAACTGTGGTTAACAATTCCCACCTTGCGTTAGTCACTTGCTTACAGTATTAGTAGCCGGATGTGCTGGGAATGTCTTTTATATATTTTATTTATTTATTTATTTATTAAGAAAAATATTATAATATTCAAATTGCGAAAGTTTATTTACTAACTATTTGTTGATCATCGATAGTCTACTGTACATTAATTTTAAAAATAATAATTTATTTTAATTTTAATCGTATTTTTTAAATATTTTTATCAAGTAAGGGTATAAAAGTAATACATGGTTGAGTTCATAAAAAAGTTCGCTGTCGAATAGGCTTAAAATATATGTATAATATCGTACCATTTGAAAATATAAAACTTTGTGATATAACTTGAGAACCACTGGTTTAAAATAATATTTTATTCTATAATCAGATGGCTCTTTTGGTCTCCTACAATTTTGTTATTTAGTATATTTTTGTATCTGTAATTACTTTCGGATAAAACCATTTGTTCAATTTTCGATTCCATCCTGTATACATAAAGTACTTATATACGTCTAAATTATTATATGTATTGAGTCAGTAATTCGCAAAGATTAAAAAAAATTAATTGTCTTGAAAAATAGTTAAAAATCAGCATTTATCGTAAACATGTATGAAAAAAAATGTGCAATGACAATATATTTCTTATCGTTTCGCCGTGGATACAGCCATACTTTATTTTTTATCTATTTAATAATGTTGTCAAGTCTCCATCCTCATTTTCTATCAATGTAATTTCTATGTGGTACATTACAGGGTAAAAAATTTTCTTTTTGAGCCTGAACGAAGATATGAAAATAATTATAAAAATAGCTAAAGCAAAAATAACAAATGTGAAATAATTCATAATTTGATTTTACACTATGTACTCAATTTAACAAAAATATATTTGTAATAATTGTAATGCTCTACAGATTTGTTATAGCGTTTATGGCTTGTCTTAATTGTCGCGAAATTCCAAATTTAAATAATAAAAAAAAAGTATGAATATGTCTCAAATTTTAATTTCTTCCATACATTTTTTGACTTTTTAAGTTAAGTAATATAAAAATGAAGTATTTAGGTATTGTTTGTTCTATAGCTCATATATATATATATAAATAAATAAATAAAACGATTTTATTTGGCAAAGTTCAGCCTAGGCTGCTCTTACACTTAACCTTTACAATTATTGTATTGCGTAATAGAACACATGATAAAACTGAATATATACATAGTAAATATAATAAATGATGGAAACAAGTCTACAAAACAAATATATGATTCAAACTGATTAAAGAATTTCAAGACTTAATACTTATTGAGAGGCTAATAATGTAGCTTTCAATTTTTGGGAAAAAGATTTTATATTCAATTTTTTTATATTATCTGGAATCTGATTATAGACAACTGGGCAGTTATAGCTGAAACAGCATTGGTAAAGGGTAGGTAAAGGGTGACGGAATATGCAGTAAATGTTGATTCCTTAAGTTTCAGTCATGTAAGTCAGATCCAATAGTGATTTTTGCAAAAATATATGATGGTACTTTAGTGTGGATAGTACGATGAATTAGACATGCTAAATGGTACTTTCTTCTGTTCTGCATATTTAACCAATTTAATTCTAGCAGTCGAGTTGTTACTGAATCGAATTTTCTCAGTCCTAATACAAATCGTATACAGCAATTTTGAACTTTCTGTATCCGCTAGCTGTCAGTGACCGTTAAGCAAGGACCATAGATTGTATCACAATAGTTAAATATGGAAAGTACCAATGAATCGGCAAGAATCTGTTTGTGTTTCTTCGACAGAACAAAACGATTCATGAATAAGTTTTTCAATGCTAAATATGCTTTTTTAATTAATAATGTCACGTAATCAGTAAATCGTAAATCGCAGTCAAAGATTAACCCAAGGTTTTTTACTTTTGTATCAATTTTTAGGGTCTTGTTGTCGATCTGTAATTGAATTAGGTTATTTTGGATCAAATACTGACGATTAGTTTTATACCCAAACAAAGTTACAGTAGATTTACTTCAATTTCAAGTGAGGCAGTGTGATTTAGAAAAATCAAATATGCTTTTTAGATCGCTATTTACTTTAATAACTGCATCATCATACTGTGTGGCATTGAATGGCAGAAATATTTGCGTATCATCGGCATATACATGCAAGTTAGAATATTTGACACATTTATGTAGATCAAATGTGTACAGTGAAAATAGAAGAGGCCCGCAAATGGGTCCCTGCGCCACGCCTTTAGTTAAATTCATGGGTTCAGAAATTGCATTGTTTAACAACACAAGTTGGCAACGATTTTGGAAATAATTCTTTACCAATTTTAAACTGTTATAATCAAATCCAAGAAATTTAAGTTTTGCACATAGAAGGTCGTGATTAATATTATCAAATGCTTTACTAAAATCTAAAAGGACGAGTAATACCATTTTTTTATCATCTACGTAATTTAGTATATCATCACTAATTTTCATTAACGCTGTTGAAGTACTGAAACCTGGTCTGAAGCCTGACCGATGTTCCGACAATATAATTAGTTCATTAATGTATAAACTAATTTGCTTATGCATAACCTTTCCTAATACTTTTGACAGGGTTGGGAGAATACTTATGGTATGCAGGTCGTTTATAGGAGATGGGGTTTTATATTTTGGAAGAGGCGTAACACGAGCGACTTTCCATATATCTGGAATTTTACAATGCACTATACAGGAATTTACTAAATGCGTTAATTGGGGCAGTACAATTGGAATAACGAGCTTTAACATTTTTATATTAATTCCATCCACGCCATTAGCTTCTGATCGAATAGAAGGTATAATACTGCGGATGTCATCTTGGCTTACTGGTTGAATGAAAATTGAGATTCAGAGTAGGAATTATTATTATAGTAGGACAGGGTATCATGGGACGGTAGAGTGGTATTAGAGGAATTGATAAAATAATTATTTATCAGATTAACATCAGATATGGCGTCAGGTATATTTATCGGTTTTATATTTATATTAAATTGTTTGAGCACGTCCCATAGTTTGGATTTGTTCTCTTTTATTTTATAATTTATATATGCTCGTTTTTCAAGGCGTATTGATTTAGTGACCAGATTTCGTAGTGACTTGTAATAATGCCAGGAACTTTCAGATTTTGTCCTTTTAAAATCAGCAAAGGCGTTATCTCTAAATTTAATCATTATTTTTATTACTTCTGTAATCCATGGTGAAGGCGGTTTACGAATAACAACACTCCTGATTGGCATAAATATGTCAAATAAATTCAGTATATGTGTGTTAAAGATATATAATTTCTCATTAAATTCGCTACTACTGTAAAATTCACTCCAATTAAACTTATTAAGTACTTCATAAAACATAACATAATCAGCATTCTTGTAATCCCTAACATGAACCATCCTGAGTTGACGAATATTGCAGTTTATACTGATTTTGAATGAGGTAAGCATGTGATCAGACACATTGCTTGCATCAATGGTACAAATATTTTCATCAGATGTTACTATGATATCAATTAACGTCTCTGAAATATTTGAAATACGCGTCGGCTCAGTAACAATTTGTTTCAAATTAAATTGGTCCAATAAGTTTGAAAAATAATTAACTGCAGTATTATTAATATTTAGCATATTTACGTTTATATCACCTAAGGAAAATAAATAATCTACTAGTGGAAAGAAATAGCTTACAGAATTCTCGAGGCAATCAATGAATTCACTAGTATTACTTGAAGGTGAGCGATAAATATTTCCTACTACAACAACTTTATTATTGATTTTAAGAGTTAACCAGTGTTTTTCAATACAAGAACTAACACCATTAAAATTATCATTTAAATATACTCTACATTTCAGCAAACATGTTTTAATGTACATTCCAACATCTCCGCCTCTTCCTATTCTGTCGCTTCTTAACAATGTATAATTAGGAATAAAATATAAATTGCTGCTAAGTGAATCATTCAGTAAAGTTTCAGTTATTCCAAATATATCAAAATCATTATTTAGAATTAAATCTTCAAATTCCGCAAAAATTGATGACAGTGATTTAAGTGTCCAAGTTTTAACATAAAGAATTAAAGTACTTACTATATCTAATTGAAATTTAGTAAATAACAAAAAAATAAACAAACTATATCTACAATTTCTTAACAACTAACAAAATTTAAACTATACAAATATCAAAATCCAGTGTGTGCAAGAAACTCAATTCGAATCAGCTGATCGCTTCTAACACAGAGACATAGTACCGAGCGGCAGTTCAACCAGACGAGAACACACAGTTTGCAAAGCCAAATTATTACTTAAAACTTAAGGTCATTGAACTGTTTAGCTGTCGATATTTTATGAACTGTTCCATTATTTAATATATTGACAACCCCGTCGCGCGTCCAAACATTCTTCAAAATAAACCGTTTTTTAGCCAAATTTAAAACACTAAGCCGGGTTTGCGTTAAGTCCTCCTTTATAACAACGCCAGAGTTTTTAAGTTTGCTTTTATTTGAATAGATTCGTGCGCGATCGTTATAGCGGGTAAATTTTACAATAATGGGACGACACTTATCTTTTTGGGGTCTTCCTACATGGTGGGAACGGTCTAAAGCAGTCGGATCTAGTGGGACACTCAACTTCTTCCTGCAGAGCTCCAACACCAAATCATCTGTAGACCCGTTTCTCGTCTTTGGCACCCCGAAAATTCTTAAACAGTTCCTCCTGCTGTATTGTTCAAGTCTATCAATTTCAGTACTAAGATCTTCAATAATTGTATCCTTTTTAATTAGTTCGCCACGAAGCATTTTAATTTCTTCACTTAACTTAGATATTTGAGCTTCGATGCGCGTAGAGATAGCGTTCACTATTTTATCAATGAAGCCATCGGTCTTCACTATATCGCCGGTGATTTGCTTGACTATTGTAGCTATTTCGTCTTTCTGCATTCTAATCATTGTGTTTTTCAAATTTGATTTCGTGAGCAACAAAATCTAGATTACAAATTCACGATTCAGAAATTTAAGAGTAGATAGCACACACAACTATACACGTCTATACGCTTCGACTATTCATTTATCAATCTCTATATGCTATTTTTTGCATAGTTTCGAAAATACAGTCGGTGCATTTTGTTCCAATTACAGAAACAAAAAAAGTTCATTCATTTGTAGTCTAAATCAATCGAAAGACGAGTTTTCGTAGTATGATACAAATAAGAATGGAATGAACATAATTTTGCAGTAATTTTTTTTTTCGTTGTATTATTTTATGGCCACCTAAAGTAAATAAATTAGATAATATAATTATGTAGAATTACTGAAACCAAAAATTTCAGTCGACCTATAAAAAATAATTTATAGCAACGATTCAATTTTTAAAATTAATGAATATGTAATACAGATCATTAAAGAAAGGTTTTTGTTGAAATTTATGATTTTTATTCTAATTTATATGTAATAATATTATATTAACAGGTTCTTGAATAATTTAAAGAGTTAAAAGTCCATAACCATCTACATCTATAATTTTCGGTAGTGACGATTGCATTAAGGATCCAAATTATAAACAGTCAAAAAGAAATTGAATGTTTATGGTGCATAACTCCGATAAAACTAATTAAAGCTCTGATGTGAATAGTAATAGTGCAGAAGCTATTCAAAATCATAATGAAATAAGAAGTAACACTGATGAAAAACAGAAAATAAAAAATGATATGTTGACCAGAGACATGGTAAAAATATATAAAATAATTTGCGTAAAAAAGGATCAAATATCAGAATGATAAAGAAATGACTCGCAAAAAAAGGATGTAGTACTTGTGCAACAGCATGTTAATTTAATTGTTTAATGTTAATAAATACAGTGGACTGATAAACAATACTTAATGAGTTTGGACATTTACTTATAAGTAAAAGAATCATTTTATTTAAAATTTCTTGAAAGAATAGTTCCAAAAGAAGAATAAAAAGAGCAATGAAGAATGAAAAAGAAACAAAAAAATAATAATTAGCACCAAAAAACAACTTTATTTGTTGTATATATATATATATATATATATATATATATATATATATATATATATATATATATACATTTCGGTATGTAATTACTATTTGAGTTTATCAATTCCGATTTAGATGAGATGTTTGTGAAACTTATATGTGGAAATAGTTATCTTTGCTCAAACACAACGATATATTCTTGTTATACTTTATCAACAGGAAAACAACATATCGATAGTGGTAAATCAGTCTTGTCTTGTCGTTTACAAACATCGTTCAATACATTTCGTTTTAAATATTTAATAAGTGTTATCCTTTACTTTTAGCATTTTAATTTCATTTATGTTCCAAATATATTGAAACACAAGCAAGAAGTGATGAAATTCAAAACTAAATATCGTTTTCCCTCTGTTGTGAAACTGCTGAAGATGAGAAGATTGAAAATAGATTATAGGAAATGTATTCAAATTTGAATAACATGTCAAATGGAAACAAATACAAAACTTATACTTTAAATGGAAAATGATGAAATAGAATCTAACTATTAGACACAGGCGTATTATTCAAATTAATTATTCTCAGTATCTTCGCTAGAATTGAAAATATTACTTTTACATCAAAATTAGTACTCAAATTCTTTTGTAATATTTGAAGCTTTCTTACACTTACTACTCTGTACTTTGTAGGTACTAATTTTTAGTTTACTAATTAAAATCGATATAAATAGGTATCATGAAAACAAGCTGAGGTGGTCGAACGAGATAAGGCACATCTCTAACATACTGTGACGTCACCCGATCTAAGATTCGTCAGTTCGAATACGCCTGTCGACTGTGATTTGTCGTAAAATATACAAAAATACAGTTACATGTATGTCTCACAATCGGGCGCCACAAGCTTGTCACTTATAAGCCTTAATTAATGTAATATTTGACTACGAAAACCGGAAGTACGGCAGTGTAAAAACTGCGGCTCGGTGTGTTCGGTAGGGCTTAGGCCCGATTTGGGTTTTAATACCATCAGAAGAAGGTAATCATAAAGAGAACATAATAGTTATTTACAAGACCGTTATACAGAAATTTCAGTTAACGGTCGAGCATTGTACAATGTTTTATGTGCATTTGAATCGCAATATATGTATATTTAATAAAATTAATTGCAATAGTATAACGTAATAACTTAAATGTTCAAACAAGGTAGACTTCGAAAATCTGACAGATTTTGTTTAATCAAAAAATATTTAAGTGTCAAACGTTTAAAATTAGATATGTTGTCATGATAACCAATGTCAACAGCCCGTTATAAATTTTACACGGGCTAGCACGTTATAAATCTCGTAACCCCTAGAGACAGAGTTAAGTAAACAGTTCATTACGATTCAAATGTACGTAAAAAATATACAAATACATTAGTTTAAAATTTTATATTACTTTCCTTTATACGAGGATACACATTTTCCGGACATAATGGCCGCCAATCACTGTTCATAGAAATATAAAAAAAACAGGCATTTCCCGTGTGCATTATCAGCGGCTCGTTTTTGATGTGTGTAACAAACTGCTACCATTCTTATTTGCAACCGTTCTGTTATATACCACAATAACACTCATGATAAAATCAGTTCTATTTCTGTCTCAGTGTACTAGTGGTTAGCAGTTACAGGACTGACGTCTCGGACCAATATTTTATGTCAAATAGTACTTTTTTACTAATAATGGCGATGTATTTTATTTTTGTCTTTATATTTATCGGATTGCTTATTCAAGGTAAGTTTAGGTAGCAAATCTTCATACTTAGATCACATCTGATTAATTTTGCTGCATTGCCTCTCTAGAAAAAGCCAAAATGGGTGGAAACTCTAGACTTTTCATGTAAATAATAATACTGTTGTACAATTAATTATAGCATTCAAAAAATTATTGAGACCGCCCGTGTATATACATTTATTTATAATTATGATGTAGATAGCTTAGACGAATCGTGGTTGCTTGTCGATATGAGAACTAGAATTTCCGCAGCCGATAAACTTGACTCCACATTAAAATATGCCATCTCTCCTACACTAATATCTTAGGGAGGTGTGCTTTATTGACTGATAACCGCACATCACGCGCAAGATATATCACTCAAGATCTGCTATGACAAAGTGCTATGCTCAGTAATAGGTAAAAGGCGTAATGATATTTTTATTTACAATTCGGTCTCGGATACTAAGTTAGTAATAAGTGTATCGAACTATCATTATTTTTTTCAAAATGAAGAATAATAAAACATATCGATAATTGATAGCTCCATTGCAGCTATAAGAAGAATTTGAAAAGTACCGTTGTAACTGGGTTAGTTGCAATGCAATACAAATGTTTTAGAGAACCGAAAGCAAATGTTGGAAGTTTTGTATTTTTTTTTAAATAAGGGATCTTACGAAAAACAAAAACACACCAATAACTATGTACTGGGGCTCCAAATCAAAAATTTGACCCAAGAGAAGTTGTTTGTTTCAATGAGTTCGAACTGCCGTTTTCGAGTGTTACAACTTAGTAACACGAAAAGTGAAACATAAGCGTTTAACATGGCAAATCAGTTTTTCCGTGCGCATTGCTTCCCTAATTATTTTAGGAAAAAATGTTTCAAATAAATGTTGTAAAGCATAAAATTCTACATCCGAATCAATAAACAAAATTCATTTTGACTACTTCATAACTGCAGAAATTAAATTTGAAAATTCACGTAATTTCAATTTAATAGTAATAGCCATGGAATTAAAAACAAGAGATGAACAAATGCGTAACGTTTTATACGTCAAATTATTAGTATTTATTTTGACCAACTGTGATATTAAATTAATATTAGGGTTTATTATTATCAAAAATGAATAATTATTCAGATGAAGAAAAGTTGCAAATAATTAAATGGCATTATTCTGGCCATAGTTTACGACTAATTCATGACTATATTAGCGCTATTTAGCAGCATCATGATATTCCTAGTACGGCAACTATTCAGAGGTTTATAGTCAAGTTTGAAAAGACAGGAACACTAAATTTCAAGAAAGAAATAAATAAAAGAATTTATAACAATGAAGAAAATATTCTTGCTTTAATAGAACTGGAGCCAACAATGAGTGTGCGAGAAATATCCAGAGAACTAAATATAAATTTTATGACAGTGCATAGAATTCTCAAAAAACATAAATACATTCCTTTTAAATTTCAAAACCACCAAAATATTTTGGAACGAGATTTTGAACTGCGTGCCTCATTCTGTGAAATAATGATGGAGAAATCAAATTGTAATAGAGAATTTTTAAGTAGTATTTTATTCACAGATGAATGCACATTTACCATGAATGGCGAACCAAACTGTCATAATTATCGGTACTGGTCACAAAATAATCCACATAATATTGTAGAATCGAGGACACAATATCGTCATTCTGTCAATGTGTGGTGATAAAATCATTGGCCCATTCTTCATCCAACGAATAAATTCAGCATCATATTTGAATTTATTAATTAATATTTTATCGAGTTTATTATTTTATTATTCTTAAATAATAAATCTAAAAAAACGGAAAAACTGATTTGCCATGTTAAACGCCTATGTTTCACTTTTCGTGTTACACCCGGTATATATATATATATATATATATATAATTATTTGCAATATAGTATTTTATTTTACACATTTGTATGCTAGATAGTTCCAGCTATTTTCATAAAGATATTATGTTATTAGGCAATTCTGGTTTAATATGCCTTTTTTGGTTATCGATAGAGCAAAACAATTTATGTCCCTTCAGATACTTTTAGCAATATATCTAAATTTTCTAAGCTCGTTGTTTTGTCACAATCTGAGCGCTTTGAGCTCGAACTACAACTGACTTTAAGCAATAAAACTTACGGCTTATATATTATTATAAGGTATTAAATTGAAAAATTTCACGAGGAAATTTAGCATGATTTGTCTAATCAAGATGTTAATCACTGTTAGAAGAACACGTTCAAGTGACAGGATTTATTTGCTATCTATCTTGTACCTTGACAAATACAATCATATTTAAGGTTGATACTGACAATACTCGTCTTTAATTTAGATCTAAGAGCGCAGCAGTTTTCTAGTGTGCCGCTGATATATCCACAGCGCACCGATGTAACAGTGGACGCGGCCACGGACTTGACGCTCGGTTGTCGTGGTGGCGAACCAATGAGCTGGACATTCAACGACGCCGTCAACGGTCCGGTGACTCTCATTCAATGCTTATTTCATATTTTTCATTTATTTTTTGAGCTGCATAGATTACTCCAGAAATAATATAATAACTAGTCATTTAATACACAATGAAAACTATTTTTTAATAAACATTTCTTTATACAAAAGATGAAAGATATAGAAGCACGATAATTATTTGTGTAAAACTTTCTAACGTAGAAGAAGTAAGAATTATTGTTTTTTAAATGCAATGTTATTAGTAGAGAAGGGATTATAAACACAAAAAATAACAAAAAAAAACCGCTTTAATAAGCACAACATAAACTTCGCAAAGAAAAATTATTTATTTATATTAAATAGGTACATGTTTTACTATACATAGTTATATTGTTATATTTATATTATATAAAGTACAAAATAATGTAGATCTAAACATAATCGTATTTAACACTCTAATTAAAATAAAATAATAAACAGTTAATCAATAAATATTTTTCCAAATTCTCCATTGTAAAATTTTGCCTCCTTTCGCTTAAAATATTCTTATATCGTACGTAGAGTAACTTCTCTCGATATCAACTCTTGTTACGGGTGCGTATTTGAATTTAGGTATAATAGTTGGATTCAGATCAAAATCATTAACAATTTCCCCATCTAAAATAGTTGATATTTTAAATAATTTTTAAAACCCGTCATTCTTAGAAAACACATAATTTACTTTTAATTTTACTATTGCACCGACACTACCTGGAACAGCATAAGCCGCATCTTTAAAGTTATTTACTATTTTAACTGATTCAACCAACGACAATTCTTGTTTCCCAAGGGAATATTTTCGCTTACGAAATTATAATGAACTATAATGAAGATTACATTATTTTCTAGTTCAGGTTGCATTAGTTTGACAACCTTTTATTGATTTACTAATATCTTCTGGAAATTCAAAAACAAGTTTCTTAAAATTTTCTAAATTATTGAAATAATAAATAGCAGAATCTAGCCAGGTACCCCCATCAGGTGGTAGTGAAGTGTCAGGCAACCATCCTTTGAATATTTGCACCCCTAAAAGAGCTTTAACGAATATTTTTTTGCCGTTTTTTACTTCCTTGTACGAAGTAAGGGAAGTATTGTAATCGCGAAAATTTTCGGTTTTTAGATTTCTGCGGAAATATCCATCTTGACCATCCCTGAATCCATTTTGACTAATTTCGCCGTGACGTCTGTACGTACGTACGTATGTATCTCGCATAACTCAAAAACGGTAAACCGTAGAAAGTTGAGATATTGTATTTAGGACTGCTATAACATCTAGTTGTGCAACTCCCTTAAAGTGGTACTTTACTTGAAGCCTATAATAGATTTTAATGAAAAACTATATTAAAATATAATCCAAAACTTTTCAAATTTGGTATATAAAACTACTATATCTTGGAAATAACATAATAGATTTTGGTTAAAATGGACTAACCGGAAATGATACATTACATGAAGCTGCTAACATTTTTACTTGAAAAAAATGGAACTATTCTGATTTTAGAAATAAATGCTGCAAATAAAAGTTTTAGAGAATTAAATTCCGCGTCTAGCAGATTAAGAGTTATTAAATTAGCCTTTTGAATAAGCGAGATATGTAAATTTAAAATTTATAAATTTTTTGTTTTTTTTTTAATTAAGTTTGCTATGGATTAGAACAAAATAAGAAAATATTTAAAAAAATTAAGTCAAATATGTGAAATTAAAAAAATATCTACAGTTTAATACGCGTACAAGGAAGTCATGTGGTGTCCACATCAGATTTTTAAAAAATTATGTTTGCTATGGATTAGAACAAAAGATAAGAAAAAATTTAAAAATTTAATGTTAAATATGTGCAATTAAAAAAATATCTATAGTTTAATACGCGTAAAAGGAAGTCATGTGGTGTTCACATCAGATTTTTTAAAAATTATGTTTGCTATGGATTAGAACAAAAGATAAGAAAAAATTTAAAAATTTAATGTCATATATGTGCAATTAAAAAAATATCTATAGTTTAATACGCGTACAAGGAAGTCATGTGGTGTCCACATCAGATTTTTTTAAAATTATGTTTGCTATGGATTAGAATAAAAGATAAGAAAAAATTTAAAAATTTAATGTTAAATATGTGCAATTAAAAAAATATCTATAGTTTAATACGCGTAAAAGGAAGTCATGTGGTGTTCACATCAGATTTTTTAAAAATTATGTTTGCTATGGATTAGAACAAAAGATAAGAAAAAATTTAAAAATTTAATGTCAAATATGTGCAATTAAAAAAATATCTATAGTTTAATACGCGTACAAGGAAGTCATGTGGTGTCCACATCAGATTTTTTAAAAATTATGTTTGCTATGGATTAGAACAAAAGATAAGAAAAAATTTAAAAATTTAATGTCAAATATGTTCAATTAAAAAAAATATCTATAGTTTAATACGCGTACAAGGAAGTCATGTGGTGTCCACATCAGATTTTTAAAAAATTATGTTTGCTATGCATTAGAACAAAAGATAAGAAAAAATTTAAAAATTTAATGTCAAATATGTGCAATTAAAAAAATATCTATAGTTTAATACGCGTAAAAGGAAGTCATGTGGTGTTCACATCAGATTTTTTAAAAATTATGTTTGCTATGGATTAGAACAAAAGATAAGAAAAAATTTAAAAATTTAATGTCAAATATGTGCAATTAAAAAAATATCTATAGTTTAATACGCGTACAAGGAAGTCATGTGGTGTCCACATCAGATTTTTTAAAAATTATGTTTGCTATGGATTAGAACAAAAGATAAGAAAAAATTTAAAAATTTAATGTCAAATATGTGCAATTAAAAAAATATCTATAGTTTAATACGCGAATTATAATTTTCGATTTGTATTTAAGGAAAAAAATACAAATTCTTTCGTTTTGAAAATTATATTTTATTTATTTAGAATCTAATTACAACTGACGTGAATACGTTCAGCAACAGTACAAGAGTGTTCTAATCTAGTTTTTTCAAGCTTATATATCATTCTCTTATCATAACATAGTTCAAAGAAGTATGAGTCAGACAATCTTTCCATTGTCTAATATAATAAAACACTTCGTCATCAAAATACAGATATCATAATCAAAATACAGATATCATAATTAAAATACAGATATCATAATTCCTCCCCTTCAAGTTTTTTATTATATTACTCGAGAGGGTAAGTCTTTATTAATTCTAAATCTTTTAAAGCAATTAATTTCAGTTTTCTTTCTTTTATATACTTATAAATCTTAAAACATATATAACTAATTATCATTATACTTATAAAGGAATATATAATAAAAAGATGATGATCGTTATTCTTTAAATTTAAATTTTGTATTTCTTCCAAATGATATTCAGTATTATTTACTTTATGCAATTCGATTAATTGTCTGCTTTTAACGTTTAACCCATTTATTTTATCAATTTTTCCTTCATAGATTAATTCTTTATAATTTTGTTCTATCTTTTCAAAATGATAATTATTTAATGTGCATTGTTGATCGTTATTAAATTTGTAAATTCCTATTATCTTTTTGTGAATTTCATTACTTTTACAATAAATTATGAAATTTTGTAAAATTGGGCTTATTATAATGATTTCATTTGTATTTGGTATTTGTTCGATATTATTTTCATTATCCATTAACAAGTAAGAACAATCATCATTTTTATATCTTATTGTTAAATCATTAATACATTTCTTTATTTCTACATTATCAGTTTTACAATAATAATTCTTATTTCTAACACAGTTATTGACAATAATATTCTTATTCATTTTATTAATATACAATATATTGGGTTCATCAAGGATATACATTTTTGTGTTATTCATAAAAGGTATTGACGTAAATTGATATAAAGGGTATACGGTGGTGCTCATAATAGGGATCTCGATAATATAGTAGATCATTTGTCCATCGTATTGACAGTGAGTTGTTATAAGTGACATAATTTCAAAGATATTTTGATTTTTGATAAAGTTCTGGAGTCTATTCATGGAAATTATAGTTGAATGTAATTTATTTAAGGAACAGAACGTAAGACTAGTTTCAATTTGTATAGCAAAATTTTGGATATTGTTCAGAATATTGGATTTTTCCTTCAGATTCTATTTTTGTTTCCCAAAGTTTATTTTTCTTCAAAATTTCTTTTATAAAGGTTAGTTCCTTTTTCATTTCTTTTTCGTTTATTTTAATATTTTCTAATTGTATATTAAATTGTTCCGTTACTTCTTTTAAGTTTTTAAATAATTTATTCTCATTATTACTTAAAATTTTTTCGTTCTTTTTTATAGTCTCAAATAATTTATCATATCGTTCACCATCTGAACTGTCCAAGTTACCGGAAATTGATTTTATAACACTTCCTAAACCGTTTATTAAGCCTCTTTTCCTTCTTTTGTTAAGTTTTAATTTGTTTAATTGTTCTTGTGTATTTTCAAAGGTGGAATTTAGTAATTGTATATAATTTGGGTTTATGTGTTGAACTGTGTGTATTTCGGTTAGGAGTTCGTTAATTATAGTTTCTATTCTATTAAAGTTTTCGTATAAAGGTGTTACGTTATAGTAAAAGTATGTATATAATTTTTCCTGTTCAATGTGTGTCGATCCTAGGTTTGTCAGATGATATCCGTTGCCGTGTGTTATGTCTGTCAATTGTTGACCCTGCGCACTGGGAACAGAGATAAAGTTATAATTTTATTCTGTTGATACGTATGTTTCTAATTTTCTTTAAGGTTTTACTACGTTGTTTATATGGTTTCTCGACTTTTACAATACCTAATTTTGGGTTATATGCTAAGACTTTGCTTTTTATATACATTGGTTTTTTAAATTTTTGTATTCTCCTTACTTCTTCTTTTACGTATACGTCCTTTGGTAATGCTAACGGGTTTATGTTCTCTTGGTGACGTTTCTCTTTTTCTTGTTGTATCTTATTATTTATTATTTTGTATAATTCTTTTTGTTCTTTCAGATGTTGTTGTATCATTTCAGAGTTAGTTCGTATTTCTTTGGGGTATTTATACTCATGTGTCTCTCCAAATATTATTTCTGTTGGAGTTTTTTCGGTTATGGTGTGTTTTGAGTTATTGTAACTAAGTATGCATTTCTTTATTTTTTCATTTTGATTAAGATGTTTGAATTCTTCGTTATTTTGAATTAGTCTAAGGTGTTCTATTAATGTCGAATGAAATCTTTCGACCGCGTTACTCTTTGGATTGTTAATACAAATATAATGGGGTTTTACATTTAATGTTTTTAAATAATCTTTTAGTAATTCGTTGTTAAATTCTAGTCCATTATCCATAATGATTAATTTTGGTAGGGTATATGTCTCGAAATATTCTTTTAATGCTTTTAATACGTTTACTGAATCAACATTTATTGCTTTTATTTGTCCGAATTTGGAAAATTGGTCAAATATTGTGAGGTATTTTTGAGTATTTAATGATAGTATGTCTATGTTAATTGTCTCGAAAGGTCTTGTCGGAGTTATAGTTAAATTTTCATGAATTTTTATAGGTTTTCTATCGTATTTATTTTCTTTACATATTTTACAATTATTAATAAAATTTTGGATAGTTTGTACCATTTTTGGCCAGTAGTATTTCTTCTTCAGGTATCTGATTGTTTCCAATATTCCCCTGTGGTTTCTAAATCCGTTATGATCGTCAGCTACAATTTGTTTTTGTTCATCTATTGTAAAGATATCTTGTACAAATTTATTTACTCCGATTAATTTTAAAGAATTTGGTTCGAAATTTTTCTGTAGTTCTTGAGATATTACTTTATCCAGTTCGTCATTAAATATAGCCAGATATCTAACTTTAGGTACTAAATAGTCTTTCAGAAAATTATTTATTTCGTTTTTTAGATTATTCTTTGAGAAGGTTATATGAATTCTTTGTTTAGGTTGTACTGTTTCGAAAGGTAGTTTTTCTATTTTTAATTTTGAATATTCTCCTAATTTGAATATAATTTGGTTATCGGCAATATTCAGTCTATCTTCTTTATATTTTATACCGTTTACGATGTTTTCTGGGGAACTATGTATTGTTGCGTTTGTGTCGTCGCTGGTAAGGAAGTTTTGTGGTAATGAATAGATATTCACGAGGATATTAGTTTCCGTGAAGGTTAATTTTAAATATTTTATTAAGTCTTTATAGTCCATTTGGTCTAAGCCGCAGGCAAGTTTTGGGATATTAATTTCATACAATTCGTTTTTAATGCAGTAATCTCGAAGTTCCATTAATGCCTTTTTAAAGTTTTTTACAGATGGTAAGTCGTTGCATTTCTGCTTAGTAACTAAGTGTAATATAGTTTTGCCGTTTATAATTTGTGGTATTAATTGAGAATTTTGATCTATATAATTTTGACAATATTTTTTACTATTATATGTTTGGTTTACTTGGAGTGCGAGTCCTTGACTCATAGCATAATCTCGTGATATGCAGTGTGAAATTATTGTTGTTTCAGTTACGTCTCCTATTTTTTCTACGATTTTAAATGGATTTCTTTGTCTACTAAGAAAGTCTGCAATTTTATTAGTTTTTCCCATGATATGTTCAATTTCGAAATTGTACTCTCCGAGTTCGATCTTCCAACGCATTAATATTTGATTACCGTTTTTCATATTAAATAACCATACTAAAGGTCTATGGTCGGTTTTTATTCTGAATTTTTGTCCGTAAAGGTAAGGTTTAAAGTTGTTTATTGACCAGACGATACTTTTTAATTCTTTCTCTATAGTAGAGTAGTTTTGTTCGGCGGAGTTAAATGTTTTTGAGGCGTATGCTATAGGTTTTTCTTGGTTTTCTTGTACTTGTGACAAAACGGCTCCCATGGCGAAGTCTGAGGCGTCTGTAGTTAGTATAAATGGTTTAGAGAAATCTGGTGATATCAATATAGGTGGGTTTGATATTAATTGTTTCACGTGTTTAAAGGCTTTCTGATATTCTTCATTTTCTATTTCTATGTGTGAACCCTTTTTTAAGCTATTTGTGAAAGGTTTTATTATTTTCGCGAGATTTGGAATAAATCTTCGGTACCAAGAAAGTTTTCCTAGGAAACTTTTAATTTCTTTACTAGTTTTTGGGATGGTGATTTGATTTATTGCTTCTATTTTCTTTTGATTGGGTTTTAAACCTTCGGATGATATTACGAATCCTAAGTATTCGACTTCGTTTTGAAAAAATTCAGATTTATCAATTTGGACTTTAAGGTTTGCTTTTCTAAGTGCTTCGAATATTTTTGTGATATTTTCTATATGTTCTTGTTCAGTATATCCGAAAATGATTATGTCGTCCATGTAGACGAGACATATTTTATTTATATATTCTTTTAATATTTCGTTCATCATTCGTTGGAATGATGCCGGTGCATTTACTAAGCCGAAAGGCATTCTAGTGTATTCATAATGTCCAGATGGTGTGGAGAAAGCCGTTTTTTCCCTGTCCGATCTTTCCAAGGGTATTTGGTGAAAACCTGAGTGGAGATCTAAAGTCGTGAAGTATTTTGGTTTTCCTATTCTATCCAATAAGTCGTCTATATTAGGAAGAGGGAATTTATCTTCTCTGGTTTTTTGGTTTAATTTTCGGAAGTCTATTACCAATCTAGTTTTCCCTTTCCCTGACGCATCTATTTTTTTGGTACTATCCAAATAGGTGAGTTGTATGGTGATTTAGATTTTTGAATGATCTGTGCTTTTAATAAGTTTTTAATGTGTTCTTCTATATCTTCGTCATAACATTGGGGTAGTCTGTAGTTTTTTGTATATATGGGTGTTTCGTCTGTGGTGTGAATTTTGTGTGTGGTGACGTTAGTGGCGGAGAGTTGTTCTCCTTCTTTGGGGAACAAATCCTCGTATTGTTTTAGTAATTTAGCAATTTTTAGTTTTTTATTAATATCTAGATTTTGATCTCTAAATTGTATATAGTTTAGTTTATTATTGAGTTTATTTTGTGTTGTAAATTTCATCTTTCTGTTTTCAAAATAGATATCATTTGTTTTAAAATTTAGTGTTATATTTAGTTCTTTTAATATATCCATACCGAATAATAGATTACATAAATAATGAAAGTCTGTAATATAAAACTTAAATAATTTTTTATTTATTTTTAGATTAACTGAATTTGTAAGTGTTTTCTTTCCATTTGCTGTGTGAAAGGTAATTTTATCTTGATTGTTAATTTTCAGATTTCTTGATTTTGCGTAATCGGGTGATATGAAATTTATGTTTGATCCAGAGTCAATTAGAATAATGGAGTCGTGATCGTGTAATATCGGGATCGAATTTTGATAATTAGCCATTACGTATCTTCGTTTTCGACCAATGTGTCTTGAAAATCCTCGAAGGCGAATTCTGTTTCGTCTTCTTGTTGTTCATTATATTCGTTATTTGGTTCATTAGTGGTTGTTACGTCGTTTTCGATGTCTGTTTGGTAATTCTGTCTTGGTATGATTGTCTGTGTTGACATTGGGCCGGTCTGTCTAGTTTGTGTGGACATTGGTTGAGGTGTAAATGTCCTTCTTGTGTTTATGTCATTTACTATGTTTTGTCTGCCGAAGTTATTCCTACCGTGTGGTTGAAAGTGTCTTTGAATCGTGACTGGTTTTGAAGGAAACATTTGTGCCGGGAATTTCTGTGGTGGTGTATTCTTCTGTATGTTATTATGTGTTGTTTTTACTTGGTTTTCAAATCTCCTTAGGGGAGATTGATGTTGGGCGTAATTAAAATCGTTTACTAATAGCTGCTCACATTCTTCAAGAGATTTAGGATTTTTGACCGTGAAGGATCCTCGAATGAGATGAGGTAAACAATTTATGAAGTGAGATACTACGATTTTCTGATTTTCCGCGATAATTGCGTTTTTTGTTACTAATTGATGTTGTGTTAGCATGATTTTGTTCTTATATTTATTAAAATTATTAGTGATGTCTTTGAGAAACAAATCGGAATTGTTATTTTTGGTATTGTATATGATTTTTAATAATAAAGTTTCGGCTGTTGTTTTATCTTCGAAATTTAGTTGTAAGAATGATTTTAATGTTGGCCAATCAGCAAATGAATTCTCTGAGAGATATGTTTTTGCAGGTCCCTTTAATTTATTTTTTATTAATTGAAATAAAAATATTCTTTGAACGTTTGTCAATACAATTCCTGCAAAACATAATATAAATTCGTCTACAGTATTTATAAAATATGGTAGATCTTTAATATTACCGTCGTATTCAGGGATACCTTTAGAGAGCATTTGAATTTCGTTGTTTGTGGTTGTGGCCATTTTTGAGTTGAGTTGTAATTTACTGGGCGTTAATATTAAATTTCTTATAACACTAGGTGTTTGGTTTGTTTCTGAATCAGAATCTGATGGGTTTGATTCTGGTTCACTATCGCTATTGTACATATGATTTGTAATGTGTGTGGAACTGTGCCGGTTCCTCGGTGTCTTTATTACTAGTTATTACTAGAGACACCCCTTTTGTGTAATATATTTAGGTTTATAATTTGTGTTATGCCTTGTGCTGGGGCTCGTTTTGATTCTTAAAAGCGTTAGCCTTTCCTCAAAACCCTTTAGTGTATTTTGTTACATATATTTTACTTACAGTTGAAGTAAAAGGATGATTAACAAGATAATCATGTTTGTTGAGAATCAGCTAGAGATTTTCTTCTGGTTTTCTCTGGTAATCGGGATCAGCGAAGTTGTGTTGTCCTGGTTTCCCGGAGAGGTGGAGTCAGCGAATGTGTGTTGTCCTGGTCCTCCTTGACTGCTTGCCTGGATGATGGTTAGAGATGGGTTGTTCAACCTCTGATGGGCCACTGTTTAGGCCTGAGCTGGTGTTTCGCTCATAGATTCTTGTTCGGATGCCAAATAAATCGATGGAGATCGAAAGAGATTTATTTATTTTGCTTAAAACTCTTTTGGCATCCTACCGACTGCGCCAATTATAATTTTCGATTTGTATTTAAGGAAAAAAATACAAATTCTTTCGTTTTGAAAATTATATTTTATTTATTTAGAATCTAATTACAACTGACGTGAATACGTTCAGCAACAGTACAAGAGTGTTCTAATCTAGTTTTTTCAAGCTTATATATCATTCTCTTATCATAACATAGTTCAAAGAAGTATGAGTCAGACAATCTTTCCATTGTCTAATATAATAAAACACTTCGTCATCAAAATACAGATATCATAATCAAAATACAGATATCATAATTAAAATACAGATATCATAATTCGCGTACAAGGAAGTCATGTGGTGTCCACATCAGATTTTTAAAAAATTATGTTTGCTATGCATTAGAACAAAAGATAAGAAAAAATTTAAAAATTTAATGTCAAATATGTGCAATTAAAAAAATATCTATAGTTTAATACGCGTAAAAGGAAGTCATGTGGTGTCCACATCAGATTTTTAAAAATTATGTTTGCTATGGATTAGAACAAAAGATAAGAAAAAATTTAAAAATTTAATGTCAAATATGTGCAATTAAAAAAATATCTATAGTTTAATACGCGTACAAGGAAGTCATGTGGTGTCCACATCAGATTTTTTTGTAATTAAGTTTGCTATGGATTAGAACAAAAAATACAAAAAATGTCAATGTTAAATTACGTCAAAAAAATATGTGCAATACAAAAAGTAGGTATAGTAAATACGCGAATTAGAATTTTCGATTTGTATTTTAGAAAAAAAAACAACTTTTTCTTTCGTTTTGAAAATTATATTTTATTTAATTAGAATCTTATTACAACTGATAGCAACAGTACAAGAGTGTTCTAGTCTAGTTTCTCAAGCTTATATATCATTCTCTTATCATAACATAGTTCAAAGATGTATGAGTCAGACAATGGAACTTTTCATTGTCTAATATAATAAAACACTTCATCATCAAAATACAGGTATCATAATTCCTCCCCTTCAAGGTTTTTATTATATTACTCGAGAGGGTGAGTCTTTATTAATTCTAAATCTTTTAAAGCAGTTAATTTCAGTTTTCTTTCCTTTATATACTTATACATCTTAAAACATATATAATTAATTAGCATTATACTTACAAAGGAATATATAATAAAAAGATGATGATCGTTGTTCTTTAAATTTAAATTTTGTATTTCTTCCAAATGATATTCAGTATTATTTATTATTTATTTTATGCAATTCGATTAATTGTTTGCTTTTCTACATTTAACTCATTTATTTTATCAATTTTTCCTTCATAGATTAATTCTTTATAATTTTGTTCTATCTTGTCAAACTGATAATTATTTAATGTGCATTGTTGATCGTTATTAAATTTGTAAATTCCTATTATATTTTTATGAATTTCGTTACTTTTACAATAAATTATGAAATTTTGTAAAATTGGGCTTATTATAATTATTTAATTTGTATTTGGTATTTGTTCGATATTATTTTCATTATCAACAAGTAAGAACAATCATCATTTTTATATCTTATTGTTACATCAGTAATACATTTTTTTATTTCTACGTTATCATTTTACAATAATAATTCTTATTTCTATCATAGTTATTGACAATTATATACTTATTAATTTTTTTAATATACAATATATTGGGTTCATCAAGGATATACATTTTTGTGTTATTCATAAAGGGTATTGACGTAAATTAGTTATATTTTAATTTGTATTGCAAAATTTTGGATATTGTTCTGAATGTTTATTATTAACTGGATTTTTCCTTCAGATTATATTTTTGTTTCCCAGAGTTTATTTTTCTTCAAAATTTATTTTATAAAGGTTAATTCTATTTTCATTTCTTTTTCGTTTATTTTAATATTTTCTAATAGTATATTAAATTGTTCCGTTACTTCTTTTAAGTTTTTAAATAATTTATTCTCGTTATTACTCAAAGTTTTTTCGTTCTTTTTTATAGTTTCGAATAATTTATCATATCGTTCACCATCTAAACAGTCGAAGTTACCGGAAATAGATTTTATAACACGTCCTAAACCGTTTATTAAGCCTCTTTTCCTTCTTTTGTTAATTTTTAATTTATTTAATTGTCCTTGTGTATTTTCAACGGTGGAATTTAGAAATTGTGTAGGTATAATTTGAATTTATGTGTTGAACTGTGTGTATTTCAGTTAAGAGTTCGTTAATTATCATTTCATTCTATTAAAGTTTTCGTATAATGGTGTTACGTTATAGTAAAAGTATGTATGTAATTTTTCCTGCTCAATGTGTGTCGATCCTATGTTTGTCAGATGATATCCGATGCCGTGTGTTATGTCGGTCAATTGTTGACCCTGAGCACTGGGAACAGAGATAAAGTTATAATTTTATTCTGTTAATACGTATGTTTCTAATTTTCTTTAACGTTTTACTACGTTGTTTATATGGTTTCTCGACTTTTCTTCTTCTTCCTCTGCTCTATGGCCCATGTAGAGCTCTGTCTGTCTTGTGTCGCTTGAGTCCAGTTTTGTACCTTCTCGACTTTTACAATACCTAATTTCGGGTTATATGCTAAGACTTTGCTTTTTACATACATTGTTTTTTTTAATCATTGTATTCTCTTTACTTCTTCTTGTATCTTATTATTTATTGTTTTATATAATTATTTTTGTTCTTTCAGATGTTGTTGTATCATTTCAGAGTTAGTTCGTATTTATTTTGGGTATTTATACTCGTGTGTCTCTCCAAATATTATTTCTGTTGGAGTTTTTTCGGTTATCGTGTGTTTTGAGTTGTAACTAAGTATGCATTTCTTTATTTTGTCATTTTGATTAAGATATTTGAATTCTTCGTTATTTTGGTTTAGCCTAAGGTGTTCTATTAATGTCGAATGAAATCTTTCAACCGTGTTACTCTTTGGATTGTTAATATAAATATAATGAGATTTTACATTTAATGTTTTTAAATAATCTTTTAGTAATTCGTTATTAAATTCTAGTCCATTATCCATAATGATTAATTTTGGTAGAGTATGTCTCGAAATATTCTTTTAATGCCTTTAATACGTTTACTGAATCAACATCTATTGCTTACATTTGTCCGAATTTCGAAAATTGGTCAAATAATGTGAGGTATTTTTGAGTATTTAATGATAGTATGTCTATGTTAATTGTCACGAAAGGTCTTGTCGCAGTTATAGTTAAATTTTCATGAATTTTTATAGGTTTTCTATCATATTTATTTTCTTTACATATTTTACAATTATTAATAAAACTTTGGTTAGTTTGTACCATTTTTGGCCAGTAGTATTTTTTCTACAGGTATCTAATTATTTCTAATATTCCCCTGTGATTTCTAAATCCGTTATGATCGTCAGCTACAATTTGTTTTTGTTCATCTATTGTAAAGATATCTTGTACAAATTTATTTACTCCGATTATTTTTAAAGAATTTGGTTCAAAATTTTTCTGTAGTTCTTGAGATATTACTTTATCCAATTCATTATTAAATATAGCCAGGTATCTAACTTTAGGTACTAAATAGTCTTTCAGAAAATTATTTATTTCGATTTTTAGATTATTCTTTGAGAAAGTTATATGAATTCTATTTTAGGTTGTACTGTTTCAAAGGATAATTTTTCTATTTTTAATTTAGGATATTCTCCTAATTTGAATATAATTTGATTATCGGCAATATTCAGTCTGTCTTCTTTATATTTTATACCGTTTACGATGTTTTCTGGGGAACTATGTATTGTTGCGTTTGTGTCGTCGCTGGTAAGGAAGTTTTGTGGTAATGGATAAATATTAACGAGGATATTAGTTTCCGTGAAGGTAAATTTTAAATATTTTATTAAGTCTTTATAATCCATTTGGTCTAAGCCGGAGGCAAGTTTTGGGATGTTAATTTCATACAATTCATTTTTAATGCAGTAATCTCGAAGTTCCATTAATGACTTTTTAAAGTTTTTTACAGATGGTAAGTCGTTGCATTTCTGCTTAGTAATTAAGTGTAATATAGTTTTACCGTTTATAATTTGTGGTATTAATTGAGAATTTTGATCTATATAATTATGACAATATTTTTTACTATTATATGTTTGGTTTACTTGGAGTGCGAGTCCTTGACTCATAGCATAATCTCGTGATATGCAATGTGAAATATTGTTGTTTTATTTATGTCTCCTATTTTTTTCTATTATTTTAAATGGATTCCTTTGTCTACTAAGAAAGTCTGCAATTTTATGAATTTTTCCCATGATATGTTCAATTTCGAAATTGTATTCTCAGAGTTCGATCTTCCAACGCATTAATTTTTGATTAACGTTTGTCATATTATATAACCATACAAGAGGTCTATGGTCGGTTTTTATTCTGAATTTTTGTCGATAAAGGTAAGGTTTAAAGTTATTTATTGATCAGACGATACTTTTTAATTCTTTCTCTATAGTAGAGTAGTTTTGTTCGGTGGAGTTAAATGTTTTTGAGGCGTATGCTATAGGTTTTTCTTGGTTTTCTTGAACTTGTGACAAAACGGCTCCCATGGCTAAGTCTGAGGCGTCTGTAGTTAGTATAAATGGATTAGAGAAATCCGGTGATATCAATATAGGTGGATTTGATATTAATTGTTTCACGTGTTTAAAGGCTTTTTGATATTCTTCATTTTCTATTTTCAGTTTTCTTGATTTTGCGTAATCGGGTGATATAAAATTTATATTTGATACAGAGTCAATTAGAATAATGGAATCGTGATAGAATTTTGATAATTAGCCGTTACGTATCTTCGTTTTCGACCAATGTGTCTTGAAAATCCTCGAAGGAGAATTCTGTTTCGTCTTCTTGTTGTTCATTATATTCGTTATTTGGTTCATTAGTGGTTGTTACGTCGTTTTTGATGTCTGTTTGGTATGATTGTCTGTGTTGACATTGAGCCGGTCTGTCTAGTTTGTGTGGACATTGGTTGAGGTGTAAATGTCCTTCTTGTGTTTATGTCATTAACTATGTTTTGTCTGCCGAAGTTATTCCTACCGTGTGGTTGAAAATGTCTTTGAATCGTGACTGGTTTTGAAGGAAACATTTGTGCCGGGAATTTATGTGGTGGTGTATTCTTCTGTATGTTATTATGTGTTGTTTTTACTTGGCTTTCAAATCTCCTTAGGGGTGATTGATGTTGGCGGAATTAAAATCGTTTACTAATAGTTGTTCACATTCTTCAAGAGATTTTGGATTCTCGAATGAGGTGAGGTAAATAATTTATGAAGTGAGATACTACGATTTTGTGATTTTCCGCGATAATAGAATTTTTTTAACTAATTGATGTTGTGTTAGCATGATTTTGTTTTTGTATTTATTAAAATTATTAGTGATGTCTTTGAGAAACAAATCGTAATTGTTATTTTTGGTATTGTATATTATTTTTAATAATAAAGTTTCGGCTGTTATTTTATCTTCGAAATTTAGTTGTAAGAATGATTTTTATGTTGGCCAATCAGCAAATGAATTCTCTGAGAGATATGTTTTTGCATGTCCCTTTAATATATATATATATATATATATATATATATATATATATATATATATATATATAACATTAAAATCATTCTTACAACTAAATTTCGAAGATAAAATAACCGCCGAAACTTTATCATTAAAAATCATATACAGTACCAAAAATAACAATTCCGATTTGTTTCTCAAAGACATCACTAATAATTTTAATAAATGCAAAAACAAAATCATGCTAACACAACATCAATTAGTTAAAAAAATGCTATTATCGCGGAAAATCAGAATATATATAAACATATATATATATATATATATATATATATATATATATATATATATATATATATATATATATATATATATTTGTCTTCACGGAACTTCGAGTCCCGCGGCGCCTGTGCTCAGGGAACTACCAGGTCCGAGTGGAAGTTTGAGACGGACCTTAAACTGCCATCTTTAAAACCTAATTTTCCAGCGATTCCTGGCTTTCACAATAATGATTTTATATCAAACTTATAATGTTTTATCGCTCTTTGAATAACCATTCTTAGTTTGTTCAAATTTTATTTAGTTCAGCGAAAAATGATATTTCAATTTTGACTGAAACTTCCTCGAAATAAACAGTGGCCATTTAAGGAACTAAAATACTGCATACATATATTTAGCAACAGATGGCTCTGGTACTACAAAAGATAAAATATTTTGAGACGAGAGAAAATTTATTTAGGAACAAAACGTTACCTACTATAATCATTTTATGCATTGTTTATTAAGGCGAAAGCAACGCTTGAATGAAGGGAAAAACGAAAAATGACTGTTAATTTTAATAACAAATATAACAATAAAATCAAATATAATAAATTATGCTTATTTGTAGTTACAGAGTCAAAATTAATAATAATAATAATCAAAATTCCATTTTCATAAAACAATAATGAATATTATAACAATTCATTTCTTAACATAACTACAAATTAAGTAGAAAAAATAAATTGTGTCATCAAAATAAGGACAAAAGATTAATAATCATCACTTTATTAGTTTGTCGAATTGAAAGCAAATTAAAAAGAGATATAAATATAGGTTTTATGTTTTAATGTATGGAGATCCGTTCAACTTAGAATTGGTAGTTCTTTGAGCGTAGGCACTGCGGGACTTCACTTCCGTGTAGATACACTATTATTGATTGTTGTCTATATATTACTTACGAATATTTTCAATTTAGTTTAGCACTAGTTTATAAAATGATACTATAAATAAGATAAAATTTAGGAATTAATTTGAGATTGAACCCATACAATAAAGTCATTATGTCGAACAAATTTCTAAGTGAATTTTGAATAAAAAAAGCTCAATTAAATTAATTAAGTACACATTGTTTGTTTCTTTGAAGATGAAAAAAGTAAAATTTTATATTCACAGTATCTTTTTGGGTTGTGTGACCTCTGTGAATTTTGAAGAAACAAATTATTTTAAAAAAAACTATAATTAATTATTATAAATAAAATAAATATATCACCACTGCACTCTGCCTAAGCAGATCTCGGTAAGTGATATATTTTTACTCGTGACGTGCGGTTACCAGCCATCAAATCACGGCCCCCAAAGATATTAGTGGCGGGGAAGCCACAGGGGTCGAGTCGATACCACTGAGCCACCTATCCCATTATTATTACTTCCGATAATAATAAAAACTATATATAAATGTATAATATTATAATGCTATGAGTAAATATCATAAAATAAAAATTATGGCGCCTTCTGTGTTGTCGGCATGGCCAGAATAGCTAAAATGTTAGAGGACACGTTATCGATTGATCGTTGGTCGTTGCACGAAACAATGTATCTTGCAACAATGTTATATGGCGTTCACTAGTAAAACACTTCTATAAAATCAATGTAAAATAACATTGGGGCCAATATAGTAATGTTTTATAATACATATGGTATATTTCGCAGTTTCCGTTTGTCTATTATAGTAGATTTAATTTTTTTCAATTTCTATTAATATTTAACGTTTTATAAACATGATTTATATGCCATTACATGAAACAAATAATACTAAAAATCATTTTAAATGTTACTCTGTAGTTGACAACGATATATTATTTTCAGACTTGTTTTGTTTGTTATTGGTTCGTTACATTTAAGGTTATTAAATATCCGTGTTGACAAAGGATGAATATAAGTTTCTAGATTTAAATTTTTTGTATTTCTATTTTAGTTTCCGAAGAATTATTTTATAAAAAATTAATTTTATTCACAACTTCACTATTTATTTTCTGAGAAACTATACAATATAAGATTTTTGAACACCTGGTAACATAGAAATACCTGTTATTAATCATGCATATTATGTTTGTGATTCTATATCAAAAATTACAAGCTGTATTATGGAAACAAAGTACCATATTTTCGACAGAAAATAATTCAATATCTACCAAGCCCTAGTAACGAGGCGGGTGGGTACGGATCCCAGGCGGATGGAGTGGGGGATACATTTCGGTCCACGCGCTATCCTGGTTGAACGCGGTCAATGTAACATTCTTATTGTTGTTGTTGGTAGAAAATAGAATCACCTCACCGTAAATTTAATCATGTCTAGCAGACACGGAAATAAAAGCAGATTGTTTCAATCCAAATACAGGCTAAGAAAGAAGGGCGAAGCTTTCAAAAATTATTGGAGAAATTTAAAATAAAATTTAGTTATTAACTTGATATTTTATTACGCCATTTACCCATTTCTGAATTTGGCACTCTGCTAGTGTCAAGGCTAGAGAAGATCTCGGTAATTGATATATTTTTGCGGAAGAAGTGCGATTACCAGTCGTCAATTCAGGACTTTTATTTTTTTATTGAACAAAATATTCATTCCTGCTCTCTTAAATTGCTAAAAGAAAATTAAAATTAGAAACTGGAAATGATAGTGACGGTAATTCATCATCAATTCCGAAGAGTACATCAATATTTCCTGACTGTGACTATATAAATAGTGCTGGCAGTGACACGGACACACTCTGATTTATCTATTACTAAGGATGAATTAGAAGAGTTTGTTGGGGCTGTCATAGAAGGAAGAAGAATATTTGATGCAAACTATTTATTTCAACAATTTTATGAAATTATTCATCATGATCCTTTTGACTGCAATTTTAGTAATATGACGCTAGTTAAAGAATTGAGACATGAATATTACTGAGAGTTGAATTTCAAATGTAAAATGTGTAATCAAAAGGCATTTATATATTTAGAAAAAAAACTATGCAATCTAAAGCTAAACATTAATTTAGATGTAGTACGCGGTACAATATGCACTGGCCAAGGATTTGAGCAATTATCGGAACAAAGTGCCGTTATAAATATGTCTGGATTAAAATAAAATTTATAATTATATAGGATGTCCCATTTTAAACGATCCACTCAAATATCTCGTTGTCTACGGGGGAAAACATAAAACTTTTGATTGAAAAAATTATTTCAGTTTTAAAAAATTTATGATATTGAATAATTTTTTATTCGATTTTTTTTAAACTGTAGAGAAAAATTATAAGAGGAAAAAATATATGCTTTTATTTCATTAAAAAATCATTTTATTAAATTAATTATTTTTAGTTTATTTTATTTTTGTTGTTTATTTATTTTATTTTTCCTGTAACCCTGAAAAAGTCTGTTTAAATGCCTAAAAAATGTAAAAAACTGAAAAAATTAAGGCAAGGAAATATATTTTTCAAACAAAAGTTTCATGTTTTTTCCCGTAGAATATGATTATCGAAAAGATAATATAAGTTTCTATTTAAAAAATCTAGTTGACCTTGAAATGACTGAATATTAGTTCCTAGATCAAATTTGAGTTCCCATGGCGATTTCCCCCATTGAGATCTACAACTTTTATAGAAGTAATTTTTTTTATAGGAGACTTCTCTGACGAGATATTTGAGTGGTTCGTTTAAAATGGGACACTTGTATATGTGTATATTAAAGTACAGACTTTTTATCCTTGATAACTTTTGTGTTGTTAAGAATATTCGTTTACGAATAATTCGTAAACGAATTCCGGTAGTATAATTAATTATTTTGCTCTTGAATTAAAAAAGGTTTATTTTCATTCATTTATGGTGTAGTCATAAAATTTAAAATTCACTTAAATTTAAGTTTTAAATGTGAAAACGTATGCACCAAAAAGAAATGAAATAAAATATATAAAGTATTCGTATGTTCAAATTAACTGTAAAAAGTTACGCTTCTAAAGCAAAAGTAGATTTAGAATCCAGTCACCCAGTGCACTGATGCAACGTTTGAAGTATTTACTTTGGTTACTGTAAACGCGAAGAGCTAACCATTCCCTTACGGCACTACACACGGCACTCCTCTTCAGGCATGATGCGTTTCGTATCACAGTTCGGCATAGCGCGGGCGATTCCCGTAATTTAATTTATAATATAAGAACCTTACAAAAAGCAGGCCCGTCTTAAGCATTTTCAGCGCCGGGGTGCGGGGTGATCAGCCTGCGCCCCGGCTCTTGTCAACCAAAAAAACGCAATTTAATTTTTAATATTTCTTTTATTTATTTCTTAAAATTCTTAAATTATAGAAATAAAACAATAAATTATCCGAATTAAAAATCAACACATTTTTTTCTCAATTTAAAAGCCCGGTAAAAATACATCAGTAATGTTTTATTTTATATTATTATTTAATAGGTACCAATTTATTCTGATTATTATTATTTATAATATATATATTTAAAAAAGGAAAAAGGATTCAATTATATAATATATTAAATAAAGAAAACGCTTCAGAATCCAATGTTTTTATTAAATATTTATTTGTGGACGTTTCGAGCATAAATATTAGCTCATCATCAGCACCTTAATATATAAATACAATAATTATAATATAAAACTAGTAAATTAATCAAAATGTCAAACTTTTAAAAAACGTAAAAATATAAAACAATATTTGTAAAATGTCAATAATAATAAAAAAGAAAAAAGATACATATGAAAAATAAAAATAGAAAAAACAAAAAATAATAAATAATTAAAATAAAATATATAAAAATTCAATTGTTCAATTCCCTACAAAAATTTGAGCATATTTTAAATTATTATACGCATCAGTTTGATAATTAATCGAGGTATCATGGTGTAAATTTATATGTAACGTTTCTAGAATATGTCTATGCTTTTTATGATCCATAACATCAATAATTTTGGTTTCAAAAAAATTTAAAATATGTATTTATTTTTTGCTATTTGTAAATCAATAAGAGAAATTAAGTTACGTCAATATCGAATATTTATATTTTGAACCTTTTGAAATAAGGATAAATGATTAAAAATTTAAATAATTTAAAAATATTCTTATAAATAGTAAAACAAATGTACGCTGTAACAGACTGCTCGTTTAAACTTATGGAATTTATTTTATCGCTATATTATGTAAAACAATAAGAGAAATTTAGTGTCGTTAATATCTTATATACACATCGCAAAAAAATAAAACGCTTTGCAAACTCCCAAAAAACGTGATCCGTGATAAGTTTTTTAGCAAAAATTAACTTGCGACCACAATTGCGTTATGTGCTTGTTTGTAAAGTTGATACTTTTTTCGTATTTTTTTTTGTGGTAAACATCCGGTTGTAGCTAAAGCACTTCTCTAACAATGTTCGTATCGTAACAATTTGCTTACAAAATTGTACCATGGTAACATAGGTAACTAAGTAAAAATATAAAATGCTCTGGGATAATTGTACATATTTCTACGAGTAATAAATTTCTTACAATTGAATAGTAATTCTACCGGTAACGAAAAGAACAATTTCTGAAATTGTTGTCATAATCGAGGAAGATAAGATATCGCAGAACTAGATGAAATAACTTCACCAACTTGTAATTTTGTTTATATTTGTATTTATTTAATATGATTCTAACTCCGCTGTCTCTTGGTAGCCTTTGCTACCACCACTTCAGGATAATTATTGATAGTGGGAGTGTGATGAAGGGATGCCGCGTCAACAATTGTTTTAATAGATATTGCTACCATTGAAAAAATTAATCTACGAATTGGAATAAATATAAATATATAAATAAAAGTAGATAAGTTTTCTTTACTGCAGTTTTACTTTCCACATGCTTGTGAGACGTTAGGAAATAAAAATTATTATTTTGTTTGATTGACGTTTTTTGTTTTCTATATTATGTGCGTTCGTTGTTCCATGTCCAAAATCTTGTTCCTTTTCCATTTTTCATATTGTTTATGGTTAACTTGTCACTTTATATTTTTTAAATCACTGTATACACTTTGTACAAGAGTTTATAGGATTTAATTCTCTACTCTATTTGTCTCTTATAATAATAATAATTACTATTATTAATTACTGAATACTCTATACTTATTTTAACATATATTTCTATATTTTAATAGTAAATTAAATATTTCAACAGGTAGAGGTAACTAATGACTTATAGGATTATATATCATTGCAGGTAACTAATCTACTTTTATACCAACAATATATGCCTTAACTGCGTGTCATATTTATTATTATCCACTAAGAGAAAATTGACAGTTATTTATAATGTAGCAAATAGTATAGTGTAATTAAAATTAACACTTTGTTTGACGTGCAGTAATTTTGCCGAGCAAATAGGGATAACGTTTAATCCAAATAACATGTACAATTTTATCTCCATCCGAGTCCGTTATAAATATTATCAAACTTCACTGGTTTCACAATTTTGCAATGAAGTTGTTATGATATAAAATCAAGACGATTTTGTGTTACATGTTCAGATGATATTTTGTAAATTAATTACATTAAGAAACGTTTTTCAAGTAAATCTCAGCATTCAGTATACCATACATCAGCATAATTTATTCTGTTCCTGCGTTTTTGTTACGAAAAATAGAATATTATATTTAAATATATTTAAATCAAATAAATTTATGGGGTAGGTGGCTCAGTGGTATTGGGTCGGTCTGTGGATCTTGAGAACCCTGGTTCGATCCCCACAGCCGACAAACAATTTTTACCAATTTAAATCTACCCCTGTGGCTCCCTCCCCACTAATATCTTTGAGGGCCGTGATTTGACGGCTGATAACCGCACTTCACGCGAAAAAAATATATCACTTACCGAGATCTGCTTCGGCAGAGTGCTACACCCAGTAATGGGTAAAAGGCGTGATGATATATTTATATTTATTTATATAAATCAAAGATACATGTTTTCTAAATTAACTAAATGAACTAATAATGTAAAATATTAAAAAGTTCTTTTTTTCCTAGAAGCAGTCGAAAGCAATTAAAAAAGGAAGTTAACTTTGAACATAATCCGACTTTTCGACATCAAATATGTCTTCTTCAGAGACAATGTTAATGGTAATAAAATTGAATTTTTATTACAATTAGGTGAGGTAACCTGGTAAACCCAGCAAGAATAATTACAAAAATATGTATTTCCAAAATTGAAAATTCAGCAAATATAGTGATTTGCCTTACGTTAATATTTATTTTAACGATCACGTAACTGTAAAAACATATTAACGAATACATTACAAAATATTTAAAATTGGGGGCAACTGGAATATCTCGCACGGTCACAGGAGGGTTATAAATGTTTAAAAATTAATTTTAACGCTTGTAAACTTCGGATCTCCTTTTAATAATACTAATTAAAGAATAACAAATGATAAATAATATAAACATTTCTGTTCCGCTGAGTTGTTTACCTCATTTTCTGGATTTTCGTCATAACATAGTTTTCGTGTTCTTTGTGGTTTCTTATATAAATGAATTATACAATATATTTCCGTATTTAGAGAATATTGACTATTCGTCCTCTCTAATCTCTTTTCCCCATATTGTTAATAACAATACAAATTCAAATGTATCTATATTCAATATTTTTTATTACTACTTTTTACATAAACATAAAAATTTAAAAGACAATTAGGTACTTTTAACCGCGGTTACATTAGATTCATATTTTTTAATAAATAGGTCATTTCAGTGTTATTTCCGCTTTATAAAATGGTACATAGGTCACTAGATGACGAAATTATGTATATATATATATTTGGTATTATCATGGTTATTACACATTTAAATCATCATAATGTAGCGCGTCGCATTAGATGAGTACACGACCATCCAAGCAGCGGCAGGTGGGCTAATTGCGCAAAATTGACTGTGCGCGGTGAAGTGGGGTAGGATGGCCCAAGAGTGTGGGATGAATGTGTGTACGCTCGCGACTCACGAAACTTGTAAGTAGGTCGGAGATGACCTTCACCATCGGTTTTGGCAGAGGGTGGGGAGCTTACAAACGAAATTTTAAAATATAGGGAAGGTTGGGAAGTAATTCTTATTGGAAATAAAAATTAGACTGTAAGTGTAAAGGTAAAGAAAAACTACATATTATTATGGCAACTGCTCGAGAATTGAATGAACAAATCTAAAACTATTATAGTGTATCATAAATAATGTGAAATCTATTATTTCAAACATAAAACCGCCGTAAAACAAAAAAAAATGTAATATGGCTTAAAGAGTTGTTACAATAATAATACCTTGTTCCTGTTCCTCATAGTGGAGCATAGGGTCAGAATTCCACCTGTTTCAATAATCGAAGCGCATTAAATTAAGCGCTCTAAACCGTTTGACCATAGTGGTAGTAAAAAGTTATAACAATAGCACTACAATAATTCTTCGTCATCTACGACTTCGGTTAAACGGGTGTTAATGTCCGCCTCGAACGATATATAATCATAAAATATTAATTTTGTTAAATATTTGTTTTTAAAAAAGTGTAGATGCTTGTAACGTATTGTATGTGGGAAGATAATTAATTTTTTCTGCAGCACATCTGAGATATGACACAAACTTATGGTTTTTTTTAAATGAAAACCATATTTGATTTTTATCTCAAATATGTTTTTTTCTTTTTCAAAGATATAAAATTTTAAGATTTAAAAAAAATATTTTTACTAAATGATATTGGATATTTTATACTAAAAGTATGTAACTTTTATTTAAAACTTTTTTCTAATATGTAACTGTTTAGTACTTATTTTAGAAACAAAAAAAATTCAAATTAGTTTTTCGTTAATATCTAGTGATCTATAATTTTTATTATGATTTTTTTTTAAACAAATATCTGAGTTGAACTTTCAGAGGCACACAAAAATCCTATTTTGCTCTTATAGTTTTCGAGATCCCAATAGTGGCAAACGAATATGAGACAACCAATATATTGTATAAAGTAAACGTTGGAAAATGTAATTTTTATATAATGTTGAAAAAAATAGTACGTATTGTAACGGCTGGATACACATTTTATGTATCATTGTTATTACTAGAGCTGGGATTTTAGTTAAAAAAACCTACACATGTACTTTCACAATATTCTTGTTTTTACCCAACTATAATTTGATTCATGATAAATTATTTTATATAAACCTTGTTTGTTAGCACCTTTTTTCCTTAAATTCAAGAAAATTAACTATACTTATAAGTTTACCTAATTGCAATTTTATATTACCTAATTTACTTTTATTTACATAAATATATTTTTTATTTTGAACAAATAATTAAATGTATGTACAAACGAACACAGCTAAGATAGTTGGAAGTATGGCGTAAAACCAACGCACCTCTTGGCTGTCATTCGAATCTGCTTGCACCGATTTGATGTACGATTATTGAGGTTTGTTCTCTACCGATTATAAAATGCCGAAAATAGAGCAATCGAGGTGTGCACATTTAACAGAGTGGTTAAAGGGAAACGAAACACATTTTCGCATAGACGGAAACACGATATTCTGCCGAATATGTTCAAAGATTGTAAGTTACACATATTAAGTAAGGTTATATTCTTTTGTAATTTACATTAACAAAAATTATTTTGTTTTACAGATATCTTGTGATCAGAAATCACAGTTAAAACATGTTGAAAGCAAAGGACACAAAAAAATATGCATAAATGGAAGCAAATGCAAATAAACGAAGAATCATCTATAAATGAAAAATCTTCTTTGTATTTGGATTTATGTAACGCATTTGTAGGTGCCAACATATCTTGGGCAAAATTGGATTGTCCACAACTTAAGAGATTCTTGGAAAAATATTGTGGAAAGACATTTCCAGATAGAACAACAATCTACAAATTATTTACCAAAATGTTACAATGAAGTATACTTTAACTACCTATATTATTTATAGTTATACATGAATTTGTTGAATCTGCTTTTCAGGTCATAGAAAATATTCGTAATGATATAGGAAACTGTGATAAATGGATTTGTGCAGATGACACCAACGATGCTATTGATGGATATATCTCAAATTTAATTGTAGGAAAAGTTTTTCTTGATGGGCGGAGTATTCCACATTTTCTTTCGTCCAAAGTACTAGGAAAAACTAATGCGACAATAGCGCGATTTATTATTGATTCCCTTTGTAAGTAAATCTTAAATGATAAAAAAATCAATAATTTAAATAGGTTTTTTATCTTCCGTTTCAGCTATTTTAAGGCCAGACGGAATCAATCATGATCGAATATATTATTTCGATGCAGCAACATATATGCTTAAATGTGCCACTGGAAAAAAAAATTCCAAGATAATTCATTTCACTTGTTTGGCACATGCACTAAATCGTGTCGCCGTTTTTTATTCTCATAATTTAAGAACATAAAACAGGTTTGATTTCTAGCCTACTGATGTAATTTTGTAAAAAATATAACGAACTATATTTCAGCTGGTAATGGAGTGCGATGTTGAACGATCTTTTTCACTCTACAAAAATATTTTGACTGACAACGGTCATAGTTTAAACCCTGAGAATATAGAAACAAATTTGATATGCTACAGTAATAATAAAAATAAAAACAGCTAATGCAACATTATATCCATTAATTTATTGTAATATTTAGTTATGACAAAAGAATAATCTTATATGTTTATGAATAAAAATGGTAGATATAATATAAATATTTTGTATTTATTTTATAATTTTTTTTAACGTAATTTCTTTTTATTGTAGCTAATATAAGGAAAAACGTATCTATTTTACTGGTTTTGTGTGAAAAAGTATTTTTTTTCAATATGTATTGAAAGAAAAAATTTAAATAAAATAATTAAAACAAAAAATAAATTTAATTTTATAAAAATTTTAATAAGATGTTACAAAAACATATTGTCTGACAAATTCCTTGGATATGTTGACTATTAAAAATCATTACTTCGTGTCATAAGTGTAATTTCTAAAATCAGTCAATTTTAATGTTAAAAAATTGTATATACAAAAATTATGTGTAATGTTCCCTCTGAGATAATCCGCAAACTCTGCAATTCACGCTTGTATGTGGTTTTACCTATTTTGAACAAAAAAAAGTATATAAACCTATATTACAGAATATCTACTATACCGACTTGTCACAATAAATTTTCAAGGCGCCCTCGGACTTCAAAGTTCCTTATACAGTTCATATAGATAATATCTCGAATATATATAAAAAGAACAAAAAAATCCTGTCATTATACTCTTAAGTAAACTATAAAGCATTAAATTATAATAGAATTATTTACAAAACTTCAAAAATAAAGCCGGGTCTTAAACTTCCGGACCTCACAGTTCCACCGGGACACGTATATATATATATATATATATATATATATATATATATATATATAGTGTATCTGTACTTAGAGAAAAAGATTAAAGGTTAATATACTAAAAGACGTACGTATCAGGCAACAAAAATATTTTTTTTTAAATTCGTTAAATAATTTGAAAGGAACAATTTTAGGGCCACTGGATTAGCGTATTTTATTGCTTGACCTGCTGCATTTAACTAAATTAAATTATTAATTACACATCAGAAATTTAGTTGGTGTTGCGTTAACAATTACTTGTAGTAAGATTTAAATATAATTATAAAAAATAGCTATCAACTAATGGCTAACAAAATGTTGCCTTTAAATACCATGCAATTTTATTTGCGAATTTAAAAAATTTTTTTTTTGTTCCATGATCAATACGTTTTATAATATATACCCTTTAATCTTTTTCCGAAGTACAGATACACCTTGTATATATTACGAGGTATCTCTATCTTTTTTAGTATTTCAGTAATAAATCCATAATTTGCTTTAATAAAACCTAATTCTTGAGTTATTAAAATTATTTTGCAATCTTGGATTGCTGTTGAATCGTCGGAGAAAGAGCTAACAATTCATTTTATTGCATCGAAATTGTTATAATAGGTTTAGGTGGAAAGGGTAATCAGGTATATTATCTTTATAATGTTGGACTAGTCGAGGTTCCTTGTAATTTTTTTAAAAATGTATTTATCAAGTTATTAATATCTTGGAACTTGTTACGTATCTCTTCCGCTATTCTGTTAACTCCATGGACCTAACATATCATCATCTGTGGCGCTACAGCCCAAATCGGGCCTGGGCCTACCGGACACACCGAGCCGCAGTTTTTACACTGCGTACTGCCGGTTTTCGTAGTCGAATGCTACATTATTTTAAGGCGTATAAGCGACTAGCTTATAGCGCGCGAGTGTGATAAATACATGTAGCTGTATTTTTATATTTTACGACAAATCACACATTGTCGACAGGCGGATTCGAACTGACGAACCTTGGCTCGGGTGACGTCACAGTATGTGCCTTAACACGCTCGGCCACCGCGCCTGTGGACCTAACATATAACGTGGATCAAATTATTGTACATTTTTTTTAGATTCTGTGTCGATCTCACATCGCCAAATTACACAACATTAGTAAAACTTTTCATCTGGTACAACCTCTGGTAGGTAAAACCATGACAAAGAATCAAGTACAAATTTAGAAATTGTTACATTATTTGTTCTATCTAATTCTTGCGTGGCAATTAAATATGATTTTGCGGAATAATGTTCATCTCAAATACCGATTAATAATTTGGCAATATATCAGATATCACCCACAAGTATATATTGTTTCATCCACAATAAAATAAATGTGGTTGCCAATTATTTCTTTAATTTTTCCCATTGTTTTCCCAAAATAAAATAAAAGTATTACATAAGTCAAGACGGAAAGATTCTATTTCTGTGTTTTTAGATGTTGAAGTAAATGATTGATTTAATGTGAGTTGAGTTGAAGTTCTAAACTTTGTCAAATTATTTTTATGCAAAGTAGTGGTAAGATGCTGAGATATTTGAATTTTTTATTATGTGATATCTAAAAAAATAAAATAATAACAGAACGTGTAAAACAATTAAATTAATTTATAGTTTTGCTGCAATATTTACAAACCTGTCATTGTCCAGAACTAGTTCGGGATAATTCTTTATCCACATCAATACAAGTGAATTTGCCTTCGGCATATTAAAAATAGAATTAATTATCGAATATGGAGCGACCTGAATAACGTTGCAGCGCAGCGCTTTATCATCTGTAATTCAGTTTAACAGAGACTTCTCCGTTCCTCTGCTTATTTCGGTTTCGGTAAGCACACTGCACTCCAGCAGCACAAAGTGAAAGTATGTATTTCAGTCGCACACAAAAATTTTAATAATAAATTAATTGAAAAGTAAATTTTGCAAATAAAATTATTGCTAAATATAACCAAATATGCAAAACCCGGAAAATTTGCTCGAGAACGTATATATATGCAAAATGAAATTTGGTTTAAACAATTTGTTTTCACATAATTCGTATATATATATATATGCAATATTTTTCGGCGGCATCAGGCAAACTATGCATTTCCCATATAATATCAGCTTTAATTATGATTATTATAATGTTTATTTGTAAAAATAAAATTTCATAAAATATTACGCTATTAACTCGAGTAAAATTTGTAATTACAAATATTAAAAAATTTGTAATTACATTTAAATCATACATTCAACAAAATGTTTAGATCTTTAGTACAATGTTACAGTAACTAAAATTTTTGCAAAATGTAACTTTGATAATGCGGAAGTGTAATGAACAAACCTAGTCAGCAATTAGGCTTTAATTCAGTAAACTTTAACATACAGTACTGATTGCTTTATAACAGTAGAAACAAACTATGTATAAATAATACGAGATTACTTGATATTACATTTTTCCTTCCATATTTATTTTCTCGAATTATTTGAGTAATACATTGATTGTCTGCATACTCTCGTAGATTGTAGAGGTTCAGGTTCAGGAGATTCTTGAATTTTTGGTTCTTCTTCTTGCTCTTGTATTTGATCAACAACGTTTCCTTGTGATTGATCTACATGATCTGTAGCGCAGATGCTGTTTTCTTCTACGTATTCTTTACTCATTGTTTCGGAATTAGAGATTAGGTCTAAATTTCCTCTTGGTGCTAAATGTTTCAATGAAACTGTAGTCTTCTCTCCCATTTGAGTGTCTTACAGTTGCGTATTTACGGTTTACATGAATCAATTCAACTTCTTCAACACATGAACAAGCATGCTTTTTAAGGACATTTTTTTTTTTTTGGGGGGGGTGGGTAGGAGGAAATGCATCATGCACACCCGGTATGATGCCTAGGCAGCGCATACTCCCCGTAGGGTGTAGGGTAGTGTGGGACTTTAACCCACTAAAACCTCCCGTCCCCGTTACCTCCACCAAGTATCCCGGTACTGTTTTTGACATTTCTTCAGGGTACTCAGTTGTGCTACTCCGTTTTATCTTTCTCTTGGCCTTCTGGCCATTTCCTTCTCGCTTATTACCTTCCTTGCAAAATCCTTAAACGCTTTCCAGTTTTCTTCTGCTTTAGTTATTTTTTCCATTATGTTTTCTGGTGTTAGTGTTCCCGTTATCCGCGTCATCTCGAGCCTTTCCTCTGTCCACTTAGGACAGTGGAAGAGTGTATGTTCCGGGGTATCACTTGCTTCCTCACATTGCTGGCATATGTCCGTCTCACTTCTTTTTATTCTGTGGAGGTACTGTTGGAAGCACCCATGCCCTGTCAAGAATTGTGTAATGTAGTAGTCCACCTCTCCGTACTCTCTTCTTGTCCATGTTCCAATGTCTGGGATTAATCTTTTTGTCCATGCCCCCTTGTTCTCGCCGTCCCATCTCTGTTGCCATTCACTCATGATGTTTTCCTCTCTTTCTTTTTTAGTTCTTTTTTCCGTACTATTCTTGCAGTTTGCTCTGTCTCTTGCTACAATGTCAATGGGTGGCATCCCGGCTATGACCAATACCGCATTTTCGGATACCGTCCTATATGCACTGATGATTCTGATCACCGTCTTTCTCTGGACGATTGCAAGTCTTTTTCTGTTTCTCTCTTTGTTTAGAGCGTTCACCTATACCGGTGCCGCATATAGCATTACAGATAGGATGACTTGCCCGTACAATTTCCGTTTACTTGCTCTGGGGCCTCCAATGTTGGGCATTAGCCTACAGAGCGCGTTGCTAACGTTCGTGGCTCTATTTGTCACATTTTTAATATGTGGCGAGAAGGTTCTTCCTGCATCAAGACCCACCCCCAGGTATTTTATTTCAGCTGTGGGTGTTATTTGTTTCCCCCGGACTTCGAAAATCACATCCTTGGCTTTTCGTCTGCCTACCAAAATAATTGCCTCTGTTTTTTGCGGAGCTATCTCCAGGCTTTTTTCTTCCATCCAGCAGCATACTTGTTCTATAGCTTCATTTGTTTTTTCCTGCAGTTCTGTCACTGTCTTGGCTATTGTAATCACCGCCAAGTCGTCAGCGTACGCCACCAATGTCACCCCGCTTGGGAGGCCTAGTCTTAGGACTCCGTCGTATCCCACGTTCCACAGTAACGGTCCCAGGACAGAGCCTTGGGGGACCCCACGTCCCACCTTGAACTTCTCCTTTCCTTCATCTCCTTCCGCTACTACCCATCTGTCCTGTAGGTAGGATTTTATAAGCGTTATCATATGGTTACTGATTTTCATTTCTCTTAGAGCGTTTATTATTTCTCTCCATGACAGAGTGTTAAACGCGTTTTTAACGTCGAGTGTCACAAGGGCGCATACTTTCCTTCTTCTCCATGTACCCTCACGTGCCTGCTCTACTGTCTTCATGACGGTTTGGACCGCATCTACCGTACTGCGTCCTTTTCTGCAACCGTATTGTCTTTCTGAAAGGTCTCCATTTTTTTCAATTTCCGTCCTGAGTCGTTTTTGGATTATATGCTCCAATACCTTGCCCATTATGTCCAAGAGGCACAATGGGCGAAACGACGATGGGGTACCAATCGCTTTCCCCGGTTTCTTAAGGAGAACCAGCCTTGCCACCTTCCATTGTTCCGGGAACTTTGCTTTTCTCGCCTCACCGTTTATTACGCTGAGTATTTCCTCTGGGTATTGCTTGACAGCAGCTTTAATGACTTCCGGGGGTATTTGGTCTGGTCCTGCAGCTTTGTTACCTTTGATCTTTTCTCCCGCTTCCCGTATCTCCTCTATTGTAAATGGAATAAAGTCTTCCATTGTCGTTTGCACTATCCAGTTTATTGGTCTTGTTTCCGGGAACAATTCCGAAACCGCTTCTCTTAATTCTCGGGTTTTAAGAATCTGTGGTGGTTCCCTTGTTTTGAACCTTTTGGTTATAATCTTATAGCCTTCTCCCCATATATCCTGGTCCACCTCTTCACATAGCTTGTCCCAGCATTTTTTCTGTGCTCGAGATATTTCCTTCCTGAGTTTTTTCCTGGCTTCTTTCGCACACTCTCGTTCCTGTGTACATTCTTCTTCTGTTTTCTTGTTTCTCTTCCTTTGATATTTTCTCCTTTTACTATGTGCTTCTTGTCTCAGTGCGGCTATTTCCTGCGTCCACCAGTATACGGGTGGTTGCCTGAACTTCCTTTTTTTGGGCATAGCCGCTTTACATACCTTGGAGAGTGCATCTTGTAACTGTTCCACCGTTTTTACGTCTCCCATTTGCTTTTGTAGCTCTTTGTTCATTTTTTCGGTGTTCAATTTTTTAGCTTGAAAACCCTCTGTTCTTTTCTTTGTGGGTTTGTTCCTGCCCATCTGGTAGCATATGTACCTATGGAGGCTCAAAGATTCTTCGTCCAGAACACACCACTCCGTTATACCTCTTGCCGTCTCTTCATCCGCATATGTGATATCAATAATTGACTCCGAGTTCCCTCGTTTGAACGTTGGTTCCCTACCTCTGTTGCATATTGTGAGATTATAGCTCGCGGCCCATTCTGTTATTTTTTCGCCTCTCGCGTCCGCCTGCATACACCCCCAGTCCAGTGCTTTCCCATTAAAGTCCCCCCCTATCAGTATTCTATCGTGTCCATTTCTCCTAACGCTTTCTTCAATGCTTATTAAGAATTCCTCGAAGTCTTCCATACTACGGTTTGGGGAAAAATAACAGCTATATATAGTGATGCCCTTGAGTTGCAGCCACACGAACCCTGCACCCTCACCAGTCCTCTCGATAGTTAAGTTTTTATCGGTTACTCTTATACTTGCGTCTTTCCTGGTGTCATATATCCAGCCGGTACTACTTCTTTCGTTTGGCTCACTAACAATAAGAATGTTTGCCTTCTGCTCCTGTGCTGTAGCGAATAAGAGGTTTTGTGCCGCCCAGCTCTTTCCCACGTTCACTTGTATCACCTTTAAGAAGAGGCCTTTTGTGTCTTTCGCGCCTCCTCCAGGGCTTCTTTATGTTTGTTACATTTACTCGTTCCCGTCCTATGTCCTCTTTCTCCACACGTTAGGCATTTAGGCTCAGGTGTGCATGATTTCTGTTTATGACCCCTTTCGCCGCACTTTTTACAGTCTTCGGTATGGTCCTTTCCAGTGCATTCACTGCGTTTATGGCCATAACCAAAGCAACGGCTGCATTGGTTTACTGTTACCCAACGCTTTATTTTGTAAGTCACCCATCCTATTTTTATCTTGCCGCCTCTTTCTCCCAGCAGTATATTTGCTTGTTCCTCGTTTGTTACAATAATTGCTGTCTGTGTCCCTCCGTAGGTTGTATGTAGTGCTTTTATCTGTGTCACTGCTACATCTTGCCCTGTTTCTTTCTTGATTGCCTGCACTATATCTGCCTGCGTCACGCAGTCCTCCAGATCTCTTATTTGTAACACCGCGTTTTTTGTTTGCTTGCTCTTGACAGTCGCTGTGATTCCCTCTACTCCTTCTAGGGCTCTTTTGAGAATATCTGCTTTTCCTCTCCCATTTTCCATTTCGAGAAGAGCGTTTCCTTCTTTTGTTTTTCTTATTACTGTCACCTCAACTCCCAGTTGAGAGGGATCTATCTTTTCTTTTATCTTCTTCACAATATCAGCGTATTGTCTGCCAGCAGCCTGGATTACCACCGCTTCCGCTTTTTTCCTTGCTTTCGTTGTCTGTTTTATTTTTTCTTTCATTTCCCCTCCATCCTTTGGTGTGCTAGATTTCTCTTCTGTCCGTACTTTCCCCGGTCTACTATTTCCTTCTCCTTCTTTTCCATCAAGGTCTGTTTCGTTTCTTTTCGTTTTTACTTTTGGTTTGCTGTTGCCCTTGCCAACCACTTCGACCTCAATCTCCGAGTCGGAGAACACCACCTCTATCATTTTTCTCACCTGCCACCAGTTAAGTTTTTTCTTTCCGCATGCTATTTTATGCATCACGATCTTGTCATGTCCATTTTCTGTAAGTTTTTTCTTTAGTTCTCTTAGGCCGTTAAAGAGTGACTCTGCCCCTAACTTATTTCCAGTATCCCTTTTCAGTGTTATGCAGTATGCATGTTTTTCTATTTTGCCTCCTTTGTCCTCTGCTGCACTGATGTGGCTTATTATGTGTGCTACCATTCCGCACGCCTCCTCTTTTTTATTCGTTGTCAGGAAACTAACTACTCTGCCTTCTTCTCCGTGTTCTATGTTGTTGTTATCCTCTCTGCTATAGACGTAGCAGTTTTTTTGTAGGCTCTCTTCGGCCTGTGTCTCATCAATATTGCGTGTCCTCTTGAAGACTTCCTGTGGCCACACTTGATACTTCTCGTATAGTTCGATGAAATGTTCGAAAGTGTTCACCTTTCCAATTTCTTCTTCTAGCTCTTCTTTTGTATACCTCTGCTTATCTTCTTTGACTGTAGCAGCATATGAGGGTGGTATATCTACTTGTATGCTAGTGACTGTTGTTAGCGGGGCTTTTGTTCGGCATTTTGTTAAGGACATACATACTTACATAACAACACACTATATCCCATTAAATGGGGTAGCACGAACCCCTGAAACATTCACAGAACATCTACTAAAAGATTCATAAAAAAATCAATTCACTGAATATTCTCATTCTGACACACGATACTCGTTTCAACCACATTGACACTTCCTTCATACGAGCTCTTTCCTCCCTCACAACCAAAATCCATCATCATGCAACAAACCTTCATTCACATCCATCCATTCGCTCCTGTATACCTGTTTCATAAATCTTCACTTATGCCCACTTCTCTAACAACGAATCTATAAAGAAATGAAGGCAGCATCGCCTGCGCTTGTTTAAAAATACATTTAACACAATTGCAGTCAGACACTGTATAGTAAAAACTGAAAATGAAGAAAAAAAGATGAGGAAGGAAGGGAGTATCTTCCTGCGCTTATTTTTGAAACTGAATTCCACACAATTGCAGTTGGACACACTATAGTAAAAACAGAAAATAAATCAAAAAGATAAGAAAACAAGAGAGCATTTTTCTGCTCTTGGTTTTGAAAGTGAATTCCACACAATTGCGGGTAAACACTTTAAAAATCTAACCAATGAATATAAAATCAAGAATTATACGCTTGCCCTTATTTATCATATTTATCCCGCAATTAATTAAAGAGTACTGTATTATTTGAGAATAACCACGTAGGAATAAATGTGCCATATCTTGATCTTCATAGATGTTTAAACATTCGTTCGAGTGGGTACAGTTAATAGCTGTTGAGAGTAGAGAACGTATTGAATGGAATGCATTTGGTAGAACAGCTTCCCATTGATCTAGTTTCAACTTTCAAGTTTATAATGTCAAATTTAAGGATCTCCAAATTATACCATTATATCCTTCCACTTGATCATTTCCTTCAGGATTATAAGGATTTATTATACTTGAAATCATTATCCGTGAGAGGAGGTAATTAGTTAATTCTAGTGACACAAAGGATAATCCACAGTCTGATTGTACATAAGTAGGTATTCGAAAAATTGAAAATAGTTGATTTAGGTATTGAATAACTGTGGCAGAATTAATATTTGGACATGAAAATACGAAAGGGAAACGAGAAAATTCTTCATTAATAACTAAAAGATATTTGTTTCTTGAAGAGCTGAGAAAATGCCCTTTAAAGCTGTTTGACACCTGGCATTTTTTTTTATTTTAGGACCAGATTTCTCGTCACTGAAGTGTTTATTATGGTTATAAAAAAATCCACCTATTGTTCAATACTTTATAAACAAAATGTCAGCCTTGAAATTTTGAAATATATAATTATTAAAAAAATATCGCTATTACAAATTGCAATATAATAATGCTCATATTTTCTGACACGATTTTTTTTATTTAAAATTGCTTCCTGGTATTTTGTAGCAATAGTTTTATTATTCACGAAGAGTCTAAAGACGAAATTATAAAATTTTCCGTTCTCTCAAAAAATGGGGAAATGTGTTGAAAAAAAAATTTTTCAGACACTTTTCGGACATATTTTTATACGTTACGCCGGTATTTAGGAAACTTATTTCACTCATTCTTTTCTATCTACCTCTTCAAGTAACCCAACGATAATAAAATCAGTAGAGGATAATATTTCTATCCTCAAACACAATGTCGTACAGGTATAAATATGAAATACTATTCTGGTCATGTTTAACTATGAATTTATAAATTTTATTGATTGTACCTTCAACATATAATTATGTTTTTATTTTAACATTATCTCACCGTTGAGTATTTTAAAGAAGTTCATTTAATTTTATTCTATTGCGATTTTTACAGTCGACGCTTTTCTTTTTGTGGGGCATTTAATTTCAATAATTTTGTCATTGCCAATAAACCCATCTGGAGAAGTAGCCAAGTATGACAACATTTTATCGATGATTAATCTACTTGGTTGAACTTTCAATGTGTGTATAGCAACTTCATCATTTTGGTGTTCAAATATCCTCTAAACTTGCTATACAGTAAATTAAATACCTTCTTTCCCATGGGTGTTGAATTTTTTTTACAAATACTTCCAAAATTTGAAGCCTTAAGTCGGTTTCTTCTCTTTTGATCCAAATACCAGAGTAGCTTTATTCCACTGTTTTTTTCAAATATTTCAATTTTATTGGCTTCCATTATTGATTGCAGAAATACTTTTTTTTTCTTCTTCAAATTTTCACAGTTGGCATGTCTTCAATTGGATTTGCTGCATTTGGTCCATATTCGACGTCAGAATCTGCACCGTTATCAGTTTTTCTGATTTTTCTTATTGACGTTTTTTTAAGTCCCATTTAATTTATTTTTTGAATTTTACTTGCATATTTTCTTGTGTATACGCCCGTGTTACTGCTACCCGAAATATGTCTGTAGACTTTCATGAAAATTGTCTAAATTTTGAAAAAGTATAGGTGCATCACATCGCAACATTATATCCATTTCTCAGCGAGAAATTCACTCTTTTACCTCCAACAAATTTAGCACCAACAATATTAAATTATTCTGCGGAGTTGTTATTTCGACCTTCAATTAAACTTTCAAAAATGTCATTCTGTCCAAAGTATTGAAGATCGGGAACTCATTTCGTTTTATACAGAAATAATTTCTTTCTTCGCAATTATTATGGTCTTCAAATATGCGAAATGGACTATTTAAAATGTCTTTTCTTAATTCTCGTAATTTTTCGGTGATTGGAATTTGCATTTTTTGTCTGTATTCGACTGCTTTGGTTACAGTTGTTCGAAATCGGACCAAATTTTCCGCTACATATTTTCGTACAATAATATTTTAAGATTAGGTAATTACGAAGTGTCAACCAGGGGCGGATACGGTTAGAGGGTCGTAAAATATATTTATAAAAGAACTAAGAACAAATAACTAAAATATATTTACAAAATTTGTCATTGAAATTGTATTTTCTTTCTTATTATTTACAATTTTCATTATTATTAGTTGTTTTTGTATTGTTATGTTACTTATATCCTAATGTACCTTATATGTTTTTTAGAGCGTAATTTTTATATAAGATTATACAATATTTCAATAGTTGGTAGGTACTATTAGAAAAATATAACAAGTCGTCATACTGAAAAACTAGCTTGTTGGAAAGCATTGAAAGTTTTAGTTTTACCCGCAGGGATTAAGTTGTAAATTTTATGATTTATGACATGACCCTTTTGTGAAAAACTCAAATACAAAATCCTGTGCTGGGCTGGTTGTATTTGAGTTCTTCACAAAAAGGTCATGTCATAAATCATAAAATTGACAACTAAATTCTTGCGGGTAAAACTAACACTTTCAATGCGTTCCAACAAGCTAGTTTTTCAGTATGACGACTTGTTATATATTTCTAATAATGCCTACCAACATTTGAAAACTTGTTACCTCATGAATATATTTCTGAGTTACATTTAATTTTATGCAAACATTTGTTTTCATAAACAGTAGACACAATACCACATCAAATTTGTTTTAAATAATAATATATTTAATCCAGATGATGATAAAGATAACTATTCGATTATTAATCTGTATAAGATATATTTTTTTATATATTTATTAGATAACGTGTAAATATAAAAATTACACTCTAAAAAAATATATAAGGTACATTAGGATATAGATAACACATAAATAACAACACAAAAACAACTAATAATGAAAATTGTAAATAATAAGAAAGAAAATACAATTTCATTGAGAAATTTTGTAAATATATTTTAGTTCTTTGTTCTTAGTTTTTTTTGTAAATATATTTTAGTTCTTTGATTTAGTTGACTAGGCCTGAAAACGCATTAAAATTAGCAACTGGTCGGTCAACCGACCCCCTAGTCGTATGCATCCCTGATTGATTGACCCTTCGTAATTACCTAATTTTAAAATATTTGTTACGATTTCGAACGGCTGTAACCAAAGCAGTCGAATACAGACAAAAAATGCAAGTTCAAATCACCAAAAAAGTACGATAATTAAGAAAAGATATTTTAAATGGTCCATCTCACATATTTGGCGACCATAATAATTGCTAAGAAAGAAATTATTTCTGTATAAAATGAAATGAGTTCCCGATCTTTAATGCTTTGGACAGTAGACATTTTTGAAAAAGTAATGACTGAAGTTCAAAGAGTAGCTTGCAATGCAGAACGTTTAATTGAAGGTCGAAATAACAACTCCGCAGAATCATTCAATAGTGTTGTTGCTAAGTTTATTGGAGGCAAAAATATGAATTTCTCGCTGAGAAATGGATATAACTTGCGATGTAATGCAGCTATACTTTCTCAAAATTTTCATGAATGTGTACAGATATTGTTGCCTAAATACCGGCGTAACGTATAAAAATATTTCCGAAAAGTGTCTGAAAAATTTGTATTTTTTCAACACATTTTCCCATTTTTTGAGAGAACGGATAATTTGATAATTTCGTCTTTAGGCTCCTCGAGAATAATAAAAGTAATACTACAAAATACCAGGAAGCAATTTTAAATTTAAAAAATCGTGTCAGAAAATATGAGCATTATTATATTGCAATTTGTAATAGCGATATTTTTTTAATGATTATATATTTCAAAATTTTAAGGCTGACATTTTGTTTATAAGTATTCAACCATAGGTGGATTTTTTTGTAATCATAACAAACACTTCAGTGACGAGAAATCTGGTCCTAAAATCAAACAAAAATGCCTGTGCCTTGAGACAGGGGTCGAACAGCCTTAAAATCTATATTTAAGCGCTCAAATGGAGATGTCGTTTTTCTAAAGTGTGAGTTCTTGTTTTTATAAAATTTCGACTTTATCGCGGCATAAATTGGGCAACTTGATATCATATTCAGAACTTCTTGTAGTAGATAAATTTCTACATAATGTCATAATCTTTTAATTCTTGATTAAACATAAATGATACTGTTTTCTGATCTGTTACTAGTTTAAAATGACGGTCTATCAAAAAATGTCGCCACACTTTCAGAACTTCCACGACTGCGTATGCTTTTTTCTCTAATGATAAATGTTTACATTTAGATATTGATAGAGTTATTGAGTAGAAAGCCGCTGGTTGGCCAGCTTGGCTAAGTATCGCTGCAATAGCATATTCAGACGCATCAGTCTCAACAGTTAGTGTTTCATTATTGCTGATTCTCTAAAAAAGAGATTGAGAAATATCAATCTTGAGTTGTTCAAAATCTCTTACATTGATCAAATTTCGAATCTTTTCTGGGAACTTAGGAATCCATTTTGAGAATGTGCAAACATTCTTCTGATTCGTTTTAATGCAAGTGCATTACTAGGTACCTATTTGTAGATTTAATCAAGGTTTAAATCTTTCCGGATCTGGCTTTAACATTTTGTTATCAATTAAATAACCTAATAAATTGATCAATCTTTTTGAAAACGTACATTTACTTTAATAAATTGTTAAACCATATTTCTTCACAGTATTCATGAATAGATCTAAATTTTTATTATGAACTTCTTGGATCTCGCCACAAATAGTTACGTCATCGAAGTACGCAAATACAACTTTCAGATTCTCTCCCGAGATGATTCTATCTATGATTCTTTAAAAAAATTATACACCATTCGTAACTTCAAAAGGTATACAACGATATTGATACAGTCGTCTATCAGTTTCAAATGCTGTATATAGTTTTTCGTTTTCTTGTATTTGTATTTGAGGTTTATTGTACTAAATACCTCGTATTTCGCTACTTTAGAAACTAGTTTTTCCATATTTTGGACTAGATAAGAATCAAGCAACGTGAACTTATTAATTGTTTGCGAATAATCAATTACCATTCGTTTCTAATGATTTTTATTCATTTTCTTCCAGCAAGTTTTTATTTCTGCACGAATAAAGTTTTCATTCTCTTCGGAATGCTTTCTTGGTTTCGTAGCTATTTGTTTCCAATTTCTAGTTAAGTTGCCAAACAAGATTAGAGGATCAATATCATCAGCTGTCAAATTGCAAATTGATACGGGTGGTTTTGGCCCATCAAAAGTGATTGTAATAGCAGAATGTTTCATTATATCTTGACCAACAACGATATCAGTACATGAGTTTGTCAAAACTGATAGTTTTATATTCTGATATACGTTTTGAAAAAGTTCAAGTTTCTCCAAACAGTATCCCTGTAATTGAGAAGAGAAAGAAGATGTAGCCATAGATACTTGTTCCTGAAGCTGCATTTAATTTATTATTTACGGCTTTGGCTTTTAACACACTTTTCCAAAATGTGCCATTTTATTTCAATATTTGCAAATTTGATCACGTGCTGGAGATATTGAAAGAACATGTCGATCATTTCCGCAGAAATAACATCGATTTGTATTAGAAATTGAAGTTTCTGATGTGTTCTTATTTTTAGAGTATGCAGCTTAGTTTGAATTGTTTTTGTGCACTTTCTAATGAACATGATTTAATTATAACTTCATCTAAACTAAGTGTATTAATTACGAGTAGGTTTTATCTTTTATCAGAAAATTATAATCCGTAAATAAATTACATATGTATTAATTTTTATTTTCATCTATTATTTCACCGTTTTGCTGCTTTCTCATAGCAAGTACATGTCTTGAGAATATAATGTTTTTTTCTTTTTGATGTACTATTGAACCAGTGACACTTAAAATGTTCTTTTTATTTTATAATCAGTATATCAAATTATATATGTCATTAAAATTTCGTGCTGAGGTATAGAAACAGCCTGTAACTGGCCAACACAAATTTTGCATTTAAGCGATTACGAGTATTTCCTTCACGATCTAATAACTAATGAAATAACAAGATTTGAACAAATCAGATCAAACGAAAAAGTTGAATATTGCATACTAGGTGAATTTTTTTAGAAACTAACCGTGAATATTGTTTTGACAGTTGACATTTAAAATTCCAAATGACATCAAATATACTTTTATTAATTAATTATAAAGAGTTCAGAGTAATAAAAAGGGCTCAATTAACATGTTTTTAACACTACCTTCACACAAAACTATCATTTCCTTTATATAGATATAGAATTTTAATATTGTGTAATCTGTAACTTGGAAGTTTTACAATAAATCCACATTAACAAGTAGGACTGCGAAATTTGTTTATGTTATGAATTTGTAAGACATGAATATATTTATATATTAATTTTAATAATTGCGTAATTTATTGTAATAATTAAAATTGTTCAAATTTTACATGTAAATAAGTAATCATCTAAATACAAAATTATAATTTGTTTTCGATTTTTTCTGGAAATAATTATATTACATTTATTAAAAATGAAAATTCAGTATTCTAATTGTTTTGCCTTTAAGAAACCGCATTCGTCGATTTTGTTTATAATTTGACAGAAAATCTACCATCAATTTCGTCGTGGGCACTATTAGTATAATAAAAACAGACTCATGCACTTTTTAGGCAACATATTTTTATGCAAAATTTTGAATAATTTTTAATACAGAAAATAACACGAAACAACATAATTGTAAAATTTTGTTTTCAAGGTACACTTTATTTTGAGAAGAAACATTTTAATATATTTCTAAATATTTCAAAAACAAAAAAGTTTAGAAGTTACCTTTTTAGGCAAAATTTATATTATTAATTGTAAAAATATGCAGGGTATGCCTTTTTAAATAGTACAAAAATAGTAATATCTACGAAAAGTTATGTTTTTTCATCAGATGTACACTGCAACTGCAACACCAAAAAATAATATTATAAATTGATGAAATTTTACACAGAAATAGTTTATTATTAGTAGTGTCAATAAGTAAAATTTTGAACTGCCAAATACAGTCGTTCAAGAAATTTATAGGTTCAAACTTAATTATGGCGCAAATTGTCTATTATATGTTTCCGCAAAATAATTTTAATTGAGTTAAAATTTGGTTCTAGTCGAGTCAATATGTCTCGACAAATACTATAATATTATTTTTTTAGCAAATGCTTGAATTTGAGATAAGTCGTTTTTTAAGTATGGCGAAGGCTGTAAATCACAGTTAGGTTCAAAGAGCCGGCAGCCAGGATCTGAAGCCCTTCGAAGGACAGCAGACAGGGAGCACCGTCATCTTCGTCGGCTTGCTTCGCAAGACCGCACACAAAGTGCAACTGCTTTAGTCAAACAGTAGTTACGAGTGATAAGATTTCTTCTCTCTATACGTCGTCCACGACACCGTTTAAAGGAATTTGGATTGCATACACAGCCACGTAGTTTTCCGACTTCCATTAACCACGCGGCATCAATAATTAAGAGTAGATTGGAGCTGAGCGGGCGAATATGTAATATTCCGTGGCATATTCATCCCTCAGGCTGAATACTGTCGCCATCTATGTATTATCAGGTAGTAAAGTTCGTGGTGCATTGAAATTTTTCCTTAAAAATTGTAGAATAAATTTAATTTATATTAATTATGATTACATATTGAAAATATAAAATTAAGCCAAAAATATAATGAAAAAGGAGAAACAAAAAAGTTGTTTCTAATATAATTGAATAACAAGGCTTTATTTATTAGTTTATGAAAAACTGACGATGTTTCGAGCACATGATTTTCCATTTTCAAATCTAAAAAAAATATTTTTCTAGCATAAATAATAGTCGTTTCTAGAGATGGGCGAATATCAAATTTCTCGAGTACGAATATTAATCAGATCTCGAATATTCGAATACTCCTAAAATTATTAATAATTATGTAATTATGTCCTTTTCATAATATGAATGAAATTGTTAAGATAAAATAAAATTAAAACAAAAAGTACAAACAAAAAATAAAAAGACGAAAACTTCAAATTTAAGGTGATGTTGGCGAAAAACAAATTTGAAATATGGTACGTCTTTATGGTTTTGAAACAAAATATCTTTGTTATTAATATCTTCAAAGTATTGTAATAACTTTAAGTTTATGTACAAATGATAAAGAAAAACATAGTCAAAAATTGAGGTCAACATATGGCGCGATATTCGAGATATTCGAATGTTCGATATACTGACGTTAATATTCGAAAATCTCGAATATCGAATAATGTCAATATTCGCGGCATTCGACTATTCCCGGATGATATTCGCCCATCTCTAGTCGTTTCACAAAAAAGTATAAACACTACGAACAACGATAAATACAAAATAAAAAATTAAACCCAAACTAACCGAATAATAAATAATTTAAAATTAATATAACGTTTTGAAAGTCAAATATAATAAGATGACACTTCTTAAGCCAAAACGGGACTTATATGATAGCAAACATTTTCTAAAAACAGAGATAATAGTGTCAAAATTTAAAACTAAGCGGATGACATCCAAAAGAGACACTCATAAATTGAAATAAGAAGTTTTAAAAAAATAATAATTAGTGGAACAATTCCAAAATATATTTTTTCTACGACCACTTAGAAATCTGCTCATTGTATGTTTGTTGTTGCTATGGAAATGAGGTACATTGCAAGACATCGTGCGAAATGAATTTGTTTTGTAGTCATTTCAATACAGGTCATTTCATTTCAGTACAGGTAATTTCATTTCAGTACAGGTCATTTCATTTCAGTACAGGTGCAATTGTCTTTTAAATTACACATGAAAAATACTCGTATAAAAACGCATGCGTAAAAAATAAAATAGACGTAAATTAGAGAATTATTATTATTTATTGCTGGTTATATTAAATGTAATGTTTTGATAGTTGTTAAATATTATGTTATTGGGATCAGTTTTGTTCACATTTAAATGATTAATGTCTTCCAAATTATTAACTGTTGTGGAAGTCGACGTTCTGATTGTGGGCGTGTTTTCAATTGAACTTTGAATTTTATTAGCTATATCAAGCTTATTTGTTAGAGACTCGTCGATGTATCCTTCGACGACAGTTGACGACTTCCATCCACCGTGTCTTTTTAAACAAGTTATGCCCTCACCAGCATCAGCAAGAATTGTCGCAGATGATCTGCGAAAACAGTGTCCAGTGTATAATTCAGGATTTGGAAGATTCAAATATCTTGCTATTTGTTTTCCCATAACTCCAAATTTATTAATACCAACTTTCTGAACTGTACATTTTCCGTTTTGATAATTCAGAAAAAAACTAGAGTTTTGAACATTAGATGGGCGAAGACACGCATATTTGTTTTTAAATTTCGTAAAATTGACCTGTTATTGTGAATTTTCGCACAATTTTTGTTTTCGTGTCGGGAATTGTAACTAAAACAGCTGAACTCAAATCGTTTAAATCAGTTATTTTCATTTGGTATAGTTCATGTCTGCGACAGGCACCCATAATTCCCATAATTAACGCGACCTGCAAAAAAATACTTATTTGTAAATATCTATTATGTTTCGATTTAAATGAACCATACCTTTGTCAGGAGATAATATTCATCTGGTGCTTCATTAATAAACTTGTTAATATCATTTGTGGTGAAGATTTTTGATTTCTTTGGTTTATAACCATCAGATTGTCTTAAAGTTAAATTTTTATGAAAGAAAAATTCGGATGACGCCTGGATTCGAACCAGGGACCCTCCGCTTGCCGGGCAGAGATGTTAACCGCTACACCACGTCACCTGTGTCCGACGTTTGGCTTCAACCGAATTCTTCTTTCATAGTGTCTAACGTAGCAGATTCGGATTCTGCATAAAATTATGTGTTCATTTTGTCTGAGTCATTTTTTTTAATTCGCGATAGATGGCGCTGTAATCGCAAAAATAACTTTTAAAATCTTAAATGACAACCTACATTTTTATTTGCAGACTCGGATTCTACGCTGAAAATGTGTTTATTTCGAGTGTCATATTTTTAAATTCGAGGTAGATGGCGCTGTAATCGCAAAAACGGAATTATTCGATATCTTTGACGGATTTAGTGTAGTATCCGAATCTGCAATAAAAATGTAGGTTACCGTCAAAGATACAACCAGCATGGAATGGTATCCATTTCCTATGAGTATGAAAGTTTGTAGCGCGAACCGCAGGCGAGTGCTGCAAATCATACGAGTATGAAATGGACATTCCATGCGAGTTGTACACTATACTTTTTCTACGACTACAGTATTATTTTTAAATTTATATTTTAGCAATAAATTTGTCCTGCTTTCACCATTCCAATATTTGAAAATTCTAAATAAGTATCCTAGCAACGGCCGACTTCACCATTTCAATGTCTGTCAATCCTAAGTTAGTATCCTAGCAACGTAACAAAAATTAAATAACAGTTCGGTTTTTAAAAACGTCTTTTAATATTTTGTATATTGTGAGGTAAAAATGGAGAGTGATAGCGACGAGAATGTTGATTTAACACCACCAAATATCTTAGAAACAGCAAAAATAACTTCCTTAAATTTATTACCCGAAAAATCTAGAAAAAAAATATGAAGTTACATATAAATTATTTATGGACTGGCGAAATGATGAAAACGTAACATCATATTCCGAAAATGTGCTCATGGCTTATTTTGGTTCTTTATCGAAATTATACAAAGCTTCAACTTTATGGACACAGTATTCCATGTTGAGAACTACTCTCAATATAAATAAAAATGTGGATATAGCAAAGTATGCAAAATGAAGAGCATTCCTAAAACGACAATCTGATGTTTTTAACATATGACTTCGTCTGAACGTACAGTAATGAAGATAATTTTAAAGTTAAATTTTTATGAAAGAAAAATTCGGATGACGCCTGGATTCGAACCAGGGACCCTCCGCTTGCCGGGCAGAGATGTTAACCGCTACACCACGTCACCTGTGTCCGACGTATGGCTTCAACCGAATTCTTCTTTCATAGTGTCTAACGTAGCATCGATCCCAAAGACTCCTATATCTATGATAGGCATTGACAACGGGTTTCATCTACAGCGACACAGTTCTGATTTATAGGGAATCATTCCACGAACTAATTTTTAACATATGACTGGTTCGAATCCAGGCGTCATCCGAATTTTTCTTTCATAAAAATTTAACTTTAAAATTATCTTCATTACTGTACGTTCAGTCGAAGTCATATGTTAAAAACATCAGATTGTCGTTTTAGGAATGCTCTTCATTTTGCATACTTTGCTATATCCACATTTTTATTTATATTGAGAGTAGTTCTCAACATGGAATACTGTGTCCATAAAGTTGAAGCTTTGTATAATTTCGATAAAGAACCAAAATAAGCCATGAGCACATTTTCGGAATATGATGTTACGTTTTCATCATTTCGCCAGTCCATAAATAATTTATATGTAACTTCATATTTTTTTCTAGATTTTTCGGGTAATAAATTTAAGGAAGTTATTTTTGCTGTTTCTAAGATATTTGGTGGTGTTAAATCAACATTCTCGTCGCTATCACTCTCCATTTTTACCTCACAATATACAAAATATTAAAAGACGTTTTTAAAAACCGAACTGTTATTTAATTTTTGTTACGTTGCTAGGATACTAACTTAGGATTGACAGACATTGAAATGGTGAAGTCGGCCGTTGCTAGGATACTTATTTAGAATTTTCAAATATTGGAATGGTGAAAGCAGGACAAATTTATTGTTAAAATATAAATTAAAAAATAATACTGTAGTCGTAGAAAAAGTATAGTGTACAACTCGCATGGAATGTCCATTTCATACTCGTATGATTTGCAGCACTCGCCTGCGGTTCGCGCTACAAACTTTCATACTCATAGGAAATGGATACCATTCCATGCTGGTTGTATCTTTGACGGTAACCTACATTTTTATTGCAGATTCGGATACTACACTAAATCCGTCAAAGATATCGAATAATTCCGTTTTTGCGATTACAGCGCCATCTACCTCGAATTTAAAAATATGACACTCGAAATAAACACATTTTTCAGCGTAGAATCCGAGTCTGCAAATAAAAATGTAGGTTGTCATTTAAGATTTTAAAAGTTATTTTTGCGATTACAGCGCCATCTATCGCGAATTAAAAAAAATGACTCAGACAAAATGAACACATAATTTTATGCAGAATCGGAATCTGCAATGAAAAGTGTACGTTTCCATTTAAAATTATCGAGCAGATTTGTGTAACTCTCATAAAATAATCTCTTGCACTTGTTCGCTTCAATAAGAATGATTTTGTATTTTTCTTAATCTAACATACTGTTAACCCTCCAGTCACGCCATGGAAGGTGCCCGTACACCTGCCCAAATATGCGAAACGGTAAAAAAAATGGAACGTTCAATTTGATAACAAGACCGATCCCGTTATATTTTTAGAACAGCTGGTCGAACTCCAAATTAACTACGCCATTTTCGGGGAAAACTTACTCACCGCATACCCGAGCTCTTCCAATGCAACGCCATTCTATGGTATCGGAACCATCGAGACACCTGCACTACCTGGGATGAATTCATGAATCAGTTTCACCGATATGCAAATGACCAGCTCGCGGAGCAAATATTCCAGAGAACGCACAGTGTCGGGGAGACCGGGCAGGAATACATCACCTTGTGCAAACCTTGATGCGAGACCATGGGGGATTCAGCACCGAACAGCTCCGCTGATTATACAAAGACCGAGTACCGGCAACAGATCCGCCGCCAGAACTGCCCGACAATCATCGCCCTAATCGGCGAGGTTCTGGAGTTTGAAGAACTCCAGCGAGAACTCAAGACGGCCACACGGTCAAGCCATGAATTACTTCCTCGTAATCGGACGCCCACCAGTCACGTGATGACATATAACTCACAGCACCTATATTGGCGATGTGGAAGAACGGATCACTTCAGGAGAGATTGCCGTAGTCCTCCAAAACGATTCTGCTCACGCTGCGGGAAATGCCAGACCGACTGGAGCACGCGACGGCAACTCCAGTAGGTCTCACACCTACATTCAATAATACCCGCCGCCCACCAAGACGACGATGGTCGACTCTACCTTACGGTCATCGTCAACGGATATAACACCATGGCCCTCGTCGATACCAGATCTTCGTTGTCCTACATAAACATGAAGACAGCACACCAATACACGCTACGAGACGTATCACGCCGGCCTCCACCCGTCCACCAAGTGCAGATGGCAATGGAGAAACCACCAGAATCTACAGGCTACAGCAAAGATATCCGTTCTGTGCCTACCAACTCTTGTGCTACCCATGATTCTGGGGATGGATACACTCCGAACCACATCAAGTACACTGTCACATGCTTACACCGCTTGGAGCAGCAAGCACTCCCCGTACAGGGTCTCCCACACTCGACGCATTGCTTTAAGAAAAGCTCCCCGGTTCGAGGAACTACAGGAATATACCTCCATCATCACGAACGCATCCGCTTCAAAACAACAACACCCCTCAAACGGCAGTACCAACCTAGAAATCCGAAAATATAGGCAATTATCAACGAAGAAGTAGATGAGATGCTCCAAGCCGGGATAATTGTACCCTCGCGCCGTGTGTGGAGTTCTCCAGCTGTGATTGTACTGAAGAAGGACGGTAAACCACGGCTTTGCATCGACTTCAGGCGACTCAACGAAGTCAACAACAAGGACTCAATCCCCCTTCCGTACATCAACAACATCCTCGAAAAGCAACACCAAGCGACGAACCTTGGCATTTACGGTACCTGGCAGAGGGCTCATCCAGTTTAAAGTGATACCATTTGACCTCCTGGAACGTTCCGATGATAATAGGACACTGTTATGGGCCCCGAGATGAACCCATACACCATACCGTACCTAGACATCATCATCGCCAGTTGCACCATCGAGGCCGGCAAGGTGAACGCCATCAAATCTATAGCTGTGCCAACGTACATTGAACAGGTACGCCAATTCCTAGGAACATGTCAGATCGTAGATCCAACTGCAGCGTTAGGTTCTACCATTTTGTGTTTTTCTGTGGTCCCTGCTCGGGCGCTAAATTTTGTGACGAATTATGGAAGACTCGTTAACAAAATATTGGCGTTTTGTTGCACGGACGCCAATGGTCTGATAGCGGTGTCTGAGATCAGAGGGTTCGACAGAATAAAACACACAATCGTTGGTAAAGTGATGAGTGATGTTTTTATTGAACATTGACAGCAACACAAAGATGTTGGTCGTGTGAAAGTGTTGGATAGACAAGGTGGAGGGCGGGGAACACGGCGATGGAGTTTTTAGAGAAACGATGCTGAGCGTTGGGACACTTGGGTGTCTGTAGTGCCGGTCGGGTCTACAGAGGAGGTCACAGGGTACGTTTGAAGCAAGTTTGCGACTTTTTGAAAAAACGACGCTCGGTGTCAGGACGCCGGAGTGTCCGGAGCGACGGTCGAAACCTACGGCGGAGATCAGTGGGTACGGAAAATTCGACTTTGCTACTTTGTGGAAAAACGACACCGGGCGTCGCGACGATGGGGTCTCCGTAATAGCGGCTGGTGAACTATTAACGGTCGAGAGTAGTAGTTTTTCAAGTTTTCCGGAAAGTGACGGCGGGGTCCTCCGAACGGTGGCTGGTACGACGCAAACAATTTCGTTCTGCGTCTTACGGATTTCGGCGACGGTGGCTCGGGCTGTGCATGTAAATGTCAGACTGCGAACGCTTCGGATCACTCTCGCAAGCGACGAAATGATCAATTAGGTGATCGCACTCGAGTCCCAGAAAATGTGAGTGGCACGGTATGGTGATTACTGGGCTGCTTTGATTACCTAGAGATTAATGTCGTCTGCTCGATGGATGATGATATCGTAAGTGTCGTCGCTAAGGCGGTGCAATTTTTAACTGTGCTTTGACTGTCTTTCAGCGCGGTTTATATATTGTATTTTTAATTAAACGAGTCCCAAGTTCGCTGCGTGTTAACTTATGGACACAGAACAGAACAGCTTATGGGGCAGTTACGTCAAAAATAGAAACTGGGTTACCTGATTCGCGATCTGGTTCATTTTACTCTTTTAAGATGCGTCCCCTATTCTACCGTAGGTAAACAGCATATGATATGGTCCACATATTTAAAATAAAATATTATGTCTAATCCTGAATATTTATTGACGTTAGATTTAACACAAAACATGATTAATTCAGCAAGAATATGACTAAGTAAACTTTACAAATGATATCCAAGGATCTATTATTAAAATTCATCATTAAATTGTAAATACAAAGAATCTAAAATAAATTTAAAACGTATCAAAAAATAACTGAAAATTAAATTAGTTATTAGGGCAATGAAACAGTTTGAGTTAATCTATTAAATTAAATTAATTATCTAAGAAATAAGGAGATTATGTTTAAGGGTGGATAGAATAAAAATTTGGATAAATTATAAGTAGGTGTCACACAAAAGGTAATGAGGGGGGGGGGGTTAAACAATAAATGAAGACGCCAGTCGGTCTAAACAGGAAACAGAAAAACTGAAGTAAGAGGACAGTCGGTCTAAACAGGAAACAGAAAAACTGAAGTAAGAGGACAACAAAAAAATATTTTCTAGGTAACTATATAATACACAACAAAGCAGAAAGGTAAGCTAGCGGTCGAGTAACCTGGATGTAAGTGACGAAGTTACGGAAGAAAAAAGAGATCGCGCAACGGGTGTTCCCGGCGGTGTCACTAGGACCATGGCCAAGAACAGAGAACGCGCACAAAGTATTTTGTGGCGCGAAAAAAAAAAGAACGCTACCTCTGATTGCGACAATATACCACGCGTTACGGATCGCGGTGTGCCCATGATGCAATAAAAAACACAAAAATTACTAGTTGAGAAATATATAACATAAAGTAAACTCAATATTCGAAATTCGAATTATAAATAATCAGAAAGGTCTTAGCTGTGCTAGAGCTAGAGTTACAATCCACTGGAGTTGGCGGTATTCGGATAGCCGGTCGAATGCGATCGTCAATTCGAGTGGCGTCCTCAACGGTGCAGTGTCGAATCCAAAAAGCACAATGCCAAAATGTCGTTAACGCACCTTCAGCGCGCACAGGGTACGAATAGCTGCAGCGGTGAATGAGATGAAACTCGCTCAGCGACGGTACGTCCAAAATTCACCGGAAGTAAACTTAAATGCAATACCCAACATTAAATTCTAGAAGAATATTCACGGTTAGGTTCAAATACAAAGAGTGGTTGTCACTATATTGAAGTTAATTTAAATCATGTAAAAAAATAAACTCATGAATTTATAGAAAACTTATATATATATATATATATATATATATATATATATATATATATATATATATATATATATATATATATATAATTTCAGAAGTTAGCAAATAAGCAAGTTTATCAATAGAATTAAAATGCGAATCACTAAATAAAACTTGAATTACCAGAGGTGTTGAGCGGCTTGATTATTAAAATTCTTTCTCGCGGTTTACCAATCTGGAATACTTCCGCTAAATAAAAATATCTATTTGTGTTACCAAAAAAAGTGTTTAGCACTGCATTTTTCTCCAAAATTTACAAAAAGCAAAAAAAAAATCCGCAATACAACTGCCAGATTTGAAAAAAAAAGACTTAAGTAAAAGCAAGTAATATCGCGTATTCGCTAATTAAAAATTACTTAAAAAGCAGCGACTACCCTCGACGTCCCTAAAAGTTTCCAAATATAAAACTCTGACGAAATACACTACCGCTATGGGGATTGCCTACTAGCAGAGGCGAATCAGGCAGAAACCGAACGGAACAGTAAATTGGAAACTATAGGACGAACAAGGCACTTAGGTTTATAAACTTTTGACAAGCAATATAGTTTAAGGCTTACTGAATTATTAATTTTCAACATCGAAGCTTCTAAATCATCAATGTAATATTTATCCTGTAAATTCTTAACTTATCTGTTATTACAAGTTGCATTTTAGAAGTAGGATCTTTGCCTAGTTCTTTGTAGGTGTTAGTATCGAATAATAGGTCTTTAACTTTATTATTATAAAAGGATCTATCTAATATCACAGTAATATTGCCTTCGCATATTTTTTTGCAATCGTTTGTTTAATGTATATAAGAATTATTATCTGATCATTTGAATTTAAATTTATTAATGAAAGAGTAGTGTTGATTCATATTATTTGTTAATTTAATCCGCATAGATTTTAATACAGCAAATTTTTATTTTATCAATAGATAGCTGAAATAGCTAAAATACTTGAAACATTATTCGTGTTTAAATTTTTACAATCATTCTCATAGAAATGAAAATTAGGACCTAACGCTAGAATACAACTGACATTGACTGGAATGCTAATAGTTGATATATTAACCATTTGTTCAAAGTTAATTTAATTTCATCAAAAAACTCGTATGCTTTGTTCTCGATCAGTAATTTCTCTAATCTAAACTTAATTGTATTATAAATATTATGATACTTGTCTTGTTCTAAATGTAAGTATTTAATTAGAATATTTGTTAGCAAAGATTTTGTAACATTATTTTTAATTTTAAGTTGCAATAATTCTAAATAATTAATGCTTTTGTTAACGTTACTGATCCCGGAGAGCAAAATTTTGTCACAATACTGAAAATAAATAATGAATTTTATCAACAAATCCTGATTGTCCTACATTTAGTTCTATACGTGCTGAATTTGTCATATTCAATGTTGAATCATCAATAAATATCCAGAATTAGACATATTTTAGATACATATTAACCTGCGATGGAGTTTAATAAAAAAATTATACTTTTCAATTCTTTCAACTCAAACATTAAATTCACCCCGCAGGGGGGTGCAACCATGCATCTTGGTGAGCGACGCCACCACGGACCCGAGTCAATGGCCCTCCGAAAAGGGGGTTGCGCTTAAGGCTAACAACCTTATCGCGTAAAAAACACACTGTTGCGAAGACGACACATACGCCTCGAAACGACGGACTGTCTAATAGGAAACGACCCAAGCGATGTCCCAAGGATTTGAACATAGGAACGTGGAATGTACTAAGTTTATTTAGACCTGGTGCAATGCAGAATGTAATAGATGAGGCAAAAAGGTACAGGATGGATATTATTGCACTACAAGAAATAAGATAGCAGGGGAAAGATGTAATTAAAATGAAAACCCACACTCTAATGTACAGTGGGCAGAAACGTGGAAAACATGAATTAGTGACAGGATTCTTGGTACATAACTCCCTTCTGCAACGAGTTATAGAATTTGAAGGTATAACTGAGAGGGTATGTAAACTAAGACTAAAGGGCCATTTCTCGAATATAACACTAATCTGTGCACACGCACCCACCGAAGATGCAGAGGACCAAGATAAAGAATCCTTTTACGACACATTGGAGAAAACTGACTGTAAAACTAACAAGCATGATATGTTAATCTATCTTGGAGACTTCAATGCTAAAATTGGGCGAGAAACAACTTGGATGCCTACAATTGGAAAACATAGCCTGCATGAAAAATGCAACGACAACGGGACAAGATTGGCGAGCTATGCATGCTCTAAAGGACTAAGAATAGGAGGAACACTCTTTGAACACAAAAAAATCCATAAAGGTACGTGGGCCTCTCCAAATGGCGAAACAACTAACCAAATCGACCATATCCTAATAAACATCCGATATGCAACTAGTCTGCTAGATACTAGAAGCATGAGAGGAGCAGATTGCTCCTCCGATCACCTATGAGTAAAAGCTAAAATTAGAGAAAGAATCTCAAGGAGCTATGAAAACAAAGGAGAGCGGAGGCAGAAATGGGACGTAGAACAACTTACTAAATACCAAGATGAACTAAGAAAAAATCTGGAAAACGTAACAGGAATAGAGAACGCCGAAATTGACACAGAATGGAATAGGATTAAAGAAGCAATAACTGATGCAGCTCAAAAAACGATAGGGGAGCCCAAAAAGAGAAGCCGAAATACATGGTTTGATGAGCAATGCGAAGAAGCAATAATAAGAAGACGACAGGTTAGACTAATAGCTATGCAAACACCAACACGTAGTAAAAATGCTCAATATAAAGAAGAACGAAATAAAACAAGCAAGCTACTTAGAAGGAAAAAGAGAGAAGCAATGCAGGAAAAGCTGCTACAGATCCAAGAAGATCATAATAGGAAAGACATCCGAAACATGTACAAGACGGTAAAAGAAATCCAAAGGGGGTACCAACCGCGGGCTAACCTATGTAAAAATAAAGAAGGAAACCTCCTGTATGATAAAAGGGAAATTATCGACAGGTGGGCAGAACATTTTAGAGAGCTGCTTAATGGGTACAATTAGGAAGACTCAGAAGAAGAAACAAACTTGGACCAAGAAGAAAACCAACTAGAACCAGGAGAGCCAACAATACCTGAGGTGGAAGAAGCTATCAAAAACATGAAATCAAACAAAGCACCAGGATCAGATGAGATTCCCTCAGAATTAATTAAAGCAGGGGGAAAAGACCTTGCAAGTGCATACCATAAACTAATTATTAATATTTGGAGACAAGAAAGAATTCCAGAGGAATGGAAAATTGGGGTTATATGCCCGATATACAAGAAGGGAGATAAACTACAGTGCAGCAACTATAGAGGCATATGTCTCTTAAATATATCCTACAAAATACTATCCAGTATAATCAACAAGCGGCTAACACCTATAGCAGAAAGTGTAATCGGAGAGTATCCATCTGGATTCCGCAATGGACGCTCAACAGTTGACCATATGTTCAGCATACGACAAGTCTTAGAAAAATGCTGGGAACATAATATAAATATATACCAACTGCATGTGTCTACATCAGCAAGCATATGATAGCATACGACATACATCAATATGGGCAACTCTACAAAATTTTAAAGTACCAATAAAACTAATAAGACTAATCAAAATGTGCATTGAAGACACAAAATGTAAATGTAGAGTCGGTAATGATACATCGGAGGACTTCCCTATAAAAAGAGGTGTTAAACAAGGTGATGTTATATCCCCCCTACTCTTCAACCTTATATTAGAGAGTATAATAAATAAAACTCGAATAAACGTTAGCGGAACTATTTACAACAGAAGTCTACAAATACTTGCATTTGCAGACGATGTAGCTATGTTGGGAAGACGGGAAAGAGATGTAGTGGATACACTTAATATACTAGAAAAAGCTGGAGCGTCAACGAGCTTAAAAATTAATACTAACAAAACAAAAGTAATGCTAGAAGCCCAAAGAGAGAAAACATTCCTCGAAATCGGTAATAAAAATATAGAACGGGTCAACGAATTCAAGTACTTGGGCACCACAATCACACATAATAACGACATATCTGTCGAAATATCAAATCGAATAGCAGCCGGCAGCAGATGCCTTTTCGCACTAGATAGCATTTTAAAATCGAAGCTTATATCCAGGAAATCTAAAATACTCTTATACAAAACCAACATAAGACCAGTAGTGACATATGGGTGCGAAACATGGTCTATTACAAAGAAAAACGAAGAAAGACTGATGCGATTTGAACGCAGGGTCTTACGAAAAATATATGGACCCATCTATGATGAAACGCTACATGGCTGGAGATCGCGAATGAACCACGAGCTGATGCAACTATATGGTGATCAGGATCTGGTAGGCTGGATCAAGAAACAAAAATTAGGTGGTTGGGACACCTACAACGCATGCCCGATAATAGAATCACAAAAAAATCATTTAAACTATCTCCCCAAGGACGGAGAAGGAAGGGCAGGCCCAGACTGAGATGGGAAGACAATGTTCTAGAAAACTTAAGAGAACTAAAAATACGAGACTGGACACAAAAAGCAAGAGACAGAAAGAAGTGGAGGGGCGTTATTGAAGAAGCCAAGGCCCTGCATGGGCCATAGAGCATAGTGTGTGTGTGTGTGTATAGAAATAAATAAATACAATAAAATGAACTTTTTGGATATAACAATAATTAAAAAAATTAATTACAAATTAGTAAGACAAACCTACATGGTTTGAGCGATATTTCAATTCTAATTTTCCAATAAAGTATAAAGCAGTTGTGGTTAATAGTTTACTAGATAGAGGTTTTTAACTTTCTGATATTAAATGTCACATTGCTAATCCACAACTAACAGAACAGACCTTGATCAATAATAATTACCCTTTATCTTTTGTTACATCTGTTATTCAAAGCTGGTTTAATACTGTTTTTCTACGATTGCTATGAAAAGATGACAATTACGCTCTCATTTGTCATCGTAAAGTTGACGTTTTCTGTGAAACAATCGAAAAATATCTTTTTTGCGCGTCTCCAATGGCAACGCGCGAAAAAGACGTAAATTCGCACGTTTCCAATGGCAACGCGCGAAAAAGATTATTTCAATAGTTACCAGGGATACAAACAAAACAGAAACTTGTCATATTGACGAATTTAGTTTTAGACGTATACCTACGTTTTTTAATAACTTTAAGATGCAATCGTAGAAAAAATTATGTGTGTATCACGAGCGTAAAGTGTCTTTGTCCCTCTTGCACTATTGCAGCTCTCGCCTTCGGCTCGCGCTGCAATTACCGTGCGTAACAAAGAATCACTTTACGCTCTTAATACACAAATAACTATTCTGATATTAATAATTCTAAATTACAACTTAATTAAGTTTAAATAAAAAAATTATTCACACCCTATTTTTCAAACATTTGCACCGACAGATGCCTATTTTGACTGCAGAATTGTATTTTAATTTAGCACATAGATCTTCATTTAGTACCAGCATATTATTTACCAAGTTGAAAACTAAAATTGAGACAAAAATTAGGAGCAATATAGTTTATAAAATTAACTGTTTAGACTGCAACTCCACGTAGATTGGTGAGACTAACCAGGATGTACACAAACAATTATAGTGCGATTATGAAACATACTATAAACTAAGATCATAAATTAGATTGGGAAAATTACAATTCTGAAGCCAACAAGTATCGTATAAGAGATTATTTTATGAGAGTTGTATTAATCTGCATCGCATTTCCGTTAAAGTGTTCATTTTTGTTCGTCTGAACAATATAAAAATATTTTGGAATTGTTCCACTAATTATTTTTCTTTTTTTAGATAAACTTCTTGTTTTAATTTATAACTTTTTTGTATCCGGTTAGTTTTAAATTTTGACACTGTTGTGTGTTGTTCGACAATTTTTGTTTGCATATTAGTCACGTTTAACTCAAGAACTTCTTATTTTATTTGACTTTTAAAATGTCACATTCATTTTAAATTATGTTAAGTTTTGATTTATTTTTCTCTTTTATATAATATCCTTGTTTTTATATTTTTATACATTTTTGTAAAATAACAATTATATATGTTCAAAATTGTATCCGAAACTTCGTCAGTTTTTCATAAACTAATAAATACAGTCTTGAAATCCAATTACACCAGGAACAACTTTCTTGTTTTTCGTTGACATGTGTTATCTCTTTGTAATCGCCTGTTGCTATTAAAAAATGAAATTTAAAGAATATATATCGAAGAAATAGAAAGTTTTGACAAATGAGATGATAATAGTATTTCTTCTCTGACATATTACTCTCCGTACATCATAATTGTTTTTATTTATTTTATCATCTGCAACATTCTTGCATTATAAACACTATTATAATATAATAATAATAATTATAGAATTTAATCCCAAAAGAAAATAATTATAGTGAAATATGATGAACATATCAAATACTAATTCTTAAATATAAATAATATAAATTCACAGCTCAAGAACTAGAATTTACAATTAGTAAATAAGATCGAGTAGAATTTTAATGATGTTTCTAAATTTAATTATACATAATATTTGTCACTAAATGCTTCTTCTAATTAAAACCAACAATAAAATAATTATTTTTATACGACCGTACGTGAAATGGTAATTTCACACATTGATCGTAATGTGTGAAGTTCAACTTTTTGACAGTGATGCGTAAAGGGAACAGCGGTGCGTGAAGTGCAATGTATTTCTTATGGAGTTTATTTTACGCACGGGGCCAAGAAGAGAAGAGAAGAGTGTCATGCTTGGTTTTTTGTTTAACTATTTATATTGTGAAAACTGTCAAACTAAAAATAGTTCGCCCATTAATTTATAATTTATTATAAATTCTGATACAGAAGCACCTTGTACTCCACCAGATATAACAGCTGCAGCAAATGCAGTATGTTCCTCTTTATTACCACAAAAATCGCCGGAAATTTTTGAAAATGTATAAAAAAATTAATAAATGGTGCAATGAAAAGAATATTAATTCATATTGTAATGTAATTTTAGCATACAGGTCAGAATTGGCAAGGAATTTAAATCAACACTCTAGGGTCACTATTCGATACTAAAGAATACTATCAACATTAAGCGTAATATAAGCATTGGTGAATAATCGAAAGTTCTTGCTTATTTAAAGAGAACGCCTGATGGATATATTCCAAAAAATCATGCGTTTTCGAGAAAGAACAATTTTTCAAGTTTATGAAGGAGGCACCTGAAGAGAAATTTTTATTAACCAAAGTAAGTCGATAATAATGCGAACATTACAAGATTTAATTTTTTTTATCTTTCCGTCATTTTAATATTCGGAATTTTAGGTGCTCTTAAAAGAGATGAACTGTATAAACTAAAAACTGACGACATTGAACATTTGGGAACAATTCTTGTCGTGTCTGTCCCTGATACAAAAACCAAAATTATAAGAAAATTTACTGTAATTGAATATTTGAAATTATATCAAAAATACGTGACCCTTCGTCCTCAAAATTTTCCAGAAAAAATTCTTTATTAATTTTCAAAGTGGAAAATGTACTCGTCACGTTATCGGTAAAAACAAATTTGGAAAAAAGCGACATACTTAAAACTGTCTAATCCAGAAGAATACACGGGCCATTGCTTTATATGATCATCTGCTTCTCTACTAGTCGAAGCAGGAACAGATTTACTAACGTTAAAACAACACGGAGGCTAGAAATCATCAACGGTTGCCGAAAGTTACGTTGAAAATTCATTGAATACAAAATTTTGTCGATTCAAAATAATGCGACTAGTAACAGTGTTATGAAGAAATCGTTAGACGAAACAGTTGCTGTCAATTTTGAAAAATTGACAAATTATAACATAACTATCAATAATTACAATTGTAATAATAAAGAAAATTAAACCATTTTTGTCCTAGATTCAATTTCTAAATGTAAGGTTGTATAAAAAAATATAGTGTGCAACATGTGTGTGAAGCATTTTTTACACTAGTGTGATTGTAAACTCCACACTCGTGTAAAAAATTCAACTTCACGCACTTGATACACAAGCTATTATTTTGAACACTACGGTAAATCCTAAAACGAAATTATAACTAAATTTGATTAGTGAACGAATCATACTAGTTACTAGTATTCACAGGTAAAGTAAATTATGAGCGGGCGTCATGAACCATAATGCCCGGTGTATGGAGTTGTTTATATTCTTCGTATTATAGCAATTAACAACAATAGTTATTTGTGTATTAAGAGCGTAAAGTGATTCTTTGTTACTCGAACACGGTAATTGCAGCGCGAGCCGAAGTTTCTGTTTTGTTTGTATCCCCGGTACCGCGCATTTATAATCTTTTTCGCGCGTTGCCATCGGAAACGCGCGTATTTAACGTCTTTTTCGCGCGTTGCCATTGGAAACGCGCAAAAAAGATATTTTTCGATTGTTCCACAGAAAACGTCAACTTTACGATGACAAATGAGAGCGTAATTGTCAACTTTTCATAGCAATCGTAGAAAAATTATATTTAAGTGAAAAATAAATGTTTTTAACAGATGAAATGTATAAAGTTTGAATAATTACTTGATTGAAGAAAAAATAGTAATGCAAGTTATGTTCAAAGTGTCTATCGCCCTTATGAATTTCCAGTACTCGCTTACGACTTGTACCGTAAGCTCTCCATTTTTGTAATAAAGTGATACTTTTAATACTTGTATAATTAAATATTTTTGTATTACAAATCATTCATAAATGTATACTTTTTTTATTATTTTTTATGGTCGAAAACGTGTGATATATTTTTTGTGTGCCATAGAATTTTAGTAATTAATTTATGTTTGTTGCGAAAAAGGTTTTAAAAACTCTGAATTATGGTATGGGGAACAATATCCTTCAATTTGAAATTGCAACTAATTCATAATAAACCGAAGTCAGCACTAGGGGACCGGAACAAAGAAACAGAAAAAGACACTTAAAAAAGCATAAAATTTAGACAAAAAAAGCATTAAAAAGGCATAAAAATTAGAAAAATAACACAAAAATTATTATATTATTATTATTAATAACAATAATTTATAAAAATGATTATTTACATAAAAATGCATTTTCAAACAAAACTTTTATAAAATAAAAAACTACTAAGATAACGTTTTATTTTCATCAAAAACACATTTTGAAACAAAACTTTTATAAAAAGAAAAACTACTAATCCCGAAAATAACTGATTATTAAATACTGTTCTAAATGTTCCATTGAAAAGTTGTATCTTCTGTCACTTAACATATTCTTGTAAGCTGATAAACTTCTTTCCACGTCGACACTTGTAACTGATGCAAATTTGAATTTTATAATTATACCGGGATCTATAATAAAATTGGGAACATGTTCACCATTTAAAATTAATGCAATTTTTTGTAAAGTGTCGAATCCATTTTTACGTAGAACGTCGTTTAATTTATTTTTAATTATTTTATAAATATGTCCAGGTACAATGTACGTGTTATCTTTAAAATCTTTAATGATCTGCACTGCAGTAACTAAAGGTAAATTCTGCTTCTCAAGTGATTTTGTTGATTCACTTACATAATTGTAATTGGTTTTATTAAATGCCAAATTATTTTGTAATTCTACTTCTTTTAATACGGCTTGACAATCTTGAATTCCTTTACTGTTGCTGGAAATCCATATACTAAAAGAGAAAAAAGGTATATATATTTATATATATATCTGGATTCATCACGGTCAGTTGCCCATTTCTACAGCCTAGACGGATTATCCGAAAAATTTGAAACAATTTTTATTTGATAGAGGTCAATTATGGGGAGTGCCTTTTGATAGTTTCAAATTTTTTGTGCACATGATGTGCGAGATATTTTGGAAAAACATGCGTTTTTGGCGCAAAATCAACTTAGAGCAAGGTAGCTTTGGCTTTTTTAAGAAGAACATCTATCGTCGATTTGACATTTCTCAGTGGCCATGTCGTATTTTTAATTATAAATTACTTCAATAAAAAAATTATTAGACTACTTTTGATATATTTTACGCATATTATAGGAATGAGGGGACGTTTATATTATAATTACAGATTTTTTAAATGTTTATTTAAAAAATATATTTTTTGACTTGACAGTGCACCATGAAGTTGCCAAGTATTGACAGAACGAGGTTTTACACTATCAGCTTGGCTGCGTTTTTTTTTTTAATAAAATCAGTTTCATAATGAAATATTTTAACAGACTTGATAGTCGTTGGAATTAAAATTAAAATTAGTAATCAACTATTATCAATATATTCGAGTGATTGTCTATTGTTTTTTCTGAAAGTCACTAGAAATGTATCGGGTTTGGTATCAAACTAAATGGTTTGAAGAGGGCTTTAAACAGACTTATTAAAAATTGTGATTCACTGATTCTCAATTGTTTTTCTTTTCTAAAAGTAATTAAAAACTTATCGTGTTTGGTATCAAATTAAATGTTTTAAAGAGGGATTTCGAACAGAATAATAAACAATTATAATCGAGTGATTGTCACTTGTTTTTTCTAATACTATTTAGAAATGCATCGTGTTTGGTATCAAACTAAATGATTTGAAGATAATTTTTAAACAGAATTATTAAAATTGTAATCAACTGATTGTCAATTGTTTTTCATAAATGTCATTAGAAATCTATCGTGTTTGGTATCAAATTAATTGTTTTGAAAAGAGATTTCGAGCAGAATAATTACAAATTATAATTGACTGATTGTCAATTGTTTTTGTTAAAAGTCTTTAAAAATCTATCGCGTTTAGTATTAAACTAAAAGGTTTAAAGAGAGCTTTCCAACAAAAATATTAACAAAATTGAGCTCAATTGATTGGCAATTGATTATTTCTAAAGTCGTTAGAAACATATTGTGTTTGGTATCAAATTTGAAGTTATAAGGAGATATAAAAGCAAAAAATTGTAATCGACTGATTGTCAAAAGTTATTGAAACTGTACTTATTTCAGTTCTAATGAAAGATCTGAGAGATAATGTAAACATAAATCAGCAACGAGTTGATAGCAAATAATTTTCGAAAAATTTGTAAACTTGTAATTTTTTAAAACATCAATATTCGACTATATGGTATATAAAGTAACAATTATAAAAAATACTTTTCTTCAAGGGCTGCGGAGCCTAGCTGAGGGTCGGCGAAGCCGACCTGATCGCTAGTTCATTTACTATTTTTTTAAAAATTGTTTAAGGTATTCGTGTAGTAAATAGCGGTATATAACCATGATCCCCCTCTTGTTAGAACTGGTTCCGGGGGGTATTTGGCAATCTATCTCTAAACATATCTACCCTTAAACAAGCTATTACAAATATTTGTTTGCCACGTTTTATTAATTTATTTACTAATATGTTTAGTTTAGTTTAGTTTAGTTTATTTATGAACTGCAATCTTATAGTTTCAGCTACGCTAAGCACGTGCAATGAATTAAATTCGAATAAAAAATTTTCATATTACTTGCAGCTTTCACCATGTATGCCGCTGCATCTGACAGCAGGAGTAAAATTTTATTACTCGGTACCGGCTCCGGCAGGAAAAACTGGATCATTTCGTCGTAAATAAATCTTGTTATTGTATTATTATTTGTTTTACTTAATTCTTTCGTACTTATTAGAAAACTTTTTGACGAATCTTCATCATTTAATATTCCGATTATTAAATTTGCCACGTATCGTCCGCATACGTCTGTAGTTTCGTCTACACATATCCATATATAATTATTTTCAATCATATTTCTTATTTCGTGAATAACTTCTTTGTACACTGAACTAACATAATTTTTGCGGAGATGGCTTTCATCAGGAATGTGCAATGCGCAATATGTTTTTAAAAACGTTTTGAAATAATTGTTTAGCAATTTACTCGTATAAATGGATATATTTGCTCTTATCAAAGCTTTGCAAAGATTAAAATTAAAAATAATAATAGGCATGAATATTCAAAAAAAGCAAAGAAGGCATAAAAAACTTGGTCTTATCTTATTACTTTTTATTTGATTCGTACAGATTTTTAAATAGATTTTTCATGCCTTAAATAAGCATGTTTTCTATAAATCCGGTCTCTAGTCAGCACATTCACAATAAATACAATTTAGTAATTAGGATATGTTGAAATGAGGTCAGTTATTCATAAAAATATTATTTTATGTTATTCACTAACCTTTGCTGATTTAGTACTTTTGTAGTTAGATATACCTACATAGTAGCGTTAGGTCCGTTAGAAATTCGGTAAGAGTTTTCAAGTCACATTAGTGGCAGTGTAAAGTTGTAATGTTGTAAATATGGAAATATGTAAAACACAAAACCAGACATCATCAGTAAAGTCTTCTTATTTGTGTCTTATCCATTCTTTAAGTTATGGCGATAACCCGAAATAAATAAAAACAAACTTCGGTGTTTAACAAAGTTTGTTTCTCTTTTACAAATCATAGATAGGATTTGTGCGGCGCTAGAGTACTCAAAGATCAGTAAGAATAATATCATATTTATAGACAAGTTAAAAGAGCATGGAATGATATATCACAAAATGTTATTCAACATCTTATTGAATCTAAGCCTCAGTCTACATAAGCGGTGATGAGGGTGCGCGGAGGAGATACTTTTTAATGACTTTTACATGTTCGACATTTTTTAATTATGTGAAATTTTAATAATTTAATATACTAATAATAAACTACCTCTTTGCTAAATTTCATATAGTTAGTTCTACTATTTTTTGGTGTTGCTGTTTCAATGATCGCCAGTGTACTAAAAATTTTATTAGAACAATTTAAAAAATAATTTTAATGCTATAGTTTGAAGAGAACTTTTTTCAATTATTTAGGGATTAAAATTCATTAAAAAATTTAATTATCTAGTTAATGTGACAACTTTTATCTAATTTAGCTAAAGTCGTGTTCTTGCATTCTTTCATCTACGACCGTGCGTAAAATTGAATTTTAGATGGCTGTTTTCAGTTTGTAAAACGATTGTTTAATCACAAGATTTCATTAATTACGGGTTGTTCAGCAACGAGTGGTTAAGTTTTAATCACGTAAAGTTTTAAGAAATTTGGAATAAATAAGAAAGTTATAATCATAATGTTCGAAACACATTTATTCAAATCGAAATGCAAATTATATAATTATTTAACTTAATTCATATACTTGCATTCTAATGTTACAATTGGTACAATTATGAAAATTAATATTTCTTAATAAACTAGCAGATATGGTCGTTTGTATAATCCTAGATGTAGAAGGTGAAGAAGCTGAAGGTGAAGCAGAAATTGTAGAAGCATAATTTGTAACTGTTGAAGCATTAGAACTATCAGCACCTATATTTATGAATTTTTGCGGGGACTGCGTCTTCGGTTGGTGTCGTAGTTAATGTTGCATAATGGTTTTTGCTATTTTCTTCTTATTTTCAAGAGAATCTTCCACATACCCTTCAGCAACCGTGGAAGATATTCACCCTCCATGCCGTTATAGGGTAAGAATGTCACCTCCTTCGTCTGCCAGTAACGTAGCCGAACTGCATCGATAACTGTGCCCCGTGTAGGCCTCCGGATCTTTTAATTTAAGAAATTTTGCAATATTGTTAGGAATTGCGCCAAAAATATTAATTCCTACTGGTTGAACACCGCATTTACCGTTTCTATAATTGATAAAGAATTTATTATGATTCGTATTGAACGGACGGAGAGCAGCATATTCCGGTATTAATTTTTTCATATCAATATTTTCATAATTTTCGTCAATTCCGATTACAGCGAAATTCATCTCCTTATAATTCTTTGTTTGGATCTTAACGATGATTATGTCTTCCTTGTAAGTGATATCGTTCAATATTATATTTTTTAATTCTTCTCATCGGCATGCACCGGCAATCCTTAAAATAAGGGCTACCTGAAATAATTGAAAATATTTGATTAAAATACAAATAATTTGGTGTAAACCTTCAAATTTAGATAACCAATGAGTCTAATTTACCTTCATCACTAAATATGTTGAATTTGGCGCTTCCTCTATGTCAAAGTGCGCCTTTGTGGAATCGAGTTAAATAAATAATGTTGAGATTGCCACTTCTACAATGATTACTTTATTGCAGACAACAGTTACAAAACAACGAATAATAAATAAATAATGATAACAATGTTAAAACAAAACACACACATATATATATATATATATATATATATATATATATATAAATATATATACAGGATATTTCACAACTTAGAGCATACAATTAAAAGGTATATTCTGTACAACGTGCTGATCATGAAACAAAAAGAATTTTTTTTAAATTCGAAAAATTAAGGGTTGTTAACCTAAAACATTTTTTGTAGTACTGCACCGGATTCGCTTTCTTATTAAACACAAACAATGAAGTAGGTATCAACTACGAAAGAATAATTACACAATTCAATTATTAGTAATTATTTATAATAGAATTTTATTTAATTAATAACTTTAACATAATCATCCACCCAGTGGCGGTGGCAACGAAAAATTTCGGACTGGGAAACATAGAAAATAGTTTTATATATATATATATATATATATATATATATATATATATATATATATATATATATATATATACAGGGTGTAGAATTGAAATGTGACAAAAACTTGTTCAACAAATATTACAACACTGTAACAAACTCTTTTACAATTTGTCAAATATTCAGTTCATTTGCTTAATTTTCCAACGCAATCTACAAAAAATTTGAATAAATTTTGAATTTCATTTAATTAATATTTCGTGAACTATTCACATTTATGTATTTAAATTTACTTTATAGGAAGCGTTTTTAATTTCTGAACAACTTTTGTATTTACGCTTTTGCTCTAAAGTGAATAGGTAAAGAGATACAGCAATATTTAAAAAATAACATTGAAATCCCTATACGCTACATTTCAATTCTACACCCTATATATCAGAATTTAGATGGCGGGGAAATAATAGGATTGCATCTCTCAACACGCCTCCTCAATCAAGCAGTTCAGTCTCTTGGAGTCCCAGCCTTGTCCTCAGGTCTTGAAAGGCTGCTTTTGGAAGTCCTTTGGTCAGGATGTCCGCAAGCTTGTCTTTGGTTCGGACGTACTTCATCTTTATTTGGCGCGACGTGTGAAGGTCTCGAATGAAATTATACTTCACATCCACGTGCTCGGGCGACTGTGTTGCCAGCGCTGCAGGAGGTGGATACACGCTTGGTTGTCTTCGTAAATGGTGATCGGATGTGGGCATTCAATGCCCAGTTCATCGAGAAGTCTTCTCAGCCAAATCATCTCGGTCCCTGCTGTTGCCAGCACGACATACTCCGCCTCGGTGGAGGATAGGGCCACTGTACTCTGCTTCTTGGTTGTCTACTTGACTGTAGAACCTAGGACTTTAAAGAGGTAGCCAGAAACAGATTTGCGATCGGTGTTTCCCATCTCGGGAAGTGTCGCGGAGTCTTTCGCGCTGTCAAACTCGTCGTCCTTTTCTTTTCGAGCTTTGGGTTTCCTCCGGTGGTCCTCGACTTCGGTGTAAAAGTCTTCCATACGACTTCCCTGGTGTCTCCTCAGCGGCCGCTCATCGAAGATGACATTCCGTCCTTAGAGGAGTTCCGAATCCTCTGGAGACCACAGCTTGTAGCCGTTGTTGCAATAGCCTATCATGTAACATTCTTTCGATCGCGGACCAAATATACTTTTTAAAAGTGGCTTGGGCAGGTGCAGGTTGGCTTTGCAGCCAAACACCCTCAATTTCTGCCAGTCAATATTTTGCCCGAACAACAACTCGGCAGGAACTGCTTTTTCCAGAGCACATGTAGGACATCTGTTGATCAGGTACACTTCCGTGATCACTGCTTCTGTCCACGGGAACTTCGGGAGGGTTGAGTCAAAGAGCATACACCTTTCCTTTTCTAGGATGGTCCGGTTCATTTTTTCCGCTACTCCATTCTGCTGAGGCGTGTGACGAATGGTGAACTCAAACTGTATCCCGTTCTGGTCGAAGTGCTCCTTCATATCTATGGACAAATACTCGCGACCTTTGTCGTATCTGAACCGTGAAATTTTTTATCTGTAGTGAGTCGTAACCATCGTCTCATAGATTTTGAAGCTTTGAAAAACCGATTTGGACTTCAGAGGGCACGCCACCGTGAAGTGTGTATAATCATCGATGAACGTGAGCACATAGCGCATGCCGGTGTAGGACTAGATCTACAAGACCGGTCAAGTCGCTAGGTACCAACTGCAAGGGTCTTGTAGCGCGCTCGGGTGGTTGTTGGTGTGACATTCTTGTCTGTTTCCCTTTAACATAAGTTGGGCAAACTTGTTTTTCATCTCCCACGAAGATTGCGTTCACGCCCTTGACCAGTGCCTTCAGTTTGTGCAATGAGCTCAAGCCTATGTGTCCCAAGCGTCTTTGCCAGAGTTCGGTGCCGGTTTCCATTTCACACAAGGTGGCCGTTTCCCCGATGACTTTGAATGAAAGCTCATACAATTTTTGCTTTCTCGTCACAACTGCAATTGTTTTTCCATCCTTCTGAATAACTCCTCTGCTATGCTCAAAAATAATTACATGGCCATTCCTCTCTAACACTGAAACAGATAATAAGTTAAACTGCAGACCCAGGACTACGAGAACGTTCAGAATAGTGATTCTGATTTTCTTTCCATTCACGATAGACTGGACGTAAATGTCGGAGAGGAATTTCTCCAAGTTTACCAAATGTTCGGAAGCGCCCGAATTGAGATACGAATGTACTGTCTCAGTACTCTCGGTATCAGCGACGAAACTGTAGACCAATTGCTCCTCCTCCTCCTCCTTCTTATCTGCGTCCTCTGCAATGTGAGATTCCTGATGCTGTCCCCTTCGGTTGGGATGGTGTCCTGCACTCCGTTCGGAAATGGCCATATCGGCCGCAGTTGTGAAATTGGAAGTTCCGCTTATCAAAGTTTTCTTGACGTGGGTTTAGTCTTCGAAGGCCACTTTGATCGCTGCGAAGAAGTCGAAAAGACCATCGTTGGTTGAGATTCTCCGTCATGTCGACCACTTAACCTCTTCACCTGCTCATCAAGAAGTCGATTCTTCGCGAAACTAAATTTAAGATGATATTCCGATAGGGTCTCGATGGCGGTCACGACGACGTCGTATTCCGTTGGAATCATCAGGAGAAGATGACACACGATGTCGTTTTCTTCCATCGTTGCACTGGTGGTTCCGAATGAGCTTGTCAAATGAGCTTCAAGAGTTTCTTCGCTTGAATTAAATTGCATTGTGAAAAGAGTTTCGTATTAGTAGTTGACTGGCAATACCTTTACGAGCAAAAGTGTTCCGTAATGTCACCCAAATATCTAACGCGGTTTTCCCGTCCTTCACGTATTCCAGCTGATTATCAGCAATGCACTGAATAATCGACGACTTAAATTTTTTATTTTGTTTTCGAATTGATACCTGTACTCGGTCCTTTAGGACGGGTATATATATATATATATATATATATATATATATATATATATATATATATATATATATATATATATATATATATATATATATATAAATTATAACGTTAAACAAATTAACTTTGTTTTTAAAAAGTATTTATTTTACTTTAGACGTTCCTACTTGTACAAATTCTGAGCTAAGACTAACTTAAAACATACAATAATATTTCATGGCTAAACTACAACTACGTATAATGTAATATGATAATTCTACATAAAGTCACGTTCTTAAATATTAACTGTCTATGTCAGCACTATTCCACCCTATAACTCCTCCCTTATCAGAAAGGAGCACCTCCTGGTAGCTCAATTTGTTCTTCTTCCGGTTTTGAGTTGATGGTTGGTTTCCTTAGTTTCCTGGTTTTTATCCATTTTATTAGAAGGTACAGTCCAATTATTATTATTAACAAATATAACAAAACAGTCCATACACTTGGCACATGGATGTTGATGGCTTCTTCTTGAATAGTTACTACAGGATTTAATGAAATGTCTTCTAGTTTCACAGGGTTTAGGTTTATTGAAAAGTTTGTTAATGTCGAAGTTTTAAATGCGAAATTTAATTTTGGTAAAATTATTGGTTGTCCTTGTTCTTTATTCAAAAATATTAATTTTTGTTGGTTGTATATTATTTCACAATTTTTATCATTTTTACTTCCTTGTACGAAGTAAAGGAAGTATTGTAATCGCGAAAATTTTCGGTTCTCAGATTTCAACGGAAATAGGTGTTTTGGCCCTCCCTGAACCCATTTTGACTAATTTCGTCATGCCGTCTGTACGTACGTATCTCGCATAACTAAAAAACGGTAAGCCGTAGAAAATTGAAACTTTATATTTAGGACTGTTGTGCACCTCCCTTTTTGGTCATTATGCAACTACCGGAAGTGGTACTTTACTTGAAGCCTATAATAGATTTTGATGAAAAACTATATTCAAATATAATTTAAAACTTTCCAAATTTGGTATATAAGACTACTATATCAATGGAAATAACATAATAGATTTTGGTTAAAATAGACTAACCGGAAGTGGCACATTACATGAAGCTGCTAACAGTTTTCCTTGAAAAAAATGGTATTATTTTAATTTTAGAAAGGAATGCTGCAAATAAAAGTTTTAGAGAATTAAACTCTGCGTCTAGCACATTAAGAATTTTTAAATTAGCTTTTTGCATAAACGAGATATCTAAATTTAAATATTATATATTTTTTGATTTTTAAAAAAATTAAGTTTGCTATGGATTAGAACAAAAAATAAAAGATTTAATGTCAAATATGTGCAATTAAAAAAATATCTATAGTTTAATACGTGTACAAGGAAGTCATGTGGTGTCCACATCAGATATTTTATTAAATAGATTCCGCGCAAAGTTTTGATATTTACTTCGTCTAAACACTTAAGCGTTATTTTATATTCGTGAAGGAATATTAACAAATATTTATTGATTTCCGGAATTTCTTCGATATGGTTTTCTTTTATGTTAATTTTAGAATAGTGACACTGGGTAGAGGACTGTTGTTGTAAGATTTCTTGTTCACATGATGACTGATGGTGGTTGTAGAATTTATTGGGGCACTGATAAACCTTGGTTGCAGTACATATGTCATTTAGAGGCATTATATCAGTATTAGATTTTAGAAAATATCTTGCACTAGGGATAATCGTTACAAATTCTGAATCGTATATTGTTGGTATAGGGTACAAGTAAAACAGTTCAAAGTCCTTTTCAAAGTTAATGGGAATTGATATTAAGTAAATTATTTGGGATAGTTCAACTTTACAGTCTACTTTTAGTAGTAATTCAAATTCTAAAATATTCTCGGAATTTGGTTCAAAAGGTAATTGGGATTTTTAATGTTTAGAGATTTTTTGTAATTCAGATAATAATTCATTTGGATGTATTATACTGGGGTGTAATGTTCTCAATTTACAAAAGGTAATGGAATTTTCGATATCTTGTAGGATATCTAGGGTTGAGTTGTATAGGATTATTAATTGATCGTAAATAGTTTTTGCAAAAAGAATATCTTGAATATGCATGTTATTTATTATTTCACTGAGTTGTAGTATTTTGGATTTCAGAATAGATTCATCATGTTGTATGTCCAAAATGGTATTATTAAAATTTGTTATAATTTGGTGGTTTACCGAGTATGCTAGTTTTAATTGGTTTTCTAACTTGTGTTCATTCTTTTGCATGTGATTTAATATTTTGTCATATCTCTTACCGTCTTCTGCATCTAAGTTGCCAGTAACGGCTTTGAAAACTGATCCCAATCCATCTATTAAGCCTCTTTTGTTTCTATTTTTATTTGTATGAAATTCAATATTATTAATTTTGTTATTAATGTTCGTACGAATAAATTGTATTATTTTCACATAATTGTCAAGTTCATGTAAATATTTAGAGTTATTAGATATCGTTGTCTTTAGGTCATTATATTGGTTGTTTAGGTTGTCATATTGTTCGAAAAGGTGTTTGAGGTTGTAGTAGTGGATGAGTGTGTGTGTTGTTTTTTCTAATTTAGCCGGTCCCAGTCTAATAGGTAGTAATCCAATATTTTCGGTTATGTTTTTGATGATCGATCCTTGTCCAAATGTGAACATCCTGGAAGAGTATTAAATTTATAAGTCTTTTGTCTGGGACGTTTTATATTAGAGAGATGGATTTTTTCCATTGTGTTCCCGTGTTTAGTTTCTAATTTGGCAGTTTTTAAATTTTTATTAATTGATTTTAATTTTTCGGATTTAAATTTATTTTTTGTTTTCTGTTGTTTTTGTTTATTTTTTACGAAAATTTCTTTAGGAATTTTTGGTAATTCTTCTCTGGTTTCATTACGTTTACTAATTATTTTTTCTTTATTTTGCAAAATTTTGTTATTAATAGTTTGAGTGAGAGGAAACTACCAGTGGCGTGCAGCACGAAACATCGTAGTGTATGTACCAAGGAGTCAACCAGTGGCGTATCACACGGAGCAGCACAGTGTGAAGGGCGAATAACATAGCGGTTTAGCGGCCAATGCAGATGAGTGAAAACTTCAGAGAAAGGAGCTATTCAGACTCGAAACGTAAAAGGGAAAAGATAGAAACAGAAGACATTTTTAAAAGAAGTAAATTAATAAATCGCACGCCGCCAAAGGATAAAAATCGAACCGAGGAGAATAATCCAGAAATTAAAATGGAAGAAATAAAACAAATGCTAGATAAAATGACAATCGACCTTAAAAATGAGATGAAAACTAACAAGGAAGACATCAAAGAGGAACTCAAAGGTTACATAGATAAGAACAGCGAACTAATTACGAAACTCCAAGCTAATATAACAGAAAGAGAAAGAAAATGGGAGCAAGAAAAGAAACAAATATATCAAAGATTAGAGAAACTGGAACAGGAGATAGAACATAAAAATAAAATGGAAAGGAAAAATAATATAATAATAAAAGGGATGAATATCAATGAAAACGAAAATAATGTAAAAAACAAAGTAAAAGAACTACTTAAACATGAAATGTCTTTGGAACCAGAGATAATTAAAGTCAGTAAAATACCTACCAAAAGCAATCGAGTGTTGATAAAGGCACAATTAAACAACTGGGAAGAGAAAGTCGAAATCATGAGGAACAAAAGTAAAATAGGAAACAGGCAAATTCTCATAGAAAACGATTTGTCAAAAGATGAAAGGAAGATACAAGCAGGTATAAGACAAACAGCTAAAGAAGAGAAGCAAAAAGGCAATTCAGTGAAAATTGGGCATCAGAAAATTATTATTAACGGTAAAACCTTAAGCTGGAATAATCAAGAGAGCCGACTATCAGAAATTGAACCGACGAGAAATAACAAAGATGCGGAGCTTCCAAAAAACTAACTAAGAACAAACAGCGAAGTACACATATGACGACTATGGCAATGGAAATGGAAAATAGCAGAACTATTCGACATAAACATGAAATAATAAAAATTGGAACTTGGAATGTAAGAGGTATTAAAGGAAAGGAAACAGAACTTATAGAAGAACTGAGAAAAACAAAAATAAGTATACTAGGAATCACAGAAACAAAGAAGAAGTAGTAGCATTACATGGATATATTCTGATATACAGCGGAGTACCTGCAAACGAGAATGCAAGAGAAGGAGTGGGATGTCTAATATCCAAGGAGCTAGAAAACAAAATTATACAATGGAAGTGTTACTCTGAGCGGTTATTACTGGTAACTATAGAATTAGATAAAATTAATACAAATATATTGGTAACTTATTCACCTAATGAAGACGCAAACGCCGATGATAAAAACACATACTGGGAAGAACTTCAAAACGTATTTGAAGAGATAAAAGATCCAATTTATATTATAGGTGATCTCAACGCACGTGTGGGAAACAATAATATCGGAATTGAAGAAGTAATTGGTAAATTCGGAGAACATACAAGAAATAATAACGGCAAGAGACTGATCGATTTCTGTATTATTAATGATCTACAAATAGCAAATACCTTCTATGCACATAAAGACATACATAAGTATACAAGGGAAGTACTCAGCAGGAACGAAAAATCGATAATCGATTACATAATAACTAAAAAGAATAATAGGCGTAAGATTAAAGATATACGAGTTATAAGAGAACCAGACATAGGAAGTGACCACTTCCTGCTAGAAAGTAAAATAAAGATATCAAATAAACTAGAGAACCGAATTCAACAGAATGAAAGAAAAGGAAAAGAAATCTTAAAAGTATACAAATTAAAGGAAGAAAAAATAAGAGAAAAATACCAACATATAGTAGATAACAAAATACTAAGCCTTGGAAATTACACCAACCTCGACACAGAATTATTATGGAATACAATAAAAAATGTAATACAACAAGCAACTGTAGAAACTTGCGGCATAATCAAGCAGGCCAAAGGAAGGAAAAGAACCCGTTGGTGGAACGATGAGGTAAAACAAGAAATAAAGAAGAAAAAAGAAAAATGGAAAGACTATTTAAATTGTAAAAATCACGAAAAATATGAAAGCTATAAAAAAAAAAGAAAGAGAGTTAAAGAACTAATCCAGGCAAATAAAACGGAAGAATGGGAAGAATTTGGAAGGAAAATTGAAACAAACTACAAAGAGAACAAGAAACTATTTTACAAAATAACAAAAACCATAAGAAAAGAAAAAGAACCACCTCTAAAACAAATATTGGATAAAGACGGTAAAATATTACAAAGTGAAAGGAATGTAATGAAAAGGTGGAAGGAGTACTTTGAAAACTTGCTAGAAGTTAAACAACATGAACCAGAAATACAAAATCTTATAACTACAGATATCGAACAAAAAGGAGAAGGTGACTTGGTACTCGAAGAAATTCAAGAAGCCATAAAGAAAATAAAAGTAGGTAAAGCGGCAGGATTCGATGATATCAAACCAGAACAAATAAAATATATAGGGAGCGCTGGAGAAGAACTACTACTCGTGTTATTTAATAAAGTATGGAACGATGAAAACATGCCAAAGGATTGGGAAAAAACTATCATTATGCCAATATACAAAAAAGGCGACAATCGAATTTGTAGTAATTATAGAGGGATTTCACTTCTTTGTGTTGTAGGAAAATTATATGAAGCGATTATAGAAAATAAACTGCGAACAATAATAGGAAACAAATTAGAGGAGACACAGAGTGGATTCAGACAAGGATACTCTGCACAAGATCATATCTTTAGCTTGCGAAAAATTATTGAAAAAACACTCGAATTCAATAAAGACATAAGTATTTGTTTTATCGACATAGAAAAGGCATTCGATAAAGTTAATAGAGAAAAATTATGGAATGTTCTAAAAAATAGAGCAATAGGAAATAAATTACTACGAGCAATACAAAACATATATAGGAATAGTAAAAACTACGTAAGAACTGGAAATTGCATATCAGATGAATTTACGACAACAAAGGGCTTAAAACAAGGTGGAAATCTAAGCCCCCTTTTATTTACAATTTACATAGATGAAATAGTAAGAGAAGTTAATAAAAAAGCTAAAAAGACAACAATTGGAAATCTAAATCTAGGAAGAATTAATATTTCCGAATTACTATTTGCAGACGATATGGCACTACTCAGTGATACTACAGAAAAGCTACAGGAAAATATTAATATTTGGAATAAAGAATTGAAAAAGGCAAACATGAATATTAACTTAGACAAAACAAAAGTAATGCTCATATCGAAGGAACGTAAAAACATCAACATAAGAATCAACAACACGAAAATACAACAGGTAGAATCATTTAAATATCTCGGGAGTATTATAGGCGCAGGGGGAAGTATCGAAGAAGAAATTAATGCTAGAATACTGTCTACTAGTAGAACTTACCACCTACTGAGAAATGCAATATTTAACCATAAAAATATTTCTGTCAAAAAAAAATGACAACCTATAAAACAATAATACTTCCAATATTGCTGTATGGCAGCGAATCATGGGTATTAAACCAAAGACAAATTAGTAAGATACAAGCCATCGAAATGAAATGCTTAAGAAGAGTTATTGGAGTAACAAGATTGGATAAACTAAGAAATGAAGATATAAGGAAGGTAGTTGGAATCAAATCAGTTAAGCAAATGGTTGAGGAGAAACAACTATCATGGCTTGGGCATTTGAACAGATTACCGGAAAAACGACTAGTAAAAAAAATATGGAAGGCGCGTACGTCAGGAAAACGGAGCAGAGGAAGACCTCGTAAAACATGGGATGACACCGTAAATGAAATACTAGGAAAGAGAAATACAACAAGCAGACAAGCGTTTGAACTTTCGAAAGATAAGAAGAAATGGAAAAGATTTGTTGAAGGATAAACGATAAAAATTCTCAACACCCATAGGGTAGAAGAGAAACCGACTATATATATATATATATATATATATATATATATATATATATATATATATATATATATATATATAGTCGGTTTCTCTTCTACCCTATGGGTGTTGAGAATTTTTATCGTTTATCCTTCAACAAATCTTTTCCATTTCTTCTTATCTTTCGAAAGTTCAAACGCTTGTCTGCTTGTTGTATTTCTCTTTCCTAGTATTTCATTTACGGTGTCATCCCATGTTTTACGAGGTCTTCCTCTGCTCCGTTTTCCTGACGTACGCGCCTTCCATATTTTTTTTACTAGTCGTTTTTCCGGTAATCTGTTCAAATGCCCAAGCCATGATAGTTGTTTCTCCTCAACCATTTGCTTAACTGATTTGATTCCAACTACCTTCCTTATATCTTCATTTCTTAGTTTATCCAATCTTGTTACTCCAATGACTCTTCTTAAGCATTTCATTTCGATGGCTTGTATCTTACTAATTTGTCTTTGGTTTAATACCCATGATTCGCTGCCATACAGCAATATTGGAAGTATTATTGTTTTATAGGTTGTCATTTTTTTTTGACAGAAATATTTTTATGGTTAAATATTGCATTTCTCAGTAGGTGGTAAGTTCTACTAGTAGACAGTATTCTAGCATTAATTTCTTCTTCGATACTTCCCCCTGCGCCTATAATACTCCCGAGATATTTAAATGATTCTACCTGTTGTATTTTCGTGTTGTTGATTCTTATGTTGATGTTTTTACGTTCCTTCGATATGAGCATTACTTTTGTTTTGTCTAAGTTAATATTCATGTTTGCCTTTTTCAATTCTTTATTCCAAATATTAATATTTTCCTGTAGCTTTTCTGTAGTATCACTGAGTAGTGCCATATCGTCTGCAAATAGTAATTCGGAAATATTAATTCTTCCTAGATTTAGATTTCCAATTGTTGTCTTTTTAGCTTTTTTATTAACTTCTCTTACTATTTCATCTATGTAAATTGTAAATAAAAGGGGGCTTAGATTTCCACCTTGTTTTAAGCCCTTTGTTGTCGTAAATTCATCTGATATGCAATTTCCAGTTCTTACGTAGTTTTTACTATTCCTATATATGTTTTGTATTGCTCGTAGTAATTTATTTCCTATTGCTCTATTTTTTAGAACATTCCATAATTTTTCTCTATTAACTTTATCGAATGCCTTTTCTATGTCGATAAAACAAATACTTATGTCTTTATTGAATTCGAGTGTTTTTTCAATAATTTTTCGCAAGCTAAAGATATGATCTTGTGCAGAGTATCCTTGTCTGAATCCACTCTGTGTCTCCTCTAATTTGTTTCCTATTATTGTTCGCAGTTTATTTTCTATAATCGCTTCATATAATTTTCCTACAACACAAAGAAGTGAAATCCCTCTATAATTACTACAAATTCGATTGTCGCCTTTTTTGTATATTGGCATAATGATAGTTTTTTCCCAATCCTTTGGCATGTTTTCATCGTTCCATACTTTATTAAATAACACGAGTAGTAGTTCTTCTCCAGCGCTCCCTATATATTTTATTTGTTCTGGTTTGATATCATCGAATCCTGCCGCTTTACCTACTTTTATTTTCTTTATGGCTTCTTGAATTTCTTCGAGTACCAAGTCACCTTCTCCTTTTTGTTCGATATCTGTAGTTATAAGATTTTGTATTTCTGGTTCATGTTGTTTAACTTCTAGCAAGTTTTCAAAGTACTCCTTCCACCTTTTCATTACATTCCTTTCACTTTGTAATATTTTACCGTCTTTATCCAATATTTGTTTTAGAGGTGGTTCTTTTTCTTTTCTTATGGTTTTTGTTATTTTGTAAAATAGTTTCTTGTTCTCTTTGTAGTTTGTTTCAATTTTCCTTCCAAATTCTTCCCATTCTTCCGTTTTATTTGCCTGGATTAGTTCTTTAACTCTCTTTCTTTTTTTTTTATAGCTTTCATATTTTTCGTGATTTTTACAATTTAAATAGTCTTTCCATTTTTCTTTTTTCTTCTTTATTTCTTGTTTTACCTCATCGTTCCACCAACGGGTTCTTTTCCTTCCTTTGGCCTGCTTGATTATGCCGCAAGTTTCTACAGTTGCTTGTTGTATTACATTTTTTATTGTATTCCATAATAATTCTGTGTCGAGGTTGGTGTAATTTCCAAGGCTTAGTATTTTGTTATCTACTATATGTTGGTATTTTTCTCTTATTTTTTCTTCCTTTAATTTGTATACTTTTAAGATTTCTTTTCCTTTTCTTTCATTCTGTTGAATTCGGTTCTCTAGTTTATTTGATATCTTTATTTTACTTTCTAGCAGGAAGTGGTCACTTCCTATGTCTGGTTCTCTTATAACTCGTATATCTTTAATCTTACGCCTATTATTCTTTTTAGTTATTATGTAATCGATTATCGATTTTTCGTTCCTGCTGAGTACTTCCCTTGTATACTTATGTATGTCTTTATGTGCATAGAAGGTATTTGCTATTTGTAGATCATTAATAATACAGAAATCGATCAGTCTCTTGCCGTTATTATTTCTTGTATGTTATATATATATATATATATATATATATATATATATATATATATATATATATATATATATAATAGTTTGATATAAAATTTTTGTTTAATTTCTATGATTTTCCATGTAGTTATTAACAAGCTGTTTATCAATATCTATATTGAAGGGGGAATTTATTTCCAGGTGACCGGATATGATTTCTGATGGTTTTATTTTCGTAACAGAGTGAATTGTATTATTGTATGCTAAAAGAGCATAGTTTACTTTAGCTTCAATTGTTTCTTTCGAAAATTCTGCCTGATTGTTGAACAATCTAATGTGTTCTATGAGTGTCGAGTGGAAACGTTCTATTATTCCGTTACATTGAGGATTTTGTGAACTAATGAAGTGGGTGTGAATTTTGTGTATGTCTAAAAGTTCTTTAACTACTGAGTTTCTAAATTCTAGTCCGTTGTCAGAAATTATTTGCTCCGGTATTCCATGGTACGTGAAATGTTTTATTAAGTTATTAGCTACTTCGATACCTTGTCCGGAATTAAGTTTATATGCCTGTGCGAATTTGGAAACTGAGTCAACTACTGTTAAAAATTTAGAGTTTTCTAGTGTTATCGTATCTACGTGCACAATTTCAAAGGGTTTTGTTGCTGTCGGTGTTATATTAAATTTAAAATTTAGGGGTTTTCTGTCATATTTCGTAAGTTGACATATTTCACAGTTATTAATATACGTTTGAACGGTTTTTCTTAATTTTGGCCAGTAATACCTCTGTTTAATGCGTGCCTCTGTATCGTCAATACCTCTGTGGTTTGTTTTTCCCGTGTGGTAGTTATTTATGATTTCTAGTATTTCTTCTTCGTTAGTGACGTCTGTAAGATATTGTGTGCATTTAACCATGTGTATTTGTGAATGTGTGAAATATTTCTGGAGAACTAGAGATAATTTTTCATATAATTCGTCTTCGAAATATAAATAATATTTAACTTTTGGTACGATATACTCTTTAAGGAATTGAATCATTTCTTTTTCGTAGTTTGATTTTGAAAATTGTACCAGCATTCTTTGTTTTGTGTTCTCAAAAAGTTTCAGAATTTTTGGTGAATTAGGGTTGAACTCTACTTCAGATATGATTATCTGATTTTTTCCGAAATTAACAGGGTATTCAGCAATAGGTATGCCGATTACTGGGTTCTCTTGATTAGAATGAACTGTGACGTCACTATCGTTATCAATGTGTTGTTCGTTGTTTACATCTACAGTTTGAATATCATCCCCCACTTCGACAACTAAAGATTGATTATCATCTTGATTATTAGAATTTTTATTACTTAATTCTCTATTAAAATTATCCATGAATTTTTGAAAATGGTTCATGTTTTCGTCTGAATCGTTTGTATTAATTTCTATGCGTGGGAGTGTACTATCTGGTAAGGTAAAGATTGTAATTAGTATGTTTGTTTTGTCGAAGATATATTCGAACATTGATTTAACATCGTTCCAGTTTAGTTGGTCGCGTCCGCAAGCAATTCTGGGTAAACTTAGGTTTTGTATTTTATTTTTTAAGCAAAAGCTTCTTAATTGTAGTAGTGTATAAAAAAATGTCTTGTTTTGTTGGTTTATTGTAGTAATTTTCTTTTGTTATTAGATAAATTATAAAACGATTATTTTCTTTAAGATGAATTAAATTATGAAGTTGAGGGTTCTGAGATTTTAGTTTGTCAATATTTTGAAATTTGTTTTTAAATTGTTTAGCAATTCCTTTTGACATTTGTAAGTCCTTGCTGACGCAATGTGTGAGACTGTTGTCTGATGGTGCATTAAATAAGTTCCCAACTACTTCAATGATATTTGTGTGGGTCGGTTTGTCTGTTTGTTTTTTCGTTAGGTAGTCTTGATATTGTGCTAGGACAGATTCGCTTTCGTACTGTTTTAATAAATTTGGAATTTTGTCATCGGGTTCTCGCGGAATTCGGCTTAGGGCGTCTGCATTTGCATTTAATTTTCCTTTTTTGTAAATAATATCGTAATCATGTTCTTCGAGTTTCAATCTCCAACGTATTAATTTTTGGCTACAATCCTTAAGGGAAAACAGCCACTGTAATGGTCTGTGATCAGTACAAATTGAAAACTTTCTTCCAAAGTGTATTGCTAAAAGTTCCTTCTCGATCGTGGAATAATTAATTTCTGTTTCGTTAAGCGTTCTGCTAGCGTAAGCGATTGGAAAGTCACTGCCTATCTTACCTTGTGATAAGACGGCACCGAGTGCTACATTGCTCGCATCGCATGTCAGGATAAATTCTTTGTCAAAGTCTGGGTATTGTAATATCGGTTCGTTAGTTAGTAATAGTTTACATGTCTCAAAGCATTGCTTATATTCTGAATTATTAATGTCAATAATCGCGTCTTTTTTTAGAAATTTTGTCATAGGTTTGGTAATTTTTGCGAAGTCTTTTATGAACTTCCTATAATATCCAATAAGTCCTAAAAATCCCTTAATTTGTTTTGTCGTAGTAGGTAATGGGTAATTTAGAATAGCTGAAATTTTATCTGGGTTTGGTTTAACGCCATGAGGGGTTACAATGTGTCCGAGATACGCAACTTCTTTTTTTTTAAATTCCGACTTGTCTAATTGAATTTTTAAGTTGGCTTCTTTTAATCGGTCGAATACTAGTTTTAAATTGATTATATGTTCGTCTAGGCTTGTGCTAAAAATAATTATATCGTCGAGATATACTAAGCAAATTTTGTTAGTTAACCCTCTCAAAACATTGTCCATGACACGTTGAAAAGTCGCGGGTGCGTTCTTTAGCCCGAAAGGCATTCGTAAGAACTCGTAATGTCCGTCTTCCGTGCAGAAAGCTGTCTTAGGTATGTCATTCTTGTCCATTTCAATTTGGTGGTAACCCGACGCGAGGTCCAGGGTGGTAAAATATAGACATCGTCCGAGTTTGTCCAGCAAGTCGGTAATGTTAGGTATGGGATACTTATCTCCGATGGTATTTTCATTTAGTTTGCGATAGTCAATGACTACTCGCCATTTTTGTTTGCCCGATGCGTCTAGCTTTTTGGGGACAACCCAAATCGGGGAAGACCATGGTGAATTAGAAGGTCGTATTATTTTTTGATAAAGCATTTTATTAACTTGGGACCTAACTTCCTCTCTGTGAATATGGGGGTATCGGTATGATTTCGTATAAATGGGTACTTCATCTTTTGTTCTGATTTTATGTTTTACTTGATTACTAAAAGATAGATTTTGATTTTCTAAATAAAAAATATTCGAGTATTGTTTAATTAATTTTGAGATTGCAATTTCTTCTTCTTTATTCAAATGATCAGTTCTAATTTTTGATTCATCGAATTTAATTTTTTCTGTTTGTGTGAGGTTTAAATTTGAGTCTACATTCATTGTATAAATTTCGTAATTGTCTAACGCTTCTACTATAATTGGAATTTTAAACTGATATTTAACTTCGCTCTCTGACAAGTTAATAATTGTACACATAGCTTCATAGTTTTTTGCTACAGTAGCACATTCAGGAATTAATAAATTTTTTGTTCTGATATTTGGAACTAGAATATTACCTTTTTCTTTGTTAACTTTTATTTTAATGATTCTTTCAGACATTGGTTCTATTATGCCATTATTACTATATTTTTGATTTACTGTTAAATTATTTGTGTCGGGGGTAGCTTTAAAATTATGGTAATGACTTTTTATTTTACTGTGTGGGGTAATTATCATGTCGTTTACTGTGTCGATTGAAATGTTTAATTTTTTCATATTTTCCATGCCAAGTAGTAAATCAAATTGATTATGAAATTTAAAAAGATAATATTTTAACGCTGGTTTTGGATTGTCTTTGAGATTAAACACGTTTGAGATAGGAATTTGTGTACTGTATTTCTCGGTGGATGAACCGTGTGCAGTTGTAATTTGAAACGGGTCTGCACTGATAGCGTGTTTGTAGTGTTTGAATGCAATGTCGGGATTTACAAATGATTTCGTGCTTCCAGTGTCTATTAAAATTTTTAAATTATTTTCTGGAATTACAATGAATGGTAGCTTGCTTTGGTTATTTGTTAAATTCATTAATTGGAAGTATGAAGTATTTGATCCGAGGCCATTTCGTCTAAAAAAGAATGTTCGTTTTGATCTGATATGTTTGTTTCATTTGTAATTTCTGGGTTATCATCGAGTGGGTATTTATTTATTTATTTATTTATGTTACACTGTACAACAGGAAATTAATCCCAATTACAGTACAGGGTCCGCACTCACCGAGCCGCAGTGTGGTAGTTTTTATATAATGTTATTCATTCATCGTATAATCTTGTGTCTCTGGTTGATCTATAATATTGTGTTCGTCTTTGTAATTTACTATTTCTGATTGATCTATGTTATAGAGTTCTTCCGCGATATTTTTTGGAAAGAATTGTCTGTTTTGACTTATGAAATTTTGTCTTTGAGTGGAAGGTCCGGGTCTTGGAGCATTGAATTGTGTGTTTCGTGTGGATATGCTCATTGGTGTAGGTCTGGGGAGTGGTTGATTAGTATTTCTAACCATTGTAGGAAAGTTAGTTCTACGCTGCGCTGTTTGTTGGTTATTAAAATATGTTGGCGGTTTATTAAACGTGTAGTTAGTGTTCTGTGGTACACTTGTTAGTTGGAAAGGCCTGTTATTTCTAAAATTTTGATTATTTTGTTTTTGAAATGGTTTTTGAATAGGCATTACATTTTTAGATGGTTTGGAATGATTTTCGAATTGAAAGTCATTAGTAAGCATACTCAGAGCAGCGTTTAGGTCAGCAGGTTTCTTTGCTTTCATGAGTTGCCCTATTGGCTCTGTTAAACCTTTTAATAAAATTCTGAGGGCGTAATTTCTAAAGAAATCGGTCATTATTGCTACAGTAGCCGGGTGATTTGTTACTACATACGATACTTGTAAGTTTAAAATCTCGTATGTTGTATTTTATTGTAAAATTCAAATACCGTATCGTTCGCGCCTTGTTTTAGTTCGGTCATTTCTATTGTTAATGTGAAACAATCTCTTTTGTCCGCATACGTATCTATTAGTGAAATTTTTAAGTTTTCCCATGTTTTGACGGAACAACTAAAAATATTTATCGCTGCTTCGCCTTTTATTTTAGCTAATATTGTACTCATTAAATATTCATTTTGGAAATCTTGTGGATCTGCTTGATTATAAAATCGTTTTACTAATTTTTCACAGATTTCGATAAATCTCGGTAAAAGTTCTCTTTCACCGAAGAATTCTGGCACCATATTCAGATATTCTTTTTTTAAGACTGGGGTTGCCATGTTTAATATAGGTTGTCTTAGTATAATTGAAGGATTATTTAAGGTATTTGGATTTAAATTAAGATCGTCAAGATCTGAGTCAGATTCAGAATTTGAGCTTTCGCTTGAATTTATTATTACGTTTAGACCTCTAAATGACATGTGGTACTTACAGTAGCAGTATCAGTGACGGTTTCATATTCGTTGAAATCGCTTGATGAGTTCCTGGAACTGTAGTCTTGTCTAGGTCGGATGCAGGTGCCTATGGAATCGGAGATGCCGTCCAGCTGATCGACGCTGCAAGGTTGACGTTCTCGTTGACTGATTTGCACTCAGCACAGTGAGGACGCTCAGGAACTTTAGTTAATTGGTTTTATGTTAGTCTTTTAAGATGCGTGTTAGTTAGTTATATACTTTAACTCACTACGCGCACGAAGTGTTATTTTCGTTAACACAAAAAGACTGTTCGTTGGCCAAATAAATCACAAAGGTGAAACAAATTATTTTCACTAATTTGTTAAGGCCAATCCTACCGACTGCGCCAATTATAACGTTAAACAAATTAACTTTGTTTTTAAAATGTATTTATTTTACTTTAGACGTTCCTACTTGTACAAATTCTGAGCTAAGACTAACTTAAAACATACAATAATATTTCATGGCTAAACTACAACTACGTATAATGTAATATGATAATTCTACATAAAGTCACGTTCTTAAATATTAACTGTCTATGTCAGCACTATTCCACCCTATAACTTATATATATATATATATATATATATATATATATATATATATATATATATATATATATATATATATATATATATATATATATATATATATATATATATATATATATATATATATATATATATATATCTCAGAATCATGAATTTAGATGGCGGGGAACTGATTGCATTTTCCAACATTCTAAAAATTGGTTTGTCTCATCTCTTGACAGTACTTTTGGGCTTGTAACCAATAAACTTTCGTTTACAAAATGCTGTTAGATGGCCAAAGTTTTTAATTTGATGTTATCTTTCAATATAGCATAAGTTTTTATCATAGAGTATTCACACCATAGAGATGAAGGTTTTATTTGAGCACATCGCTCGTAAAAATAGGCCAAAAGAACATATTCTGTTGTTCTTCAAATTTTTTTTTGTTGCTGCACCATTTATTGAAGCGCCCATATACAGCTTCATATAAATGTTTCGATTTGACAGCATTTTCCGATGCTTTCACAATGTCTGGTGGTGTAGAGGGAAATTCTTTATCATTTTTACCCATTATTTATTCTATTGCTGTTATATTGTGCTCGTAAAATTTATTCATTTACGTATGTGAAATAAAAAAAAACAAGCGGTTGTTAAAATGATTTTTTTTTATCATGGCAAACTTAATTATTATATAATGATACATTTGAGAAATCCACATTTAGAGGTTTAATTTTAATATTTATCATGTGTTCTGTTTTGTCGTAGATAAAACATTGACCCGTTCATGATTAAATACTGGCTTTACGTACTTGCATCGTAAATAACTATTAAAGGCTCGTATATCTATGCAACCATTTTGATACATTTAGTTAGTAATTAACTTAGTTATTTATAGAATGTATTATTTCATAATATAAAAGTAATATTAATAATTATTGTTTATATTATTTACAGCATTTCAACACTTCCCAGAAAAGCATAACCGATGTTTATAATGACAAAGAAGCTGATTATAAGCACGAGACAATAATGACAGTGTTTAATGTGTCCGGTGTGAATGTTGGCTTCTACTATTGCCATGGTACTGCGGTGAGCTTCAACACCCCCAGGAGATCCAGCAGGATATACATATTCGTTCATGGTTTGTATCTCACTTATATTAAACATCCTATTGTATGCTTGTACATCCTGTTCCTGATTTAAACAAACTAACTTCAAACATGAATTTACCATCAGAAACAAGGAAATTTTCTTCTAGAGCAGATTTTTTTCAACTACTGAGTCAGAAGATGCATACATTAATTAAGGACTTGAATTTATCGTGGAGTTTATGATAAAACAGTCTACGTCGCAAATAATATTAAACATATTTGGATATATTTTTACTTAACTTGCTACAAAATGTTTAATTTGTATCTATTATATAGTTAAATTTCTATCTAATCATAAATCCTCAATTGAATTATCATTAGTCAGGAAAACAATGCTCACTTTGAAATTTCAAATGAAACCTAATATATTTTAATACAAATTTGAAAAATCCATCAAATTTGCTTTACAATCAAGTAAAATAATCCATATTTTACATTATTAAGAAGTAAAATGGCGGGCACTTTATTATACACCTAATTGGGAAGAGAATAGTGAGCCATGACTGTGGCTTGATATAAAACACTTAACTTTTAACAATTGTAACTATTATTATTAAACGAAATAATATTTTTTTGTCATAATAAAACAGAAAATAAGAATAAGGAACACTTATAACAACAAAATGATGTTATAAGAAATAAGCGGTCTCATTAATAATTAATTATTAATTCTTATTCTTGTTGGCAGTAGTTATTTAGTATTTTTTCAATTGTTAGTGTTGTTTTTTGATTAGATTGTTTGCAATATCGTGTTTTACTTATTCTGCATCAAATAATGCCGTTAACTAGTAAAAATATCGCTAGGGCTTCAGCTGTAAAGGGAGATAGATGTAGAAAACCCAAAGTTACACAAGGAGACCTGGATCAGGTCGACCAAGAGCAACATCGTTCCGTGATGACATATTTTTATTAAGTACTGGTTTGCGAAATCGTCATTTTACAGCTGTTATGGCACAGGTACGAGGGAATAATGTAAACGAGCAAACGGTAAGAAGACTCTTTAAGGAGGTTGGATCAGAGTCTTTCATACCAGCGACAGGACTATAATTGCTTGTACAACATCAAGTGACTCGCTTATAGATCGTAAGGTAACACATGGATTGGACAGAGCAGCAATACGACAATGTTCTATTGTCAGATGAGTCCAGAGTTGCCGTGTCGTCTTCAGATGGCCGAGAGAAAGTATAGAGAAGACCAAAAAACGGCATTTCGAATGTACATTTTCCCCAAAGACACCGTTTCATAAAGACTCTGTAATGGTATGGGCTGGCATATCTAACCAAGCCCGGACGGAACTAGTTTTTGTAGAAAATGGATCTTTGACGTGACATAGGTACATAGAATAGAACTTTTCAGATCATGTTGTGCTCTATGTCCCGTTTATAGGTAATTGGTTTGTGTTCGCTTGAAATATAAATATATTTATTTAAATAATAAAATTGAACAAAAATATTAAACTTATAATAATCGTAATTAAAATTAACATAAAATTGAGAAGAGCGTCCAAATAATTGAAATGAAAAAAAATTTTTGTCGGATAGTGGACAGGAATAAATCAAAATCAGTGTTGATATCTTAACGTTCTGTCTATTTAAGACCATCATCAGAACTATTCTTAAAAGTTGCTAGTTTCTTGTTTATCTTGGCCCAGTTCTTTAGTAGATGATAGGCATTGAAGCAGATCAACTTGATTTTGTGGTTGTTGAAATAAAACAATATAACGTACGTACTTTGATTGTAGTTAAATGTGGCAGAAAATGTATGCGACTCTAGACACCAAAATATCTTATGACTATATGTACGAGCTGTGCGAAGTGCAGTGCGCCGATGTGAGCCACAGAACTAGACACAGTGTTGCCACGGCCACATTGTTCGCGACTTCGTTCTCCTTCCTATGTCCTAGGTATGGCGCAGTGAAAAATAAATGGCAGTAGAGCACGGAATTTTGTCTCTACTGTAAGTTGTAGGATATAAAAATTAAATATTTTGTGAATTATAATATGAATATAATTAGTACAATAAATTTTGAAAATAGTGATGTAAATTTGATCCGCTGGACGGGGCTTCTAAATGTCGGGGGCCCTGGAGCCATGGCTCCGTTGTTTACCCGGCCCTGTTTATGGACGATAATTCCCAACCGCACGCAGCGTATATCGTTTCAGAATATTTTCAACAAGTCCTTCACTACCTATACCTTAACAGAGGGATGCGCTACTCTAGGTATCATCTCAGGTGAGCATAAAGCATTCTCTCCAACCCTATAAAAAAGTAATTAACTCTTGCTTAAAAATTGTTTTAATATAATATTCAAATATGCATTAAACTCGAAAAAATAAGATCGCGAGCAAATTGCAAAATTTAACGTTTCGTAGACTCGACAGTAGCAGAAAAACGTCGTAATTGATATTTGCATACAAAGTCAATTGTTTTTAGCACAAGAAAATGGATTTCAAGCATTTTAACAATAAAAATTAATAAAAAGAATTTTCAGAAATACCAAATGGAAATGCTGTACAGAAATAAATTGATTGTTTCAAGTATGAAGCCAGCAAATCATTGTAACATGGGGCTTTTAAAACCAAGCATTAATGATTAAAGTACTGTAGTATGAAGTAGTCGGCAGTCTAATGTTTACAGCAATAGTATCGAGATCTGATATTATAATGTAAGTCAGGTTAGTCGATTCATTAGTAATCCTGAAGACGAAAAATTTATCTCAACGAATATATCAATAAATTTGGACTCATCGAATGCAGTTTACGTTCGTATTTGGAAGAGAGGAGTGAATGAATTTATTTCCAAATTAAAATTTTATCAATGTATTTCTTGTATAACATACAAAGAAAATATATACATGACAAGAGTCGTACGAATAGTTATATTTGCTTAACTAGGCAAAAAAGTAGCTTGAGTTTTATAACTAAGCCAAGGCAGTAAATCTCAAAATGTTTTACTCATTGTTTATAATTAATATTAATTTTGAAAGGATTTCAATATTTTTTATGTTATTAGCATCATCGTTGCCACCATGTTGTTATGTTGTTATTTAACGTTTATAATTACATAAATGTCATTCTGAATTTGATAAAGATGTTTAAATTTACAATATATGATAAAAAGTGACGAAGAATTGTGAATCTCATTTCAGATTAAAGAAACGGTATGCGGTTATAGTTATTTTTCTTAAATAAATCATAAATGTCCAACGTTTCGGCAGTTAGTGTGCATTAATCAAGAAACTGAACAGATTACTTTATTATAAAACATAATAAATAGTTCATATTTAGTATAAGAACAGATACTTACATCTTTATAGGTAAAAATTTGTCTTTAAAAATCATATTTTGTACTATTAAGAATAAAAATCGTCAAATATTATAAATAGCCTTTGCGTACTAACTTCTATCATTCCGGCGAAAAAAAAACTGACAGAAATGTAAACAGACGGACATACCACAAATTGAATTCCAACACCTAACTGAATTTTGATACAACAGTTTGGATTTTTTATCTTTAACAATTCGGTACAGTCATATGCTCCATTATTAGTCGAGTTCTAACCTGTTCGTGGATTTACTAATATAAAAATCATTGCGTCCTTGGATATTAAACCTCCATTTAAACAAAATTACATGGACATTGCCGTTCCCAAAAACAAGGTACATCTAGTTCTGGATGTTTTCAATAAATGCTACTAGCACCTTTAATTCACCATTGAATAGGAAGTAAATGGATAACTACAATTCTTAGATGTTCTCATACTTCATACAAATGAAGGAGAATTGTTCAACTAAAAGGTTGGGAAAAAATATTTCTCTTCATCAACTGGTTAACGTAGCTTATAATCTAAAAAAACACTGGTGGACTTGATATCGCAATGTTTCCACCAAGAAGTTGTGTTGCGGACAAAACAACAGCTGATGATGAATTATTTTCTATAAAACCTGATTAATCGAATCCTAAATAATAATACCGCAATAACAAGTAAAACTAGAGATAATGCAACATAATAATTTTACTATACCATTCCTTACGTAAAAAATCTTTCACAAAGGAATAAAACAGTGATTTTTGGACATTTGGAGGTTAACATTACTTTCAAACAAATGAATACAGTTGATCAACTGTTCAACTTTAACATGTAAAATCATATTTTTATAATTTCCTGCTTCTGTTATTATTTTAAAGAAAAAAGCTTCAATTAAATGTTGTAGAGCATAAATTTCTACATTAAAATTAATAAATAGAATTAATTTTGCATACTTTATAATGATAGAAATTAAACTGAAAATTTTGAAAATTAGCTTAAAAATAGTGATAGCTTTGGAAAGAAACAAAATCAAACAAATGATTCACGTTTCATCTGTCGGCAGAAAAATATTCATTGTTTGATTAATTTTTGCCAGTAGTTTTTTAACATTTAATTTAATAATAAGAAAAAATGGTGGACAATTACTCAATTAGTGAAAGAAATATATTTCTTAAGTTCTAATATAGTGGTAATAGTTTAAAACAAGTGAGAGATTTACTTGCGGGTTCGTACCGGTTTAGGTCAATTCCTTTAATACACACAATTCAAAGAGTTTAAATAATCAAAGAAAATATAAGTCAGTGTTCCATCTATTTCACAGTTGTATTATAAAACAATTACATGGTGCACCAGAAAAGGAAATTTAGCTAGTAAGAGGAAACTGTATGGCAATGTAACACAATCAGTGATCCTCTACGCCATTCCAGTCTGGATACACTCCCTGGAAAAGAAAAGAAACCGACAACGAATCGCTGCGGTACAAAGGAAAGCTGCACTAAGAGTAATTAGCGGATACAGAACAACGTCGGACGACGCTGCGTTAGTCATTGCAGGAATGCCATCCATTGAGATCCTGGCAAGAGCAAGGACTCTCAGAACCGAGAATGGGGAGAAGCCTTCCAAGACTGAAAGAGATGAAAACATCAGCAGGGAATGGCAGGAGAAATGGGACAGAAGTAATAAAGGCGTGTGGACAAAACGACTGATTCCAGCGATAGAGCCTTGGATTAAAAGAAAACACGGCGACATGGACTACTTCCTGACGCAGCTATTTACTGGACACGGAAATTTCGATAAAGAGGGCAGAATCTGACTTATGTAACCTTTGCAAACAAGACAGAGACACGCCAGAACACACATTCTTCGAATGCAGTAGTTTCAATGAAGAAAGGGAAGAACTCTTTGGAACAATAGGAAGAGCCAGCCCAGACACGATAACAAACAAAATGATAGAGAGCAAAGAAGCCTGGGACAAAACAAGACATTTCGCCAAAAAGATACTGAGTAGGAAGGACAGGGACACAACATAATAGAAGACAACAACCCACTGAAGTAATGCTTACGCGGTTCCGGAGGTTTTGTGGAGTCATTAGGGACGGGAGAGTTTAGTGGGTAGGCTAGGCAGATGAAGGTTGAAGATAAAGGTAACGAAATAAATGTTCTCGCTTCGTATCGAATGATCCTAATGTGAGTTTAATAGAAATTGCATCAGGATTCATGACACCACGACCGTATTAAAAAAACTAGAAATGTATATTTTTTTAAATTTTCTCACCATCAAGAAATTTTTGAACACTGTAAAGTAAACTGCATAATATTTTGCGAAATGATAATGGAAATGGCGAAAGCGGACAGAAATTTATGAAGAATATTTGCTTTTCTGATGAATCCACATTTAGTATAATGGATAATCAAATGTTCAAAATTATCGTAATTGGCTTAAAAAAAATGAACATTTAGTTTTAAATAACCATTCTCAATATCGTAAAAGTGTTAACGTTTGGGATGGACTGTCAGGATAAAATATTATAAGACCTTTTTTTTATTGATGAGACACTGAATTTCGAGAAATATTTAGAATTACTCCAGACCGAGATTGGATCTGCTATTGATAATGTTGCAGGGGAAAATATGATTTAGTTTTAGCAGGATGGTTGTCGTGCTCATTTCACAAATGAAATTAGAATATTTTTATATCAATCTTTCTCATATTGCTGGATAAGATGCGGTAGTCCAGTAAACTGACCAGCGTGATCCCCGGTTTTGTCCCCAAATAACTTTTTTCATGAGTTCATTTAAAAAATAATATTTACAAAACTAGACATGCAAATGCAAACTCTTTGAAACGAAAAATTGAGGAGTGCAGAAAAATTACAAACAGACAATTAAAAAATATGTAAGGCAATTTTTATCACAGACTTGAATTTTGTCCGGCAAATAATGGAGATTTATTTGAGCATTTAATATAAGATTATTCTGAGTTTATTCTGCATTAAATTGAAAATGCAATAAAAAACATTTAATGTTATTGATAATAACAAAAACCAAACTGTCCTTTTCAGGAATATCAACCCTTTTACAAAAAGATAATTTTTTTTACTGCAATTTATCATAAAATTAAGCTGTTTAAGCTCAAATTTAGCAGGAGTGAACCCGGTCAGTACTGTAAAAGATATACCGAAAAAAAAGATATACAGGTATATAATATATAAGAAATAACTCTTGAATCCATCTTATAAATATATATCATCAAATAATAACTTTGTATAAAACATCTATTAGAGCTAAAAAATGACATTTCTCCTTGATTAGTAATTGTGTTAATATGGTAGTAAATAAATAACGCTTGAAAAATATATCTGGAGAGAAAGAAAAATCGACTTTCGTAGAAATATAATACAATATCTATGTTAGAGATTTAGTAAATAAATATATTGGATAAATTAAATTCAGCCACGAAAAAACTAAAAGGATGATAATTTCAACGGAATTGCTTGTTGATTGAAAGAAGCTTTTGAAAATGATTGAAATTATCAAGAATTAATTAAAACGCTGCCTAAAGGAATTTAAAAGACATAATGTACACTACTATGGTTTAAAAATACTGTAACACAACACAAAATTGATATTGTTGAAGATAGAAAAGAAAGCACTTAACACATAATTAACTGGGCGTCGTTTTTTGATGACAGTTATATACAAAAGAATAAAAATTATTAAATGTATTCAATGTACGCTGGCTTTAGAGACTATTCGCATTGGGTAAAAAAAGTATTTTTCTGAAACTCCTTGCGTCTCTATTATAATAACAGGAAACTCGATTTTTTTAAAGTAATTAAAATACGTCCAAAATATTTTTAAAAGTTCTATTGAATAACACCAAATGAGAGTTCCCCCCCTCACCCCCAGGGGGTGAGGAGGGGTCACTTCGAAATTTTAAATGGGAACCCCTAGTTTTTATTGCAGATTCGGATTCAGTGATGTACCGGGGGTGGGGGTGAACTATCATTTGGTGTTATTTAATAGAACATTTAAAAATATTTTGGACGTATTTTTTTGTTTCTCAATTCGTTTTGTTGTTCGCGAAATAATTGGGGGGTACGGGTGGTCTGAAACATTCTGTATATATATAATGCGTTTTAGCTGGTATCTAGGGGTTTTCGTCAGTCTGGTAAGCTAGCGCATCCAACGAAGATGGGCAACGGTAAAATGAAATAGATACAATGTAGTCCAACTCCAAACGTTCAGATTGTCAATGATATTTAGACTTTAGAAAATTTGGATATGTGGCTGGAACATATCTTAATCGATGTAAAGTTTTGGTTCCATATATTTTCGAAAAGGCATAGTAATCCGGAATTGTAAATGACTCCTAAAAACAATTCACCCTTTTCAGATATTTGATTTTTTACGATTATTTAATAGTTTAATAACGTAATATTAATATTACAATACTAAAAAGTATGCCATATTGACTTCTATTAGGTACGATACAAGTGCTGGAATGAATTATAACAGAAAAATAACAGCCCGACACGAAAATATATGATTTATTATAAACATTAAGTACAAAAATTGTGCATTTTTATATTTGCAATTCAGATGTGGGTGCAAAACAATTCTAAATATTCATTATATCCCATAATATGTTTACCAATATTCTTATTTACTACGGAACTTTGATATACCCTCCAGCAACGTTATAGGATCTCCAGCTCCCAACTGCTCCTCATCTATATCAATTAGAAACTTCTGTATATCTTCATTCGAAAAATTTATTTTTTTTCAGTTTATATTCATCAGAATCTCTTTTGAGATATGTTATTAGCTGAATATATTTACTAATGATAATATTCTTCATAACAGAAATGGTTGTTCGTAGATTTAGTAATTTGTCAACATTGTGGATGACTTAATTTGTTACTTTTCCAGAAAAATGCAAGTAGCATCTTTTTTATATATTTTCATCTATTTTCGCTTCACACTATTTTAAATTTTTTTGAATTATAGCACCTATCTTGTTCTTTATTTATAGGAAATTAGCATCGAAATAGCCCCATAAGCTAATGTTTCAATATTTGACTGTAAACTTTCTTCGGAATAACTTTTTATTTAATTTTTCGATAGTTTGTGCAAACCGCATTTTTTTTGCATCATTAACACAAACAATGAAACCTAGATTTTCATAAAACCTATTCACGTCTCAAAAAAATAATAAAGAAAATTGTCAATCTTTTAAAATGTCAATTTTGCAATAATTTTTCTCATGAAATTAGGTAAAACATTCATAAACGTATGGTAATGTATTCTACAATACACGGTGAATTATCAAACTCGTTCGATATTTTTTCCATGTTGCATTGTAATAATGTACAAATCATAAGTAATCTTCAATATGGACCGACTCATTGCTAAGAGTAAACATTTCTGTGATGAAAAATATTGACATAAACTCAGCTAATAGCATTTCTCAGAAGAGGTTCTGATGGATATTAACCCAAAAAATCAAGAATATATTTTTTTTAAAAGATATACAAAAGTTTCTAGTAGATGCAGATGACGAACAGTTCCTAACGATGAAAGTAGTTTTGATTGTTGGCATTTTGACGAAATAATGATAATTTATACGTTAATAATTCTAACATAAATTGTGTTGCATGCACATCTGTAATGTAAATATAAAATTTCAGAACCTTTATACTTAATGTTTATAATAAAAAAATTATGTTTGTGTCAGACTGATATTTTTCGCTGTTTACTATTATAATACTGATATTACGCTATGAAATTAGATAAACTTATTTTCGAGTTACTAAGAAGCTAGCAGGTGTAAAATGCAATATTGTTAATAACAGATTATTTATATATTTATTTATTTTGTGCTACACATATGATATAATGAAAAAAGCAGAAATTAACTGTACACATAGCGGATAAAATGTTTAGGAAAGTTCAAAATTATTTAATCTAATTCATTAGAAGCAGTCAAATAGAATAGACGTGTTAGGTGTGTGGTGCGTCCTTCATAAATAACTAGCCGATAAAGACAAAATAATCAAAACCATGGGCAATTAAATCGATAGACTTCAGCAATACAGTAAGCGTAATGTCTGTGAATCTTGCTATTGCTTGATATTGCATCTGTGTGAGACGAAACTAGATGTTCATCTGGAGCCCACAATCATCGACAGATCGCACCGTCTTGGGAAGCCCATTAAAAATAAGTGCAGACTTCTAATAGTGAAGTTTAACCGTGATAAATATTATTAGATTATAAGTAAGTAAAAACAAAAACTATTTCAATTAAATATTTTGTAAGTTATCTACATACAAAGTAGCATATTTATTCATATTAAGTTCATGCATAGTTTTATTGATTTCGATCGCCAGAGAGTATTTTTTTATCGGTTTTATATATTTCCGTTTATACACTACCGATTGGTAATTGGTCGACCTCTGTCATTTGTTAAATTTGTACACGCCTGGTTACACTTTGTTAAAGATTAGTTCATTGACCTGGAATAATTCCACTAATATCTTTGGGGGCCGTGATTTGACGGCTGGTAACCGCATTTCACGCGAAAAAATATATCACTTACCCAGATCTGGTAGGCAGAGTACCACACCCAGTAATGGATAAGAAGATACTTTGTTTACGTTGTACTTACATTTTCCTAATAAATGTTTCATATTGGTCATATAAACATTAAATTGTTAGTAACCCACTTTCAGGTATTTAAAGATTTTATTGTAACACATAATTTGGACATCTTTACTGTAAGTGAGATGTATATGCCAACAGTATTGAATTTTGCATTCAAGAACATAATTTAATCAGAAATAACGGACATACTGAACGTGATAGATTTTACGTAAAAACTATTTTATCTGATAAAATACATATTTTAAATGACATCAATGTTAATAGTATCCAGTTAAAACAATGTTGGGTAAAATTAACACTTGGCGAACATATTTGTTGTATTGTATAAGAAATACATAGATTTGAGAAAGTTAAACAGCGATAGCCCTGCTAGAAAATCTTAACCTTGATTGGCACTATTTCTACACCAGCAGTAATATAAATGAAAAATTATATATTTTCAATAACATTATCTGAACTAAATCTAAAATTCTTGAAACGATTATTTAATACCAAATTGTAAATTATTTAAATATTAATCATATACTTCCACAATGTCAATCAGGTTTCAGACGCGGCTATAGGACAACAGCACTCTAGAATATCACAGATGATATTATCGATATCGATAGTAAACGCATGGTACTTATAGCTCTCTTGGACATTAGTAAATACACTGATCCCTAAATCACGAACTTTTCCTCGCCAAGTTACATTTCATAGGATTTAATAATAATAGCATTCAATTTATCTGCAGTTTTCTCTCTAATCGTAATCAAGTGGTAAAAATTGAAGGAAGCTCTTCTAGTTATATTACTGTCACTAAGGATGTGACTCAAGGCTTCATTTTAGGGTCACTTTTATTTTCAGTTTATGTATTTAATCTGACTAAATGTGCAAAACTCAAATGTATGCCGAAGATACTCAAATACAAGTATATTTATCATTTGACCAGAAAGATACACATATTGCTGTCAACAAAATGAATAAGGATTTGGAAGATTTGGCAAAATACAGCTCTAACTACTGCTTGTATTTAAATAAATCCAAATCCATGGTAATGCTCTTCGGTAATGACACTATAAGAAAATCTTTATTAGATAATAAAAATATAAATATATCATCACGCCTTTACCCACTACTGGGTGTGGCACTCTGCCTAAGCAGATCTCGGTAAGTGATATATTTTTTCGCGAGAAGTGCGGTTACCAGCCGTAAAATCGCGCCCCCCAAAGATATTAGTAGAGGGGGAGCCACAGGGGTAGATTTAAATTGGTAAAAATTGTTTGTCGGCTGTGGGAATCGAACCAGGGTTCTCAAGATTCACAGGCCGACTCGTTATTAGATAATAATGCTATTAATATATTTATTAATATATTTATAAACCATGTTCAAGTTCATATTTCAAAGTCATGTAAAAATTTAGGGTTAATACTTGATATATGTTGCACTACTAATTTAAAAAGCTTTCTTGACCTTGAAAAACTTGTACATACATAGGTTTATTTGGTCACGAAAAAATTAAGAATTGTTTCCCAGTAGTTTAGTACTGTCAATATTTAATTAGTGACACCATTTACGGTTCTTTCATCACTTTGTACGACGCTAACAGAGTTCATAAAGTAGGTACAGAACTGTTGCATTAGATTTTTGCTTGGCTTACGTAGACGGGATCATGTTTTGTCCTATCTAAATGAACTAGACTGGTTGAATTTGAAACATACTAGAATATTACATGGTGTATGTTCGGTGCACCGCTTGATTCAGAATAAGTCTGTTGCATATCTCTATAATAAGTTGTTAGATCGTAACCAGCATCATCCACGTAATTTAAGAAACAGTCATTAACATAATAATCCTAAATACTGTACCACTTTGTTTGTACGAACATTCAGCTATATTTTTCCATCCGTTCTTAATTAAATTCCATCCTCGTTATCAGGGCCGTCTTAAGCATATTCTGCGCCGGGGTGCCGGGTGGTTAGTCTGCGCCCCAGCTCTTGTCAACAAAAAAAAAACGCAATGTAATTTTTAATGTTTCATTTATATATTTCTCAAAATTCTTAAATTATACAAATAAAACAATAAATTATACAAATTAAAAATCAACAATTTTTTTCAATAAAAAAGCCCGGAAAAATACATCAGTAATGTTTTATTTTATATTATTATTTAATACTTACTTACTTACTCCTCTTCACTCCTGGTGGAGCATAGGGCGTCAACTAGCTGCCTCCATTTCTTCCGGTCTTCGGCTATTGGCTTTACCTCTGCCCATGTTTTGCCGATATTTCCCAGGTCCTTTTCTAGACTTCTCTTCCATGTGTTGCTAGGTCTCCCTTGCTTCCTTTTTTCAGGTGGTTGGTAATCTAGAGCTTTTTTTGTTACATTGTTTTCTAGTTTCCTCAGAGTGTGTCCGATCCACTTCCATTTCTATTATTTAATAGGTACCCATTTATTCTGATTATTATTATTTATAATATATATTTAAACAAGGATTCAATTATATAATATATTAAATAAAGAAAAGGCTTCAGAATCCAATGTTTTTATAAAATATTTATTTGTGGACGTTTCGAGCAAAAATATTAGCTCATCATCAGCACCTTAAAATATAAATACAATAATTATAATATAAAACTAGCAAATTAAATAAAATAAAAATATAGGCACCAATTAATTTATTAAACACAGCTCATACCGCTTTCGGCACTTGTTATACCGCTCACAATGTACAAGTTAAAATAGCTCTTCTTACTACACACCTAACAATTACCGAAACTGCTCGTCCACGTCTCCGAAAAAGACATTTTAATTACGAGGCTACATATGAACCTATTTTAGACCCAATGAAAAAATTTAAATTTTTATTCTCGTATTTATTTTATTTACTTGACACGGCTATCTCGAAATTAAATGAGAAATTCGAGTTGCTAATGGATCAGAATAATAATAATAATAATCTATTAAATAAAGAAAAGGCTTCAGAATCCAATGTTTTTATAAAATATTTATTTGTGGACGTTTCGAGCAAAAATATTAGCTCATCATCAACACCTTAAAATATAAATACAATAATTATAATATAAAACTAGCAAATTAATCAAAATGTCAAACCTTTAAAAAATGTAAAAATATAAAACAATATTTGTAAAATGTCAATTATAACAAAAAACAAAAAATTATAAATAATTAAAATAAAATATATAAAATTTAAATTGTTAAATTCCCTACAAAAATGTGAGCATATTTTAAATTATTATACGCATCAGTTTGATAATTAATCGCGGTATCATGGTGTAAATTTATATGTAACGTTTCTAAAATAAGTATGCTTTTTATTTTCCATAACATCAATAATTTTGGCTTCAGAAAAATTAAAAATATGTCCAGTCTCCTGATGGTGACGAGTTAAAGCACTATGATTTGGATCAAGAAGCTTGCAATAATAATTATGTTGATATATTCTTTTTTTCTAACGGTTGTGAAGGCTCTCAAATGTAACATTTTCCACAAGACCCACATGGAATTTTGTATACATTTTTATATTTAGATTTTTAAATTTTGTCCTTAGTTTGTGTATAAAGCGAATTAAGGGTTTAATGAAATATCGAAATTTCTAGCGCTCGGCTTGTGTGCGCCCTCTAGGACTCTGCGCCCGGGTCACCCGCACCCCTTGAACCCCCGGTAAAGACGGCTTTGCTCGTTATTGCATATGCCTCTGTATTATCAAAAAGAATCGAGTTATTACTGAGTGGTAAAGTTTTCCTTGTTTGAATAGTATAATGTCTTGATAGGTTTTTTGTTTTCATTGCTTTGATTCGTAGGATTTGTAAGACTTATGTTTTTTTTTGTATTATAAATTTTTGTTTATATTTTGTATTTAATTAAATGGGAATGATCTTACTGTTCCTGCCATACCATTTTGGAATATTATATATTTATGTTTATGATGAATATTTGCCGATTAAAATTATTATTTTTAGTGAAGAAATTATGTTTCTATGTTGTATATAGGTAGATTAGGATTTATAAATTTTTTAGTGAGTGCTGCTATCAATTTAAATAGAATTACGAATTACAAGTAAAACCAACGGTAAACAATCTAGTAAATTTTTGACGTTGTAGTTTTGATGTGATTTGAGGCAAATAAATATAAAAGATTTTGAAATAATTTAGATTCAGATTGGCATCTGCTGTCGGTGGATATTCTGAAATGTATTTCAAATCTCGAAATCCATCCTTATACAATTAGCTTTAACTACGGATTCAACTGATGTTTTTTAAAGGAATTGCCTTTGGCCAACGAGTGAAGCGATCGATGCAAGTTAAAATGTACTTGAAACCATTGAAATAAGATACTTTAATAAAATCAAACTGAACTGTATAAAAACATACTGAAGGTGGTTTAAATAACGTATTTTGTGAAATTGAATGTTTAGTGACTTTTGCTTTTTGACAAGTGATACAAGATTTTGTCCATTTTTTCATATTTGATTTAATTTCTAACCAAACGAACTTGGAAGTAATTAATTGCTAAGTACCTTTAATAATTAAAAAAAAAATATGGAAATGTATAAAAACCGATTATCAATCAGTATACATGCACGAGGTTTGCCAGTATAAATATCGCAGGTTATAGGTAAATTATTAGTTTATGGTATTAAAATATCTTAAAATATGAAGGTAGTTTTACCACCTGCTTTAATGTTTCAAGTTCTTTCTTTTTGTTGTAATTTAGCTATATATTCATAATTAATAAGATTATGACAATATAATGAATAAATCGTTAATCGAGTACTTGCAACTGTATTTTCTTTACCGGACATGTCTGATGTCTTTTATAAATTGTGAAATAAAATCCAAATGGCATAATTCAAGCGGTGAATAATTATCTGATTTTTTGTGTAGTGAATAGTTTGTGATCTGTCAGAATGTAAAAAGTTCTACCTTCTATATAATTTCAAATTTGTCTATAGCTAAGTAAATGGCTAATAATTCTACCAAAAGTACTATATTTAATTTCGGTTGAGTTGAGCGTAGGAATAAAAATCTATAGGTTGCCAGATGAAGTGTTGAAGTACAGCCCTGATGTCAATATCTGAAGCATCAAGTGCTATTTTAATCAAGGCGTCTTGTACTGAAAAAAATAATTTGAGAAATTTAGTGCATGATTCTTTAATTAAGTTAAAAGAAGAAGTAGAATTTTCATCCTTGAAAACTTCTTTTAAACTGTTTTTTGGAAGTGGTATTAATTTATTGATAGGTTTGTTGAACAATGTGGTTTAAAACGATGATAAAATGCTTGGATCAAAATCTTTAGCGAATTATGGAGGAGATATTTCTATAGAAACTACCATAAAATGTCCAAGTTCTACAAACTTTACCGAAATTGAACTTTTTTGTTAAACGCAAAAAAAGCATCGGCGTTCCATTAAAAAAAATATGTTATGTTAATTATAACTCTCTTGTTGGATTTTCTAATCGGAATATCACTTTGCCGACTCTGTATCTCGTCAAATAAAAGATTTAGCAATGATAGACTGTTTACGGTAGACACGATAAAAAAAAACTGTCGATAGTTCGATAGTACCAGTAGTAAACTGTCGATGTATCGATTGCTTTAAATATACTCGTATTACTAACCATGGTTTCCAAATTTATATGGAATAAACACATAAATATATTTTTTTAACTAAATATTAAAAATTTGTACTGTACAGATGAAGTTTTCAGCACTTGCGTTAATTTTAACATAACCTGTTTAAATAGGTGTATGTATATAGTAAGTTGTTGGAATAGTTTAAATTAATTTGACAACTATATACTATAAATGCAACAAACAATATAGGTACATAGTTAATGCAATCGGTAAGTAAGAACGAAAATCAAAGATCATAAACCCGACATAACGCAGTTTTAGATAAAAAAATCTGCGATAATTTCGCAGTGTAATATTCCTGAAAAATGGAGAAAGGTTTTTTTTTGTAGATTTAGCAATGGAGGAGTTTTATCATCCATCAAAGTTAAAAACTTTAGTTTAACCAACGAGAATAATATAGAGAAGACGTGGTATTCAGAGCAGTTGTTACAAGTTTTGGATCGTCGCCAACAATATTACTATAATTAACTGTAGGAGATGGTAAAATAATGCCACTAGTTCAATAAATAAATAACACAATGCAATGTCCTGGAATCTGCAAATTATTAAATACTAATTGTGTCTTTTTGTTTTGTTTTAAGATGTCAATCATTTATCTGTAATTACTTCTGAAGACAACAAGTTGGTGCCGAGTCTATGGCGTACAATTCTTCCATGTAGACCTACCGCTCCAGACATAAACATTACTCTCACTTGTGAAGATTTTGATCGTCGAAGGCGAGGGGTAATATTTGTGAATCCTGGTAACTACACTACATTATTTTATATGAAATACTATATGGTAAGTAATACATACATTTTATTTAGTAAATATAATATATTTTCATTAATTATTAAAAAATAAGTTCATCATACTTTTATATGTATAATTACTCCTCCATACAGATACGATTTAATTCTTATGATGGATTCATAGCCGAACATGTAAAGGATACATACTTCTACAAAAGTTGTTCCTGTGATTTTAGAAGAAACAACAAAAGTTCTATCATCCAACTGTCAAGTGATTATAGTTAGTAATTATTACTCGTATTTTTATTATTTAGTTAGATATATATCAACTCATCTAATGCCATTTATATGCAATTAACTGCTATTACTCACATAAATTAGAATATTAAGAACGCCGTTAAACGCATGATGCAAACAAATTTTGTACTGATTCATTTGACGTAAATTTCTTGAAACTTTTTTTATTTACATTAACTGAATTTTTCTTCATAATATTTTAAGTTAAGTTACTCGCTAGTTTGCTCGGCTATTAATAATGTTTGTCCAGTCAAACCTTGATTCTGGTAGTCTACACTACTATTAGTTCAGTATAATTATTTTTAAATAACGTAATCTGCTACTTTAAATTTTCAATAATTTTGGAAAAATTTTCTTTATATTTACAATTATCTATTATGATATGAATGTCAATAACCTTTTATAAAATATAAATTGTTGAATTTATAGACACATTTAACATAAATTTTCATAAAGCCAAGTATCCATATACAAAGAATATGCTTTCAATTTTCCATTCATAATTTCAAATAAATATCACGGCTTAATATTTTTTTCTAAAAATTTCAGTAGAATATGTTATTTGTAAATATCAATAAAAGTAATATAAGTAGTTTTATTATCTTTTTAAAATTTTACATAATTTTTATACTGATGAATGCATGTGCAATATGGTAATCAGATGTTTACCATATTTTGACATGTTGATATTGATCATATAACACAATATTTTCTGAATATGTGATCGTCTAAAATCATTCTTTACGTTGTAAAATACTAGGTCACATGTAATCAATGTTACACGAAAATTTACATGAAAATTTATCACCGTTTAATACCGGGTTTAGTTATTTTATAAATTATTTATTATTACAATCGAAAAACTAAATATCAATTTTGTTAGACCCCATTTTACATAAAATTGTTACATTTAAATATTTTATAAACTTTATAGTAAAATTATAATGTGAAAATGTTTATAAAAAAAAATATTTTTCTACGATTGCCATGAAAAGTTGGTAAATACGCTCTCATTTGTCATCGTAAAGTTGACGTTTTCAGTGGAACAATCGAAAAAGATATTGTAACGTTTATTACAATTTCGGGTTCGGTGAAATTTATTATGAAATAAAACACGAGTAATGAAAACACTAACAAAATATTTATGTTTAAACGAAACTAATGTAGTACAACTACTAAGACATATATTTATAAACAACACGTATTTATATTCACAACAAAGTATTTAGTGCAAGTCGTTGCATTGTTCAAATACTGAATTAATGTTGCCGGCCGAAACTCTTCCTTATATACTGGTACAAGATATTCTAGAATATAGGAGAGCGTCTGGAACACATGATGCAGAGCGAACCACGGCAATTCCTCGAGACATCTGTAGATCTTTGGCCACACAATGCGCTAATGAGTATTTTGAAGGCACTTTGAATAGGTCACCCTGGTGTTCCTTGGTCACACCATTTCGTAATTTATGACCCGTAGAAAAGGAGGCCATGAACTCTCGTCAAAAGTGGTTTCCGGGTCTGGTACATTAATTCGTCGGGCTCGAGTTTCATTTGTGTTGCCATCATGGTTGTTACCAGCGAAAGGAACCAATAGATTGAAATGAATCACTCTTGGTTTTCCGCCAGTCCTTTTTTTCCGGATTCGATAAATGACGTCATTTATTCGCTTCAGTACTTCGTAGGGACCTTCCCAGACGTTCTGTAATTTTGGGGACATTCCACGGCGACGCTGTGGGTTGTATAGCCAAACCAAATCCCCGGCTTGATATCCACCATTCTCAGCCTTGACATCATATAGGTCTTTCATCCTGTCACTAGCGCTCTGGATGTTGGAGCGTACTTGATCATGGATGTCGTTCATCTTCTTCCGAAGTTCTGTGACGAAATCTTCGCCAGCCAAATTTTCACCTGGCTTGCTGCCGAACTTCAAGTCGCAGGGTAATCGCAGTTCATGACCAAAGACGATGCTAACCGCCGGAGTCTGTCCTGTTGTTTCATGGACGGATGATTGATAAGCTAACAGGAACATTGGTAGATGACAATCCCAGTCTCTTTGGTGACCGGAGACAACCTTGGAGAGGTGTCTATTGATGGTTCTGTTCATGCGTTCGACCATACCATCTGACTGTGGGTGTAGAGCAGTTGTTCTTGTTTTGCGAATGTTCAATAGCTCGCAGATCGCTTGGAACAGAGACGACTCGAAGTTTCTACCTTGGTCCGAGTGTAGTTCCAACGGTACCCTGAATCGGCAGATCCACTGGGTGACAAGTTCTTCTGTTACCGGAGCGACTTTTTGATTTGGCAAGGCATAAGCTTCAACCCACTTGCTGAAGTAGTCCATGACCACTATGATGTATTTATTTCCCTTGTCGGATTCTGGAAATGAACCGGCCACGTCGATTGCAATTCTTTCAAATGGGCTCCCAACATTGTATTGACGCATTGGGGCTCTCCGACGTCTTTGCTTGCGGCGCAAACTACGCACTTCTTGCACCACTATTTTACGTCCTCCCGACAATTAACCCAGTAAAAGCGCTCACGCAGCTTCTGAACTGTTCTCATTACTCCTAAGTGTCCTCCTGCAGTTCCATCATGAATCTCCTTCAGTACCTCCTGGGGATTATGATCTGCATCTTTTGCTCTGTTGCCTCAAGACCTTTCAGGATACGTTTCAGTAGTCCATTTTCTATAACAATGGAGTCCCACTGCGCCCAGTACGATTTTACGGTTTTCGAGTGATGTGCAACTTCTTGCCAGGTTGGTTTGCGGTCTTCTTTCTTCCATTCAGTATGTATTTCAATTCCGGATCAACTTGTTGGTCTTTCACAACTTCTTCAGTCAGCCAATGGTCGTCTATCCGTAAGATTGGAGCGGATTTTTCTGCCACACGGGTACAGTGTTTGCATGGTCGTCTTGATAATGCGTCGGCGTTACAATGACTAACTCCGGTCCTATGCTCGATGACGAAATCATATTCCTGTAGCTGTTCGATTTATCTTGCTACCTGCCCTTCCGGATTCTTGAATTGTAACAGCCATACAGGTATTTGTAGAAGTGTTCAACGGCTTTAACTACTGCCAATAATTCTCGCCTGGTGACGCAGTAGTTACGCTAGCGGCTTCGACAGAGTTTTTCTGAAGTAGCCAATGACCTTCTCTTGTCCATCTTGAATTTGCAATAGGACGGCGCCGATTCCGACATTGTTGACATCTGTATCCAATATGAAGTCCCTGTTGGGTAGAGGATAACTCAGGACTGGTGCTGTTGTTAGGGCTCGCTTGAGATTGTCGAAAGCGTCTTGGCAGTCTTCTTCCCACACAAATTTCCGTCAGTGGCTTAGCAATGTTGGCGAATCCAGAGACGTATCGTCGGTAGTACGTGCAAAGACCAATAAAGCTTCGCAATTGATGTTTGTCGGTCAGTACTGGCCATTCTTCTACTGTTTGGATCTTCTGATTGTCAACGGCTATTCCGTTTCCGGACACAATATGTCCCAGGTACTGCACTTCTTTGCGGAAGAGATGACATTTCTTTGAACTCAGCTTCAACCCAGAACTTCGTAGTCTCAGGAATACCTCCTCCAAATTCCTCATGTGATCATCGAATGTTCTTCCGACCACAATAATATCGTCAAGGTACACCAAACAGGTTTTCCAAGATAGTCCTTGTAGTACCGTTTCCATGAGTCGTTCAAACTTGGCGGAGGCATTGCAGAGCCTCCGAACGGCATTACTGTAAATTGCCACAGTCCGGCAACGCAGTTTTCTCTTTATCCGTTAGTGCCATGCCAACCTGCCAGTACCCACTTTTCAAGACTAATGTTGAGAATATTTTTGACCCAGCCAGCGTATCCAATGTGTCATCTATTCGGAGCAACGGGTAGCTATCCTTCTTCGTCACGTTGTTGAGTTGACAATAGTCCACGCAGAATCGTGTTGTCCCATCTTTCTTCTTTACCAACACCACTGGTGAGGCCCACGGACTGCTTGAGGATTCGATGACACCTTCTTGAATAATTTTCTCGGTTTCCTCTCTCTTGGCTAGTGGTAATCGTCTTGGTACTTGGCGAATGGGGCGTGCATCGCCGGTGTTTATTTGATGCTGGACTATGTTGGTTCTACCCCTGATCTTACAGCTGGTGTCGAAAACGTCTTGATATTCCGTTATTAAATTTCTCATTCTGTTATTCTGGTCCGGGTCTAATTCACATTCATTACTCGAACTGGCACTACCTTTCCAGTATGCACGAGATATTTTCCAACCAGTATTCCTCGAGTAGTCGTTTCATTATGATTTCCAGCTTCTAACATCATGGTACATCCTGTTGGAAGTTCACGTTCCGGGTGGGCATCCACAATCATCTCACTTCGATTTAACACGACCATGTCTTCAGCTAAAGTTACACGTACTGTGTTTTCTCCTCGGGGATGTAAAACGATCTCTTCACCATTGATCTTAAGTATTCCGCGTTTTAAATTGATGTCCATCCCGAGAATGAATTCGTCCTCAATGTCAGCTACCAGAGCTCGGTGTTTAATTCGTATATTTCCGATGGTGATGGTAATGTCTGCTTCGCCGTGGATGGTAGCCGCGGCTCATGTTGCTGTGCGCAGTCGCCATTTTGTTGATTCAGTCATTATCGGTTTCTTGAGAGTATCAGGTCTGATGATGGTTTTTGTCGCACTTGTATCAATTAGAAAGGTATGTGGTTTCCCGTCGATCAACCCATCCACAAAGATGCTATTTAGTCTAGGTTGTAGGGATGCGACATGATCAGTTACCTTCAGGGACCCGATTTAGTTTTCCGCTGCATTGTTCTTTATTTGTTCGCCGCAGCGGCTTTCTTTGGCAATATCTCGGTCAACACACGTCGTACTGTTTCTTCTGTAGACTCACTGTGTTTTTCCTCCACGCCCTCTATCGTACGAATATATCCTTGTCGTCTTGAAGCGTGTTCTACCGCCTCGATCTAATGCGCTGGCCAAGGCAATGGACAGGTTACTCAAACGAGTCAGAATCAGGGCAAGCTGGGTTTCTTTATCTCGGAGACCATCAATGAATCCTTGCACAGCCAGTCGTTCCAACATACTATCTAGACTGTCAGGATACGCTAGGTGAAATAGACGAGCAATATCAGATTCAAATTCTTGTAGATTTTCATTGGATTTCTGACATCTATTTCTCAGCTGCGAATGATACACTTCTTGCAGATGTGCGTGTCCATAACGCATTTCCAAGCGTTTAAGTAGTTGCTGATAGTTCTGCCGTTCTTCTGTAGAGATTGTTTGCAGTATATCCACTGCGTCACCACGCAGCGCAATTGCCAAGGCCGTTGCCTTCTCAGATGACACCATTAGATACTGCAGCAGCTTCGAATTGGGCGTAATAATTAGACCAAGATAACTTGCCATCAAACTGTGGTGGTTTCATGTGGAATCTACGCAATGATTCTTTTCCCTCTGTCACTAAATCTTCGACTTTTCCGTTATTCAATGGCTGGTCACTGGATGGCGTTTTCTGAATCAAGTCGTTCATTTGTTTGACATTTGGCTGTTCGTGACTCAATGATGGATTCAATGTTGCTAATCTTGCCTCGATTTCTTAAATTTTTTCTGCAGTTCTTCCTTCAGAGTTTTGGAGTTTTCCATAAGTTCTTTCAGATTTTTGGAATTTTCTTCGGTATTTCTGGAACTGTCTTCCAATTTGGTTTCCAAACTTCGAGAATTTTGTTATAATTTAGTTTCCAAACTTGCTTCAAAGATTTTAGAATTTTCTTCTAATTTTTTGTAGATGGAGTCCAAAACGCCCGGAATTTCAAATTCGTAAGTATCCGCTATTTCACCAGCTTCACACAAAAATTGACGAATTCGCTCTTGCAGTATACTTTTCTTGTTTGTAGTATCTAGATCACGTTCTTCTAATACTCTCTTGAGATTAGTCACTTTTAAATCACTTAGATTTACTTTTCCCATTTTTATTTATTTACACTTAAACTTCACTTTTAATTCACAAAACACAACCCTAACACCTGACACCAATTGTAACGTTTATTACAATTTCGGGTTCGGTGAAGTTTATTATTAAATAAAACACGAGTAATGAAAACACTAACAAAATATTTATTTTTAAATGAAACTAATGTAGAACTCTTCATTATATACTGGTACAAGATATTCTAGAATATACGAGAGCGTCTAGAACACATGACGCAGAGCGAACAGTTTCGGACTTGTCTATTGCGTATGAGACAGCAGTGAACGCGCTGTAGACTATGACGCGTCGACTGTTCCGGACGGAACAGGGCCTTACTCGCTACACTATGTTTTGCGCGTCTCCAATGGCAACGCACGAAAAAGATATGAAATACTCGCATTTTCAATAAAACGCGAGAAAAAGACAATAAATGCTCGCTTATTTCAATAGTTACCAGATATACAAACAAAACAAGAACTTTTCGTATTGACAATTGACAGAACGAATTTATTTTTAGTACGTATACTGTAATGTTTATTACAATATCGGGCTCGGTGAAGTTTATTATTAAATAAAACACGAGCAATGAAAACACTAACAAAATATTTATTTAAAACGGAAATAATGTAGTACAACTACTAAGACATATTTTTATTTACAACACGTATTTATATTCACATTAAAGTATTTAGCAATGACTTGCACTGTTCATACTTCAAATACAGAATGCATGTTGCCGGCCAAAACTCTCCCTTTTATACTGAACCAAGATCTTCTACAATATTCCAAAGCTTCTGGAACATAATAGAGCTATGACGCAGAGAGAACATGTTCGAACTCGTCTCTGTATTGCGTATGAGACAGCGCTAAACGCGCAGCAGATTACGACGTGTTGACTGTTCCAGAGGGAACAGGGCCGTACTCGCTACAATACGTTTTTAAATAATTTTAAGATGCAATAGAAAAAATTATGTGTGTAACACGAGCGTAAAGTGTCTTTGTTTCTCTTGCACTATCGCAGCTCGCGCCTTCGATTCGCGCTGCAATTACAGTGCTCGAGTAACAAAGAGTCACTTTACGCTCTTAATACTCAAATAACCATTTCAACATTAATCGTGAAAATTATATTTTTACGTTTGCGATATAAGAAATTTAATAATTATTTTTGTAAATCAAACGAGATTTAGTTGCAAATGCACTTCACGTTTCCTTATTTAGCATAGCAAATGACATTTCTCTCACTCAATTTAAAAGGAAACTTATTTAATTATTTATAATTATGTTACTAATGAAACAAAAGTATAAACACTGCCTACAAACAATCATTTATTAATTAGATAATGGCTAAACCAGTGACACTAAAAATGTTCGCTAGGAATGAAATATCCTAATTTTTGCAATTTTTTTTCTATAATCACTATATCAAATTATATATGTCATTAAAGTTTCGTGCAGAGGTATAGACACATCCTATGTATTATTTCATATTATTTAAGAATTAAATTACGTTGTGTTTGAATTTACGTTTTGTTATTTGATTTTTCTAATGACCAGATTCTTTAATTTGAAGTCGTGAATGTGGTAGGTTATGAGGAAGTAGAGAAATTACACATTGCAACTATTTAAATGTTATTTATTTCGGCTGTGGAGGTACAAAGTCCTCTGTTATTCATCTGACACCTGAGGGAAACCACAGAAAACACACAGGCAGAGGAATTCAAAATCAGTAATGGATAAATCGAACATAACATGACATAAAAATATAAGATGTAAGCCAAGATATTGAAGCAGTAGTTACGATAACGGTGTCGTATGAGTGCTACTGCGGCTTTGATGTCTAGCACCCACGAATATGAACGGACGGTGACTCTGAATTCCCGTGCAGACGGACTCTGTCAGATGGTCGGTTATCGCCAATAATTGCTGTATCTCCAGTGGGAATGCCAAGCGACGACGGCTTCTGAAACTTAGAACAAAGACCACCGGGTGTCACCGTGATGACAGCCGGAGGGTGATGCCAAGGAGGAAACAATTCTTCCCTGAATTATGCCTGTGTAGGTAGCTGGGCTAGCCATGCTGACGCAGGTAGCGGATGGGCGGCCTGTCGTAGGCCGTTGCGGCAGACGGGAACCCAACAGTGATGGCCGGCAGCCTAGCAAGGCTAGCGTGGAAGGCAGATGGTGGCCTGCAGTTGGCCTAGGCAGCGTGCGGACACCTCTCGGTGACGGCTGGTAGGCTAGCAAGGCTAGCGTGAATGACGGATAGCGACCTGCAGTAGGCCGTGGCGGCGTGCGAGCACCTCTCGGTGACGGCTAGTAGGCCAACAAGGCTAGCGCGGATGACGGACAGCGACCTGCAGTAGGCCGTGGCGGCGTGTGAGCACCTCTTGGTGACGGCTGGTAGGCTAGCAAGGCTAGCGCGGATCACGGACAGCGGCCTGCAGTAGGCCGTGGCGGCGTGCGGGCACCTCTTGGTGACGGCTGGTAGGCTAGCAAGACTAGCGCGGATGACAAACCTCCGTGTGGCACCGGAGTGACGGTCGGAGGCAAGATATGTCAATGAGAGAATAATCCTTCACTCAATTATTTCTGTGCTCGAAGAGCGATTATTATTCCAATTCTGGGTAAATAGTCCCCAAAAATAGATATAGTATTACAAGTTGGAAGATCGTGAATCTTCGCTTTTGTGCTACTTATTATGTGCTCAAAGAGCTATTGTCTCAATTAATGCTGGGTAAGTGGTCCCCAAATATTCATCTCAAGTTAGAAGGTCGTGAATATTCGCACTTGTGATAATTATTGTGCTCAAAGATGTATGTCTCAATTAATTCTGGGTAAATAATCCCCAAATATTCATCTCAAGTTAGAAGGTCGTGAATCTTCACGCTTGTGATAATGATTGTGCTCAAAGAGCCTGTTAAAATAATACGGTGCCCTCACAGAACGTGCAATAACCAAGAATAGTCCAGTCGCAACTGAACTGTGGAGATAGATGATGATGATAATGATGATGTCACAGAGCGTGCAACAACCAAGACTAGTCAAGTCGCAACTGGACTGTGAGAGTAAGACCTACGGAACGTGCAAGAACCAAAAATAGTCAAGTCGCAACTGAGTTGTAGCTGATCCTGGCCGAAACCAAGATGCTGTTCCGGGATAAAACTTCGTGTTTTATACAGGTAAGCGCCGCACTCGATTCTTGATTGAACTGCGATCGAAGATGCCATTTCCCTAAGCTAAACAGAAATCACAAAATATTTCGGGGAAAACAGTTTTTATGTTACTCTTATTTGTTAGCATCGTCTTGGCGTGATCGAGGACAAAATATCAAGTTTGTATGTGTCAGAGTGAGCTAACAATCTTTCCAGTTTCTCTTATTTGTCGTGAGCAATTCCCAAATACTCAGAGTGACTTGGCGGGGTGAAATTCTTGCATATTTATTCGTTCGTTGGATTCTTGTAGGAATTCTCACCCATGGTGGTGGTAGGTCGAGTGCTCTGATACGTTTTTCAATGCGATAGAGACAGCTATAATCTACATCGAGTGGATGAGAAAGAGATGGACCAAAAACGTCTTAAATTTTGCCCCCTCTTATTTCTAAACCCTTTTGTATTTTTATCAAATGTTTCCTCGCGCATTTAATTTCTTCAAAATGCACTAATTATAATAATATGAATTAAATCAACGCGAGATCTACTTGTACAACAATGTGATAGAACTTAACATATTGTCATTTATCGTCTTTGCAACCTAACTCCGAACAGGGTTGGTTTCCCTTTATTTTTAATGGGAAATCGATGTCTTGTGAATCTGGATGTTACTGAGGACATGCGATGATTTAACTAAATTGATTTTTCTAGTTTATCGCGTTTTTCTTGATATGGTAAGAGTATTAATCTAGTTTCAATATTCTATGATAATTTTAGTTTAGAAACACAAATTTATCGGCACGGCCCTGTTAACTACCCTCGGCTAGACACTTGCCACTTGGCCTGCGACATTCCCGGGTGTTGGTTAACGTCTTTCAAATCTTGGTCGTTTTTATTAATTTATGATATTTAAGCTTAGAGTTTTGCTGACATTTTAAAACACCCGATTAGTTTCGGCGTTCTAATAATTGTTTAAAAAAAAACCGTTTTGTCACTACATGCTTATACTTTGTTATTCCAAAAAAAGTTTAAATATGCTTGGATTATTGTTAAACATGAAAAATTATAATCAAGTATAATTGGTGTACCGTCTCTCTATATATATATATATATATATATATATATATATATATATATATATATATATATATATATATATATATATATATATATATAAAATAAAATGAAGCTACATAAACTAATGCAAAAATTACCTAATGTTTAATTTAGTTACGTAGGAAATTTATCTTAGAAACCTTCAAAAATTTATAGTTATATTTAATTAGTAATAATATTGACAGCATATCATAGGATGTGCAAAACATAAATTACGTTGAGAAAAAGTACTATTAAAATTATATGAAGTATTTTCAGATTCAAACGTAACAATAACAGTCTGTACATTACCAGAAAAAAATAAAAACCTTGCAATATACAATATAAATACACATTTAACACAAAATTATGTGCAAACACATAAAGTAGCTAGTTTACCACCAAAATTTGCTGCACTAAAAACAACAAAAGACAAGAAATACAAATTGTCAAAAATCACAAGACCTAGAAAACTAATACAAAAACCCACTGTTTCAGATTCGTTCTGTTCGGATCAGGATCAACAACAAAACACCTAACCTATATATACATATATATATATATATATATATATATATATATATACATATAATAAATAAATAAATAAATAAATATTTATTTGCTTGAATAAAAAATACTTCATACAAATATATACATACATATATATATATATATATATATATATATATATATATATATATATATATATAGGTTTCTCAAAAGTACTGTTTGAGGTCGAGGTATAAATATAAATATATTTGCAAACATTGTGCAGTTAGGGGTCGGATTAACAGATTTAATATTTTCAGTGCTATGAACATTTAGAGGTCGCTGGAATCAAGTTGCTAGATCTAAAATTTTGATCTAAAGGATTAAGTTTATTTTTATATTATCAGCATATCATTATTATGCACAACAGTTGGTTATACCAATGTCTATTATTCAATCCGTAAGTTAACAAGCTGTGTTCTATCTTTTCTATGGCTGTGTTCATACACATTTGGCAATACTGGACGACAGTGACAGTTTATATTATTCACAGAAAAATATCTTAAATGTATTTTATAACCATGTCGTTATTAAGGGACGAGTTACATTGTGACTCCGGTGGTTTGATATAGTATGTGCTGCATTTGAAGGTAAATAACCATTGATAATTTGACACTTAACCTTACTTTGTAAATAATTTTAACAGCTGTCACGTAAATGTTGCTGAAGAAAAATCGTGAACCTGTTCTTCAATTCTGCTGAGTGTGCCAATCACTTCCATGAGACGAATGTTATAAAATACCAAAGTTTTTCAAATCCTAGGAATGGTAACAAACAGTATTTGCTGTTGAAATATCCGAGTTATCTTGTCATCTACTCACCCAGATAAAAGAAACCCATGGTTTAAAAATGACGAAATTGTTCAACGACATGCACCAAAAATTGAAGAATTTTTAGCAGCTGACAATATTGATGGTTATCAGAGCTTTGTGAACAATATTAAAGACAAGCTAGGTAGTTGTGTATGGTTTTTCTTATTCAACATTTATAAGAACTATATACATAATAAAAGCGTAGACATAATGATGAGGGATTAATAGTGTAATGTATTAAAGATATTAAATCCATATTTAATAGTGATAGTTTACTCGAAAAGTATTAAAATTTGAAAACATAATTTACTGTGTTTAAATTAAGTAAGTGGTCGTAATTTGAAAATATACTATTCTGGCAGTGTGATGTAAAAGATATTTTGTGCCGACTTTTCTGTAAATTTAATAAATAAGATTAATTTATTACTAACATTGTAAATATTACGTAACTTTTTATGTTGGTGACATCAGAATATTTGAATTTCAAATATATGAATAATTATGTGTCTTTGTGATTTTCACTTTTCATTAAATTGATAAGTGAATATTCTTTTTGTGTTGATTATGTGGTCCCTACATGGAACTAGGCTGGTAATTTAGAGTTTCTGAACGATTTTAAGGTACATAAAACTAGTTATACTAGTATTTACAATTTATCATGTAAATGGTTTAGTTGTAGAACAGTTTTTGTAAATGTTAGTGAAACTTGCATTTGTGCCAGCAATACATGTTTGAAAAAGCATGGTGCACAGTTGTTAATATTTTGTTAACTAATTTTTTGAATTTTATAAATGTCGATATAGAATATTATTATATAAAAATCTGATGTGGACACCACATGACTTTCTTGTATTTTGACATGGACATTAATTTATTACATTTTTTCTTATATTTTATTCTAATCCATAGCAAACTTAATTACAAAAAACAAAAAATATATAAAATAAATATATCATCACGCCTCTTACCCACTACTGGGTGTGGCACTCTGCCGTAGCAGATCTCGGTAAGTGATATATTTCTTCGCGTGAAGTGCGGTTACCAGCCTTCAAATCACGGCTCCCAAAGATGTTATTGGAAGGGGAGCCACCGGGGTAGATTTAAATTGGTGAAAATTATTTGCGTACTATCGAGATTTAATCAGGGTTCTCAAAATCCTCAAGCCAACTCGATATCACAGAACCACCTACTCAAAAAAAATTAATTTACATATCTCGTTTATACAAAAGGCTAATTTAATCATTCTTAATGTGCAAAATTAAATTCTCTAATGCTTATATTTGCTGTGTTTATTTAAAAAATCAAAATAAAATATTTTTTCTTGAGAAACTGTTAGCAGCTTCATGTTATGTTTCACTTCTGGTTAGTCTTATATACCAAATTTGAAAAGTTTTGGATTATAATTTAATATAGTTTTTCATTAAAATCTATTATAGGCGTCAAGTAAAGTACCACTTCCAGGAGTTATATAATGACCAATAAGGTAGGTGCACAACTAGTAGATATTATAACAGTCCTAAATACAAAATTTGTACTCTCTACGACTTACCGCTTTTGAGTTATGCGAGATTCATACGTACGTACAGACGTCACGACGAAATTAGTTAAAAAGATTCAGGGATCATCAAAATGTATATATCCACTGAAATCTGAAAACCGAAAATTTTCGCGATTACAATACTTCCTTTAATACGTACAAGAGAGTAAAAAGGAAGATAGATACATTTAATAAATTAAATGTTTAATTAACGGTATATTTTATTTTAATGTAAAAAAGAAAATAGTTTTTTATAAATAGTATTCTTACCATATACACATAGAACTAGGTAAGTTGTTCAAAGATTTAAAGTGCTTCGCGTGCTTTCAATTAATACCATGAAGGAATAGTATCTGTGGTTATGAAAAATTATAATACTAATTTGAATGGCTATACATAATTTTTTTTAATTAATGTGTAGCAAAATGTAAGGCCACTCTGGAGTACAAGCGAAAACGCTCAAAAATGCTATCAACTTATCTGCTCTTCTAACAGACCAAATTTATTCAAATTTTATATAAATAATGATGATATAAAAATATTAACTTATGTCAGTCAGTTTTTTGATAAAGTTTATAATAAACAAGATGCAGTCATTTTTGTATTCAGACATTATCAAACTTTTCACAGATTACAGAGCATATCAATTTACAATTTGTATATGAAATGAAAGGATATGAAAAAGTCAAACTTTTTGTCAGTCAATTTTTTTTTTAAATGCCCCGTTCAAGAGAAAATTATATTTTTGTTTTCTATTTTTACATAATATTTTCATGTACAAAATTATGCAACCAAACTAACATCTTATGCTCTCGCTGCGACGATGAATTGAAAGCATGTATATTGCGGGGTAACCATAAACTTTTACCACTACGTTCATTGAATATTTTTTGTCAAAAATAGTTTGAAGATTAACGAGATTCCTAGCAATAATAATCTGAACAAGAAAATAAAAATACAATTAGCAAATATCTCTAATAGATAATCCACGACTATATCGAGGATCAACTAATTCGTGCAACAAAGAATTTTGATAAAATTTTGGAACCATTATTTCTTCCCAAAATACAGAATTATTTTGTATTTTTTCAATATATATTTGTCAATATTAGTGTAAATTACAAACTAACACATATTTCTATTTGAAATATTTAATTGGCTCTGTATCTGATACAAAACATATCGTTTTTTCAAACTTATCATGCCATTTTTAATTTCTACAAATTTTATATTTTTTCTCTACTGTTTCAATCACTGTCATGTCTCGTGCGCTGATTTCACAGATTTTATCACAGCCGATTCGTTCGTCCGGCAACGTACCTAAAAATAATATGGCTTCATGTATTAAAAAGCCGCTTTGTTTTTTTTTTGTTTGCCGTCCAGAATTTTAATAACCTTACTTTCATTTCTAATACCATATTCTGTTGCTTTACAACCACTAAACAATTTATACAACATATTTTTAACTATAATCGTTGTGGATGCTGCTTTCGGCTTTTTGCAAATCTGTTCGAAATGCGAGACAATAACACGTTTTCGCCTTTCTTCCTTCCAAAGCTGTTCAATAAACTAGCCAATAATGTGTTGGAAAATATAATTTCGGTCAGTATTTTTAATGATATTTTCTTCTACCGCAAATTTCATCGTCATTCATTTTAGAATATTATACTTCTATTACTAAATCCTCCGACAAGGAAGACTGAAAAATAAATTAATACAAATTAGGTATATAGTTATTGCTGTAAATGTTACCGATTGAGATTCTAAGAATTGTGGTACAGTGGTGAATCATACATATGTAATATCTACATGATGTTATTCCTTAATATTTATTTGATTTATAAATGATTTGAAAATGATTTGAGTTATTTATATTGATATTGAGTACAGTTCATTTATTTTAATTGTTGTTGTTTCTCATCTAATAAATATTTTAAAAATAGATAATAAATATAAAATAACGTGCAAATTCGTCTAAAACTTAAATGTCTGTGAAACTCGCATCATCTGGGTTAGATATTTCGGAAGTTGAATATAATACAACAAATATTAGAATATACAATAACAAAATAAAAAATAAATCAACCCATAATAAATAGATCCTCGGCCAGCAGACCACGGTTCAAAGAACAGCAACACGCCAAGTTGCTGGGTTTAGCGGGTGCATAAGTTTTAGGGGCAAATTTGAAAATTGTATTCACTCCGGGGAAATTATAGAAACTGCATTTTTGCACTTTTTCGTTCGTAATATCAACTTCTATAATAATTTAATACAATTTATATTTTACTTAGTAAAAGAAATTTAACAAACGTAAATAACAAGATAAAAGAATTAGAAACGTATATGGGCTCTTATTATACTTTACCTAACTATAAAATGGTAGTGCATGAAGATAAAAGTATGAATTAATCCTTGTGTATAATTATAATATTTAGCTAATATATCATTATAACAAAAATGATAATAAATTACCAGGATCGGATTAAGGCAATCGGGAACCTGGAGCCAAATTAATCATTGGGCCCCTCCCCCTGACTTTTTAAACTGAACTTTGTTTTGTCCAGTTGAAATATAAATATATTTATTCAAACAATAAAATTAAACAAAACTATTAATACTTATAATGATCATTATTAAAATTAATATAAAATTGAGAATAACGTCCAAATAATTGAAAGGAAAAATTTTTGTACTCGGAAAGTGGACAGGAATAAATCAATGTCATTGTTGTCAACACTGATTTTGATTTATTCCTGTCAACTTTCCAACTAACATTTTTTTTCTTTAAATTTAATAACAACAAAAAAATAAAATAAAACAAGATTCTACAATAAACAAACAAAAAAACTAAACTATAAGAGACCTCCCGCGCTTTGGATGCAGCAAAGTCTTCTACTATGACACTAAAATCTTATTTCTCCAATATTTTGTTTTCAATACTCATTAGCGCCAAAGCATTCAATCTAGGATTGAGCATTGTAGATCTGTTGAACCACAGAACTAGACACAGTGTTGCCACAGCCACATTATTCGCGACTCCGTTCTATGTATGGCGCAGTGGAAAATAAATGGCAGTAAAGCACGGAATTTTGTCTCTACTATAAGTTGTAGGATATCAAAATTAAATATTTTGTGAATTATAATATGAATATAATTATTATAATAAATTTTAAAAATTGTGATGTAAATTTGAGAAATAGATATCCGCTGGACGGGGCCCCTAAACATCGGGGGCCCTGGAGCCATTGCTGACGTCACAAATTGTTTCATGCATTATAATACTTTACTATCGTAAATAATTATATAATAAAAATAATAATAATTACTACTGATAATTTGATAAGTATTTTACGATTTTAATATAAATTTGCCGTATTTCGATTATAGTTTATGAGCCCATTGTAAAATACCTTATGTAGAATAAACAATTATGAAATAAACCTTATTTATTGATAAGTCTTTCTTTTTTTGTTTTTTTTCCATTATATCGAAAAAGTATACTAATATAATCGTCGTCTGGAGTCCCTGTTCAATATATTTATCAATGATATAAACAAATGTTTCAAATGTTCTCAATTCGTGATGTATGCAGACAATTTAAACATTTTTCGTACTGTCAACTCACAATCTGACTTATAAATGTATCCCAGTGCAACAAAATATATTTCACAAGTAATAGACAAGTATTTAGCTATATTTATACCATAGATAATTCCTTTACAACAATCGACCCATGTCGAAGATCTTGGTATTACTCTAGATTGCAGACTATTATTTGATTATTTGATATCCATATTGATATCACTGAAAAAGCATATAGGCTTCGTCCTACGAAATATAATAAACTTTGTTAATAACACACTTCCTCTCGAAGCAAATTATTGTATATTAAAAAATATCCTTAAACTTGTCGTAAGTCGAAAACCTTTTAGTTACATGAAAAAATTACTTGTACGATCCTTGTAGATCCATGATCGAGGATTACACTATTCTTCTCAAATTATCAATCCGAGAAGTAGTTTCGTTAAAAAATTGAAAATTGTAACAGCATATCGTCTCGTCATTCGTCGGCCTTGGAGACGCTACAAAGGTTCAATTTACTGTGGCTAGTACAGTTGAAAAAGGACTCTATGTGTCTGCAAGTACAGAAGGTCGATATTCGTCTATTAACGTGCTTTTGCTGAATACACTTCACGTATTTGATCTATGACTTAATGGATCTTTTTAAATGGCAATTAGATTTGCTTCTAAAAATTGTAAATTCACTAAAATATAGGTAAGTACCGACATAAATAATGTAAAAAATTGTTGAATAACTATTAACAACAAAAATTACAATAAAAATATGTAACAATAACATTTATAATAATAATAATATTAATTTTAAGTTAAGCTTCAACTTTAACTCGCCTTGAAATAGGGAATAGTTCTTTCTATTTCTATTTTCTATAAGATACGCGGTCCGAGTTGAAAATTTTAATTACGATCACATTTTAATTCGTACAGAATATAATATGAGTAAATTTTAACTCATTCACATTTAAAAAACATCTGAAATTTCATTCTATGATTTACTGTACATAAATAAATTTTAAATAGTTTTAAATTTTAAATAATACGAAATATAATACATCAAAATTTATGTCTTATTAATGTTAAATACATTCACATTTTAAATGTGTTCTAATTAAGTTTGTTACTCATAAAAATTATATGTAAATTATATTCATCAAAATACCTATAAACATCTAAATTTTTATGAGATACAATTTAAGACAATTATTTTTAGTTAGGTACGCATTATATTGCATTAAATTTTGTATGAAGTCATTTTTACATCAAATATTAAAACGGCTTGTCATAGGTGTTGATGCAATATAACTAGTGACTAACTATTATTTATGCTATATTTAATTTAATAAAGGGTTACAAATTTGGAAATACTCTTAATACAAACTATGGGGAGCCATAGGAGTAATGTTAAAAAAAATATATTTCTCCTTAATTCGGCACTGATTATACTGCGCAATTATCATTCTAGCGTATCGCGAGAGAAACGTTTCATAGCGGATAGAGCTGCATTTACTCACCGGACAATGGTTTAAAACACCAATACACAGGGGCGCACTGGCCTGTTAATTTGTTGTTTAATTTTTTTGTTTAAATATGGTGAATATTGCTTTATTTATATTTTAACATAATTATGGTACATATTCGATAGTTAGAATATATAATTATATAAACGGCACAAGGGTTACAAATTTGGAAATATTTTTAGTGTGAACTATATGTATGTAGGTAATGTTATTATTCGCATCATGGGATTATATTTCTAGTCTATTTGAAAACTTGCTGAATTTTTATCCCTACTACTAATTACAGATTAGTTAGTTTCAAAATAAGTTTACAATATACGTAGAATTATGGATTAGGTAGTGGCATATGTCAATTATTTATAATTATAAAAAAAAATACAGTTTAAAGTGAAGCGATATTCTTGGAGACTTTATATAGAACAACACTAACTTGTAATACATTTTAATTAATACCTGAGCATAGAATTACTCAGAAAATCTCAAAATAAGTTTACAATATACGTAGAATTATGGATTAGGTAGTGGCATATGTCAATTATTTATAATTATAAAAAAAATACAGTTTAAAGTGAAGCGATATTCTTGGAGACTTCATATAGAAAAACATTAACTTGTAATTCATTTTAATTGATACCTGAGCATAGAATTACTCAGAAAATCTCAAAATAAGTTTACAATATACGTAGAATTATGGATTAGGTAGTGGCATATGTCAATTATTTATAATTATAAAAAAAATACAGTTTAAAGTGAAGCGATATTCTTGGAGACTTCATATAGAACAACACTAACTTGTAATACATTTTAATTAATACTTATTCATAGAATTACTCAGATAATCTCAAAATAAGTTTACTATATACGTAGAATTATTGATTAGATAGTGGCATATGTCAAGTATTTATAATTATAAAAAAAATACAGTTTAAAGTGAAGCGATATTCTTGGAGACTTCATATAGAACAACACTAACTTGTAATACATTTTAATTAATACTTATTCATAGAATTACTCAGATAATCTCAAAATAAGTTTACTATATACGTAGAATTATTGATTAGATAGTGGCATATGTCAAGTATTTATAATTATAAAAAAAATACAGTTTAAAGTGAAGCGATATTCTTGGAGACTTCATATAGAACAACACTAACTTGTAATACATTTTAATTAATACTTATTCATAGAATTACTCAGATAATCTCAAAATAAGTTTACTTTATACGTAGAATTATTGATTAGATAGTGGCATATGTCAAGTATTTATAATTATAAAAAAAATACAGTTTAAAGTGAAGCGATATTCTTGGAGACTTCATATAGAACAACACTAACTTGTAATACATTTTAATTAATACTTATTCATAGAATTACTCAGATAATCTCAAAATAAGTTTACAATATACGTAGAATTATTGATTAGATATTGGTATATGTCAAGTATTTATAATTATGAAATAAATACAGTTCAAAGGGGAGCGATATTCTTGGAGTATTTAAATAGACCAACATTAACTTGTAATTCATTTTAATTGATACCTGAGCATAGAATTACTCAGAAAATCTCAAAATAAGTTTACTATATACGTAGAATTATGGATTAGGTACTGGCATATGTCAATTATTTATAATTATAAAAAAAATACAGTTTAAAGTGAAGCGATATTCTTGGAGACTTCATATAGAACAACACTAACTTGTAATACATTTTAATTAATACTTATTCATAGAATTACTCAGATAATCTCAAAATAAGTTTACTATATACGTAGAATTATTGATTAGATATTGGCATATGTCAAGTATTTATAATTATAAAAAAAATACAGTTTAAAGTGAAGCGATATTCTTGGAGACTTCATATAGAACAACACTAACTTGTAATACATTTTAATTAATACTTATTCATAGAATTACTCAGATAATCTCAAAATAAGTTTACAATATACGTAGAATTATTGATTAGATATTGGTATATGTCAAGTATTTATAATTATGAAATAAATACAGTTAAAAGGGAGCGATATTCTTGGAGTATTTAAATAGAACAACATTAACTTGTAATTCATTTTAATTGATACCTGAGCATAGAATTACTCAGAAAATCTCAAAATAAGTTTACAATATACGTAGAATTATGGATTAGGTACTGGCATATGTCAATTATTTATAATTATAAAAAAAATACAGTTTAAAGTGAAGCGATATTCTTGGAGACTTCATATAGAACAACACTAACTTGTAATACATTTTAATTAATACTTATTCATAGAATTACTCTGATAATCTCAAAATAAGTTTACTATATACGTAGAATTATTGATTAGATAGTGGCATATGTCAAGTATTTATAATTATGAAAAAAATACAGTTCAAAGGGGAGCGATATTCTTGGAGTATTTATATAGACCAACATCAACTTGTAATTCATTTTAATTGATACCTGAGCATAGAATTACTCAGAAAATCTCAAAATAAGTTTACAATATACGTAGAATTATTGATTAGATATTGGTATATGTCAATTATTTATATTTATGAAAAAAAATACAGTTCAAAGTGAGGCGTTATAGTATTACTTAGAGAATCTCAAAATATGTTTACAATTATGTAGAATAATAGATTAGATAGTCACATATGTGATTTATTTAGAATTAAAAAAAAACATTGAATTTCTTCAATTTAATTTAATTGTTATCTACTGACCGAATTAATCTGATTATGTCAAAACAGTTATTTCCTTTCATGTTCTGTACATATTGTTACTCACAAAAATTTGTTGAAAATTATATTCATCAAATTAAAAATATCTTAAGTTTTATGATAAAGTTATTTTTAAAACATGTATTTTTAGTTGCGCCTGCCAGAGAATTAAATTTTGTATGAAGGTGAATCATCACGGATGCAGATAGCTACAAAACAACGATTTTTCTTGATCTCTTTGAAACGAAATATGTTTTTAATTATAAATCAAATCTAATTTATTGTATATATTCTGAAATGAAATTGTTCAAAATTTTATTGTAATTATAAAACTTATAAAGATATGTGATATCATAATAGAAAATTTATTATTTATTAATCCAAATATAATACGAATTTTGAGAAAATCGAACTCAAAATTGTAAACTAGGTCCGTATCATTGTTGTTTTTTTTTTTTATAATCATGACTTAATTGGTTTCGTGCGCTAGTTTAGAAAATTTTTCAACTTTTTTTCAAAATTTTCTTTTCGATTTTTTGTAATAAAAATTTAATCTGTGCAAATTTTGCTGTACCTATGTATTTTCACGCGAGGAATTCACTGGTGTTTTCAGATTTTCATTATCGCTTTAACTTTTAAAAATATTGAGAAAAGAAAATTTTGAAAAGAGTTGAAAAATTTTCAAAAATGGTAAAATTTCAGTATCAGTTAAGTAGCGCAAGAGAAATACAGTCGTTTAACTCGCATTTCAATATCTTTTTTAGTTTTCGAGATATGGGCTCCAAAGTTGATTTTAAAAAAAGTCAAAAATCGATATAACTCAAAAACTAAAAGAGATATTGGAATGCGGATTAATCGAGTGTATTATATAGAAACAGAATTTAAAAAAATTCGATTTTTGAACCGGTTTAACCAAAAATTAACAAAAAAAAACATGCCTTCACCCATTCTGGCATTGGCATTCTATCGTTGTAGATCTCAGTAAGTAATATATTTATGCTCATGAACCAGCCGTTAAATACATGATGTTATTCCTTAATATTTAAGCACATAATTTACAAAACTCACTTCGCTCGTTTTGGCAAATATTAATAAACAATAAGCCAAATGATATGATTTATATAGTTTTTGTTGAGTGGATATCAGGTTTTAAGAAAAATTTAAAACTTTAAAACCTCAGCAATGTTTTTATTTCAATTAAATGAAATTGATAACGCTTTCAAGTTACAAAAAACAACCTTCAAATAATTGAAAATTAAAGTAACACAGCCTAAAATATTTCAAAATTGAAAGTGATAAAATGCAATACATTTCATGGAATTACGTATTTCATTTATTCATATTCATGAAGCAATACGGTATAAGAAAACTATTTTTTATTTATTTAAATTGCAATATATCCGAGAAATTAATTGTTGAACTTTGAATTAGCAATAGATATTTTTTAAATGCAGTTGGGAACACTGCTGCTACTTAGTTTTTACCCCCACCCTAATTGACAAGACATACTACGTCCAACTGTCCAACGACTTGTACCAGTGCTTTACGCAGTTCTTCATCAGTTATATTTTTAATTTGTGCAAGTAGGTGTAGTGGAATATATAGTGCAGTTCAACAAAACAACAAATATTTAAGGTATGTACATTACAAAAGAGAGTTATTGTGTAATTATTTATTAAGGATATTTTGAAAAGAAATTATTTAAAATAGTGCGTATTATGCAGTAGCGTTGTTGTGTGGGTGTTAGCACAAGATAGAACTCTCAATATAAATTGATTCTGTTTACAACTAAAGCAAAAGTTTGATGGAAAATGCCTAATGTCTTAGAATAAGTTCATTTTATTAATGACTCCCAAAAAAAAATTTTTTTTCGCTTTGCAGCATGATCGGTAATTTCCAGTGGCGGCTTGTTATTTTTATATTAGCCGGGGTCAAAAGTGTAGAGCAAATATATAATATGGTATCTTAAAAAATAATATAATTTAATAAACTGATCTTCTATTAATTCAAGATATATTAAAATTTATGTTTAAAAAATAAAACAAATTATACTAATTTTAAAGGTAAATATTACTTTTAATAAATATTCTGCCCGTCTATTATTTTGAAAAACAAATTGATTTATTTTTATGTTGAAATTTGTCAAATTTTTTTTAAACGGTTTTATTCACTTCAACGTTAAATTAAAACATTGTGCTACAGCTATTGTGACAGGTGTAACTGGTTTGTTCCAACAGAAAGTTCGGAACCATTCAGAACTGCTTAAAATCCATGCGCTAACTTACATGCCCACTCTCGCTCTGGGGAAAACTCTTCAAGCTCCGCTTATGATATTGTCACATAAGTTCTGATTGGCTAACTCAAGGTCACGCGCGACTCACCGTGTTTACTTATAGCGCGGTAAATAACAGTAAGATCGTTGCGCCATCCGGAATATTTCACGAACTAATGATTCCTCCAGGATAAGTATTTGAAGTTTCGTAACATTAAATATTTGTTTGGAGTATTTTTTAAGTTTTTATCTGCAGTGAAACTTCAAAAGAAAATTGAATAATAAGACCTCTGTAAGTAATAGTTGAATTACACATCATTTTAACATGTTCAATATGCAATATTTCTTCACAAAAATACTATTTGGTTTTTGCACAAATACTTCTGTGCATTCAAAAACTATTTACGTATCCTCAAATTTTTTAAAACAAATTGGCATATTTCTATCATTTTAATTTTTTGTCGGAAATGCTATGGCAGGTTTTAAAGCAGCTGAAATAATTTTGCACGTTTGCGTTAAGTACATTATGCATAAAAAAGAGCTGATACCAAACAATAAATGTAAAATTGAAAAACTTAAATCGCATTTCAATTTTATAAGGCATAAAATAACTCTTTCTTCTTTACTTAATATATGTACACGATTGTCATTATATATTAAATTAATCAATTCTAAAGTTACATTTAGCATTTTAAAATTTTACAAACCAGTAAATCAATACCATATTATTTAAAAATCTATCCTCTATCCCCAACGAAACGAAAAATAACATATCAAGTCGAATTAAGTAGTACATTAAAAAAATTTGATTAATGAAAAGTTATAGCCGAGATTTGGCCCCCGTAGCTAGCCCCTTATGACGAGCCGCCACTGGTAATTGTCAAACCCAAAGAATCCAAAACAATACTTATTTGTTTAAGTCATTTTACGTTTATTTGATGCCAGAAAAGTATTATATCAACAAATTTAGGCTCATTTAATGCAGTTTTAAATTCTGAACATCTTTTGTATTTACACTTTTTTCTAAAATTAATAGGGAAAAATCTATCGCAAATTGAAGATTTTACCACAGTATTGTACAAAAGAAACAGTAGACATCCGGTATCATAGGTGTCTACTTTAAGTTTCTTCAATGACCTTTCTATTCATTATAATATTTAAGTTAAGCCGATTCTGTGTATTTCTACATTATATTCAGTTTTCAGTATGTCTCGTGGTGAAAAAATTCTACGGATGGTTACACCGTCTGTCAATTTGTCTGCAAGCACAAACATAAAAGGTACATAGTATAATTTTATTACGACTTTTTTTGTAAGTATTTTGTACAGGTTTGTGTAACAAGTAACAATAACAAAATTCATGTAATATCTATTTGCATATATTCATTTGAACATTTGATTAATAAGATGCAAAATTGTTTCCATGTAACATGAATAATTTGTTTATTGTTATTTGTTGCTCTTAGGAAACCAGCACCATATATATATATAATAAAACTTTTTAATGCATGCCCCCTGTCCATAAAACGTTGATGCCAGCATGAGTTATCACTTGACTTAAAGGAAAGTTGTTAGTGTGGCATGTACTTTCATATGCGCCGGATAAGCAGTTAATTTACTCGATAGGTATGAATAAAATCCAACTTTTAAAATAATTTTTCATAAATAAATATATTATCACGCCTTTTACCTATTACTGTGAGTGGCACTCTGCCGTAGCAGATCTCGGTGAGTGGTATGCGCGTGAAGTGCGGTTAGTAGCCGTTAAATCAATTGGTGTTAGTGTAGGAGGGGAATCACAGGAGTAATTATAACTTAGAGTATGTCGGCAAAATGTTCACCAATTTAAATCTACCCCGGTAGCTCCCCTTCCACTAACATCTTTGGGTCCGTGATTTGTCGGCTGGTAGCCGCACTTTACGCGAAGAAATATATCACTTACCGAGATCTGATTTGGCAGAGTGCCACACCCAGTAATGGGTAAATGGCGTGATGATATATTTATTTATATTTAATTTTTGATGCAATATTTTTTGTTTATTCGACAGATGGTTTATTTGTCACTTTATTCGAAAGTGGAAAGACTGGCCCTAAATTAAATTTACTACGGAAGTAATTTTATTCTGTTCTTTATATTAAATAAATTAACTTAATACAACATAAAATAATAATAGTTTTAAATTTAAAGATCTTGAACATTTATTTACATATATTAAATAAACAATAATTCCAATTTATTATTTTTTTTTAGATTATTTTCAGTCTAATGATGAGAAGGAAGAAGTTATTACAAAAAATTGTTCTGAACAGGAGAAATATTACAATGTATCCAATAATTTTTCAGGTAATACATAACATAAATATTTAGACTAATCATAGTAAGTTAAAAGAAATTAAGAGTAAATAATTTGCAGATGATAGTATTGGTGATCCTGATTTTTTGCCAAGTGATGAATTTGAATCAAAAGAATCTGAGCAGGGAGAAACACAAAAAAAATTAAACGTAGCTGATTTTGGTAATGCTGTATTATATGAATCAAGCAACTGCAGAGGAGAAGAACCAAAGAAGAATTTGAGTACTGAAATGAATTGCACGCAAACTCAAACTGTATTAAAAGGAAAAACAAAACAAGCTTTCTGTGTTTTTTGTAAGAAGTTGGTAAAAAAATACATCGACATCTTGAAACAGTACACAACAACGAACCTGAATTTAAGGAATTTGCTTGTTTACCTAAAGGTAAGGATCTCATTATCCTTGGTATCAAATTAAACATGTTAGTGGAGGCAACTTAACGATATTTTAAAAATTCTGCCCGGCAATCGGTTTTTTGTTTTTACTAGAGATGGAATCTAAGCCAAATAATTATTCGGTATTCGACGGAATATTCGGCAGTACGAAATACGTAACACTTTTTTCCGATTTTTTTTTTGTAGAATGGTGTATTCCGGAGTATCTGAATTTATGCAAATTAATGATTATATTGTACAATTATTATCCAAATTAAATCTACCCCTGTGACTCCCTCTCCACTAACATCTTTGGAGGCCATCATTTGACGGCTGGTAACCACACTTCACGCGAAGAAATATATCATTTGCCGAGATCTGCTTTGGCAGAGTGCCACACCCAGTAATGGGTAAATGGCGTGATGATATATTTATTTATATTTAATTTTTGATGCAATATTTTTTGTTTATTCGCCAGATAGTTTATTTGTCACTTTATTCGAAAGTGGAAAGACCGACCCTAAATTAAATTTATTACGGAAGTAATTTTATTCTGTTCTTTATTTTAAATAAATTAACTTAATACAACATAAAATGATAATAGTTTTAAATTTAAAGATCTTTAACATTTATTTACATATATTATGTAATAACTAAATGGTACTGATTAAACCGTCTTTTCTGAAAATAACTTCGACTATTTAAATTAGAGTTTTAAATATTAAATGATAAAGAAAAAAATAGATGAATTTTGTGCGTTCGGGTACCATTCCCTAAAACAACCAAATTCTGGTAAATCAAGTTTAATTCACAATTTGGAAAAATTTGAATTAAATAAATATCTAATTGTCACAATTTTTTGACAATGAATTGCAATCAAAGTTACCTGGCTCTGTTTGTACCCGGAATAATTCTTTTTAATTTGAATTTGCCCATGCTTGACGTTTAAAATCATACTCACTAAAATCTAGTTCTCTTTGCTACTGAATCAATTTACCGGACCGCTCATTGAATTTAATTAAAACACTACAAGTTTATGTATCAACCCAATATTTTTGGACTATTTGAATTTGAAAATCAGCCCAGAATAAAGTTTTATTCCAATTTATTAATTTTTTTTTTTTAGATTATAAATTTCAGTCTAATGATGAAAAGAAAGAAGTTATTACAAAAAAATGTTCTGAACAGGAGAAATATTACGATGTATCCAATAATTTTTCAGGTAATACACAACACAAATATTGAAGTAATTTTTTTAAAATCTTACTACTTTCAAATTAACTATTTTTAGACTAATTATAGTAAGTTAAAAAAATTAAGAGTAAATAATTTGCAGATGATAGTATTGGTGATCATGATTTTTTGCCAAGTGATGAATTTGAATCAAACGAATCTGAGCAGGGAGAAACACAAAAAAAATTAAACGTAGCTGATTTTGGTAATGCTGTATTATATGAATCAAGCAACTGCAGAGGTCTATTTTTTCTTTCTGAAAAAAATTCCTTAAATATTCAATAGAGAGAAAAATGTTTCAAATAAAAACGTTGAATATATTTAAGTTCTAACCAGTGGCGTAGTAAAATATTTGTTATAGGAACATACACACATTTTATTTCACAAATTTGCGGTACAAATTTACGTGTTTCAATTGTTTTCGATTGTTTAACAATAAATTTCAATGAGTGCGATTTTTTTTTGTATTTCCTAATTTTCTCTAAATTTTTAATATTAATGTCAGTTAATAAATTATAAGTTTATATCATATCTCGAAAATATTTTGCTACGCCACTTAGAGCTTAACCATATCTAAATTTTTTATTTGAAACATTTTTCTTTCTATTGAATAGTTTAGGAATTACTTGAGAAAGAAAACATCGACTAATTTTAGATTTTTTTTGTCATTATCTTGTGACATATGGAAATTTTTGGCAAACGAAAATAGATCTGAAAGAAATCTTAGCTTTTATGGTTTAAAAGTTAGCAATGATAATCCCTTGAAATTTGGAATTACGTACGACAGCATAGTAATCTCGAGAACTAAACAGAAAACTAGACTAGTTAAATTAGATAAAAAAGGCCATTTTAAATATACAGGGTATATTTGGAAAGACGACCTACCTCACCTTTAATTTATTTAAAGCATATTTTACACAATACGATTATAAGGTTTAATTTTTTTAATGGAAATCTAGAGTATTTTTTCCTGAATTAACACCGCCATTTTTTTCTATTTTCATGATGTAGAAGGTTGTTTATCATTAATAATAAAAAAATCGAGAAAAATAAAATAACAGAACTATCAGAAATGATTTTAATTCAAATATTCTATAAATTCAATGGATTATCCTGTCGGTTCTCGTTGAAACATTTTAATAAAAATAAAAAAAATAAAACACTTTGGTAGTTTCAAAATTCGAATTTTGAAACTAGCCAAGTATTTTATCTTTTTATTCATATATTCTAGGTGACTATGCGAAAGTAATACCAGTTTCATAGCTTGAATCTACACGGCCATATTTTTTACTATTATTATTATTAAAAATTAATGTCTAATATATATCTGCTTTTAGAAACTGTTCGCACCTGGAGAACTCCGGAAAAAAATATCAAAAAAGTATTCTCCAAAAATTTACGAAATTTAAAGTTGCCGAGTCTTACGGAATGTAGAGATGTTATAGAAACATATCCAGTGTTAAAAAACCGCTCACCAGCCATGGTGAAAGGCTATGTTAATAATGACATTGTACGTCGAAAGCTGAAGATTAACTAATGGTTGCGGGCGAATTTGTTTGGGACACTATTCGAGACTTGAGCATCACTGGCCACTAGCCGTTGTAATATATACACTAATGTAAAGTGGGTTGCGCGCATTAATAGTAAGTCAATAGATATGATGATATTTGAATTATTAACTTAAAAGTAGATATTAGTTACAAATTATTTCACACCATTATTAAGTAAAACTTTCTGATCGTAGACTAATGTAATATAATATTTTAACTAATATCTACTTTTAAAATCATGTAATGAATTAAAAATCATTTATCTATACATTTTGATAATAAGAAATAGAAAATTTTTCTTTATACAAAAGTATTATTATATTAAATATACTATTTTTATATTTATACAGAAATTTTGTATAAAGTCAGGTTTACATGATACGACTATCAACTTTTATTTTTCAAATGGAAACCTAGAATTATTTTATTAAAATAAAAACCGCCATTTTTTTCTCTTTTCAAAGATGTATTAAATGAATATGAAAAAATTCGAGATAAATAAGATAATTGAGAAATATCAAAAATTATTTTTATTTAACTATTCTAGGTGGCTATGCGAAATTAAACAAAATGTAACAAGGTAAAATTAATGACAACAATGCAGATATATATTTGTTACCTGTTTCACGTGTTTTGTCATTAATTGTACTTTGTTACATTTTGTTTACTTTCGCATAGCCACCTAGAATAGTTGAATAAAAATTATGTCTGATATTTTTCAATTATCTTATTTATCTCGAATTTTTTCATAATCATTTATGACAAATAATACGTCATTGAAAAGAGAAAAAATAGCGGTTCTAATTTTAATAAAAGAATTCTAGGTTTCCATTTGAAAAATAAAAGTTGATAGTCGTAATATGTAAACCTGATCTTACAAAAAAATATATATATGTCATAAAATAGTATATTTAATATAATAAATCTTCTATATAAAGAATTTTTTTTTTATTATAAAAAAGTTAAGGGTAGAGTTCGTCTACCCAGACTCACCCTGTATACACATATTATTATAATTTAATTGAAACACTTTTTAATCACTTACTTTGTCTACAGTAAAAAAAAATCAGTATCTACTTAAAACAAATTTATTATTAGAAATAAACTTTATTTTTGTACCTTTTCTTAGCTTTAATTTTTAATTTGTCGGTGCTATTGCCAATGTCCACTCTTTAACCACTTAGAATTCTGTTTATTTTAGTTACATGGAAAAGATTTATTATAATAGTTTTTTATTACAAAAATGGTTTGTACAAATTTTTTGTTGAAAATTATAAATCTATATTGTAAAACTATCTTTTCTATATATGTCAAAATACCTTCCCTCTCATATTGTGTCCTGATTAACACCTTCGTTGCATTCTTTACGTGAGTCAAACATGACACAGCGGAAAAAGAGGGATTATATCATTCAAATTCACTGCAGAGTAGTATTTCAATTACATATTATGACAAAAAAAAACATTATTTCATTCTGAAGTTATATAATCCATTCAAAATTTAAACATATAGGTTTGTATGGTACATTCATTTACGCTATCTGCTAATTCATACATTTGTGTGAAAAATTGAATACGAAAACTTAAGAATATTTTAAAATACGCGCCAAATATCTTATCCTGTTTAAAGTTAGATCCAACATGTTTTAGATCTACTGATGTGCTTCTATTTTCTGATTAAATTTTTAATCTTAATCCAAGACCCCGATGTAAACGTTAGGCAAGATGGCTACTTTGGGGTAGACCCCAAAAGGCACGCTTCGACCTCAATCTACACATTTCACGGAATTTTTCGACTCAAAACTGTACGTTTGACTTACCTATATATATATATATATATATATATATATATATATATTATATATATATTATATATATATTATATATATATATATATATATATATATATATATATATATATATATATATATATATATATATATATATATATATTTTAATTTGATCTACTAAATTCAAATATTCAATATATATAGATATATATATATATATTGAATATTTGAATTTAGTAGATCAAATTAAAATATTAAAAGGACAATTAGATAAATATGATCCAAAATTAAATAATGAATCTATTAATTACTGGAAAATAATTAAGTATTATAAAAATGGTATATTCCTAAAATTTCAAAATTGCTAATAAACAAAGATAAAAAAAATACGATAAGTTAATCAAAGATTTAGAAAAGAACCAGGAAATATTAAATAAAAATATATTAGAAAATTATAACACAAATACTCAGATAATAAAGCAATTTCATTAAATAGTTGCAGATATAAATTATAATCATGCAATATTAAAATCACGAATATTAAATATAGAAAAGAATCTAAATAAAAAAGCTATAATGATTGATCACTTGGTTGTTAAATATATTATGGATCACATTAATCACTTATGAATTATGCAAAATACCTTAAGTAATTTAGAAATTTCTCTGACTTTTTGTAATTTAGGATTATTACACGAAAGTATAATACCTCATCATATATTAAAGGACAATTTGATTAAAATTAAAAAAGAGAGTCAATTTTGGTGTCCAGATGAAATGAACTAAAAAACGAACAAAAAACAATTAATTGTACCTTAAATAATTATATAATAGATTTTTTGAACCTTGTGCCATTGTATAATGAAAAGACGTTAGAATTATTGCAGTACATTCCTGTACCTACTATACAAAACAGTGAAGTGCTAACTGTGTTTCAAAGTGAACATTTATTGTTAGAAGAAAATAATAATTTATATTCAGTGTGTTGTTTAATTTAAAATGCCTGTTTTCTTCGACAAAATGCTTTATTGATGCCTTTTTGGCAATTCACATAAAACACATGCACACTTTCTTTGTTAACATTTTCCAAACCTTTTACACTGCGCATGCGTACCCTAAAAGTTTTAAGTTTCAAAACCCAGCGGTACTAAATAAGTTTAAATAAGTAACATCCCGCCGGCCTTGAAAGGTTAGTCTTTCAAAAGGAATATATAAATATTTACATTTAACTAAGTACATAAATCTAGGTTACATTGAGTAAATATGCTACTTCTCACTATCACTTGGTAGCGGGCACAATTTTTTAACAGGCCTTTTCTTCTCACCACTCGCGGTTCTCACTGACACTACTCTTACAACACCGTCTTCTCCTGGATAGGTTTGCGTAACACGACCCATCTGCCATCTGAGCGGTGGAGCGTTGTCCTCGACGATGATCACCATGGTGCCGACATCGATGTTGCGCACGGGTTGATGCCACTTGCCTCTTGTCTGCAGTTGATGCAGGTATTCTTTCGACCACCTCTGCCAAAAATTCTGCTTCAGCTTCTGGATGTGCTGCCAGCGCGAGAGCTTGTTGTCAGGAACATTCGTATAGATGCTGTCTATGGGCTCAGTTAGTGAATCCCCGATTAGGAAATGGGATGGAGTTAACGGGGTTAGATCATTGGGGCTTGAAGATAACGGAACCAGGGGTCTGGAATTTAGCACGGCTTCTATTTCCGCTAAGAGAGTGCTTAGTTCTTCGAAGGTAAGAATCGAGTTTTGAATTACCTTATAAAGCTGAGATTTAGTTGCTTTTACTGCAGCTTCCCAAAGGCCGCCGAAGTGTGGGGCTCTTGGAGGTATGAAGTTCCACTGAATTCTTCTTGTAGCTAGTTCATTCCTGATGCACGTTTCATTTTTTAACAGAAATTCGTACATCTCTGTTAATTTTGTATTGGAGCCTACAAAATTGGTAGCATTATCGGAATAAATTTCAGTACAAACTCCTCTTCTTGCTGTGAAACGTCGTAAGGTCCCAATAAAGGCGTCTGCTGTGAGGTCACTAACTAGTTCCAAATGTACAGATTTTGTACTAAAACATACAAACACTGCAATGTAGGCTTTAGTAATGTGTATTCTGCCTCGTCGTTTGCTTTCTCTGACTTGTATGGGTCCTGCATAGTCCACACCAGTAATTGTAAATGGTCTGACCGATGCACATGTTCTGGAACTTGGTAGGTTTCCCATAATGTGATTTGCTTCCTTTGGCTTAAACCGAAAACATTGATAACAAGTTCTTGTTACGCGTTTGACTGCTTGTCGTCCAGATAACGGCCAAAATTGTAATCTTATTGTTGCTAAGTTGCTCGTTACCACAATGGTGTAATCTTTTATGCGTGTCTCTGATAATTGATGTCGTGACGTGATGTTTTCCTGGTAATACATACGGGTGTTTGTGATCTGGTGATATGTCTGATTTTTCTAATCTTCCACCAACACGTATTAGGTCATTAGTATCTAAAAATGGGTTTAGATTTGCAAGTTTACTGGCTTTATTTACGTGTCCATGTTTTGACAGTTCTTTAATTTCTTGCTCAAATGATTCCTCTTGAATTAATTTAATAATTGCCTTTGTGGCTTTGTCTAATTCTTCTACTGTTAGTTCATTGATTGTTTTCGCAGCATGTTTTCGTGTGTTGTTTATATATCTAAAACAATACGCTATTACTCTTTGAAGTTTTTGAAATGAAGAATATTTTGTGAGAATACTGAAGTTTTCTTTTGTTGTCAGCATGGATAAGATTGGTTTGACTTCAATCTCTACTGGTAGCTCTTCGTAGTTTTGTTCTGGCCATTCATTTATTTTGAGCCACTGCGGTCCAAACCACCATAGCTTGTTCGATAATAATTCTTCTGCAGACAGTCCTCTGGATATAATATCTGCAGGATTTTCTGCTGAATTGACATGATTCCAACTAATATTACTTGTCAGTTGATTTATTTCCGAAACTCGGTTCGCTACGAAAGTTTTTAATTGATTTGGCGGAATTTTCAACCATGATAGCACAATAGTTGAATCGCACCATAGGTAGATTCCTTGAACCTTGTCACTCAAAGCTTGATATGTTACTGTTGCTAATTTTGCTAACACCAATGCACCACATAGTTCTAGTTTTGGTAGGGATATAGATTTTAAGGGTGCTACCTTAGATTTAGAACAAATTAAGTATGATACTCGTTTTCCATCTGTGTCACTGCAAGTTGCATAGATGCAAGCTCCGTATGCTGTCTCCGATGCATCACAAAATCCATGGATCTCCAGTTGTCCATTTTGACTGTTCAGACTTATGCATCTTGGTACCTTTAGATCATTTATACTTGAAAGCGATTTTCTGAAGGTCATCCATGTTGTGTAAACTGATTGCGGTACTGATTCGTCCCACTGAATGTTTAGTTGCCATAATTGTTGCATAATAACCTTGGCTTTAATCATCACTGGTCCTATTAGTCCCAGAGGATCGAAAATTTTTGATATGTTCGATAAAATAATTCTTTTGGTTACTTTCATGTCTTCATTTATATGTATGGTATATTGTATGGTATCTGACAATGAATTCCATACAATCCCAAGTGTTTTTAATATTTCTTCTTTGTTAAGAATAAGCATTTCATTCGTTTTTCCTTCTTCAGAGAGATGTTGTAAAATGTCTTCATGATTTGTTCGCCATTTTCTTAATTCGAATTTACCCTTTTCTAATAGTTGTGATAATTGCTTTTGTAGTTCTATAGCTTGTTCTACAGTATCTGCTCCTGTCAGAACGTCGTCCATGTAGAAATCTCTTTCTAACACTTTCTTGGCTATCGGAAATTGATGACCATCTTCTTCAGCTAACTGTTTCAGAGTTCTAGCTGCCAAAAATGGAGCTGATGTTGTTCCATACGTTACGGTATTTAGATTGTATGTGTTGATACTTGCGTCTGTTGTTTCACGCCAGTTATGTTAAGATAACTGCTTACCGTAGAATGTAATATGAATATCACGATAAGGATAAGGAAATGTTATATATAGAACTAAATGTAAACTTGTAGCTTGTCTTAAACTGATCGTCTTGGAAACAAGTCGAAAGAATAAAGAACCTTTGAAACCTTTTTAAAAACTCTGTGTCTGGAACTGAACCCAAAACTGGCGCAGTCGGTAGGATTTCCGAGATTGACACAAATCGTATGTGCAATTTTCGAATTTTCGATTAAATCGGAAAGTCCGAACAAGTTGGTAGTGAACAACCCGTGAAAGTGCGAGAGCTCGAGCGAACATCGAGTTGCATCAACACAGCGTTCCACGCCGACAACAACCTCAGTTCAGAGCGGAGAAGAAGGTTTCATCGCAGCTAGCATAGGAAGTCCTGGGAGAGGAATCACATCTTCCAAACCTATAGGCGCAGTAGAAGTAAGAAAAGAAAAAGAAGAATGAAAACCACAATTTGCATGTAAGTGCTCATTCCTAAAACAATTCCTAATTTCGGTTTTACAATTAAAAATAACAAATAGATTTAGCAAACTAGATTTATAAAGTAGAAATAATTTAATTTTATGACAGACGCAGACATTGATAATATTCTAAATTTACTAAACATAAATTTAAATAACACCGAAATGGCTGAACAACCAGTTAATTATCAACTGTTGAGATTGTATATCGATTCAATACCACGCTACGAAGGTAATCCTCACACTTTGGGAATATTTCTAGATAATTGTCAAAATCTAATTCAAACATTTGCAAACGCTGCTGACCCAGCACTAAATAATTTTCTAATTCGTACAGTCTTAGGCAAACTAACTGGTCGTGCTTTAATTTTAATCGGATCTAGAACAGAATTAACTACTTGGCAAGATATAAAAGATGCACTTAGTCTTAGTTTCGGCGATCAAAGAAACATAGATTGCTTAGTTCAGGATTTAATTTCACTGAGACCTGCCAAAAACGAATCACCTTATAATTTCGGTATGCGATGTCAAGATGCTAGAAGTTTACTCCTTTCCAAATTAAATACACTAGTTTTAACCGAAGCTGAAAAACTCGTTAGACAAATAAACTATAAAGATCTTGCTCTAAAAACATATATTCGTGGTTTACCAGCCAATATTCAGACTAATGTAAGATTAAGAGATCCTGACAGCCTTGAAAAAGCCATGAGTCTCGTAGTCGAGGAAGAAAACTTCCTTTACTCGACACAACGACAGAACACATTAAATTTACAAACAGGTTATAGACCACCACAAAGACTTGCACCTACCAGACATAACTCAAACTCACAGACAAATATGTATGTTCCACAACATTCACATTACAATCATAATCCTGCTCCACAAATGCCATCTCACTTCCAAACGAGATCACCTAATCCAATGGCACCTAAACCAAATCCTTTCTATAATACAAATAATCAAACAAATTATCGACCGATGCACTTTGCACAACGACCCCCTCAATTCCAAACTCGTCCTAACAATTTCACACCCCAACAAAGACCAACTTTCAATAATTTTAATCCCCAACAAAGACCAACTTTCAATCATTTTAATCCTCAACAAAGACCAAATTTTTCCCAAAATTTTAATCGACCTAATTCAAACCAACAACAAAACGAATTCAAACCCGAACCCATGGACACCTCATCCGGTCACTCCAGAATAAAAACACAAAAACCTTTTACCTCAACTGCACTATTCACTCAAAATGTTTACGATGCAGAAAACTACGCAAATTCATACGAAGCCCCTTATCAATATGAATACTCTGAAAATTATTCAAACGAACACCCTGTATATGATAATTACGACACCGGCTATAACAACTCTCACGCCGAGCTAGAAACAGTATCGCATTACAATAACGAATATGATAACACCAACTATCACGAACAAGAATTTTACAACACTGAGATAAATTTTCCACAAGCCCCCGATGCTACCAATCAAACATAATACAAGTAAATGTATTAAAAGCAAACCTGCCATACATTTATATCCCCGAAATTAATGCGAATTTCTTAATTGACACAGGAAGTACTAAAAGTTTAATCAATCCAGAACTAGCTTACAAATTTTATAATAATTTTATTTTTGAAGAAAATTTTAATATTCAAACTGCACATAATATTTCATTCCATAACGAAGTAGCAGAAATTCCAGTTTTCCAAATTTTTAACGTTCCTCAATGTCATAAATTTTATCTTTTCCAATTTAGTAAAAAATACGACGGACTTATAGGTGTTGATTTACTTAAACAATTAAATGCAAACGTTAATGTCAATTTAAAACAACTAACAACACCAAATGCAACCATTCCCATAATCTTCGAACCTGATAACAACAACAAAAATTCTGAAACACATTTTGCAAACTACACTATTATTATACCACCCCGTGTAGAACAAGTAATAAAACTCCCTGTTAACTTAAACGATGGTCTAGGCATTTTAAATCATACAAATTTTGGAAATGGCGTAGAAATGCCAAAAGCACTTGTCAATGTTTCAAATAACTTTGCTATCACAACCGTTACTAATATAACTGAAAATCCAGTTCAGATAAAAATTTGTCAACCCTTTGATATCGAAGCCCTAAATCCAATTAATATAAACTTTGTCGAAAAAATGGAAACCGATAACGAATTAGATACAGATTACGAAAACTTGCTTAAACAAAATTTAAAAAACATTAGAGTTGACCATTGTAACTCTGAAGAGAAAGATGCAATTAGAAAACTTTGTTTCGAATATCGAGATATATTTTACTGCGAAAATATACCATTAAGTTTTACAAATGAAATTAATCATAAAATCAAATTAAAAGATGAATCTCCTATACATGTCAAATCATATCGCTTCCCTGAAGTTCATAGACAGGAAGTTAGAACACAAATGTCAAAAATGTTAGATCAAGGTATAATACAACATAGCGTTTCCCCATGGTCCAGCCCAATATGGATCGTACCCAAAAAAATGGATGCATCAGGAAAAAAGAAATGGGGACTTGTTATAGATTATCGTAAATTAAACGAACGCACAATCGATGACAAATACCCCCTTCCTAATATCACGGACATCTTAGATAAACTCGGTAGAGCTAATTACTTTTCAACACTTGACCTAGCAAGCGGTTTCCATCAAATAGAAGTTAACCCCGAAGACGTACAAAAAACCGCATTCTCCACTGAAGGCGGTCATTATGAATTCAAACGCATGCCGTTTGGATTAAAGAATGCTCCATCAACTTTTCAAAGAGTTATGGACAATGTTTTAAGAGGTTTACAACATGAAAGTTGTCTAGTCTACCTAGATGACATTATAATATTCAGTACATCGTTACAAGAACACGTCGAGCGACTTAAATCAGTATTCGAAAGATTAAGAAAAAGTAACTTCAAAATTCAATTCGATAAGTCAGAATTCTTGCAACAAACAGTTCAATATTTAGGACACGCAATTACCCCCGAAGGCGTTAAACCCAACCCGGACAAAATTTCTGTTATTAAAAAATTCCCCATTCCAAAAACACAAAGAGATATCAAAAGCTTTCTCGGTCTACTAGGATATTACCGGCGTTTCATTAAAGATTTCGCAAAGATAACAAAACCGATGACAAAATGTTTAAAGAAAGATGTAAAAGTAGTGCATAATAAAGAATTCATAGATTGTTTCAACACTTGCAAAGAGCTCTTAGTCAACGACCCCATATTAAAGTATCCCGACTTTGATAAGCCATTCACACTAACAACTGACGCAAGCAACTTTGCGTTAGGTGCTGTTCTTTCACAAGGACAAATACCAAACGACAGACCCATAGCATACGCTTCGAGAACACTAAACGAAACTGAAACTCGATACGCCACCATTGAAAAAGAGCTACTAGCTATAGTATGGGCATGTAAACAATTTCGTCCATATTTATACGGCCGAAAATTCACCATAGTAACTGACCACCGTCCCCTAACTTATATGTTTAAATTCAAAGATCAAAATTCGAAACTACTAAGATGGAAAATAAAGTTAGATGAATACGATTATGATATAATTTTTAAAAAGGGTAAATGCAATACCAATGCCGATTGTCTCTCTCGTATTTCTATAAATGCAATAGAAAACGAATCCACCATAAATAACCCTGGAGAAGTAAATAACGACATTTTAGTATATTTAAAAAATATTGCAGAAAATTTTGACCCTAATGAACAAAAAGCTTCAACAAGTACAACCCCCGTACCCAAAAATAAACCTAAATTCAAAATTATATCAAACATACAAGTAAAACCTCCAGATAATATTAACACCACACAGACTTTAAATGATAACGATAGTGATAACGACAGCTCTGAGTCATCAACTCAACACTCTACGGCGAACGATACTACAAACGACGGAATCAAAATACTCGACGAAATTATAAACAATAAAATAAACCAAATTCTTGTATTTCCAAACTTATATCAAAAATCAGACGTTTCACATGAAAAGTACGAAAACCAAAAAATCGTAAGAGTAAAAATTCCCGAAAATAATAATGAAAAATTAATTTTTGAATTTTTAAAGAACTATACTGATTCAAAAAACATTTACCATATGTATTTCCATACAGATAAACTATATCACGACTTCTGCAAAGTTTACTTAGATAAATTTTCGGAAAGAGGTCCAAAATTAATTAAATGTACCAAAAGACTAAATACGGTTGCAGATAAAGAAGAACAAATTATGCTAATCAAACATCATCACGATGGCAAAACAAACCACCGCGGTATAAACGAAACTATAGAATACTTAAAAAGAAATTACTACTGGAAACATATGAAAGCAACCATCACTAATTATATTAATTCCTGTGACATTTGTCAAAGAGCAAAATACGCTAGGAAAAAACCTTATGTTCCATTAATGAACACTGAAACTGCAACAAGACCGTTCCAAATAATTCACATAGACGTCTTTGCTTATGATAATAAAAATTACTTAACTTTAGTAGATGCATTTACAAAATTTGCTCAAGCAATTTACATTGAAGGTAAAACTGCAATTCACATTAGCAATGGTTTAATAAAATATTTTACATCATTTGGTGTACCAGAAAATTTAACAATTGACAACGGAAAAGAATTTAATAACAGTACCGTAAAAGAATTCCTTAAATTACATAAAATAAATGTTCACTTCACTACCCCTTTGCATCATGAATCTAATTCCATTGTCGAACGTTTCCATTCAACGATAATAGAACACTTACGAATATTAAGAGAAATGTACCCCGACGACCGTAGCGATCTTATGAATTATGCTATTATTGGCTATAATAACTCAATCCATAGTTCTACTAATTACACACCATTCGAACTAGCCTTTGGACACACAAACTCAAGAAATCCAAACGAAATATTTATTCCAAATTCATTCTATAACGATTATGTTGAAAACCATAAGGAAAAATTAAAACATGTTTACCAAACCGTATCTGATAAACTAGAAACACAAAAACAAAAAGTCGTTTCCAAACATAATACAAAAGGCGATACTAATAAAGAGTTTAAATTAGGACAAACTGTCTATAAACAAAATTCCATGAATAGAAACAAAAAGAATTTAAAATTTTTAGGACCATATAAAATTACTAAATTGCTAGACAGAAACAGAGTAGAAATATCCAGCCAACGTAAGAAAAATAAAACTGAAACCATTCACATAAAAGAATTAAGAAAACCAACTGTTGTTACAGATCAACCCTCTTCATCGTCGTCACAACCTTAGAACTACCTATATTTCATAATCTCAATAAAAATCCTGGCCTCCTACCCTTAAAAATAGGAAATGCCCAAATCAAGACTGACTGTTGGACATTTATACAAATATATGACATTACCGACATAATAAACGAATTTATATCACTTAAAAACTCATTTTCAAAAATCTCCACAGAACTTAAAAACTCAACTTTCAATTATCATTCCTACCAAATAATTCGCATTATTGAAGATAAGGTTGAAACTCAAATAAAACAATTAAATCCATCATTTAATTATAAAAGATCTAAACGAGGTCTCATAGACGGACTTGGCTCAATTATAAAATCCATAACTGGTAATCTTGATCATAATGATGCCGAAAAATACGATAGAATTATTACTAAATTATCTAAAAATCAAAATAATTTTAAAACCATTCTTAAAGATCAAATGACAATCCTTCAGACATCTATTCAAAAATACAACGACAATATTAAAACACTTTCACACAATCAGTTAGTATTAAATTCAAAGATTGAAGAATTAGAAAAAGCTATTAATAGTACTTTAATAAGAAATGTTGAAGTATACAATTGCGTGTTTTTACAGACAGTCATCTCTCAATACACTTCAAGTCTGCAAATTATATATGACATACTAGAAAAAATTGAAGTAGCAATAACATTTTCAAAATTAAACACCTTTCATAATTCTATTATCGAGCCAAATGATTTGTTTTCTGAAATACTCTTTATTTATAAACAATTAGAAAAGAATAAATTTCCCTTCGAACCAACATTAAAAAACTTACTACTATTTGAAAAAATAATTGAAATTAAAAGTTATAGTAAAAGTAATCAAATAACATTTTTATTAGAAATTCCAATTGTAGAAACCGAAATATTCAATTACTACCATTTATATTCCCTACCTACTCCAAATCAAAATACCTTTAAAATCATCATACCACACTCAAAATACCTTATCTCCAATGAGCAAACATATGCATTCTTCGACACAAGATGTGATGAAATAATATCAGAATTGTTCCTGTGCCATGAAGTCCACACATCTCAAATAGACGAAAACGCACCATGTGAAATCCAACTCCTAAAGTATACAGCAAATACAACCAATTGCAAACAAGTATTTACTCAAATACCCAACGTCAAGATTCAAAAAGTTGAGAAGAACCAATGGATCATCATTGCTCCAAATGGTATCGTTGCAACCCAAAAATGTGGCTTAAATACAAACAATATTCCCTTAAACGGAAGTTACCTACTTGAACTTAATAATCAATGTGAAGTGAAAGTGAAATCTACCCTAATTAAAACGTATCAAAACTATAAACCAAGTTTTAAGAATATCGAACTGCCAAACTTAGAATTTCAAGTTGACACTTATGATAAAAATCGTTTTGATTTCAAACCTCTAAAACTAGATACAGTTAATTTAGATGAAACAAAAAATATGTATTCACTTATAGATAACCAAAAAAATAAGTTAGAAATAATTAATGTTGAACCTATATATTTTAATAGAATTAGTATCTATACCATTATTTTGTATTTTATAATAATTATAATTATTTTGTATTGCATATATTCATACTATGTTCGAAGGAAGCTAGCCAAATCCAGGCCCAAATCCGACCCAAGAGAGATCCCCGAAATGTCACCGAACTCTGTGGCAAGAAGCCCCACAGTTCTCACTTAGCCGGGAGGAGTTATGTTAAGATAACTGCTTACCGTAGAATGTAATATGAATATCACGATAAGGATAAGGAAATGTTATATATAGAACTAAATGTAAACTTGTAGCTTGTCTTAAACTGATCGTCTTGGAAACAAGTCGAAAGAATAAAGAACCTTTGAAACCTTTTTAAAAACTCTGTGTCTGGAACTGAACCCAAAACTCGCCATATAATCTTCTGAAATGTTCTATCTTCTTCTCGGACATTAATTTGTCTGTACATCATGGCTATGTCTGCTGTCAACACGTATTTATGACTTCTGAATCGTAGAATAATACTAAATAGATCTTCTTGAATCGTTGGACCGACTAGAAGGCAATCGTTCAACGATGTTCCGGTTGTTGTCTTGTACGATCCATCAAGAACTACCCTAAGCTTCGTTGTTAGGCTGTCTTCCTTTATTACCGGGTGATGAGGTAGATAAACGTTCTTTTGGTCATCTTCGTCAGCGTCTCGCTGGACTTGTGTCATATGATTGAGTTCTTGATATTGCTTCATAAAGTTGATGTATTGTTCCTTTAAGTTTGAATTGTGCTTCATACGATTTTCTAGTGTGTAGAATCTTTTTAGAGCTCCGTCATACGAGTTTCCTAATGTCATGTTTTGCTTCTTTGGAAGGCCTACTATGAAACGACCATCCCTTTCTCTTGAAACTGATTGTATAAACTTTTCTTCGCATATGTGCTCTTCGGATGTCCATTTTCTTTTTTCTGGTGCTTCCTCGACTTTCCAAAATCTTTCTAGTTGAATATCTAAGTCGCCCTTTGTTGTTGTTAAATATGATACTAAGGTTCCTTTGCTTGATTGATGCCATGTTGTTATTGGACCAGCTACAATCCAACCTAACTGAGTTTTGTGCAGGATTGGTTGATCTTTAGCTAGTTGAATTTGTCCTATGCAAAGAAGTCTCCAGAATGTTTGTGATCCAATAAGCAAGTCTATAGTACTGGGAATATCAAATTTAGGATCGGCTAGAGTAATATTGTTCGGAATATTCAGTTGAGAACGGTTAATAGGAGTTTGAGGTATTTTGTCTGTAATGACTGGTAAGATGAGACAATTGAGGTTTGCTTCAAAATTGTTGTACTTGGATTTCACGTTGATACATGTTTGTTGTGATATGTTGGTCAATTGTTTATTTATTCCAGCGATTGGACAATCAATCTCTTCACATGCCAGCTTCAAACGTTGCACTACGTTTCTGGTGACGAAATTAGATTGCGATCCCGAATCCAGTAATGCTCTTAAATCATGTTTGTTGCCTTGCTTGTCTATGATTTGTACCACTGCTGTTGATAAAAGAATTTGTTGATTAACTGGTTGTAGACAATGCGCTACTGCTGTTGTCTGTACCGTCTCCTTGGTTTCTGGCCTTAAATCTGTATTGTTACTGCTTTCAACTTCTTGATCTTGATGCAGCAAAGTGTTATGACGCTTAGAACATTTTCTGCACGTTGACGAATTGCAGTCTCGTCCAAAATGTCCAGGTTTTAAACAGTTGAAACATAATTTTAATTTTATTACTTCTTCTTGTCGATTCTGTGGTGATAATTTACAGAATTTGTCACATTTGTATATGTAATGTGCTTGCTTGCAGAATTCGCATGTGTGTGTTGTAGTTGCGGCTACTACGATATTTTTCTTGAAATTAGTGTTGGTCTTTTTTACCGTTTCTGTTCTTGATTCTCTTTCGCTCATTTCAAGAGTTTGACATCTGCTGGTTAGGAAATTTAAAAATTCTTCTAACGTAGGTTTCTTCTTTCTTCCCATGTCAGCCAACCTTTCTTGCCATAGTTGTCTGTTGCGCCAGTCTAATTTATTGCAAAATAGATAAATTAGTATTGTGCTCCACTGATCTGTTGGTTCTTTTAGCGATTTTAATGCACTAATGTTTGTTCGAATATTGTCTAACAGTTGTCGTAACGCTGTGTGTGATTCCTTGCTGATTGTCGGTAGATCGAATAATTTCTTCATATGTGTGTTTATTATTAGTCTTTCGTTTTCGAATCTGTCTTCTAGTAACTTCCAAGCCACTGTGTAGTTTTCTGGGGTTGTATCTAAAGTTTGTATAAGTTGCAGAGCTTCGCCTTGTACTGCCCCTCTGAGGTATTGAAATTTTTGAATTTCTAGTAGTCCATCATTTGTGTGAATGATTGACGTGAACGCGTCTCTAAAAGCTAGCCACTCGGAGTAACTTCCAGAAAATGTTGGTAAATTTAGCGTTGGTAATCTAACATGTGCTGATGCTGTCGATTGTGAAATGCTTGGTGCACTGCCGCTCGTGTTTAACATATTAGTAGTAATTTCTCTCTTCACTAATTCCCTTGCTTTGGAAATACTTGCGAAGTATGCTTCTTGAAATACTTCTCTGTCATCATCTTCATTTTCGTCTTCAACTTCTATACTTGTCTGAATTTCATCGTATTGTTTCCATAGGTTTTCTGCCTTTTCTAACCTTACTTCCAGTTGTTGAGATGATTCTTCTGTATACTTGTCCAGAAAAGTTTGAAATTTCGTCAATTGTGATTTGACAATACGTCTTTTGGCCTTCAGTGTTTGCACGTTAGCCATTGTTGCAGGTTATAGGATTCACGGAACCAGTATTGAGGGAATATCGAAAGATTCACTTACCTTGCTTTGCGATGTAACTTGAAAACCGTTGTTTTCCTTCGTTTTGCGTTTTTCTAGCTTGACAGCTTGCTTGACGTCTTTGATCTGTCACTTGAGTTTGAACACCTTCCGCTTGGCGCTGTTCTGATCTGCCACTTCTGCCGCTGTACACTGCTGCCTCGTTACGGTAGAAAATGGAACTGCTTCTGATCTGTCACTTGTGGTTTGCACATCTGCCGCTTTGCTGTTCTGATCTGCCGCTGTACGCTGGTGCCTCGTTACGGTAGAAAGTGGAACTGAGCTTTCGCGCGCAGTTAACCTCACTTCTTGGATGCTGATTTTCACCTCATGCAAAAAACTTGTAATTGTACCTTAAACAGATAAACTGTTATCCACGTTCGAAGGACCATAAATGTTGTTTAATTTAAAATGCCTGTTTTCTTCGACAAAATGCTTTATTGATGCCTTTTTGGTAATTCACATAAAACACATGCACACTTTCTTTGTTAACATTTTTCACACTCTTTTTACACTGCGCATGCGTACCCTAAAAGTTTTAAGTTTCAAAACCCAGCGGTACTAGATAAGTTTAAATAAGTAACACAGTGCAAAACCAGTGTAAAAGGGTTAAGAAAGTGTGTTATTGTAACTATGTAAATAGTGAAATTATTCAAGAAAATAAAGATTGCAAAAAGAGCTGATGGAGGAGGAGTATAAAGTGAAGGATTATAAAACCCCAGGCCCTGACGGTATCCCGCCGGATGTATTAATGGCTTTGGTAGTTGAACACACAGGAATAGTCCTAGACACCATGAATGGTATACTGCAGGAAGATGTCTTTCCTAAAAGGTGGAAGGAGACGAAGCTGATCCTAATTAGGAAGGCGAGTAAGTCAATGAGAGAGCCCTCTTCGTATCGGTCCCTCGGTCTTCTTGGTACTATGGGCAAGCTTTTTGAGAATGTACTCTTGAAAATAATAAAGGGAGATTCTGACAGGCAGCCAACACAGTTTCAGGAAGCAGCGCACAACTGTAGAAGCTATTAGACAGGTAGTGAGCATGGCGGAGAATGCAAGACAGGGAACACACCGAACTAAGAGACTGTGCTTCCTCGTGACATTTCACGTCCGAAATGCCTTCAACTCTGCTTCATAGAGGAAAATAGTCCAGGAACTGAAGGCAAGAGGGATATCTCCATACCTGGTTAGGATGATCACATCATATCTGAGGGAAAAATGGGAAGTGAAGAAGGCACACAGAGGACAAGTGTCACATGTGGAGTGCTCTAAGGATCCTTAGACCCTTCCTTTGGAATATTTTCTACGACGGTGTGATGAAGCTTGAAGTGCTGACGGCAGCAACCCTAATAGTCTACGAGGATGACCTGGCCCTGATAGTGGTGGCGAAAACATTAGCTTCCGTTACGAAGATCACCAACACCTATATTTCACTAATCTGTGAATGGATGGAAGATACAGGTCTCAAACTGACAGTGGAAAAGATTTAAGCAATATGCTAACCGGTGAAAGACGAAGCGAGGTCATTAGCTTCGAGGCAGAGGGCCAAATCGAGAGTCCAAGTAAGACTCTCAAGTACTTAGGCGTTGTACTTGCAAAGGAGGAAACTACGCTGCACTCGTGGAGTACGTGGCAAAGAAAGTGGCCACAATAAATGCGGCGTTAAGTAGTTATTCTTCAAATTACCTTTTTCTTGTTCGGTTAATTTAATTATATAATAATTTTAACTAAGAATTTACAAATAAAAGCACAATCTTTTAAATTTTTTAATAAATTTTCCTGTTTTACATTAATTATAGAAATTTGGTTTTGTAATTTAGATATTCTATCTAATTTGATCTAAATTTAATGTAATCAAATCATAAATATTTTATACTACACGAATCAGTTACTTACTCATCTGGAAGCAAATTTGTAGGTAGATAGTTAATACGTTAAATAGCGTATTTCATAATTTCAGCAAAACCTCCAGAATATCCATTTTACGTGTCCCGCCTATTTAAAGTACAAGAGCCGGCATTTTACTAAATTTAATTAATGTTATTAGTACACTAATTATAAATTTTCCTATATAGAACTCACAATGTTTCTACTTGAAATAATGAAAGTCTTGCAGTAGGTAACGTTTAATATGCTTATTTTTTTAATTATGTGAGTTAACTTTATTATATAACTCACAATAAAGTGAACCAATCATACTTAAGAAGTTTCCTTAGTTACACGAACTCTTGACAACGTCGTATAATCAATTTCGTGTATTCACTTGTTAAAAATTTTTAATTGAAAATCCAAATTGAACAAAATAACGACAAAATATGAAGTCTAGCACCACAAATACAACAAAAAGCATCGTAAAAAGTCGTAATTCGATATAAAATTATAACGAATAGAACATGGATGTTCAACATTATCAGAATATATTGTATTGATCCACTTAACATATTCGATAATTTTGAACATACGGGTTCTTTTATATATGAATATATTATTAGATCCAATTCTGTAAAGTAACTCTATTGTTTTGACTTCAAGACAAATTTTGATTATTCCCTTTTTTTTAGGTGTATATGAATTTCGAGATGTATTTAGTGCAGATCCAGCCACAGCCACAGCAGAAGTGGGAAGTGACATAAAACTGCAATGTACATATTTTGGTGATCTGTATTTTCCCTATGATCAATATTGGCCACATTGGGATTTTCCTATAACTGTAAGTGTGAATATTATTATATATTACTGCATATAAGTTAAAAATATAAAAAAAATAAAAATTTAAATGTTGAAATATGATAATCTCAATAAAGTAAAAAGGTAAGCAAAGAACTTAGGCTGGTCCAAAAAATTTAAGTTAGAATTTAGATGTTGCTCGTTTAGTATGTGATAGAGTAATATTTTTTGTGATTTTGAAACGTAGTTTGAGCAAAATCGTTCAATATTTAGAGGTCGTGCTACTGAAAAACGTGTAATTGAAAAATTAATAATGGTTTTCTCACTGTAACTATTATTTGTAGCGATATTTAAAATTAATGACAGTTCATTATTATTATTTAAAACATTCATTGCGATTTTTAATACACGATCGATTAAACTATGGAAGGCTGCCAACTTAATATTCCACGGGTGATTAGAATTAGCATACAGGGTGAGTCTGGTAAGACGAACCCCCCCCTTAACTTTTTTATTATAAGAAATAGAAAAATTTTCTTCATATGGAAGTTTTAGTATATTAAATATACTATTTTATGACACACATAGATATTTTTTGTAAAGTCAGGTTTACATGATACGACTATCTACTTTTATTTTTAAAATGGGAACCTAGAATAATGTTATGAAAATAAAAACTGCCATTTTTTTTCTCTTTTCAACAATGTATTACTTGTCATAAATATATATGTAAAAAATCGAGATAAATAAGATAATTGAGAAATATCAGAAATTATTTTTATTCAACCATTCTAAGTAGCTATGCGAAATGAAACAAAATGTAACTAGGTAAAATGAATGACAAAATACGTGAAACAAGTAACAAATAAATATCTGCATTGTTGTCATTAATTTTACCTTGTTACATTTTGTTTAATTTTGCATAGCTACCTAGAATATTTGAATAAAAATATTTTTAACATTTTTCAATTATCTTATTTATCTCGATCTTTTTCATATACATTTATAACAAGTAATACATCGTTGAAAAGAGAAAAAAATGGCAGTTTTTATTTTAATAAAATAATTCTAGGTTCCCATTTGAAAAATGAAAATTGTTAGTCGTATCATGTAAGCCTGACTTTATAAAAAAAATCTATATGTATCATAAAATAGTATACGCAATATACTAAAACTTCATATGAAGAAAATTTTTCTATTGCTTATAATAACAAAAATTAAGGGGGGTGGGGTGTTTATAGTAATTATGCTTTAGCACAGTATTCTAAATCTAATGACCATTTTTTTTATTTTGAAAATGTTAAAATTCTTGATACAGAAAAAAAATAAAGCCTCCATGTCGCAATGTTGGTTTTAAGCTAGGTAGCCTCTTCAGGGCTTGGAACGGACGGGGGACGGTAAAACGGTAAACTAGATGGTATCTCTTACCCTGGTGGATTTCGCTGGACGGCTTCTTCTTGGATATCACGGTGGCACTCTCTCATCAAGATGAGGATGAAACTATATCTTTCGATTCGCGGATCTCTGCTTATATACAAAAAAGTTAATGAATCGGGTTCGGGCGGGTTGTCAGTGGTCACTACCATGTATTTACATAGGGGTAACTTACAGTATTGTGGTTAAATGGCTTCTCGTGCCCTTACGAATTTCATACTAGCGTCAATCACTAGCCCTGTATTTATGCTGCTAGGAAAGTATAACTTTATTTTAATCGGTTGCTTACAGCCGGAGTTATCAACAGAAAACCGGGGTTGCTCTCATTTCCGGGGAAACGAGAGCAGTTTACGAGTCACCGATGTTTCGGACGTCTCCGGACATCGGTGAGTCTAAACTGCGAGTGACGAAAAACGTTTCGTCACAGTACTTACGGAGTGAATATCCGCTGATCCCTTGGTCTCTGCAATAGAAATGTGTGGATGTAGACGGGACTCTGTGTGCAGAAGGGTCTGCATAAGCTTGGGTGCTCCGTCGACGTTCTTGGACATGATTCTTCCATGGTTTCTTTATACTCAATTAATCGTAAATACGAAACGAAAATTTCGATAATTATTCGCTTGAGTATCCTACTTCGACTGCGCCAATTACGAAACTTGAATTGAGAATTGACGTTTCGTTCTCCAGTTCTGTATTTTCTTCCTAACCATCTGTGTTTATCGAACTGTTCTTTCTGTTGGGATTGTTGCTGATTCATATTAGGGTTTATTTTCAATCCAAAGTGGCCAAAGTCATCACAACATGCTATAACAATCAGTACGCGTTGTCTTTTTGATACAACCCATAGAATTTCTGTTGTAATTTTATGTATCCTTACATTTTTCAACTAATAATCTTTATGAATGTCCTTCACATAATTTGTCCCAGCTGGTTTCGGCAAGATATCTCTTATGAGTTTCAACTTTTCATGTGTCATGTGGCCTGCTAAAACCCAATCTTTTGATGTTATCTGGAAAACTCCTAAATCATTAAGCGGTAGTTTTTCAGGTCCTGGATTTCTACTTAATGCGTCTACATGTGCCATCTGAACGCCAGGTCTATACTATACTGTAAATATGAATTTCTGTAGTTGCAGCCACCATCGTCCAATTCTTGGGATCAGATCACGTTTCGTACTAGTAGTATGCAGTTTATTGTAATTAGTAACAACCTTAAAGTTTAGTTCCAGAAGATACACTCTAAACTTCTTTAGCAATTCAACAACAGCTAGCGTTTTAAATTAATAAGAATGGTATTTCTTTTCCGGTTCAAATATTTGTCGGCTGAAATAAGCAACTGGATGTAATTTTTTGGATTCCTGTGTTAGCAACAATATTCCGCCAATTCCAACTTTGCTTGCGTCAGTATGTACCTCTGTTTCCACATGTCGATTTATCCTAAAAACTGACGAACTTGGTGAATGTTAACAGGCACTTGAAATTTCCGTAAGACTTTAATTTCTTTCCCACCAGGTCTCACACCCTATTTGTTAATTTCAAAACCCAAGTAGTTAACGGAGCTTTTCTTCAGATTACGTGTCAGATTGTTCTTTCTAAAGATGTCCAGTAGAATTTCTAGTCGTTCCATTATCTCCTCAAAAGTCGCTGACGGGCAAAGTACATCATTCAAATAGGCTATGCCGATTATGTTCCGATAGGATCCTAAAACCTTGTTAATCATTCTGCTGGAGCACTAGTTAATTCAAACGGTAGTCGGTTGATCTCGTACTGGCCATCGGGAGTAACGAACGAAGTCTTGTACTTACTAGTTTCAGCGACGGGAATGTGATAATATCCGGATGTCATGTCAAAAGATATGAAGTATCTCTCCCACAGTGTTTGCGAAACAATCATCGTCAATTTGTAAATCATGTTCAGTAACAATTCGATCTCTTCTCATTTCTATCTGCTGATCTCTCATCATCTGTCATCTCTTTCCTCTAGCCACCATACTATTGCTCCTAATCGTAATGTCACTATCCGACAAGTTCACTATTGGTAAAATACATTCCTTATTCTGATCCGCTGATAACATATACCTCGGGATCATTTGTTCTCGTCCAATATGTTCAACACATCCTGGCAGTATTACCGTTGATTCTTTGGCCCAGATAGTACATTTTCCCGGTGCAGAAATATCCATATGTAAAAATGGGCAATAAGATTTCTGGATAATCCTCATCTTGTTATAATGTTTGTAGATAAAAACATCAATTGCTTCAGTATACGGCTGTCTAATTATCATTGGGATCGTCTGGACGAATTCCGGGACAATTCAGATAGGTACTGTTAATTCAATCTCATTTATCTTTACTCTCTGATCGTACGCTTCACTAAGACTTTCAACATTTCCTTGTCCAAAACCTCTACGCCTGTGACCATCAAAAGATATATCCATCTGTTCACTTTCAGGCTCAATTAAAGTGATGCAATTTGATCCTAAATCCACATACACTTTGGTATCATCACCACCGACTTGAATTGGGAAAACAATATTATTCGGGCTTACCTTTGATGTAGTGAGTACTGTCTAGTCCTGTGGTCTTTGTTGATTCCTACAGATTTCATTGGTGTTACAAAAGTTCTTACATTTCGTCTTTAATTTCATAAACTGACTTATCTAATTTTTTCTAATTTTGCAGAAAAGCGACTTAAAGTTTTTCACAACATTTAGCTTCAAAATGCACTGTGACATATAAAATAAATTTAAATAATTTTTGACAAGTGTCTATCCTTTTCTAGTTTTTGACAAAAAATATTTCAAAAAAATTTACTGACCTTGAGATTTTGCGAATGAAATTAGTTACGACCATTTGTGAGGCTAGAAGATTGTACTGTATTGTGACATACGTCTATTAAATAGAAACGTAATGTATTTTATATAGTTAAATGAAACTAAACCTGCAATTAAACAGATTTTTAATTTGTAAAATATACTACAAAAATAAAAAATACACTCTTCCTAAATATAAGCAATACAAACTAAACCAAAAATGAATTTTCTTTTTTGAAAACAAACAAAAGCAAATGTTTCTATGATTGTTACTGTGACGTAAAAATTAACAAAATTGAGTATTTTATAAACACTACAATAATTATATAACAGAAAACGATAATTTTTTTAATGTTTTTCAAGCCTAATAACTGGAGTTGCTATAACACACAAAGACTGTAAATCAGAATATTTTTGATAAGTAGAAATATGTGGTTTAGGACGACCTTCCGGTAATGATTGTTAATAAAAATAATATATTGTCGACAATGAGAGTTCTGGATGTAAATATTCCCTACTAGAACTGGTTCTGCAATAGTGCGATTCCATCTTTGGAAACTTTATTATGTGCTTTTCTATTTCACAACGAATCATTTGATCTCTTGCAATAATATCTTCAGATTTACGACCACCATGTTTATCCAATTCAACAACACCGGTTTCATTTACCTTCTTCATGGCAGTTCTTACCGTCCGTTCTGAAATACCCAGCATATTTAAAAAAAAAGGTCTTACAGATGGGAATACGGGTCTTGTTTATTGAAAAATAATAACGAATAGTTTTTTACCTGCGCGACACTTCTCTTTATGATGTCTTTTGCTTGGTGTCTACGATTTCAGTATGATGCACTATATATTTACGTTGGCGGTTTATGTCTGCAAGTGCATAATAGCCATCAAAAAGCAGACTCCTTTGAGAATTCTCTGTTGTAGAACACAGCCGCTCATGTTTTTTGCAAGTGTCGCCTATGTATCTTAGCTTCATGTTCCTAGCCTGCACAGTTTTCATTCCCTTTACTGTTATGTTTATTTCCCAGAATTCCTTAGAGTCTTTGCTAACTTTTGTTTATTAAAGCGTTTCTGTTTCTTCCGATCTCATTCTTTCTCAGTTTCTTCCACTTTGTGTTGTTCAGTTTCGAGCTTGATATTTATATTAGCAAATTTTGTAATTTTCGGATTTTTCTTTCTCATTTTTTTATATGATTGTCGCAGTCAGAGTTAGTTATAAAGTAGTCATAACATAAAAAAATAAAACTACGATGACACGAGCTAAATAACTCCAGCTTACATTGGTAAGCTTCGCATGTTTGGACGTAAGGAGGATCCGCGTCAGAATCATACCATTCTTCCTCACTGTTGTTTATCGGTTCCTCCCCTGCCCTTGGACACAAATTTTCGCTCTTTTGTTGGTTTGAGAGATTAGCCTTAAGTTGCGCTAATGGCAAATTGTTTGAGGAATCACTTTCTTCTTTTTCTAATATAGTCTTCTTGACTTGAAACAGTGGTGTATTTTCCGATGAATCTGTTTCATTTATCACATCATATTGTCTGTAATATTTTTCCACTGTACCACATATTGTCGTAAAACATTTTTACTTGGGTACCCTTTTTAAGACAACCGCAAAACATAAGTTCTTTTGATGAAACGACATTTTTGGTGCCGTTTTTCCAGAACACAAGCACGTCCACTATAATCATAATTATGTCTTTAGAATTGACGGTAATAATAGAATACTGCAAAGTTAACCGATAACTGCTGATTTGCACTGAAATAGTGGCGTTTTCTAAATATTAATTAGTTGGTCTTAACTCGATTGTTGTATAAATTTGAGGTGGAGGGTGAAGAAACTCCACGCGCACTTAAGCCTCACAAAATGGGCCCATTATACTAATGTAGATACGTCAAAAGAGTAAATAAAAACATTGTAAAACAGAATCTCATAAAGTGGTGTAAGGCGAGATACGTCCATTTGTCAGATTATAAAATAGCAAATTGTGAGATACACCACAGACTAATGATATTATTATTCTAAGACTATGGCAATTTAAGTTATACCACTTTGTGAGAAGAAAACCTTTTAAAAAAATTTCCATTTTTGGTCGTAACTCAAAAACTGATTTTTATAAAATACGTCAGTTTGTGAAATTAACGACAATTTGTTCTATCAGAGTTTCCACTTATTATACAAGACACTGTCTTTTCGTAGTATATATTGCAACCATTTAAAAATAGTAGTTTTTCGTAATAATACTTTATCATAGACTTGTCAGGTCTTTTTTTCCTTGCTAGCATTTGTTGCAAATTAACAAAATAATCTTGGTGTTGAGGGAAGGCTTCTAAGAGCATTAACTTCCAAGTCATTTAAGAATATCGAAATCCAGTCAAACTTCTGTAAAATGTTGCAGCATAATCTCTCAAAGGTGAAGTTACATTTATAATTGTGAGGATCGTCCCATTAGTAGAGAATTATTAAATCCTCTATCTTCTTTTATCATGATTAAAGAAGGGAATCGCTTCCTTTGATTCAGGTCTTACGTTGTGAGATGTTGCTGTTACCATGTATTGTTGCATTCGGTTAACGTTCCTGGTCAATTGTATCATCACCTCAAAAACTTGCGACAGGCTTTTACTAGTACCACGGATAGGACTTCTGCATAACAGGCTACGATTTTGACTACGACTTCGGCTACGACTTCTACTGCGTGAAGACGTACCTAAATTTTCCTCAAAATTTCCAATCCATCGATGTATTTGTGTAAATCCTATTCAGAAACGTATTCAAATGAAGTAAACGATTCAGATCCCATTTCTGAAATATGTCAGGGAGGTAAAATAAAACTCTAAAAATAGATTAATTAAAACAAGTATAATTACCCAAAATAGTACTACAGTCACACACACTTACAACTAGTTCTTGGTTAGTCTGGCTGGAGCGTCCTGAAAAGAAAGAAACTACCATGAGCTCTAGCATTCTACGCGGCCTCGCTAACCACACATAATCTGTCAAGTATTCGGCCATATGCACACAGCACATTAGGACGAACAGAGCACCTCTCGCACCGTGTACACAGCTTAGAGTACGAGAACCGCACACCACGATTAACAACCGGATGGCAAATTAACATTTCATCTTAAAAATTTTATGAAATTAATTGTGACAGTTCAAAACACATAATCTTATCCACTAATATTTAAATCAATTTATAAAATTCCTGAAATTTGCCAAGAAATTTAAGTATTTGTATAATAATATTTTAAATGCATAGCAACGTGTACATTCCTTAAACCTTGAGATTTTTTAAAGTTTCTAATTTATTTCACGAGAAATATATTTTCAAAAAAGCTTGTACTTAATATCTATAATAAGTAATTAATTTTCGTATCTAGTATCAAAATTTATTACAGCACTTGTATAGTTAGAACTCAATACGACACGGTTTTTAGTATTATAATAATAACATTACGTTATGGAATTATGTAAATTATTTTGCAAATTAATGAAACGAATTCGATGATTGTCGCATTAGTTAGCTTCTTAACATTGACCACGTGCGGCCGCTCCTATTGCTAACAAACTATTTATTGCTAGCTATTTAAAATAAATATTAGTTTTATTTTATGAAATGAAATAAACTCTCTGATCATGGAAAAGCTTTATTAATGAAGTTGTGAACTAATGTTTTTAATTTTTTTGGTATTTAGGAGCATAATATAAACGCCTTTTTAGAGAGTTGCTAAATAGATATTGACCCCAACTCTGTTAATATTAAATTATATTGAAATTTACAAACACCAAAAACTATACAAAAAATTATTTACTTATCGTTGAACATCACTTTTCAGCATCTGTTAAAGTGCGAGCTGGATATGCTATTGGTTTCTCAATACCTGTTTCAAATTTATGAGTTTAAATGACACTGAAATTAGAAGCATCTACAATTAACTTTATAGATAAATCAGGGTTATAGTGACCTAAAATATCAGATGAAGCTAATTTTTCATTTTGTAACTCGAATGACTTTTAACATTTTTGACTCCTTTCCCATTTCATATCATAAGTTCATACAACGGTTTAAAAGTATCTGATATATTAGGAATAACATTTCTATAATAGTTAATTGATCCTTAAAAATATTTTACTTCTGTTACATTTTCCGGATGTCTTGCTTCAAATATAGTCTTTATTTTAAACGGTGACATATATAATCTGTTACTATCAATGTCATGTAAATATGACACTGTTTTTTTCTTAATTTACATTTTTAGAGCTTAAACTGTGAATTCATATAATTCTACTTTTTAAAAACTTGTTCTAAATTAAATATATGTTGCTCCAAATGTTTACCCGGTATTAATACATCATCAAGTAATTTATAGGTCCCTCAAGGCCTGAAAGTATTTTATCCATATTTTTTTAATTTTACCGGTACCGTAAAGAGTTCAAACAGTAAACGATTATACTGGAAAAGTATCTGACGTATGCTAAGTGTTGTTATCTTTTTTTGCTTCATCTTAAATTTGCGAATACATATGAGAAAGATTAATCACATTAAATTCTATGCTTCCTTATAACTTATGGAACAATTCTTAAATAAGGGATATTTATCAGTTTTCAAAACTAGATTTAATGTTTTTTTTTTATAATTACTACAAATACAAACAAACAGGCACAACAGCTGCGAACCATTTGCTATAACTTACTAGAGTAATAATATTTAATTTTAATAATCTGTTTAATTCGGCATATATTTTATGTTTCAAACTAATTGGACCAATATGTTGTTTATTAAAAACTGGTACACTATTTTATTTTAAATATGAATAAATTTTGTCCATTTTAAACTTTTCAAGCTCATTTGAAAATAATGACTCGTATTTATTATTTAAATTCTGAACTTGGGTCAACCTTTCAATAACATTTAATTCTTTAATTCCTAACTTATATAACTTCATCCTATCACGGCCAACTAATGAAAGGCCCCAATTTATAATTACATAAATCTCTATACTCTTTGATATATTTTAATAATTAATTTTCATATGACATTTTCCAACTGGTCCAATGTTACTTCCATTATAAGAATTTTATTACAAGATTTTAAAGAAACATTAAAAAGTGTTCTTTTATACAAATCATAAGAGAGCAGTCACTGTGTTCTTTCTTTGCTTGCTCGAACCTGATCTTCTTTGCTAAACCTGACCTCTTCGGCTTGAAATGGGTGTTAAAAATTTTGTCCATTTCTTCATATTTCTTGGTTTCTGATCCATCTGGGACCCATAGAGTCATAAACAACTGGTAAGCCATTTCGTTCACAATTACTAGCAGCAACGCACTTTTTTGTCTTCATTGATAATTTGTTTGCGATGAAAAATTGTTTCAATTGTCATTTGTAAATCAACGAACTATTTACCTCAGGATCTAACTGTTTATTGTACCCAACAACATTACCGTGACTTGTAGTAGCCACCCTCATCGCCAATTTGTAATAGATTAGAAATGATTTCGAGTTCGTTTAAACAAATGCAGATAGATAAAAATAACAATTTAGTCGAAGACAACCTGATTAACAGTAACGTTTTGCATTCAAAATTATTTTTCACAGCAACACAGTGATACCAAACTGTACATGTTCAGTGAATCACAGGATATTAGTAACAATACATACAATGTAATTATTGGTAAGTTACAAACTAACTTGTATCTGTAACGCAAAAACTTGTGTTACACCTAATCAAACTTACGCTCCCTGGGGGGATGAGCCCGGGTGGGACAGTTGAACAGCGGCTAAACTCAGTGAAGATGGGAGTGAGTCGGAGAAGGGGTGATAAATCACTCCAAGCGCTAACGGAGAGGTGGCAGCAGTGGCATAACTCGATCTGCCAGCCGGATGTCCAAGATCGTCAATTCCAAGATGGCGGACTTCCGCTACACGTGGTTTCTTTTCTTTTCCCAAACTGTTGGGCTTTAATCCCTTGGCAACAATTATCAGGACTCCTCCAATGCAATGCCAGGAACACGGACAGAGCATGGACCACAGGTAGTACGTAAATACGTAAGACGTAAAATGACAAACGTGAAACGCAAAGTAAAAACGTAAGACGTCAAAACGTAGAATAAAATAAAACGTCAACGGCGTCAAAAGAACTAGCTGACGTCAAAAAGCCTGAGTTCTTGGGCGGCTTTCAAGTGGCAGAAAATATGTGATCTTTCCTATTGGGAACCAAATCCGGAACAATTCCGCGGAATAATGCAATAACCCAAAATGCAATATTCCCTAAATGGCACTATTTCCCAAATCCCCACAAGGGTATTTCGCCAACAAACCTAAGTTGCCGAAATCTAATTGAAATAGCCCATCTTCCAATATTAAAATCTCACACTTCCGCAACAGACGTCGTTCGAAAAGACAAAACAAAGACTGAATGCGTTCGAAATCGAACCTGTGAAATTCTGCCAAGAAAGAGAGCGATGCGCGAAGACAAAGACAGCCTCCGCCTAAATTTGAATGGTGCCGGTAAAAAGGCGCACCTAGCAGACAATAATACCGGCAGAGCTACTTCGCGGCGCACGGCCACTAATTGTCTGACAGCTAAACAAACAATGGGAATAACCTACAAAAAAAACAATGAGGCCAAGAGAAGCTGAATCTAAGTTTTACTATAAACTGGAATACTACATGAAGGAAATCTAAATGATGCTAAGTATTATCAAAATTGATCGGTCAATAATTAATCGATAATTAAATTTCAGGTGCTGATACATAATAAACAACAAAAAGTACGGAAAGCATGAAAATCAAACAAAACTGGAGAATACCAAAAAAAAACAGTAACATTGCCACAAACATTGGCCGAAATGGCGCATAAATAAATGTAAAATAAAATCTTAGACTTCAACAATTACAGATTTTTAATATCTAAAATAATATCATTCGGCTTACAAAAAATTCAAAATAATTTCAAAACAATTAAATATAGATTAATCTTAATTTTGCGATCGTTGAAAAAGTATTGTGTACAATCTCTGGCCACGGTTCGTAAACAGCTACTTTTAACCGTTGGTATACAAATAGCTACGAGTATTTTGTGTAAATGACAATAAGTTAATATAAATTGAAAGGTCACTTTTTCAGAGAATAAAAGCAAAGACTGAGCACTAAATTAATATTGTTGTAGGGAAACACACATAAGGAACACCTTCAAGTAATTAAGGTGAAATCCTACGTACTGTTAATAAATACTCTAACAGTGAATAATATTTCTACTAAAGATGAAGGATATTACAATTGTCAGCCAGATGGTCACCTGGGATTAGTCAGTTACGATAAATATGTTTATGTTAATGGTAAGTGATGCCGAGCTGAAATGAAGTAAAAATAATAAAAACTAATTTTCCTAGCTAATATGTTTGATTTACAGATAAAAACAGTAATCATAGTGCTCCTCGAATATACTCACCACACGGAAACGAAATTCAAATAAACTCAGGAGCAAACATAACACTTCGCTGTGCAAGTTCCCAACCTGTCACGTGGGCAGGACCAAAGCATCATTACAATCATGTACGCCTTTACTGAAATTTAAAAATTTAGTGTATTATTATTTAATAATGTCAGTTATAAATATTACTTTTGACGACTGAGTCTGAATGGTTTGGATTCAATTTGAAGCTGTAGTCTCCCTGTGCTGCAGTTAGACACAAATTCGATAATTTAACAAAAGTTATATCTCTTGCGGTTCTCGACATTACAATGGTAGCAAAGAAAATAATTTTGTGTTTATCTTCCTAATGAAAAATATTCTCACTAATAAATCCACTGAAAATAAAATGTCTAATGGAATAACAATTATGTTTATTGCAGAAAGTAAATATTTATGTTTCAAACATTAACAGATACATAATCAAAAAGTTGAAGCTATATTACTTTTGTCATTTTAAATTTGTTTTATTTTAAGATACTATTTAGTTATTAAGAGGCGCGGTGGCCGAGCGTGTTAAGGCACATCTCTTAACGTACTGTGACGTCACCCGAACCAAGGTTCGCCAGTTCGAATCCGCCTGTCGACAATGTGTGATTTGTCGTAAAATATAAAATACAGCTACATGTATTTATCACACTCGGGCGCTATAAGCTAGTCACTTATACACCTTAAATAATGTAGTTTTTGACTACGAAGACCGGCAGTACGGCAGTGTAAAAACTGCGGCTCGGTGTGTCCGGTAGGTCCAGGCCCAATTTGGGCTGTAGTGCCATCAGAAGAAGAAGTAGAAGATTTAGTTATTAATAAATAAAAGTGATCACAGTGTCATCCTATGTTATCAGAATAGCGGTTTAAAGTTAAAAATTTGCTCGGTATCTTCCATATAATAATTACAGTTACTTATTAATATCAAATTATTGACATGATTAAAATTGTTTGGAAATAATTCGCATATATATATATGTGGGAAAATCCTCTTTCCCCGGCTGGGCGTCGTAAATAAAACTCACGTGTTGGAACAAAATAACAGAACCTTTATTCACTGTTAGTATACACTCAAAGAAACTGAACCTGATTTTTAATTGCGTTCTCTAAAATATACTCTGTTTGACATTGTTTATTAAATTACTGTTCTAGCCACCCCGTATCCCGGGAGACGTCGGACTACCCCTTCTCCTCCAGAAACATTTCGAATGTTTTTTTAGACGCTCCCGCGCGCCGTCTGCTTCCTCGCGTGCGAAGCCTTTAAATGCGAAGTTATTTAAGATTACTACACCCAGCTTTAAGTAAAAAAAGAAATAAATTAACTTTAACTAAATATCGAAATAAACTAGAACCCAATTATAACTAACTTATGGTAAGACTAAATCGGTAAGAATAAGGTGCTGCGTCAGGGCGCACACAGCCGCAGCAAGATAGAAAAAAAGGTGAAGCAAAGCAGACACTACGTCAGGGCAAGCGCAGCCGTAGTAAGACAGAAAGCAAGTAAGACAGATACTACGTCAGGGCAAGCGCAGCCGTAGTAAGACAGCAAGCAAGTAAGTCAGATACTACGTCAGGTCAAGCACAGCCGTAGTAAGGCAGAAAGCAAGTAAATCAAAATAATACAACAGCGGTGTTAGGACAAACTCTATCACCGTAAAATACACAACTACTGTGTCAGGGCTTACACTGCCACAGTAAAAAAATAGAAAAACTTGCTTACCAGTAACACTCGGGGTCGGACGGTCGGATATCTTCTCGCACTAGCTTCAGACTCGAACTCAGATGCGGACTGCAGGCTAACTGCAGGCTAACTGACGATTTGTCTTCAAAATCCGCCTTTTATACTGAGTTTTGAGCGACAAAATTCAGCAAACACCCTTCTTTTAATTAAGACTTCAACGGCCGTTTAACAATTAAGCAAGTCTTTACAATTTTTACTTAAATATAAAATATAAAACTACAAATAAATCTCCGATCGCCGGCTGCTGGGATCGAACCGACGATCTCACGCGCCGAATGCCAGCACGCTGTGCTACGGAGGCTTGTGGCAGATGTAGCGTTGTGCGAAGGCAGTACGTGCTCTTCGTCACACTCTCTCCCTACTTCGGCTGAAAAAGAAATAAAGCAACAGGGAAACGCCAACAAATCCCTAGAATGGTATTTAATAAATAGCATTTACCATAAAACATCAAAATAATAAACATAATAAACCAAAAAGTCTGGCCGCTACCCTACGGCTCCCCTTTGATGGTAAGGTACCGCTTGCCACCATCCTCTAGGTTCAGGCAGAGTACCGGAACCGCTTCTGCTTCGGGCAGCCTCGGGGACGGAGCAGATCCTGGTGGATCCGGAGTGTGGGTTCCCTCGGTGACGGTTCGGACGGATTCGGTGGGAACCACAGCTCTAGGAAACCACCTTCCACCTTGGCCCGAGTGCCGGTGGTAACCGGCTTCCCCTCCAGGTACGCCACTGGTGACGTAGCCGTCGCTGGTGGTGGAGATGGTGTCGGCAGCGGGGTCAGGATGGCTCGTAGGTCCGAGGGACCTTGAAGCTGCTGCTGTTGCTGCGTCGGGGTTCGGGATGCCCCACGACTGCAAACCCGGTGCGGCTTCACCGGTTTGCATCGTGGCAGCGACGGTGACGGCCCGAACAGTTCCAGCGTCAACTTCTTCAACTCCCGGCTCTCGCCTACGGCCATGCCCATTACCGGTGGTGTCCGTGGTGTGGTGGGACGCTCGGGGGTTGTTGGTAGCGGCGAGGTGTCCAGGCACAGGTAGTATATTGGCCTCGCCTCAGTCGGATTCAATCCATAGCGGGCCAGGAGGGCCTGCTCGTGCTGCCTCGCTGGTGTGACCGGTGTCGCCGGTAGCGGAGTGACTAACTTCGGCACCGGTGTGACGGAGACAGGCGGTGTCTGCGGTGCATCAAGGCCGGTGGTTGCTGACGGCGGTCTCGGCGGAGTCAGTAGGACTGGGAGCGACCGGGGTCGCGGTCCTACTGGTCTACGGGCAGTCTTTAATGGAGAAGACAGCGGACGGATTCGTGGACGGCAGCGGCGTCGACGGGGGTTGGTCAGAATAAGTGTTTCTGCTGCCCACGGGGTGAGTGTGTCGAGCGGGCGCACTCCTACGGTGACTTCATGACGGATTATGTCGATGGTCATGTTAAAGGTACGTATCACGTCCATCCCAAGAATGATTGGCGTTGCTAGTTTGGAGAGGCACAGGACCCTGACACGTTTACAAACCCCTTGGATAATGCAGCCGATGACCATTTCTCCCTGGGTGGCGACACTGGCGCCGTTTGCCAATTGGGCTTGAGGATATCTACAAAAAATTAGAAGAAAATTCCAGGACACAGAGGGGAATTCTAGAAGCTTAGAAGCTAAATTTGAAGAAAATTCTAAGAGTTTGGAAGCCAAATTAGAAGATAATTCTAAAAGTTTAGAAACAAGCCTGGAAGCCAAATTGCAAGAAAACTCTGAAGGAAGAACTAAAGGAAAATTCTAGAAGCTTGGAAACTAAATAAGAAGAAAATTCCAGAAGCTTGGAAGCCAGATTAGAAGAAAGTTCCAGAAGTTTGGAAACGAATTTGAAAATTAAATTTGAGCAAAAATTTAAAAATTTTGAGGAACATTCCAGAAATGTTGAAGACAAATTTGAAGTACATCCGAAAAATTTTGAGGAAATATTTGAAGAAATTCTAAAAATTTAGAATAAAATTTAAAGAAAAAATTTAAGAAATCGATACAAGATCATTGAATCCGTCATTGAATCACGAACAGCTAAATGACAAACAAATTAACGACTCTATTCAGAAAACGCGAGCCAGTGACCAGTCATTGAATAACGAAAATGTAGGAGATTTAGTGACAGAGGGGAAAGAATCATTGCGTAGATTCCAAATGAAACCACCACAGTTTGATGGCAAGGTATCTTGGCCTAATTACTACGCCCAATTCGAAGCTGCCGCAGTATCTAATGGTTGGTCGCCATCTGAGAAGTCAACGGGCTTGATAATTGTACTGCGTGGTGACGCAGTGGATATATTGCAAACAATTCCTCCAGAAGAGCGGCAGAACTATCAACAACTAGTTAAACGCTAGGAAATGCGTTATGGACACGCACATCTGCTGCAAGTGTATCACTCGCAGCTGAGAAAGAGATGTCACAAATCAAATGAAAGTCTACAAGAATTTAAATCTGATATCGCTCGTCTAGTTCGCCTAGCATATCCTACCATTCAAGATGGACAAGAGAAGGTCATCGGCTACTTCAGCAAAACTCTGTCGAAGCTGCTAGCGTAAGTACTGCGTCACCAGGCGAGAATTATTGGCAGTAGTTAAAGCCGTTGAACACTTCTACAAATACCTGTATGGAAGGAAATTCCTGGTGAGAACTGATAATGCTGCGTTGAAGTGCCTGTTACAATTCAAGAATCCGGAAGGGCAGGTAGCAAGATGGATCGAACGGCTACAGGAATATGATTTCGTCATAGAGCATAGGGCCAGAGTTAGTCATTGTAACGCCGACGCATTATCAAGACGACCATGCTCAGAAGATTGCAAATACTGTACCCGTATGGAGGAGAAGTCCGCTCCAATCTTACGGACCACAGTAATATACGACCATTGGCTGAATTAAGAAGTTGTGAAAGACCAAGAAGTTGATCCGGAATTGAAATACCTACTGGAATGGAAGAAAGAAGGCCGCAAACCAAACTGGCAAGAAGTTATAGAAGATAGACTACTGAAACGTATCCTGGAAAGTCCTGAGGCTACGGAGCAAAAGATACAGATCATAATCCCTAAGAAAAGAGTACCGGAGATACTGAAGGAGATTCATGATGGAACTGCTGGAGGACACTTAGGAGTAACGAGGACAGTTCAGAAGCTGCGTGAGCGATTTTACTGGGTTAATTGTCGGGAGGACGTAAAAGACTGGTGCAAGAACTGCGTAGTTTGCGCTGCAAGCCATGGGCCGCAAAGACGTCGGAGAGCTTCAATGCGCCAATACAATGTTGGGAGCCCATTTGAAAGAATCGACAAGGGAAATAAATACATCATAATGGTCATGGACTACTTTAGCAAGTGGGTTGAAGCTTATGCGTTGCCAAATCAAAAAGTCGCTACGGTAACAGAAGAACGTGTCACCCAGTGGATCTGCCGATTCAGGGTACCGTTGGAACTACACTCGGACCAAGGTAGAAACTTCGAGTCGTCTATGTTCCAAGCGATCTGCGAGCTATTGAACATTCGCAAAACAAGAACAACTGCTCTACTCCCACAGTCAGATGGCATGGTCGAACGCATGAACAGAACCATCAATAGACACCTCTCCAAGGTTGTCTCAGGCCACCAAAGAGACTGGGATTGTCATCTACCAATGTTCCTGTTAGCTTAACGATCAAGCGTCCATGAAACAACAGGACAGACTCCGGCTAGCATCGTTTTTGGTCATGAACTGCGATTTCCCTGCGACTTGAAGTTCGGCAGCAAGCCAGGTGAAAATTTGGCGAGCGAAGATTTCGTCACCGAACTTTGGAAGAAGATGAACGACATCTATGAGCCTCCAACATCCAGAGCGCTAGTGACATAATGAAAGACCTATATGATGTCAAGGCTGAGAATGGTGGATATCAAGCCGGGGATCTGGTTTGGCTATACAACCCACAGCGTCGCCGTGGAATGTCCCCAAAGCTACAGAACTCCTGGGAAGGTCCCTACGAGGTACTGAAGCGAATAAATGACGTCATCTATCGAATCCGGAAAAGGACTGGAGGAAAACCAAGAGTGATTCATTTCAATCGATTGGCTCCTTTCGCCGGTGACAACAACGATGGCAACGCTAATGAAGCTCGAGCTCGACGAATTAATTTACAAGATCCGGAAACCAACTTTGACGAGTTCATGGGCCATAAAGTACGAAATTGTGTGACCAAGGAACATCAGGGAGACTTATTCAAAGTGCTTACAGAATACTCATTAGCGCATTGTGTGGCACAAGATCTACAGATGTCTCGAGGAATCGCCGTGGTTTTTAAGAAGAAGTTCGGCCAACTTGAAGAATTACGGTAACAACATCCATGCATCGGCAAAGTGTTACAGATAGCCGAAAGACAGTCGAGCCGAAACAGAAGCATTTTTTACCTGGTGACCAAACATCTGTCCCACGAAAAACCAACTTATCGCACCGTCTGGGACGCCCTATGTGTTTTACGAGGTGTGCTGCTCGATCAGGATATTCTAAAACTAGCTATACTTAAGCTAGGCTGTGGCCTTGATGAATCCGTCAGTACGGTGGTGTAGATAGCGATACAGAATTCGAATCTGGAGATCCCAAGTTCGAATCTCACTCAAGCTAAAAATTATATAAACTACTACACTGCGGCTTGGTGAGTGCGGACCCTGTACTGTAATTGGGATTAAGTTCCTGTTGTACAGCGTAACATAAAATAAAATAAATAAAATAAAATTGAGCTGGAGAATTGTAAGAAACATGCTGGGAACTATTTTCCAATATACCGGGATTGAGATCCTGGTATGTAGCTATAATCCCTGTGGGTCAACAGTAGTGAAAAGAACTGTGGACTGTTATTTCCACCAAACGTCCCAGTGCTCGCGGGGATCAACGTGCGGATATCGACATGGCGCAGAAAAGTTTCGGGACGAAACATCCTTAAGGAGGGGGCTGTATAGCCAGAGCTGGGCAGTAGTTAACTACTAAGTATTTAAATTACTAACTTAACTACTTTTTTTCAAAAGTAATTGTATTTAAATTACTTTCTTTAAAAAAGTATTTGTAGTTGTATTCGCTGGAATTTTGTGAAAATATTCAATAATTACTTTTATCTAGTATTTAAATACTTTTTCTAATTACTCAGAGTAATTTAACTACACTTGTAGACTATAAACTACTTTAGGTAATGTTAGACGAAATTTAAATTAAATATAAATTAGACAACACTAAAACGTCAGTAATTTTATTAAAGCATTTAAGGAGTATGGTGTAAAACTAAAAAATTTAGAAGTAGAAGAGGAAGAGAAAACATCAGATTCTGAAGGAGAATCTAATTCTATTACCTTTGAAGATTTCAACGATTCACAATCACAATTTAAACATTTACCACTTCCAAAACACTACATGTGCTAGCCACACTATAAATTTAATCGCTACTACCGATGCAAATAACGCTATAAACTCAAATGCATTGCTGAGGAGTAGACATGAAAAAGTTTTTCAAAAATGCTCAGTACTATGGAATAAAGCAGGGAGGCCCAAAAGTGCTGAAATTATACAAAAAGTTTTAGGTCATACTTTAAGTTACCCATCAATAACTAGGTGGAATTCATTTTATAATTCCATTTCACAAATTTTGGCTGAAAAAGAAAAGTTGCAAGAATTGTTTAAAACCTTAGAAATCAAAGATGGTTTTAAAGAATCAGAAATCCAGTATTTAGAAGAGTATTGCAAAATTTTAAAACCTCTGCGGAAACGTTAAACTTTTTACAAGGCCAGGACAACACATATTATGGATATTTATTACCCAGTATAATTTCGTTGAAAGTAAAATTAGAAAAACTTCGGAGTGATCTACATTTAAAAGTAACAACAATAATTTTGGAAAAAGTGATTCTAGGAGTATATAAAAGTTTTTCACATTTTTTTAATATTAATGAACAATCTAAAGATGCAATTATAGCTGCTATTACAATCCCAGATGTAAAACTCCGATGGCTTAATGTTTTCAAAGAAACAGATAATACTGCGAATTTTAAAACCATGATCGAAATTATTGTAAATCATTCTAAAGATATTTTTAATTATAATGACTTTAAAATAGAACCAAGTGAGACAACAGAAGAGAGCGTAGATAAAAATGAGTTTTTTTTATTTCAATGAAGATCCAATGGATCCATTTACCTTAACTTCAGGTGGTTCTGAAGACACAACAGGAAATGACCAGTACATGAAATATAGAATTAGAACTCTTGAAATATCTTGAAGATAAGAGGTCTAATATAGAAATACTTCAAGATTATTCAATGATAAGAGAAATATTTATAAAATATAATACCTGTTTACCTTCTTCTGCCCCTGTGGAAAGACTTTTTTCATTTGCAAGCTACATAAACTCTCCTAGACGTCATGCTCTGTCTGGTGATCTCTTCGAGAAATTAGTATGTTTAAAAGGAAACACAAAACTTTAGGCTCTAGACTTTGTTGTTTGTTAATGTAAAAATATTATGATATAATAAAATATATGAGAATACTCGTATATACATAAATACTTAACTAGTTTACTTGCTAGCTCCTGTCCTAAATCCTTTTTGGAAAAGTAGTTGGAAAAAGTAATTGTTTTCAATTACTTTATTATAAGTAGTTTGTAGTTAAACTATTTTTTTTCTAATGTATTTAAATACTAAGTAGTTTAATTATTTTTTGGGCAAGTAGTTAGTAGTTGTAACTTAATTACTTTTTGGAAGTAGTTTGCCCAGCTCTGTGTGTAGCGAGTACGGCCCTGTTCCATCTGGAACAGTAGATGCGTCATAGTCTACAGCGCGTTCATTGCTGTCTCATACGCAATAGACAAGTCCGAACCTGTGCGCTCTGCGTCATGCTTCTACCGTGTTCCAGAGGCTATCGTATATTCTGGAATATCTTGTTCCAGTATATAAGGGAGAGTTTCTTCCGGCAAGATTCAATTCTGTATTTGAAATGTGAACAGTGCAAGTCGTTGCTAAATACTTTGTTGTGAATATAAATACGTGTTGATATAAATATATGTCTTAGTAGTTGTACTACATTATTTTCGTTTTAAATAAATATTTTGTTAGTGTTTTCATTACTCGTGTTTTATTTAAAAATAAACTTCACCAAACCCGAAATTGTAATTAACGTTACAATATCTAGATTTAGTTGTCAGAGCAGGTTTGCGTTAGCCAGTGTGCACCATACAGAGGTAAAGTTAACATTTGATGGACCTATGCACCCCATTTCGTTTATTTCTATATTTTAAAACTTCAATTGACAAAAATTAAATAAGTATTCCGTGACTTATCATCGCTTTTGCTTTTTACCCAAAATTCATGTCTTGTTCGAGATTCGGAGATCGGGCTAAACAAATTGCATGTAGGGTTGTATTTTCAAAATTATGTTTTTTAAATATCTTTGCGCCACATTTAGAATTTTTTTTAAGACACTTGAATAAATATATTGGAAAATACTTCACCTTGCCATAAACTTAAAATAAGCATTTTTTGCTCAGAAAAAAGTTAACTGTGACCCGCGGCAATCTGTAAAGTAATATTTTTTTGTTCTGAATATTAATTTCTTTCGGTTCTAAATACTACAGCGCCCATAAATTTTTTCCGAAAGGTTTGGACTGAGGTTACAGAAGCCAAAACTATTCTATCTACCATAATGTGCGACTCATGGAAGTTTATTGGATTGTTAATTTTGCATGTTCGATTCTTTCTAGTAATATACGTAACTTCGTTACAATGAGTACGGACACTTTTATTTGAGATTCCAATGCCAAGTTCCTATAGCAGACAGCTTGTACACTTTAAGAGAGAAAAAAACTAATTTTAACTTAACTCAAAAAATATTTCACTCTACTAGTTTAATTCTTATTCTAGATAGAACACGTTTTGAATCTTGATGGATTATATGAAACGTACCTACATTTGACGAAAGCACATTACACAGAGACTGGGCTGTATTACTGTTATGAAAATGGTTCTTTGTCAAAGCATCCATTTAAATCAGACACAATCTTCATATATATCAAAGGTGGGTTTTGATATTTTCATTTTATTAATACTGATGCATTGTATTCATTTCCATATAATTGTTTACAGATGAACGGCATCTTTATGTATCTGAATCGGCAGGACATGTGTTTCCTACTCCCTATGCCAATGTAACAGTGCCATGTGTATCTACATTAAGAGATGTAAATGTATCACTTTCAATGATATATGAAGCCTATGACCATAGTACCAGGAAGTACGTGAGAATACGGTGAAAATTATACTAATATAGTCAGAAATGTAACAATTTGTTTATCTAGAACGAACGAGTATATATCATCTGTAGGTCTAGTCAGTTATTTAACTTTAACTTTTATCGTAAATTGTATCAGAACTACTATCGATTTGATAATTTAAATCGGTGGGATTTAAAGTAGAATCAGTTGAATATCGCTAAATTATGAATAAATAAGTATGAATAATGTAAAAGGCTTAAGAATTTCACCGTACATGCGCACCATCCTTTTGATTATCAAAATACCATAGACCAAAGTTTAATATTTGTATGTAACAGTAAATTTTAAATTTTGTTAAGATACTTTTAAAAAACAAAACGTATAATAACAAATTAAACTTTGATATTCGACTGATATTGTTGCACCCTATTTATTTGTTTTTTTTTATATGGTGGACATTTTGAGCATTTATAGAAAAAAAATGTTATCCCATATTGTGTTATTCAATCCTGTTCTATATTTGTTTAATTTAAATAATTTATACTATTGGTGGATATATCGTGCTTTGTTTTCCCTAAGTTGTTCAATTACAATTTGATATGTATTTTAAAATTTGAAACTTGTACTTTGATAACTAAAAGAAATAGGACCTATGTTTTTTTTTTATTGCAAATAACCTCAATAATAAGTTGTTAATTTTATTACACTAGTCCTGAAACAAATGTATATCATCACACCTTTCACCCATTACTGATTGTGGCACTCTACCGAGACAGATCTCGGTAAGTACTTATGCCACATTAGTAATATTAATGTGGTGAAAATTGTTTGTCGGCTGTGGACATCGAAACCCAGTTCTCAAATCCACAAGCTTACTAGATGCCGTCATAAAAATAGGCTGTGTTTAGTCTACACATATCATTAACGCAGGATCAATGTTATATTGGAATTAAATTCTATGCAAATACAAAATTGTTAACTATTACTTTAGGTAATGTTTGTACTAAAGAAATAATCAAATGCTGCCGTAAATAGCTAAATTCCTTATACCGGTTTTCATTGGCGTTATTTAATTTTATCTTAGTTCAATAAGTTAAAAAAAGCATTAATTAGAACCAAAGTTTGGTATAGAAATTTTTATAATCAAATTTATACACTGCTGTAAAAAAAAATGGAAAACCTTGTATTTCACTATTAGAACATTTCACTAATATTGAGAAATTGACTATTCATTTAAAAGAATTTCTATCAAATCTCATGATATTGTTCCGTAAAATGTAGTTAATAAATTCGAATATCACCACTGACACTGAGCGTAGGTACCAGTGCATATTTAGATAAAAACATTTTGTGTATTTAATCATTTTGGGCAGACCATGGCGTTTATTTGAATATTAAAATTAATATTCCGTTGACCTATTATCTGATATTGTTAATAATTGATTTCATGTATTGCAGACGAAAACAACACATAATCACCCCAGTGATATATGAATATGATCCCTGGGTAGGATTCACCGTCCAAATGCCTGGCATTGGTGCTGGCCAAGTAACTGCAATGTGTACATTTGCAACTGAAACTGCTACAAGCACACTAGATTTATACTATCATAACAACGGTAATACATATTCGATTGTAAACTATAATATATTCATTGCAAATAAAAATCTCATTACCAACTATTGACAAACGGAATTTTGTATGGTGCCGAGAATTAAGACTATTTTAATGAGCATAAAAAAAATTCAACCAGTGGTTCACAAACCAACTTTGTTATTTTAAATGGAACTATATTTTTTATTTGCTTATTCGATAGAGAATTTTCTTCTGATTTCAGTGATATAATAGTTGTATACCTTTAGATAACAATTTTGATGAGAAAAATGCAGGGATAAAATATACTAAATATTACTTGTATGGCTCTATTTGATATTATTTAGTATTGGTCAGCGGAGATTTATCATTTGTCTGCGGAGTCAGCGAGTATTAATGCCAGTCAGCGTCGGTTGGCGTCGCGATACCGGAATAAAATATACAAAATATTACTTGTATTTGATATTATTTAGTATGGGTCAGCGGATATTTACCATGGGTTATCGGGTTTCAGCGTTCTTTAACGTCGGTCAGCGTTTTTGCGATCAGCGCTGTTCAGCGTTTTATTCTTACCCAAAAGATAAGAAATGAAGGGAACTGAATTTCACACAATTGCAGGTAAACACTCTAAAAATCTAACCAATAAATCTAAAATCAAGAATCATGCGCTTGTCCTTATTCATCACATTTATCTCGCAATTAATCTTCGCCAAACATTCCTATCCTGACGCACCGCTTTTCCTTCAACCACATTCATAATTCCTTTCATACAAGCTCGTTTCTTCTCGCTCAGAATCTTTCGCTCACGCAATACCCTTTCAATCATATTTATTCATTTGTTCCTAGGTCGTCCACGCAAACTTTCACCCTCAATTTCACCAGCATACACCTGTTTCACCAATCTTTCATTCGACATACGTTCCACATGGCCAAACCATCTCAACTGACTTATTCCCATTCTTATAACAATATTCTTCTCAATCTCACATTCATCATACATACACCAATGTATTCCGGACACAATCTCTTCTAGTATATCCACACACACCCCGCAAATACCTCATTTCCACAGCAGTTGTTCATGTTTCTTTATCCATACCCAACATTCGCTACCATACATCAACGTCGGCACTAACACACCATTATAAACACACAATCGAGCATCTCTGGATACTTTCACGATCCGAGTAAAGGTTCCTAGAGCACTCAATATCTTGCATCCAGCAGATACTCTTCTTTCAATCTCTCGATCAATACGTCCATCCCTCGAAAACACACTTCCCAAGTATACAAATTCATTTACTTGACCCAATCTCACACCATCCACCGAAACATTCAGTAATAGATTTAAACCTTTTCCTACTTCATTTATATTTAAAATCATTCATCTCAATTGTTCTTCAGATTCACCTATTACAACTACATCATCCGCATAAGCTAATGCAGGCACTTCACTACCACCAATACGTACACCATCCACCGCATTCAGCGATTTTCGTAACAATACATCCATATACAAATTAAACAACCACGGAGACATCCCACAACCTTGTTTCACGCCAACATCTATACAAAACCAATCGCTCAATCTACCATCAACTGTCACCGCAGCCTCACTATCTTCGTATGATTCACGAATCGCTCCCAATAAATTACCATTTATACCGTACTCTAGAAGTACATCCAACAGAATATCTCGATGAACACTATGTGTAATATTTTGAATATAAAATATTTAGAATCACTGCTTTAAAAGACATGTTCTGTCTTATTATAAGTTATTCGCTCGCAGTTGACTCGTCAGTTGTTTATTGATATTTGACTGGTGTACATGTGATATAATTGGGTCTATAATATAAAAATATAATAATATCATATACTTTTTTAAGATTGAGAAAGCCACAAAACAACTTGTTCTTAGCAATTGATTTCTCAACAATCATACGAAGAGAAAACAATTGATCTACACACCTTCTCTCAGGCAAAAATCCACCTTGCATATTACCTCAACTTGGAGATTGTTACGGTTCGTACCTTGTAAATAAGAATCTTCCTATACAACTTCCCTACCACACTCAACAAACTTATCGCACGGAAATTAGTACAATCACTGGAACTACTTTTGCACTTAAATAAAAGACAAATGATAGCACGTTTCCAATCATCAGGAGCCACACACCGTTTCAAAGAAAATCTAAACAAATAAACTAACCAATCAAATAATCTTTCACCACCATACTTCAACATCTCATTCGATATACCATCCAAATCAAGAGCTTTACCATTCTTCAAACGTAACAATGCAAAACAACATCACTTTCATCTATATCACATTCATCACTTCTAACATTTTCTCTTGCATTTTCACTACAACAATTCGATCTATTTACGCTACCATATAAACTTCTAAATTACTAACACCATCTATTTCTAACATCTAATTCATTCCACAATAACTCACCATTCGCACTCTTAATCGCTTTCACCGCCCTTATATTACCACCTCTCAATCTCTTCACACTCAACCAAAACATTATTTTATTCATACTAAAATCATTCGTCAATCTTTCACTTATCATATCATAAAAACGCGCCTTGCTTTCTCTCACTACTCTCTTAACATATTTATTTAACCTTTTATATTCATCATGTAAACTTCCAGGCACATCTTTTATATTTAGAAATCGCAAATAAGCTTCTTTTTCTCCTCAATTGATTCTTTCACTTCATCATTCCATCATGCATTCCTTGTACAAGAACCTAATCTGCAATCACCACAAACTTCTTTCGCAAATTAAAGAACTGTATCCTTAAATATCATCCAAACATCATTTATGCAGCATTCAAAATTAGGCTCACATACAGGCAAAGATTCATTTATTTTCTCAACAAACATATCTCTAACATCCTCATTCTGTAGTACACTAGGTTTCACACGGAACATTTTTTCGGTGCCCTTCACCCTCATTCGCCAACATTTATCCAGACGTATACGCGACACCACCAAATAATGGTCCTTCGTACCCAATTCAGCACCACGCTTCACACGCATATCCACAACTAAACTTCTTAGTTGTTCATCATACATAATAAAATCAATCACACTCCGCCTATTCTCACTCACATACTCCCATGTATACAAATGAGCTATATACTCAATTTCACCAACATACACCTGTTTCACCAATCTGTCATTCGACATACGTTCTACATGACCAAACCATCTCAACTGACTTATTCCCACTCTTCTTACAACATTCTTCCCAATCTCACATTCATCATACACCAATGTATTCCGAACACGATCTCTTCTAGTATATCCACACACACCCCGCAAATATCTCATTTCCACAGCAGTTATACGCCGTTCATGTTTCTTCATCCATACCCAACATTCACTACCATACATCAACGTAGGCACTAACACACCATTATAAACACTCAATCGAGCATCTCTGGATACATTCACGTTCCGAGTAAAGGTTCCCAGAGCACCCAATATCTTACATCCAGCAGATACTCTTCTTTCAATCTCTCGATCAATACGTCCATCCCTCGAAAACACACTCCCCAAGTATACAAACTCATTTACTTGACCCAATCTCACACCATTCACCGAAACATTGCAATTAGTCACCAAATCACTCTTCTCAAACACTAACACTTTACATTTATCAACATTCAGTAATAGATTTAAACCTTTTCCTACTTCATTTATACTTAGAATCATTCTTCTCAATTGTTCTTCAGATTCACCCATTACAACTACATCATCCGCATAAGCTAACGCAGGCACTACACTGCCACCAATACGTACACCATCCGCCCCATTCAGCGACTTTCGTAACAATACATCCATATATAAATTAAACAACCACGGGGACATCCCACAACCTTGTTTCACGCCAACATCTATAGAAAACCAATCACTCAATCTACCATCAACTCTCACCGCAGCCTCGCTATCTTCGTATAATGCACGAATCGCTCCCAACAAATTACCATTTATACCGTACTCTAGAAGTACATCCCACAGAATAACTCGATGAACACTATCATATGCTTTTTTAAGATCGAGAAAGCCACAGAACACCTTCTTGTTCTTAGCAAGTGATTTCTCAACAATCATACGAAGAGAAAACAATTGATCTACACACCCTCTCTCAGGCAAAAATCCACCTTGCATATTACTCAACTTGGAGATTGTTAAGGTTCGTACCTTGTGAATAAGAATCTTCCCGTACAACTTCCCTACCACACTCAACAAACTTATCGCACGGAAATTAGTACAATCACTCGAACTACCTTTGCCCTTAAATAAAGGACAAATGATAGCACGTTTCCAATCATCAGGAGCTACACACAGTTTCAAACAAAATCTAAATAAATAAACTAACCAATCAAATAATCTCTCACCACCATACTTCAACATCTCATTCGTTATACCATCCAAACCAGGAGCTTTACCATTCTTCAAACGTAACAATGCAAAACTAACATCACTTTCATCTATATCCCATTCATCACTTCTAACATTTTCTCTTGAATTTTCACTACAACAATTCGATCCATTTACGCTACCATATAAGCCTCTAAAATACTCACACCATCTATTTCTAACGTCTAATTCATTCCACAATAACTCACCATTCGCACTCTTAATCGCTTTTACCGCCCTTACATTACCACCTCTCAATCTCTTCACACTCAACCAAAACATTCTTTTATTCATAGTAAAATCATTCGTCATTCTTTCACTCATCAAATCATCAAAACACACCTTACTTTCTCTCACTACTCTCTTAACATGTTTATTTAACCTTTTATATTCTAGCAAACATTCATCACGTAAACTTCCAGGCACATCTTTTTCTCTTTTTCTCTTCAATTGCTTCTTTCACTTCATCATTCCACCATGCATTCCTTGGACAAGAACCTAATCTGGATTCACCACAAACTTCTTTTGCACATTTAAGAACTGTATCCTTAAATTTCATCCAAACATCATTTATGCTGCATTCAAAATTAGGCTCACATACAGGCAAAGATTCATTTATTTTCTCAACAAGATATCTCTAATATCCTCATTCTGTAGTACACTAGATTTCACACGAAACATTTTTTCGGTGCCTTTTACCCTCATTCGCCAACATTTATCCAGACGTATACGCGACACCACCAAATAATGATCATTCGTACCCAATTCAGCCCCACGCTTCACACGCGTATCCACAACTAAACTTCTTAGTCGTTCATCATACCAAATAAAATCAATCACACTCCGCCTATTCTCCCTCACATTCTCCCATGTATACAAGTGAGCTAATTTATGTTTAAAGACAGAGTTGGAAACGAAAAGATCACGCTCTAAGCAGAAGGATACTATTTTCCTACCGTTTTCATTCACTCTCACATCACCATATTTACCCAATACATTCCCAGACATGCTTCTCTTTACTCCCACCCAACCATTCAAATCACCACATACGATAACTTTTTCACCTGGATCACACGAATCAATCACACTATCTAACAAATTCCAAAATTGTTCTTTCTCAAGATCACTTTCGGATTCAGTTGGGCCATAAACTGACACAACGAAGATTCTATGAAAGCCTACCTTAAGTCTCAGCCAAAGAATTCGCGATGAAATACAACTATAATCTCTTACAAACGGTTTCATCCTTTCACTAACAAGCACTCCTACACCATGTTTTGCCCGTTCATTCTCTGCAACACCCGACCACAAGCAAAACAATCCATCTACCTCTTCTTCATTACAGCCTTTCCGCTTTGTCTCGCTCACACACAAAACATCTACATTATACACACGCATTATATTCACCAATTCATTTTCTTTTCCATTTATACCTCTAACATTCCACGTACCAAACTTACATTCATCAAATTTCGCCCATTTATTCCTCATTAGAACAAAAGATAAAAGAAATATGGTTCTCTCGGTAAAAGAAGAAGAAGTTAAGGTAGCTTATCAGGCTTATCCTTAAATGTCGTTTAAATAAATATTAGTACATAGTTCATAATAATAAGTAGTGTTTAGATTTTAGATATATTGTAGTGTTAGTTATTTTCTCATTTCATTCACATTTTTTTTTTTATTATAATTATAGAGGTTTCGACTGCGTGGTCATTAACCTCTTATACAATTACAGTTATATTTCCTTGTATAGGTTTATGGCTTTTAAGTATTTTATTATATTATATGTGTGGGTGGGATCATCTTTTAGGGCTTCTCTTAGCTGTCTTGGGATTGCAAATTGTTCTCATTGGGTTGTATACAGTTGGCATTCTGTTATAATGTGTTGAACGTCCAGTCTTTTGTTGCATGTTGTACAGATGTCGGGTTCTTCTTTTCTGAAGATGTAGCTATGGGTTATTCGTGTGTGTCCGATTCGAAGTCTTGTGAGCAGTATTTGTTTTTTTCTGGATCCATAGTGTTTTAGTTTGGAGATGTTATCTTTTACTTGTCTCAATTTACTTGTGTTATTATGCCATTCTTCCTCTCTTTTGCTGGATATTTTTTGTTTAACACAACTTTTAATGTCGTATGTGTGAATTGGTAGTTCTTGTAATGGGAGCTCCGTTGTTGATTTTGCTGCCATGTTTTTGTATTTGGTCATGTCCATGTTTATTATGGGGCTATGGTATAACCAAGGTGGGGTCGAAGATGGATTCTTAAGGAGTGTATTTGGGAAATTGATGTTGAGTTCTGTTATGGAATTTTGGATATTTGTTAAGAATGGGTTGTTTTGTCTTAGGCAGATAGTATTAATCGTTTTCTGGAATAAGGTGTGATAATTTGGGTGGCAGGGGTTTTCTGTTAGATTCATAAGATATGATAAGGTTAAATAAGTTCTCCTAGCTGCGAGAGAGTGTTCTCCTGTCTCTATTAATATGCTGTGAATAGGGCTTGTTCTAAAGGCTCCTGTTATAAGCCTTAAAGCAGAGTTGTGTACACTATCTATCATTTTGAGGTGTGTTTTTTTTGCCGACGCATATACGATGCTTCCGTAATCTATTTTTGATTGAATGAATGCTTTATAGGTTCTTAGAAGAATATCTCTTTCGGCTCCCCAGTCTTGATTGCTTAGTATTTTTATTATATTAAGTCTTCTGGTAGTTTCGGTTTTAAGATTTTGTAAATGTAGTTTCCATGATAGTTTTGAATCCAGAGTTAGGCCTAAAAATTTAAATGTTTCGGTGTAGGGGATATTTTGTTCCTTGAATTTAAGTATTGGTTTGTTGAGCGGTTTTCTGGATTTGTCAAATTGCATGGCAACTGTTTTCGTTGTAGAAATTTTAAATCCTGTAAGTGCTGTCCAACGATCCAAGTTCTCTAGGGCTGTATTTATATGTTCTCTTATTGAGTTTATATTTTTCCCCTTGCAATAAATGCATAGGTCATCGGCGTAAAGGAGTGCTTTTACCGGGGGTGGAATGATGGAGATAACCTGATTGATTGCTATTAGGAAGAGCGTTACACTTATTACTGACCCTTGTGGTATACCATTTTGGAGCGTTTTTTCATCTGAAAGATGACCATTGAATTTAACTTTAAATTTCCTTTCTCGAAGGTAATTATGTATGAAGTGCAGCATTCGTCCTTCGACATGGTATTTTTTTAGTGTTTTAATTATATTGTATCTCCACGTTGTGTCGTATGCTTTCTCCATATCGAAGAATATTGCGGTTACCTTTTGTTTGTTTTTAAAAGCATTTTGGATGTCATTTGTTATTGCTATGAGATGGTCCGTGGTTGACCTGCCTTTTCTGAAGCCGCTCTGATACGTACTTATTAAGTTATTAGACTCAAGATACCAGATTAACCTTTTATTAATAATTTTTTCCATTATTTTGCATAAGGTACTTGTAAGAGCTATAGGCCTGTAGCTTTGAGGGTTTGTTTTTTTCTTATTTGGTTTCAGGATTGGAATTATAATTGCTTGCTTCCATTGTGTCGGGAAAGTGTTATTTGTCCATATATACTTATATATATATAGTAAATAGTCCATGGTTTTTTCTGGCAGATGTTTTACGATTTCGAATGGGATATTATCCGGTCCAGGGCTACTATTATTTTTGGCGTCGTGTATTGATGTTAATAGTTCTTCTTTATTGATTTCTTTGTTTATTGTGTTTGTGTCGTCGTGTTCAATTTGTATTTGTGTATTTTCTTGATTTTTTTAAATTCTTGGAACGTTGAATCATAATTTTTATCAGATGAATTTGACTCGATTGTGTCTGCAATTGTATTTGCTATTTGGCGTGGATTTGTTATTTTTTTATCGTCCTTTATAAGCATTGTTGTGGGTAGAGTGTAATTTTCATTTTGATCTTTCGAATTTTGTTCCAGACTGCAGACATAGGAGTTTCTGTGGAAAGTGTGGAAACATATTTTCTCCAAGATAGTTTTTTACTTGTTTTTATAGTCCTGCGGGAAATAGCTCTTGCTTTCTTGAAAGCTATTAGGTGTTCAGTGGTTTTGTTCTTTTTATATTTATATAGTGCTTTTTTACAATCCTTGATAGCTTTTTTACAGTTTTCGTTCCGCCATGGTACACATTTTTTTTTTTAATATTTTTTAAAACCTATGGTCTTTTCGCTGGCTGTTTTTATATTGTTCATTAGACATTCGACAAGTTTATCTGTATCTTCTAATTGTGGGTACGTCATTTCTTGTAGTTTTTTTGCGAATAGAGTCCAATTTGCTTGTTCTAAGTTCCATTTCGGTAGTATTTGGCTTGGATGTTGTTTCGCTGAAATATATTGTAGGTGTATGGGAAAATGATCACTTCCGTGAAGGTCAGATAGTGCTTCGAAAGTATATTTTGTAGCTATGTTTGGGTGATAGAAAACAAGGTCTATTACTGAGAAGGTGCCGGAGGCACTACAGAAGTGGGTTGGTGATTCATTATTTAATAATACATAGTTTTCAAACGTACTTTCTATAACTTTTCCTCTTTGATTTGTGTTTTGAGAGCCTGTTAAATCGTGAATTTGTGGGATAATGGAAAATAATGCGTGACGTTTTTATAATATTTATTTTCATTCTGTACATAGATACTGATACTATCAACTGTTATTCTTTTATTTTATATTTTAGAAACTAGGTGTGCGTGTGCATACATAACATTTCCTCTCTGCTTTAAATTTCAGTGGAGATATAAAATAAATTAGCTTGGTGTGTATGGCTTCCGCGGACAAGGAGTACGTGATGATCGACGTGGAATTCGTTGGGTCGTGACGTCTTGATGCCGCGGTGGATGTTGTGCTGGAGGAAACTCTGCAGTAGCAAGAGACTCTGGAGTCACAGGAGATGACGGAGTTTCAACTGATTGACGTGGAGTTGTAGGTGTCGTGACTGCAGGTGTTGAGCAGTCTCCGTAGAAGTGGACTCGTCGACGTGGTTCAGAAATGTTCTCACGGTGTTGAACCGGTGGTTGAACAATGTTGGCCGGCTGCTCCGGAACTTCAGCTTCTAGATGACTTCGGATCTGGTCTACATGTCGTTTGTAGCGTTTACCGAAATAATCAATTTCGTAATGACGATCTCCGAGGCGCGTAACAATTGTACCTGGAATCCATTTATCCAAGCGTTGGCTACCTGATAGAAAGTAGATGGCTTGCGATGGTTTGAAAGTGCGGAATGATGCATCGAATTCAGCATGTTGTTTCTCCGCGATTTTCGTGCGTGTGTCATCTGGCCTGATGAGATCTAGGCGAGTACGTAATATTCGCCCCAAAAAGAGTTGTGCAGGTGATTGTCCAGTTGTTGAATGTGGAGCCTTGCGATATTGCCGCAGGAACTCATTGATATTTGGCTGTAATGAGCTTCGCGTGGTTGACATTGCTTTTAGAGCATCTTTTACTGTTTGAACGTAACGTTCAGCCTGTCCGTTCGTCGCGGGGTGGTATGGAGCTGTGAGCTTGTGATATTTCACTCCACTAAGTTGCAAGAATGTCTTAAATTCAGCAGACGTGAACTGAGTTCCATTGTCTGAAACAATAGTGATCGGTGTGCCATACGCAGCAAATAACTCATCTAAGATTGATGTTGTTGCAAGGGTTGTCATTGAGCTGGAAATCTTGATCTCTACCCACTTGCTGTACGCGTCGACAACAATGAGTAGCATCATTCCAGCGACCGGTCCAGCGTAGTCAATGTGAACTCTTTCCCAAGGACCCTTGGGATACTCCCAGTGATGAATACGGCACTTGGGTGGAACATGAGCGTGTTTGGCACATTCGGTACATGTTTTAGCGATGCGTTCAATGTCTGCATCAATTCCTGGCCAGAAAACAAAAGATCGCGCTAAACCTTTCATCTTCACAATACCAATATGTGCTGCATGAAGGTCTTTAAGAATTGCTTGTCGGAGCATGGGTGGCACTACGACCCGGTGCTCGAGTAGAAGACAGTTGGCTGACAAAGTGTAATTGGCTTCTGGAGATTTGTAGCCGTGACGAGGAAGATTCTGCCCTGTTTCCAACAGTTGTACGATCTTGTTTAGGTACGGGTCTTTTCGTGTTTCGTTGGCGATGTTCTCGGCGCGGATCGGAAGCTGTTTGATCTGGGACAAGGTAAATTGATCAAATTCATCGTATTCGATTACCTCTTTTTTCTCCTCGAACTTGATTTTGTATATTGCGTCGATCGTTGTAGATAACGGTGCGCGAAAACAATAATCAGCGTTCGCATTCGCTTTAGTTGTTTTGAAAACTACCTCGTAATCGAATTGTGCAAGATAATCAGCATAATTAGCCATTCTGCTGATGCAGAGCACTGGAAGCGACTTTTCTGGATGTAAAATTTGCGTAAGAGGTTTGTGATCGGTGATTAGCGTGAAATGACGTGCGTACAAATAATGGAAAATTTTTTGTACAGCCCAGACGATGGCTAACGCTTCTTTATCAATTTGTGGATATCGCTGTTCTGTGATACTCATCGTGCGACTGGCGTAGGCAATTGGACGTTTAACTCCATTCTTCAGTCGGTGTGACAAAACGGCTCCCAAACCTGTTTTACTGGCATCGGTTGCCAGCAGTAGTGGTAGTACTGGATCATAGGGCATTAGTACTTGCGGGGAAATTAAAATATTTTTGATGTCCTGGTATGCCGCCTCAGCTGCTGTTGTCCATGAAAATGGTTCAATTAGTAGCATATCTCGTAGTGGACGATTTCTGGTAGCTAAATCTGGTATGAATGAGTTGTAATAAGTTGCTTTTCCCAAAAACAACTGTAGTTCCTGAGGATTGGACGGTTTCGGTGCGTCACGAATCGCTGTAATATGTTTATCTGATTTGTGCAAACCGTGAGCATCTATCTTGTGTCCCAAGAATTCAACTGCGTGCGTAGCAAATACACATTTAGCACGATTAAGTCGGAGACCATGTGACATTAAGCGTTCTAATGTTGCCTCAAGAGCTGATATTAAGTTTTCAAAATTGTCTGCAAAAACTAAAATATCATCAAAAAAATTGAGCACGTTTGGCAAACCTTTCAAGACAGTCTCCATTCGACGCTGCCAAATTGCACCATAAACTGCACGCGTTGGACGAACCAGCCCATGCGTTGGTGTGTTGAGTGTCAGTACATGACGAAATTCTTCATCGACTGATAAGTGAGTATACGCATCCGTGATATCCAAATGACAAAAGATTGTAGCGCCTTTCATACGATTGAAGAGATGCTCAGCTCTCGGAATTGGATGTTCATCGATGATCATTCTTGGATTTAATGTTGGTTTGTAGTTGCCGGTGATGCGTAGCTTACCATTCTTCTTGGTCACGACATGAGTTGTTGAAGCCCATTCGGAATGTTCTACTCTCTCGTAGAAGCCTGACGCAATCTTAGCGTCAATTTCCTTGGCGTAAGCATCACGTAGTGCTAGCGGTACTTCGCGTGTGCTGCACCTGGTTTAAGATGTATGGTGGCAGGCGGTCCAGTGAGTTTACCTGCTACCTCGCTGAAGATGTCTTCGTATCGACCCAGCAGTAGGTTGAGTCAAATTTTCTGTTCATGTGACAGACGTGGCGTGGCTGCAGCTAGTGTGTGTACCTGATGACAGTTAGAGAAGAGTTCTGCAAAGTTAATTTCATTCACAAACTGTGAAATCCAATCTCTCCCAAACAACGTATCAAAATCGCCATCTACGACGTAGAGATTTAGTCTTCTCGATGTCGAGCCGATTGTGGCATCAACCTGGAGACAGCCAATGCAATTTATACGATGTCCCGTATAGCTGGCGAATTGTCTGTTAGTTTTCTGTAACACGAATCTAGGTTTAATAGTTTGTAGTGTTTTCTGACTGATGATCCCGCAAGGCGCTCCGGTGTCGAGCTCCATGTCTATGTTGCGGCCATCAATCCGCACTCGTAGTAACTGTTTGGTGAACGGTTTCACAACGTTGACCTCATGTACCTTACTGAAATGTTCCACAATATCAATCTTGTCGGCTGGTTGCGCGGAATCTGCAACTTGATTAGACGACATGTGTTTTTTTGATCTACACACTTTGGCGATGTGGCCCTTTTTGCCACAGTTATGGCACTTGCTGTCGTGGAATTTGCACTGGTCGCGTGCATGTTTCCCTCCACAACCGTTGCAGTGGTGACAATTTCCACGGTCACTTCGTTCTCTCTTCTGCGATGTGCTGCGCGAGTTGCGCTGCTGTTCCAAACTTCGTGAAGACGACCTGGAAAATGGTATCTTGTTCCCTTTCGTTGGTGATTTGGAATAATAGCCAAGTTGTCTTATTGCCTCTGTAGACTTAATGACGTTGGACGTGTTGCGTGTCACTTCGAGAGAATTTGCGATCTCGTATGTTGCGTTGAAGTTTTCTGGTTTTTTAGCAATGATCTCGTCGCACATTTCACGAGATTCTAAGCCATGCAATGGACAGCAGCCTGTTTTAATCTAAGTGAAAAATTAGCAACAGTCTCACCTCTTTGTTGTGTGATGTGTCGGAATTTAATGCTTTCAGCGAATTTATTTCTTGAACGGTCGAAATGGTCCTTTAAAATTTGTTGTAACTCATCGTACGAGTTGTTCTGGTTTACGAGGACTCACAAGAAATTTTAACGCGTTGTTTAGTTCAGCGCCCATGTAAACGCGAGCATAATTTGCATGTTGATCTTCAGGAATTTTGCTCAACTGTAGTGCCCAATCGAAACGCTTGAAGTAGTCTTCGATAGTTGTTTCGTCTGAAGATCGATATTCATTTGCTGAAAACAATGGTTTGGTTTTTGCACTAAGAGCACTCGCAGGAATGCTGGCAGTTGCATTTGCTGCAGACGTTTGGATAGCGTTCGCGATCATATTGGTAAGCGCTTGTAACAACTCGTTAGGTACTTCCATCTTTGATGCGTTTATTGTTTAAATTGCACTGTACACGTTTATATCTTCACTCTGGGTGTGAAGATGTATCCCACTTCTGACACCAATGTTAAATCGTGAATTTGTGGGATAATGGAAAATAATGCGTGACGTTTTTATAATATTTATTTTCCTTCTGTACATAGATACTGATACTATCAACTGTTATTCTTTTATTTTATATTTTAGAAACTAGGTGTGCGTGTGCATACATAACAGAGCCCCAGTTTGTGTTATGGGCATTAAAGTCTCCTACTATTAAATTTGGGTTTGATAATTGGTTGACTAGTGGTTCCATTGTGGTTTGGTCCGGGCATATATCAGGAGGTATATAAATGTTGCAGATACTAATTTCCTGTGGGTATAATATTTGGATGGCTATTGCCTCTATGTTGGTTTGAAGGACATTTATTTTTCTTTTATTTCATAACGTCATTTTATTCTCGTTATTATTCATATTGGTGTTTTTAGAAACAACACGCTTGATTTTTAACGAGAAACGTAACAATTTGAGTCAAGTGTGAGGTTACTGTTAGTACAGCATGTAATAAAAATAAATAAAATGGCAATGGAAAGTGTTAAATTAAGTGAGTTGAAAGTTGTGGATCTCAGGAGAGAGATTTGGATTCATCCGGAATTATAGCATCGCTATAACTCCTCCGTCTAGGAGAAGCGTTGACCGTTGATGGCCAAAATCCTGAGGAATTCCTGATTCAAATTCCAAGTAGGTACTGGATGAAAATCTATCGTCAAATTTCAGATCTCTGGAATAAAAACTAAAAGATAAATTAACAGAAAATTCGAAAACTTTCGCGCAAAAGTTAGAAGAACATTTCAGAAAATTCTAGACGGGTTTTCTGAATTTAATAAAATACTGGATGAAAAACTTTCAAATTTCAGACCTCTGGAACAAAAACTAAAAGAAAAATTAACAGAAAATTCTAGAACTTCTGAACAAAAGTTAGAAGACCGTTCCAGAAAATCTTAAGAAGACTCTTGAATATTTAAAAAAAAAAAAGAACAAAAGACTAGATTATGATGGCAAGGCATCCTGGCCAAGTTATTATGACCAATTTAAATTCATTGCAAAGGTAAACGGTACGTTATCCAAGCATTAATGTTGAAAATCACGTAGCGTAGAAAGAGAGGACTACGACCAGTTAGTCAAGCGACTGGACATGCGGTATGGAAATGCGCATCTGGAACAGGTGTACTAGATGCAACTAAAGACCAAATCCTAGAGGTAGCATAAAAATCTTCAATGCAGCAGATGTGTCTAGCGTGGTTCATCTCGCAGCTCCGGATAGCATATTAAAGTGCTTCGATATCCAAACATTTACTTTTGGCGTCCAAAATATCAATATTTAGCATGTATTAAGATTGACTTTTCCCAAAACGTTAGGCAAAGAACTATTCCATGCTTTAGAACATGAAGAAACTTCAAATCTACGCGAGGTCAATCCCGAATGAACAATTAACGGGGATATGAAGATTGACGACACTGAAGATATTAAAGAGAAAGTGCGATGGAATCGCTAAAAAAATATTCACGGGAGAGAAACAAATACGTTACTAGAACTGCAGTAATCTTGTATCCTGTAATCCGGTAGCCCTGCTACGCATTAGTTTTATCACTTCTTTTCATTATCAAGCTAATAGAATTTTTATGGATGATCTCGTGGACGGAAGACCACTTAACATGTTTGTGGATACGGATACGACAAACACAATAATATAAACTGATTTAACGAGGAAGTTTCGAGCTAAACAACTACATCCGATTACGCACAGTAACTGGAGAACTAGCTATAGCATTTGGAGAATTAGACTTGACTATCAATATCAAAAACACCTCCTTCAAAGATCGTGTGCTGGTAGCTGAAATAGAGGACGAATTCATGTTTGGAATGGACGTTATGAAGAAACATGGGTTTAAATTGGATCCGAAGCGCGACATGATGATGATAAATGAAGAAGAGATTGTACATCATCAACAAGAGGACGAAGCTGTGTGTGTATTAGAAACCGAAGACGTAACTCTACCAGAGAGAATTGAAACAATTGTGGATATACAACTAAATTTATTTATTTATTTATTTATTTTGGATATTAGGGAAGACAACAGAGTTACCCAATAACAGGCTTCCACGTTTTACAATAATAAGTTCAATAAGAGAAGAGGAACAAAGATACAAAAAGGAGAAAAATATATTACAATGATAATTTTAAGTAGATATACATCTAAGTGTATTTTTAAATTAAACAATAGATAAAGAAAAGATGTCTAAATGCTGATAGTTATTATTAAAGCCCGGATTTTTAGGCAATTGCCTAGATTCAAATTTTAATATATTTCAGGCAATTTAGTATTTCTATACATAGGTAATATGTTTACGTGTAATGGAAGGTTTTTTTTCGTGCCTTAGAGTCTATTTTTCCTATATTTTGGTTTTTGTGCCTATTTTACCTTATACAGCCTATTTTGCCTATTTTTGTTGCTTATTTCAACTTTTATTGAGCAGACAAGGATTATCAACACCATCTATCATCTATTTCGTTGATTAATTCAACACTCGGCAAAGTGTTCCATCCTAACCTATAATATTTAAAGTTTTAGTCAAAATTTTATGTGGCAATTCAATTACTCCTTTGCCATTAATCAATGAAGCTAATGTAACTTTAGACGATATAGCTAAATATAAGAACACCCCTGTTACATTTTATGATGTCGAACGAAGTGTTCAGCTTACAAGCAAGTTCTGACTGACCGAAGACAGTCCCTTTCCGAAAATTCCATTCAGCAGTTGCTCGTAATATTTTGTGAATCAAAGTATACTACATAATTTGAATTTATATAATAGTTAATAAAATGAGAACCCTAAACATTTTTTTTTAGATTGCGTTAATTTTTGTTTAAAATGAATATTTTATTCTAATGAAAAGTGCGAGTACCAATATTAGAAAAAGAATTAGTTTATAATTTTTTATATTTAGGCTGCTTAAAATCCCGCCTATTTTAGAGTAATTACCGGCCTATATGCCTGCTTATTTAGGTGTTTTTAAGTGCCTAAATATCCGGGCTTTAGTTATTATTGTACGTCGACATTATTCTATTTAAGGAGGAATTTTTGTGGTAATTTGAGTTAGATTTATAAATATATAAAATAAGTTTTTAGTTCTAGTCATAATAGATGATGAATGGAAATTAAGTTTATCAATTATACTGTAGTTATCAATTTTATTATTTATTATCTTGAACAAGAATAATATATCTGCATTTGACATATGTAGTTCTAGAGAATTTAATTTACATTCATTTAATATTGATACATAGTTTAAATTGTTGAGACAAAATTTATACTTTAACAACGCTATGAATTTGCTTTGAATTTAGTCTATTAGTACAATATTTTTATTATAAATGGGATTCCATACCTGCGAGGCAAACTCAACGACAGGACGTACAAAAGCATTATAAAGTAAAATTACTGATTCTTTTTTCTCATAACATTTAGCTGTTCTGTAAATGACTCCAAGCATTACCTTTTTACTATGGACTAAATATGTTCATTGAATAGCAATTTAGAGTCAAGAACTACTCCCAAATCTCGAGTTGAAAATTAATCCCATTTATATTATATGTAAAAATTGTTATATTTTTGCTTCTAGAAAAGCTAATAACATGCCATTTATCAATGTTTAAAGTTAAATCATTCACTTCACAAAATTCTTGCAGTTGACTCAGGTCTTCTTGCATATGAACAGAAACAGTAGAAAAATTAATTGATTTAAATTTTTTTTAAGTCGTCTGCAAAAAGTAAAAATTCACTATGCTTGAAACATTTATCAATTGAATTAATATAAATGTTAAAGTAAAGTAGTTTGAACATTCGCGCCTATTATTTTGTGTAACCAATCACATAGTAGACAGTGTGTTGTCACGGCGTTGCTGTTGACAGTTTCTTTTTTTATTGTAAGCTAAGTTTAAGTTAATCGTTGTTTTACTTTTATATTGAAGTGTTCAGAAGAATTTATAAAAGAAATTTATAAAAATTGCATATTGTATTTAATCCTTATTTAACATAAATACACCACCTGACCTGCATCACATTAACAGATATCAACGTTAACAGGTTATGGGCCCAGACAAACTCATCATTGTGCAAAGAGTGAGTAAAAGTGTATCTGTAATTATACAGCAGCCATTTAAAAAAAGTTGAGTACGCGTGTTTTTTTTTTAATCTACCATGACGGACGAGAGTAGCTTATCTGCAAGAAACATAAGGAGATTCGATGGAACGAATTTTCAGGGATAGAAGTTTCAAATAAAAATGTTACTTATTATGGCATTCTGGATGTGGTTGACGGCACGAGACTGATGCCAGCAAATCAAGAGACCGCGGAAGCCGAGGTATGGATTAAAGATAACGCGAAGGCAATATTTGTGAATATCATCATCAATGGAATATGCGAAACTAGAACAGCTGCTCGTCAGTAAAAGCGCCAAAGAAATGTGGGACAAACTTTGTCGAATTCATGAGCAGAAATCGGCTGCTAACAAACTTGTGCTGACACAAATATTTGATGAATACAAAATGGTGTCAAGTGACACAGTAGTGCAACATATCGCCAAGGTAGAAAATATGGCTGCGCAGATAGTCGACCTCGGAGAAACTGTGACCGAAGTTGCAATTATGGCGACGATTCTTGCAAGTTTGTGATCGAAATTCAGCATGCTACAGACGGCCTGGGATAGTGTGGATCCAGAGCGACAAACGCTGGATAATCTCCAAGAGCGTTTGATTCGAGAAGAGGTCCATCTAGGTAGTGCAGAGAAAAACGATGAAACCAGTACATTGACAGTATCGAGAAATTGAAACAATAAATCCAAGCAATGCGGTGCGAGTGAAAAGAAGCTGAAAAAGAATCGAAAAGACATCGAGTGCTTCAAGTGCCACGAGAAAGAATATTTCGCGAGTCAGTGTGAAAAATTGAAGTGGGAAAAGAACGAAGGAAACAGCAGTCAATCACGTGATTGTGCTTTCGTAGTGGTGAATCAAGAAAACCACAATGCAACGCGCGTGGCGGTAGTGTGGACAAAACCAACAAGTGCGGAAGTCAGACAAATGCTAGAAACAAATTAGCGCGACGCTTGGCTAAATGACAGCGGAGCATCGAGACACATGTCTGGCAAACGAGAATTGTTTAGTGAGTTCAAATTATTTTCTTACGTTTAAAGACGACGCGACTGGTTACCGTTTTGTTTATTTTATTAAACACAAAGCTGGTGTGTTTGATAAATTCTAAGATTTCGAGAGACGGATTACGAACTAGTTTGGATGTTCAATTAAGACTCTTAGATCAGACAACGGCAGAGAGTTCTGCAATCAAAAGATGGATGAATATATTGCGACGCGCGGAATCAGCAAGGAGAATACTGCTCCATACTGTCCAGAACAAAACGGGAAGGCGGAGAGGGAGAATCGAACTGTCGTCGAGAGCGCTCGGACAATGCCTCTGACAAACGATTTACCTTTGTGTTTGTGGGCGGAGTTGGTCAACACAGCTGTTTACGTTCTGAATCGCACAGTGTCACCAGACAGTGGCGTCACTCCATATGAACAATGGACGGGGAAGAAGCCTAGTGTCAAGCACCTCAGAATATTCGGCTCAGAAGCATACGTTCACGTACCAAAGATGTTCACTAAGAAATTTGATGCACGAGCAAGAAAAGCCATCCTTGTTGGTTATCAAGGTGACTCGGAAAACTACCGAGTATACGACCCGACATCGAGACAGGTGAGAGTGGTACGATATGTGACTTTCAATGAGAACACTAGTAAAGTGAATAACGAATCGAGACAGGAAGAAGATATTTTGCTTTCTAGCACAAGAGCAACAGATATGAAGGCTGAGTAACATGTGAACGAGCAAAACCCTCAAGGCAACCCAGAGGACAATGAGAACGAGCAACAACCTGCTGCACGGGTTTTCAGAGATCGTGGAAACCCTCTAGGCAACCCAGAGGACGACAAGAACGAGCAACAAGCTGCTGCACGAGTTCTCAGAGATCGTGGAAAAATAATGCGCCCTATCCAGTATGAATTGGATGTGGCCGAATACATTACATCCAACACATACGACGAGGCAATTAATAGCAAGGATGCCACACAGTGGGTTGATGCTATTAACGACGAGTTACAATAACACGAAAGCAACCAGACCTGGAAAATCGTACCCAGGACGCCAGAATTGAAAACAATCGACTCTAAATGGGTGTTCAAGGTGAAGAGCGACCCAGAAGAGAAGACTCACCGATACAAGGCGAGACTGTGTGCATGTGGATTCATGCAGCAACATGGGACCGACTTTACGGAGACATTTGCACCTGTGGTGCGATACGACTCTCTTCATGTACTGCTAGCAACAGTAGCTGAGATGGATCTGGAACTGCTGCAGTTTGACATCCAAACTTCATTCCTGTACGGAGCAATGAACGAGGACATGGAGCTGCCTCAGGGACTCAACGTCATTAGTGACAGGTCTAGTATTAGGGTTGTGTACAAGCTTGAGAAGTCACGATACGGTCTCAAGCAGGCGCCAAGGTGTTGGAATCAAAGGTTCAAACAGTTTCTAAGTAAATTCAAGTTCAAAAATAGCCGACCAGTGTATTTTTATGGGTAATCACTATAGTGAATCGGTGTTATTAGCACTGTTTGTAGACGACGGGTTGATCGCAGCGAAATCAAAAGAATTTTTAAACTATATAATAAACTGTTTAAGTACTAAATTCAATATTACGATAGGTGATGCCAGTGTATTTGTAGGTTTACAAATCGTGCGCGATCGAGTAAATAAATCATTAGTAATTCACCAAGCTGCTTATACCGTGAAAATGATCGATAAATTTCGTATGAGTGACGTAAAAGCAGTCAGCGTGCCTGCTGATCTACATACGACCCTGTATCCAGCGGAAGCAGATGATCAAATGTCAAACAAAATTCCGTATCGCGAGACAGTTGGCTCATTAGTATTTTTGGCCTCAGTATCGCGACCGGATATATCATCCGCAGTAAATTCAATAAGCAAATTCTAAAACAATCACACGCATGCATGCAGTTAAGCGCATTTTTGCATATCTAATCGGAACGAAAGATCACGGGATAGAGTACAAAAGCGACGGTAGCAAGTCAGAACTAATCGGTTTTTCCGACGCAGACTTCGTGGGCGATATCGAGACTCGAAGATCGACCACCGGTTACGTATTTTGTCTGCCAAACGGTCCAATCACGTGGTCCTCGCAGAAGCAAAAATTAGTGACGCTTAGTACAACTGAATGTTGCGGCAGCAGCGGCTACCAAAGAGGCAATGTGGCTTCGAAAGGTATTGCAGGATATCGGACGTCCATGTGTCAAAGAAACTGTGTTGTTAATTGACTATCAAAGCGCAATACGCAAAGTAAAAAATCCTTAATTCCGTAAGAGAACGAAGCACATAGACATCCGTTATCATTACATAAGAGAACAAGTTGAAAATAAAAATGTCACAGTCGTGTATGTTCCGACCGAATTGCAAAAAGAAGATACTTTTACAAAAGAATTGTCACGAGATCGTTTCAAAAAACTGTGTAATTTTCTAAATATAGATTCATATTTATATTTATTGTTATTTTAAATTGCATGGACAATATCCTAGTTGGGACCAAGACTATTCTAATTTATTGCCTGAAGTGAACTTAATGTCATTAAGTAGCAGAAGAACTTTACAATCATCTCTCTACTTATATAAATTAATTAATAACAATATTGATGATGCATGTAGTCTTGAGCTAATATTATTTCATATTCCACGGGTCACTTCAAGAAATAAAGCACTATTTCATTGCAAAAGAGCTAGGACTAATTATGAATTGAAATCCCCTATAAGACAACTCTGTGTAGCATATAATAATATATCATGTATCATTGACATTGACATATTTGGCGATTCCTTACCTAGATTTAAGCGTTTATTAATTAATTATTTCTCTGTTTAAGTTACTTGTATATTTTCTTATATTTCTGTCTATTTCTTTTGTGACAACTCATTCTTTTATTTTTTTGTATTCTATATAATCGTCCTGTAATTGGGATCTTGTATCCTGTTGGATCGATTAATAATAAAATAGAATAAAATAAAATATCAGGCGAGACGTTCAAACGACGGTAGTGTTAAAGTAAAGTAGTTTGAACATTCGCGCCAATTATTTTCTGTAACCATTCACATAGTAGACAGTGTGTTGTCACAGCGTTGCTGTTGACAGTTTCTTTTTCTGTTGTAATCTAAGTTTAAGTTAGTCGTTGTTTTACTTTTGTATTGAAGTGTTCAGAAGAAGTTATAAAAGAAATTTATAAAAATTGCATGTTGTATTTAATCCCCACTTAACACAAATACACCACCTGACCTGCATCACATTAACGGATATCAACGTTAACAATAAATATTAAATAAAAGAGGTCCGAGGTGAGATCCTTGACGAACACCGGATGTGACTTCAATCTTATGTGATTTAAAACCATTGCAGACGACTAACTATGAACGATTTAATATATATGATTCGATCCAATGCAAGAGTGAACCATGAACACCGAAAGCGACTAACTTTGTCAACAACTTACTATGATTTACACAATCAAATGCCTTACTAAAATTTGTGTACACTGCATCAACTTGTACCCTGTTATCCATGTAATTACCGACAAATTCTGTAAATAAAATGAGCAGATTTTGTGATGGATATGTTATCATGTTGGAACTCAAGAATGATAATAAAAGAACTGGTCGCGGAGTAATGATTGAAAAATAACTGTTTAAGGTCAAGAGGATAATACTAGCCCGACTAATGAACATGAATTATTATCTGATTACAATCAAAAGAGGCACTGAAGCGGGGAAACATGCAATTGTATCGTTAATCATTCGTTCGAATACGATAGCCAAGAAAAACATTTCTAAAAAGATGCCGGACACAGTGTTCAGTCAAATATCAACATCCTTTCAAGAATAGACATCGGATTAGAAAATGAATGCGGGAAATTTAATTAACCACTATGAAGATGTGTTTGATTATATCAAGAAATCCAAGGGAAGAACACACGTTGTGTAGCATAAAATCTATACTGGAGGTGTAAGAACCATATGTCAAACAGCAAGAAGATTACTACTTGCAAAGTGTGAAGACGTTGAGAGAATGATTCAAGAAATGAAGGCAGAAGGCGTGATCAAAGCTTCAAGTAGGCCATGGGCATCACCAGTGGTATTAGTGAAGAAGAAGGATAGACCTACTAGATATTATATAGACTACTGTTATCTTGTCAACGTAATGAAGACGGAGAGCTACCCGTTACCCCGAATAGACGAAACACTGGACACGTTGGCTGGATCGAAAATATTCTCGACTTTGAATCTAAAAAGCGGATATTAACAAGTTGGTATGAAACAAAAAGACCGCGAGAAAACAGCTTTCATTATCGGAACTGGACTTCTGACAATTTACTGTTATGCAATTTGGACTCTGAAATGCTTCTGCAATATTCGAACGATCTACTTTAGAAAGAAGTGCATTATCTTGGACATGTGGTTTCTAAGAAAGGAATTGCAGTTAATTCAAAGACAGTAAAAGCTGTAAAGGACTGACCAGTTCCAAAAGACAAACACAAACTAAAAAGTTCTCTTGGTTTCTGCACCTACTATCGGCGATACGTTCCCGAATATGCCGACATTGCCAAGCCACTGCCAAAACTTACCAAATAAGGCAGAAAATTATCCTAATACACTTGCCTTGAAAACCGCGCCTGTCTTAAACTACCCTCTTTCAGAAAGAAAATTTGTGGTAGACACGGATGCCAGCTATTGGAATTGGTTTCAATCTTTATCAACTACAGGATGGCCAACTTAAGTCCATCTGTCGGGAAAACACTACAATTGAGGGATAACAACTTAGACCATAAGCGGGACCTCTACTACTTGATCACCAAGTCACGATCGTACCAGAAGTCAACTTATCGCGCGTTATGTCAGTACCAAAGCTAGGCTGTGAATTAAACGGATTGGATGGTTTTTAGAAACATGTTGGAGGTCCTTTTCCGACACATCGGAATTTAAATTCTTGTCTGCATATTTTATCCTAAAGGATGGAAAAAGTTGGAGCATACTGTGGACTGCCACTACTTCAAAACAACGTGATGCTCAAAGGATGCGGCATGTAGATATCGTCATGATTCCCCATTGATTGGGAAAAAATTGTCCTGGGATGAAACAGCCTTAAGGAGCGAGCAGTGTAACGTACATGACCGGACGCATGCATCTAACTACGCGGGCCAAGTACGACCTTCGATGACTTTCAGGCTGCATTGCGCAGCATAGCGTGCGCGGATACGTGTGGGCGACTCAACCCGAGGCAGTTCATCTCAGGCTTCGAACGCAGTACAGTATAAAAATTATATCTACCGAGTATAAATAAATGTTGTTAAATAAATAATAGTACAAACTTCGTAATAATAATTAGTGTTTAGATTTTAGATATATTGTAGTGATTTTTTGTTATATGACATGACTGAAAGTACAGTGATAATGATAAATTTAAAGTAAAATTTATGACAGAAAAATTCGGATAACGCCTGAATTCGACCCAGGGACCCTCTGCTTGGCATAAATGTTAACCGTTACATCACGTTACATGTATCCAACGTATGGCGTCAATCAAATGCTGTAGACGAAATCCGTTGTCAATACCTATTATATAGGAGTCTTGGGATCGATGCTACGTTAGACACTATAACAGAAGAATTCGGTTGACGCCATACGTCGGACACAGGTGACGTAGTGTAGCGACAAGCAGAGGATCCCTGCTTCGTATCCAGGTGTCACCCGAATTTTTAAATATATTATAGTGTTAGTTATTCTCTCATATCATTACATTTCTTTTTCTTTTATTTAATAAAGTCTGTTTATTTTTGTTATAATCAATATTTGTTGTTCAACGAGACACGTAACACTATTTATTTATTTTTAGAGTATGCTGAACCAAAACCATTGATTACTGGTCCAAATGAAGATTTAGTATTTGTCGGCCAGACTCTAGAGTTGTCCTGCACTGTATTCGTATACCACAACGTCCCTGATGACGCATTGCGCTGGGTACGTCCGGATAATTTAACGTTAAATGTAAGTTGTAGTTATACAATAACAATTCTACTGGGTGACTCATACAGTTGTCTCTGAAATAAATAGATCATCATACACATACAAGTAGTCCAATTAATTTAGTTGTTGAGTCAAATATATTGTATCAATTTACTATTTTAAATTTGTTGTTTAGTAGTCCAAATAGTCCAGTCTGAAATTTGTTGTCTAGTTTCTGATGAAAAATAAATACTAATCAATAATATTTTTCTTTATGCAATTATTTGTTTTTTTTTTAGATTTTATCATAGTTGTATACAGGGTGAGTCTGGGAAGACGCCCCCCCCTTTAACTTTTTTATTATGAGTAATAGAAAAAAATGGTTCATATGAAAGTTTTATTATTTTAAATATACTATTTGATGGCAGATGTAGATATTTTTTATAAAGTCAGGTTTACAAGATACGACTATCAACTTTTATTTTTTAAATAGCAACCTATAATTATTTTACTAAAATAAAAACCGCCATTTTTTTCTCTTTTCAACGGTGTATTAGTTTTTATTAACGTATCTGAAAAAATTCGAGAAAAATAAGAAAATTGAGAAATACTAGAAATAATTTTTATACAAATATTATAGGTGGCTATGTGAAAATAAACAAAATGTAACAGTGGTAAATTAATGTCAAAAAAGTATACATTTGCTGGTTACTTTATTTAACTTATTTTGCAAACAATAAAAAAGACGTTTTCAAATGTTTACGAAAGAAGAATTAATAGATATGATTCTAATAATTGGTGAATCGACTGGAATCATGAGAAGGGCAAAAAGAATTTACCGGGAGCGGTTTCCTAGACGTTGGCAACCTAGTTTAAGATCACTGAGGAGGATTTTTACCCGATTTCGAGAAACAGGTTCAGTAGAAAGTAACCAGCAAATGTATACTTTTTTGACATTAATTTAACACTGTTACATTTTGTTTATTTTCACATAGCCACCTATAATAATTGTATAAAAATTATTTCTAGTATTTCTCAATTTTCTTATTTTTCTCGAATTTTTTCAGATACATTAATAAAAACTAATACACCGTTGAAAAGAGAAAAAAATGGCGGTTTTTATTTTAGTAAAATAATTATAGGTTGCTACTTAAAAAAATAAAAGTTAATACTCGTATCTTGTAAACCTGACTTTATAAAAAATATCTACATCTGCCATCAAATAGTATATTTAAAATAATAAAACTTTCATATGAACCATTTTTTTCTATTACTCATAATAAAAAAGTTAAAGGGGGGGGCGTCTTCCCAGACTCACCCTGTATATGAAAACTAAAATCCATTTCTAAAATATTACTGTGCAACTCTATATCGAATAAGTGAATCCAATTGTCAAGTTGTGCTAAAATTTTTCTGTCCCAGTGGCCCTAGTGTGCAGTTTTAGAGTACTAAAAAGTCTGAAATGTACTACCTATAACTCACATACCGTATCTGTCTATATACACTGAAGGTTAATGAATAGCATTCATTGGTTAGTTTCTATCGGGTATCTTCGTCGGAACGAACCTGGCCCAATAAATTTTATGCCAATATGAACGTTTAAAGAATTTTTTATTATATTTTCAGTATTAATATTCCAAGGTCAATGATAACTAACGAAATAGTTTTTAACAGTTGGGAAAGCACGTGCGTGAAGAACTGTAAAAAATTATAAATTATTCAATGAAAGGGTAATCCTGAAGATTCCTTTAATATAGAGAGTATATTTTATGTAAATGTACGACGTTTCGACTTGATAACACAAGTGATCTTCAGCTAGAAGTATTGAACAAATATGTAAAAAAAACAATAAAACGTAATTACATGTTACCTTGTAAATGCGTATGAAAATAAACATAGAGAATGACGAGTTCCGAGTTGTTATTAAATAGAATTTTGAGATTAGTAGCCTCATGATAGGAGTCAGTGACGCGTTGGTATAAATACATGCTGTACAAGGTGAGTATGAGAAATTATGGTAATCACAGTGCTAGTGGCATATACAGGGTGTTTCATAACTTCAGGTACACATACGTTAATGGTATATGTTATTTGATATGCTGATTACGAATCAAAAATAATTTTTTTTAAATCCAAAAATTATTTTCCATGTTTCCCAGTCCAAATTTTTTCGTTGCCACTGCCACTGGGTGGATGATTATGTTAAAGTTATTAATTAAATAAAATTCTATTATAAATAACTGCTAATAATTAAATTGTGTAATTATTATTTCGTAGTACGTCAATAGGTCAATTTATTTACACCTCGCACATAATCTTCTCTAAAGAAAAATTTTTTTACGAGAGACGGAGTTTATAATTTGCATAACTCACATCACTGGGCGATTTAAAATCCGCATGTTATTGTAAGAAGCAATTTCCAGCAGCGATTTTCTTTGAATATCTGGGCTGGAATCATAAGTGGAACGTTACTTGGTCCCTATGTTCTACCTAATAGAATGAATGGTGCAAATTATTTATCTTGCAAAATAATTTGCCGGAGTTATTGGAAGATATTCCCTTAAATGTACGGCAGCATGCATGGTTCCAGCATGACGGTGCACCGCCGCACTTTACACGTAATGTGCAGCAATACTTAACTCAAACCTTTGAGGATAGGTGGATAGGACGTGGTGGTCCTGTACAATGGCCTCCTAGATCTCCGGATCTAAATCCATTAGATTTTTATTTTTGGGGCTATTTCAAATCATTAGTTTATGATAACCAGGAAGCTCCTGAAACTCTGGAACAACTGAGAGAACAGGTTGAAAACACTGCTAAATTTATGAGACATCATAATTCGTTCAACGAAGCTTGCAGCGTGTCTTTAATTCGCTGTGCTGCATTATGTATGGCAGAGAATGGCAACAAATTTGAGCAATTTTTGTAAAAATTATTTAAATTGTATGTGTTTTATTTATTTTGACATGTCAATTATTTTAAATACATAATAAACTATAATTATCGTTTCATTAAAAATAATTAAATTTTGTTTGTTTATTTTACTAGTATTATATAATTTAAATTGTTGATTACCTACTTCATTGTGTTTGTGTTTAATAGGAAAGCGAATCCAGTGCAGAACTACAAAAAATGTTTTAGGTAAACGACCCTTAATTTTTAGAATTTTTAAAAAAAATGCTTTTAGATTCGTAATCAGCATATCAAACAACATATACCATTAACGTATGTACTCGAAGTTATGAAACACCCTGTATACCAAGATAACAAACAAAGTAAAATAATGGCATACATTTATAACAGCGGTGCGAAATACTATACTACGTATAAGCAAGTCGAAAGTGAAATGGCGGGGGAGGAACAATAGTCACTAGTGTGAGGACCAAAAATATGAAAAAAATCTCTAAAAAGTAGGAATGCAAAAAAATGTCAACAAATAAAATAGAAAATAATTAAAAATTATATAAAAATAGTTTGGCATATTTTAGGATACCGTGTGCGTCGGTTTGGTAATTAATAGTTTGGTTTTTTCTTAGGTTGATGTGTAGAGTCCCGCGGATTAGTCGCTGTTGTTTGTTGGAGACGGTGTCTATGATCTTGGCTTCTTCGAACTTAAATACGTGCCCCAGCCCCTAGCGGTGTTTAGTGAGGGCGCTGTGGTGTGGGTCCAGCAGCTTGCAATGGTAGTTTTGTTGGTAGATTCTCATCTTCAATATTTGGGTTGTTTCACCGATGTAATTTTAATTACATGTACCACATTCAATTGTAATTGCCAGTTAATATTTAAATGAACATTTAAATCACCATGAATATGGAATTTTAATTAATAATGACAAATGTGATTTTGGAGTTAATGAAATAAACTTTCTTGGATATCATATTTGTTATGGATTAGGTAAAATTAAGGCACTAGCCGCACTAAAACCTGCACCAAACGATTCTTTTTTTACACAAATATTTTATTAATATAAGAGTGAAGTAGGTATGGTATAAAATATCGTTGAAAAACTTCAATAGTACCTCTTGCATAATGCGATGTTGCCATGTCCGGCCGAAACACGTATCGACCGTCGTTATGATATTTTTCAACAAAGGTAGAAACCTCTTTTGTATACACTCTTTGGTATACAGATCTTGGTTGATAAAAAGTCCAGAACTGACAATATAAACTGCTGATCTTCTTCTTGCGCTAATAGCCAACCATACAAGTATCTTGTTTGGAAACTTAGTACGTCGTTTGAATTTTATTTCGGGATCAAGCTGAACATCTGCTTTATAGTAGTAAGCATTGTTTCCAGCGCAGTCGACTCCTTCCAATGTAAAATATGGCTCATCATCTAAGATAACAAATCGATCATCAGACGGCTTCAAATAACTTTTTCGTAAGTTGCGAAGTAGTTTCTACTGGTGTAATTGTTTCTTGCTGTACTTGGTTTCTGTTTTTTTCTCTAACTACTACATTTCTATTCTTTAAAATTTTACGAACATATTCATGTGAAATTTTAAACCTCCTACCAAGTTTTCTATAAGACTATCCAATTTTTCCCATCGCGATCCCATCAAGTTGTTGTCTTTTTCTTTCCATCATTTATCTAGCCTTTCTTCCACTACCAGCAGATCTTTTTAGCGATTCTTCTAATACTATTATAGATGGTACTTCGAGCAACTTCCGTCTGTTGGAAATGCTTCACAGTAAAAGCTTTTCAACTATTTCGGTGCTTCTAATAAAAGTCGCAATCATTTTGCTCCTATCGTTCTGTTTATTTATTTCCATTTTAAAGTCACAATAAAATTCTTTGGTATTTTTATCTGAATGTTCACAGAAGAAGCAATTGTAATTTTTTACATGAGCTTAATTCATGGACTCTATGTTTATTGCTTTTTTTATTATGAAAAATTGTCCAGATTTTTAGTTGACATACACTTAGTAATGATCCCATCGAGGTCAACAGGTTGGTAATTGATGAAGAGTATGTCTTTACTTTTATCCCAATTTGCTGCGGTACAGGGTACGGGTTACTACTTGGAGGTCCATTGTACTCCCACCCTCTCAAGTCGAAGTTTCCTTGTGCCATAAGCTCAATTGCTTCTTCATGAATTTGAACAAACTTTCTTCTTTCGGTAAGCTGGTTATGCAATTGTCTACATAAAAACTATTCAATTGTTTGTTTGGATTAAGGTTTATCTTTACATTCGTACTTTTCTAAACAACGATTTAAGTGAAACTGGATAGTGATTCCTAGTATAAATGGACTCGCATTTACACCAAATACTACCTTCTTGCGTCGTCGGTTATCGAAAAGAAACGTAAAAAATCCCTATCCTTATTTTGAACTTATTTGAAGGAAAACTTTCGTTATGCCAGCAGTAACTTCAAACTTTTCATATCTGAAGCGTAATAGCAATGCTGGTATTAATTATATCAGGTTAGGCCCCTTTCCTACACAGTCGTTTAACGCGGGTTTTCCCTTTTCCTTTGACGACGCGTCGAAAACAGGCCGAATTTTTGTTGTTGTACTTGCTTCTTTGATAACAGGTGTGTGCGGTAAATAATGAGCTGCATTCAACATCTCATCCCAACCCATTAATGTTTGCATAGCTACTAAGCCACGTGAAAGTGTATTTCTTGCCCGTGAATAACTTCTTCACTTTTACCAAGAGAACCCTATATCTTTTATCTTTTGTTCTAATGAGGAATAAATGGGCGAAATTTGATGAATGTAAGTTTGGTACGTAGTAGAGATGCGCATTTTTTTTTAATTATCCAGACCCGACCCGATCCCGATGGGTATCCAACCTGACCCGATGGATATCCAACCCGACCAGACCCGACCAGACCCGATGGATATCCAACCCGACCAGACTCGATGGGTACCCAGACCCGATGGATATCCAACATGACCCGGCCCGATGGATATCCAACCCGACCCGACCGGATGGATATCCAATCTAACCCGATTATGAGTATACTACTTGAACCGATATGTACCCAACTGATCCAAAAGTTAATTTGTCAAGGAATATGTAGTTTTCATTAGGTACAATAAAAAAATCTGTTAATATTAACTGTGCAAAACTACCATTTACTTAAATCTACTTGTATACTTACAAGTAGTTCAAAATGATTTGTTATAAGTAAATATTTGAGTGAATATTTTATTAAACAAATATATAATGTTTATAGTTGTTACACATTTTTGGTACAAATTGCGGTTTTGTAGCAAAGACTACAATAAAATTTAGTAAATATCAGTGGCGAACAGAGAAAGGGGCTTGGATGTTTGTAAGACGAGTAGATTTAAATACATATAAATTAACTTTCAATTAGTAACAAGTCGCTATTTAAAAAGTTATTTATTTCAATAAACAATTATTTATGTCTTTACAGTATGAGTTCTGAATCTAGACTAACTTAATCTTAACATTTCTATCTAAGCAAGACTATGCTACGTGACATTTAGTAGTCAGCAACTAGCGTGAGAATATAATATAATGTTTATGTCATCAAAATGTGGCACTATAACTCCTCCACCCTTAGAAGGAGGCACCCCCTGGAAGTTGGACCTCGGTGTCTTCGGTTTTCTTTGTTGAATTCCGGTTGATTATTTTTGTTCGTAGTCTTTGCAGTATTATATAGAATATAATAATTGCAACTGCGATATATAGAAGTATTGTCCAAATACTAGGGATGTAAATATCGGTATTGATCATTTGGGTCGGTATTATTTGGTTCACCCTGATTTTGTCGAATTTCAGAGACGATAAGTTTATTGAAAAGTTTGAAATTTTATTATTTTCAAGTTTAAACTTTAATTTAGGCAGCAGCAGAGGTAATCCATGTGTTTTATCGAGGAATATTAATTTTTGATTTTTAAATATCACTTCACAATTATTATCACCTTTTATTAAATAGATGCCGGCTAATGATTTTACGTTGGTTCCTTCGGGACAATTTGTGGAGATTTTTTCTTCTTTAGGAAGAATAGCTAGATACTGGTTTATTTCAGGCAGCAATTCGAAGTGGTTTTCTTTGATGTCTAGTTTCGTGTAGTGACACTGGCTGTGTGTTGTTTATCTAATATTTCTTCTTCGCATGTAGGGTTGATGTGGGCATGGAACTTGTTGAGGCACTGATATATTCTACTCTGAATACACATGTCGCTTAGAGGAATAATATCTTTATTTGTTTTTAAAAGTACTTTGAATCTGGGATAATTGTAACAAATTCTGATCCGTATTTAGTTGGAGTTGAGATTAAATGATAAAGGTCGAAATTAATTTCAAAATTAAAAGGAATGGAAATGAAGTAGATTATTTGTGAGGATTCAATTTTACAATTAACTTTTAACAATTCCTCGTATTCTAAAATATTTTCTAATTTAGGTTCAAATGGTAATTGCATTTTATAATGGTCTGATATTTTCTGAATTTCTAATAATAATTTATGTGGTTGAATTATACTTGGATGCAGAGTTCTAAGTTTACAAAACGTTACAGAATTTTCTATATCTTGTAATATGTTCAGAATAGAGTTGTAGAGTATGATTAATTGATCGAAAATACCCTTTGCGTATAGAAAGTCTTCAACAAGCAATTTATTTATAATTTCGGATAATTGCATCATTTTAGTTTTTAACAGATTTTCATTATGTTGTATATCTTTCAGAGTACTATTAAAGTTTGCTATAACTTGATTATTTACGGAATACGATAATTTTAGTTGGTTTTCTAATTTATGTTGATTTTGTTCCAAGTCTGTTAAAATTTTATTATATCGTTTACCATCTTCGGCATCTAAATTTCCAGAAATGAATTTGAAAACGCTTCCTAATCCGTCTGTAAGACCTCTTTTATTTCTTTTTGTTAAGGCAGTTGAGTGAAACCCAATGTTTATGATTTTATTATTAATAGTATTTTTAGTAAAATCTATGATTTTTACATAATTCCGGGATTCGTTAACGTAATGTGAATTATTTGAAATAATATTTTTAAGGTGACTATATTGTTCGTTTAAATTATTATACTGCTGGAAGAGCGGCTTCAAGTTGTAATAATGGACGAAGGTGTGAGTTGTTTTCTCGAGTTTTTCTGGGCCCAATTTAATAGGGAGTATTCCCAAGTTTTCAGTTATATTTTGGATAGTTGATCCGTTGCCGATCGCGAGCAACCTGGAAGAATTTTGAATTGGTAAGTTTTTTTCCTAGGGCGTTTTACATTGGTCAAATGAATTTTTTGTGTTGTATTACCGTGTGTTGGTTTTAGTTTCGCGGTTTTTAAGTTTTTGTCTATAGTTTTTAGTAATTCTGGTTTATATTTGTTTTTTGTTTTAGCCTGTTTTTGTTGGTTTTTGACGTGAATGTTGTGGGGAATTTCCGGTAATTCTTCTCTAGTTTCATTAAACTTTCCGATAATTTTTTCTTTATTTTGGTTGATTTTATCTTTTATTGACTCATATAACAATTTTGTTTTACTTTTGTGATTTTCAATGTAATTATTTATTAATTGTTTTTCAATGTCTATATTAAAAGGAGATTTTGTATCAAGGTGTCCGGATATAATTTCGGAGGGTTTCAGTTTTGTCACGGAATGTATTGTGTTATTATATGCTAGAAGAGCATAGTTTACTTTTATTTTAAAGGGTTCTTTTTTATAAATTTCTTGATTATTAAATAATCTGACATGCTCGATTAGCGTGGAATGGAATCGTTCAATCATTCCATTCGATTCGGGATGTTGTGAACTGATAAAATGTATATGAATAGTATGAAGAGCTAGCAATTCTGTGACGATTGAATTTTTAAATTCTAATCCGTTATCGGATATAATTTGGTCGGGGATTCCGTAATGAGTGAAATATTGTACTAATTTATTAGCAATTTCAATACCTTGACTTGAATTTAGCTTATATGCCTGTGCATATTTTGAAAAGGAGTCGATTATAGTGAGGAATTTGAGATTTTCTAAAGTAATGGTGTCGACATGTAATATTTCAAAAGGTTGGTGTAATATTTTATTGTCGTATTTAGTTACTAGACATAATTCGCATGAATTAATAAACGTTTGTATTGACTTACGTAATTTAGGCCAGTAATAATTTCTTTTAATACGTGCTTCCGTGTCGTCGGTACCGCGATGGTTTGTTTATCCTTCGTGATTGCTACGAATAATTTCTATTATTTAATCCTCGTCTGTTACATCAGTGAGAAATTGTGTACATTTTACTAAATTTATTTCTGAATTTTTAAAGTGATTTTGCAGAACTAAACTAAATTTTTCATATTATTCACATTCAAAATAAACGTGATATTTTACTCTGGGTGCTATGTATTCTTTAATAAAATTAAATATTTCTTTTTCGGAATTATTTTTCGATATCTCGATCACAAACCGTTGTTTTGTATTTTGATGTAATTTTAAAATTATGGGTGGTTTAGGACTATGTTCTGTTTCCTTTATAATTATTTGGTTTTTGCCATAATTGACTGGACATTCTATTATCGGAATGCCTACTATGGGATTTTCTTTATTCGAATGGATTGTGTTATCACTGTCGCTAGACGTTTCGTCGTTGATGTTACTTTTATCGCCTGTTTGTACGATTAAGGACTGATTATCTGTTTGTTCAACGTTTTTGGTGTCAAATTCTTTATTAAACTGTTTCATATATTTTATAAATGGTATTTCATTATCAGAGTCGTTTACGTTTAGTTCGAGTTTTTGCAAGTCTGGCAGTTTAAACACTGTGATAAGAATGTCGGTATTGTTAAAAATGTACTGAAGCATTGTTTTTACTTCTGTCCATTTCAATTCGTCTAATCCGCTACTGATTTTTGGTATAGAGAGATTTTTAATTTTATTTTTAATACAGAATGATTTTAAATTCAAGAGTGTGTAAAATACATCTTGATTAGTGGGCTTGTTATAATAGTGTTCTTTAGTAATTAAGTAAATAATATATCTAAATTTAGTTTTGAGATAGGCTAAAGAATAAAGTTGTGGGCTTTGGTTTTTTAATTTTTCTACATTGCCAAATTTGATTTTAAATTGTTTTGCGATTCCGTCTGTCATGTGTAAATCTCTACTCACGCAGTGAGCTAGATTGTTAGTCTGTGGGGCGTCGAATAAGTTACCTTATATTTCTAGTATGTTGTCATTTGTAGATGTATTAGTCAGTTTAGTTTCCAAGTATTGTTGATATTGTGCTAATGGAGATTGTGATTCTGTTTGCTTTAATGAATTTTGATTTTCTTCATTTTTTTCGAAAGGGATGCAACTTAATGCATCTGCATTTGTATTTAATTTACCTTTCTTATATATAATTTCGTAATCAAATTCCTCTAATTTTAGTCGCCATCGTATAAGTTTTTGACTGCATTGTTTTAAGGAGAAAAGCCATTGTAACGGTCTGTGGTCCATATAAATTTTGAATTTACGGCCGAAAATGTATGGTCTGAAATACTGAGTTGCCCAAACAATTGCCAAAAGTTCCTTTTCTATTGTGGAATAATTTATTTCAGAATCGTTCAATGTTCTACTTGCGTACGCTACTGGAAGGTCATTACCTATGTCGCCTTGAGATAACACAGCTCCGATTGCAACGTTGCTAGCATCACATGTTAGATAAAATTCCTTAGAAAAATCGGGGTATTGTAAAAGCGGTTGATTAATTAATAGATTTTTACATGTGTTAAAGCACTGTATGTAGTCAGGGTTGTTGATGTCTATAGTCGCGTCTTTTTTCAAACATTTGGTCAGAGGTTTAGTTATTTTTGCAAAATCTTTGATAAATTTTCTATAATATCCCAAAAGTCCTAAAAATCCTTTAATCTGTTTAGTAGTTTTTGGTATGGGGTAATTTTGAATAGCAATTATTTTATCCGGGTTGGGACGAACACCGTCCGGAGTTACGATATGTCCGAGATAGCTAATTTCTTTTTTTTAATTCTGATTTATCTAACTGAATTTTGAAATTGGATTGTCTGAGTCTATCGAATACTAGTTTTAAATTATTGAGATGTTCTTGTAAACTTGTGCTAAATATTATAATATCGTCTAAATAAACTAAGCAGATTTTATGAGTTAATCCACGTAATATGTTATCCATGACTCTCTGAAATGTTGCGGGCGCGTTTTTTAGTCCAAATGGCATAAGTAAAAATTCGTAATGTCCATCGTCAGTATTGAAGGCTGTTTTTTGTATGTCACTTTCGTTCATCTCGATCTGATGGAAACCAGATGCGAGGTCAAGTGTCGTAAAGTATTGACATCGTCCTAATTTATCTAAAAGGTCTGTTATATTCGGTAACGGGTATTTGTCTCCTACTGTCTTATCATTTAGTTTCCGGTAGTCTATTACAATTCGCCATTTCTTTTTACCAGAAGCGTCGAGCTTCTTGGGGGCAACCCAGATGGGGCTTGACCACGGCGAGTTAGATGGACGAATAATGTTCTGATTTAACATTTTTTCTATTTGTGTGCGTACTTCGTCTTTGTGTATTTGAGGGTATTTGTATGATTTGGTATATACTGGTACTTCGTCTGTTGTCTTTATATTGTGTTTGACTTGATTTGTAAAACTTAAATTTTGTTCATCGAAATGAAATATGTCCGAATATTTTTTAATTAAATTTAAAATTTCAGTTTTTTCTTCTATATTCATATGGTCAGTGCGAATTTTGGAAGAGTTAAATGTTTTGTTTTTATTGTGTGTTTGAATACAATTAAGATTTGGACTAGAGAATGTTATATAGTCTTCGATTTTTTGGACGTTAATTAATTCTGGAATTTTAATTTTGATTTTTGCATCAGTTGGGTTTCTGATTGTACATAAACAGTGGTAGTGATTTGCTTCAGTCACGCATTCGGGAATAGATAAATTTTGAAACTTGATATGTGGAACTAGTACAGTACCGTAATCAACATTTACTTTAATTTTTATCACTTGTTCTGATTGTGGTTCTATTATTTCTTCTCTACTTTTTACGGAATTATTAGAATTAAGTTCTTGTTTAATTTTGTTTTTGTTATCAAGATAATGTATTTTTATTTTTGAATTAGGAGAAATAATTAAATCATTTGAGGTGTCAATTAAGATTTTTAGCTTTTTTAAATTATCCATGCCGAGTAACATGTCAAATTGATCGTGAAAATTAAATAAATGATATTTTAATTTTGGGATAGTTTCGTTTTTCTGATTAAATATTTTTGAAATAGGAACATGTGTACTATACAATTCTGTGGATGTGCCATGCGCGGTGGTAATTTGGAATGGGTCTCGAGTGATAAAGTTTTTATAAAATTTGAATGCAATATTAGGTTTTATAAATGATTTAGTACTGCCCGTATCTATTAGTACTTTAAAGTTATTTTCGGGGAATATAATAAACGGAAGTTTACTTTGGTTTATTGTGCAGTTCATTAATTCAAAGTGAGTTGTGAAATTTGATCTTGAACCGAGGCTTGTTCCTCTTAAAAATTACTTTCGTCAGATTGAATTTCGTCCGTGTTTGCATATTCTGGTTGTTCGAATGATTGTTCGTAATTATCGATTATATCGTTATCGGGATAAGCAAAATTTTCTGTATGTACGCTTGATTCAGGGTTATCTATATTATACAGTTCTTCAGAATTGAATTTCGGTCTTTGTTGATAATTTTGAGATCGCATTTCCGATCCTATTCTTGGTCGTTTTTGCGCGATATTTCGAGAAGTGTTTTGAGTAGAAATACTCATTGGAGTAGGTTTATTGTGATTAAAAGTTTGATTCCTAAATTGGTTTCCGGAATTAAATCTTTGCATATTTGGATTAAAATTTGAGTTTCTATTAAATGGATAAGAGTTTTGTTGCATATTATACGGTCTACTTGATTGAGGTAACATGTATCTGGGTGTTAAATTTTGTGGGTTAGGTTTTTGATTGAATTTTTGCTCTTTATTCGCATTATTAAATGTTCTTGTATTTTTTAACGTATCATTAAATTGAAAATCGTTTGTAAGCATACACAATGCTTCGTTTAAATTCCTGGGATTTTTAGCACGCATTAATTGTCCTATTGGTTCTTTCAACCCCCTTAACAATATTCTTAAAGCGTAATTTTGAAAGTATGTAATTAAAACTTCTGCTTCGCCAGCCGCAGAGTTTGTTTGAATGTATGATATTTGTAAGTTTAGGAAGTGTTGTAATTTATTATAATATTCAAATACAGACTCTCTTTCGTTTTGCTTTAATTCAGTCATTGCAATACAAAGAGTGTAACTATCGCGTTTGTCCGCGTATGTGCTTACTAAAGCTGTTTTTAAATCGTTCCAAGTTTTGATTACGGAACTGGATATGTTTACAGCTGCTTCACCTTTTATTTTTGCTCTAATAGTGCTCATAAGATACTCATTTTGAAAATCTGCAGGATTTGTTACAATATAGAATTTAGTAACTAGTTTTTGGCAGATTTCAATGAATCTAGGTAAAAGTTCGCGTTCACCTCTAAATTCTGGAATCATATCCAAGTATTCTTTTCTTAATTCGTTAGCCATTGTTATTTGGTTAATTGTAATTTTTAGAGCAGGTTGTTTTAATATAACTGGAGTTTTAATTGGTAGATGACTTACCTTTAATAATCACACAACTTAATAATATTAGCTCTAAGCTTGGGTATGATTCCCTCATAATCAAAAACTGTGTCACTGTAGACGAACCCGGTTGTCAATGCCTATATAGGAGTCTCTCGGAACGAAGCTACGCTTAGACACTGTGACAGAAAAATTCAGTTGATGCCATATTTCGAACACAGGTGACGTGGTGTAGCGGTAGCATCTCTGCCCGGTATGCGGAAGGTCCCTGGTTCGAATCCAGGCGTCATCAGAATTTTTCTGTCATAATATAAATTAACTTTAGTCAAAAACTACAGGTATGATTACCTTTAATAATCACACAACTTAATAATATTAGCTCTAAGCTTGGGTATGATTCCCTCATAATAAAAAACTGTGTCACTGTAGACGAACCCGGTTGTCAATGCCTACAAATTTGGCGCCCAACGTGGGGCAAATTGTAAGTAAATTTTGCGTTACAGTATATATAGAAATTATTTAATTACATTTAAATAAATATGAAATATAAGTGAAGACCCCTCCTTTTGTGTGCGCCAGTGGTAAATATAAATACAAACGCGGAATGACATATACAGTATACTAAAATCCATGATTAGATAATACGAATAAAAGCGACAGCAGAATTATAAAAATATATAATTTGTGATACACTAGTTTTGTTATGCCATCTTTATCGTAGTATTGCTTTGATTTATGTTTACAAAGCATGAATGAGAGCGCAAGCACTGTTAGATTTACTAAGGCATATACATTTCAGTGTACTTATTCTCAGCAACATTTTTTCTTGAAACTTCGCTAAATTAAAGGCATGGTTCTTGAAGCCTATATTTCTGAGGCACTGGCCAACATGGAATTTTTAATAAAAATTATAATGAATTATTATTACATCTTTTACGCAGTAATATATTTACTTTTATTTTATTTATAATTCATAATCAGCACATTAAAATGTATTAGCTCTCAAAGTTTTTTTATCGTTTTTTAACACCCCGTATATAATATTATAAGCGATCAAGCGTTAATTATAAATTTTAAATAAATTCTAAATACAGGGTGTTGCAGGACTAGTATAACAAACTTTAACAGCTTATTCCTGAGGTCATTTTGAGCCAAAAATGTCATATAACCATAGGTCCTATTCCTTCTAGTTACCAAAATACAAGAGGTTAAAGTTCTATAAATAACACGAAATTTTCAAATTTTTCTAATCAGGATACTTTCGGAAAACAAGAGTTTTATTGAAAAGTCATACCCTATTTGTCGTCATTAATTTATTTATTAATATTAACGAATACGATTTAGAGAACAAAACATAAAATGACACAATTAAATAAACACAGAACAACATAACCAAACATGGAATAGGTTAACACAATATGAAATATGATAACAAATTTTAAAAAAATTACAGCAAGTGTTCAAAATGAGCGTCTTGAACTCGTATGCATGTTATTATTAATAAATAAAATGACTTTTCAATAAAACTCTTGTTTACCGAAAGTATCTTGATTACAAAAATTTGAAAATTTCGTGTTATTTATAGAACTTTAACCTCTTGTATTTTGGTAACTAGAAGGAATAGGACCTATGTTCATATAACATTTTTGGCTCAAAATGACCTCAGGAATAAGCTGTTAAAGTTTGTTACACTAGTCCTGAAACACCCTGTATACTTGTAATGTGGTATGTGGTTTATAGTCCTGTAGAATTGAGAACCCGGATTTCGTTCCCAAAGGCGACAAATAATTGTCACCACGTTAAAACTAGCTTTGAGACTTCCCCTCCACTAATATCTTTGGGAGTCGTGATTTGACGGCTGGTAACCGCACTTCACACGAAGAAATATATCACTTACCGAGATATGTAATGCGTAAAAGGCGTGATGATATATTTATTTATTTATTTTGCACGTGACTATTTCATTTAAATATAAATTAAATTATGAACCTGACCCGACTTATCCGTCTATATCCAGACCCGATTTATCCGTATCCAACCCTCCCAGGCCCGACCGGACTTACCCGTAATGAACCAGACCCGAACAAGACCCGACTTAAACGTAATGAACCAGACCCGAACCAGACCCGACATGAACAATTTACAACTGACCCGAAACCCGACTGCGGGTCGGGCCGCACACTTCGAAGTACGGTCATTTACTACCACATCGTACAGAACTTCGTAACGTAACATCGCCGCGTAATACAGTCGCGAACATTTAGCCGTTCCATTTATACTGTAGTATTTAATATTTTCTATAAGTTTCGATAAAATTTAAGAGTTTTTTTCTTGCGTCCACTCCATATTCTGTGCTACAAATGACAGCTAAACGCTGTGATGTTACGGTACACGTCCAGACACGCAAAGAGAAGCGTATCAAGGTCGCGTAACATTCCTTTTATGCGGCGTCGAAAACCGACAACGGGCTGAACGCAGTGTTGTTACGATGTTACGGTGTTACACTGTTACGGAGTGCCGTCCACACTAACCGTAACAAAGATACGCGACGATGTTACGTTACGATGTTACGTTACGATGTTCTGTTGCATGCCTGTACGCAGCTTAAGATTATACTTAAAATTTATCATATGTGTGAGAACTAATAGAATCACTAATTAGTTTTAAAATGAATCAATAAAATGAAACCTGTATGATAATTTTCCTCTAGTGAAATTAATAAGTGATAATTTTTCACTGTAATTAAATCTCCTTGGTTACCAATAAAATAAATGTAAATTCCATAATCAAATGAAAAAATATACTTTGGTGATCATTCCTATGACCCTCCCCCCAAGAAATTTTTGATGTTTTCGCATGTTATTTCCGCAACATTTACACTACCCCTATTCTAATTCTCGTCCTCCCTTGCACTGATACTCCAATATTGCGCAGTACATGTGCCTACGGTTTTGTGTTTTTTATACTAATTAAAAAATATTTAATTTACAGGAACTATTTGAAGAAATTAAAAAAGTCAACATTTATGAAGGGAAAATATTAATAAACAAACTAACATTATATGATGTGAAGGATGCAGATGCAGGCCTTTACTTCTGTAACTTGACGTCCAACAATGCCTCGGCGAGCAAGCTCATTAGTGTTTACGGTAATGTTGATCAGTTTTGTTCATCAATTTTTGGTTGTAACTATTTTTGTAATTTTTCTATAAAGGATTGTTTTATATTTTGTTTATTTAGTTTAAAAAAATATATATTGATGCAATAAAAAGAACAGCGCGTCGGACGCACGTCCAGTCAACATCCTACATCCATATAGCATGGAACAATTTGGCTGGGCAGAGGAAGAGAAGGATAAAATATTAATAAAATGTATCGTTCGTACAATGCCTCCGTGGTGCATTTGTTTAGTTTTTAGCAAGAATAGCTTCATTCTTTTTTTATTGTAAGTCTTGCAAACTCTTTGTTATTTATCGCTTAGAATCTTCCCAAAATATAAATTTAACGCAACTTATTCAACTTATAAATAATCATTTCTATGGTTTGAATGAAGTTAATAAATTGGTTGATAATTTGAGGGAAGTTTGAATAAATTGACGAATTTAATATTTATAATTTTCTTTACAACAGCGTCTGTCGAGAGATCATTTCCAGCATTATCAAATATTAAAATTATGTTGGTAGCATAATGAGACAAAAAAAATTAATAGTTTATTGCTAATTACTGTTGAAAAACAAATATTTACAATCAAATCCAGACTTTTTTGAAAATGTGATAAAAGATTTTGTAAAACAAGAAATATTGAAGAAAATCCTGCTAACACTACCAGATCCCTGATGGCTTGTTTACCTTTTGTTGAATATATACCGGACAAAATTGGAAGAATCCTATCTAAGGTGAACATCAACGCTTCGTTTACTCCATGCATGCAAATCAAAAACATGTTGACGACAGTAAAGATCATATTTTTCAACAGTCTTCAGAGATTTACAAGATCATGTAAATGTGACAATGTCTACATCACCTAGACAAGTAGAACTGTTAGCATTCGACTTAATGGACATTAGCGGAATATTTATACCTAGAAAAATTTGCTATTTTTCATGACATTGATTTTAAAGAAATAATAAATATTCTCGCCATACCAGAGATTAGAGATGTCAGACTAATTTATAGAAGCTATTGAAATTAAAAACATTCAAATAATTTCAATATTTCATTGTGGTCACTATGAACTAAAAAACAAAACTGGCTGAAATAGAAAAATTGGTTACTTGTTTATTTATGTTTGTAATCCTGATAAAGATGTTCGTTCAGTACACCGAAATGATTATTGAATTTCAAATACAACAGAACTTAAATTAAAAGACTTAGCGGAGTTTGACAATATTGCGAGACAAATCAGTATTCTTAATCCGATTGCTGTTGCAATTTAGAAAATTTCGCAGATTTATTTAAATTAAAATGAAACAAATTGACAAAATGTTTTAATAATACAATAGATAAAGCAGATTGTCCCAAATTTCAACTCCCCAAGTCGATTTTAGGTTAGTTTATTACAGTATTCAGAATTATTATATTACTTATCAATCTCGCAACATGCATTGACCAATCACGGCCCAATGTTTCAATATCACTGATAATAGTGCCAGTATTGTGGAACTTGAGGTTACATCATCATGGATACGTCATCGTTTTTGGTCCCAGAACCAAAAACAATTTTTTATTAAAGTTGTTATCGATATAGAGAATGAGTGAAAACATAGTTATTAGTTTCATTAGGACTAAAAAAATGTTTTTGAGTCGAGTTTTAAAACTATAATATGTTACCCACTTATTTAGAAAATTTCACAAGTTTATTCAAATTAAAATGAAGCAAATTGACAAAATTATTTTACGCTACAATGGATACTTTATCGGTTATTTGGTCTTGGACCTAAAATAGCACTTTTCGACAACTGTCAAAAAAAGTTGACATTTATGCATAGCTATCTATTCGTAAAACCTGTCATTTTGGATTAAAGAAAAAAAATATCTATTTTATAATTAATACAATTATTTGTTTCATGACCAAAACATTACATCTGCAGCGAAAATTTGTGTACAGAAGGAAAAATTGCCACCAGTGATTTCTGAAGGCGACCATGAAGACTGTCAACTTTGTTCAATATCTACTTGGTCACACATAATATGGTTTACATCTTTAGAACTAAAGAGCAGCAAATGGGCACCAAACATAAAAGTAGAAGTTTAAGGGATTCTGTTTTCTTCTGCAAAAAAAGATTAAATCTGATAAGAAATATACATTTTTTACTTATACAATCTTCGACTTATTTTTTTGCCATGATAGTACTCTATAAACACTTTCGATTTCATTTCTGTACCCTACACAACATCGAAAAAAGAGACCACGATGTAGTTGCTTTTAATGTAGTGGGCTTTTCTTCTAAATAGGCTAGTATGACATCGTTACTTTATCAATTTATTTCGTAGCGCACCACTTGCGAAACTGAGTTTGCAATTTTATTTACCTCTAGTTTTCACTATTATCGTTGAAACCGAAATTGATGGACCAAATCTTTAAACCCAAGGTAATAAATTCATCAAATTTACTGTCGCTTTATTTGCTAGGTAAAATAACTATTATATCGCACATATTATTCAGTTTAATTCTTTATCTTTTCAACTTGGGTGGCAACCAAACTTCGCACTCACCTACAGCTTATACGATTTGAACATTTGTTCTGATTTTTCTTCCAAAGTTTAAAGGATTTTAGAAGTATAATCCGTATGAGGTATGAAATTGATTAAAAACATGGGAAAATTTCAAGGATCACAAAATGTTACGGAATGCTCGCATTGGTATACAGTGAAAATTTTCACATTTGACGTTATTGTTGAATATTTATACTTGAATTTTTAGACAAGATAAATTTTGTAAATTGATTTAGGTATTGGAGGAATGAGCATATATGTTTAGAACTGTTGACTTAAAGTTTATTTAAACGTTTTAAGACAAATGTCAAATTAACAGAATGTTTGTAAAGTATGTGTATAGTAAAACCATGTAAAATTTGTCTTGGATAATATAATACAGTAAAATCAAGAAAAATATGACCGCGCCAATCAACATTATAAAAAAGGTAACTTAAATAAAAGATGTCAATAGTTGTTAAATATTCATTTCATTCTCATACTGGTAATCGACTGTATCGGTTATGCATTAAAACTTTACAAATTTGGCGACTTTTTATATTTCAATTTTTAACAGATAAAAAACATAATTTTTGGGGCTCTATAGAGTTCAATGTAGTGAGAAGCGAGATGGCATATGACCATCGGGCCCCAAAAGATACCATCTAAATCTCTACTCTGATCGACGCGTAACGTGTATATATACCGTTGAACATATATGTCGGGCAAAGTCCCATCGCATAATGTGGAGCCCAACACTGATTTAGTGCACATCTTATTATACAGACAAGTATTTCTTTGATTCACATTTTCTTATACACATATATTTACATACATGTTGAAAAAAAATTAACATTTGTATGTGAAACGGGGCCCTCCAACATAGAACAAATCTTTCCAACTTAAAATGTTGCAAAAAAATTTACTGAATTATATTGAGTTTTGTATCATATGGAAGGGATTTAGAAAAACTTTTCGTTGAAATTTAAAACTTTACGATTGTCAAGTATTCGGAATCATACCATGTCTAGTGTCATATGACAGGGATATAGAAGAACTTTCTGATGAAATTAAAAAAATATATACAATCGTTAACTGTTTAAAACATAAAGTGTAGATTTTTCATGCAACATATTCGGCAAATTGAGAAGAATGTAGTATTTTATATACAAAGTCAATATTATCATTAACGTTACACAAATTAAGGCGATTATACCAGTTAATACATATTTTGTAAATTAATCCCTTATAATCATATTGGTGGAAATTAAAAGTTTTAATTAAAACTAAATCAAATGATCTATAATTACAATTTGGAATACCACGAATTTGAGGAAAATTACATCAATTGAGTGTGTTCATATCATCAGTATATATTAGTACGGTTTTGTAGACAGCATTATGGAATTCGAATCTGGAGATCTTAAGTTCGAATCGCATTCATGCTAAATATTATATGAAATACCACCCTTCGACTCGATGAGTGCGAACCCTGTAGTATAATTGGGATTAAGTTCCTGTTCTACAGCGTCACATATAAATAAATATATTATTAATAAAAATTGGATCAGGCTTTGTACCACCATTGTTGTTAGGTAACCAATGTAGATTGGACAGATTGTAATCACTAGCAATGCGGACTATATCTTCAGAATGATTGAAGTAGATAATAAGTTACGTATCAATTAGGATAATGAGATCGTAATTGCTTAACGCAATTTCATTGTGAATTTTGTTTTTAATCCACGAACATTCTAATAGTAGGTATATGTTTAAATACATAAGGCTATAAAAATATTTTTTTTCCTTCTCAATTAATGTTTCAAATAGGTACGTTGTATAAAGTTTTAATAACCAATAACGATTCATAAGCTGGCCTATCTTGTTTAGCTTGATGAAATCCATGTTTAAGTTCCACGATATTGTTTATGACTGGCCCACTTCATAATAAAATCCCCTCAAATCACCTACAAATCTCGCATATTAGATAACACAATAAAATTACTCCTCCACTAATATTTTTGGGGTCTATGGTTTGATATTGCCAGATCCAGTAATTAGTAAAATGGAATTATGATATATTTTTAAGTTTATTGTAAAATATATTCCATCTATATTTTCAGTCAGGTACTATCTATATTTTCATACATAATTAATAAAACTATAGATAATGTATGAATAAACAACCACGTATTGAAGCAAACTTAGATCCTAGGATTATCAGAGGATGAACATATTTTATGTAGCAACTTGCAACAAGGATCCTAGCAGACTGTAGTTTCATTGAAATATTTCTATTTGCAGATCAATTTGCTGTAGAACCTTTCATACAAAATTTGGCATATGACTATGCATACATTGGGCAACCTCTAGTTCTGCGATGTAAAGTGGTTATTGAACACAATGTTGATTTCCAAATGTCCTGGACAGCCCCAAACGATATAGAAATCAAAGTAATAATATTGATTATAATAATTATATGATTTATTGTAAACTTTTTTGGTAAGTTATATTTATGATTCCTTTAACAAATTTTATGTTCCATAGAACTTCAATATAGAACATATTCGAGACGTTCGGACAACATCTGGTGAGATCACTTTAAAAATAGACAACATAACATATGAAAATGAAGGAAATTACTCATGTAATGTATTATATTCTACAAATAGAAGATATTACACAACAAAACATATTCTGGTCAAAAGTAAGTGAATATTCTAGCTCCAAAAGATTATAATTGTCATTATTAATGAATAAATAATAATCAAGATAATTTTAGAAGGAGAAAAACCCAGGATTCTAACGAGTAATTTCAAGCTCCAAGAAGAAATAGTCGTGGTACTCGAAGAGACCGTGAACCTGACATGTTCTGCTGAAGGAGATCCGAAACCCGATATAATCTGGATGAAGGTACACCAATCAGTCCTGATATATTCAATCCATAACATAAATAATTGTCTCCACAGGATTCCACCCAAATAAAAATACTTGGTGAGCACATTGGTTTTACTGGTGATAACTCAGTGCTCACCTTTTACTATGTACAGAGACTTGATGCTGGACTCTACACTTGCGTAGCGCAAAATCCATTTGGACAAGATTTTCGCGCCGTGGCCGTTCAAGTACAGACAGGTAATGTGTGTACTCCCAAATTAAATGTTCATATAAATGACAATATTTACGCAAGCGCATTTAAGTAGATGGACGAATATATTTTTTATTCTGAGTTTAAACTCCTGTCATTATCCATTTGCAGTACCTTAAGTTGTATTGATAAAGCGTTACGAGCTATATTCATTTGATTACTTATTCGAATAACTGTCCAAAACTAATAATTTCTATTTATTTATTTTTTTCAGTTTTAATAAGAACAGAATACATCGAAGGAATAATTTTCACGATTATTCTATTTATTGTTTTTTCATCCTTATTAATTAGAAGAACATATAGAGAACAGGTATAATTTTAAGAGTGATTATTAATTAGCATATATATATATACCGGGTGTAACACGAAAAGTGAAACATAGGCGTTTAACATGGCAAATCAGTTTTTCCGTGCGCATTGCTTCCCTAATTATTTTAGGAAAAAATGTTTCAAATAAATGTTGTAAAGCATAAAATTCTACATCCGAATCAATAAACAAAATTCATTTTGACTACTTCATAACTGCAGAAATTAAATTTGAAAATTCACGTAATTTCAATTTAATAGTAATAGCCATGGAATTAAAACCAAGAGATGAACAAATGCGTAACGTTTTATACGTCAAATTATTAGTATTTATTTTGACTAACTGTGATATTAAATCAATATTAGGATTTATTATTATCAAAAATGAATAATTATTCAGATGAATAAAAGTTGCAAATAATTAAATGGCATTATTCTGGCCATAGTTTACGACTAATTCGTGACTATATTAGCGCTATTTGGCAGCATCATGATATTCCTAGTACGGTAACTATTCAGAGGTTTATAGTAAAGTTTGAAAAGACAGGAACACTAAATTTCAAGAAAGAAATAAATGAAAGAATTTATAACAATGAAGAAAATATTCTTGCTTTAATAGAACTGGAGCCAACAATGAGTGTGCGGGAAATTTCCAGAGAACTAAATATAAATTTTATGACAGTGCATAGAATTCTCAAAAAACATAAATACATTCCTTTTAAATTTCAAAACCACCAAAATATTTTGGAACGAGATTTTGAACTGCGTGCCTCATTCTGTGAAATAATGATGGAGAAATCAAATTGTAATAGAGAATTTTTAAGTAGTATTTTATTCACAGATGAATGCACATTTACCATGAATGGCGAACCAAACTGTCATAATTATCGGTACTGGTCACAAAATAATCCACATAATATTGTAGAATCGAGGACACAATATCGTCATTCTGTCAATGTGTGGACAGGAATTTTTGGTGATAAAATCATTGGCCCATTCTTCATCCAACGAATAAATTCAGCATCATATTTGAATTTATTAATTAATGCTGTTGGACCACAAATTGTTGAAACAAACAAAGAAAATGTGTGGTTCCAGCATGATGGCTGCCCTGCACATAGCACTAGAGAAGTTGTGGAATATCTAAACCATGTATTTCCTGAAAGCTGGATAGGACGAAATGGACCAGTTAACTGGCCAACATGGTCGCCAGATTTTAATCCGTGCGATTTTTTTTTTATGGGGCCATTTAAAATATTATGTTTATAAAAAAAAGATACCAGAATTTAGAAGAACTTAAAAATGCTATATTACAAGAATGCCAGAAAATAAATAATCAACAATTAAAGAATACTCGAGAAAGCTTCTACAACAGATTAGGTTATTATTTAGCTCAAAACGGTGGACTATTTGAACATCTAATTTAACAATTTAAGAATATTTAGTTTGTTGATGTTTTTATTGAATTAAATTTATGTTACATTAATTAATTTGTTAAATAACAACCTACCTTAAATATTTTATCGAGTTTATTATTTTATTATTCTTAAATAATAAATCTAAAAAATATTTTGCCTTATTATTAATAAATTTTTATTTAGAAAATAAATATTTAGTACGTAAAATGATTTTGACAATTTATTCTGACATTGACGTATAAAACGTTACGCATTTGTTCATCTATTGGTTTTAATTCCATGGCTATTACTATTAAATTGAAATTACGTGAATTTTCAAATTTAATTTCTGCAGTTATGAAGTAGTCAAAATGAATTTTGTTTATTGATTCGGATGTAGAATTTTATGCTTTACAACATTTATTTGAAACATTTTTTCCTAAAATAATTAGGGAAGCAATGCGCACGGAAAAACTGATTTGCCATGTTAAACGCCTATGTTTCACTTTTCGTGTTACACCCGGTATATATATTGTTTAATATTATTTATTATACAGAAATTTCGAAAAGAATTTATTAAGGCCGGTTTTATTAATTTTAAATCTGGGGATATTCAGAATTTAAATCAGTTTTTGAACAAATCGGAGCAGGCTGCGTTGTTGCCCTATGATACAAAATGGGAAATTCCAAGAAACTCAATTGAACTAGGTAAGCAATTATAAATTTGCATGATCTGATAAACACATAAAACTATATTATTTACAGGACGTAATTTGGGGTCAGGTTATTTTGGACTTGTGATTGAAGCAAAAGTTTCAAATTTTTTTGATAAAGAATCAGAAAAAACTGTTGCTGTCAAGATGCTTCACCGGAACTGTAACATCATTGAATTAAATTCTTTAATTTGTGAACTCAAAATAATGAGTGATCTTGAGAAGCATACCAACTTGATAAATCTGTTAGGAGCGTGTACAGAAAGAATTGCGGAAGGTAACAAATTTTCGTATAAAATTCATTTTAAATTTCTCAATTAATTTTTCAGGAAATCTATTAGTTGTAATTGAATATTGTAAACATGGCAGCCTTAGCAATTATCTACGGGAAAATCGTTGTAATTTCGTCAATTTAATAGATCCAGACACGGACCTCATTTGTTTCCCAGATGATGATAACGATTCATTACAAGGTAATCATATTATCAAAGAAATTTTACGAGTAGCTGGTCCTAAATTTTTATTAAGTCAAATAAGCTAAATCATGTTCTATAAATAATTTGAATAAATCTTAATACAATTCTATTACAGTTAACTTATTAAAAAGTGATTCAAGAATAGGTTAAACATTCTTTAAGAATCGGTCTATACAAGTTCAAATATTTAATATCCATGATATGCAAGAGTTGTCTGTGTGTGCATTAGACACAATGACTGGTAGCACAAGCTCCCAAATACACTGCTCTTAAAACATGTAAAAACAAAGCTTGTGCTACCAGCCAATTTGTCGTGGCTCAGGTGACGTCAGCACGCTGCATTTGCTGCGCTGGTCACTGCAAGTGGCGCGTGGCATGGAGTTCCTCGCCTCCAAACAGATCCTGCACGGAGACCTAGCGGTGAGAAACATTCTGCTGGACGAAAATTACGTTGTGAAAATTAGTGACTTCGGGTTGTCCAAGATTTTAAGCGCCAATGGTTATTACAAGAAAACATCTCAAGTGAGCAGTAGTAGTGTAATATTATTTGTGTGTAGCTGTATGTAATATATGGGGTCTAACAGTGTCCGTTGCCAGTCAAGTGGATGGCTATCGAGTCCATCCGATACAAGATTTTCTCCACTCAGTCTGACGTATGGGCATTCGGCGTGGTGCTGTGGGAGCTTTTCAGCCTGGCGCGGACTCCGTACGCCGAACTGGAGCCGGACTTCCGATTCTACCGGAAACTGGAAAGCGGCTATCGCTTGGAGCGCCCCGAGTACTCTACAAAGGAAATGTAAGAACCGAATATATAGTCAGTGTCATATTGTAACGAACGGCGTGTGTGTGCAGTTATCAGGTGATGCGCGAGTGCTGGTTCGAGAGGCCGCAGCGTAGACCCACGTTCTCATGTCTCGTCCACACGCTACACAATATGCTTCAGAATTCTAATAAGGTAAACAAATCCAAATTATTATTTTTTAGCACAACTACATTTTTAAATATACAAAAAAAGTATCACTTTTTAAAGACCTACTAATGTTGTCAAATGATTAAAAATTTAATTAGAATACCTACAATTATTCAATTTATTTAATACAACTGATGTCAGACAAAAGTTTATCGAATCTAAAAATTATATTTGACAATAAATATAAATCTCATCACGCATTTTAGCCATTACTTTGGTAGTTTTAAAAGTGGCGAAAATCACCCGACTCCTGGAATCAAACTCATGTTTCCACTTCGACAGTACATGTTGCCACTGAGAAATTTAAGCATTCTTCCAACGGGGAGTCAGGTTAAGAAGCCAGATTGAAATTCTGATGTAATTTTTTTTAAAGTAAAAGTCTTTACTTAAGCTCCCATCTATCTTTCTAGTATTTTGTGTCCCTAATAATCAAACTGTTTACTCTATTTTTTACTTCCTGTTTATTGTAATTAAATTGCACCGATGATCAAAATATTGAGAATATGCGCCCGGGCTAAATTGAACACGTATTCATCAATAGCAAAATAATTTAGTAATGAATAACGGTTCAAAATAAATAATATGAATCAAAGCTATTACTTACTCATTATATAATATTCGAGATCACTACAAACATATGCGATCAAAAGTTCGAATACTTTATTACTTAAGGGCTAAGACAATGGTTCTCAAAATATCGTTAGCTGGCCATTACTCTCGCATAAGAAAATTTGATATCCATTTAATAAGTGGGAACTGAACTAAATTTTAATTCATAGAATTGTGGAATTTTCCATTAACGAAGAACAATTAACCATTGATCTTTATATTGACTTTTAAATCTATTCGAATGATTTGGTTAATTTTTATCACAATAAACGCAACTGCCATTTATTATTACATATTGTTATTAAAGTCAATGAGTATTTTAATGTACACACAGATTAAATCATATAGTGTCAAATAATGGCCCGTAATTAATAAAACACAGAATCGCAGTTGTCAGTTATACAGCGTGGTGACTTGGCCGACGCAGCATAGCGATTACAATGTTAATTTTTTAATGTGCATTTATTTGCTCCCCTAATTATTTTAGAGCTAAAATTCTTAAAAGTTTTCTGTAGAAAAAAAAACTGAATCCGAACATAATTTTGTTTTCAAATTTTGAAATTTTGGAACCGTTATAATCAAGATTATAAATAATTGTATTGTGATAAAAATCACTGAGGCCATGGAATTATTAAAACAAGCAAGGCAAAGTGATTAAACATTTTCAGTTATTTGAGAATATGTGAAATACACTTATTATCTTTGATCTAACATTAAACTTTCCGGCGATTTCTAAATAAGGGTGATGTCAGAAAAAGACGCTAACATGATCTTTTTTAAATCAGCGAAAGTAAAATATGTACTCTCGGATGTAAGAAGTATTACTTTTTACAGCTATGTATGTTGTTTATACTTGGCTTTTGGTGTCCTATTGGAAGAGCGTTGAAAATATTTATCATTACTGCATAAGTCTGTCTATTGGTACTATTGGTTAAGGTCGAAATTGGGGGAACGTTAAACGCAAGATATTTTATTCAATTTTTATATATATATATATATATATATATATATATATATATATATATATACATATTTGTTGTCGCAATCTCTGACAGTAAATTCAGAACATACACCTGTTTTCCAGATTTTTCCTACGACATACTTTTCACATGCCCATATCGGCTGGTCAATTGACCGTCATTTGACCAAAAATATTTGACAGCCAAATAAAACGGTCAAATAATCTAAATGGAACCGCCACGACATCTATTGTTCAATAGAAATAGCTACTTACTATTATTACATGAATATATCTAGTTTGGTATTCTGGGTTCTGGAGAATTTGCTTACTTTACTTTACAAATAAAATAAATACATATTATTTCATTTTACTTTATTTTCTCCTTTATTTTGAATTTGATGGGGTTTTGTTTATTAATTGTTGTTGGTTTTTAATTTTCAGTAATATTGGATGTAGTAAACAGTACTATATAAATAAATTACAATTTTAATTGTGATTTTTATTAAATGTTTCTTGGTCAATTGACTGATCAATTGACCGGTCAAATAGTCGGTCAATTGACCGAAAAATATTTGACTGGTCAAATGCACAACCCTAGTTATAAGTACTTTAGTATAAGAGTTCATAAAAAGTAGTAATGTGTCAAATCGAGGTAGTGTAGTAACAGAGGCGGCGCTAGGCTCTGAAATCTAGGGGGGGGCAGTAGGGACCAGAAAGAAAATTATGGGTGCATATATTTTTTATCATTTTAATAATAAATAACAATGTTGTCAATATTAAATTTATTTGGTACCAAACAAATATAAATATAATATAGAGTAGAATCTCTTATAGCATGCTCTCCTACAACACCCCAACTAAATTTACGACTCACATCAGTCTATTACAACACGTCAAAAATCTCACATATAACACGTGAAATAACACAAAATCGGCGCTTCTTACTGTAACGTGCTATAATACAGTCGAGCGTCTCCTACTGCACGAATCTTTTACAACACGAAACGAGTTAGCGCGTGCTGTAGGAGATTCTACTGTATAAATAATGAGTCAATGCCACGCCACCGAATCCCACGCCACCGATATTCCACGCCCCCGATTTTCCACGCCACCTAAAATCCACCCGGCTAAAGAGTCTCCCACCACTTTTGTCCACAACACCGAATGTAGTTCTGTCTCACTTTATCATGGAATACGTCAGAACGATGACGATTATTGGTGATGTCACTGGTGGCGTCACTTAGTCAGTACAAAATTTATCTCATAGATGGCGCGGTGTACTACAATAAACCAAATAAATAACAAATATGACAATTTACGAAATAATTAAAAATAATTTAATTGATAATTTCAGTTTTATTTTAATTGAGTAAGTAAATCTGACATTAAACAGACGAAAATGCATCAAATGATATAGGTAGGTATCAAAGACAAAAAATATATATTTTTTTATTTTCAAAAAAGTTATAATTTTAACAAGTTGTTTTCGTTGCCAATAAATTTGATTTGTAAGTTACTATATGACAATAATTTAGAAGTACCTTTAAATTCCTTAGGGCCGGTTATACTAAGCTTAGTTAAAAAGTAATTCATTATTTAGCATTTTTAATTATCCATTAAGTCAAAATTGTGTTACAGCAAATTAAATTGTAAATTAAAATAACTGACGATTTTGGACAATGACAATATTTTATGAGAGATTAAATGATAATAAAAGTGAGGTTATTCAGTATTTTGACAATATAATTGTGTAAAAATGTCAGTTGTTTAATTGTGTACTTTTTCTTAAATATATTATCATTATTAATACATGTCATCGTCTTATTTAACTTCCAATTCAGGATTAAAGTTAAACGTAATAAATATACTCAAAAACTACATTTAATAAGGCAACGAAATAATTGTATTAAGGTGAAGCATACGGCCTGAAGTTCGTTAACCAACAATTTGTTATCGTGTAAGTAGGGTTTCTTGTGGTTTTAACAAAAATGTTGATCTGACCAATCATAAAAAACCAAGTATGAGTCTATGCTAAATAGTGGTAGGGGTATTGGCACGTAGTTTAAAATTATACAAACGTGAAGATTTTCAAGAAAATTATTTCAAATAACAGAAAATAATTCTAAATGATATGTTCACACAATAAATACAAAAATGTAATAACATATAGTATTTTATTTGATATTACGACATAAAAACGACATTACAGCAACTTGAATATCCTGACTTTAGAATCGCAGTTCTCATTTCTCATGTATTTTCTAATCATGTTTACGTACTGTAATCCTAAAATGTATTGAAAACATGTAAACGCTTCAATTAAACAAAATACATGCACTATCAGAGTTGTAGATGCTTTTTTTATATATCCAAATATGAAAATAATTCCCAAGCATTTGTTTATAAAATTATGTACGTATTTTCAATTTTGCATCGACGAGGTATATTTGTTCGGTTTTATGTTATCATTCATCTTATAATCTGTAAGCAATATAAATTAATTCCTACTTCCTTTTGTGAAATATTTAAGGTTATAATAAGAATTGTCTATAAACATTAAATTAAAAACTTTGTTAAATATATCGGTTTTTAAAACAAATAATCCATTTCAATATTACTAACCATACTGTTCTACTAATCTGCTCTGCTAAAATTGATCAAATGTTTGCAGTAAAACCTGTTGTATCAGACTGACAACTTTGAATATTAGTGTAATATAATACGAAAAATAAAATAGATATATGTCAAACCACAAATTCTGAAATACTCATTCATAACATGTATATATACATAGTGAAATATATCATTATGAACGACAGCTGTCAATCTAGATGTTCATTTTAGCGCTGAGTGTACGACAAAGCACACATCAAGTGTGTAAAATGAGTATTTCGTCAAGTTGCTGCAACAAATTCAAATTTCAAAAAAATATTTTATATACTTATTCTCATCTAAATAAAGGGACAAGTAGTGCAGAATAATCTCACAACATTCTACTTTTTGATATGTACAATATAAAGAATGTGAAATTTCTATAAAACAAATAAATTTGAATTGATATGCAACAGGTCAAGATATCAAAATTTCTAGTCTGAATTTCTCAAAAATGCCGAGTACGATTTTGTTTAAAAAATTCTGTATATTTAAGAACATAGTTTTCTATAACACATATTTTTTTAGCCAATTTGAATTTGTAAGTTTAAAAAAAAAACAAAAATATCCGAAAAAGCCTGCTTTTGAGCGTTTTTTCGCATGTTTATTTTTTTTTCTCAAAAGTTACAAATTCAAATTGGATAAAAATTGTATATGTTATAGAGGACCATATTCTTAAATATACAAAAAAAATTAAAGAAAATCGTACTCGGCATTTTTGAGAAATTCAAGTCCATTTTTGAACCGTTTTCTATCAATTAATTGTACATAAATTTAATAATATGTATATTATTACTACACCTTGAAGTATTGGCTTTAAAATTATGTAGAATTCATTGTAAGTTTCATTCATAAAAACAAAGATATCTTATTTGAAAGAGATCAAATCAGATCAAGTGTTCTGCAGCTAACTTAAGATTTAATTAAGCGGATGCTTCACCTTAAAAATAATGTATGATGAAATTTAATTTAACTTTAGAATATCCTGGGCTGCAAATGGAACCGGCTCTTTTTCTAGAACCCCGAATCGATCGTTCATGTAGAATCAAACCGACTATGTGAAGCAGTTCGAACAAATATCTAAATATTTACAGCAAATAAGTATGTGGATTTTAGGTGGCGTGGAAAATCGGACGCGTGGAATATCGGTGGCATGGGATTCGGAGGCGCGGGATGCTTCGAAAATAATAAACAAAAACAAGCATATTCTTTAAAAATAAAACAAAAAATGTTCTCTAATACAATTAAAAGAAAATATGATAAATACAAAACACAGCAGTGATTTAGTTACACTAAATTAATCCTTCGGTTTTTATTTAAATTTGCAAATTTGTCTACAACTTCATTAAGGTTTATTAATTTTGATAAGTTTTTTTCTACACTTATTCTACTAATGTTGTTTAATCTTTCATTTGTCATTCTTGTTCTTAAATAACTTTTAATTCTTTTTAAAGAGGAAAATTATATATAACAAGATGCTGTTGATACAAGCATTAAAATAAATTTTTTTACCAAATTATAAATGCATTCAAATGCTTGCTTATATGGTTCATCGAGTGGAAGAAACTCCATGAGTGATTTAATATTTTAATTTTCCTCCCTACACAAAAGTGTTCTGCTAATTTAGTTAAATGAATTTTATTGAGGAATAAATCATCTGTGCGGTCAAAAGCTTGTAATGATTTTAAAATAGTATCATTTTTTGTAAATCTTTCTTGTAATTCAATTATCATTTTATCTAGTATAGGGATGTATAACTTAAGTTTGACAACATCTTTCTCATTTTTTACTTCTATGTCTACAGAATCATCTATTTCACGATCTACTATAAACTCTTGTAACCTTTTTGGAATAGATTTCACTCTTTATGGTTTGTCAAGAAAGAAAAAAGTCTGTTTTATCTTTAACCAAGAGACAAAAAAATATTATTTGCAGATTTCCATATAGAATTCCATCCATTATCATTGTTTCGTAAGTTTTGAAATTCATTAATTGTTTCTTGAACTAAATTTAAACCTTTTACATAATTCATATCAGGGGATTGGAGATAATTAGATAAAGTTGTAACTAATTTTAAAATTTTTATAGAAATGAGCAGTAAAACAATAAATTCTTTATCAATTTGTAAAAGTAAACCTTTTGCTTCACATCTTCTATCCTTTTTTATATCAGTTTTAGAATTAAGATTGTTTAATGTTACAAAAATAGATTCAATTGTTTCTAAATCAGTCACGCATGCTCTGAACTGAACAGTCTATCGCGTATCACATATTCTTTTTAATTCTCGAGCCTGTTTTGTAGGATAAATTTGTTTTTGCGTATTTAAAAATAGAGAATGAATTGTAAAGTTTGACATAAATGTATATAATTTTTCAAGATTAGAAAATAGCCGACTTTTTCAAATGTTTGCAACAATCAACAACAACTAAATTTATTTTATGGTTAAAACAATGAATATATACTGCTTGCGGAATAATACTTTTAATATGATTTTGCACGCCACCTAAATGACCACTCATTACAACAGCACCATCGTATCCTTGTGCTATACAATTGCTTAATGAAATATTATTTTCATCTAATATTGTTTTTATATAATTTGCAAAACTAGCAGCATCTAGCATACCGTTTGCTTTTTTAAATCCAAAAAACTTCTCCTGAATTGCATTTTGATGCAAGTACTGGACTATAAAAGTTATTTGTTCATCTTTACTCAAGTCTTTTGTTTCGTCAGACATTATTGCAAAAGATGTTGATTCGTGTACATCGTCTGAATTTTTTTTACTTACAATGGTCGCCATAATAGAAATTAATAAATTTTTGATATCAGTATGTAGGTATTTAGCATGCTTTGAACTATCCTGTAACTTTGTATAATGGTGTCATGTTTACTTATCAATAACATTAATTCTCTTAACTTACTTTTATTTAAACTTAAAAGTCAAACACTTTCATCATGACCACGCTGAGCAATATCTTGCGTACTTGTAAATAATAAACACTCACATAAAGTTTTGATGTAGTGTCTGATTTCTTTAATTTTATTTTGGTATTGATCATTCACCATTTGTTCAATATTTATTTTCTGTTTCGTTAATTTTATATAATTTACATATTTTATAACACACATTTTATGTTGTTCAGATTTATCATGTTTTACTAGTTCTTTACTTGAATCAAGTGCATTCTTCCAGTTGCGAAACCCTTCATTCAGAAAAATGATTGCTTGATTTACACCATGGAAACACTATACTCCAACCATGTAAATGTTTTAAACCACGTTGATTTAAAGCTTCTCATTCTTTTACCTTGATTAACTTTTTGATACTGCGTTAGTATCGGCTGTCTGTGACAAGCCGCTAGGTCCAGAAACAGTAAGAATTGTTTGTTCTGGTTCAGGTCAGGTTAAATGCAGATAGAGATTTTTAGATACATGTGCAGTGATGCAAAAAAATATGCTGTATAACAAGGTTTTTTTTGTGTTTCTTTCAGTGTTTCTGTCTTTTTTAAATGTTAAGATGTTAAATGCAATATTACTAGCAAATTTTTTTAGATTGACACTAAAAGTCGGGGGGCCTACCAGGGGGCTACTGAAAATTTTAGGGGGGCAAGTGCCCCCTGGACCCTCCGTTAGCGCCGCCACTGTGTAGTAGTAGTGTAGAATTGTAATTTAATAAATATATAAAATACAAAGCCATCAATTTGTAAAGTCTCTGATATGTGCTTCGTCCATTCCTTCGGTTATGACAAGAACCCGAAATAAGTAAATGCTAACTTGAAGTTTAGGCTCTTTTACACAAATTCACTAATTAATCAAATTAATTAAATGTACTCGTGTGTTGCAGCACCGTTTTGCTAAGGAGGAGTATGCAAGCGACGAGATTGCGTCGTTTTGTGGTGCAGCCAGCATGCTCACCGCGGACCAGACCGATCACACACCCGCATCAGACTGGATAGCGTTGGAGATCCTGCCTAGCACCTCCACTGTTAATCAAAATACATCAACACGACTTTAGTTCACAATTCAATTTGCATATAGTTATTTAATTTTTTGATTCAAATATTTTAATTTTTATAAGACACTGTTACTTCTGTTTATTGACATTTTAACAAGTGAATCTATCAGAACTCATAATATGACTAACCTTTTTATAACATTATAACAAAAAATAAATTCAAATAATAAAAATCACAAATTAAAACAATCAATTTATGTTATTTATATTTATAATTAGAATTTTAAAAATCATACATTTTTTTTACTTCTATTAAAAATACAAATTACAGAGATGTAAAGGTAGAAAATATTTTATATTTATTCCAAAATTTGAAAAGCATATTTGAATAAAAATTTTATAAAATATCATCATGCCTTTTACCCATTATTAAGTGTGGCACTCTGCCTTAGCAGTTCTCGATAAGTGATATATTTCTTCATCTGATGTGCGCTTACCAATCGGCTAATCATGGCTCTCAAAGATGTTAGTAGAGGAGGAACCACAGAGGTAGTTCTAATGTGGGGAAAATTGTTTGTCGGTTGTGGGAAGCGAACCACTGAACCACCTACTCCGTAAAAACATATTTAAAATAACCAGTAATTAATAATTAACATTTTTATAGAAATATATTAATTTATTTTTCCAAAATATATAAGTATACATGTATATATAGAAGAATAATTAAATATTAATAATTGTATGGTTCAAAACTATATCAAAACTGACCGAACAGAACACAGTTATGGTGAAGTTAAAATTTGTATTACGTATTACGTACAAGATTTTTGAACAGAACGGTTCAATTTGAACGGGTTATTTTAGTGAGACGATTCTAATGAACAAGACCAGTTAGCTGAACGAATTTACCCATCACTAATTCAGCCCGGCTTTTGTGATGCATTATTTGCGATCGTAGTGTTTTATTTAATTATTTCTGTAGTATTTATACTGTCCGCATAAAGATTCTGATTCACATTGAGATAAGTAAACTTTAAAATTGTACATATATTTTCAAATATTTAAAGCAAAACGTGTAATTAATTCAATTTTCCTTAGTTTTATTTGCAAAATGAAAAAAATAAATCATCGGGAGCAGAGAACCGCAAAAGAAAAGCGGCCAAAGAAATCGATAGACAAAATGTTAAGAGGACAATTAAACAAAGAAGAAAAACGATGGCAGATCTTCTACTGTTACTAGGAAAGATCCTGAAGAGGCACATTTACCACATTCCACTGATTCATCTACTTTAATTTTATCCCATGAACATAAAGATCCACATTAATCCACCGCTACTGAAACAACCACTGACATTTCTTCATCATCACAAGCATCAACAGTAACAGTAAGCGAAAGCGAGATGATTTTATTTAGATCAAATGATCCAGTCACGTGGCCCGATATTATTAATGGCAAAGTTCGGAAAATTATTATTGGAAAAGTTCCGATAGAACTAAAACAAAATAAACCCTATCCACGTAATGATACTGGTCATAATGTTAATAAGTATTATTGCTTTCGAAAAGTAGCAAACGTAACTTGTTTATTCCTGTTCTATCGATCAAGTATTTCGTTAGACTAAATCACCACCCGTACTACTTGACTGTAAATCTGTTAAACAATGAAAACGAATTTAGAAGATTGAAGAAAAATAAACCTTTTGACTTATGTACATAAATAATATATTTCATATTACATATTTATTAACTGAAGTCATATTATAAATATTAACTTCTCGCATGTATTATACTTATATCAGATTTACTGGTTGGCTGAATAAGCCAGGGGTAAATATCAATGTAATAATAAAATTTATAGATAAAAAATTTATGTAGACAAGGATACAATAAAGGAGCAAACATGCATAGCAAGCACAGTCGTACTCTTTAAATATCTTACGCCACGTTTTATAGTATTCTAGTGTTCTTCGAATTATTAAATTGGCTTAAATAACTAATAGCATGACTGATATCTGCTCTTGTTGTGATTGCTAAATATATCAGAGCACCAACAAGTTCATGATATGTTAACTTGCATTCTTCAATTAAATTGTGATCAATTTGGTTCAGTTTTATGTTGAAATCAATTGGCATAGCCACCGGTTTTAATTCAGACTTTCCAAATTAATTTAACAGTTCAGTTATGTGTTTTTTTTTGGATTAATTTTAATTTCGTTATTTAATTGTTTAAATTGTCCCAAAATTTTTATTTTTAAGTTCGTCGTTTGATTTTTAATAATTTATCAATATCATATGACTTCCAACATTCATATATTATTGCTGATCATAGATTTAATATCTGAAGCCAATGCATGAAATTATTCTTCAGAATAAGAACCAGACACAACTTATTTAGTTTTATTTCAGAAATATACCTGAATTCTGTTTCTTATACATTCTTAGCTTCTTCGTTTGGGTTTTTATTTTTCTTTAGTCCTTATTGTCTTGTAATCGGTGTTTGTGCCTCTGTTTGATCAAATATCTTCATTTCAGCGCTTTCAGGTAATGTATTATAATTTTAAAAGATTTCATTTCAATTACTATAATTTTTAAACTGATTGCAAATAAAATAAATAAATAAATATATCATCACGCCTTTTACCCATTACTGGGTGTGGCACTCTGCCGAAGCAGATCTCGGTAGTAATATATTTCTACGCGTGAAGTGCGGTTACCAGCCGTCAAATCACGGCCCCCAAAGATATTAGTGGAGGAGGAGCCACAGGGGTAGATTTAAATTGGTGAAAATTGTTTGCCGGCTGTGGGGATCGAACCAGGGTTCTCAAGATCCACAGGCCGGCTCGATACCACTGAGCCACCTACCCCATAAACTGATTGCGAAATGACTCAATTGTTTTTTATGTTTTTCAATTGCACCGGAAATTAAGTCTTTAAAATTTTCAAAATAAGTTTCATGCTTCATTAAGAATATTACATCTCTTGTTATTTCTATGTTCCCTGTTGAGACAAAACTTTACAAGCAAAATCTTTAAGATAACTTACTTCGAGTTTCTTCCCTGTCCAAGTTTCATACGACATTATTCTATTCAACCTTGGTGGGACATCTATTTCGAATGTATTTAGTTCGCTGTGTTTAAACTTCTGCTCAAATCGAAGACGGTGGACTTTACTGTATCAAAAAACATATTACGGTACCCAATGGAATTATATTTTTCCTTTCTGCAATAATATTTTGTTTAGAGTTTTAAGGAAGTCCTTTATTTAAAAAAAATCTTCGAATTATTTACTCATGTATTCCGTACCACTTCCGATTGCAGATATTTGATACTCTTATCTTTTTGCTTTTCTACTAATATGACGTATTTCTTGAAAGCTTCAAATACTTTCGATTTTTAATTTAGAAATCGCATTACGCACCATCGTAATTATCGTCAATATATGTTTCATCCAGTTGGCTCTTTCATTAAATTAGGATCTCATCAAATGTATTATTTCTATTATTTTCTTTTGGATTTCTTCGGAAAAGGGATTTTTGTCATTTACCCTTACTGCCATCAGTACGGTGGTGTGGATAGCAATACGGAATTCGAATCCGGAGATCCCGAGTTCGAATCTCACTCAAGCTAAAAATTATATGAACTACCATACTGCGGCTCAGTGAGTGCGGACCCTGTACTGTAATTGGGATTAAATTCCTGTTGTACAGAGTAACAAATAAATAAATAAATAAATAAATATGTCATATCCTAACTCTCCTTCGAATTGTTTCACGTTCAAACCTTTTATTATTTCATTTCCTTCAGTTTCTAGACGATCTCTGTTATTTCGATAACTCACAATTGGAGTGATTCTGAATACATTTGTGATATGAACACAGAATTAGTGACACATTTACTCTGTTCACATTCTAGTATATAGTATAAATCACCGATTCGATTAGCTACTAATTTAATAAATTTGTACGTACGTAGAACACATACAACGTATTGTTCAAGGATACATTCTTTATTTTGTCAAATCATCGGCCGCAAAGCATGCAGTTCTCCTAATTACTAATGGTATATCATCCAAATAATCTTGAAGTTCATTTTTCAAGAAGTTTAAATATCTTTGAGATATTAAGGTGCCATCATAAAAATGTGGATCCAAAATAATATTATCTATAATTGCAGTCATCGGTACATAAAATATTATTTTAAAAATTTAGATTTATGATATTTTCGTGAATAACATAATTCCAAAATTTAAGTGTTTTCATATCATCGCCAGGATGAAGATTATTAATTATATGTAGTTTATATGGTTTGTAATTATGCTTTTCGAAAATCTTAGGAATCTTGTAATGTGATGTTTTAAATTCCAGTGCAATTTCTCTAATTGAATTTCTAGAGAAAATATTGATATATGCTAATATATTGTAACGTTTATTACAATTTCGGGTTCGAGACAGCGGTTAACGGGCAGCAGACGTGTCGACTGTTCCAGACGGAACAGGGCCGTACTTGCTACAATATCAACTTCTAAAGTTTCAGTAATATCACGAGATTCGTATTTTCCCATATACAGAGAACCAGTTCTACGCAGTTCTCTTTCTAATTTGCCAAAATATGTATAATTTGCATGAAATACATTCGGATTGTGTTTTCGATATAACCGCAGGGCTTATCTTAAATTATTATTTGAAGAAAATAACATTTCAACATATCTACATTCTCATTAATTGAATAATCAGCCATTATTAATTTATTTACTTGAGCAAAGAAAATTCAAACTCATAGTCTACTTGATTAATGTTACATGATTTATATTTATTGATTATGTTCATTAAATCAAGCGAACTTGGTGTCATTAGAATGAGAAAAATGTATCATTTAAGTATAAAATTTGAAACTATTCTTTCCATAAAAAAAAATTATTCTATGGAATATCTCAAAAATAGGGGACTGAAAATATACGTTAACTCTCTAGTATAAACAGGCTTTAGCATCTATAATTTTTGTTCGAAACTCTTTTCCTAATCTGCTACTAGTTAAAAATTAAAATAATTTGAAAAAATCTGCATTTCCTTATTTATGTTCACATCTAGTAGCTTATACATTGCTATTGGAAATACATTATTAAAGTGAGCAACTAATGGGGCAATTATATCTCAATATAATCGACTTCGTATATCGAAATCCTAATGGTTGGATTCGAAAAATATGCATAAGACTAAAAAATACACTTATACATATACAATAAACGATATTAAAACAATATAAAATAAACTACACTAGGATCTCTGAGAGAATTCTAAACCGATAAAGTCTCAAATCCGATCTTGATCTTTGAATCAAGTCGAATAAGAATTGATTATTTAAATTTCAAATATCAAATAAGAGCTCAAGATGACTGCTTAAAGATTTGAATTTGTATACTTTAAGCAATTAGGTGCCTTTTTATACCATCCGCATTGCATCAAATTATTTTATATCGAATTACAACATAATATCATACTTTTTATCAAATGTAAACACTTTAATTGGTAAATACATATTATATAAAGAGTTTTCTAATTACCTTGTTAATGAAAGTAAGTAAGTAATTTAATGGGGTAGGTGGCTCAGTGGTATCGAGTCGGCCTGTGGATCTTGAGAACCCTGGTTCGATCCCCACAGCCGACAAACAATTTTCACCAATTTAAAAAATCTACCCCTGTGGCTCCTCCACCACTAATATCTTTGGAGGCCGTGATTTGACGGCTGGTAACCGCACTTCACGCGAAAAAATATATCACTTACCGAGATCTGCTTAGGCAGAGTGCCACACCCAGTGATGGGTAAAAGGCGTGATGATATATTTATATTTTATTTATTTTATGAAAGTATAAAAGTTAGACAAAACTAAAGCAAAAAAATTCAATGTATTCATTTCATTTGTCACTTTAATTTTACTTTATAATACTTATTTAATGAAAAAATAAGCTTCTATCTCGAATGAATTTCAAATATTCATGGCTCTTTATGTTAGTTACTGAACAACATTATTATGTAGAATATCTTCTTTGTGGACCAATACATAAATATCTACGTCAATTAAAAGCGATGTTAACGACTGAAACACTTTTGAACACATTCAATCTATTGTTTCCATAAATAAAATATTCAAAGACTAAAAGATAGTTAACCGGTCAAGGTCTTTATGTTGATTTTAGAGCTATATATTGAATTAAGCAAACTATTTAGCTTTATACAAATATGTAGTAGGTATTTGATTTTATTCAATCTTATGCACCCATATTTGTATAAAAATAGTTTTAAAAAGAACACCAGTATCAATATTTATATACAAGATGGTCCATTTTAAGTTGCGTTTGGAAATATTTCGAAAACTACGCATCGGAAAAAAATACGTATCAAATATTTTTGAAGGGGCTATCCACTGACACCAAAGTCGATTCCCAATCCCACCCCTTGGGGGTGCGGCGGGGGGTAACATTAAAATCTTAAATAGGAACCCCCATTTTTTATTATAGATTCGGATTCTGCGTTTTAAATTAGGGAGGTTTTGTTCGAAACTTTTTTTTCGATTCGCGATAGATGGTGCTGTAATCGCAAAAAAAATATTTAACTTCCCCAACAAATTTCAATACTGTCCCTTGTCCTACTCCCGTGAGAGGGAGTGCGGGGCAATGTTTAGTAAAAATATTCGATAACTTTTGTCTAAATTATAAATCTCCTGGATTTTTTAATTCTATTTTAAGTTTTCGTTGGTGAGAGGAGAGGGGATTCACCTAAATCAAGCAACCCGTAGATGAGAGGCGAAAGAATCTGAATCTGCAATGAAAGTTCTCTTTTGAAAGATAAATTTTACGCCCCCACAACCATCCCCACCCTCAGGACGAGAGGGCTTTAAATGTAGCACCATTGGTTGTCATTTGTCAAATTAAGGTACACATTCTTTTTATTTTCCATTTGCCAGTGTAATTTCTCGAAAAGTACGATAAGTCGATTTTTTGCGATTACAGCGCCATCTCGCATCGCGAATCGAAAAAAGTTTCGAACAAAACCTCCCTAATTTAAAACGTAGAATCCGAATCTGTAATAAAAAATGAGGGTTCCTATTTAAGATTTTAATGTTACCCCGCCGCACCCCCAGGGTGTGAGATTGGGGGATCAACTTTGGTGTCAGTGGATAGCCCCTTCAAAAATATTTGATACGTATTTTTTAAATTTGTGATCCGATGCGTAGTTTTCGAAATATTTCCAAACGCAACTTAAAATGGACCACCTTGTATATATATACATATATATCTCATATTGACCAGGAATCTGGCATGACATGATTTATAAAATTTCGTTTCGGTTTAGATCTGATAATGAATAATTATGTTTCGGTTAACAATGTTTATGTTTAAAAATATTTCGTTTTCGTTTAAACGGAAAACAAATTTGTTTCCAAACTAGTTATTCCGTTCCAAATATGAAAAAATAACTAATAATAACTAAATTTAAGAATTTCATGTACACCTATACCTCGCTATACGGCCGCTCTTTATACGGCATTTCGCTATAACGGCCCTTTTCAATTTACGGCCTAAAATGTTTCGCTATGACAAAAATAACTTTTTCCCCCATTGAATTTGTATGAATTTGTATTGATTTCTTATACGGCTTTTCGCTTGGCGGCCAAGTTTCGTGGAACGTATCTAGGCAGTAAAACGAGGTGTGGGTGTATTACAAATTAATTACAATTAAAAAATATGTTTATAGAATAATCCTTCCTACCTAATGTAGTGTTTGAGAAAAAACTGGAGATTAAAATTCTTAAAAATAAATTAAAATAATATTATTAATCAAAATTAATATTCCGGTTATATCGTTTTCACCCCTGCAATAAGATTAAGAATTTCATGTTTAGGAAAAGCAGCAGTTGCGCTTTGGAAGCCATTTGACGGCTGGTAACCACACTTCACGCAAAGAAATATATCACTTACCGAGATCTGCTACGACAGATTTATATCTAGATATATGTTTTTACACTTTAAATAAATTGTAGCCAAACATTTTCGCGCCTCTCGCACCACCGGTTAGGGTGCGGGGAAAGAGGTGGCTGGTCAGCATCTTCCCTTGGCCGAGAAGGGTTGGAGAGTGAGCCGCGTGCCCTTGTTGAGAGCAGACCGCATCTTGTTTTGTATCTTTGTGTTATCTCTTGTTGTAATAGTAGTTTCATTGTGTTTATGTGTTGTGTTTTATTTCGAACGAAACCCATATCCCGTAAACCTCCCCGCGAGTGTTACAAAATCATATTTAACATGTCTTTTTAAATTAAAAAAATATATTAAACAAAACTCTTCAAATAAACAATAACACTTAATCATAAGCATTGACATCATCAACATCAACATTGCTAACATCCTTGAACATTTTTTTGTGAAATAAGGAAAAATTATTGCACGAAATATATTGTTTCATTGCAAGAATATTTCCACATGTATTAATCACAAGACTATTCATTGACTTATTTTTATTAAACTTCGAAATTCGAAAATATGCATTCTGTTGATCCATACGAATGTGGAAGGATACAACTTTAACAATTTCAAATAAATTTGAAAATATCAATTTTTCATTTTTATTCTTGATTCCTTTTACTTGTTTCCAAAATGATTTCTGAAATTTGTAAAGCGTCAATTTCAGTTATAATTGTCACTCAAAATTGACAAGTATTGTAAACTTGGAAATAAATGTATATACTCCGTTATTTCCAATCAACGCAGTTCCTGGAGTAAATAATGAAGCAATTTTTAAGTACAAATTATGAAAATGAAAACGCTTATTTCCATTTGTAGTGTAATATATTCATTGTGATAAATCTACGAGTAGTACAATTGTGTTAACTTTAGCAGCCCTGTTCCACTGTAATTCTGTATTCTCCAGTACATTTCGTAAATTGAAACGTGTACTTACATATTTCATTCGTGAGAAAAATCTAGGGCAACATTGTATTTTCTGTTATACGACGGGTGTATTTTAGTTATGTTGTAGGTTTAATCAACAGTTTATGTCAAAAATTATGTGAAATTCACAGGTAAAATACTAAAATTTAAATGGATATTGTGAAATTGTAAATTTAACGAAAATTTTAAATATGCTGATGCAAAGCCGCTTTGATGTCATCTTTCGGATATATTAAATAGCTGCAATAATGTTAACAAAATGTGGAAAAACTGGCAAAAAGTTTGGCAGTTTATAAAAATAAATTTATTGTACAATATTAAAATATATTATTTAAAGACGTGGCAAAATATGAAATCGCGAAACAAAAACCAAATAAAGAGAAACAATAAAACAAGGAGATAAAACCGGAGAGGGCCAAGAAACAAAAGAAACATTTTCTTATACTGAATAAAAAAATTCTTCAAATTGTTGGACAAACATGTCTTGTAGGTCTTAAAAAAGCCAAGGAATGTAATATTCAAATAGTCGAAAATGAAATTGTAAGAACTTTAACATTTTAAATCTGATTTTTATTTCACATATTTAAATTTGATATGGCCAGTGAATTTATATTTCATGAAACAAAATGAATGGTCATCAATAAAACCAAGAGCTATAATTGAACATACGACGAACATCTCAAATAATATAATTATTAAACCAAATTATACTACATTTATGTATTATAGATAGAAAAAAAGAGTGTAGTAGCTCAACGATTGAATAACACGATAAGAGCTACAAATAGCCTTGCAGACATTAGCGAAAAATTCACCAAATTATAAAAATATATATTATGAGGAGAAAGTAGCATTAATGAAATGGAACGTAAAAACAAAAAGAATTATATATTGTCTAAAAATAATTCTATCTAATTGTAGTCATTCCTATATATGAATATTTACTTCTATTATTAATTAAAATTTTACAAATTATAGTTTAAATTGTATATTTAGTGATAATGCTACTAATATCCAATCCAATCCAAGTCGGTGTACATGTTCACTTATACGACTATAATTTCAAGTAAAAATATGAGTAGGGACGTCTACAAAAAAGAGCTTTATCATTCAATGTTTGTATTCGTCAATCGAAAATCTAAATAGATTTAGCTACAATATTTGAAATAATATTAAAGATGAAGTATTTATTACCAATTGAACATTAATCGAGTGATACAATTTACGAAGTGATATTCTGGATATATCTCGTTATCAATTTTTTGTAAGAAAATGGCTGTATGTGTACAAACTACAACCTATTACTACCTATTTCTGGGCGTGATTCAGCATTTAATACTTCATGATTGCTTCGAAATACTGAAGACTGACTTATCGCAAAATGAATATTGTGCCCAATGTCTATTTGATATCTGCCCACCTTCATTTAAGAGGCTGCAGCCACAATCGCGGGAAAAAATTTTGGCCGGGACGTGCGGTGGCAGGTAGCAAGTAGGCTGGCCCAGACACGTTCCCCTTCCACTATCTGATGAAGCGAAATGGGTTGTTCGTACAAAATGCACTGACACTGACACACTCACGTTTAATTCTGCAAGCAGTTTATTACTCGGTCATTGTAGATTGAGTTATGAGCAAATTCGTTTCAAAAAATGTTTAACGTTCTCGACGAGGAGGCGGAACGAGACGCTGGAAAGCCACTCGTAGAAGGCGCTGTTGACGAGGACTTGCCTGATCAAGCTGGAGATGTTCACAGGTCTGACCCACCACCAGGATACAACTTGCGTAATCGACGAGAGCTCCATCCTCCGGCAAGATTCCTCGATGTCGCCGAGTGCACGACATTCATCGCTGATCCGGAACCGTCCACGTATGAAGAGGCCCTCAGCTGCGAACAATCACAGGAGTGGAAGAGGGCAATGAACGAGGAACTGCTCGCACTCAGCGAAAACCATACTTGGACGCTGACCGACCTACCCACAGGCGAAGCAGTTATCGACAACAAATGGACCTACAATGTCAAGATGAATCCGGATGGAAGCATCAATCGCTACAAGGCTCGGCTGGTGGCTCGTGGCTTCAGACAACAGCACGGAGTCAACTACTTTGAGACATTCAGCCCAGTGGTGCGGTTCGACTCCATCCGAGCGATACTTTCTGTTTCAGTCTTGAAGAAGATGCAGCTCTATCAATTCGACATCAAATCGGCCTTTTTGTACGGGGAGTTACAGGAAGACATCTACATGAAACAACCCGTAGGATTCGAAGATGGGACCAAAAGAGTGTGCAAGCTGAACAGAAGCCTCTACGGTTTAAAACAGGCGTCCAGATGCTGGAACCAGAGGCTGACAAACGTCTTGAGTGAGTACAACCTAGTCGCAACCGATGCAGACCCCTGTGTGTTTTACAGCTCGGGATGCGGACACCAGTTGATCCTGGCCATCTACATCGATGACGGACTTATCGCCTCCTCTGACCCGGAACTGACTGCCTTGTTTCTCAACAAGTTGAAAAGAGAGTTCAGCGTCACCTTCAGCGAGGCCAAGTACTATCTGGGACTTCAGATCGAGAGACTCCCAGATGGATCGATCTTTCTTCACCAGGAGGCGTACCTGAAGAAAGTCTTGGCTCGGTTCAACATGGAAGAGGCAAATCCGGTTGCAGTTCCAGCTGATCGCAATCATCAGATGCATGCCGCAATACACGGGAAGGAAGACGAGCATCCGATCAACGCACCTTATCGCGAGGCTGTCGGGAGCCTCATGTACTTATCAACCGGTACCAGACCCGACATCACTTATGCGGTCAATAGTGCTGGTCAGTATCTGGAGAAGCCCAGTAAGATACATTGGAACGCAGTAAAACGCGTTTTAAAGTACCTGAAAGGTACTCCATGTCACGGCTTACTATTCGCTCCCGATCGTGACTTGCAACTTCGGGCATACAGCGACGCGGATTACGCAGGCGACACAGAGACACGCAGATCAACAAGTGGATTCGTGATGAAGTTGGGATCTTCACTCATCTCGTGGGGCTCCCAGAAACAAAAGGTTGTCGCCCTGTCTACGACGGAATCTGAGTACGTCGCCGCCGCTCATGCCGTGAAAGAGATCCTGTGGCTGAAAACCCTGCTGTCGATTCTTCTGGATTCCGGAGAAGTGACTACCATGTTGTTCATGGACAATCAGAGTGCCATTCGCCTGATAAAAAACCCGGAATTTCACAAAAGGACGAAGCATATCGACGTGAGGTTCCACTTTATCCGCGAGAAATACGAGTCAGGAGAATTCACCCTGGAGTATACACCAACCGAAGACCAGGAGGCAGACCTGATGACCAAACCGCTACCGAAGACAGTTCTTCAACGTCAACGGGAGATGCTTCAGGTGGTGGACATCCAAAAGTTTTTAACGTCCGGTAACTAAAGTTTCCGCGACGTTAACCAGATATATATAATCATTAAATATCACTCTCACATTTTTCAGTTTCGTGAAGTATATTATTTAATCAAAGTGGGAGTGTTAAAGTATTGATATAAATAACGTTCATTCAAATTTCCCCCGGATTCATTCTTTCCTTGGGAACTTTTTCTTTTGGACGTTGGTGGCAGCACTTGGAGCTTCGTTCGCGCTGTTTTTATTTTTATTTTTTGTCGGTATACGCACATGTACGATTGGTGTTGTTCACATGTAATCCGCTAAATAAAAACGGATAAGAAAAGGGTTACGTGTTTTATTGAGTTCGCCCAACAATTATGAATCCCGATAAGAATGCGTCTATTTTTATTTTGTCTATATGTATTATTGTTTTTCGCTCAGCAGAAACATTTGTGCACAATGTAGCATACATCGGCTTGTATCGTGATTCATTTTAGTTTATTTATCTAATTTTATATTCTTTGATTTCTTGTGTATTTAGATTAGAAGCGATTTTAGAGAGTAACTTGGCTGAATTTATTCATATGGGTGCATATTTGTAAATTATCGATAGGCATCAGAAATCCTAGTACCAGCCCTACCTGCCTGTTTATACATACCTACTTTGAAATAGAAACTTTAAAAAAATATACATACGGATAATTCATCGTTGTCAACGTCAACTTCATCTGATATTTCATCGCAATGAAATAATTTTTTCCTACAAACTGCCACAGTAACCTGCTCTGTATAAGTTTCTGGTTCCTACATAATTATAAATTTTTAAGGGTATAAGTAGTACATACAATGAATAAGATATAAAACCTACCAAATCAGGATTATCCTGAGATAACTTTAATTTAACTGCACGCACTTTTTTTAATTTATTTTTTATACTTCTTCTCACTTTTGTAAGTTTTAAATTTTTCGTATTTTTTCTGCCCATGATAAAAAATAAACAATAAGCGAGATATCAAGATAATATGAAATAATATCCTACGATTATAATTGTCACTACACAGTCCACAAATAATAAAAATGATAGAAGTTTTAAATTTGTTGGCGAATGCATTATTCTTTCAACGCTCTCTTGAACATATGAAGCTCCACCCCCTACAGTGTTAGTGATCCAATCAAAATATAAGCCATTAATTGCTGGAATAGTGATCTACGCGCTCTATCTAGCGAGAGTGATATGAACTAAATTGCACGATATCGGCATGTTTCAGATGCAAAATATTGTTGTTATTAACGCAAAAATTTAAAATGTACAAAATAAACTGTATTCAGAAATGTATAAACTTACGAATTGTATAAATAGATATGAATTTTTTTATGATTGTAAGTGTTAAAAACGTTGTCCGAAAATGGTCAACTTGAGATTTAATTTATTTAATTATAGCAATCAATATGCCAAATTCTATCCTATAGCGTACTTTATATATAGTTTCTTATATAGTATATAAAATTTGAACAGTTTATTTGTTAATTTACAGGCTCAGGATTAGCCGAAAATTTGCCTGTTTCAAGATATATACATATTTGAATTGCATATTAACTCAATATTAAGTAAAAAAATGAAAAAAATGTTCTATAGCGCACTAAATCTATCCTTTAATATTCATTATACAAAATTTCAATAACCTAGGTTGTATAATACAGCTTCATGACTAGCCAGAAAATATGGCTTTTCGAGCTGCAGCCTCTTAAGTAAATAATCATATGTTCAAGTCAGTGGAGTAGCCAGGAATTTTGAAGGGGGGGGGGGGGTTCAAAATTAGTTTAGGTTACGTAATATATATTTATGTTTATTTAGCAAAAAAAATAATTTTAGACCTCTTATATATATATATATATACAAAAACAAAAACAATTCTTAAATCAACATTTTCGTAGTTTTAAATAAATAGCAAATAATTAGTTAATAACAAAGCTAGATTTTAAATTTAAGTCGTCTGGTGTTTTTTGTTAAACTACTCAGTACTTCGTCAGCCGTAATTGGAATTTTTCGATGTATATTTAACATTGCCAGACCATTTAGTCTATTTTCCGACATTGAATTTCGTAAATAAATTTTAATTCTTTTTAGCGTGGAAAATGTTCGCTCTGCAGTGCTAGTTGTTACTGGTAATGTTACAAATATCTTCAGTAATTTATATACATTTGGAAATGTTGTTTTGTTACACTTATTTATTGTTTCTATTCCATTTTTTTGTCTTTCTTCTAACTGCAATATATGTCTTTGCCATAGTTTATATTCTGAAATGACAATATCTTTGTCATTTAAATACATCGAGTAAAAATTTATAAAATTCAGTAAACAATCTTCAGTATTAATTATACCATTTATTAGACACTGAAATCCACTTAATATAGTTTTATGAGACAAAAATCTATTATCTATTTCTATAAGAAAAGAATCTAAAAACGGTATGTATATTGATGCTCTATAATAATTTTCTGGAGAATTCGTTGCTATATTTGATCTGAGTATTTATCTTTTATTAGTTCGTGGTATTTTTAATTCGAACTCGAATATTTCTGCTTGATGTTTAATATTTTCAAATAATTTACGAAATTCGGTGTCTGATTCTGTTCTAATTTGAATAATTTCATTCTTTACATGTTCACATAATGTAACTGCTTCCATGAGGTCTATATCTTGTTTTTGCAAAATAATACTTAAATTGTATGTGTAGGAAAATACTAAATGTAATGTGTTTAAACTAACATGAAAGTCACAGCATTTTATGGAGCACAATATTTGTCTTGCCCTACTGAGGAATTTTTGTCGTCCCATTAAGAAATATTTTCAAGTGAGAGTAATATTACGTTTTCTAAATGGGTAAATGATTTTACAACATCATGCCGTTATACCCATCTAGTGGGACAAAGTCGTTTTAGTTTGGTTTTCATGTGTTCATTGGCCAATTTTTCAATTTCCATTAGTAATACATTTTACCTTTTTGGTGTATTCATGAAAACATACGTACTTTCTATTATGCTCATACAATTTCAAATAGAAGGAACAGTACAACAGCTAGATATTTACTTTTAAGTTGTGACTAGCACAATGAACATATAAAGCTGAATTATTGTAATGTTCTTTAATACTGGCTTGTACCCCTTTAAATTTACCACTCATTGTTGCTGCTCCATCGTAGCCATGTCCTCGTAAAAAATCAACCTCTACACCAAAAATTTTAAGATTTTGAATTATTTTGTCCGCAAGAGCTTTGCTTGTTAAGTCAGTTACTTCTACAAATTGTAAAAAATATTCGCAAATTGTCATTTGGTAGTCATCATAAAATCTAGCACTTAAAGAAAATTGTTCTTTTCCAGCTATACCGCTGTTTCGTCCGCAAGTATCATTAAAAATATTATTTCATTACAAGTTAATACTTTTTAAATCTGAATTGGGATTATTTTCCACTGTCATTTTAATACCAAAACGCAAAATCGTTCTAAAATTACCGTCATTAAATTTAGGTTTCATATTTATATCAATCGGTCCGGAATCGCGGTACACTCTCAGTGCAAGACCTTATCTACCACATAATAAAATTGTTTCAATTACAGGTAGGATTAATTTCCTATTTCGTATTGTTTTTTTCTGTTTTGTTTACTTGTAAGGTTACGGAATCCACCTTATTAGAGGCGACAGACTTTAAACCTTCAGCATTGAGAATACATTTTCTGTGGTAATCAACAGTCTCATGACATTTAAATGTTTCAATAGCATGCTTCCATTCTTTAAATCCTTTAGCACATAATTTACCTAAAGGTTGATGTCCACTACCACCACTTTTTACATTAAATAATACACAATATTTGCAATATGCTTCATCTTTTATTTTTGAATACGCTAACCATTTCCATGTTGTTAACCAGTGAAATTGAAATTTTAATTTTCTTTTGCCAAATTGTGTGATAGGAAATGGATGGATTCCACAAATTGTCTAATAATTTAATTTTTTAATTCCAGCAACATGTTTATTTACACTTAAGAATATATCATTCGAGTTTATAGTAGTCATTTCTATTTCACTGTAAGCCTAGATATACTTGATATTTAATACAATAACAAACAGATTCGCCAAGTAATTTGTACAACAAGTATCACTCTTAACGTTGCGAATGAAAATTTACGAATATGTTTGTATTAAGAAGTTCGAGAATACAGTTTTTTTTAATTATTTGCAAGTCTTAAAATTAAGTACTTATACGTAAAGTTTCGAGAATCGAGCCCCAATAATTATAAAAAACTTACGTACAAAAGTTATGTAAGATATACTCGTATGGCACAAAGAAGATCTGAATACATGTATTTTTTTTAATACTTTGTTCTATAAGAAATTTTTTTTTTTGTAATTATAAATCATATGCAACATATTTTGCATTATTAAAAACAATGATAAATTCATGTTTATACAATCTTTCAATTACTATTTTAGTTTACAATTCTAGTTTAGATGATATGTGCTGACATATTTTGGGTAAATTGTTTGACCTTTCTTCTCATTCCTTTTGTTTGTGAAACTTATGTGTGGAAATCGTTATCTTTACTTCAACACATTGATATAATCTTGTTATTCTTTATCAATAGGAAAACGACAACGTATAGATAGTGGTAGATCAATCTTTTCTTGTCGTTTACAATCATCATTCAACCTATTTAATTTCAAATATTTAACAATAAATATTTTTACCAATTTAATTTTACTTTCGCTGATTAATTTCAAAACTAAAAATCGTTTCCTTCTGCTGAACATTAAAGGATTGAAAATAGATTATAGGCAATGTATTGAAATTTAAATAACAAATACAAAACTTATACTTTCAGTAAAAAAAGATGAATTAGTATTCCATTAATCATTCTCAGTATCTTCGCTAGGATTGAAAATATTACATTTATTTCAAAATGTGGGCAGATTTTTTTTTTAATATTTGAAGCTTAACTTACTGCTTTGTACTCTGTACGTTGTAGTTTACTAATTACTATCGATATAAGTAGGTATCATAAAGAGAATATAAATATAGAGAGACACATTTAAAATAAAATTTGACATTATTTCTCTTTAAACGAGAATAGATATTTAGCTCATTTTATGGCAAGCATGATCGTTCTATGCAAGATGGCTGCCAATCCGTGTTTATGTTCAGTACACCCCAATATAGTTTCGGAAAATTATTTTTTGTTCTATTCGAATATATATATATATATATATATATATATATATATATATATATATATATATATATATATATATATATATATATAACTATGTATATATATATATATGTAATTATAAATCATATGCTACATATTTTGCATTACTAAAAACAATGAAGGTCCATATTTATACAATCATTTAATTACTATTTGAGAGATCTACAACCTTTGCGAAAAATTTCTTAAATACTAAAAATATCAAAGAAATTAGGAATTTCCCATATGCATCATCAGCAGCTCGATTTTTATGTTTGTAGCATTGTTATCAGCAACCGTTCTGTTATATACCACAACAACACTCATAATTAAATCAGTTATATTTATATATCAGTGTACTAGTGGTTAGCAGTTACAATAGTGATGTCAAGCACCAATATTTTATATCAAATAATGTTTTTTTAATAATAATAGCGATGTATTTTATTTTTGTCTTTATAGTTGTCGGATTACAAATTCAAGGTAAGTTTATAAAGCAAATCTTTATACTTATATCACATCTGATTAATATGTTTCCATAGAATTTTGTTACTTGCAAATGATATAAAATATAAACATACGTTCCAATTTATGCAGTGTACTAGAGAATACAACATTACTGTGGAAACACTACTTATACGTTTTTAATTGCTCGCAACGTGCGTATAAGCAAGGTTGCGAACGATTTCGAAAATCGAGATCTTATTACGTAAATAATTTCTTTTAAATTAAATAACTACTCATGTAGATACTAGAAAATAACCATTATATCCGATTTGCTTTATTATTAATATTAGGCCAGTAGATGAAATTTCAAAGTAACGGATAAATATAATAATGGATAAATGGCATAAGTTATTTTTGACGCAAAAATTCCTGGAGTAGCTGGAAGCGATGTCAACTGTGATTTTTTAAATGGACTGAATTATTCTGAACGTACTGTAAATGAGCTTTATAATGGGACAAAATTAGAAACAAAGAAACTTGTGTATTGTATCAGTAAAGAGCAAATTATACCATTTGCATATTAATATTATGCATATTCAAGTACGATACCTAGATTATAACGGTTACTTTAAGAGATACAAAAAAATGTTAATAAATAAAGTTACATTACACACGGGGTAAGTAAGAATTTTATACCATTTTCGGTGTTAGCGGTAAAATGATACAAATTTAAATCTGTCGTAGAGAATTGGTATTTTTATATATTTATAGAATGCACATAAAATTAGCTTCACGACAATATCAAAATATCATCATTTTACTTCAACCATTTAAAAATTCGGACCATTTATTTCCAAAAAATCTGCTACGGAAAAGTGCCACATTCTGAAATGGGTAAAAGGCGTGATGATATATTATTTCTAATTTTGTAATACCATTTGTCTCGAAATAACTGTTATACAATCCCCACAATATTTATAACATTGAAATCAAAAGAAAATTCTCTATCTATTAGACAACCTATAGGTTACCATAAAAAATATATATTGTTCTACTGTTTGAGTACGACTAGTTGAATATACAGTTTGTTATTACTTATAAATTAGTCTCTTATTCTCGATCATTCTACGTATATAACATTTTTTTCTAAAATCATTAATCTGATTTAAAATTTTATAAGAATTGATAATTTATACTCTTACTGTAGCTGTGGAATTAATAACAAATATGTAATATTTTACCTGTCAAGCAAGTTTAGTTTTGAATGGATTTGTGATTTATTTAAGTGACAATAAAACTTATTGTCGTCATATTATTATTGAAAATGGTTAACTATAAAAACTAAAATGTCATAAATTTGTATGTTATTTTGTTTAAATTCCACGGCTGTCACAGTGAAGAGGCAACTTTGAAAATTTTAAATGCGATTTTGATTATAAAACGTGCATAATAAAATATGATTACTAACTTGGATGCATGTTAATTGCTTATAGCCAGGTTTTATTGGTACAACCGTTATACCGGATGTAGGATTGAAATATATATATATATATATATATATATAGGAAATACAAAGGTATTTATTAATATGATGAGTGCTGCTTACCTAATTAGACCTCAAGTGTAAATACAAAACATATTAGATATTAAATACTGTATCTAAAGAATATCTACTTGTTGCTCAATTGTTTTTTTATGCAAGAGCAACATACAAACGAAAAATAGCTTTTATAAAGAAAATTTAGGATTGAGTACTCTGGAAAACGAAACAAAATAATTTTTGTTATTGTTATTACTATTTTGAATAAAATATGGCAATATATGTTATAATTTGTAATTAAATTCGATTAAGATATATAATTTATTTATATAACGAACTTTTCAAATTAAAGCTATAATTTTTTTGATAAAACCAATTTTTGTTTCCTACTTAACATTTCATGTATGTACAGGTTTGGTCTAATTTAATTAGGGAAACAACAATCATCATAATAAAAAAATACGTCCGTCAGTACGGTGGTGTGGATAGCAATATGGAATTCGAATCCGACGATCCCCATTGCCACCCTCTGGGGTGGGGCAGGGGATAACTTTGAAATTTTAATTGGGAATCCCCATTTTTATTGTACATTCGGATAATAACTAAGTAGGTTTTGTATGAAACTTTTTACCGATTCGCGATAGATGGCGCTGTAATAAAAAAAAAATTATTGTCATGATTGCCATTTAAGATTACCCCCACGGGGTGGCTGTGGGGGATCTTGCTTGTTGACATAAGATAGGTTTTTGAAAAATATTAAACACGTGTTTTTTTGTTTCTTGATTCGATGTGTATTTCTCGAGATATTTCACCAGTCCGGAACTTTTTGAACACCTTCAATATACACCTCTCCTCTATTCCTGCAACTCTTCATGCGAATCTTTTATTGTTCGAAACAGTGCTGGAAGTTTTCTTCTATCAGCTCCTTCAGGACGCGTGCCGCATTCTCTTTGAGAGCTTCACCGGTCTTGTTCCTTTTAAGGCAGATTTCACCTTAGGAAACAGATATTTAGAAGTCGCACAGTGCAAGATCCGGCGAACAAGGCGGATGATCCAACACTGGGAATAGAGATGAAAAACTATCGGTAATTTCAACTATCAATTGTTCGATAGTGCTATCAGTAAACTATCGATATATCGATAGTACTATCGATAGTCAATTTAATTACTAAACGATAGTTTTAGTTACTAAACAATAGTTACTAAACGATAGTTACTAAACGATAGTTACTAAACGATAGTTACTAAACGATAGTTAATAAACGATAGTTACTAAATGATAGTTACTAAACGATAGTTACTAAACGATAGTTACTAAACGATAGTTACTAAACGATAATTACTAAACGATACTATCGATAGTTTTTTTCTTTTAATTACTTATCGATAGTATTTTTTTTATAAAAGTATAATTTTTTTTTTCAAAATTACAAAATCTTTAAAATCAGTGATTAAATTCGTTCCTTTTTCGAGAGAGAGGTAAAATAAAATGTATAATTTTTTAAATGTGACTCTCATCCCCTAAAATTTAAAACTTTTGATATTGCTGTATATTAAGGGATGTTTGCTAAATAATTCCTGTAAATATGGCTTTGTTACAGTTAATATTACCCGCTCTAAGGTATGTACAAATGGGAGAAATAGAAAATAAGAAAATATACAATAAATGTCAAAAATTTATTTCTTTAAAATTTAGGCTTAATAACAAGATTTCAGAAGTAACAAATGTGAAAATAAAAATCAAATACAAATATGTACTTCTATCCCTAGGTATATACCATTTCTTACATTAATTTATACTTTTGCCGAGATCAAGATATTAGAAAAACTAGTTGCAATTCAAAACACCTTTTATATTAATTTAAATTTAGATCAAATAAAAAAGAAATGTGTTGCTGTGATAGTATTTTTGAAGTTGTGATGCATACTGGAGAGTGGTAAGCGGAGACTGTCCTGGTTAGAAGAAAAAAATTATGGATTTTGGGGTGAACAAAGAAGTTTGGAATGTAGGTACTTGAAAAACAAATGTTGTTAGGTTCGGTGAAAGCGGGCGAAGTTACAATAGCAGGTAGTGGAGATACATGATACAGACTCTGTAGTATTGAAGCGTTGCTCTAGCAAACGAAATCTGATTTGCGGTGTCAGTAGGAGAAAAACACAATTACTATGAATGTAGAGAAATGACTTGCACTTTTAAATTTATTTATTTAGTTGTGTAGACAAAAGTGAAAATTATATACCAGATAGGATCAATGAGTTAAAATTTTTTAACACAATGAAAAGGATATATGATTTATTAAATTTTGATAATAATTGAAAATATAATCAACATAAACAAATGCAGTAACTATTGTTTCATTTAATTTACATTGAAAACTGTAGAAGTAACTGATGTTTATTAAAATATTAAATTTTAGAAAATGTTAAATAACAGAAACAATGAATAAATGTGATTGTTGAAGAAATGTATTAAATATTATAAATAAAATTACTATATGATAGTTACTAAACGATAGTTACTAAACGATAATTACTAAACGATAGTTACTAAACGATAGTTACTAAACGCTAGTTACTAAACGATAATTACTAAACGATAGTTACTAAACGATAGTTACTAAACGATAGTTACTAAACGATAGTTACTAAACGATAGTTACTAAACGATAGTTACTAAACGATAATTACTAGACGATACTATCGATAGTTTTTTTCTATTAATTACTTATCGATAGTACTTTATTTTTTAAAACTATCGATGTATCGATAGTACTATCGATAGTTTTTTCATCTCTAACTGGGAAGCTGTACTTGGCTAGAAACCTTGCGGAATGAGCCGGCGCATTGTCTTGATAGAGACGTATTTCAACATACCACTTATGCGTCACCGCTCAACGCGCGGCGTACTACGTCATATCGACTGTTTTTAGAGAGAACAGGGCCGTACTAGTTACATATTTGTTTTCTTTTTCATATTTTTGTTTATTATAAGGTAATAAATACATATATATTAAAATAAGCTGTATTACCTAGTTATTCATATTCCATCCAATCGCAATGCGACATTAAAATATATAGTGTCGGTATAGATAGTATCGCACACTGCTGAAAGATGTTAGTGGAGGCGGAACCACAGGTGTAATTTGCTTAAGTATGGTAAAAATCAGTAAGTTGCATTTATATTTATCCGTTACTTTGAACTTTCATCTACTGGTCTAATATTAATAATAAAGCAAATATAATGGTTATTTTCTAGTATCTACATTTAAAAGAAATTATTATTTTTGGATACTGGTAGAACAAAACAATTTTTATCACTTAAGATATTTTTCAACCATATATAAATATTATATTATAAATAAATAATAGTTATTTATGGTACAAGTGTGTTATATTACAAATAAGTCACGCGAGTAAAATATTAGTCCACGAGGCCGAGGACTAATATTAAAATTAAAAAATTAAAAAATTAAAACATTTAAATATAAATTTTGACACAATTGTCTACATTTCAAATAATATTCTAGTTAGCCATACTTTCTTGTTTTGTTGTCTAGGTTCCTCAAATTTTTTAAAAAAAACAAAGTTGAAAAAAGGTTGCAGCTGTAGTATTCGAGAATTTTATTCCCGAAATAATCACTAAGGAAGCGGAAGAAGCGGTTGTTGATATTTTACCAAAAAAGTATAGAAGTTCCTTTGAAAAAAATAATATAGTATAGACGTTGATGTGTATAGACGTGTTTTGTGCGCTTGCGATTCTTTTTACCATTTTTTTAACGTTTTTTTCGTGTTTTGCTACTTCCTAATATGCCGGACATGCGTAGTAGAGTAAATGACGATGAATCAACATCCAAACGTGCAATTGAAAGTGCAGTGGCTACCTTAATAGCAAAATTTGAGTCATGCTTTGAAGAACTGAGATATGAAATCCAGAGTCTTAAAACTGAGCTTGTTGAGTGCAAAAATACAATCTCAATACAATCTGATATTATTGAAAAGCTTACACCGACTCCAAGCGCAATACCGAATCATTCCATTGGTGCTTCAAGGGTTCCTCATTACTCAGCTTCTTCAAAAATCAAATAGAGCAAATAAATCCGTTAAAACCGTAGTGTCAAAATCAGCTGACACTGAGCCGAAACGTTGTGAGCTACCACCTGACTCACCTGTGACGCCTGCGCCAAGACTGAACAGTGTGCGCAATTACATTTTCGGTACGGCACAGGGCCGTACTGAAACTAAGTTAATTGGTGCGCCTCGACGTGCTTGGCTTCATATAAGTCGTGTATCCAACAAAGATGCAACTGATGCGGATATTATCAAGCATTTAACGTTTTACAATCTGCATTCTGACTGTGTTTGTCAAAAAATAGAGCACACCGGCGACTATAGCTCGTTCAAACTTGGTGTGCATAACGATAAACTCTCCGAATATAAAAATCCCGAGATTTGGCCCGAAGGGATACTCGTACGGAGATATTGGTTTCCGAAAAAACGTAATGAAGATTTTTTAGGCAAGAAAACGTTAAATCAGCAAAATCCTTAAAATCTGTCACTTGCTACTATCAAAACGTCCGCAGCCTGAACAACAAGTTAAGTGATTTTTTTCTTTCTGTGATAAACTGTGATTTTGATATTATTGGTTTATCGGAAACTTGGTTACATCCAGAAACTTCAAACTCCGAACTATTTCCGATTGAATACTTCTCTGTTTTACGTCAAGACAGAGACTTTGCAGCGCTCAATGTCATTCGTGGTGGGGGAGTTCTACTGGCATTCAGAAGCGAGTTCAAATTTGAATCCATCGATGTGCGAGATGTTCATGCAGCTCTACCCTCAGTTGATGTTGTTGCTTGTAGAATCTTTCTCCAACAATATAGCATTATTATTTTTGTCATTTACATACCCGTAACGCCGAATATTGAAAATTTGAATATATTGACTTCATTCATTGAACATAAGTGCATTTCCGAGAAACATGTAATTATTATGGGTGACTTTAATATTCCCAATTACTGTGTAGCCAACACAAATGATACTTTACGAGTTCATCTTGAAAACTTTGCTTCTTTCTCTCAACTGTCACAGCACAATCTGGTCTACAACAGCAATAACCGTTTGTTAGATCTAATATTTTCAAATGTTAACTGTGATGTAAATCATGATGATTCTCCACTTGTTAGGGAAGACCTATTTCACCCTGCATTGTCAATTAATTTGTATCTCTCTAACGATTTTGTAACCAATTTCAATTGTAATAATTATTTGAAGACGTATAATTTTAAAAAAGCTAATTTTCAGCACATGTATGAGTTACTGTTAAATTGTGATTGGTCTTTAGTTCTTAAGTTTGATGATGTTAATGAAGCCTGTGATATGTTCTATCAATTATTGTATTCTATATTTGATCAATGTGTACCTGTTCGTAGAATACGTAAGAAATTTTATCCGCCTTGGTTTACCTCTGAAATAATTAGTAATATTAAACTAAAATCTAAGATATACAGTAAATATAAAAAGCATAAGTCAGTCGAATATCGAAATGAATATAAGAAAATTAGATCTGAAACTAAGAAGCTCATTAACTTATCTTACAGTCAGTATGTGTCTAACATAGAAAATAATGTTATTAATGACCCAAAAAGCTTTTGGTCATTTATTCAAAATAAAAAAGGTGCTTCCCGAAGTCCAGGAATAATGAAATTTGGTGATAAAACAGGTGAAAATCCACACGTTATTCTTGACATGTTTAGTGAACATTTTGCCAGTGTTTTTACAAACAATTCACCGGTATGTGCAAACAATCATGTTAATTCAAATTGTAGTTCAAGTTCTTCTTATAATGTAGATGTTCACATATCTGAAAGTGATTTGTATAAAAACGCGCGCAAATTGAAGAATTCAATGACAGCTGGACTGGATCAGATTCCTAGTTTCTTACTCAAAGATTGCATCTGTGCTTTGGTAAATCCTTTGTTATTTATATATAATAAATGTATATTTAATGGTACATTTCCATCTATTTGGAAACGTACAAAAGTTTGTCCTGTTTTGTAGTCAGGCGATACTTCATTGATTGTTAATTATAGACCGATTTCAATTATTTCAAATTTTGCGAAACTGTTGGAAATAATTTTGTATAATAAATTGTTCCCACAAATTAAACATCTCATTTCGGATCAACAACATGGATTCATGCCAATGAGATCAACTGTTAGTAACTTAAGTATTTTTACACAGCATGTCGCTGAAGCTTTGGATAAAAATGGCCAACTTGATGTTGTTTATACTGACTTCTCGAAGGCCTTTGATAAACTATGTCACGATATTTTGTTACATAAAATGGAGCAGTTTGGTTTCAACAAAGTTCTTCTAACTTTTTTTAAATCATACTTAGCAGACTGTCTACAAATTGTATCTTACAATGGATATCAAGGAGAGCCCTTTGTTGCCATGTCTGGAGTGCCTCAGGGCTCTAACTTAGGGCCCTTATTATTTGTATTATTTATAAATGACATTTGTGAATCTGTTAATTGTGATATATTACTTTATGCTGATGATATTAAAATGTTTCTGGAGATAAATTCTCTTGATGATTGTCAAAAATTGCAGGATAACGTTAACAATCTTTAACCTTGGTGCAATACTAATTATTTACCCCTGAACATTGCGAAGTGTAAAAATTATGACCTATTCTCGTCGAAAAAATCCATTGAATTATGATTACTATGTTCAATCGGAATTATTATCTAGATGTACATTTACGAAAGATTTAGGAATAACTTTTGATCCTCATTTAACATTTGTTACACATTGTGACGATGTTTGGTCGAGCACAAGGAGTTTGGCGTGGATTGCTCGGGCGCCAAACGGTAATGGATAGCGGTGTCGGGGTTGTGTCCAGGATATAGAAATAAAACAGCGGATGGCTTCAGATTTCAGATTTATTTTGCGGATCTTGGTGTACACTGATTTTCTCGGGTTGGTCGCGGTAGCGGCCACTGACTTGATCTCCAGAACACCCCTTGAGGGCGTCCTGACGTAAAACGGTGGTTTTCGGAAAACCGACGCCCGGGCGTCGGTTGGGCGGAGGTGTGTCGGATGGGTCCTTGGCGGGTCCCTGAATCGACCCTGCGAAGCGCGGCGCGTTCTGGCGACTCGTGCTGAAACGACGCTTGGCGTGGGGATGTTACGGGGTCTCTCGGTCCTCCCGAGGATGGCGGAGCTGATTTCCACGTAGTGGAAATTAAAAACGGCCGTAACTCGGAAACGACGCCCGGCGTCGCGGCGGCGTCGGTCTCTATCCACTGCTGACAGTGGTTAGGATGGGTTCCCGGTGCAAACTCAAAATCGACGCCCGGCGTCGCGACGACTGACTTCGAGTATGTTCGTCGGGAGAGTGTCCCGATGTCGGTGGCGGTCGCGGTTTCGGTGTGCGGCGCGTCGTTCGGACGGAACGTCGTAAAACGCGAAACTGACGTCACAGCGGGTGACGTCACGGTGGGCGGTTCGGTGTTGTACGACCTGGTGCTCTCGAGTTCACTACCTCGAGGATGGTGGCAGAGATACGGAAAGGATGAAGACGGGTTGTTCTCTCCAGTCGTCAGACTCGAGGAGGAAGGGAGCGGGGTGCGGGGAGGTTTGGGACCTGGTGCTGGTGTTTTACGGCGGACCCGCGTTGTCACCTGGATTAACCCTACCGAGGATACTCTCCACTCTTGCGAGTCGAGGATGCTCTCCACTCTTGCGAGTCGAGGATTCTCTCCAGCCCGGGGGCTCGAGGATGTCGGCGCTCTCGGAGGGTACCTCTAGGTCTCAAAGCAGACGGTATCGTGCTCCCAACTGTGGAGCTGCGGGTGCTGAAGGCGTACAGTGAAATAGCCGACGTTGTGACTTGGGACCCCCTGAACAGGGTGACTCTCCACTCTTGCGAATCGAGGATACTCTCCACTCTTGCGAGTCGAGGATGCTCTCCAGCCCGTGGGCTCGAGGATGACGGCGTTCTCAGTCAGGGACTCCAAGTCGCAATGTTGGTTTGAAACTAGGTAGCCTGAGGGGCTCGGAACGGACGGGGAACGGTAAAAACGGTAAACTAGAATGTATCTCTTACCCTGGTGAATCTCTCTGGACGGCTTCTTCTCGGATTTGTCGCAGTGGCACTTCTCTAATTCGTATGAGGATATGACTGTGTCTTTCGCTTCGCGGATCCCGGCTTATATACAAAACGTTAATGACTCGGGTTCGGACGGGTTGTCAGTGGTCGCTACAATGTATTTACATAGGGGTGACTTACATGCGGTGGTTGAAGGGCTTCTCGTGCCCTTAAGACGTTCATACTAGCGCCAATCGCTAGCCCTGGAATTATGCTGCCAGGAAAGTATAACTTTATTCGGATCGGGTGTTTACAGCCGGAGTTATTTCCGGAGAAATGAGAGCAGTTTAGGAATCACCGATGTTTCGGACGTCTCCGGACATCGGTGAGCCTAAACTGCGAGTGACGAAAAACATTTCGTCACAACATATTATTGCATTAGTTTCGTCAACAAATAAATTACTTGGTTTTATTATCCGTAACAGTAGACAGTTTTGTAAGTTAGAATGTCTCAAAATCTTGTACTATGCCTACGTTAGATCCAAGTTGGAATATGGAATATTAATTTGGTACTCACCATACAATATTTATAAAAGTATGATAGAAAATGTTCAACGGCGTTTCCTGAAATTCTTATGGTTTAAAGAATACCATAGTTACCCTGAAAGAGGTACAGAGCAAAATATTTTACTTTCATATTTCAATATAAAGTCAATTGAAACTAGGCACGATTGTATAGCTCTAAATACTTTAAGTAATTTGATAAAAAATAAGATTGACGTTTCGCAACTTTTAGGTAAACTGGCTTTTCATGTACCCAGAACATCGTCCCGCTCACGTAATACATTTTATTTGCCACACTATAAATCATTAGCATTAAGTAAGTCACCTATTTTTGTTATGTGTACCCTATATAATAACAACTGTACTATGTATGATATTTTTTCTTAATGTTATGTATATTTGTTTATTTTGTTTTAGGTTTCATGCTCTATAACTTTGTTACATTTACTTGTTTAGGGTTCGAACCTGTTAAGTAATAAAGAGATTATTATTATTATTATTATTAAAAAAAGAATCTCATATGTTTGAAGACTGGATGACAACTAGAAACGTCAAAGGTATAAATGAAAGTGTTTTATTTTCTTATAAAGCTGAAGAGTTGTTCTAATCATTGAATACTTCGTCCATAAGGAAGAAGGAACCAGTTTCGTTTGTACGTATGAAAAATAAGCAAGTAAAACACAATTCATTTATACCTTTGACGTTTCTAGTTGTCATCCAGTCTTCAAACATATGAAATTCCTTTTCATAGGAACAAATTCTGCTAAAATGGTTGAGTTGACCTTCAAAAGGCCAGGTCGAGAATTGCACCGTATCGACATCATCAAATTGTGTTTCTTTTTCATTTAATGTAAATGTTAATGTGAATAAAATTTAACTTTCATACATTTTGAAATGTTTAAAAATTTGTATAAATTATTTAAACTCAACACTGAGTTACAAGTCATAATTTATGCGTGACTTATGATTTATAACTCACGCTTGACTTATTAACCACTTTACTAAACTAAAATGACAACAATAATGACCTTATAAGTAGTGGGTGTTGGATAAATAAATATATCATCACGCCTTTTACCCATTACTGGGTGTGGCACTCTGCCGTAGCAGATCTCGGTAAGTGATATATTTCTGTGCGTGAAATGCGGTTACCAGCCGTCCAATCACGGCCCCCAAAGATGTTAGTGTAAGGGAGCCACAGGGGTAGATTTTAAATTGGTGAAAATTGTTTGTCTGCTGTGGGGATCGAACCAGGATTCTCAAGATCCGCAGGCCGATTCGATACCACTGAACCACCTACCCCATATATATATATATATATATATATATATATATATATATATATATATATATATATATATATATATATATATATATATATGTCAGTTCAGTAGTTTGCGGACCTCTATTTTTTTGTCCTAACATCATTGTTATTACACTTCATAATACCAATTTTAAATTCAGTCAAATCGGCCAATAAATATCGACAATATTCAATAAGTTATGTTTATATAGCGTTTCGCGGACCTCGGTAATTCAGCTAGCTGTTACCTGGGTTCATGTGTGTATATATATGTCCACACGACACTTTGCGGACCTTCATATTTTTGTTGCAACAGCATTACATTACGTGTATATATATAGATGTCAGGCCAGTAGTTTGCGGCCTGTTTGCATACTGCCTGACATACAACAGGGGCTTACAAGTTGCCGACATGAATTAAATTTGATCTAAAGATTTATTCAATTTATATTTTATTCATTTAAATTTATTTTATCGCATTCGCTATTACTATTGAAATAGTTATTTTTAATTCTAGATTGCGAAATGTTACTTTTGCATTCGAGAATGAAAGTTTTTTGTGTGAGCAAAAAAATCATTCGAGAATGTAAAAGCATTTCGCATTCGAGTATCAAACAACGTTTTTCCGAAAACTATGTGTTAAAATTAGTAAAAATTAAAAATGTAAAGAGAAACTTTTGACATTAGAATTAATTAATGTGACATCTAATGGTTCCAGACAACAACACGCGAAATGATTTTTTTTTTGTCTACAGAATGTAAATAACTATTATATCCAGGATATAAGTACTTTTTATGTCAGTTTTCGGAAAAGTATATTTGCTACACAGGATGATTCACAACTTCCGGCATTAATTTTAACGGTATATAGTACTTAACATGCTGATCACGGTATTTGCCAGATTCTTTAGAATGAATAAACGAAGTTAATTAATTATGTACCTACTCAACGATATATTTTAAAATTAAACTAATTAAATTTATTATATATTATTTTGAACACGGGTGATATTTTTAAAAATATATTTCTGATATTTCAATACAATACGTTTAGGGACAAAATACGAACATGAAAATAATTCTTACTTTTTACAGAAATTGTTCATGTAAATAGGTCATCACAATAATACAATAGTAGTAATAACAAAACAGAAATTTGAACTTGATCTTCTGATCTGAACCACAAAACACTAATAATAATAATCGGAATAATAATATCAGTAACAATACTGTAGTGCTTCTCTATCCGAAAGCGAACGTTGCACTGCACAAACCAACGAGAATTGACAATTAAATGAAATTAATGTTTTATGTAACATTAGATATTATATAAATTATGACTTGTAAGATTTTAAAATATTATTCATGCAGTATCAATAATCCAGTTTACCGAAGATATAACTCATTTGTTTAAATATGTGGCGTATTTAAGCAATATAAAAACATGGAACGATATGTTTTATTAAAATAAAATTATATTTTTAATAATCAATGACATACAACTTTGTACTTTTGTTATTTTATGTTTATTATAGTATAATAGCAACATTCTGCATTCTTTAAGAATTATATATTCGACATCTCTGTCTGTCCAGTAAATTAACAACTAAATTATAACACACGAAAAATCATGAATATTCGCTGAGTATTTGTAGCTCAAGTGGTAGAGCAGTCACCTAGCGAGTGAAAGGTTCTGGGTTCAAATCCCGACGAATGCTCATGATTTTTCAAAAATTGTAATATATTCTGCATTCTGTTTATAAATAGATTATAGTATTTATAAAAAAGAACTACGATTATTAATTTACATAAAATAGAAATACTTTTACAAAATAAAAGATAATAGTATATTAAAGAACTAGTTTCATAAGGCAATTTGTAAACGCACACATGTCAGCACGCGAGGACAATGGAATGGCTGTGAGGACCATTTATTTCATTGTCAAAACATATTTGTTTTTATCTTACAACTTTCCAGAATGCCTCCAATTACATTTATTTGTATCGTGATACTACTGTTTCAATTTTGAAATGTAGTATAGATTTACTGGTTTGCAAAATTTGAAAATGCTAAATGTTATTTTAGAATTTATTAATTTAATATATAACGACAATCGTGTACATATATTAAGTAAAGAATAAAGGATTATTTTATGCCTTATAAAATTGAAATGCGATTAAGTTTTACAGTTTGATCAGTATTGTTTGGTATCAGTTCTTCTTTTTGCATAATGTTCTTTACGCAAATGTGCAAAATTATTTCAGCTGCTTTAAAACCTGCCATAGTATTACCGAAAAAAATAAAATTGATAATAATATGCCAATTTGTTTTAAAAAATTTGGAGATACGCAAATAGTTTTTGATTGTACAAAAGTATTTGTGCAAAAACCAAATAGTATATTTGTGAAGAAATATTGCATATTCATTGAACATGTTAAAATGATGTGTAATTCAACTAATACTTATAGAGGTCTTATTATTCAATTTTCTTTTCAATATAAAATATTTTAGTTTCAAATAAAAACTTTAAAAATACACCAAACAAATATTGAATGCTATGAAACGTCAAATATCTATCCTGGAGGAATCATTAGGTCGCGAAATATTCCGAATAAAGCAGCGATCTTAATTTTATTTACCGCGCTATAAGTAAACACGGTGAGTCGCGCGTGACCTTGAGGTAGCCAATCAGAACATATGTGACAATATCATAAGCGGAGCTTGTGGAGTTTTGTCCCAGAGCGAGAGTGGGAATGTACAGAGTTCGTGCATTTAGTTTAATTTGTATGTTGTCTTCTGCTTTGGAATGATTTAAAAAAAATTTGTTCCTGAAAATGATAAACGAATTCATTTGCTGAGGTGCATAAACTCATAGAAATAATTTTAAGGTTTGTTACAACAAAAATACAGAACCGTTACAGAACTTATAATGCAGTGTTCCAAGAACAAGTGAATTATGATCCGTACCGATTCACCGTTCTTAAATTTCCAGGGTTTTACCAGAATTTTTAATTCTGAATAAGTTTGACATCCTATCTAACCTGACATATTTTGTTTTTGTTATTAATGACATTAGCAATGGAAAAAGACAGAGATATTTTCGAATTGTCAGAATTTTCTAGCTAAAGTGATGGAGAATTCTTGAACGATGTTATGGAAATAAGGCAAAACAATGAAAATTATCTACGTTTGATAGTACCTCAATACAGTGATTAAGATTTTGAAGGATCAACTTCTAGTATATTGGCCATCAGACTGCAAGTTTCCAAGATATAGCAGATAGGTTTGATATTTTCTTCAGTAGTTTGGTGAGAATAATAGCCCGAATTACATATTTCTCAGGAAACAAACAACATAATACAATGGCCAAATAACGAGGAAAAGGTCAATATTGAATGACATTTTATACCTAATCAAAAGCGCAATGTTTTCCGCCAGGTATAATTTTATATATTAATCGGTTCTAAATCGTTCCCACACTAGGCAAGTCGGTTCTAGGAAGTTCGCGCATGGATTTTAAGCAGTTCTGAATCACGTTTTGAACGGTTCATGTTGGAACAAATCAGTTACACCTGTTTTATTAAAAAATTGAAGCGAATAAAACCTTTTTAAAGAAATTCTTTGAACCAAGATAACTAAACTCTGACTGTCCTGGCAATTCATCATGAATTCATTACAAATTTGATAAATTTCAACATATTGGTAATAAATAAATTTGTTTTTCAAAATAATAGACGGGCAGAATATTTATTAAAAAAATAATATTTCCATTTAAAATTATTATAAATTGTTTTATTTTTGTAACATAAATTTGTTATACATATATCTTGAATTAATAAAAGAACAGTTTATTCAATTATATTATTTTTTTTTAAATATATATTTTTAAAATGATTCGATTAGATAATAATATTAAATAAAGAAAAGGCTTCAGAATCCAATATGTTTTTTAAATATTTATTTGTGGACGTTTCAAGATAAAATACTAGCTCATCATCAGTACCTTTAAAAAACGTAAAATATAAAACAGATATTTATAACATGTCAATAATAACAAACAAAAATTGGATTCTGAAGCCTTTTCTTTATTTAATTTCTTTTTAAGACAACACATTTAATATCTGTTCTTCATTTTTGTCCCTGGTTAATATAAAGGTCACAAGCCGCCACTGCACACAGTAAAAGAAATTAACACAGATTTAACAAACTAGTTCCACAAGGTCCACTAATAATTTTTAGTTAATTTAACAATATTCGTTATTGTTAAATGTTTACTACTTTAAAGTGTGAATTAATTAACACACAACTGACTAAAACTGATTGTTAAATTAACACATTTTTCTTGTTTTTATATTTAACCACCCATTTTGGTAGTGTAACTAAATTATAGTGTTAATTAACTTCAACAATCTGTTACTTTGACACTACAGGTATGAAGAATTTAACTAAAATATTTTCACAAAGTATCTAATTTGTTTTGTTAAAATATAACGAATAACTTGTAGTAACTTCCACCGTTAGTATAGTTAAATTAACAAATAAAATTTACAACTAATTTCTATAATTTAGATGGCACTATAAGTACCTAGGATTTCATATTTCCTGCTAAGAACTGACCTACGTAGATTGTACTAGATTCTTCAGTATTTCAAGGACAATAAATGTAGGTCAATTTTAACGTTAGATTTAAATGTAAAATATCAAGTGACCCTACTAGTAGGGTATGTAGGTAGGCTTCACATCGTTATTAAAATCCATTTAACAAATAACATACTGTTGAAAGTCTTATTTTGATATTATAAAATTATGATTTGCGTTTAAGGCGTAAAAAACGTATAGTGGCATTTTTTCTGGTAATACACACGATTATCAAATGCGCTGAGACATTTTGCTATTATATTAGATTTTTTAGCAAAAGTATTATTAAAATATATTTTTTTGTTTTATAGTTCACATAGAATATACATAAACAAATGATGATTGAGTATTTATAAGTAAATTAATTCATTTGTTTAACTAAAATTACGCGATTCATTCAAATCAATTGTAAAATACATAAATAAATGTGGTTTAAGTAATCATAATCAGTTTTAAAATGCAATGAAATATTTAGCTATTATAGGTTGCGAGCAGTCACGTGACGAAGGCAACCTTGACAGAAAATGAACAGCTGTTCAGTGTGGAACGTCAAATTTTGATTTTGAGTTTTTGTTTTTTCTGGTGTATTATGCTTTATTTCTTGTGCTTATATTATTTGTTAATCCTTCTTAATTATTATAAACTATTTCTGTTCCTGACCAGTGCAAAATAAAAATATAATTAATTTCTAGCGTCCGACCAAATGAAAGCTTTCTGGAGCGGTCTTTAAAGTTATTGAAAATAATGCATATTTTTCACTGTTTGTACTAATCAGCAACTAAAATTGTTTATAACAAATAAAGAAGTGTAACAAATAAGACAGGCAAAATATATAAACGATAATAGACCAGAAAAAAGCAAACGTCAAAATCTTCAAACGTCAAAAATTTGATGTTGCACACCGAACAGCTGTTTACGCTGACGTCATTTTCTGTGAAGGTTGCCTTCGCCACGTGACTGCCCGCGTCCTATACAGCGATACAGCGTCCGGCAGGAACGTATGATGTTTTTAAAATGACTGTCACGCACGTCGGAGTGGATCTAATGTTTTCCGAATAGGTGATACCTTCTCGTTGGCAGGCCATATCAGGCACATCGTGTTTTCGCAGATGAATATTTTCTTTTTAATATATCGTTATGTATTTTCAAATGACAATGTACCAGTAATGTATGGAAACAATAAATTATGATATTCGTTCGAAAATAAGTGTCTAACTGCCGTTTCAAAACCATCATACCTCTCTGCTGGATCTTGTATTTCATTTTTTAACAGTATTATAATTAAAACCGGATATTTGCTTATCTGTTCATATAGGATATACATAAACAAATGATGATTAAGTATTCATAAGTAAATTAATTCATTTGTTGAACTAAAACAACGCGATTTATTCTAAACAATTGTAAAATGCGATGTGATAATTACCTATTATATTAGATTTTTTAGCAATATTATTATTAACATCAATGAGATTTTTATCAGTTCACATAGAATATACATAAACAAATGATACTTAAATATTCATAAGTAAATTAATTCATTTGTTATATATTGAAATATCGCGATTCATTTCGAATCAGTTGGACAAAACTCACTGACGTTTAACCGTATTTCATTATTTAGCAATAATATTATTAAGAACGAAAATCAATAGAAAAATTAAATCTATTCCTAAATTTAAATTTCCACAGGTGCATAAATTTTGATTAAATTTATTATTAGTTACTACAGAAGTTTTGTTTTTTTATAAAAATGATGTGTGGCATCTTCATTTTATTTAATCGAGGCACAAAAATGTACGGCATATGATTTTTACTCTCTCGGCGAGCGGCTGTATCTGTTGCCTACATGGTTGAAGACAATTGTCGAAGTAAGAGTCGAAGCAACGGTCCTCTCTTTTATGATCATTCTAGTTAGGTCTGTAGTGTTATTATTCAAAATAAAATTATTGAAAAGGAAGTATGATTTTTCTTTTCGAAAATTAATATTGTAATTATAATTTCCAATACTCAATAATACCAGTAAGCTATAATTACAACTAAACCGAGCGAGAAACTATGTTTCTATGATCGCGAAATCATGACAGAACTAACACATTTCGCCCCTAGGGACGAAATGTGAATATTATTTCCCTAGTTGAATTGTCATTATTTTGACAAGTAATGACATTTAATTAATGAATAAAACATTACGGTTGTCAAGTAATTTTGTTTATTAAATCTTACAATCAATAAATGTCAATGTCAAATTAGGTTCTAAAACTACATTTTTCATTTTAAAATTGCTTCGGTCGTGTAAAATATAGTATATATACTTCAGGAGAGAATGCAATTTTCCCTCTGTGTTTTGTAGCCAGAGGGCGAATTGTACCTCTGGAAAAATCATGCATTTCTCTCCCTTGATATATAATAGTATGTTATGCATCAAGGGAGGGAAACAAGCGATTATTCCCTTGTGTGAAGCATATTATACTTTCCGTAACAAGTGCACAAAAATTACTGTCTTATCCAGACAAATGTCAAATATGAGTTGCGTAACTAGTTACCTAGGAAACGCCGCAAACAGCTATTAATCGTAGTCTCTAGAGAGAGAAACATCCTCCTAGGGAGAGAAACATCCTACCTAGGGAGTGAAACATAATGTTTCTCTCTCTAGTGGAGAAAAGCAGCGTTTCGCTCTCTAAAATTAGGGAATAAGAACGTGTTTCTTGTGCATGTGTTACGAAATATACTATTATTTTCATATTTAATTATTTTTGAAATCATAGCTTACTGAATTTTTTTTAACAATGTTAATTTTCGAAAAAATAAATAATATTACGTTATTTTGAAAAATATTGTCATAAATTATTTGATTATCGCACATACATTTCCTATTCAATAAATTTCAAGCAGCATTATCGCCATTTTAAAACAAAAGAAAATGAAATTAAAAAAAAATTAGTAGAATTTTTCACCCGCTAAAATTTCTTTATTTACCATATCTCAATATTTTTCAATAATAAAGGAACTAATCAAGGGAGAAAAATTCAAGATTCAGTACTGCTCCCGGAAAGGAAGTCTGCGAGAAAGTATTAAAGAAATCGCCCCTTAAACGACGGAATTGGCGCGATATAAAGAACTGGCTGCACAACACGAATGTAAGCACTAAAAGCCGAATTGCAATTGGTAGAAATATGCCAAAAAAGCTAAATTCTCATTCTATACACCCAAATACCGAGCTTGTGGTACCACCAAATAAGTTCAATCCCTTAAAATGCATTAGATTTCGAGTTATTTTAAGAGAATCGTCTGCGTTATGCCGAACTGCGATACGAAACGCATCATGCCAGAAGTGTAGTGCCGTAAAGGAATGGTTTCTTTGCAGTAACTAAAGTAAATACTTCAAACGTTGCATTAGTGTTTTGGGTGACTGTTTTCTAAATCGTCAACTGATTGCAAGTTTCTCATACTAGTTTGCTAGGTTATTTAAACGCAGTACTTTTGCTTTACAAGCGTTACATTTTTTACAGGTGATTTGAATATACGAGTACTTAGATATGAATATAATGTATATATTTATTTGTTTTGTTTTTGGTGCATATACTTTTATATTTGATACTTATATTTAAGTTAATTTGAAATTTTATGACTGCACCTTAATAAAAGATAATAAACTTTTTTTTAAATTCAAGAGTAAAATAATAAATTATACTATCGGAATTCGTTTACGAGTTATTTGTAAACGAATATACATAACACAAAAGTTATCGAGGTCAAAAATGTCTGGAATAAAATATACACATATAACTATAAATTTTATTGTCATTGTATTGTAATCACGAAAATTTTCGGTTCTCAAATTTTAGCGGAAATATCCATTTTGACCATCCCTGAATCCATTTTGACTAATTTCGTCGTGACGTCTGTACGTACGTATGTATCGCGCATAACTCAAAAACGGTAAGCCGTAGAAAATTGAAATTTTGTATTTAGGACCTAGTTGAGCACCTCCCTTTGATCATTATAACTTCCGGACGTGGTACTTTACTTGAAACCTATAATTGATTATAGTGAAAAACTATTTTAAACTATTATCCAAAACTTTTGAAATTTGGTATATAAGACTACTATATCAATGGAAATAACATAATAGATTTTATCATCAAGCTGCTAACAGTTGCAAATAAAAGTTTTAGTTAATTAAATTCTGCATCTAGCACATTAAGAATTATTAAGTTAGCCTTTTGTATAAGCGAGATAATAAATTAAAAAAATTATATCTTATTTGTTTTTATTTTAATTAAAAGCGAATGGATTAGAACAATAAATAAGAAAAAAATCCAAAAAATATTGTCAAGTCAAATTACGTCAAATATGTGCAATTAAAAAAATAGCTATAGTTTAATACGCGTGCAAGAAAGTCATGTGATGTCCACATCAGATTTTTTTTCTGAAAATATAATTGCATTTTTATTACACATTTTACATTTGAAATGAATCTCGCAGTAATATCCATGTCTTAATTCTTTTACTAGTGTCATATTACTCAAATTGCAGTCAAATGGATCATGATGGTTAATTTCATAAAATTATTGAAATAAATAGTTAGCATCCGTGTCACTGCCAATACTATTTATACTGTGACAGTCAGGAAATATTGATGTACTCTTCGAAACTGATGATGAATTACCGTCACTATCATTTCCAGTTTCATATTTTAATTTATTGTTAGCAGGTGTTGCCGATAATGTAGTTGGTGTTTCAGATAAGTCAGGATTTTGTCTAAAATATGAGGAAGCAGGAATGAATATTTAGAATTTAGATCAATAAAAAATTTAAAAACCACTAAAAAGATCTTTGGGAGTCCTGAATTGACGACTGGTAATCGCACTACTTCCGCAAAAATATATCAATTACCGAGATCTTCTCTAACCTTGACACTAACAGAGTGCCGCGTCCAGAAATGGGTACATGGCGTGATAAAATATTTTATTTGTTACTTATCAAATAAATAACTAAATTTTATTTTAAATTATCTTTTTTTCCAATAACTTTTTAAAGCTTCGATTTTGTTTTCTTAGCCTGTATTTAAATTGAAACAATCTGCTCTTATTTCCGTGTCTACTAGACATTATTAAATTTACATGATTCTACTTTATACCAACAACAACAATAAGAATGTTACATTGTCCGCGGTCGGCTAGGATAGCGCGTGAACCGAAATGTATCCCGCACTCCACCCGCTTGCGACCCGTACCCACCTGCATCCGAACTTGGTCCTGCTAGATATTGAATTATTTACTGTCGAAAATATGGTACTTTATTTCCATACACAGCTTGTAAGTTTTGATTTAAGGAATCACAAAAAAATGCATTATTAACAACAGGTATTTCTATGTTACTAGGATTTCAAAAATCTTATGCATGAAACGATTTTAATTAACGTATAATATTTGGGTATAACATAATTAATTTCACGGACTCCTAACAGTTGAATTTATTTTCATATATTTTACTTGAGATAATAAAGATAGATAATTATAACTTATAACTAATTGCAGATTTGCTTTTTAATTTTCTAAATTGAAATAAAATCAAAAACAAAACTATCGATACATGTTTATTTTTTTAAGTAAAGTCCGCCAAGTTCACTGACGTGCCTTGCGGCGTAGTTACAATTTACATTCAAATTTCTAGCAACTGGTACATTTAATGAAAAAAAAATTCAAGTAAAATAAATCCTGGTATGTTTCATTATAAAATTAAACAAGAAATTTTAAGTACATTTAACAAGAAAATATGTATGCTATATGAATATGTAAAAATGTTAATGTAAAATTAAGGACATTTTGTTAATAAACATTATTTTATATTTAGCAATGATATCACTTACAATTATTACTGATTAATGCAATTATAACACAGAAAATATGCCTAAATCATACCCTGTACTGTCAGCGAGCGGCAAGTGCCTTGCATACTAATGAGTGCACTCTGACGACATAGACATAGCGCAACGCGATTGGCGCAGAGCCGTAAACTGACTACATTGAAATTATTACTAGATAAAAATTCAACAAATTTTCAATAGACTAGAAATGTCCTACCACAATTAATGTAAATTATTATTCGAATTCATCAATAACTAAATGATTTTACTCATACATTTAAACTAAAAATTGTAGTGAATATTGGATTGAAAAATATTTATCAATATTGATTGTTAAAGAGTGTTTCAATAAAGTAAATAAAAAAATAATTAAAAACACTTGGTATTTTGTTTCACATATTTTGTGTTTCAATAAGTTTTCAGTTAAGGACATCGTATCAATAATTTATTCCTGACGGAATATATTATATTTATTGTAAAACGCAGCTACGGTCCTGTCACTTAAAATATTGGTGTGGCGGTGAACGCTTACTTACTACACTCACCATCTATAGTCGGTATTAGGTATTACTGTAGTTCAGAAATATTCCACTCGTTTCAAGCCCGCGAAAACAGCGAGTCCGCAAGGTGTAGGAAAAATATAATCTCTCTTTGGGGACGTCCGCAAAGAGCGATTGAGGTCCGCAAATGGTTGGATATATGGAAGAAAAGTCCGCAAATTACTGGCCTGACATATATATATATATATATATATATATATATATATGTACAGGGTGTTATATTTTAATAAACCCAGCAAATATCTCGCTTATTTATCAACTTAGCAATTTCTTTCATATAACATGATTTATACACCAACATGCAAGCTAGTTGATGACGGAAGTACATTCATGATATCATTTCAGGTTTATTAGTAATTAATATCAACTTTGAAATTTCAAATGGAACATACTATATTTTCTTACAAATTTGAAAAGTGCATCAAATATATATATATATATATATATATATATATATATATATATATATATATATATATATGGGGTAGGTGGTTCAGTGGTATCGAATCGGCCTGCGGATCTTGAGAATCCTGGTTCGATCCCCACAGCAGACAAACAATTTTCACCAATTTAAAATCTACCCCTGTGGCTCCCTTACACTAACATCTTTGGGGGCCGTGATTGGACGGCTGGTAACCGCATTTCACGCACAGAAATATATCACTTACCGAGATCTGCTACGGCAGAGTGCCACACCCAGTAATGGGTAAAAGGCGTGATGATATATTTATTTATCCAACACCCACTACTTATAAGGTCATTATTGTTGTCATTTTAGTTTAGTAAAGTGGTTAATAAGTCAAGCGTGAGTTATAAATCATAAGTCACGCATAAATTATGACTTGTAACTCAGTGTTGAGTTTAAATAATTTATACAAATTTTTAAACATTTCAAAATGTATGAAAGTTAAATTTTATTCACATTAACATTTACATTAAATGAAAAAGAAACACAATTTGATGATGTCGATACGGTGCAATTCTCGACCTGGCCTTTTGAAGGTCAACTCAACCATTTTAGCAGAATTTGTTCCTATGAAAAGGAATTTCATATGTTTGAAGACTGGATGACAACTAGAAACGTCAAAGGTATAAATGAATTGTGTTTTACTTGCTTATTTTTCATACGTACAAACGAAACTGGTTCCTTCTTCCTTATGGACGAAGTATTCAATGATTAGAACAACTCTTCAGCTTTATAAGAAAATAAAACACTTTCATTTATACCTTTGACGTTTCTAGTTGTCATCCAGTCTTCAAACATATGAGATTCTTTTTTTAATAATAATAATAATAATAATCTCTTTATTACTTAACAGGTTCGAACCCTAAACAAGTAAATGTAACAAAGTTATAGAGCATGAAACCTAAAACAAAATAAACAAATATACATAACATTAAGAAAAAATATCATACATAGTACAGTTGTTATTATATAGGGTACACATAACAAAAATAGGTGACTTACTTAATGCTAATGATTTATAGTGTGGCAAATAAAATGTATTACGTGAGCGGGGCGATGTTCTGGGTACATGAAAAGCCAGTTTACCTAAAAGTTGCGGAGCGTCAATCTTATTTTTTTATCAAATTACTTAAAGTATTTAGAGCTATACAATCGTGCCTAGTTTCAATTGACTTTATATTGAAATATGAAAGTAAAATATTTTGCTCTGTACCTCTTTCAGGGTAACTATGGTATTCTTTAAACCATAAGAATTTCAGGAAACGCCGTTGAACATTTTCTATCATACTTTTATAAATATTGTATGGTGAGTACCAAATTAATATTCCATATTCCAACTTGGATCTAACGTAGGCATAGTACAAGATTTTGAGACATTCTAACTTACAAAACTGTCTACTGTTACGGATAATAAAACCAAGTAATTTATTTGCTGACGAAACTAATGCAATAATATGTGTAACAAATGTTAAATGAGGATCAAAAGTTATTCCTAAATCTTTCGTAAATGTACATCTAGATAATAATTCCGATTGAACATAGTAATCATAATTCAATGGATTTTTTCGACGAGAATAGGTCATAATTTTTACACTTCGCAATGTTCAGGGGTAAATAATTAGTATTGCACCAAGGTTAAAGATTGTTAACGTTATCCTGCAATTTTTGACAATCATCAAGAGAATTTATCTCCAGAAACATTTTAATATCATCAGCATAAAGTAATATATCACAATTAACAGATTCACAAATGTCATTTATAAATAATACAAATAATAAGGGCCCTAAGTTAGAGCCCTGAGGCACTCCAGACATGGCAACAAAGGGCTCTCCTTGATATCCATTGTAAGATACAATTTGTAGACAGTCTGCTAAGTATGATTTAAAAAAAGTTAGAAGAACTTTGTTGAAACCAAACTGCTCCATTTTATGTAACAAAATATCGTGACATAGTTTATCAAAGGCCTTCGAGAAGTCAGTATAAACAACATCAAGTTGGCCATTTTTATCCAAAGCTTCAGCGACATGCTGTGTAAAAATACTTAAGTTACTAACAGTTGATCTCATTGGCATGAATCCATGTTGTTGATCCGAAATGAGATGTTTAATTTGTGGGAACAATTTATTATACAAAATTATTTCCAACAGTTTCGCAAAATTTGAAATAATTGAAATCGGTCTATAATTAACAATCAATGAAGTATCGCCTGACTACAAAACAGGACAAACTTTTGTACGTTTCCAAATAGATGGAAATGTACCATTAAATATACATTTATTATATATAAATAACAAAGGATTTACCAAAGCACAGATGCAATCTTTGAGTAAGAAACTAGGAATCTGATCCAGTCCAGCTGTCATTGAATTCTTCAATTTGCGCGCGTTTTTATACAAATCACTTTCAGATATGTGAACATCTACATTATAAGAAGAACTTGAACTACAATTTGAATTAACATGATTGTTTGCACATACCGGTGAATTGTTTGTAAAAACACTGGCAAAATGTTCACTAAACATGTCAAGAATAACGTGTGGATTTTCACCTGTTTTATCACCAAATTTCATTATTCCTGGACTTCGGGAAGCACCTTTTTTATTTTGAATAAATGACCAAAAGCTTTTTGGGTCATTAATAACATTATTTTCTATGTTAGACACATACTGACTGTAAGATAAGTTAATGAGCTTCTTAGTTTCAGATCTAATTTTCTTATATTCATTTCGATATTCGACTGACTTATGCTTTTTATATTTACTGTATATCTTAGATTTTAGTTTAATATTACTAATTATTTCAGAGGTAAACCAAGGCGGATAAAATTTCTTACGTATTCTACGAACAGGTACACATTGATCAAATATAGAATACAATAATTGATAGAACATATCACAGGCTTCATTAACATCATCAAACTTAAGAACTAAAGACCAATCACAATTTAACAGTAACTCATACATGTGCTGAAAATTAGCTTTTTTAAAATTATACGTCTTCAAATAATTATTACAATTGAAATTGGTTACAAAATCGTTAGAGAGATACAAATTAATTGACAATGCAGGGTGAAATAGGTCTTCCCTAACAAGTGGAGAATCATCATGATTTACATCACAGTTAACATTTGAAAATATTAGATCTAACAAACGGTTATTGCTGTTGTAGACCAGATTGTGCTGTGACAGTTGAGAGAAAGAAGCAAAGTTTTCAAGATGAACTCGTAAAGTATCATTTGTGTTGGCTACACAGTAATTGGGAATATTAAAGTCACCCATAATAATTACATGTTTCTCGGAAATGCACTTATGTTCAATGAATGAAGTCAATATATTCAAATTTTCAATATTCGGCGTTACGGGTATGTAAATGACAAAAATAATAATGCTATATTGTTGGAGAAAGATTCTACAAGCAACAACATCAACTGAGGGTAGAGCTGCATGAACATCTCGCACATCGATGGATTCAAATTTGAACTCGCTTCTGAATGCCAGTAGAACTCCCCCACCACGAATGACATTGAGCGCTGCAAAGTCTCTGTCTTGACGTAAAACAGAGAAGTATTCAATCGGAAATAGTTCGGAGTTTGAAGTTTCTGGATGTAACCAAGTTTCCGATAAACCAATAATATCAAAATCACAGTTTATCACAGAAAGAAAAAAATCACTTAACTTGTTGTTCAGGCTGCGGACGTTTTGATAGTAGCAAGTGACAGATTTTAAGGATTTTGCTGATTTAACGTTTTCTTGCCTAAAAAATCTTCATTACGTTTTTTCGGAAACCAATATCTCCGTACGAGTATCCCTTCGGGCCAAATCTCGGAAATTTTATATTCGGAGAGTTTATCGTTATGCAAACAAATCATTTTGTTGTTATTAACTGTTTCTTATGCACTTTTCAAATTTGTAAAAAAATATAGTATGTTACATTTGAAATTTCAAAGTTGATATTAATTATTAATAAACCGGAAATAATATCATGAATGTACATCTGTCATCAAGTAGCTTTCATGTTGCTGTATAAATCATGTTATATGAAAGAAATTGCTAACTTGATAAATAAGCGAGATATTTGCTGGGTCTATTAAAATATAATATATATACATATATATATATATATATATATATATATATATATATATATATATATATATATATATATATATATATATATATATACATATAAACGGTTATTGTGCGGCCAATTTTATATATATATATAGTACTATGTTCAGCCCGAAACGACGTTGTGTAGCCCTCATGCGGACTAAACAACGTTTCACGTGTATATCAGCACTATTCCAATGAATCATATAATAGGAACATATTGCAGAAATATGAGTCGGGCTCCATAACGATACATTTACCCATATAAACATACGGAATAGTTCACCAGATCTCACTGTAGATGTCTCTTTGCGTATATGTATATAAAAAGATATATTCTGCATCTTGTGCAGCCCATATGTGATAACTGTCAACGTTGCTTTGCAGTTACGTGAATTATGATTAAGCTGATGACTGAATCCAAATACTGTGAAACTTCGCCAGTCGGGCAGCGTAATCAAATAAATAAATGAATAAAACTACTTGCAAACATATGTTTTCAATTTACACCATCAAATTTTTAAAATTATTTCTATACATATCTCACTTACAGGTTTTTGGCAAGGGCTTCAAGATAACTTATTTTTCTATAAATATGAATTAAAAAATTAAATAAAAAAGTTAATCATTGAAATAGCTGATTTATATTTAAGCAAAAAAAAAACAAAATACAAAAAAGCAATAACATTGTCACACACTCGTTTATAATATGTTTGTTACATTAGCTACACATTTTTAAATAAAATAAAATACTAAAAATAATAAAACAATAAAATTTATATTAAATATTATATCATCACGCCTTTTACCTATTACTGGGTGTGGCATTCTGCCTAAGCAGATGTCGGTAAGTGATATTTTTTTTCGCGGGAAGTGCGGTTATATTAATACAGTCAACAAATGTAAAACAACACAAAAATTACTTATAACAATTGTACACAAAAGCTTTTATTTTTACCCAATTTTTGTCTCCGAATTTTTGTTTATGTTGATTCATCAACATCTCTACTTCGTAAAATAAATGTAAGAAATCTAAGACTAAGAACTAACTAACAAAGAATTTAACCCCTAAGCCTTAATAAATGAATCAAATTAGATACGTATTTCCAGATCTAAGTTCTCATCCTCAGTAAAAAGGGAAAAAAGCAAGATTACACGACTTGTGAACCAAGTAAGTGGTCAAGATAGAATTCAATTTGCCCAAAAGGGACATACCTATTTATACTAAAAACGAAGCAATGAGCCGTGTCCAAGAAATTAATAAGCATAACGCTTAGGTCAACTAAACCTAATTACCTAAGAAATCGAACAATTTACTTTAGGTATGGGACCCAGGTCAGAATTAATCAACCGATGAATATTTTTAAATATGTTTATACTCTCAAACGTGTCTAACTGTTTAATACTATTTACCGCCTTTGGTAATTTTAAATTATCGGAGTTAATATTATGATTATTATGAAATATGTGTTCTGCTACGCTCGATTTTTCCGGATTACCGTATTTAACGTAGTTTATATGGTCTTTAAATCTTGTTATTAATTGCCTTTGAGTTTGCCCGATGTAAACTTTATCACTATCATTACACGAAATTTGGTAAATTCCCGAATTTTGAAGGAGTTCAATTTTGTCTTTAGGATTACCTAATAATGTTTTAAGGGTATTATTAGATTTGTAAGTGATTTTTATATCGAAATCATTAAAAACTTTATTTAAACTTCGAGAGACTGAGTCATAGGGTAAAGAAATAATTTAATTATTTTTATTCGAACTAAATGTGCTATTTATAAAAATTTCTTTTTTTATGTTTGAATTTAGATACACGTTTATCAATTAATTTATCCGAAAAACCGTTATAAATGGCAGTTTGTTTAATATATTTTAATTCTTTGTTAAATCTTGTTTTATTTAAAGGAAAGTTTATTAACCAATTAACTAGAAAATTAAGTGCTGCTGTTTTATGTTGCCAGTGATGGTTAAAGTCAGGGCCGTCTTTACCCGGGACTTCAAGGGGTGCGGGCGCACCCGGGCGCAGAGTCCACAGGCCGAGCGTTATAAATTTCGATATTTCATTAAACCCTAAGTTATTCAATAACAACGTCATTGCACCGTTTCGTACACTTTGTTAAGTCAAATGCATGCACAAAATAAAAATATAGGCACCAATAATAAATTATTTTATTAAACACACCTCATACCGCTTTCGGCACTTGTTATATCGCGCACAATGTACAAGTTAAAATAGCTCTTATTGCTACACATCTAACAATTACCGAAACTGCTCGTCCACGTCCCCGAAAAAGACATTTTAATTACGAGGCTACAGATGAGCCCATTTTAGACCCAATGAAAAAATTTAATATAATTTTTGTTTATTTACTTGGCACGGCTATGTCGAAATTAAATGAGCGATTCGAGTTGCTAATGGATCAGAATAATAATAATAATCTATTAAATAAAGAAACGGCTTCAGAATCCAATGTTTTTATAAAATATTTATTTGTAGTCGTTTCGAGCAAAAATATTAGCTCATCATCAGCACCTTAAAATACAACTAGCAAATTAATCAAAATGTCAAACCATTAAAAACCGTAAAAATATAAAACAATATTTGTAAAATGTCAATAATAACAAAAAAGATACTTATGAAAAATAAAAATAGAAAAAAAATTAAAATAAAATAAACTTATTTATAATTACAATTTTATTTCCCTTATCCGCTTTTAAATAAAATACGTCCCGTTTTCTTAAATTTTTAATAATTTTATGTTCCGTATTAATCGAAATTATATTTCCGTATTTTATAATATTGTCTGCAATTTGTATTTTACACGCGTTTCTTATATATTCTTTAGTGGAGTTATCAAACTTTTTAATATTAGATTCAATAGAGGCAATACATTCTTCTAATGGTGTTTCTTTATTATTAAGCGCATATTTTAAACCTTTATTAAGTAAGTTAACTTCATTAATGTTAAACTGTTCATCCGATTGATTTATTATTAATTCTTCGCGAATGTTACTATTATTAATGACAGCTTTAGGAATAAGATTTTGAAATTTATTGTTTATTTTAATAATTTTGTTATTGAGTTTATGATGAATGACTTCATGTAAATTATTGTCAAATGCTGTCCAGGATTGACAGTCAATATTATTTAAATTTTTGGTTAATTTTAAATGTAGGTCGCAAACTTTTATTTCTAATTTATTGCGTTTAGCGTACAAAATTTTTATTTCATTGATTAACCATTTACGTTTAACGTGTTATATTATAGTTTCCGGTATTTTACAGTTTTTTAAAAGATTTATTTTAATGAATTTAGGAAAGATTGAATTTAGTTTAAATTTTTTTAAGAAAATGATATCCGCGTTGGTTAATTTTATTTTTCTTTTGAGTTTAAAATATGTATTTAATTCATTTGACCGGGAAGCCATAACTGAAATAAATGTAAGAAATCTAAGGCTAAGAACTAACTAACAAAGAATTTAACCCCTAAGCCTTAATAAATGTATCAAATTAGATACGTATTTCGAGAACTAAATTCTCATCCTCAGTACAAAAGGGAAAAAAATCAAGATTACACGACTTGTGAACCAAATCAGTGGTCAAGATAGAATCCAATTTGCCCAAAAGGGGACATACCTATTTATACCAAAACGAAGCAATGAGCCGTATCCAAGAAAAATGTTTATACTCTCAATCGCGTCTAACATTGGTTGATTAATTTTGACCTGGGTCCCATACCTAACAGTAAATTGTTTGATTTCTTAGGTAATTAGTTTTTAGTTGACTTACGCGTTATGCTTATTAATTTTTCGGACATGGATTGCTTCGTTTTAATATAAATAGGTATGGGACCTTTTGGGCAAATTGGTTTCTATCTTGACCACTGATTTGGTTCACAAGTCGTGTAATCTTGATTTTTTCCCTTTTCTACTGAGGGTGAAAGTTTAGTTCTCAAAATATGTTTATAGATTTGATTTTTTTTATTAAGTTTAGGGGTTAAATTCTTTGTTAGTTAGGTCTTAGCTTTAGATTTTTACATTTATTTTAACATGTAAATATACATAAAATAAAAACATAATATTACTATTTATATTCGTCTTAAAACAAAAAAACTCATTACGCCTTTTATCTATCACTTTGAGTGGCATTCTGCTATAGCAGATCTCAGTTAGTGGTATATTTTTTCGCGTAAAATGAGGTTACCAGCCGTCAACTCACCCCCAAATTTGGTAGTGGCGGAGGAGCTAATAAATAAGGCATTGCATTTTAATACTTTTAAATTTAATATCGTATTTGATTTCTATCATATGCTTAAAAGTTAAATTTCCTTCTTCACACATGCAAACCAATGGACACAGATTTTAACATACGCATAAAAATTATTGAATCATACTTCAATTACAAAGGCGATGCCGTATTTGGATAAAAACTGGCAACATCGTCGGGCTGAACAATGAACGTAAGATAGCGAATTCTATATAAACGGGCTTCGTAACGTACAAATAACATATTCGGGCTACACAAGTTATAGTTAACATATAAAATTCACAAATCAAGAAAAATGTTTCCCCTCGACAGGAATTACTACTAATTTTAAATATATGTACCCAAAATCACTGAATATACTCCGTTATCAGAACTACAAAGAGTGGGTGGAACAACGCCCCAAGAATATCCCGGGCTTCTTAAGGTACTATTTGTACGTATATATATATATATATATATATATATATATATATATATATATATATATATATATATATATATATATATACCGGGTGGTGCTCGGTGAGTGCGAACATAGGAATTTAACATGGGATATTAGTTTTATGCAATTTCCTGCTCTCCTGTACATTTTACGGAAAAAACTGTAGAGGGAAGATTTGTTCAGAATTAAAAGTTACCCATGAAACTGCTTTTACATGTTTTATTAAGTTTTTGGTTTAGCCGTAACATTAAAAATAAATTTCGAAATTTCTGTTACTTTGTAGCAATAGCCATGACTTTTCTTTTATTTTTATGACAAATGCGTTAAATGTCAATTAAAGTTAATCTTATAATTTAAATTAAATCTTTGTGTAAGCTATAAAATGAATGTTTATTCAAACGAAGAACGTGTCTTCATTATTAAAAATTATTATGGAGGAAATAGTTATAGGAGGGTGCGGGATTTATTTTCAATTAAATATGAAGATAAACCAATTCCAAGTGTATCAACAATTTCAAAACTGGTTACAAAATTTGAGAGTACAGCTAGTGTAGCTGTGACCGATGGTAATGAAGGCAATAATAATAATAACAGAATACGTCATAACGAAGTGAATGAAGAATTGGTATTGGCTATGATATCTCAAAATTCAAGGTACAGCATAAGACATATTGCTTCTGAATGTGGTGTGCATCATTCAACAGTTCTGAGAATTTTAAAAACACATGGATATAAATCTTACAAATTTCAAACACATCAAGAACTTCTTTTGGCTGATTTTGAAACTAGAAGTACATTTTGTGAAATTATGCAAGAAAAGGCAAATCGGGACCAGCACTTTATTTCGTCGATTTGTTTTACAGATGAATGTACATTTACTTTAAATAATGAACCAAATGTTCAGAATACTCGTATGTGGACCACAGAAAATCATCATTTAACTGTGTGTACAGGTACCCAATATCCTGAGAAAATTAATATTTGGGTTGGAATTTTTAAGAACAGGATTATACCATTTGAAATTATGGGAAATTTAAATTCTGATATGTATTTAGAACTTCTGCAAAATCATATAGGTCCTGCATTGGATGAGGCAGCTGCAGTAGATGAGGATATTTGGTTCCAGCAGGATGGGTGCCCGGCTCATTATGGAATAAATGTGCGGGAATATTTAGATTTGGTTTTTCCTAATCGGTGGATTGGTCGTGGTGGTGGAATAAATTGGCCTGCAAGATCTCCGGACCTAGCTCCTTGCGATTTTTTTTTGTGGGGGCATCTTAAAAGTAAAATTTACTCTAAACACTACGAAAATTTAGATTTACTAAGACAAGCTATATTCGAAGAATGTGATAATATTACTGACAGGCAATTAGCCAATGTTAGAACTTCGTTTTACAATAGACTTGGTTATTGTCTTGCTGAAAATGGTGGCTTGTTTGAACATTTATTGTAATTTCTTTATTTTTTTATGTAGGTATATTAAATAATATTGTTACAATTATTACTTATTATTTCACATTAAATTATTGTAATTTAAAATTTTAAAAAAAAATTGAAATTGTTGATAAACTTGAAACTGATTTATTATTAAATATGAAAATAAAACTTTGTTCAAAGAATAAAAAATGTGATTTTTTTGATTTAATTTAAATTATAAGATTAACTTTAATAAACATCAAAAATTGACATTTAACGCATTTGTCATAAAAATAAAAGAAAAGTCATGGCTATTACTACAAAGTAACAGAAATTTCGAAATTTATTTTTAATGTTACGGCTAAACCAAAAACTTAATAAAACATGTAAAAACAGTTTCATGGGTAACTTTTAATTCTGAACAAATCTTCCCTCTACAGTTTTTTCCGTAAAATGTACAGGAGAGCAGGAAATTGCATAAAACTAATATCCCATGTTAAATTCCTATGTTCGCACTCACCGAGCACCACCCGGTATATATATATATATATATATATTTATATATATATATATATATTTATATATATATATATATATATATATATATATATGTAGGTTATGGTGATTTTCAATAATAACAAAACACTGGCTCGGATATTTTAACAGAATATAATTATGTCTAGGGTTTAATACAGTTTAATAAATAAAAGAAAGTAACTATTATTATTAAAAACAAAAAAATAACACTCTCGCACTCACGACTGACTACTGACTGCTTGATGGTCGGCTGCCCGGATCGGGGTGAAGGCACGGTTAGCGCGCGCCCTACAATTCGGCCCTCCTGCAATTTCATCCGCCTCGGATGAAGACGAATCGGACTCATTGGCTTGCTAGGGCTTCATATTGTCGGCGCTGGACAAAGTAACGGTCGGTCCCTCGTGTGAGCCTACTTTTCTTAGGTCATAGCGGTCGTGTGGCTTCACTGCAATAATTTCATAAGGCCCCAAGAATTTATGCTTTAACTTACCTCCGACGATGAACTGGGCGCGGTGGATGGCCACTAGCGATCCTACTTTGTAATGCTGCGCTTTTTTCGCTTTTTGTTAAACGTCTTCTTCTTTTCTTCCTGGATCTCTTGTATCCTGTGTCTTGCATCGTCTCTATCTTTATTTCTTTCTTCTTCGAAGCTGCTTCTGAGCTCTTCTTCAATCAATTCTGTGATTGGAATATCTTCTTTTCTTCGCATGCTTTTCCCAATTAATAATTTGAAAGGTGTAGTATTTATACTTCGATGATATGTGCTATTTAGGACTCGTTGCAAATTATTGGTGTGTTTGTACCAGTCCTTTGGATCTTCGATAGACATCTTTATTAGAACAGAAATTATCGTACGATTTAGTCTCTCAACTTGACCATTGCCCCTTAGTACACCAATAGTAATCATTATGTGCTTGATACTTTCTTCTTGGCAATAGGTTTGGAATTCTTGTGAGCTAAACGCCGTTCCTCGGTCACTAATTATTATTTCTGGGTTTCCAAACGTAGACTGCTACATCGACAACTTACTCAGAACTTCTCTTGAAGTTGTTGTTTTGGTAGGGTATAACCAACAAAACTTGGAAAAGGCATCAACCACAACGAAAAGGTAGGTATTGTTCTTGTTTGTGGAAGGAAGCGGTCCGAGGTGATCGATATGATAAGTTTGTAAAGGATATTCTTTAGGGATTGGATTCAGATACCCCTCTTGTTTTCCTTGCTTCTTTGTTGCTAATATGCACGTAATACAGTTGTTAATACACATTTATATTTTCTTAGATAATTTTAGAATCCAATAATCTTTTTCTAAAATCTCTTTAACTTTCTTGACACCAAGATGTCCGTTTCTCTCATGCACTTCTCTAATTAATTCTGTTTGCATCCCCTTTGGTATTACTATTAGGTCATTTCCTTCTACTTCTTTATAGAGAAGGTCATTCCTTAAGAAATACGTTTCGTATGAGCCGTCTTCAACTAATCTTCTAATACTTCTTGAGAGTTCATCTTCCTTCTGATTTTGAAAAATTTTTCTTGTCACTTCTGGCTTTATTAACATTACTGGTGCACGACTAAGTGAATCAACTTCTTCTTTTTCTTTGATTGACAACCTTCGTGGATGTTGATATATAGGTGTTTCATCAGTGAGTATTATTTTCATTTTAATTTCAGTCGTTTTCTCGTTTTTGGGTTCATAGTTTTGTATCATTTCTTGAATTTTCGGTGGATTTGTATCCTCGTCAGATAATGCATCAATTGAAAGTATAAAGTTGCCATCTTCTGTCTTCAGATGTTTTATTTTGATAGCGCCGGCTATTCCCCAATAAACAGTCAACTGGAATCATAGAATCAGAGACTACGTAAAAAGTTGTCAAGAATTTGTTTTCATCAACATGAACATCACAGCTGAATTTTCCAAGAGTCTTCACTTCATTATCACCTAATCCCTTCGAGGTTATGTTATCCTTCGTGAAATTAATATTATCCATTTCAAAATATTTCGCTGCAGTGATTAAATTTACATCACTCCCTATGTCGATAAGAGCATTTATAATTGTGTTTCCAATTTTTACTTCTGTGAACATATTTCGTTTTTTCTTGTCTGAAGTTACATATACTTTTTTCTTTTCTTCATTCTTATTGTCTTGTGCCGCTTCGTTTTTTATATCCTTAGGTTCTTTAGTGCAGTTTGACGCAATGTGTCCATATTCATTGCACTTGAAACATCGTGGTCCTTTGCTTTTATTTCTACATTCTTTCGATATATGTCCCCGTAATCCACAATTGAAACATGTATCACTACGCTCTTGACCTTGATCTTTCTTCACTTCTTGATTTTGTCCTTTTCTAACATCATGACCTCTTCTGTTTTCTGGTTTAAAACTTCTATCAGTCTTCAAGTTTGTATTAGCTTTCAGCTTCTCATATTCGCGAAATTACATTTTAACTCATTTAGGTCCTTTGCTCCATATAATATAATTTTATTTGTTTCATCATCTTGAATGCCAGCAACAATGTAATCAATTAATGATTCTTCATCGACTGTACCTCGAAGACCAATTTCTTTCATTTTTAAAATATACTCTAAATAACTTTCACCCTGCTTCTTTTTTCTAGTTCGTAACATTTTGTGTACTTCTGCGCTACTAACTTTCGAACCAAATTCATCTTATATATATATATATATATATATATATATATATATATATATATATATATATATATATATATACGGCTTAAATAACTTCAATGTTTAAAATGTAAAATATCAACATGGTTAACTACTCTTGATTAGACTAATGAAGATGTTAATTATTGTTAAAAGAACTCGTCCTTAATGGCACACGACTTATTTGTGATCCAAATCTTACCTTGATAAATACAATTATATTTAACATTAATACTGACAATGTTCGTCTTTATTTCAGGTCTAGGAGCGCAACAGCTGTCTAGTGTGGCACTGATCTACCCGCAGCGCTTTGTCGTGACAGTGGACGCAGCCACGGACTTGACACTCGGTTGTCGCGGTGTCGAGCCAATGAGGTGGACGTTTAACGACGCCTTTAACGGGCCAGTGAGTCTCATCCAGCGCGTGTTTTATGCACTTTCACTTACGCTTTCCATTTATTTTGTAGCTGCATTGATATTACTATAAAATTAATATAATAACTAACCATTTAACTGACAATGAAAACTATTTTTTATATTCACATATACACATTTTTATACCAGAGTATGCAGCGGTGTTTCACAATATCACAATTAGCCAGTCTAATAGTCCTTTAAGTTATTGTTTCTTCATAATAATTAGTTGAAAATAGTATACAACTGTATTAATAATGATTATTAAAATATTTATATTAGTTGATAACATCAGTACAATTTAATATAAATATATAAAAAAACTAAATGTGAGAGGTGATGAAAGTTACGAAACGAGCGAAAGTTCAGTAATGGATGACGGTGAAACAGATACCACCGAAACCGATCCAAACTTTACAGTAAATGGACAACCAAGAAGAAACATTGATGTCAGAAGATCTGAAAGACTAAAATTAGAACAAGAACAATCAAACCTGACAGAAATCTTTAAAATACCTGAAACATACCAAAATGCATTACAACTTACCAAAAGTAAAAATTGGCTACGAGTAATCAAAAAGAAACTAGAAGCACATAAAGAAAACAAAACTTGGAAAATTGTAAATCATCCAACGAATAAAATAATAGATTCCAAATAGATATTTTATTTAAAAATAAAATCAAAAGTTTATAAAGCTAGACTAGTAGCAAGAGGTTTTAATCAAAACCCAGCAATTGACATGAAACTTTTTCACCAGTAAGCAGACTGAATACTCTTAGAATATTTAATATTAGCATTAGCGGTGGAAGAAGATTTAGAGATTCACCAGAATAATTTTACTACAGCTTATCTAAATGGCATATTAAAAGAAGAAATATACATGACTATACCGGAAGGAATAGAACACGATAAGACAAGTAAAGTATGTAAACCACGGAGAGGATTATATGGATTAAAACAAAGCGCAGCAACCTGGTACACAACTTTAAAGAAAAAATTAATCGAAATAGTGTTTGAAGAAATTTGCTCAGAATCTTGTGTATTTATATACAAGAAGAAACATGAATATATAAATTAGGTAAACCGAATTAGAGTTTACTTAAAAAATAATTATTTTTAATCAACGAAAAGTACAACTCAAGATTAGATGTTTACAGACTGAATTCTAACTTGTAACTGACTTACTAACTACGTTTACAAAGACAAAATGAAATATAATATAAATGTAATAGGAGAGTTCTTCTGGGTTCATGGCTGCAGTAGTGCTGTTATCAGCACTTTCCTGTGGGAAGCTGTTCCATAACTCCTCTCTCCTTAGAATTGAGCATCCCCGGGAAGGTTCAGCTGGGGCTGCTGCTGTTGGGGGGTTGAACGCCTAGGCTGGAGTTCATGGTCGTGGATTCTTCTGGACTTCTGAGGAAAGCTGCAAGTATTGTAACTGCAACTGTAAATAAAATTACGTATAATATTGAGTAATTTGAGATATCGGCAGTAGTGTCGTAGTCTTCGATGTCTTCAAATTTATTTATGGATAGTTTCAGGTCTTGTATGCTGTTGAGTTCTACAGTCGATCTTGGTGCTTGTATTTCATCAAATTTTATCTTGAAGTCGTCTAATTTTATCGGTCTCTATATGGTGTCTTTTTTGTTTATTTTAGTGTATTGGCAGGTTTTGTTGTCGTTATGCAGGATGATGTTCTTCTCGCAGGACTTCTCATTCGTGTTTTCGATCATATTTAAGCATTGATAAATAGTTCCTTTAGTACATCTGTACATCTGAATAAAATTTGTTAGTTTTGATAAAGCTTCGATGCATTACATGAAGTTTACAAAAGGTTAATGAACATTCTATATCTTCTTAAACAATGTTTATAATTTATTATAAATATCATAAATACTGAATTTATTTAAATTATGCGTTCCGCCGACAATAATATGCAACAATTGTTCTATTTTTAATTTCAATTATAACTCATTATGTTTTATCGTTTCTGATGTCTAGTCCGCGGGTGTACGTGAAGTGCATGGTCCTGGAAGATTGGGATTTTTATTAATGGTTTTATTTATTTATTTATTTATTTATTTATGTTACGCTGTACAACAGGAATTTAATCCCAATTAAAGTACAGGGTCCGCACTCACCGAGTCGCAGTGTGATAGTTTATATAATTTTTAGCTTGAGTGAGATTCGAACTTGGGATCTCCGGATTCGAATTCCGTATCGCCATACACACCACCGTACTGACGGACAATTATTTATATTCAAATATTTGATCTGATATTTCAAGCAAAATTATTTTAAATTTAGAAGGGTATAGAATAAATCTTGAATCGTAGGGTTTTGCTTATTATAGTTTTTCGTTATTAGGTAAATAATGAATCTATTATTTTGGTCTTTTAGGTAAACTAAATTATATAATTTAGGGTTTAGATTTTTTAGTTTATCTATACTTTGAAATTTTTGTGAGAAGTCTTTTTCTATTCCATCTAACATTACTAGGTCTTTGCTAACACAATGTGCTAGGCTTTCGTTACAGGGTGAATCAAAGAGGTCTGCCTCTACTTCAAAGATTTTATACTCTTTCGCGAGCGTTTGACTCCATTGATCATGGTCTTCTTCTGTCCAAAATAAGTACTTTCGGTGCAGCTCCAAGTTTACTAAAACTAATTAATTCTTATCTCATGGACCGCGTATGTTATCTATATTATAATGGTTTTGTCTCAAAAGAATTCATTGCATCATCAGGTGTTCCCCAGAGTTCGAACCTAGGGCCTTTATTATTCATTTTATTTATTAATGAATTATTAGATTTATTTACCTGTCCTGCATTAACATATGCAGATGATATTAAAATACTTTGCAACATAAATTGTATTAACGACTGTCAGTTATTGCAGAAAAATATTCCTAAAAATCCTTTTATTTGCGTAGTGGTTTTTGGTAATGGATAATTCTTTATTGCGTTAATTTTATCAGGGTTAGGTTTGACGCCTTCGGGAGTTACTATATGGCCTAAATATGCAACTTCTTTTTGAAGAAATTCGGATTTATCGAGCTGGATTTTTAGATTAGCCTTTTGAAGTCGTTTAAAAACAGTTCTTAAGTTTTCCATGTGTTCTTGTAGACTGGTACTAAATATTAAAACGTCATCAAGATACACAATACAAATTTCATTTGTTAAACCCCTTAATACATTGTCCATAACGCGCTGGAAGGTGGCGGGTGCATTTTTAAGACCGAATGGCATTCTGAGAATTTCATAATGTCCATTTTCAGTGTTGAACGCGGTCTTTTGAATGTCGTCTTTATGCATTTCGATTTGGTGGAAACCGGAGGCCAAATCTAGGGTTGTGAAGTATTGGCATCTGCCAAGTTTGTCTAGTAATGAGTTAATATTCGGAATTGGGTATTTATCGTCAATTGTCTTATAGTTTAATTTACGATAGTCGATAACGATGCGCCATTTTTTCTTTCCCGTTGCATCTAATTTTTTCGGTACAATCCAGACAGGGAATGACCAGGGGGAATGTGACGGCCTAATAATATTTTGACTCAACATTTTTTGTATTTGATCTTTTACTTCATTGCGATGTACTTCCGGGTATCTATACGTTTTTGAATAAATCGGGATTTCATCGTTTGTCCGTATATGGTGTTTTATTTCGTTCGTAAAAGATAACGACTTATCTTCCGTATGAAAGATATCGGTGTACTCTTTCACTAGTTTCGTGATTGCGAATTTTTTCTCTGAATTCATGTGACCAGTTCGTATTTTAGAAAAATCAAAGCTATTATTTAAATTTTGTAAATTAAGATTGATATTATTAATTTCAAAATTTTCTAGCGATTCAGCACAGATATTATTTCTGGTGTCTATAATATATTCTTTTTCGCTTGGATTTATCGTTGGATAGTAAATGACATTATTTTCAATTTTTGCGATACCTTCGGGGATTATGATGTTATTAATATGTGTTTCCGGGACAAACACTTCGCCATTTTCAATGTTATCAACATAGAACTTTGTTATCTTCTCAGACTTAGGTGGGATCTTGACATAGTGAGGACGCGGTGTTACAGTGTGATAGTGAATTTTTATCTCAGCTGTTGGTGTTATTATCTTATCGCGTGTTAAGTCTATGATCGCTTCTAATGTTTTTAAGTTATCTAGTCCTAATAGAATATCAAATTGGTTATGAAAATCGAATAAATAGTATTTAAGATTAATATTATGTTTTTTGAATATTTTTGAACAGGGTAGTACTAAGCTGAATTTTTCGGTTGAGTTTTGAAAGGATCATATTTAATTTCACTATTAAAATATTTATTTGCAATTTCTGGTTTATGAATGAACGTGTGCTTCCTGTGTCGAGTAGGACTTTTAAGTTATGTTCTGGTAAAAAAAGAAAAGGTAGCTCGCTTTGATTATAGGCAAGATTCATTAGTTCGATGGCGTTTCCGAGGCGGCTATTTCTAAAAAATAGTTTGGATCGGAGTCTGATTCTAGTTCGTAATATTCGGTATAGACATTTGATTGGTAATTAACAATGTTATGTTAGTCAGTGTCTGGTTCGTCGTTTATATCATTAACTTCTGTGTTATGAAGTTCTTCGAATGTAAAGTTTTGTCTCTGTTGCGTTTGTGGGTATTGACGGTACGCGAATTGTTGAGATCGCGGTTGATTGTAACCTGAACTGTAGCCTGCAGGTCCGGGTTTAGGTGCAAATGTTTGCCGTGTACTGATAGTCATTGGTGTAGGTTTGGGGAATTTTTGGTTAGGGTTAGATTTGAATACGTTATTTTGTTTTGCATTCTGGTGTTGGAAGTTATGTTGGTATTGATTGGTATTATGTGGAATCGGTCGGTACATTAATTGAGGGGATTGTCTATACGGTGGTCTGTTATGTGTGTTATTGATAAATTGTTTTGGTTTGGGTATTGTGTTAAATTTTTGATGTGTGCGTGAGTAACTATCTATTTGAAAATCGTTAGTTAACATATTAAGCGCGGTGTTCATATCTGATGGATTTTTAGTGCGCATTAAATTACCTAAGGGCTCTTTAAGCCCTCTTAAGAGAATTCTTACGGCGTAATTTTGAAAATATCCTACTAGAACGGCTTGTTCTTCAGCTTTGATTTGCGTGGATATGTACACGATTTGTAAATTCAAAACTTCTTTAACTCTGTTATAAAATTCAAACGCGGATTCATTGTTCTTCTAGAAATGTTACAGTTGCCCAAATGTTGAATTTGGATTAAGATTTTCATAGCGGATTGAAATATTCATTGTAATTATTGTTTATTTATTCGTAATTTTGTACTGTCTTACAATATTTAAATATATTCTGTAAAAATTATTTCCTATTGTAACACACTTGTTACAAATAGGTAAAACAAAAGGTAGTGGTGTGGGTTCAGGCCGAATTAAATACTACGCGAACGAACAACATATCACAAGTACTTTATTAATTATATATATGTATGAAAACACACAAACACAAAATAACAACATAAACAGTAAAGAAGCTAAACGATATATCAACAAAGAAGTCTCGACCGGTCGGTCGTTGCCATCGTACTGGCCTGCGCTTTCACCCACGCGGCTACGGCCGGATGCCCGCTACCCCTAGCGGCCGGAAAGCCACTAGCGCCCTCTTCAAGGGTTGCGCGGGTGTTTGAAGTCTTACAGTCTCCCCCTCTGGGTCGAAGATCGCGTCCTCGCCTTTGACCCAGGACTAGACTTTTGGGAAGTTCTTCGAGGTCATCCCCTGCGCCGGAGGGGTATCACCGGAGCTGCCACTTCATCACTAGACGCGCGGAACGGCGTCGGGGCCGAAACGTGGTAGCGTCCGACTGGAATGCCAGGATTTTTCGGCAGCGCGACCTCGTAGATGCTACCTCCTCCGCCAAGGATACAGTAAGGCCCGTCCTTCTTCGGGAAGAACTTAGATGTCACTCCCTTAGATGCGTTGCTCAGCGCGTGGGTTGTCACCAGCACCAGGTCCCCCTGCTCGTAACTGGGCGCCGGGCGACGCTTCTTGTCAGCTTGAATCTTCTGCCGATCCTGCCGTCCTTCTCTGGTGTCACGAACCTCTCGCATTGTCTCCGCAATGCGTGCCAGGTAAGGCGTGACTTGAGGAACGAAGTTTTCGGCGGCAATGATGGCACGAAAATCACGCTCCACATCGTCGGGTGTCCGCGGTTCACGCCCAAACGTCAAAAATGCGGCCGAGTACCCCGTGGCTTGGCACCTGGCCGTATTCAGTGCAAACCTGATGGCTGGCAACTTCTCAGCCCAGTTCGCGTGGTCTCCCTCGACAGCCATGGCGAGGCGTGATTTCAGATCGCGGTTCTTCCGCTCGACGGGATTCGCCTCCGGGTGATAGAGCGGTGTCAGCACCTGATCGGAGCCCATGCAGTAGGTGACGTGCTGCATCACGGCGCTGACAAACTGGACACCATTATCTGAGATGACTCGTCGCGGCGTCCCGTAGCGCAGGAAGATCTCGTCGATGAGGATCCTCGCGCAAGCCTCTGCTGTTGCCTCTACCATTGGGAACGTCTCCACCCACCCGGTAACGACGTCCTCGACGATAAAAATGTGTCGATATTTTGCCGGAGTCGGGGGCAGCGGACCAAATAAATCTACGGCGATCGTCTCGAACCTTTGCGTTGGAGGCGGCGTCCGGAGCAGACCAGCCGGCTTCATCGTGGACGGCTTGTACCTCTGGCATTTTAGACAGTCCTTCACGTACTCGGTGACGTAACGCCTCATACCAGGCCAGTAGTACCGGGCAGCAATGCGCTGAAGAGTCCTCTCGGCTCCGTAGTGGCCCGCCGTGGATGCGTCGTGGTACTCTTGCAGCACCCGCTGTCGGTTGCCCTCTGGAACAACGAGCTGCGCCTCCTCGCTATCTGCATCTGAAACATATCTGTAGAGCACACCGTCCATCATCAGATAGCCGCGTGCTATCCAATTCGGCCGGTCCGGGTGGTCGGCCTCTTCGAAGCAGGTGATGATCTTCTTCACCTCCGGGTCAGCCAGCTGTTCTTCCCGCGCATCTGTGACGTTCGTCCGTGGCAGGTCGACGACAAACGTGCACAGGCCGCACTTGCCCTCGTTCTCATTATCACAAGTGGGCCTGGACAAGGTATCAGCTACGACGTTTCGGCGCCCCGGTGTGTAGCGTATCTGCATGTCGTACTCTTGCAGCGTTAACGCCCACCGGGCAAGCCGTCCGGCTGGTGAGCGCATGCTCATGAGCCACTTCAGAGCCTGGTGGTCCGTTTCCACCACTACCTGAGCTCCGTCGATGTAGCCACGGAATTTCTTCACGGCGAATACCACCGTGAGAGCCTCTCGCTCGGTCGTGTGGTAGTTCCGTTCGGCAGGTGTCAGCAGACGGCTGGCGTATTCGACAGGGCGTTCGTCGGCGCCCTCCCCCTGCAACAAAACTGCTCCCAGCGCATAACTGCTGGCGTCTGTGCGAATTGTATACGGAAGCGTCTCGTCTGGCTGGCGGAGAATAGGTGCAGTCGTGAGGGCCTTCTTAAGCGTCAAGAAGGCTCCGTTTTCGGCATCGCCCCATCTCCAAACGGCATCTTTTTTAAGCAGGTCGCTCAGCGGCTTGGCAACCTGAGAAAAGTTCATAACAAAGCGCCTGTACCATGAGCACGTCTGCAAAAATGTCCGAACATGCTTGACGGTACGTGGCGGCACCATGTCGGAGATGGCGGCTACTTTATCCGGGTCAGTTTCCACGCCTTCCTGCGTGATGACATGCCCTAAAAACTTGACCGATTCTCGAGCGAACACGCACTTTGTCCGGTTTGCGCATAAACCGAACTGTTTGAGACGGTCGAATACGATTTTTAAGTCAGTTAAATGTTTGTCGAACGTGTCCGAAATCACAACTAGGTCGTCCAAATACGCGAACACACGCACGTCACGTAACGCACTGCGGAAACGATCAATGAGTCTTTGAAAGGTCGCTCCCGAGTTCATAAGTCCCATTGGCATGCGCGTATATCTGTATGCACCGAAAGGAGTAACGAACGCGGTTTTGTCGCGATCCGCGGCGCGCACTGCCACCTGGTAATAGCCGGCCTTCAAGTCAATGGTGGTCATCCACCGCGACGACTTAGCCGTGTGCAGTAAGTCGTCGATTCGAGGCAATGGGTAACGGTCGCTCACGGTGACTGCATTCAATTGCCTGTAGTCGATACAGACCCGCGTGCTGCCATCCTTCTTTGGGACGAGAACCACCGGCGCGGCCCATGGTGACTCGCACTCTTCAATTACTCCATCGGTGAGCATTTTCTGTAATTCCTGCCGTAAAACCTCCTGCTTCTGCGACGACATCCTATACGGCGGAGCGGAGACAGGGGCGTGATCGCCGGTGTCAATGCGAAGTTCAGCATACGGCGTCGGCCCTCCCCCTGCTTTGAAAATGTCGCCGTTTTTCTGGAGGAATGCGCTCAGTCGGTGTCTCGTGTCGCCTGACAGCGAAGTTCCTTCTTCTGGACGCAGGTACTCGGCCGAAGCAAACCCGATGGCTTCTTTCTCCGACTCGTTTTCCGTCTGTAGTCGGTACGACTCGCAGGGTTGATCGTCGAAAAACCATATCCGGCACGCCGTGTTGAGGACGATGCCTGCGTCGCCGAGGAAGTCGATGCCGAGGAGCGTTCGGTTATCACGTGCTTCCGGAAGCACGACGAATGTTGTTTGTATTGCGCGACCTTTCAGCAGCACCTCGACGGTCGTTGACAAGACCTCAGTCGGCCTTCTCTTCCCATCTGCGAGCGTCATCGTGAGTGCTGAGGTGCGGAAGTGCTGTCCCTTTTCGAGTAAGCGAATGGCTCGCCACACTCTGTTGCGCTGCAGTGTCGGCAATCCCTGTACCGACGACGCCGAGGACTTCGATGTCGAATACTGGGCGCGCGCGCGGTTTCACCATTGAATCTTTAGTGTGCAAGGAACAAAACGTGACCGCGTCGGCGGCGATTGCCCCTTGCGTCTTGTCCTTACATGTGGGGTATCTTGCACGGATGACACCTGGAGCACCGCACCCGAAACACGCGATGGGCGGGCGTCTGTCGAAGGCTGTTCCGGTTTGGGCCGGAGTCGTGTTCACGGCGTCTAATTTCTTTGCGGCAAACTTGCGGCACTCCTTCTTGCTGTGCCCAAAGGCTTCGCAGAATTGACAGCGTGGCCTGTCACTGCGCTTGTCAGCGGCACTCGTTGGCGTTTGCGACCCGGGTACTGCTGCCGCGGCGGGAACGTGTGTTTCTACGCGGAAGCACTCTTCAGCTGTTCGCGCGAGCTGCAAGAGGTCATCGAAGGTCTTGACTTCATCACGTCTTACCCGTTTCCTCACGTTGCGGTGTAAAAGTCCGTACACCATGTCGAGTTGTACTGACTCCGCGAGTTGTGGTTCTGGAAGCTGTGACAACAACGACCGGCACGTACACACAAAAATGTCTGTTTTCGTGTTCCCCCCCTGTTCTTCCGAGAACAGTTCACGGAACACTTTATATGCAGGTTTTCGCGCGCCGAATGCCTGCTTCAGATCGCGCATCGCGTCACTGGAAGAGTTGGTTGACGCTTTTACGCCCGGCCACCACTCCGCAGCTAAACCCGTAAGGACCATCGGTAGCCCCTTTAACGCGTTCTCATTTGAAATGTCTGTGCACTCCTGGTACACTTTTATTGCGTCGATAAATGTGTCCACGTTCTCACCTTCGACGCCACTGAACCGAGACGAACATCGCGCGAAATTCCCGGTTTGATTGACGGACGTAACCGACGTCGGGGTAGCGGCGCGTAACGCGTTCATCTGTTCTGCGAACGAGCTTTGCAGTCCCTGGATAAGGTTCTGGAGCTGTTCGGTGGTCATCTGTATTGGGGCCGCCATGTTGTTATCAACCGTGCTAAAACGCGGGCTTCGGCGCAAAGGAAGCGGTTGTGCGACAAGTTCCTTCTTGTCCAGCGTGGTGGCGTTGTCGGCGTTTCCTGGGAAACGAGATGGCGGTGTGTATCGCACTCAAGATGGCGGTGAAGACCGGTTTGGCGCGTTCTAGCAACCAAAATGGCGATGATCGCGTGGTTTTGTGTGACGCGAAAACACTTTTCGCGATGGGAAAATATACCCGCACAATAACGCGCTACACTCACTGTTCGAATTATTGTTCACTCGCGTACTTCGGCGCCACTGTTGGGCAGCCACTTTGTAACACACTTGTTACAAATAGGTAAAACAAAAGGTAGTGGTGTGGGTTCAGGCCGAATTAAATACTACGCGAACGAACAACATATCACAAGTACTTTATTAATTATATATATGTATGAAAACACACAAACACAAAATAACAACATAAACAGTAAAGAAGCTAAACGATATATCAGCAAACAAGAAACTATTGAACTTGTGTCTGTATTCTTTGAATCTGATTGATTTTCACTGATATTTCTAAAGGACATTAGTACTTACAGAAATATTATCAGCTTGTCCATGGGCTTCTGCTTCGTATTCAGCGTAACAGGAGTCCTGGGATGTCGACTGGCAGCTCTGTGTTCCTCAGGGCTGGAGACTTCTGCGGTGTGGCACGATATGCACTCGTGACGATGCGAAGTACTCAGTGACGATTTTCGTTGCAAATTCGCAGTAAATCGTTAAAACGAAACGGATTTATTTTGTTTAAATTCGTCTCGGAATCCTACCGTGACTGCGCCAATTACGTAAACCGAATTAGAGTTTACTTAAAAAAATTATTTTTAATCAACGAAAAGTACAACTCAAGATTAGATGTTTACAGACTGGATTCTAACTTGTAACTGACTTACTAACTACGTTTACGAAGACAAAATGAAATATAATATAAATGTAATAGGAGAGTTCTTTTGGGTTCATGGCTGCAGTAGTGCTGTTATCAGCACTTTCCTGTGGGAAGCTGTTCCATAACTTATATTATTATGTCTCTACGTAGATAATATACTTACAGTCTCATGCTCAAAAATGCAGAATGGTAAATCATGAATAAACTCAAATCAAAATTTGATATAAAATATATTGGAAAAGCAAATAATTAATTACGTTTAGAGATCAAAAGAAATAGAAACAACGGAGAATTACAGTTATCTCAAGAAAAATATAATAATAAAATTTAAAAAACTTTTAATATGCAATAATGTAGAAGTGTATCAACACCTATGGGAACAAAAAAACAGAAACTGAAGACTGATAATGAAACTTGAGAAAAACTACCACACCAAGAGTGAATTGATAGTTTGCTAAATTTATCACAAGGAAGCAAACCAGATATCTCATTTGCGGTTACATATTTGAGTCAGTTTTGTAAAAATTATACAAAAGAACATTGGCAACACGCTTAACACATATTAAGGTAGTTACAAGGCACAAAGAACTTTGCTATAACTTACAAGCGATCAAAGGTACCAATAATGAAATAGGCGCTAACGGTTTTTCCAGCTACGTATTTCAATTGGCAAACCTGCAGGAAGTTGGATGTGTAAAAACAAGAATCAATCGCATTAAACACTTGCAAAGGCGAATTCATGGCTATGACGGAAGCAGTTAAAGAAATAATTTGGATAAGAAAACTATTACAAGAATTAAAACTTGATAATATCTAATACCGTCAATAATACTGAAAATTAATATCCAAGCAACTATTAATATGTGCAACAATAATGTCTACTAGGCCAGGACTAAACACATACAACGGAAATATTTTTTTTCTCAAGGATGAAATCAAAAGAAATGATAGGATATGATATAGGACATACTCGGCTCACCCACAATCATATCTTCACGAGAACAAATGCCATAGCCTGAGACCACTGTACCACACAACAAACAGTGGCGCACTTACTCATAGAATGTCCTCTCTTCACACAAAAACGGCAACAATATGATATCCCCCTCCTACTCAATGAAGCCCTCAAAAATGACGCATCATCGGAAGAAAATATAATCAAATTCTTAAAATTCATACACTTTTACAATAAATCTAAAAATAAAATATGTATATAAATAGCAAACTAACAATGTAAATATATATATTAACCTAATGTAAACAACTGTAACCAAATATACTGTACCAGGATATTAATGACCTCAGCAGTCGAAATATCCGTAAATTTAGTCAAATAATAATAAAAAAAGAAATGATATTGAAATCCGATATGTTGAATTCAAACGAATGTGGGCAGACTTCCATACTAAACCAGTTACCAAGAAAATTATCGAAAACAGCTGCATTAATGTAGGATTAAGTTTAAAAGAAGGTGAAGACTACATACAACATCAAAATGGGGGGAATGTTGTAAATGAACTTTAATTTATTATGATTTTGATGCTGTTGATGACATCTAGCGGCAACTAGAAGAAACATAAATGACAGAATAGTGTAGAAACATAAGACGGCAATAAACAATGTAAAGAGTAATAATTGCGTTTTAAAAGATTTGTAACTCTTTATGTAATAAAATATTATTCATAATACATCTAGTGTTTACATCAAATCACGTTCACAACAAGTACAATGGCTTGCTAGGTCATCCGATCTTGCTCCACTAGATTTTTTTATTGGGGATTTTTAAAATCAGAAGTTCAAATTCAAAACATTTCTCGAAATGTTACAGTTGCCCAAATATTGAATTTGGATTAAGATTTTCATAGCGGATTGAAATATTCATTGTAATTATTGTTTATTTATTCGTAATTTTGTACTGTCTTACAATATTTAAATATATTCTGTAAAAATTATTTCCTATGTTCAATTTTATTTGGGACAAGCAAATATATTGCTATCAATCAAATGTCAAGACGTGATCATAGATATGACAAATCCTAAGTTTCATGTTGTAAAATACGGTATATAAAAGTACAAGATCGCCTCTATCTATCATTCAGTATAATTACTCTAATGAATAAAATGTTTGGCATCCTTGACTATTTTTTACAACAAATATTTTGGCAATTTCGTTTTTATTAACTAGTCGAAAATAATTTTAAACATATTTAAAATAACGCAGGTGTTTAACCGAGATTGTGACATCGTTGTTCGCAAATAGATTTTTAGGCGTCTTAATCCAGAGAAACTCCTTTCTGAAGTACAAGATATCAAAATGGTAGGAAATAATTTAATAACTTTAAAATATTCAGAAAAAAAGTTCTTTTAGGTGGTTATTTTTGTTAAAAAATATTATTAATTTAGATTCAAAATTGAAATATTAAACATGAAATATATTTTTATGTACAGTTAGTCTATCAAAAATCAAAATCAAAATCTTGTTGATAATATTTTTGGATTACATAGTTATCCTTTTACTTCAATAAAAAAGTCACTCTATTTATACTTCTTAATTTAAAATGGAGTTTTAAACTTTGAATCCAATTGTCAATAATTTCGAAATATAAAGGTCTGTACAAAATATTCTCATGTATCAGCCATATATTGATTTACAGAAACACCCAGTTTTCTTTTCCAGGGAACATGTGGTTCATCAATATTATATCTAAGTCTTTCTTCGGATATAGTTTTCACACCTTTTCAAAGTTATTGTTTCGGCTTTCTTCGAGAATTTTGATGCGGCATAATTGTTTTTACAATTTTTGCTATATTATTATTTACTTTCTGACCGCTATCATTTAGCACCTTAATATTATCAAATATCTCTATAAAATCTTTTAGTATAAAAAAATATAAATATCGTAACTTATTTAAAAATCCAATCGCTCGCTCCAGCTTCAAGATTTTCTTTATTCCGCTTTTCCATAAAGTGTCTAACTACTTTGTAGTTGTCAAAGAGCGATTATAATGACACAACTTTAAGATACCATCTTGTGGGACAAAATGGTCTTAGAGATACCGATCTAACGTATTCAGTACTTGTATCTGTCTTAATGTTTTCAAAAAGTTCTAGCTGTTTTGGTGAATATCTTATATAATTTAAAATGTCTTTTGCGCATACTAAGAAATCTCATACCTTAGATATACCATTAAATGCATCCTGAATAACCAAATTTAAAGAGTGGGCCATAGAGTGAACATATATAGCCCATAGTTCATCGTCTGAAATTCTGTTTACTGTAGGTAGTCCACTTATCATATAGCACTGTCCTAGAAACAAAGTTATGTCAATTGAATATCTCAGGTCTTTTACTACTTTATACAGGATGTCTGCGCTAGTGAATGGCATTTCATATAACCCTAGAAAATATTCAATAATTATATCACAAGTGCAAGGCAAATACCTGAATATTTTCTCGAGTGCACGAATGTGCACGAGCGAAAATATTCTGATTGTATTTGACTTGCACGAGTGGTATATTGGTAGAATATTTCCCGAGAAAAAGTTCACATTCGATATTTTAAATTATTTTTATTATAATTTAATATTTATTTAAACTGTCATATAAACGTCAGTTGTCAGATCATAACACTTGATAAACGTCCAATGCAATTTTAGATAAAAAATATATATTTATCAAGTGGTGTAAGCAATAAAACAATTTTCTTAGAAACGTTATTAAACAAATGTAAATTTTTCATTAGTGTTGTCAAATTGACATATTCGAGTATTGCACTTGTGCAAATACCCGGGTATTTGCACAAGTGCAAATATTCACTGATATTCGATTGTGATTGGTCGAAATTTAAAAAATACTGTAACCTGATTGGTTGAAATTTTTCGAGTGAAATATTCCTGTATATCCAAATCATCGCTCAATACTCAAAAACAAATTGATAATTATTCCTTGCTACACAAGTCTGTTGTCTAATCTGCGATAATAGCAAATATATGTTTTTTTTTGTTTTTAAAAATTTTCACGTATATTTTACTGCATATATATTTAGCCAAAATATCTAACAATTCGTTCATAATATCATGTACCATTTATATTTAGTTTTCCCCAGTTCTCTTAAGCTCAGCCAAATCTTCACTTCTCAAGTGTTAAAGTTGAATAAAATTCGAATCTTCTTCAGCATGGCCACGTAATGCAAGTTCGTGAGTTGCAAGATATTTGACAGAGCCTATGATTTTGAGCAAAGCAGTTCTACTGTTTTCATTTCTTCTTTTTTTATGTAAATAGGCATTTTGACAAACCTCACTGAAAGCTTTCGAAATATTTTCTTTATATCAATTTCAATGGATGATCTTCAGACATGTGCCTTCTATTTCTTCCTAATTCGAATGAAACAAATGAAATTTATACAAAATCTCAACTAAAAAAACTAACCCAAGAGGGGGCAGAAGGGCAAGTCGTGTCCTTCCATTCTATTAAAGACTCATAAATCTACTTTTACGTTTAGTTAGAAATTAACACGGTTATTAATAGGATGTATTATTTTATAATATAAAAATAATATTAATAATTATTGTTTATACTATTTACAGCATTTCAACAATTCCCAGAAAAGCATAATCGATATTTATAATGATAAAGAAGCTGATTATAAGTACGAGACAATATTAACAGTGTTTAATGTGTCTGGTGTTAATGTCGGATTTTACTATTGCCACGGGATCGCGGTGAGCTTCAATACCCCCAGGAGATCCAGCAGGATATACGTCTTTGTTCATGGTTCGTTATATTAAATATGCTTTCTGTTCGCTTATATATCTTGATCCTAATTTAAACAAACTAACTTTAAACATGAATTAAAATCGGTGTGCCACAGCACTTTTTAATACATACAATAATTAAAGACTCCATTTTATTGTAGATTCAATGATCAAACAAAATCTATGCCGTAAATAATATTTAACATATTTAAGTCATAATTGCAATGTATTTTTTTTAACTGACTTGTTTCAAAAAGTATAAATTTTATTAATAATGTGGTTAAATTTCTATGTAAAACAAATCTTCATTGGTCAGGAAAACAATAATAAACTTCTTAGTACAAATTTCTTTTTAATACGTTTACGTATCCAAAGTATTCAATTCGTGTGCCTCCGTAAAAGTTAATGAATATTGAGACGGTTAAAATTGTGTTTCTTTCACCTCAACATTGTTACATTTTAACTCGGAACTTTTCATAAATGAAGTAACAGTACACGTTTGCGAACAGAGACTAGAGATTGTAGTATAAGCATAGCGCGGACTGCAACTAGTCAAGATCTGTAAAGATATTTTCAAGAAGAGGTGTACATAAAATCTTTTCTTCTATCGAAATTTAAGATTAATCGATTTTTAATTGTGATTAATATATTATGTGACGAAACAACAGTTCGATTGATTCCTTTAAACTATGTAAAAATATAGTAAATAGAATCAGGTGATTCCAATGATGACTTTGATAGTGATTAAATTTTATAAAATATTAATAAACGAATACATAAATGGTGGGTGACTAACATTAATTTACAATTCTTTGCCCCGCATGTCTAAGCAATTTCTGCCCAAGAATTATCCTTCGCAGCCGAATCTTTATACTCTTTTTCTTATAAATCGAACAGAAATCGTCTTTCTCGAACGAACTTAATTAATTTTTCTTTATTCATTTTAAATGTAATAATATCAAAACAAAGCTAGGAAAAAACAGACGTGTTGCAGCGTCCACACCTTAGCAGGCAAAGGTTTTTATAGTAATAGGAGAAAGCGGGGTGAGTCAATGCGAGTCTCAAGTTTATTTGAATATGTGCCCATGCTGCCTTATGTTAGTAAAAAATCTAACACAAGGGTTTAAGCATCTATTGAATTTTTCGAAGCATAAACAATAATCAAAATTATTCAGTATAAAAGAGTCACAAAGTTCAAGTCTTGAATGCACAGATGGCACAAATACTTCGAATTTTTAAAATCTATTCTTGCATAGTATACTCACTTGCATATGTTTTCCAAAACGAAAGCGGATAAATAAGCACAGTGTTTTATAAGAAAATGTATAAGAAAACCACAAAAAAGTGTTCCATTAAACAAAAACAAAAATAGTATAGTAAAATTTAAAAAAAATTAAATAATTTTTTTACCTTGTTGAAAACTCCGAAGATTGCATTTTTTATTATTAAGCGGTAGGGATGTTAAATACAGGAGTAAAGATGTAAATAGTTAAAAAAATATGTGCTTCCTCTTGTTTGAATAACTTAGATCTGTAATTACGTGAATTTTAATTTATTTAAAACATAAAAGATAACGACGTTTTGAAACATATTATGAGTTTCATAGTCAAGTCAATAACAATTATTTAACAATTGCTAGAAAGAACAATGCGTTTCAATATTTCAATTCAAAATTTAAACTTGTGATGACACTATTTCTATCATAGGTAGACTCATTAGTAGTACAAAAACTTTTAAATATCTCCAAATTATATTCAATTAAACTTATTTTTGATTTAATATGTTGACAATTAATTATAGTTCCCAGGCCCGGTTGCATAAAGCAATATTAACTATTGTACCAACTCTAAATTGTATTTACCACATTTATATGTTTTTGTCGCTAGTGTAAGCGTAAACATAACGGAAATTGTAACGAACTGCAGCAAGGTCTTAAATAAAGAACCAAGCTTTTTCACAATCTAAAATTGATTTAAAGTTTCTTGTAAAGTCTTTGCTTTGTCAATCTAATTTACCTAATTCTACATTGGTCCTTCGAACCGGATAAGTTAAATCCGAAAACAATACAAAAACTTGATAAAACAGTTGATAAAATAAACAAAAATCATTAAGTGAGGTTAACTTTGCAACAAGTCCTGCCAAGTCGCCGAGCAGCGACGGGAACTCGCGAACACAATCGAATAGTTGCAGTAATGTCCTGACGGAAACTCATGAACACTACCGAATGGCTATAAATCTTCCAAGGATTTGAGAAGAGCCAGGAGAACCTGGAACAACACCAAATGCTAAACTACACATCACCATACCATCAGGGTTCTCTTGGCAACAAAAGCGAGCATCACGGGCAAAAAGTACTTAGCAGGTTAAAATTATGAAAAATCATGAGCATTCGCCGCTAGACGTGGCAAGCTCCAAAATTGTTTGTGTGCAAATAATAAGTTATATATATATATACAGGCTGTTGACCGTGACCCCGGAACATAGGACTTTAACATGTAAAATCATACTTTCTTAATTTCCTGCTTCCCTAATTATTTTAGGTAAAAAAAACTTCAAATAAGAGTTGTAGAGCATAAAATTCTACATCAGAATTAATAAACAGAATTAATTTTACATGCCCGATAACGGCAGAAAGTAATATGAAAATATTAAAAATTAGCTCAACAATCGGGTTAGCCTTGGAAATGAAACAAAATTGTAAATAAAAGATTGACGATTTATCTCTCAGAAGAATATGATTTTTCTTGTTTCATGACTTTATTGCCAGTAATGATTTATTAGTGTTCAATTTATAGTTACTTATTAGCAAAATGGTGGACAATTACGAGTACACAATTAGTGAAAGAAATGAATTTCTTAGGTTGTATTATGGTGGTAATAGTTTAAGACAAGTGCGAGATTTATTTGCGGGTTCGTATCCTCACAAGCCAATTCCTTCAATTCACACAATTCAAAGAGTTATTAATAATCAAATTAAATATGGATCAGTGTTCCATCCATACCACAGTTGCATTAAAAACATGTTGCACCAGAAGAAGAAATTGAGATTGATGATAACGTTACTAAAATAAATGTTCTAGCTTCGGTATCGAATAATCCTAGTGTGAGTACAAGAGAAATTGCATCGGGATTAGGAATACATCACACCACGGCCATCAAAATATTAAAAAAACATAAATAAAAATCTTTTAAATATTCTCGTTATCAAGAAATTTTTGAACATGATAGAGTAAACCGCATGATATTTTGCGAAACGATAATGGAAAAGGCGAATGCTGACAGAAATTTTATCAAAAATATTTGCTTTTCTGATGTATAAATATTTAGCATTAATGGAGAACCAAATGTTCAAAATTATCGTAGTTGGCACAAAGAAAATCAACATTTAATTTTAAATAACCATTCTCAATATCGCGAAAGTGTGAATGTTTGGATTGGAATGTTAGGTTCCAATATTATAGGACCTTTTTTTATTGATGGCACAATAAATTCCCAGAAATATTTGGAGTTACTCGAGACAGAGATTTGGCCTGCTCTGGATAATGTTGCAGGGGGAAATACGATTTGGTTTCAGCAGGATGGCTGTCCTGCTCATTCTACAAATGAAAATAAAACATTTTTAAACCAATGTTTCCCAAATTGCTGGATAGGACGCGGTGATTCAGTAAACTGGCCAGCTCGATTCCTGGATTTGTCCCCAAATGACTTTTTTTAGGGGGCATTTGAAAAATAATATCTACAAAACTAGACATGCAAATGCAAGTTTTTTGAAACAAAAAATTGTGGAAGAATGCAGAAAAATTACAAACCGACAATTAAAAAATATGCAACGCAATTTTTATGATAGACTTTGGGTCTGTTTGGCAAACAATGGATATTTATTTCAGCACTTAATTTAAGATAATTCTTATTTATTTTCTTTTAAATTTAAAATCCAAAAAAATCTAATGTTATGATAATAACAAAAACCAACGGCCCTTTTCACGACCACAAACAATTTTACAATAATAATTTTTATAGTCAATTATGAAATATATAATAATAATTAATAATAAAGACAATTTTCATTTCCAATTGTTTACAATTTTGTTTCATTTCCAAGGCTAACCCGATTTTTGAGTTAATTTTTAATATTTTCATATTAATTTCTGCCGGTATAGGGCATGTAAAATTAATTCTGTTTATTGATTCTGATGTAGAATTTTATGCTCTATAACTCTTATTTGAAGCTTTTTTTACCTAAAATAATTAGGGAAGCAGGAAATTAAGAAAGTATGATTTTACATGTTAAAGTTCTATGTTCCGGGGTCGCGGTCAACACCCTGTATATACAGGGTCTAACATGAAAACCTGGCCATAGGCGTTTAACATGGGAACTCAGTTTTTCCTTGCGCAAAAGTGGCCAATTGATTTTAGGCAAAAATGCTTCAAATAAAAGTTGCAGAGCTTGAAATTATGGATCTAAATCAGTTTTCAGATTTTATTTTACACGTTTTGTAAGCGAAATAATCGCATTAATATTTTTTAAGAATTTCTACTTTATAGTGATAGCCATGGAATTGAGACAAAATGATAAACAAATGTATAACGATTCAACTGTCAGAAAAGTTTAGTTTTAAATAGATTTGTGATTTATTTAAGTGTTGTTATATCATTATTGAAAATGGATAACTATTCACATAAAGAAAAGTTACAAATTATTAAGTGGAATTATTCTGGTGTAAGTTTTCGAAGAATACGTGATTTAATCAGTATTATTTGGCCGCACCATAACATTCCAAGTAAAACAACAATTCAGAACTTTATTACCAAATTTGAGAAGACCGGTACATTTAATAATCAAGTGGAACAGGGACAGGGACGTGTGCATGGAGATAGAAATAATAATAATGAAGAAAATGTACTAGCATTAATAGAAATGGAACCAAATCTCAGTGTCCGAGAAATTTCAAAAGAACTAAATATTAGTTTCATGACGGTTTATAGAATATTAAAAAAATACAAATACTATTCTTATAAAATACAAAACCACCAAGAAATTTTTGGACACGATTGCGAAAGACGCGCAACATTTTGCGAAATAATTATGGAAAAGGCCAACAATGATAGGATTTTTTTAAAAACATATTATTTACAGATGAGTGTACATTTACGCTGAATGGTGCACCAAATAAAAATAATTTTCGACACTGGTCTCAGAGAAATCCGCACATTGTTATTGAATACAGAACAATATCGACAATCAGTAAATGTATGGCCAGGAATTTTAGGCAACAAAATTATTGGTCCTTTTTTTATTAAACGACTAAATGGAAACACTTATTTAGAATTGTTACGAGAAATAGTGGGACCGGAAATAGCCCACGCAAATAATGAGTATGTGTGGTTCCAGCACTACGGCTGTCCTGCACATAATACAAGAGAACTTGTAAATTATCTGAATGATACGTTTCCAGAAAGTTGGATAGAGCGTGGAGGGCCAGTAAACTGGCCAGCACGGTCTCCAGATATAAATCCCTGTGACTTTTTTTATGGGGACACTTAAAGTCTTGCGTTTATAAAAAAAGATACAATGCCATCCAAGAACTTAAAAACGCTGTTGTAGGCGAATGCAACAAAATAAATATTAGACAGTTGTGCAATGTTAAAAATGTTTCTAGAATAGATTAGGCTACTGCTTAGCACAAAACGGAGGACTTTTCGAACATCTTTTGTAATTTAATGTTATTTCTAAATAAATAAAATAATTATTTGCGTAAAAGTTCTATTATTTATTATAATAAATATTAAAAAACATATAAAATAAAATTATGCATTTTCAATAATGATATTACAACAATCATCTTTATTGTCAGTTAAATAAATAACAAATCTATTTAAAACTAAACTTTTCTGACAGTTAAAACGTTATACATTTGTTTTTCATTTTGTCTCAATTCCATGGCTATCACTATAAAGTAGAAATTCATAAAAAATATTAATGCAATTATTTCGCTTACAAAACGTGAAAAATAAAATCTGATTTAGATCCATAATTTCAAGCTCTACAACTTTTATTTGAAGCATTTTTGTCTAAAATCAATTGGCCACTTTTGCGCAAGGAAAAACTGATTTCCCATGTTAAACGCCTATGGCCAGGTTTTCATGTTACACCCGGTATATTTATACACATAATATTCTTAGAAAATAAATCAGTTATCTACTCTTAATTTTCATAGTTCCATTACTAATTCAAACTTAAAAAATTATCACGACAAAATGCAATATAATTAATGACTCTGTAAATAAGAACCTTGTGTCCAAATAGTAAATATATCAAAGGTAAATAATATGATGTGCCTATTTAAATATTGAAAGAAAATATATTTTGATACACTGCTGTTCATTTGATGAAGTTTTCAGTAATTGCGTCAATTTTGATACTACCTGTAAATCATTGTGTGTATTTAAAGTTGCTAAGCTATTTAATCTCTCTTATTCCATAGGTGACCGTAAATAATAATTTAAATTAATATGACGAATCTTCTTTTGCAAAAATAAAGCTACGACTTAAAAACTATTTAGGTTAACATTTTCCTTTATTGCTATATCAAATATGTCCACGCGTGCTGAAAACGGGATAAACGTTATGACCGACTAATACAATCGATGAGGTTACGCAAAAATTTACAACCACGATTCGGATTTCGTGTTAAAAAAATGTGTAAGTAAAAAAATTAAAGATCTTAAACCCGGTGCTACACTGTTTTAGATAATAGAAAAACAGCGATAAATTCGGAGCACAATGTCCTGAAATTTAGTAACGGAAAAGTTAAATAAATAACATAAAGCAATGTCCAAGAATTGGCAAATTATTAAAATACTAATTATGTCTTTTGTTTTAAGATATCAATCAATTATCTGTAATTACTTCTGAAGAGAACAAGTTGGTGCGGAGTCTATGGCGTACGATTCTTCCTTGCAGACCTACCGCTCCGGACGTAAACATTACACTCACTTGTGAAGAATTGTATAATCGAGGGCGAGAAGTAATATTCGTGAATCCCGGTAACTACAATGCGTTATTTCATATTAAAGACTTTATGGTAAGTATTATGTACATTTTAAGTAGTATAAATAATATATGTTTTTTAATTATAAATTCAGCATACTTTTATATGTGTAATTGCTTCTGCATACAGATACGATTTAATTTTTATGATGGATTCATAGCGGAACATGAAAGGGCTATATTCTTCTACAAACGGTGTTCCTGTGATTTTATAAGAAACAACAAAAGTTCTATCATCCATCTGTCAACTGATTATAGTTAGTAATTATTAGTCGTATTTTTATCATTTAGGTATATATATTTCACTTCATTTTATGCCATTAACATACTATTAAAACCTATTAGCCAGATAAATGAAAGTATTAAGAACGCCGTGAAATGCATGATGCAAAATATTTGTACTAATTCATTTGCCGTAAAGTTCTTGAAACTTATTCTTGTTTACATATACTGCATTTTTCTTCGTAATATTTTTAGTTATTATATTAACTGCTAGTTTGCTAGTTCAGTATAATTTTTTTAAATAATATAAACTTCTATTCTAAATGTTCTCTAGTATGATAGTTTATAAATAACCTGTAGTCAGAAAGTAAATTGGAAAGACTTTTTCTGTTAAATTTGTAGACTCATCATCAATAAATTTTGACAAAGCGATGCATCCAATGAAAAGGAATATACTTTCAATTTTCCATTGCTAATTTCAAATAAACATCACAGCTTAAATAAATTAAAAAAATTAAAAAAAAATAATTTGGGGTATGTTGTTTGTAAATGCTAATAAATGTAATAAATGTCGGTAGTTTTAAAATCCGTTTTTTTTTTACGCAATTTGTTATACTGATGACATGCGTAATGTGATAATTTCTACTTTCTTACTTATCAGATGTTTATCACGTTTTTGCATCTCTTTTCAAGACATTTATTTGTTTACCAAACATTATAGTGTAACGTTTATTACAATTTCGGGTTCGGTGAAGTTTATTATTAAATAAAACACGAAAAATGAAAACACTAACAAAATATTTATTTAAAACGAAAATAATGTAGTACAACTACTAAGACATATATTTATTTACAACGTATTTATATTCACATTAAAGTATTTAGCAATGAATTGCACTGTTTACACTTCAAATACAGAATGCCTGTTGCCGACCCGAACTCTCCCTTTTATACTGAACCAAGATCTTCTACAATATTCCAGAGCTTCTGGAACATTATAGAGGCATGACGCAGAGCGAACAGGTTCGAACTCGTCTCTGTATTGCGTATGAGACAGCGCTAAAAGCGCAGCAGACTATGACGTGTCGACTGTTCCAGAGGGAACAGGGCCTTATTCGCTACAATAGGTTCCGAAAAAACAATTGATAATCAGTTAGTTACAATTTTAAAATATTCTGCTTTGAATCTGTCTTCAAAAACGTTAACTTGATACCAAACACTAAGGGTTTGTAAGGTCTTTAAAGAAAAACGATTGACAATCAATCAGGCATAATTTTTAATTCTTCTGTTCGAAATCTCTTTTCAAAAACTTTTTTCAGTAACGATATATTACTAATAACTGGAAAAAATAATTGACAATCAGTCGGTCCCTATATTTTATTATTATGATTTTTACGCATAATACGTGTAAAAAAATTATAATCAATCTGTTAACAATTTTTACTTATTCTGCTCGAAAGAAAATACAGTAAGTTTTGAAGCACTTTACTAATACAATTGCCAATTTAAAAATTTTAAATTTTGCCTACAAACCCTCCAAAAGATGTTTCATGTAATACCAAACACGATAGGTCATTGAAACAATTGCCGATCGATTAATTTTCAATTACGCTCGCGCGCCCTCTAGAGATCTTTTAATTGAAACAAACTACGACAGGTTTTAAACACATTAAATAACTGCCGATCGGAAAATGTTCAATTTTGTACACAAATCCTTTAAAAGACGAAACGTGATAGGTTTTAAACCAGTTTTACTAAAACCATTTTTGATCAAATAATGTGTACGCGGGTTCTTCAAAATACTTTTTTTATGACACTAAACACGAAAAGACTCGCTGGCACATTAAATTTGACAGTTCAATTTTATATCATTTCTAAAATCCGGAAAAATTTATTAAAGGGAAGATGTATCATTCGTTACTCACTTTCCAATTATTGCACGAATATTAACTATTCAAATTACCTTTGTTTTTTATAATGTTCATTGCCGCGTCCAATTTTTCAGGGTTTTACTGTATATTATTACTGAGCACAAATTTTGCTTTAGAAAACTTTCGTTTGTCTTAAAATTTTAAATAATTATATAACAGTTCAAAACATATATTTTTAATAATTTGATAATTAAATTAATTTACAAAATATCTTCTACTTGATTTGAAATTTAAATATTTACTTAAATATAAGTGTCTTTCGTAATGTCAAAAATGACAACTTCGAATGTTAGTCATCTTAAAAGTGCAAATTTAAAATGCGCACATATTTCGATTCTGTTGTAAATAGACAATAAGCGTCTCCGCCATCCTGTACGCGGAAGCGACGCCACCTAAATTGACGCCGCCACCCAAGAGCGTGTATTATTTTTAAAATTGATTCACTTGTTAAAAATAAATAAATTCACTTGTATTTGTTGTAGTTGTCAGAAAAATATTAATTGTATGAAGACGAATTAATAAAATAAACATGTACCTGATCTAAAATAATTTTCACTGAGTTATTTTAGAACCATTATACCAATATTATAATAGGTTATGGGCCCAGCACCGCGAATTTGACAAAAATCCAGAAAAGTACATTTTGAGCAAAGGAAGAAAAACTACAAAAGCATATCGGGTTCCATCATTTTGCAAAATAATCGTGAAATTTTACGAAAATGAGTGGAAATAATGTACGAATTGAACTTTTAAACAAGAACGATACATGGCGTATGCAAGTAGAATTCCTGTTAGTTAAAAATGATACATGGGATAAGCGAACGGCGTTCCAGAAAAACAGAGAGCCGGAGAAGAAGAAGGGTAATACGAAACCTAATGATTTTTCTAAACCGTTCTCGTTTAAATGTTATAGATGCAAAAAGAAGGGTCACAAGGCGGTTGATTGTCGTACGGAGATGAATAGGGATAACAAGTCAACCGGAAACGCCGACGGAGAAGAAACCAACATGGTGCTGAATTCGAGCGAAACAGAGACAGCACTCCTGATGAGATCCAATGGCGGTGAAGTATGGTGTTTGGACAGCGGAGCAACATCACATATGACTCCAAAGAAAAGTATCCTGCGAAAAATGACGTCAATGTCGCGACACCTCAGCTTGGCCGACGCAGGGACGACCGAAATCAAGGGCATCGGAGATGCTGCCTTGATGATAGAAGACGGAAACTCCGAACGACGCACTGATTTGAATAACGTGTTGTTCGTCCCAAATCTTCGAATAAATCTGATGTCAGTGGCGAAAATCACCGACAAAGGCAACGAAGTGACGTTCACTAAGACAGCCGCGTATATTCAAGACAAGAATCAGAAAACCGTAGCTGTAGCGGCGAGAAAAGGAGACCTATACTATATAAAAGCTGAAAATGAATCAGCTGGTATTGCTGTGACCACGAAGAAGACCAAAATGGCGGAGTGGCACGAGAAATTCAATCATCTGAATGTAGGTGATTTGAAAGAAATGTCGCGTAAGAAAATAGTCAACGGACTTAACTTAGGAAAAGAGTTGAACCTACCACCCTGTGAAATTTGCATCAAGGGGAAGCAGACTCAAAACCCATTTCCGAAAAGTAACGCAGACAGAACGACTGAACTTCTGGAGATCGTACACACGGATGTATGTGGACCGATGCGAACCGAATCCATTGGCGGTGCCAAGTACTTCGCAACATTCATTGACGACAAGACTCGTTGGTGCGAGGTGTTCATGCTAAAGAAGAAGAACGACGTATTTGACGCATTCAAGAAATTCAAGCAGATGGCAGAAAACCACACTGGCAAGAAAATAAAGGCGATCCAGTCGGATAACGGTACTGAATACCGCAACCACGAATTTGACGACTTGCTAGAGAAGAACGGTATAAAGAGGAGGTTGACGGTGCCTCATACTCTGCAACAAAATGGCGTCGCGGAGCGAAAGAACAGAACACTGGTGGAAATGGCGAGGTGCTGCATGCTACAGTCAAACTTGGCGCCACTATTTTGGGCCGAGGCAATGAACACAGCAAACTACGTGAGGAATCGATGCCCATCGCGAACACTGAATGGAGAGACGCCATACTGGAAATGGACTAACAAAAGACCGTCTGTCGCCCATTTTAAAACGTTTGGCGAGCGAGCACTGGCGCTGACCAAGGAGCCCGGACACGCGAAGTTTCAATCCAAATCCAGACCTTGTCTCTTCATGGGTTATTCGCATGTTTCCAAGACCTACCGGATCTAGGTTCCTGAGATAAGAAAAGTAATTACTAGTCGGGACGTCAAGTTCCTGGGAAACTTTGAACCACTAGTTGAAGAGGAGGAACAATTTTTCGACGAGAAATTAGAAAAAGAGAAACCTAACTCTGAAGAAAAAATCGAAACAGTCGACTTCCAGCTGACGCAGCCAGAAGATCGGACGGTAACTCCCGAATTTCCAGCAGAAATCGAGAACCAGAGACCCATGACGGAACCCAGAAGGGGAAGAGGAAGGCCGAGAATCATCCGAACAGGAGGGCGAGGAAGACCACGAAATCAGTATAACGTTTTGGAAGATGTAGCAGAACAGGACGAACAGACAGATAACGAGGAAGAACTTGAAGCAAATGTGGCAAATCAGGTTGAAACAGAGAAAACCGATTTGCCGAACCTAACTGTCATAACTGATCCAGAGAGCGTCTGCGAAGCAATGAAAGGTCCAGACGCGAACGAGTGGAAGGAAGCAGTAAAAAGTGAATATGAAGCACAAATCAGATGTGGCACCTGGGAAATTGTCGATCGTCCAGCAAATCGCAGAGTCATCGGAAATCGAATGATCTTGCGAACGAAGTATAAAGCTGATGGAGACATTGAAAGAAGGAAGGCCAGATTAGTAGCAAAAGGTTTCACACAAATGCCTGGAGTTGACTTCCACTAAACGTTCGCACCAGTAGCACGCGCAAGTTCTATACGACTGTTGATGGCGTTAGCAGCAGAAAGAAAGCTAGCGGTTCACCAAATGGACGTCGTGACGGCGTATCTCAACGGAGAAATAGATGTAGAGATATATATGGATGTTCCTGAAGGGTTAAAAGAAATGCTCCGAGAATCTACAAATGAAAGTAAACGCAACAAGAGTGAGAAGTCACACAATCCAGTACTTGAAACTTCAAGAAAATGGTTGAAGCAGCTTGAAGATGGAAAACAGAAGGTCTGCAGAATAAGGAAGGCGCTGTATGGCTTGAAACGGTCTGGACGCCAATGGTACAAGCGGCTCTACCTTGAACTAATAAAGATAGGCCTGAAGCCACTGAATGCAGATCCCTGTATTTATACTTCAAACAAAGGAGGCGACCACTCAACGATAGTGGGCATTTACGTGGACGACATTATCATCGGGACAAATGACGATAAATGGATGAATAAATTCAAGTCCGGGCTCACTAAGAAGTTTGAGATGAAAGATCTCGGCCCCATTCACTATTGTTTGGGGATTGAATTCAGCCAAGATGCGAAAAGTGGCACGATCACAATGTCGCAGAAGAAGTATGCAGAAGCAGTACTTGGAAAATTTGGGATGACAGATTGCAAATCAGCGACCACACCGCTAGATGGAAACTGCAAACTGAAGGCACCCGACGAGAAAAACAAGTTTAAAGTCGACGAAGTTCCATATCAAAGCCTTATTGGATCCCTGATGTACTTATTAACATCAACGCGTCCTGACATTGCTTACGCGATAAGCTCACTGAGCCAATTCAACGTAAACCATGGAAAGGAGCACTGGTATGCGGGGAAACGTGTCCTACGCTACTTGAAGGGGACCAAGAACCATGGGCTAACATTCAGACACACTGGAGACGAGAATCTGACTGGTTACGTAGATGCAGATTGGGCCGGATGTTTAGACGATCGACGATCTTATACCGGTTACGTATTCCAACTGGCCGGCGCCACAATTAGCTGGGAGGCCAGAAAACAGCGCACATTTGCGTTATCCAGTACAGAAGCGGAATATATGGCCCTTAGTGAAGGTACGAAAGAGGCCATATACCTCCAGAACTTCCTAAACGAACTTGGAAGCCCTGACAATGCCGTTAAAATGTATTGCGACAATCAGGGATGTCAACAACTAGCAAGAAACCCGGTGTTTCACTCAAGAACCAAACATATTGATGTGAGACACCACTTCGTCCGAGAGGCGGTTGAGAGCAACAGGATCAACCTGCAGTATTTGCCGACTACCGAAATGACAGCAGACGTAATGACCAAGGCTTTGTTCGGACCAGCTCACAGAAAATACACCAAAGAGCTTGGCCTGAACGATCTGGATGGTAGACAACGCGGAGACACAATATTGAGAGGAGGTGTTGTAAATAGACAATAAGCGTCTCCGCCATCCTGTACGCGGAAGCGACGCCACCTAAATTGACGCCGCCACCCAAGAGCGTGTATTATTTTTAAAATTGATTCACTTGTTAAAAATAAATAAATTCACTTGTATTTGTTGTAGTTGTCAGAAAAATATTAATTGTATGAAGACGAATTAATAAAATAAACATGTACCTGATCTAAAATAATTTTCACTGTGAGTTATTTTAGAACCATTATACCAATATTATAATAGATTATTTAACATATTATTTTTTTTAAATTAATTTCACAAGGAGTGTGCTTCTAAAAAATCTGAAAAATTAAAAAGGCATTAGTCCAGCACATCCTTTAACTTCTAGAAAAAATTACAACAATCAGACAAACCGTTTAAACTGTAGCCGTGGTTAAAGTTTGATTGCATGATTACCTAAAATCACTCAAACAAATTAGTATGTCCCGGGGCCAAGAAGAATTCACCTTTGTAAGATTATACCAAGCACTATAAATTTTGAAGCACCTTAAGTAAAAATTATCGATTGAAATGTTTTTAATTCTCCCTTTAATAGATTCTTTATTTGATATCAAATACAATATGATTAGGAATATATTTTAGAAGAAATATTTAACAATTATAATATATTAGATTTATAGAATTACTTTTATTATGAACAAAATTTGACCAATTAAAAATAAAGTCTAAATAAAATGTATTCTTCTAATTTTAAATCAAACAAAAGTTATTAAAAAGTCAGCATAATACAGTCATTCCTGTTCTTCAGCATATGAAAGAATTTTATAATAATAGTTTTTATATACGTTTTCATCATTTTTCAGGTTGAGTTTAACAACTCAAATAGCATCAGTAGGTAAATAAGCAGGTTTCAAGCTGTCGATAAAATTAGTTTTAAATTATTTTTTCAAATTGTTTTCGACAAAATGTAACTATCTTCGAGGGTCATTAAAAGATTTTTTTTTGACAAAAACATCAGATGTTTTAAATCAATCTGGATTTTGAAATGTTTATTTTATTATTATTTTGCGGTTTTAGTGAAACTAGTTTCAAATTGTTGTAAGTAAAAAGTAACTTTAGAGTTGGATAATAAAACTGATTGAGTAGAAAATTCACCTGGTAGATGTAAATTAGTACCATAAACTATTAGTAGAAAATTTATCTCGTAGACTTAAATTAGTACCATACACTACTTCTGCTGCACAACAATTAATAACTTCTTTTATAGTTGACCCAATGTTTTATAAACTGAAAAATAAATAGTCTATCCAGTTATCAGGATCATTCTAATGACAATGAGACATCGACTCGAGAAACCCACCTAGAAACAAATACCTTAGCGATTGATTTTGCAATAATATCTTTAAGAGGAATAATTTCCCGCCATCACGTAAAGCGATCAATACATGTAAATGCATAAGTTAAACTTTGGAATATGGTAAATTGATTAAATTGACATGTACTAAATCAAAACGTACTGAAAGTAAAGAAAAACTTGATAAAGAAGAAATATTATATTTGGTACTTTTTTATGGTAAACATTGGGAACATGATTTGGTCCAAAATTTAATTATCTTTTTCATTTTATACCAAATAAATTTTGAAGTAATTAATTGACTTGTCGCCTTAACACTTGTATGAGAAAAATGATGGAAATAAGCAAAAATTTCTTTTTTCCAGTATAAATATCACTAGTTAGATCGAAATTATAAAAGTTTGACAAAATATCAACAAAATGTAATTTTTTTGTTTTGTTTTTTCTAACACTTTTTGTTTCAGTATCACATTTTAAATCTATGACTTTATTTTTATAGTCTATTGTTTTATTCATATGAATTGACTTAATTTGAAATCTGGCTAAAGCATCAGCTACACTACTATTTTAAATTCTAAATAAATTGAAAAATATAATCTAACTGTCTAATCTATTTCTCTTGGTGAATACTTGTCGGAATTTTTCTTTAAATCTAAAGTTAATGTTTCGTGAATTGTTAAAATATAAAAATCTCTGACTTCAAGAAAATATCGAAATTTTTTATTGGCTAAAAATATAGTTGTTCTTCACTAGAAGTGCTATAATGTGGTTCTAACTTATTAAAAACAGTTGAAAAAAATGCTATTGGACGCCATTTATTATTTATAAATTGCTATAAGACAGTGCCTACTCCAGCATCTACTATAACATTAGTGAGAGCATCATGTTTTGGAAATAATAATTCTGTTAAATTGAATTAAAAGCGTCTATCGTCATTTCTGGCCAAGTAACTTTTTGATACTGTTTGTACCATTAATTAATAATTTATTCATTTAAATTAATCAGATATTTATTTAAAATAATTAACAAGTAATATTTTTCTAAACAATCTCAAATAATTTTTAAATGATTGTAATGTTCTGCCTGTGAATGGCATGCAATTAAAATATCGTCTATATAGGCAAAACAAAAATCTAATCCACGAATTACATCAATAAATCTTTGAAATGTTTATGCGCTATTTTTAAGACCGAATGGCATGGCTAAATATTGAAACAATCCAAAAGATGTAATTATAGCTGTTTTAGATATTGATCCATTGGCACTTGATAGCTTTTGTGAAATCCCATTTCGAATAAATCGATGTATTTTTAAACATGAATTTTCTGTGGCAATGTAATATTTGAGTGTGTCGCATACGGCATTTTGAATCAAAATTCAGCAGTCAATGAAGAGAATCGTGATAGGATTTTATCTATTGTAATATTTGATGTAGGAAATATTTTGAAGTGAAGGTAAACAATAATCGATGTTCGATTTTTTAAGTAAACGCTTGGATAATAAATGAATAAATAAATTATAGTAATTTATAAAATCAGCGACAAGAATTGAATGTTTCATATTTGCAATAATAAATTTCCAAGTAAATGAATGTTCAAGAATTCAAGATTAACATATGCTGTTACCTTCTTTGTTTCAAATGTTTTAATTAAAGAAATGTTGGCGACATTATTGGATATTTTTGTAGATCATCATTTGAAGATGGAGAAATGACACTAACTTCTGCACCACAATCTACCAAAATACGTTGTCCAGTACATTTGTCTTAAACAAAAAATAACGAAGTAGGCGACGGAAAGACACTATTACTGAAAAATATGTTAGTTGTTTATAATGGAACCTAAGTATAAAACAGAAGTCCCCAAACTTGTTTGTTTAGTAGACCACTTGCCATGTTTTCGGTTTTGGGTAGACCCCCTGCGTACCTAATAGTGAATTTTTGCAAATTCATCTAGTTCAAATGTATTTTTGACAGCTAGTATAGTGCTATTTCCTTCAAAGATTTAAATTTCTAACTGTAGTGAAGTGAAATTAGAAAATTCACAAGTAAAATTTTATACATTTATTAATTAAATTCTAATTAAAATGAATCAAATTAAAATTTTGTATCTGTTACATAAAATGGCTAAAAAAATAAATACTTCTAGTGAGAAAGATGAACCTAATGTTTTCATAATAAATTTTGAACATTTAGCATTAATTTAGTTAGGTTTAATCTCAAATCTCCTCGGTTAGTGATGACCATTCTGTTTTTTGTTAGGAGATTGGCAACCGCGCTAAAACTCTTTCTCACTAGATATGAGGATAGAAAAGCAATTAAAAACTTTCTCGCGATATTCTGTAATACGGGATGAGTAACAAGGTGTGTCTTTTTGAAGTCAGAGTTGCTGATATCCATTTCTAAACTGTACCTTAAGTTTTTCGTTAGTGCTTTTTCCGATCAGTTCCTCTTGTAATGTAACATCCGTTTCTTCAATGTCACCATATGGATTAATTACCAGAGTCAAAACATCCTCAAACCTAGTTTTAAAATCTGAATAGAAGACATTTAAATGTTGAAACGTCATCTTCCTGACAGTTTGTCTGTGACAAATTGAGAAACTGGGAAAACTCGCACCGTCCCATGTTTTTGTTTTATTAGCTTAATTCTGCCAAGAAACGCTGAAATGAGGGACTTTGTTTTAATTACATTTAAGCTGTCACTTTGTAACTTCAAGTTAACCTCATTAAATTTAGTAAACAAATCTGTTAAATAGGCAATGTCTGGTTTCCACTTGATTAAATTTCCCTTTAAAATTGGATCTTTAGCATCCAAGAACTTTTCAATCAGTCTCAAAAAAACCAAAGAATCTGGTCAAATATAAGCTTTTCGACAGCCAGCGTATTTAAGTGTGAAGGAGTAATTGATGAAAGTTCTCGTCATTTTCTTCACACAATTGCGCAAATAACCGCGTATTCAACGAGTTGTTTCGTATTCGATTTACTGCTTTAATGACTAATTGAAGATATTCATGCAAACTATTACTCCGATTTTTAGTGAGTAAATGTTGTCGATGGATGACGCAGTGTATTACTAATACCCCGGGTACATTTTGTTTAAAATGGCTTATAAATTTGTTGCTAGGGATATTATATTTCATTGCTTTTTCTATGAAGTAATACTTCAAAACATTAAATATTGATTCGGCTTTAGTGTCGGTTGTCAAAGTTCTCGCGAAGAGTACTTCTTCGTGGATTCCTAGATCCATAATAAAAAGAACATATGCCAATAATAATTCCTTATTAACAGGTAAAGTTGACTCGTCCATCTGTATAGAGAAGCGGATCGTATGTAAAGCATCTGTCAGATATAGAGTACCTACGAATACGATTTTCCGCAAATACCACGGTCAAAACAGCAGTAACCTTGGAAGACCACCAGCTTTGAAACCTGCAGAAGAAGCAAATATAAAGAAGTCTGTTATTAACGCTGCTTCCTGTGGTTTCCCTTTACACCATACATTTTACGAAAATTTGCGCAAAACTACCTGAACCAAAAGGGTGTAAATTTGCCCTGTTTCAACGATACTATACCTGGATAAGATTAGGCAAAAAATTTTTTACTGAGAAACAAGGATCTGTTGGCACGTATGTCTGATAACATGAAAAGATGCAAGCCGCTCTGAGCGTTGATTCTGTAAATACTTATTTTGACGAGTTGAAGCAAACCCTTTGTAATATACACCCAGAAAATATAGTCAACTATGACGAAACAATTTGCCAGACGATTCAGGAAGTAGGGTTAAGGTAATTGTGAGTAAAAACGCAAAACATGCTAACAGAATCCTTGATATATCAAAGTCATCCGTCTCAATAATGTTTGCAGCAGCGGTAGATGGTACCCTGCTACCACAATATGTTGTCTATAAAGCAACAAATGTACATCCCGAATGGATCGAAAACGAACCTCCTGGATGCCACTACAACCGTTCTAAAAGCGGATGGTTCGACGCATTAATTTTCGACGATTGGTCTGTGAAAATAGCATTACCATATTTACAAAAAAAATGGTATTCAAGTCGTTATTGGAGTTAATTTTGCAAGCCATTTATCTGAAAATGTGGTTCGAAAGTGTGAAGAAAAAGATATAAGGGTTGTACTTTTCTTGCCAAACAGCACTGACATTTGTCAACCATTAGACATCTCCTTCCTGCCACTAAAAATTGCCTGAAGAAAAGTAACAACTTCATGGAAACTGAAAAATAGATGTATTTCGAAATCAGCCCTGCTAAACAAGACCTTACATGAATTAAAAAAAATAAAGAAAACATTCGCTCAGAATTAAGAAAAGCCGTCATATTTCCGGTTGATAGGAATGAAGTGCTCAAACTTTTGCCTCGACATGCCTTACCAGATAATGAGGCTGATGTACTGAAATTGTGAATAATTCAACGGTAAATGTCTAAGTTAAATCAGTACATCCAACCCATTCACACAAACCTCAGCATGTCTGGAGATAACACCAGTTTATCTTATGTATCAGGTTACTATCATATTCGTAGTTGTGTAGAATAGAGGCAGAGCATTTTGAGTGCTACATGTGTAAGCATCTGTATTGAGAGCTGTTAAATAAATAAATAATTTTTTTAAAAAGCTTTGTTTAATAATAAATATTTAACTTCTAGGAGCCCAGACATAAACGAACTCGAAAAATTCATGTAGCATCAGGACGGTCAATTTCTATAACTAACTAAATATAACCGGAAGCTAAAGAGATAGAAAATTATACAGTATAACAGACAAAAGCGTCTGATAAAGAAGGGACAGATTATGGAACCAAATCTGATTCTGACGAAAGTAAAGATAAAGAAGATGAGACTGAAAAAAATTGTATAATGCCCAATAGGTTTGTGATTTTAGCATTTACGTATGATGTTGGAACTAAAAAAGGAAGCAATCGTAAATTCGTCGACAAGATATTGATTCTAAAAGAAAATAGAAATTTTGAAATTTTGTGTATGAGAATATATGAAGAAAAAAAGTTAATTTACATATCTAAATATTTCGAATAAGTTATTGTGCCTTATATGTAACATTTACCAAACAAATTAATAATTTTTGCTTATGTTACAAATGTTTAAATGTTCCTATTTTTATTTTTTATACAAAGAGTTGTTATTTATTTTCATTACTTAGAAATAAGAAGAACCATATGTTTGTATGAAAAACAGTGTTTCATTCAACACAATATTTCGAATAAACCCTGTGTTATTTTGTATGTAGTTCGTTTAATCTATGCATTTTTTAAAATAATTTTAAAGTGTCCCATAAAGGTTATATAACACAAATATACGGTCCATATCATTTCTAGCATAAGATATAGCCGTGTAAAATCAAGCGTGCCATATTACCCCAACATGAATTTAATTTAGGCACCTAGTTTTTTTTTATAAAAAATAGTAATTACTACAAATGTATTTTTTTTCAAGAGTTTATTTATATGCTTCATACTATCCACTATCTAAATCAATTTTTAATAACATAAATATACAAGATGTTATTCGCATAAATTTACAAAAATTGTCCCATATTACCTCATTTGGGTGCTTTTCATTTTAAAACTTTGGAGACAAATGACCGTGTTTGTCTCATATTAGTATTCATTGACGAATTGAAAAAGTCAGTGTAAGTACGAGTGTTCCTTTTTTTTATTTGACAAATAAGTACATTTACAACTGGCCTGTTATAGACTAACCAGAAAAATGTGATGTAATTTAGTATAATATGCGTGAGGTTAATTCCCAGCGGAGTTTCCTCTTTTAATTTACGTTTACAATTTTTTAACACAGGATTTTAACGTTTAACGGTTTTGTCCTTTTCAAGCGTCTGGGTCGTCCTCGTTGTTTAAGAGGTTCAGTGCAAGTTCATTAGGGTGTTCGTACAACTTATCTTCGTGTTTGAAAGCGAATATTTTTATTTGCTCGTGAACGTATTTGACTTTCAGGTCCGTGTGTATTGTATGGTTGCTGACGTACCATGGGGCGTTTAGGATCATACGTAGGGTCTTGTTTTGGAATCGCTGAATTATATGAACATAGGACTTTTGTCGCATGCCCATAATTGTATTCCATATGTCCAAATTAGTATAATTATAACTTTATAAATTAAGAGTTTGTTTTCTACTGATAATTGCGATTTGCGTCCTAAGAGCCAGTACATTTTCTTTACGGTCATATCTAGTTGTTATCTTTTGTCTTTCAAGTGTTTATTCTATACTAATCCTTTATCTAGGAGCATTCCTAGGTATTTTGCCTCTTCCTTTGTTTCCAGATTTTGTTATTTATTTGAATTTGTGGACATGTTAATTTTTTATTTGTAAAGACTATGTGTGTTGATTTCTATGGGATCTTCGTGTTCAGCGATGATTGCCGTGTCGTCAGCGTAAGTTGATATTGTGACGTTTTGTGTACAGTACAAGTCGGCTATGTAGAGCTGGTAGAGTACTGGTATACTAAACTGTCGAGTCTTCTTGCGCTGTCTTTGCAAAACTCTGAGACAAAAATGGACATAAATTTCTACTGCGCGTATGCAGGTAACTTGCTAGTGGGTGAATAATAAAAGGCTTTACTTTCATTCATAAAGCAAATACTTGCAAACTTATTAACTTTTTACTCTAACTGGAGTGAATAAAAGTAAACAAATACTTTTCTTATGAAGTAAATACACTTATTTTTGTAAGGTCTTACCATAAATTTGGTACCTTCTAAGTTTTTAAATTATGCCAGCATTTATGAATATTCGCAAAGTTAAACAATATCTCGAGCGTAGAAATGTAACTCCATACAGCGTCAAACGTTTTTTAAGAATTGAAACTGAAAATGTTGATTTCATTACGGACTATTTTATACCAAATAGTAATTAAACTCGAGGCGGTGTTCTTACTCCTAGAAAGCAAATAGAAATATTTTTTCGGTATATAAGTGATCCTGGTTTTCAAAGTGGTGTTGCAAATGACTTTGTTGTTTACAGGACAACCGTTTGTAAGACTGTGGACTATGTTGCACAAAAAAATACGGAGAAGGCAGATCAATGGATAGTTTTGCCTTCAACTGAGCAAGATTTAAATGAGGCAAAGACAATTTGGCAGGCAGTGTACAAAATTCCGACCGTAATTGGTGCACTTGACTATACCCACATAGTTCTTAAAAAGCCTGGACAATTTGATGTGACTCCAAAAATAGAGAAAATTCTCCTACATTAGATGTTCAGATGACATGTGGTGGAAGTGTGCTTGATAGTAGGATTTGGAGACAGAGTTTACTTCAACAGTCTCCTGCATGATTTAACGGAAATTTTTGTTTATTGGAGATAGTGGGTATTGTATTTCACCGTGGATTATAACACCATTTAGGCAAGCTCAAATTGATTTGGAACAGTGAGACAACACATTGCATTCAAAGAAAAGAGTGGTAATAGAACGTGTTTTTGGTCAGTTGAAACAGCGCTTTCCAATACTTGCAAATAGGGTAATAATCACTGTTAGAAAAGTACCAAAAATAATAATATGTTGTGCTGTACTGCACAACATTGCTAAGTATTTGCAAGATGGATTTGTTTCTGAAGATGCTGAACATGAAAATTTTCAGAATGAAGAAGTAGAACAAGATCATTGGCAAGGGGATAATCGACGTCTTGGTGAAGAAAAACGCTTAGAAATAGTTGAATTACTTAATCAGTTGCAGTGACTTTGATTTAATCTAAATATTTTTATTTATTTTTAACTGAAATATAAATTGCAAATAAAATTCCTACTCTAAATTACTTTTTATTTTGTACTTGAATACCCACTACAAATTCTTAAATACCAAAATATAATAAAACTTTGTTATAATACATTTACATAAAGAATAAACAGAAGAGGGCCTAAGATTGATCCTTGAGGCACACCTGACTTTATTAGATCTGACATTATTTATTTCAACAATTTGACTGTGATTTTTAAGATACATTTCTATTCAATTTAAAGCCATGCCTCGTATGCCAATTTTTCCTAATTTGTTTAGCTCCATTTCGAAATTAACACAATCAAATGCTTGAGAGAGATCGAAAAAAATCCCAATAGTATGCTGAATCCCATCAGTCATGTCAAACAGATTTTTTAATAATTTAAAAACTGCCATTTCAGTTGAACGACACTCCTTAAATTCAAATTGACTATCAATCAATAAATTATTCTTACTTAAGAATTCGTATACACATAAATTTTTCCAAAAGTTTCGAGAAAATTGGTAAAATGGCAATAGGTCTACAGTTAATTGCTTCTGTTTTTAGTCCCTTTTTGTTGACAGGTTTTATTATTGCTGTTTTCAAGAATGTTGGAACAACACCAATATTTAAGCTAAGATTACATAAATAGACAAAAGGATATATCAAAATTGATATACATCAAGATAGTATACAGTGATTTATTCCATCAATACCTGAGGATTATAAAAAAATTCGTGAATTTCATATTTATCGACAGGTTTAACATACAAACTATCAGAACATACAATATAACTTGAAATTTCTAGACGCAAGCTCTACAAAAGTCCTTTCCCTTTTTTTTCATACACATGTTGAGAAATAGACGAATTGAATTAGATAATAATTCTAAGAATTTACAAATAAACTCACAATCTTTTCAATTTTTTAATAAATTTTCCTGTTTTACATTAATTATAGAAATTTGGTTTTATAGTTTAGATATTCTTTCTAATTTGATCTAAACTTATAGTAATCAAATCATAAATATTTTAAATTACACAAATCAGTTACTACCCTAAATGCAAGCAAATTTGTAGGTTGATAGTTAATACGTCAAATAGCGTATATACTAATTTCAGCAAAACATCCAGAATATCAATTTTACTTTTCCTGCTTACTTATAGTACAAGGGCTAGGAGTGGCATTCTACTAAATTTAATTAATGTAATTAAAGAAGTAATTATTAATTTTCCTATAATGAAAATACAATGTCTCTATTTGAAATAACGAAAGTCTTGCAGTAGGCATAGGTAACGTTTATTACAGTTAATTTTTAAAATATGTGAATTAACTGGATTATATAACTGACAATAAAGTGAACCAATCATACTTAATAATTTTCTTTGGTTAAATGAACCCTTGACAATGTGGTATAATCAAATTCGTATATTCACCTGTTAAAAAAAATTAAATTTAAGATTCAAAATAAACGAAATAAGAATAAAATATGAAAACTTGCACCACAAATACATCAAAAAGCATCATCGTTATAGGAACAAAGTCGTGTTCACACGCATGTTCATGTTTTATTCAACAATCTAAAAGTCATTGCTGACGACAAAAATTTTATTTCATTTATAATATTAATATTATTTCGCGATGGAACGATTTATGATATTTTTTTATTCGTTATAATATCATAACGAATAGAACACGGATGTTCAAAATTATTAGAATATATTGTATTGATCCACTCAACATAATTTTGAACATATTTTGAATATTATTAGATCCGATTCGATAAAGTAAGACATATCTACATCTATTATTGCGACTTTAAGACAAATTTTAATTATTCACTCTTTTTTTAGGTGTATATGAATTTCGAGACGTATTTAGTGCAGATCCAGCCACAGCCACAGCAGATGTGGGAAGTGACATAAAACTGCAATGTACATATTTTGGTGATCAGTATTTTCCCTATGATAAATATTGGCCACATTGGGACTTTCCTATAACCGTAAGTGTGAATATTTTTATATTTTACTACAGATAAGTCAAAAATAAGAAAATAGAACTGAATGTCACATTACTTATTTATAGAGAATTAAAAAAATGTTGAAATATTGAATGAAGTAACAAGGTAAATAAAGACATTAGACTGGTCAAAAAATTTGGATTTTGAAGCTGCTGTTTTAGTAGGTATTACATGATAGAGCAATATTTTTTTGTGATTTTAGACGTAATTTGAGCGTGCAATATTTAGAGGTCGCGTTACTGAAAAACGTGAAAATTGAAAAATAATAAAGGGCTTTTCCTAGAGTTTCAGTTTACCGTGCCACTATAACCAAATAATTAACATCTGTTCCATATTATAGTATTCAAATACATTATATTTAACTTTTCAGACTTAATTGGAATAAATATTCTTAATTTTAGATTCATTGGTTAGATTTTTCGAGTGTTTACCTGCAATTGTGTGGAATTCACTTTCAAAAACAAGCGCAGGCAGATGCTCCCTTCCTTCCTTATCCTTTTTATTTATTTAAAAATTTTACTACGACTATATAGTGTTCACTGCAATTGTGTTAAATTTATTTTTAAACAAGCGCAGGCGATGCTGCCTTTATTTCTTTATAGATTCGTTGTTAGAGAAGTGGGCGTAAGTGAAGATTTAGGAAACAGGTGTACAAGAGCAAATTGATGGATGTGAATGATAATTTGTTGCGTGATGATGGATTTTGGTTGTGAGGAATGAAAGAGCTCGTATGGAGAAATCGTTTATGTTAGCGGACGATGGTGGGCTCGTGAAATCAAAACGATATGAAGGCACTTTTAACTAACAACCGTATATTTAATCAGAAAACAAGTTACAATTATATGTGTCGAACATGCAAATACTAATGGCGGAATAGAACAGAAGGCCGCTATCATTTTCTGTACAACAGCTGTGGCTTCACAGCGCCACCAGACAAGGCTCGCGCCCGATCAGCCGCTTCGCGATAACACTTCCCCATGAGCCTTGGTCTATAGGCGGTCGCCTTCAGCTGAGGTCATCCCGGCCTCCCTCGTACATTGCTGATATTTCAGGCGCGGTAGACCCTTGGTGAATACGTCCGCGATCTGCTCCTCTGTCGCGATATATCTCACGTTGAACCAATCCTCCCGAATGACGTCCCTCACGAAGTGGTGTCGAAGATCAATGTGCTTGCTCTTCGCATGGTAGACTGGATTCTCCGCGAGCTTGATCGCGCTCTGGTTGTCACAGTGTACTGTGACCTCCTTCTCGATGCCGAGTTCCCTGAGGAAGCGCCTCAGGTAGATCGACTCCTTGGTGCACTCCGAAAGAGCCATATATTCGGCCTCGGTGGTGGATAGTGCAACCGTGGGCTGCTTCCTGGCGTTCCGCCGTTGAGGAGAAATACGAACCTGGTGTAGGATCGCCGATCGTCAGAGCTTTCTCCCCAGTCGGCGTCGACAAACCCCTCCAGGGGCCCGTCCTTCGCCTCGTACATTAGTCCGAGTCCCACCGTGCCTCGCAGGTATCGCAAGACACGTTTCGCCGCCCTCCAGTGCTCCTCGGGGTAGGCGTTGTTGAACTGCTCCAGGTAGCTGGCGGCGTAGGCCACGCCAGGACGAGTTCTCGTGGCCAAATAGTTGATGGCACCGACGAGCTCAAGATATGGAAGCCTCAGGTCGCCCTCAGTCGGACTCTCCTCCTTCGTCAGCTTCGTGTTCGTGTCGACGGGACTGGCCACCGACTTACAGTCGGTCATTCCGAACCGATCTAGAAGGTCAAGAACGTATTTAGACTTATGTATGAAAGCCTTACCTCTCCCTTGCACGAATTCGACCCCCAGGCAGTACTTGGCGAGCCCCAGGTCCTTCACTGCGAACTTCCTGGCCAACTTCTCCCCGAATTGCTTCACGGAAACCTGGTGTTTGGCGACGACCAGCAGGTCGTCAACGTAAATGGCATTGAGCATGAAGTCCGCCCCTCTTCCAATCTTGTAAAGGCACGGATCGGACTTGGTTGGCGTGGCGCCGAGCTCTCGCAACGTTGCGTCCAGCTTTTGGTGCCAGCTTCTGCCAGCCTGTCGTAGGCCATAGAGCGCTCGCTGCAGCAGGCATACCTTGTCACCTGCTCGTAGTTGCCCCAGCATGCTCTTCGCTTTCGACGAGATGTCCTGGTTCTTCCCGGATCGTGAGATCCTCTCCAGTGTTTCTTCGATGATCCTCGGCGGCTCTATGAAGATCTCCTCTTCCAGCTCCCCGTTCAAGTACGCCGTCTCGATGTCGAACTGATAGATCTTCATGCTGTTCCGAACGGCCAGGGATGTGAGTAGACGAACGGTGCTGAACCGAGTTACCGGAGCAAACGTTTCGAAGCAGTCAACTCCCGGTCGCTGGTTGAATCCCTGGGCAACGAGTCGTGCCTTCCGCCTCTCGATGTTTCCAGTCGAGTCGTATTTGTTTCGTAAAACGAAGCGACTGCCGATTGCTTTGCAGTTCCTGGGGCGATTTACGATCCTCCAAGTGTCGTTTGCGATTATCGACGCCATCTCCTTGTCGATGGCAGCACGCCACTCGACTGCGTCGTCACTCGCCAGGGCCTGTCGAATAGGAATCTCCGACAGCAAGGACGATCCCTCCTGGCTCCGGATTGGCGTTCGACTTGCGGAACGCGTCGTCTTCTTCGCGGTCCAAGATTACTTCTCGATCGCTCGATGGGGATAGAATCTCGACAAAGTCGCGCGACTCGTCCGGTCGTGCTCTTGTCGATCTGTTGCTGGCCTTGTCGTTTCGTCCACGCCTGTCCTTCTCGCGGAATGTGACGTCGCGGGTGACCACCACTCTCTTTTCGCTCGTCGACCAGACTCGGAAGGCCTTTGACTCCTGCGCGAGCCCAAGGTAGATGCCTTTTCGTCCGCGCGGCTCCAGCTTCCCCTTTCCCGGATTGCGGTCGATGTAGATCACCCTGCAACCAAAGACTCTCAAACCTCTGATGTCCGGCTTCTCCCCCGTCCACGCTTCGAAGGGTGTCCGTCCGTCCAGGGCTTTGGTCGGCACCCTGTTCCTGATGTAGTTCGCGGTGTTTACCGCCTCCGCCCAGTAGGAATCGGGCAGGCCTGCGTCCATCAGCATGAACCGAGCTGCTTCCACCAGGGTCCGGTTTTTTCTTTCCGCGACCCCGTTTTGCTCCGGATTGTGGGGCACGGTGAGTCTTGTCGTAATTCCCCGACCCTTCAGGAAATTTTCGAACTCGCGACTCGTGTACTCGCGACCATTATCGGACTGAATAGATTTGACAGGCTTATTTCTTTGTTTCTCGACGAGCGTGATGTACTCGACCGTCGCCTTGAAGACCTCTGACTTCGCCTTCAGGAATCTGATTTCGCACTATCTGCTGCTATCGTCGATGAACTCTAGTAGGTATCTGGCTCCGCCGATCAACGTCGTCCTCATGGGCCCACATACATCAGTATGTACGATGTCCAGGACTTCGGGTCTCCTTGTTGAAACCTGCGGGAAAGGCGTTCTGGCAGACTTCCCCTTGGCGCAGGTGTCGCAGCGTATGTCCGACACATCCTTCAGAGTAATTCCCCGTACGTGGCCTTTCCGAACAGCATCTTGTAGATCCCTATTGTTCGTGTGACCCATGCGTCGATGAAGAAGGTTGAGAGAAACTTCGCTCGACCTCGATGTTGCCCCTGCGAACTGCGCGTCGTCGTCGGACGTACGCACGTAGAATAGGTCCCCTATTCTATCCGCCTGCAACTTAACCTTCCCGTCTGGGTCCAGGATGACAGCTGACTCTTTCCGGAAACGAACCTCGAGGTTGTTGTCGCAGATCTTACTCACAGAGAGCAGATTCGTCCTCAGGTCTGGCACGAGGAGTGCGTTCTTAAGGGTGACGTTCCGATCCCCGTTCTCGGCGCCTGCAGTGAATTGCACGGGCCCTTCGCCCGCCGTCTTCGTCGTTGCATTGTTCGCCAGATTCAGGTTACCTCGCTTCGAGCTGATAATTTTTAGGAACATACCTGGATCCTGACACAAGTGAGAAGTCGCGCCGCTGTCGAGGCACCATGCCTGGTTCCCGGCTCTCTCTCCTTCTCCCTGTGTGGACAGCGCAGAGATTTTCAGCGAGACTTGGTCGACGTGCCGCGCCTGTTGACCCTTTCTATTGGGGCAATCCCGCCTCACGTGACCCACTTGATTGCTTCCGTAGCAACGGAACTGGAATTGCTCTCGCAACATCTCCTGTCGCCTCGAGAAGTTCGTCCGACTGTTGGGCCTCTTCTTCTTGCAAAACTGCCTGCCGGAGTTCCTCGCCATCATGGCCCCCGATGAGCTGGCTTGCTCGACGTTTCTTCGTGCCTCGGCGACCTCGATGATCTTGATCCGCAGCGTCTCCGGCGTGGGCAGATCGTCACGTGTCTCGATAGCGATCTGAAAACTTTCAAACATGGTAGGCAGACTGTACAAAAGCATAATCGAGAGCTGATCTTGATTCATGTCCACCCCCATCTCGTGCAGCTTGTCCACGCATTCGAAAAAATCGTTGAGGTGTACACGCACGTCTCCGTCCTCCGCCATTTTCATGAGGGTTAACCTCTTCAACAGCGTTGCTTTTCTGGCCGGCCCCTTCGAGACGTAGATTTCCTGGAGCTTCGTCCGCGTCTCGTGGACCGTTTTGCAGTTCTTTACCTGATTGAGTTCCGACGAACCTATCGCCAGCATGATGTCCGACATGGTTTTCTGGTCGGCCCTCTCCCATGCTCGTACGGCATCCTGGTTGCCTACGCCGGGCTCTGGCTTGACCGCCATACCGTCTGCGAACTCCCACCTGTCGTGTTTTACCAGGAGCCACTTCATCTTGATCCTCCACGTGTCGAAGTTGTCTTTTTGGAGCAACTCGATCCGAGACGGGTTTCCGTCGTTCATCTTGATGAGTCGTGGCACGTGTTCACACTTGCCCGGTATCCAAGAGAAAAGAAACTTTCCGGCTGTTATTTTTTCGATTCACGATCGCGAAACTGGGCCCATAACCTGTTAGCGGACGGATGGTGGGCTCGTGAAATCAAAACGATATGAAGGCACTTTTAACTAACAACCGTATATTTAATCAGAAAACAAGTTACAATTATATGTGTCGAACATGCAAATACTAATGGCGGAATAGAACAGAAGGCCGCTATCATTTTCTGTACAACAGCTGTGGCTTGACAGGTGGCGCCACCAGACAAGGCTCGCGCCCGATCAGCCGCTTCGCGCCAACAGTTTATGTGGTTGAAAAGAGTATCGTGTGTCGGGATAAATCTTTTAGAGGATGTTCTGTGAATGTTTCAGGGGTTCGTGCTACCTCATTTAATGGGAATATAGCGTGATGTTATGTATGTATGTATTTTGAACGTAATATTATTTTTTTTCAATGCACTCTGAGGGGCTATTGTCAGTTGCTAAATAACAGGCATTAATTTTGCACGTTTAATATGTAAAGATTGTCTGTTTTTATTATTATTATTCTGGCTTCCTGGCGGACCAACTGCTAAGGTCATATGCCGCCATTACGCCCTGATCCTGCGTTTTAGATCTTAGAGTCAACAGCAACGCGGGTTTCTCGGGACGGTCACCCATCCAAATACTCCCCGCGCGCAACGTTGCTTAACTCGCGTTATCGCATAGATCAGTTCCAACGAGTTGAGCCATGGCCGTTTTTTAAGTTCATATATCACCTAATAAGGTACATCAAAGAAGAGGGCTCTTTAATAATAATCAAACGCTTTGCACACATTAATCGAATATTTTTGTCAGGTACTCAGCAGGCGTTTTTGGCTATTCTGCAAAAAAATATATATTTACCGTGAAAAACGATAAAATCTATTGTTTTTCCCAAACAGTTATTTTAAGTTTTAGTAAATTTAATACATGTTCAATTTAGTACTGTAGCGAGTTTTCTGGGTAACGGGACGATTTAAAGAAACAAACACACAAAATTCGAATACATTTTATTATTGTAAAATTAGATTAAAAGCGAATAACATATTATGCAACATAAATGGAACGAGTACGAGTAAACCAATAACTACTACGTAATGATTTCAAAAACCAAAATGAAACGTAATCGAGTATTGTAGAAACAAAGAACATTCTTAACTAAATTAAAATCGCGACTATAGGTACGTTCGGCAATTCAACACCATGTACACTTTTTAAACTATTTACACAGAAGTTGTCCGTTTATTGCAGTATGTGTACACTGTACTGTAAAAGACGTGTAGTGCGCATGGTTCTTACACCATTTACCACACCTCAACCAGTGAAGATTTTAGTTGCACGATACTTTTGGCGCTTAAATTAAAATTAAAGAATGAAATCGATGACAGAGATAGCATTAGTTTATGATTGTGATGTGTATAATGCATGTTCTAGCGATATGGATGAAATAACAATATATTCTAAAAATCTTACATTTATAAGGAAGCGTAATTAATAATAATTATTATTGACCAGGATAGAAATATAGGTACTGATTTAAAGTTATAACAAAAAACTATGTCTATTAAATAAATTAGACTAATTGGATAAAAAAACATATTGTTCTGTTTATTTAACTTGAATAGAGCTATGAAAAGAAACTATCAATAAAATCTTACGAAATTTTTCTAATGAACGTCAGTACGGTGGTGTGGATAGCGATACGGAATTCGAATCCGGAGATCCCGAATCTTACTCAAGCTAAATATTATATAAACTATTACACTTCGGCTCGGTGAGTGCGGACCCTGTACTGTAATTGGGATTAAGTTCCTGTTGTACAGCGTAACAACAAAATAAATAATAATAATTTGCTGGAATATCTGACAGCTTCATTCGCGTTTAGCACAAACACGTTTGTATATCAGTTTGGTGCCCAATTTGCATTGAGTCACATGACTATCAACAGCACACTAAATTACACTACACAAGATTTTTTTGCCGAACGCACATCATTAGGCTGATCTTCAGAGTTTTGCAACATGCCAAAGCTTTCAAAAAAAGTACTCTATGGAATGGTCCGGATTATGGCTTATCTACTTTAAGCTGTACGCAGACAACGAATTGGTTAGTGATCCGCATTTGGTTAATAACAACCGCAATTTGTATGCAAAACAATCAACAGAATAATCTACAGCAATAAAACAGGGAGCAATGTATCTACCTCAATTTCGACTCGAAACTAACACTAATTTGAAATGGCCGTCTCAGCCCAGTTATTCCTTCTTGTGCCGGTATGTTGTATCAAGAACGATTAGTGTGCGGTGCTGTAACCTTGACTTAGGAGCAACATCTTAGAAACACACAGATGGAATTTACTTAGCCATAAATTTGATTTAGAGTGCGTTTGAAGTCCTCTATGAAAACATGCTTCCAAATTTGATACTATAACCGAGTAGGGCGCACTATTTTAAACAAAAAAATTCCTGCTCCATATGAGGCAAATTTGTTACTTTACGATGACATCTATCGGCCAAGAGCATAGTACAGAATAAAATCAAATAAAAACAATTGGTTTTGTTTCACAAACTTTGCAAATAAACCTTTATTGTATAATTTCAGCATTTACATCATCATCAGAAGGTACAAAGATACATACAAAACATATTCATAAAATAGATCTTATATATGCACAGAATTCAATGATACTATTATTGTGGTGGAGAGTATGAAGTGTGTAATTTGGGAATTTCCTTCATAACTGCATCTATGAATGGGAAGTTTATTATATCTAAATGTTCATTCATTAGGTTAACACCTACGATTAGGGATTTCTTAATTTCGAAGGATTCTAAGAAAGTAAACATATCTTTTTTTATATAGAACTAACAAGTTTCCTATAGAGCATTTATGGTTACAATCTAGCAAATGTTTAGTTACATTAGAATGGGTAATTTTGGTTTTATAGTTATGAGGGTGCTCATTAAATCTAATTTTAACACCTATATACACGAAATTACAATCATTACTTTTTATTATGTAAATTTCAGAATTTAACAACGAGTCTTTATGAACTAATTTATGATTTGTTAAAATATTTCTAATGCCCGGTTTTTCAGTGGTGGTTTAAACTCAAAAATCGGTTCAAGTTCATGGTTCAAAGTATTTTTCAGTGCAGTTTAAACTTTAAACTCAGTTGAAATTTTTCTTGGACCTGAACTGTCAATTTCCTTGGTTTAAGTATTAATTTTAGAGTTCAATCGTCGCCTACATTAATACTATAAAACATAATCAACTGTTTTTCAGTACTTTTTGACGTTTATATGTCATAATTATTTGTTACAATTTTGTAAAAATTGTATCATTGGACTTGGTCGTTTTAGAAAATCTAAAATAATTTCAAATAGAATAAATCAACTTTGGTAGGTCGAGTGCATGATGACTTTTGAGCCTGTAGATGGTTTCACTATTATCTAGGAGGTTCACAGCGAGTGTGTTCGGATGATGTTCCAGTTTTTGTTGGCATATGGTGCTGAATCGACCAATTCCATCTTTTACTGTTGGCATCTTCAAAACATGGTGTAGTGTATCATTGGTAACATACCATGGGGAATTTGTAATTATACGCAGTGTAGTTGACTGAAACCGCTGCAGTACTGCTGTAGATGATCTGCTGACTGTGCCCCATAATTGAATCCCGTACGTCCAAATGAGTTCAGGATGACTTTATATAGCAGCAATTTAGTTTCTATTGACAGTTGAGATTTTTTACCTATGAGTCATGATAATTGATTTCGTTTGATTCCGAGTTGTTTTCTTTTGACCGTAATGTGGTTGTGTCAGGTTAATCTTCGGTCGAGTGTCATCCCAAGATATTTTGCTCCCTCTTCTTGGGGTAGTTCTGTACCATTGAGGTTCACGGCTGGGCATGTTTGTCTATTTAATGTGAAGGTTGTATGAATTGATTTGGTTGGATTTAGTTGTATTATCCAATTTTTGCACCAGCCATGGACTAGGTTAAGATTTTCTTGTAACTGATCTGAGGCGGTTTCAGGATCATTTGTTGGCAGATCAGCTGTATATACAGTGTACAACAATGGTCCCAGAACGCTACCCTGTGGGACGCCGGATTTGACTGAGTACAGTTGAAATTTGACATGAAAATATCTGTCAAACAGACAGAATTTCGAGATGTAGTATATTTTTGATGGCATGTAATTTTTTAGTTTTAAAAATTAGGCCTCATGCCAATCTCTATCAAATGCCTGAATGACATCAAGAAATACAGTCGAGCAATATTATTTGTTTTCTAAACAATTTCTGATGACATTTGTGATTCTGTTGACTTGTTCAATCGTGGCAAGGTGGTTTCGGAAGCCAAATTGGTGATCTGGTATGATATTATTTTTTGCCAAGATTGGCGTGATTCGTAACACTTTCTCGAATAAATTGAAGATAACTAGCAGTAGACTAATTGGTCTGTATGAGGCCGGTTCTTTTGGGTCTTTACCTGCTTTGGGAATAACTACTATTTCGGCATCTTTCCAGTTAGCAGGAAAATGTTCGATTCTTAGTATGACATTGAAGATTGATGTGAGCATCATTAGTCTCTTTTTTGGTAATTCTTTTAGTGTGCGAACTGTTATCAAGTCATAACCTGGAGCTTTCTTTTAGTTCAGTTAATTTTGGATGCATGAAAGTATTTCTTTTGGAGAGAACGCTTGTAATGGTACTGATTCTTGTCCTGGTTCTTTTAGGTAATTTATTATGTTTGTGACTAACATTATCACTTCGTGGGAATGGCTGGAATACTTTCTGTAGGTGTTCAGAAAATGTTTCTGCATTTTCTTCAGGACTGCGAGATTAATTACCATCAGATTTTCTGATTAGCGGTACTGATAATTTAGGTCTTTTGAGCCGTCTTGTGGCCTTTCACAGCGAGTATTCAGAAACTGGTATGGGTGTTAGATATTTTACATATTCGTCGAAGTGCGAATTTTAAAAATCCTGAATCACTTCTTTTAGCTCTTTGATTGCCATATTGAGTCTGGCTGGCGGGAGTTTTGCCATATTCTTCTCTTTTTTCTCTTGATTGCAAACAGCTTTTTGATTTGCATTAGCAGCATTTCAAATTGTTTTTCTTGCGGTCTTGTTTTTGGAGTTGCTGACTACGCTGCTTCCTGTATTAGTTTAGCAAAACTTTCTGTCACTCTTTCTATTTCTTCGGATGTATTTAATAGGATGCTGAGATTGACATTTTCTCTGATATCCTTTCTAAATTTATTCCAGTTAGTTTTATGGTTGTGTAGCCTGGGTTGGATGCTGATTGTTAAGGAGCTAACGATAGCAACAATTTGGATGAGATCTGAGCTCAGATCTAGGTTGCAAGATACTATCAAGTGATTGTTTGGTATTCCATTTGTAACAAATAAATCCACGGGATCGGGTATTTTGTTTCTATTAGTCGGCCAGTAGGTGGGTTCGCCGGTAGAGAAGTTGTTGTCGCTTATTATTATGTTAAGTTGTCTTCTTTTTGGGTTTATTAGTCTTGATCCCCAATTTCTGTGCTTCGCGTTGTAACCTCTTTCCGCGAAAAATCTCTGTCCCAGTATTTGAAAGTGTTCTTTGTATTCATCTTCGGTGATATTGTGTCTGGGCGGACAATATATTGCTGCTACAGTCATATGTCCATTCAAGGTTTCAACTGTGATGGCGGTTGATTGTATTTTGTCGGTTTGATATTGCATCATTGCATAGTGAGGAAGGTTTATTTCTCGTTATTATTGCTGAGCCTCCATGTGCTGTTCTATCTGGATGTTTTGTGTTATATACTGCGTATTGGGGGATTCTTAGATAGTTTCACTCTGTAAAATGCGTTTCCGAGATTAACATTATATCTATTTTGTTAGTATTTATAAATATGTGTAATTCTTGGCAATGATTGGCCATGTCGTTGGCGTTCCTTACTGCGATTTTAAGGGTGTGCTCCATTAGTTGATTTTGTTGATGACTATCGATAACAGATTCATTAGTGTTGTCATTTGTTCTGATTGTTGCTTCATGAAAACTCGCATTTCAATGATCATTAGGGTAGGTGGCTCAGTGGTATCGAGTCGGCCTGTGGATTTTGAGAACCCTGGTTCGATCCCCACAGCCGACAAACAATTTTCAACAATTTAAAAAATCTACCCCTGTGGCTCCTCCACCACTAATATCTTTGGAGGCCGTGATTTGACGGCTGGTAACCGCACTTCACGCGAAAAAAATATATCACTTACCGAGATCTGCTTAGGCAGAGTGCCACACCCAGTGATGGGTAAAAGGCGTGATGATGATATATTAGTTTCATCGTTTCATTTAAATCGTTTGCTATGCTGTTTTCTGCTGGTTGATTCCTTTCATGGTTACGTGCTGCGCCCGAGCATGAGAATCCCGGTTGGCGTGCGTGTAATGGGGTTGTGAATTAATGAGAGTTAGGGATGATTCATCTAGCTTTTCAGTTTCTTGGGTTGTTTCGGTGTTTAGAGTTTTGTTGCGTAAAGGGGGGAATCTTCGTTGACGTATATCCTTGTACACTTGGCAACCCTTATAATTGGTTGTATGTTTCTTTTGGCATAGTGCACATATTAAAAGATCTTCTTTCTTTTTTGACATTCATGTGCCCCTGTGCAGATCTCGTCACACTTAATGCATCTATATGGTCGAAAACAGTAAGTTTTGGAAAGCCCGTATCTTTGGCAGCGTTCGCATTGAATAATTTATCTTTTATCATGGGGAGGTGCAATTTGAATAATTGCATTCCAATTGTCTTGATTTCGTAGATATTTCTGTTATTATTAGCTGGTTCAATGTCGAAGTAGAATAGTAATAAGGATTGTTTAGTGATGTGATGGCTTATGTTATGAATATTTCTTACTTTGTGTTCTTTTGTTCTTAATTCTTCTTTTAGATCTTCTAGATCGGCTGTGTGTTGTAGGTGACGCAACACTACTCTGAAAGCTCTGTCTTTTTTTATTTGGTAAGTATGCTTGCCAATGTTTTTTTACTTTAAACCTCTGATAATTTTGCTACGTATTTCTCCTTTTTCGGCCATAAGTTTCATGTTACTATCTATTAGTTTGAATACGAATTAATTTTCAATAGTTGTGAATGTCTTTATTATTTGAGTTGTTCCCGATATATTGCTAATAGCCGGAATAAATTTTGGTGGTGATTTTCGTTCTGCTGTTCGTTCTTGTATTGTAGGCTGTTAGCTTTTGGTGGGGTGTTCGTTTTAACCATTATTACTGATCAGCGCTTTTGGTGTTTCTTCGGATTTAATAAAACTAGAAACTTTTATGTGTATTATAATAGTTTTTCTTTTCCTCCATTCATTGTCACTGTTTATAAGACTGTAATTTGGACCCACTACTATCATCTTATTTATTAATTAATTAATACTTTCATTTTCCTGTCCTGTTCTGGTATATGCTAATGATATAAAACTATATCACAGTAACTCTTCATTATCTGATGTTAATTTAACATCCTGTAAATATTGATAAATGTATAGTTTCTAATCCACGCAAATATAATTGTAATGTACATTCACATGACATGCGTTGTATACATCTTACTCAAAAATTCTCAGTAAAAGATTTAGACATTACGATCACGTTTAACTTTAATTTCAATGAACATATCTATACATCTGCCAGCAGAACATTAAGTTTTATAATTAGAATATTTAAAACGTTTCAAGATTTATCAGTTTATTTCCTTACTATGCCAGTCAATGTTTAAAATAAATAATATTTATCCAGAAAGAGACGCAGATTTAAATTCTCTACTTCATCATCACTATTTGCCTTCTTTAAGTTCTAGAAGAGAAATATTTACTCTTATGGATGCTACTGCGTAACAACGTTGATGTTACATTTCTTCTGTCACGCGTGCACCGTGCAGTTCCATGTTCCCGGGCTGGTATCGAGACATGCTCGGATATTTCATTTCTCTACCGCTCCTACAGATGTTTTGCAGCGTTCTTCAATCCATTTAATGTGTGCGAACGCTGATTTGTTATAAGATGATATATTTATAATAAAAAAATTATTAATATTAATTTATTTACATTGCCCATTTTTTGATTTCATTGATAATTTGGTTTGCGATGAAAAATTGTTTCAATTGTCGTTTGTAAATCAGCAAACTGTTAAATGTATCCAACAATATTTCCGTGACTTGTAGTAGCCACCCTCATCTATAATTTGTAATAGAGTAGAAATGATTTCAGGTTCGTTTAAACAAAGGTACATAGATAAAAATTACAGTTTTGTCGGAAACAACCATATTAACACTGACGTGTTGCATTCAAATTATATTTTACAGGAATACAGTGATACCAAACTGTACATGTTCAGTACATGACTAGAAATTAGTAACAATATACTATACAATGTAATTATTGGTAAATTAAAAACTAATTTGTAACATATATTTGATTACACAATTGTAATTTATTTTTATCTTGGTAGTTACCACAAACATTGGCTGAAATGTCACATAAATAAATGTATAATAAAAGCCTAGAATCCAACAATTATAGATTTAAAATCTCTAAAAGAATATCATTCGGCTTATAAAAAATATTGTGTATACATCGGGTTGAAAATATTTTTGTAGACCTCGCTCATGCTACAATCTCTGTCCTCGGTTCGCTACATTCAACCCTTTATATATAAATAGCTGCGAGTATTTTGTTTTAATTGCAAGAACTTAATATACATTTAAGGGTAATTTTATCAGAGAATAAAAACAAATAAGTCAGAGCACTAAATTTATATTGTTGTAGGGGAACACACATAAGGAACACCTTCAAGTAATTAAGGTGAAATCCTACGTACTTTTAATAAATACTCTAACAGTGAATAATATTTCTATTAAAGATGAAGGATATTACAATTGTCAGCCAGATGGTCACCTGGGATTAGTCAGTTACGATAAATATGTTTATGTTAATGGTAAGTGATGCCGAGCCGAAATGAAGTAAAAATAATAAAAACTAATGTTCTAAGTTAATATATTTGATTTACAGAAAAGAAAAGTGCTCCTCGAATATACTCCCCATATGGAGGTGAAATTGAAATAAACTCAGGAGCAAACATAACACTTCGCTGTGCAAGCTCTCAACCTATCACGTGGGCAGGACCAAAGCGTCATTACAATCATGTATGCCTTAACTGATATATTTTGCACTTTAGTGTATTATTATTTAATAATGTCAGTTATAAATACTACTTTTGACGACTGTCTGAATGGTTTGGATTATATTTTAAGCTGTAGCTCCCCTGTACTCTAGACACAAATCCGATAATTTAACAAACGTTACATCTCTTACGTTTGCCGACATTATAATAGTAGCAAAGAAAATCATTCTGTGTTTAACTTTCTAATCAAAAATATTCTCACTTCTAAATCCTGTACCACTGAAAACAAAATATCTATTGGATTATGTTTATTGCAGAAATTAAGTATTTATGTTCCAAACATTAACAGATACATAATTAAAAGTTTAAAGCTATATTATTTTTGTCCTTTGAATTTTGTTTTATATTAAAATAAAATTGATCTAAATATGCAAAATAATATCAAATAAAACCTTACAGTTAATATTATACCATTTTACGAAGCATACCATAGCATCTAAAACCTCAAAGTATACATTCCACATTCGACAAGGCCATTACATTGTAATGCTTCTTCTACTTTTGGCGCGCTACACACAAAACCAAGGCCTTTCGGCTTACACAACAAAATCAAAGGAAGCACCACATATACAATACCTGGCTAACTATGTTCAGCGGTGCTGGGCGTAGGTTCCGGAGGCGCCACCTAGCTCGAAAAAAAGAAGGGACACTCTAGTGAGCTAGGAACTAGTGACACAAAAGGTATGATGTGCATAACATAATAAATCAAAATCACAACTAAAATACAAGTTAAACTTTAATCTAATCTTCGTAACCAAAACAACATACTAATTCAAAAAACAGAGACTAAAATGTAACTTAACTGAGCGGTGGAATCTGCTATTCAACTAAGACTGTGTCAGACGTACGCTGCAAAAAAAAATGGTAGGTTGGACTATCTAATCCTCTTCTTCTGAGACTCCTGGAGAGGAGGACGGAGACGAAGAGTTGAAGTAGACCGATCTTCTTGACTGGAGATCAAGTATGGTGAGCTTCTGGACGTAAAAAGATGTGTTGGTCCTTGGTAAAGTGCGTGAAGCCACTCAGTACACTGCTTGTCTCGACAATCGTCTTCAGAAGGTTAATATAGGTCACTTCTCCAAGCCTCTCCTCTCTTAGGTAGCTCAGACTAAAATCCCTTACTGATTGCACCTAAAACAGGGTGTAAACCAGCAGCAAACCATACCACAAATGTACATACAAAAGCGCAAAGCGTATAAAGCAAGAATGACAAAGCAAAAATTCCAAATCGAAATCGTTAACAAAGCTCAAATTAAATAACAAACTACGGGTTACAAAGCAAAACTTAAATACAGAATTAAACAAAAGTATTACAAAATGTTCATAAACAAAATTCTCAAAAAGTACAAAATGTTTCAGAATTACCGTTACGTTACGCAAGCACATAAGAAAATGACGATGAAAAATAATGAGAATGGTGAAGAGATGAATAATGAATGATGGGGTTGTTGAGACAGGGACGTTGGACAGGAAGTAAGTCTCTACTTACTCAATAAACAGGCTTCGCGGCTTTGTGGTGGTTGGTTTTGACTCAAAATCTCAAAAATCACAAAAGTGCTAATCAGCAACCAAAAAGTCAAACCAGACCAAACAAAACTTAAACTAAATATCACAAACTTAATATCTAATCAAATAGCACAAAGCCCGCCAAGTATGTTCCAAAAAAAAGATGAGGCAGCTTTTCTAACTGTGCAGAAAAGTTCTCAAAAAACAAAAACGCCTGTAAACTCCTAAATTGTCCAAAAAAAACAGTCGGGTCTCAACACATTCTCACACACATGTGCTCAATGAATGATGATGAACGGACATGATATGAAGGGAGAAGGGATACAAAGATGGTGGCCGGAAATGAAATTCAGAAACAAAATGAACCAACCAACACGTGGTTCAAATACACGTGAAGCATGTATTTCACAAAAACTAAAATTTAAATCCAAACAAAAGCAAAACCCCCCAAAATGTTTATACAGAATTACTAACATGGTATGCTACAAAAATGACAAGTGCATGTGAACAGAACATGACTTCATACACGAAACTGGTAATCTAGCTAAGTTAAACAAAAAGTGCGATTCTGCCAGAGTTCAATCGATCTAAAATTACTACAATTGATCATAAGCTTCTGAGTCTAAAATTTTACTAAGATGATTGACGCTACGTTAAATTTAACCTAACAAAAGAGACACGAACATGTGCTCCACAAAACAAAATAAATGAAATCAAATATCAAAAATAAACCGTTTTAACTAAATAAACTTCAAATCAGTAAAATCTTAGCTTGAACACTTACTCTCAAGATGCAGTCAGCACGGTGATGTTCATGGATCTCGTCGTTATCTTCACAAAATCAAAAAACTCAAGCCCACATGGCCGACAACAAAATAAGATCTAGGACAGCATCCACAAAATCAACCGATCACGACGAAGTTTGAAGGCAGAACCCTTGATCGACCGTCTTCGATGAAATCTCGAAGCAGAAACTCGGATCGACCGTCGTCGATGAACTCTCGAAGCAGAATCTCGTTTGACAGCCAGCCAAAAAAAAACTCATCTCTCTCTCGTGACAAAAAAATGAACTACAGAAATAATCCAGCAAAAAAATTGAATCGTAGATCTGCTACTTGAGTTGCAGGCAAGCAGGGCGGGTGGTGGTGAAGAAAATCATTACAACATTAACAAACTCCTAACTACAGTGTTCATTGCGGATAAATCGTGTTCGGATAAGTTTCCTTTGCGTTTCCGCTTACACTGTCAATAATTGTGATTGTTGCTTCCCTAATGAAATTAGACCAAAAGTGTACATACAAAAAATATTTAGAATTAAAATCTTCATCTAATGAGTATCTATTTGTTGCTCAATTGTTTTTTATGCAAGAAAAATGGCTTTTATACAAATATTACGAATTGAGAGTGCTGTGGAAAACAATCAAACAAAATTATTTTTATTATAAATTTTGACAGTTATTACAATTTTTACGTCAAATGATTGTTAAATAACTTTGGTTAACGGATTAATTGTTGTAAAGTACGATATTTTAAGTATGGAAATGTTTTCTAAGAACAATAAAATTTTATTCATTAAATGGTATTACGCGGGAAATTCATTCTATCAAGTGCTTTATTCATTTAGTACGCTGCATCCTGGTTCACCTATCCCATCTACTGCTACCATTAGTAGAGTTCTAAAACAATTTGAAGATACTGGTAGCGTACTAAAACTATATAAAAAGTGTAAAGATCAAAATTATAACCAAGATTTTATTTATTTTATTTATGTTACTCTGTACAACAGGAATTTAATCCCAATTACAGTACAGGGTATTTTTAGCTTGAGTGAGATTCGAACTCGGGATCTCCGGATTCGAATTCCATATTGTTATCCACACCACCGTACTAGATATTGAAGATAATAAAAATAAATTAAATGTATTGCTATGTATTGAGGAGAATCCAAATAATAGTGTATGAAATATAGCTAGACAATTAAATCTGCATCACAAGACTATCCATATAATCTTAAAAAGAGAACAATTTTATTCTTATAAGTATTCAAGACATCAAGAAATTTATGAACAAGACAAAGTTAAAAGACATGATATCTGTGAAGCTATAATGCAACAATCGAATTTAGATAGAAATTTTTGAAAACTTATTTGTTTCTCTGATCAATCAACATTTTCATTAAATGGTGAACCCAACACACAAAATTTCAGGTATTGAAGTAAATAAAATCCGCATTTGATGGTCGCAACTCACACACAGTATCCAGAAAAAGTCAATACATGGACTGGTATTTTTAAATCACGAATAATTTTTAATTGACGGCTCTCTAAATGCAAATATATATTTCGATTTACTACAAAATTTTATTAGTCCAGAGTTGAAATATAGTGCTGGTGAAAATGATACTGTCTGGTTCCAGCAAGATGGTTGTCCCGCACACAGTAGTATTGATATAAACCATTATTTGAACCAATGCTTTCCTAATTCTTGGATAAGTCGAAGTGGACCAGTAAATTGGCCAGCGAGATCCCCTGATTTGGCACTTAACGATTTTTTTATGGCCCTATTTAAAAGAGAAAATTTATAAGTAAGATCATGCTGACACAAACTCTTTATAAAATGCTATAACACAAGAATGTGACAAAATAACAGCGCGACAATTAGCGGCAGTTCGACAGGAATTTGTTTACAGTTTAGGCCATTATTTAGCTGTAAATGGAAATATTTTTGAACATTTACTATAATCAATACTTTGTGTTTCCTTAAAATTATTCATGTACTGTTTATTATTATAATTGTTATTATTATCATCATCAACAAAAAATATGACAATACAAGTTCAAGGTAATTTATTAAAATCTATGGTTAATCAATTTTGTTTAGTAAAATAAACTCGTCAAATTAATAATTTTTCTTCTGTTAACTTTTTATTTTTCAGCCACAGTACTCTCAATTCGTAATTTCCTTTATAAAAGCCATTTTTCGTTTGCTTCTTACTCTTGCATAAAATAGAATTGAGCAACAAATAGATACTCATTAGATGCAGTTTTTAATTCTAAACATTTTTTTGTATTTAGGCTTTTGGTCTAATCAAATTAGGAAAGCAACAATCCCATATAAAAAAGTACTATTGTATTTCCTGTTATATATTTCAATGCTACACCCGGTATATATATATATATATATATATATATATATATATATATAGAGAGAGAGAGAGAGAGAGAGAGAGACTTAACTCTTCTTCGGAATTGCGCCGCGTCTCGTGAAGCTTTCAAAATCAGTTTCCATTCTTGTAATTATATTCTCTTAATTAAGTTCTTCCATTTTTTCCTACCATTTGTTTTTTTTTTGTCTCCTTGTTATACGCAATTGCTTATTGTGAATTTCTAGTTCATTTACAAATCGTGATAAGCTCTTTTAATAGAGTCGAAGGCTTGCTTAAAATCTCTAAACAAAATAATCATATTTATATAATAATCGATGGCTTTCTCTATTATCTTCTTTAGTATGTGGATTGCATCTACTGGTCACATTTCTTGTGAATTGTCACTATTCTTGTTTTCTAGTGTTTTTATTAATAATAATAATAATAATATTTATTTACTGTAAAGCAATAGTACATGCACATTCGATATAGTTTTTTTTAATTCCATGTGTCTGGCACTATTTGTGGTTTGATGGATATATTCGTTATCCAGTTTCTTTTGCTTTGTCTGCTAGATATTTTGACTGATTCGTCAGCTAGCAAGTATGTCTTTTGGTTTTCTTCTCTTCAAACTTCATTTTTGATTATTCTTCTTTTTCTTGAGCAATGTCCTAGGGTATATTTGGCAACTTTGTCTCACTAAACTTGTACCATTTTTCTTCTATTATATACAATCGTACTTGGTAATCGTGAAATCTCCGTATTTAGGCTGTTGTCGATATTTATTGTTACTTTAGACTCTTTCAATTTGTTAAGTTATAAAGATATTTGCGCACTGTGGTTAAGTTTTAATTTATTTGCTGACAGTCTTACTTTCAGATCAGTTGGTAAGAGATGGATACGTCGGAGCCTTTTCTGATTCTTGCATCCATGATTGAATTACGGCATTTCCTTAATATTTTAACGTGGTCTATTTTACTTTGTCTCTCGATCTGGAGGTCTATTTTACTTTGTCTTTCGATCTGGAGAAACTCATGTAAGTTTATGAATGGCTTTGTGAGGGTAAAGCATTACAAATACAAAATCTATGCAGGTATCATTAAGACCCGTACCACTGTTGTTCATAATGCCTGCGCCGTGGATATATATATATATTTGTATTATCCGTACTAATACTGACATTGAAGTCTTCTGTTACATTATTATGTCACTTTTGTTAATCTTACGGAACATTTAGTAAATTTGGCTATAAAAATTATATTTTCTTCTTGTGTATAGATCTTTCTTGGGATATTTAGTTGGACGATTGTTAGTTATCTTTTAAACCTTGTTCTGAACGTAGCCGTGATATTCCTGTCAGATATTACTTTCAAGGAGGTAAGACTACGCTTAGTATTTTACTGAGACGTACTGCGAGATCGTTCTGATAATGAGCGTTTTGATTCTTCTCTATGTATATAAAGACTGTATTTCGCCTTGGCCGTTCCATCTTGTTTCACTTATACATAAAATTTCCAAATAGTGGTTTCATATATCTCTCTCTAATTGGGCTAATTTAACGAGTTGGATTTAGCTTAGTTATTACTACTGAACCAGCCTCGGAGGACTCGCTGTTGCATAAGGATGTTTCTGTTTTGTAATGTCTGGATTTGGTTGTCCGTTCGCATTTAAAACCTCAATTGATAAAAATTAAATAAGTATTCCGTGACCATCGCTTTTGCTTTTTACCCAAAATTCATGTCTTGTTCGAGGTTCGGAGATCGGACTAAACAATTGCGTGTAAGGTTGTATTTTCAAAACTGTTTTTTAAACATCTTTGTTAAATACTTTAGACTCTTGAACACATACTGAATGTTTTTCTAGTCACTTGAATAAATAGATTGGAAAATAATTCACCTTGCCATAAACTTAAAATAATAATTTTTTTGCTCAGGGAAAAAGTTTACTGTGACTAAATACTACGCCCATAAATTCATTTCGAACGATTTGGCTTAAGGCTACAGAAGCCAAAACTATTCGAGTGTTTGCACTATATTGAAGTGATAAATATGGGTAATGCAATCCTATCTATCATAATATAAATATCTATTTTCTTTATTTTGCCCTATAAATGGACCTCTGTTGGGCAATAAATATATTATTATTATAATGTTCGAGTTTATGGGATTGTGGATTTTGTATGTTCGCTTCTTTCTAGTGACATACACTTCGTTAAAATGAGACACTAGTCCGGAAACTTTTGTTTGAGATTTCAATGGCATGCTCCTATAGCAGACAGCTTGCACACTTTAAGAGCAAAATAAAACAACAAATTTGAATTTGACTTAAAAAATAATTCACTGTACTGGTTTAAATCTTATTTTAGATAGAACACGTTTTAAATCTTCATGGACAATATGAAACGTACCTACATTTGACGAAAGCATATTACACAGAGACTGGGCTGTATTACTGTTATGAGAATGGTTCTTTGGCAAAGCATCCATTTAAATCAGACACAATCTTCATATTTGTCAAAGGTGAGTTTTGATATCTTCATTTCATTAATTTTAAAGCTTTGTATTCATTTCCATGTAATTGTTTACAGATGAACGGCATCTTTATGTATATGATTCGGCAGGATATGTGTTTCCTACTCCCTATGCCAATGTGACAGTGCCATGTGTATCTACATCAAGAGATGTAAATGTATCACTTTCAATGCTGTATGAAGGCTATGACCATAACACCAAGAAGTAAGTGATAATACTATGAAAATTATACTAACATAGTTCGAAATCTAACGATTTGTTTATCTAGAACGTATGTAGCATCTGTAGGTATAGTTAGCTGTTTAACTATAACTTTGATCGTAACTTGTATCAGAACTACTATCGGTTTGACAATTTAAATCAGTTGGATTTAAAGTAGAATCAGTTCAATATCGCTAAATTATGAATAAACAAGTATGAATTTGGTAAAAAAACTTCAGAATTTAACCGTGCATGCATCCCATTCTTTTGGATATCAAAATACAAGAGATCCAAGTTTAATATTTGTATATAACAGCAAATTTTAAATTTTGTTGTTAATATACTTTTAAGAAACAAAACGTACAATAATAAAATAAAATTTTGATATCAATTGATATTGTTGCCCCTTATTTATTTGTTTTTTGTATATTGTGGACAATTTAAGCGATTATAGTAAAACAAAATTAATTTTTTTATCATATATTGTGTTGTATATTTTGTTATATTTGTTTAATTTAAATAATTTATACATTTTGTTGGATATATCTTGCTTTATTATCCCTAAGTTCTTCAATTACAACTTCATATGTATTTTAAAAATTGTTATTTATAAAACTTTGGTCGCTTGTACTTTGATAACTAAAAGGAATAGGACCTATATTCTTTTTTTTTTCAAATGACCTCAAGAATAAGCTGTTAATTTTGTTACACTAGTCCTGAAACAAATGTATAGTATCACACCTTTCACCCATTACTGGATGTGACACTCTATCAAGACAGATATCGCTAAGTGATATACTCGTACTTATGCTACAGGAGTAATATTAATGTGGTGAAAATTGTTTGTCGGCTGTGGAAATCAAATCCACAAGCCTACCTGATACGATCATAAAAATAGGCTGTGTTTAGTCTACACACGTCATTAACACAGGATCAATTTGTCGATGTATCAAACCAAGTTTTATTAGAATTAAATTCTATGTAAATACAAAATTTTTAAATATTACATTACGTAATGTTTCTAGCAAAAAGAAAAAATCAAATGCAGCTGTAAATCGCTAAATTCCTTATACCGGTTTTTATTGGCGTTATTTAATTTTATCATAGTGCAAGAATTAAAAAATTAATAAATTAGAACCAGTTTGGTATATAAATTTTTATAGTCAAATTATACACTAATGTACAAAAAAAAATTTTTCGCTATTAGGGCAGTTCACTAACTTCGAATAATTTAAAATAATTTCTATCAACTTTCATGATATTGTTCCATAAAATTTAGTTAATTAATCCGAATATTACCACTGGGCGTAGGTACCAGTATCATATTTAGATAAAAATATTTTGTGTATTTGAACATTTAATATTGCGTGTTAATTGCGGATCCTATTTCTATGCAAATTGCTATATCTGTGCGAACTGTTATCTGATATGGTTTATAATTGATTTCATGTATTGCAGGCGAAGACCGCAGCAAATAATCACACCAGTGATATATGAATATGATCCCTGCGTAGGATTCACCGTCCAGATGCCTGGCATTGGCGCTGGCCAAGTAACTGCAACTTGTACATTTGCAACTAAAACTGCTACAAGCTTACTAGATTTATACTATCATAACAACGGTAATACTTATTTGATTATAAACTATTATACAGGGTATTTCACAACTTAGAGCAACAAATTAAAGGGTATATTCTGTACGACGAGCCGATCATGAAACAAAAAGAATTTTTTTAAATTAAAAAAATTAAGGGTTGTGAACCTAAAATATTTTTTGTAGTACTGCACTGGATTCGCTTTCCTATTAAACACAAACAATGAAGCAGGTATCTACTACGAAAGAATAATTACACATTTCAATTATTAGCAGTTATTTATAATAGCCCATGGCCTCAGTGATTTTTATCACAATACAATTATTTATAATGTTGATTGGTGGCTCAGTGGTATCGAGTCGGCCTGTGGATCTTGAGAACCCAGGTTCGATCCCCACAGCCGACAAACAATTTTCTCCTATTTAAATCTACCCCTGTGGCTCCCCCTCCACTAATATCTTTGGGGGCCGTGATTTGACGACTGGTAACCGCACTTCACGCGAAAAAATATATCACTTACCGAGATCTGCTTAGGCAGAGTGCCACACCCAGTAATGGGTAAAAGGCGTGATGATATATATTTTACAGAATTTCAAAATTTGAAAACAAAATTATGTTCGGATTCAGTATATTTCTCTACAGAAAACCGTAAAGAACTTTAGCTCTAAAATAATTAGGGGAGCAAATAAATGCACATTCAAAAATTAACATTGTAATCGCTATGCTACGTCGGCCAAGTCACCACCCTGTATATATATATATATATATATATATATATATATATATATATATATATATATATATATATATATATATATATATATATATATATATATATATATATATATATGGGCATGCCAAATTGTATGGTTTTTATACGGATGTCAATTTGTACGCCAACTACATATATATATATATATATATATATATATATATATATATATATATATATATATATATATATATATATATATATATATACATATATATATATATATATATATATATATATTATATATATATATATATATATATATATATATATATATATATAATATATATATATATATATATATATATATATATATATATATATATATATATATATTATAGTAAGGTTAATTGTAATAAGGACAAACTGAATTTATAATGTTTAATATAATATTCTATGTGGCACATAGAATATAATATTAAACATTATAAATTCAGTTTGTCCTTATTACAATTAACCTTACCATAATATAATTATTACAAACTGACATGGAGTCCTTCATTACGAAAATATATATATATATATATATATATATATATAGGCTGTTTCATAACTTCAGGTACATACGTTCATGGTATATGTTATTTGATATCCTGATTAGTTAATACGAATAAAACATAATTTTTTTCAATATCGCAAAATTATTTTCCATGTTTCCCAGTCCAAAATTTTTCGTTGCCACTTCCACTGGGTGGATGATTATGTTAAAGTTATTATATATATATATATATATATATATATATATATATATATATATATATATATATATATATATAGGGTGTTTTTATAACTTTAGGTACATACGTTAATGGTATATATTATTTGATATGCTGATTACGAAACAAAAAGAATTTTTTTTAAATCGCAAAACTATTTTCCATGTTTCCCAGTCCAAAATTTTTCGTTGCCACTGCCACTGGGTGGATGATTATGTTAAAGTTATTAATTAAATAAAATTCTATTATAAATAACTGCTAGTAATTGAATTGTGTAATTAGTCTTTCGTAGTACGTCAGTAGGTCAATTTATTGTTTCTTTTGTGAATGATACATAAATAACAGTGTAAAAGAATTGGTGATTTGTTTTAAAAATGAATAACGCCGAACGGATTTAGTGATAGTGAATTAGTAGACATAGTGCTAGCATATGGAGAGGCGAGACATAATGCGAGACTAGCAGAGAGCATTTATGCGGAACGTTTTCCTCAAAGACGGCATCCTAACCAACGTATGTTTTTTGGAATTAAACAACGCCTGCGTGACACAGGATCTTTGCGACTAGGGAATCCAATACCGGGATCCCGGACATAATTTGTCCGGCATTCAAACCGGTATTTAGCATAAAAATACCGGTTTTTCGGTATTTTTTCAATTGAAGTATAAGATACAATTTAGCGGAATAGTATTATTATTTATTACTTTAACGTTTAACTCCCTTTTAAAATCATGTTATTGAAGAGTTAGCAAGCTTGTTGCGGGGAATCCCAAATAATGGAACAGTGGAACGTTGCGTATTTGTCAAGTATTAGCTTGCCGATCGCCAATTCGTAGTTGTCTCGTAGTCGTTCGTTAGCAAATAGGAAAAAGCAAGGAGTTGAGCAACTAATCAGGAAGGAAATGATATTTTTTAAAGAGGAAGGTATTAAAGACGTGAATTTACAATTAACATACGATTATTTACAAACAGTAGTACCAACAAGTGTGGAATTAGAAACGGCATTTTCAGCCGCATCTCAATTATGCACAAGAATAAGATCCAGATTAAATCATATTTGTTTACTAAAAGATTATTTTAATTCCATTAAAGCAAAAAAGTAAAAGTTTATGTTGTTTATTTTACATATATAGAATTACCTATCTTTATTTTTTGATATTGTTCAATTTTATTTATATTTTATAATTATTAAAATAAAATATAAATTTTTGATTTAGCGATATCTCTTTACCTATTAGTCTTAGAATAAAATTGTACTGAAGAAAAATGTTCAGAATGAAAAACTGCATCCATAGAGTATAAATTTGTTGTCAATTTTTTTTTATGTCCGAGTTTGAAGCAAAAGAAAATACACGCTTTAAAGCAATTATCAGAGTACCATGAGAAATCAAACAAATTAGATAACTTAATAATAGGTATTTATTTGTCTAGATTATGTAGAAAAAAGAAAATAATAGTTGCTATAATTAATTTTATTATTAAATTAAATGCTCGAATAAATAAATAAATTACAGTAAGCTTACAATTCTTGTCCAATATGTCAAATAATGTCAGACACATCAAACAAATTATTGTTTTATTTTTCATGGCACTCTGATAATTGCTTTAAAGCGTGTATTTTCTTTTGCTTCTAACTCGGACATAAAAAAACAATTGAACAACAAACTTATACTCTATATAGATGCAGTTTTTCATTCTGAACATTTTTCTTCAGTACAATTTTGTTCTAAAATTAATAGGTAAAGAGATAACGCTAAATCAAAATTTTAATATTGAATTTCCAATGTTCGGAAAAAAAGTAGTCACCCGGTATATACCACACGCACACACCACACCCTACTGTAAATAAATGTTAAATAGGTTCAATTTTTAAAAATTTATCAATACCGGTATTAATACCGGTATCCCGATTCTCAAAACGAAAATACCGAGATACCGGTATCGAATTTTTTTACCGGTATTGGATTCCCTATTTGCGACCTAATCGTGGTAGAGAGTAGAGATGAAAAAATATCGATTGTACTATCGATATATCGATAGTTAAAAAAAGTACTAGTAATTAATGGAATAAACTATCGATAGTATCGTTTAGTAATTACCATTTAGTAACTATTGTTTAGTATTGATCGTTTTGTATCTATCGTTTAGTAATTATTATTTAGTAACTATCGTTTAATAACTATTGCTTAGTAATTATCGTTTAGTAACTATCGTTTAATAATTATCATTTAGTAACTATCGTTTAGTAATTATCGTTTAGTAACTATCGTTCAGTAACTATCGTTTAGTAACTATCTTTAAAATAAAATAATTTAAAAATTAAAATAAATAAATAATAAATTAAAACACGGGCTGGGCTGTGAGTAATGACAAGCAAATTACCTTATGTTCCCGGAGCAATTCGAATACGTCTGTTATTTGCGGACCACGTGGTAGCTAACGTGTTAAATATGACTTAAAAAGATTTAATCTGCATGAAAATCTTCAAGAATTTGCAACCGTTGTGTCTAGCGTGGTTTGTCTCGTACATCCGTACAGCTCCGGATAACATATTTTACTTTTGGCCTCCAAGATATCGATATTCAGCATGTATTAAGATTGACTCTTCCCAAAACCTTAGGCAAGGTACTGTCTCATGCTTTAGAACATGAAGTCACTTGAAAGCTACGCGATGTGTGAACAATTAACGGGGATATGAAGATTGATGACACTAAAGATATTAAAAAGAAAGTTCGATGGAATCATTAAAGAAATATTCTCGGGAGATTAACAAATACGATGCTGGAACTGCGGTGAGCTAGGTTACCCGCGAAAGCTTTGCGGGATACCGCAGAAGAATGCAACAAAAAAGGAGTCGGAAAAACTAAATCGTATTGATGCGAAGGGGCAATCGTCGACCCGTAATCTGGTAGCTCCGCAGCCCATTAGTTATGTCACTCCTTTTCATTGTCAATCCAACAGAATGTTAATGGATGGTCTCGTGGACGGAAGACCACTTAAAATGTTAGTGGATACAGGTTACGACAAAATCAATAATACAAACCGATTTAACGAAAAAGATTCGAGCGGATCAACTACATCCGACTAGATAGCGAATATGCACAGTAACTGGTGAACTAGCTACAGTATTTGGAAAATTAGACTTCACTATCAACATCGAAAACACCTGCTTCAAACATCGTATGCTGATAGCTGAAATAAAGGACGAATTTATGTTTGGAATGGACTTATAAAGAAACATGGGTTTAAATTGGATGTGAAGCACAGAATGATGATGGTAAATGAAGAAGAGAATAGTTTATCAATACGAGGACGAAGCTATGCGTGTATTGGTAATCGAAGATGCAACTCTACCAGAGCGAAGTGAAACAATTGTGGAAACACAACAAAATGGCAGATTTTTTGAAGGAAATGCTAACATGTTGCAACTCAAGAATGATAATGAAAGAACTGGACGCGGAGTAATGGTTGAAAAATCACTGTTTAAGGACAAGAAGATAATACCAGCCCGACTAATGGACATGAACTATTATTCGATTACAATCAAAAGAGGCACTGAAGTAGGGACATTTTTATCCGTATCGTTGATCATTCGAACTGCGATAGCCAAGAAATATCTAAAAAGATGCCGGATACAGTGCTCAGTCAAATATCAACATCTTTTCAAAAATTGACATCGAATCAGAAAACAAAAGAGGGAAATTTAATTAACTACTATAAACATGTGTTTCAATATGGCAATAAATCCAAGGGAAGAACATACGTTGTCCAGTATAATATCTATACTGGAGATGCAAGAACCATCAAACAGCAAGAAGATTACCACTGGCAAAGCGTGAAGACGTTGAGAGAATAATTCAAGAAATGAAGACAGAAGGCGTGATCAAAGCTTCAAGTAGACCATGGGCATCACCAGTGGTACAAAGTTGGCCAAAAGTTATCTCCCGATGTTCTTTGGTTGTAATTTTTTTTATGAATGAAAAACTTTGTTTCATTTTTTGGATTGTGTTTATTTGATGTAAATTTTTTTTCCATTAACTCGAGAAAATGATAACCGCCGAATGGTCGCCGCCAGAATTGATGACCATTCGGGCCCGATTTATGACACTCGCATTCTTGACGGATAATCTCTTTGAGGGCTTCAAGAGTCTCAGGCTTGTTGACATAAACTTGTGACTTCAAGAAACCCCACAAAAAGAAGCCTGGAACTGTTAAATCGGGCGATCTTGCCGGCCAGAGCAAATCATCAAAACGAAAGATAAGGCTACCCGGAAATGCAGCTCTCAGAATTTCGGTTGTGGCTGGTACCACATGTTCTCCAGTCCAAATCTTCAAGTCTTTCATCAACATTCTCTTTAAAGACCGCCGATTGATGCCCAATTGCGTGGCACGTCGTCTGGTCGATACTCCAGAGCCTTCTGCGACATCTTCAGCCATAGCCGCAATATTCTCAGCAGAACAGCTTCTACGGGGCCGGCTAGACCTGGCAGCATTTCTTGTTCTCCCATACTCTCCTAGACGAGCGGCTAAACGCCGTAGTGTTTGCCCAATTGGTGTTGGACGACCGGGAAATCTGCGGCTTAATTCACACTCACGGATTATTTCGCAAAAACAAGCGAAACAATTATTCCCCGTTCTTGAGGATTATAGCGATTCATGTCTTGTTGACGTGTATTTTGTATCTAGTTACTTCACAAATGCCAAAGCAGAACTTACATTTGCCGCCATTTGCAAAAATTATATCATCATCCGATAGGGTGATGACTTTTGCGCCACCTTGAATTACTGAAGAAGAAAAATAGATCTACTAGATTTTATATAGACTACCATTAACCTAACGTGACGAAGAAGAATAGCTACCCGCTACCCCGAACAGACGATACACAGGATACGTTGGCTAGATCGAAAATATTCTCGACTTTGAACCTAAAAAGCGGATACTAGCAAGTTGGTTTGGAACAAAAACATTATTGGAACTGAATTTTGCCAATTTACTGTTGTACAATTTGGACTCTGCAATGCTCGTGCAACATTCGAACGACTTTTGGAAATAGTGTTTGCTGGGTTGTCATTGTGATTAGAAAAACATTGGAGGATTACATGAAGAATTTGAAAGAGGTTTTCCAGAGATTGAGAACGACAAATTTGAAGTTTAACCTAAAGAAATGTCATCTATTTCAGGAAATGGTGCATTATCTTGGACATGTGATTTCTAAGAAAGGAATTTCAGTTAATTCAGAGAGAGTAAAAGCTGTAAAAGTCTAGCCAATACCGAAAGTTAAACACAAACTAAGATTTTTTTGATTTTGCACCTACTATCAATGATACGTTCCCGGATTTGCGGACATTGCCAAGCCACTGTCAAAACTTACCGAAGAAGACAGAAAATTTTCCTGATATAAGACTTGATGTCTTAAGCTATCCTCTTCTAGAAGGAAGATTTGTACTAGACATGGATGTCAGCAATGTTTGAATTGGCAGCATTCTTTCTCAAGTGCAAGATGGACATGAAAAAGTAATAGCCTACTTAATAAAAGTAGAATATCTTGAGATATCACGAGATATTGCTACTATTTTTAAGAAGAAATATGGACGGCTGCAAAAATTGGCCAAGTTAAGTCCATCTGAAAACACTACAATTTAGGGATAACAACTAAGAACATAAGCGGTACCTCTACTACTTGATCACCAAATCACGATTGTACTAGAAACCAACTTAGCACGCGGAAGATATTAATCGATCTGCGGAAACATATGTTGAATAACGGCATAATGAAGCTGGCATTACCAAACATAGATTATGAATTATACGGATTGGAGGGTTGTTATAAACATGTTGGAAGTTCTCTTCCGACATGTCGGAATTGATATTTTTGTCTGCATATTTTATCCTAAAGGATGGGTAAAATAGAAGCATATTGTGGACTGCCACTACTTCAAGACAACGGGATGCACAAAGGAGGTGGCATCTAGATATCACCATGATTCCTCTTTGATTGGGAAACAACTGTTCCGAGATGGAACAGAATTAAGGAGGAAGCAGTGTAACAGACATGACCGGACGCATGCATCTAACTATTCGAACCCAGTGCTATCTTTGATAAGTCTCCGACTGCACTGCGCAGCATAGCGTGCGCAGATATATGTGGGCGACTCAACTCGAGGCAGTTCATCTCAGTCTTCAAGAGCAGAACAATATAAAAAATATATACTGAGTATAAATAAATGTTGTTGAATAGATAATAGTACGAACTTCATTAGATTTTAGATATATTTTAGTGTTAGTTATTTCCCTATTTCATTGCATTTATGTTTATTTTATTTCATGAAGTCTTTTTTGTTCTCCTTATATCAATATTGGTGTTTTCATAACCTACATGCTTGATTTTCAACGAAAAACGTAACACTAATTATTTATTTTTAGAGCATGCTGAACCGAAACCATTGATTACTGGTCCAGATGAGGATTTAGTATATGTCGGTCAGACTCTATATTTGTCCTGCACTGTGTTCGTATACCACAACGTTCCTGATGACGCGTTACGCTGGGTACGTCCGGATAATCTCACGTTAACTGTAAGTTGTACTTGTTGTAAAATAATAATTCTACTAGACACGCAACAAAGTTCACCCATCTCCTAATCAAGCCTTGCATATTTACAATTAAGATATTTTATTAAAAAATGTGTAATGCTAGTTATTTCTTGCGTGTTGTCTCGATGACTCATACAGTTGTCTCTTAATTAAATAGATCATTATACACATATAAGTAGTTCAATTAATCTAGTTGTTGAGCCAAACATATTGTATCACTTTAGTCTTTTAATTTTTTTGTTTAGTAGTCCAGTTTTGAAAGTAAACATTTTGTATCAATTCAGTCTTTGAGATTTTTTGTTTAGTTTCAGATGAAAAATAATCACTAATCAATAATATTTGTCTATGCAATAATTTTATTTTTTTATATTTTATCACAGTTGTATATATGAAAATTTAATTCCATTTCTAAAAAAAAATATTGAAATTTCTTTTGAGAAAAACTGTGATATTACTTAATTTTTTAAAAATTAAGAAGTATTATTGTGTAACTATTTAATGTTATAAAATCCAATTGTCAAGTTGCGCTAGAATTATTTTGTCTTAGTGGCCCTAGTGTGCAGTTTTAGAGTACTAAAAAGTCGGAAATGTACTACCTGTAACTCTCATACCGTATCTGTCGACATACACTGAATTGAAGGGAAATGAATAGCATTGGTTAGTTTCTATCGGGTTTCTTCGTCAGAACGAACCTGGCCGAGTTAATCTTTTGCCAATATGAATTTATAAAGAAATTTTTATTATAATATTTTCAGTAGTAATATTCCAAGGTCAATGATAACTAACGAAATAGTTTTTAACAGTTTTGAAAGCACGTGCGTGACGAACTGTGAAAAAATTTAAATTATTTATCAATGATCGAGGGACATTCGGTTAGAATTTTTGTGGCACTTATTATTTATTTATAGTACAATTATCGAAAGTACAACTGGTAAAATTAAATGTAGATGTAGTTACTTCCATCACAGGAGAGTTATGTCCGCGCGTATTATTAATTGTTTTATTGTGATGTCCTTCGTCAATATTTAGATTCGCTTGTAATGAATTCGCATTATTATGACCCGTAATATTTAATAGTTCTTATTCTTAAACCTCACTTTTAGATAATTGACTAACCGCAGTCTATCTGCTAGAAGAGTTTGTATCCTTTTTCTCTTTTACATTTAAACCAACTGCTTCGGCAGAAGTGTTTGTCCAAGTATGAATTACTCGTTTATTTGTGGTGTTTTTGGTTTTTAAGATCTAGTTGATTTGGAATTAATTATAATAATAATAATAAATAATAAATATTTATTTGTTTTATGCATAAGAGCATATACAAAGAGTTTCTGTAATTAAATTTTTAATTAATTAATTTTGTTAACATTTTATTTTATGTTGCGAATTCCAAGTGTTTCACCCTTCCTGTGCAATGGCTCTGAGTTTTATTGCGTTTATTGTAAAGAAGTAGCTTATTTTGTTTACATTTGTGTCCTTTCCAGAAAGGAGAACTTTGTAAATATTGTCTTTGTTAATGTTCATCTTCGGTACAAAGTCCAGGTAGTGGTGACGATAGGGCGATAGTATTGGGCAAGCAGTGTAGAAATGGTATAGATCATCTTCTTCTAATTTGTTACATATCGTGCATATGTTTGTTGTACTGAATTTTATTTTATCTCCTTTTATATATAGTGTGGTGTCACTAGTGTTCGCTACGTGTATTTGTGTGAGGAGTTTGGTAATTTGGAAGTTATTATTATATATTTCGAGTACTCCATGTTCTGTTTTACGTTTGTTGCGCTTTGTTTATTCCATGTATTCTGGAACTCTAGTTTGTTTAACATTGTTTTTAATGTGTTTGCCCAGTTGTATTTATTTTGGTTATCCAATGTGTTTGTGTTTTTCATTTTGTTGTAGCACTTTTTCGGGTCTCTGTCGTCACTCATCTTTAATATTTTCATCCTCCATTTTAGTGTTTGTTCTAATATTTTTACGGAAAGGTTGAATTCTCTCGTTTCCCTTCGCACTATATAGTTGGGGGTTGTTGTTGGCCACTGAAACATTTTTTTAAAGAAGTTTGTTTGTACCTTTTCAATTTCTTCCGTTTGTTGTACTCCCCAGATTTCGCATGCGTATAGTGCTGTTGGAATTGTTGTGGAGCGGTATAATTTTACTCTAGCTTCCCAGCTTTCCATTCTTGTTGTAACCATCATTCTTCTGTTGTTGGCCGACATTACATTAGCTTTACTTATTCTGTCTTTGCATGTTTTGTTGTGTAGGCCTGATGAGGTGAAAATGGTGCCTAGGTAGTTGTATTCTTTTACCATCTCTATGTTTTCTCCTTGACAACGGTATGTTCTTGTTTGTTTTAATGTCCTTCCTCTGTGAAATAACATTATTTTTGTTTTGTCTGTGTTGATTTTTAAGTCGTTGTCTCTTGTATATTGTTCTAAAGCGTTTAATTTATTTTGTACATCTACTTGGAAGCTCCCTAGTATGACTATGTCGTCCGCATATATTAGTGTCAGAATGTCAGTATTGTTGGTTAGTGATGTGCCATAAAGTCCTTTCTTTCTTAGGTAGTTCTCGAAGTCATTTATAAATAATATGAATAATACAGGGCTAAGGGAATTCCCTTGTAATACTTCTTTGTTTATTTTGATTTTTTCTGATTGTTCTGTTTGTGTTGTGATCTGTATGGTAGCTTTTGAGTAAATGTCTTGTATGATTCTTATAAGTTTTGTACTGATGTCGGATCTGTATAGTTTTTCCCATAGTTTATTTTGATTGACTGAGTCGAAGGCTTTTGACATGTCTACGAAGATTGCGAACATTTTTTTCTTATTGAGAATACTGAATTGCGCTAACGAGTTTAGTGTAAATATATGATCTAATACGGATCTGTTTTTTCTGAATCCCGCTTGGTTTTCTGCAAGTATATTTGTATGCTCTACCCAATTTGAGATTCTGGTTGAAATTATGTGAGTATAAACTTTTGTTATAACATTTAGTAGTGCTATTCCGCGATAGTTCTCTGGGTTTGATTTATCTCCTTTCTTATGAAGCAGCGTCAATTTTGCGTTGCCCATTTCTTGTGAGATTTCTTCTCTGCCAAACCAGTCATTCATCATTTTGGATATGTATTTTATTCCTTTTTCTGGTAAATTTTTTAGATATTCGTTTGTTATGCCATCAGGTCCTGGGCTTTTGTTGTTTTTTAGTGTTCTTGTTACTGATAGAACTTCTGTTTCTGTGATTCTCGCGTCCTGGTATTGGTGGTAGGTCCCTTGAAATCTAGGAATCGGTGTTGTGTGTTGCGTGTACATCTTTTTATAATATTCTGTTAATTTTGGTATTTTTATTTCTATTTCGCTTGTTGTTCTTCCGCGCATTTGCTTTACTGTCTTCCAAAAGGTAACTGTATTTTGTATGTTGCTTATTCGCTGTTAGTTCTTGCTTGTATTTATTTTTATACTGTTTTATTACTTTTTTATATTCCTTTTTGGTGTTTAAATTTTTTTCTGTGTTTTCTTCCGTGTATCCCATTTTATTACATTTACGGTGAGCTTTTCTTAGTTCTAGCTGTAGTCTTTTGCATTCTATGCTTTACCAGTGATTCCTATTTCTGTCAGGTTTGTTTTTATTTATTTGTTTTACCATTTCTAAATTTTGTGCCACGTGTCTTATCGTGTCAGTTAGTCTTTCGTATGATATTTCTGTAGTGTTATGCACTATATTAATGCTTTCTTTGAATTCTTTCTGTGTTTTTTATATTCCATGTGAGTTTTTCTCCTGTAGTGTTTTTTGTGTGTTGTGCTGCTGTTCTGTTTTCGTAGTTTGGGAGGGTTCATTGTAGGGGGAGTGATCTGAAATGTGTATGTCGTTTAGTATTTCGAGGTTTTGGATTTCGTTCAGAGCTTTATTGTTTACCCACGCCAGGTCTATAATGATTATGTTCTTTCCGCTGATGTAGGTGTAGTTTGCTATTTTGTCTTTCTCTGATCTACCGTTTAGCACAGCAAATCCTTCTGATTCTAAAATTTCCGTTAGTTGTTTTCCTTGTTTGTTTGGTGTCGTGTCTCTAGTTTGGCGTATATAGTTAAAATTGGTTTCATTGTATTGTGCTTCTTCGCCTTGGTTTAGGTTTCCTATTCTTGCGTTTAAGTCCCCTGCTAGAATGATAGCTGTGTTTGTGTAATGCTCATTTAGTTCTACTAGTAGTCCCTGTAGTTGTTCTATTACAATTTCGTATTTATATTGTTGTGATAAGTAACAAAATATTAGAATGAAATTTTCTGTTGTTTTTGTGTCTCTAAAAGAGGCACATATCCAGTGTGGTGTATTTCCGATTACTTTAACCTGTAGTATTTTATTGTAGAATATTAGTAGTCCACCACTAGCTCGTCCTCTACTCGCGGTTTTTATGGCTTTAGATTCAATGTGCTGGAATTCTTGTAGGTCTTGTGGAGTATTTGGTAGATTGTTGTTCATCCAGGTCTCGCATAGGCAAATTATATAGTTTTGTGTTATTATCTCCTTTTCGTCAGAGTCTAGGTTAAAGAAATTACTGTAGTCCTGTATGTTCCAAAGTATGATGCTTTTATTTATTTGAGTTGGTGTTTTTATGTCTCTCCTTCTATTGTCTGTTTGTCTGTTTCGTTCTTTGACTTTTTGTAAAAATATCTTGTTATGTTTTCTTGTTTATTATTGTTTTGTGTTATCTTTTCAGCTGGTGATGTAGCTTTTCTTTTGTCTGTTGCTTTTGGGTTTTTAATTGCGTCGTAAAGTCTTGATGGTGCGGGAACTTCTTTTTTTTTCGGAGAAATTTATAATCTCATCTTGGGTTTTTCCTGCGTTCTCTTCGTTTTCTGATGTTAGCTCATTTATGCTACTTATTGATATTGATTTTCTTCTTGCTTGTTTATTGATTCTTGTTATTTTATCTTCGGATTGTTCCGTATTTTTTTCGAGTTCTGGTAGTGTGAAGCTCTCCATTTACAATTAATTTATTATACTTTAGGAACGCCTTATATCCATTTTCTTTGGCCTGATTCAGGTGCATCTTTAGTTTTTTCTCTCTTTTACTATGTTCTTGGGTAGTTCCTCTTCTATATGTACTGTTGTGTTTCTTAGTTTTGTGCAGTTTTTCAGAATTTCATATTTCCTCTTTTTGGTACTAAGTAAGTTCTAGCTATTCTGGTTTTGTGTGCCCAATCTTCTTATGTCCTGTATGTCAGTTTTTGATATGTCTTTGATCAGTAGAGTTTTTTGGAATAATTGTATGATTTTGTCTAGTAGATTTTCTCTGCTTTCTTCTTCTACTCCGAATATGATCAGGTTTTTTTCCATAATCTTCCGTTCTAAGTATTCTATTTTATTGTTTTGTGTTTTTATTGTGTTTTCCAATTGGTCGTATCATTCCTCGTTGTATTTTATTTTTTCTTGAAAGTTTTTTATGGAGTTTTTTAAGTCATCTACTTTTCTGTCTACATTCTGAATTTTTCACTGACCGGTTTCAGTAATATAGCCATTTCAGCAGATATATCCTGGATTGTTGCCATATCTTTGTTTGATTTTCGTTGTAATTTAAATATGAGTTACTTTTCAAAGTGTTTAATATGTCAGTGTAGCCCCTACTCTCCTACACGTCTCTAGTAATACACTGATTGTTCTGATATTTATTTCGCCTTAACTGCCCTGCACCTTCTTTGCATCGATGCAGATCTAGTTACTTTCTCTCTGGCCACTAGCGTGGCTAGCAATTGTTAGTTTAGTTTTATCTGTTTTCGTTTTCCCTTAACCACTTAAAAAGGATATAGTTTCCAATTTCAGTCTCCTTTTATCTCTTTCCTTCTTGTTTTATATTTAGATTTTAAGTTCTCTCTCGGTAATTGGTATTGTGTGTATGAAACAGAGTTTTAAGGTTATCTCCTGGATGTTTGATTTAACTTTTCTTACCGGATAAAAAACCCCAGGATTTTCTTTTCTCTGGGTTATTCAGCGTTATTTTTATAATTTTGCCTATTTCCAGAAATTTGTTTGCTCTGTTCACTTTAAATTTAACCAATTGGGGGTAGCGGGATAAGATGGGTGCATGCTCATTAAAGTTAATTGTCGACTTTTTTTTTTAAATATTTCCAAAAAAGTGTTTTCAGTTCTTTTTAAACTATAAAATTTTGTGTTCTTTTTTCCGGTCACTTGTCGGATTCGTTTGATTTGATTTTATTATACTCTAAACTAGATCATAGCATTTTTTTCAGATTTTTTTCGGGCCCTGGAACCCGAAAAACTAGGCAAAAACAAAAAAATCGTGAAAAAAATTAGTTTTTTAGGAAATTAATTGGTTTTTAAAAGGGTTCTTGTGCGTTTACATTTTCCTGGAAACCGCGTGTCAATATCTTCACTTGTTTCCGCGACAATTCAAATTAAGTAAAACTGTTTTCAATACTCGGGGAGGAAATGTCCACATTTCCGCTCTGACGGGCACAAATGCGGGCTTACCTCGCCCTCGTAATGAAAATATCGTTAACACCACGATGGAAAATTCGATTTCTCACTCGTCTCTTCCAGACTCGATTCAAAATGCGAATTTTCCTCCCTAGGTGTGAAATGTACTATTTTTCATAACTTTGTAATAATAATATAATTACTTGAGTGATTAATAAATTATGAATCGTATATGACAGTTTTAACACTTTACACTCTCCCCGCACCACGATATGCCACGGAAGCCGCTTTCTGAGGGAAAACGAACCACCGCGCGCCGGTTGCTTGTGTTGATATTCTCCGCATGTGTTGTGCGCCGGTGAGTTGCGCGTCGCTCGGTGTCTTTGTCTTTCCACGCGCTCACTTTTCCAGGCACGAGAGTGGGGCCGGGCCGGGAAGTGTAGAGTGTTTAGGTAATTGCATTAATATAGAATAAAAACATGTGGGAATCTATATAGGTACTTTATCAGTTTTCAGTATTTGAATTTTGCGCGGAGACGGTAAGGTAGAAAGTGGCGGTGGAATCGCTATACGGAGGTTGCGCACGTTTGGGGTTATATGTACCCCATGTTTGGCAGTGTTTATCTGAGGCTAGCCTGGGTTCGCCTGTTAGCCCTTTAGCCTGGGTTAGCCGGCTGCGTGAGGCGCAGCCGGCGCCTTGCGCCGCTTCCTCGCCGGAGCCAAGCAGCCGCAGCCGGTACCTCGCGCCGCCACTTCCGGAGTCCAGCAGACGCAGTTGGCGGCCCGCGCCGCGGCCCCTCCAGACCTCGCAGCCGCTGCCGCCGTCTCACGTTGCTGGGCGCCGAAGCCAAGCAGCCGGTGCCGCGCGACGCTGCCTCCGGAGTCCAGCAGTCCCACATTTTTCAAAATAGTGGAGTTTATCAAATTAGCTGTAGTGACTGCCAAGCAATTTACATAGGTCAGACCGGTCGTAATTTCAACATTAGATTCAATGAGCATAAAAAAGCTCTACTAAATAATAATGTGTCTTCATATGTTGCTAAACATTGTCTTGACAATAACCATAAGTTACATGATAAGAGTTTGTCAATCAAACATATTTGTAAAAAGGGATTAAAGTTGGATTTCTTAGAATCCTTGGAAATTCAGATTGCCATTATGGACCAGCTAACAGTTATGAATGAACAAATAGATTTGTACCGTTTACCTTTAATACGTCCGCTTTAATCTCTTTACAACTAGGTTTAAAATGTAATTTCCATCCAAATAATTATAGTTACCTCTTCGATCTGATCTTATTTTCTTTCAACTATGGTCATAAATGTATTTTTCCCAAGCTAATTGTACTTATAACATCTGTTTTCAATCATGTATCTCCCACTTCTTATGTCAGAATTCTTGTGTATACTATTTATAAGTCTTACTCTAATGTACAAATTCATTCTTATCTTGTTCACCTGATGATGGTCTAGTCGACCGAAATACGTATTGTAAAATAAACTTTACATTATTTGAAACTAACCTAGTGTTGATTTTTAATTTAATTTTATAACAAATATTTTATTTAAACCTCGAGCATCCACGATAATATTATTTAAAAAGGAATATACCCTTTAAAAGATAAAATTAACTCTATTCTTTATTTTCCATTAACATAAAGTAAAAAACAAATTACACAATTTTTAGGATTAATAAATTTATTCCTCATTATGCAACAATTCTAATGGCACTTAATAAAGTTATTGTTCATTTTAAAAACAGTTCTGCAGAAATCAATTAAAAAGCTATTGAGCTTTCACTATGATTAAACAAAATTTAGTTCATGTTACTATTTTATCATTCCAGAATAAGATGCAACAATCAATGTAATGGTTGATGCTTCTGATACAGGTTTGGGGGCTGTACTTCAGCAATTTATTGATAATGTAGCGAGTACGGCCCTGTTCCATCTGAAACAGTCGACGCGTCATAGTCTACAGCGCGTTCACTGCTGTCTCATACGCAATAGACAAGTCCTAACCTGTTCGCTCTGCTTCATGTGTTCCAGCCGCTCTCGTATATTCCAGAATATCTTGTTCCAGTATATAAGGAAGAGTTTCGACCGGCGACATTCATTCTGTATTCGAAGTGTGAACAGTGCAAGTCGTTGCGAAATACTTTGTTGTGAATATAAATACTTTGTTAGTGTTTTCATTACTCGTGTTTTATTTAATAATAAACTTCACCGAACCCGAAATTGTAATAAACGTTACAATTGGTGTCAGGTGTTAGGGTTGTGTTTTGTGAATTAAAAGTGAAGTTTAAGTGTAAATAAATAAAAATGGGTTCGAAAATGGTAAATCTAAGTGATTTAAAAGTGACTGATCTTAAGAGAGAATTAGAAGAACGTGATCTGGACACTACAGGTAAGAAAAGTATACTGCAAGAGCAACTTCGTCAATTTTTTGATGAAGCTGGTGAAATAGCGGATACTTACGAATTTGAAATTCCGGGCGATTTTGACTCCATCTACAAAAACTTAGAAGAAAATTCCAGGAAAACAGAGGAGAATTCTAGATTTGAAAAAAAATCTAGAAGTTTGGAAGCCAAATTGGAAGAAAGTTCCAGATATACCGAAGAAAATTCCAAAAATCTGAAAGAACTTATGGAAAATTCTAGAAGTTTGGAAGGCAAATTAGAAGAAAATTCTAGAAGCTTGAAACTAAATTAGAAGAAATTTCCACAAGTTTGGAAGCTAAATTTGAAGAAAGTTCCAGAAGCTTGGAAAGTAAATTTGAACAAAAGTTTGAAAAATTTGAAGAACATTCGAGAAATTTTGAAGAAAATTTGGAAGAGAAATTTGAGGAACATTCGAAAAATGTTGAAGAAAAATTTGAAGAACATTCTACAAATTTTGAAGAAAAATTTAGAAATGTTAAGAAGAAATCGAGGCAAAATTGGCAACATTGAATCCGTAATTGAATCGTGAACAGCCAAATGTCCAACAAATTCACGACTTGATTCAGAAAACTCCATCTAGTGACCAGCCATTGAATAACGGAAAGGTAGAAGATTTGGTGACAGAGGGGAAAGAATCATTGCGTAGATTCCACATGAAACCACCACAGTTTGATGGCAAGGCATCTTGGCCTAATTATTACGCCCAATTTGAAGCTGCCGCAGTATCTAATGGTTGGTCGTCATCTGAAAAGGTAACGGCCTTGATAATTGCGCTGCGTGGTGACGCAATAGATATATTGCAAACAATTCCTCCAGAAGAGCGTCAGAACTATCAGCAACTAGTTAAACGCTTGGAAATGCGTTATGGACACGCACATCTGCAGCAAGTGTATCACTCGCAGCTGAGAAATAGATGTCAGAAATCAAACGAAAGTCTACAAGAATTTGAATCTGATATCGCTCGTCCAGTTCGCCTAGCATATCCTGACACCCCAGATAGTGTGTTGGAACGACTGGCTGTGCAAGGATTCATTGATGGTCTCCGAGATAAAGAAACCAAGCGGGCCCTGATTCTGTCTCGTTCGAGTAATCTGTCCATTGCCTTGGCCAGCGCATTGGAATTCGAGACGGCAGAACACGCTTCAAAGCGGCATGGAAATATTCGCACACTAGAGGGCATAGAGGATAATCACAATGAGGAAACAGCACGGCGTGTCTTGACCGGGATGTTGCCAAAGAAAAGACAACTTAGATGCTGGAACTGCGGTGAGCTAGGGCATGTGCAAAGCCGCTGCGGGGAACAAATAAAGAATAAGACAGCGGAAAACTAAAGTGGGTCGACGCAAGGGGGCGAACCAAAACGATTACCACTGGCCAAGAGAGAGGAAACCGTGAAAATTATTCAAGACATGGAAAAAGAAGGTGTCATCGAATCCTCAAGCACTCCGTGGGCCTCACCAGTGGTTTTGGTAAAGAAGAAAGATGGGTCAACACGATTCTGCGTGGACTATCGTCAACTCAACAACGTGACGAAGAAGGATAGCTATCCGTTGCCCCGAATAGACGACACATTGGATATGCTGGCCGGGTCGAAAATATTCTCAACATTGGACTTGAATACTGGCAGGTTATAATGGCACCAAAGGATAAAGAGAAAACTTCGTTTACAGTCGGTGCCGGACAGTGGCAATTTATAGTAATGCCGTTCGGACTCTACAATGCCCCTGTCACGTTTGAACGACTCATGGAAACGGTACTGCAAGGGCTATCTTGGAAAACTTGTTTGGTGTACCTTGACGATATTATTGTGGTCGGAAGAACATTCGACGGCCACATGAGGAATCTGGAGGAGGTATTCCTGAGCCTGCGAAGTTCCAGCTTGAAGCTTAGCCCAAAGAAATGTCATCTCTTCCGCAAAGAAGTGCAGTACCTGGGACATATTGTATCCGGAAACGGAATAGCCGTTGACAATCAGAAGATCCGATCAGTAAAAGAATGACCAGTACCAACTGACAAACATCAATTGCGAAGCTTTCTTGGTCTTTGCACGTACTACCGGCAATACGTTTCTGGATTCGCCAACATTGCCAAGCCACTGACAAAACTCACAAAGGAAAGACGGAAATTTGTGTGGGAAGAAGACTGCCAAGATGCTTTCGACAACCTCAAGCGAGCCCTAACAACAGTACCAGTCCTGAGTTTTCCTCTACCCAACGAGGACTTCATATTGGATACAAATGCCAGCTATGTTGGAATCGGCGCCGTCCTATCGCAAAGACAAGAGAAGATCATCGGTAACTTCAGCAAAACTCTGTCGAAGCCATAGCGTAACTACTACGTCACCAGGCGAAAATTATTGGCAGTAGTTAAAGCCGTTGAACACTTCTACAAATACCTGTATGGAAGGAAATTCCTGGTGAGGACTGATCATGCTGCATTGTAGTGGCTGTTACAATTAAAGAATCCGGAAGGGCAGGTAGCAAGTTGGATCGAACGGCTATAGGAATATGATTTCGACATCCGAGCTTAGGGCCGGAATTAGTCATTGTAACGCAGACGCATTATCAAGACGACCATGCTCAGAAGACTGCAAACACTGTACCTGTGTGGAGGAGAAGTCCGCTCCAATCTTACGGACCACAGTGATAGACGACCATTGGCTGACTGAAGAAGTTGTGAAAGACCAAGAAGCTGATCCGGAATTGAAATACATACTGGAATGGAAGAAAGAAGGCCGCAAACCAACCTGGCAAGAAGTTGCACGACACTCAAAAACCGTAAAATCGCACTGGGCGCAGTGGGACTTCATTGTTATAGAAGATGGACTACTGAAACGTATCCTGAGGCTACGGAGCAAAAGATGCAGATTATTATCCCCAGGAAAAGAGTACCGGAGGTACTAAAGGAGATTCATGATGGAACTGCTGGAGGACACTTAGGAGTAACGAGGACAGTACAGAAGCTACGTGAGCGATTTTACTGGGTTAATTGTCGATAGGACGTAAAGGAGTGGTGCAAGAAGTGCGTAGTTTGTGCCACAAGCAATGGACCGCAGAGGCGTCGGAGAGCCCCGTTGCGTCAATACAATGTTGGGAGCCCGTTTGAAAGAATCGCAATCGACGTGGCCGGTCCATTTCCAGAATCCGACAAGGGAAATAAGTACATCATAGTAGTCATGGACTACTTCAGCAAGTGGGTTGAAGCTTATGCCTTGCCAAATCAAGAAGCCGCTACAGTAGCAGAAGAACTTATCAACCAGTGGATCTGCCGATTCGGGGTACCGTTGGAACTACACTCCGACCAAAGTAGAAACTTCTAGTCGTCTTTGTTCCAAGCGATCTGCGAGCTATGAAACATTCGCAAAACAAGAACAACTGCTCTACACCCACAGTCAGATGGTATGGTCGAACGCATGAACAGAACCATCAATAGACACCTCTCCAAGGTTGTCTCTGGCCACCAAAGGGACTGGGATTGTCATCTACCAATGTTCCTGTTAGCTTATCGATCATCCGCTCATGAAACAACAGGATAGACTCCGGCTAGCATCGTTTTTGGTCATGAACTGCGATTGTCCTGCGACTTGAAGTTCGGCAGCAAGCCAGGTGAAAATTTCGCTGGCGTTGATTTCGTCACCGAACTTCGGAAGAAGATGAACGACATTCATGAGCAAGTACGCTCTAACATCCAGAGCGCCAGTGACAGGATGAATGACCAATATGATGTCAAGGCTGAGAATGCTGGATATCAAGCCGGGGATCTGGTTTGGCTATACAACCCACAGCGTCGCCGTGGAATGTCCCCAAAGCTACAGAACTCCTGGGAAGGTTCCTACGAGGTACTGAAACGAATAAATGATGTCATTTATCGAATCCGGAAAAGGACTGGCGAAAAACCAAGAGTGATTCATTTTAATCGATTGGCTCTTTTCGCCTATGACAACAACGATGGCAACGAAAATGAAGCTCGAGCTCGACGAATTAATGTACAAGACCCGGAAACCACCTTTGACGAGTTCATGGCCTCCTTTTCTAAGAGTCGTAAAGTACGAAATGGTGTGACCAAGGAACATCAGGGTGACCTATTCAAAGTGCCTACAGAATACTCATTGTTGCATTGTGTGGCCAAAGATCTACTGATGTCTCGAGGAATTGCAGTGGTTTTTAAGATGAAGTTCGGCCAACTGGAAGAACTACGGCAACAACATCCATGCGTCGGCACAGTGCTACATATAACCGACAAACAGTCGAGCCGAAACAGAAACATTTTTTACATGGTGACCACGAAAAACCAACTTATCGCGCCGTCTGGGACGCCCTATGTGATCTACGAGGTGTGCTGCTCGATCAGGATATTCTAAAACTAGCTGTATCAAAGCTAGGCTGTGGCCTTCATGGATTGAGCTGGGGAATTATAAGAAACATGCTGGAAACTGTTTTCCAATATACCGGAATTGAGATCCTGGTGTGCAGCTATAATCCCTATGGTTTCTACCAAACGTCACGGTGCTCGCGGGGATCAACGTGCAGATATCGGCACGGGGCAGAAAAGTTAGCTTAACGATCAAGCGTCCATGAAACAACAGGACAGACTCCGGCTAGCATCGTTTTTGGTCATGAACTGCGATTTCCCTGCGACTTGAAGTTCGGCAGCAAGTCAGGTGAAAATTTGGCGAGCGAAGATTTCGTCACCGAACTTAGGAAGAAGATGAACGACATCTTTGAGCAAGTACCCTCCAACATCCAGAGCGCTAGTGACAGGATGAAAGACCTATATGATGTCAAGGCTGAGAATGGTGGATATCAAGCCGGGGATCTGGTTTGGCTATACAACCCACAACGTCGCCGTGGAATGTCCCCAAAGCTACAGAACTCCTGGGAAGGTCCCTACGAGGTACTGAAGCGAAGAAATGACGTCATCTATCGAATCCGGAAAAGGACTGGAGGAAATCAAGAGTGATTCATTTCAATCGATTGGCTCCTTTCGCCGGTGACAACAACGATGGCAACGCTAATGAAGCTCGAGCTCGACGAATTAATTTACAAGATCCGGAAACCAACTTTGACGAGTTCATGGGCCATAAAGTCCGAAATGGTGTGACCAAGGAACATCAGGGAGACTTATTCAAAGTGCTTACAGAATACTCATTAGCGCATTGGGTGGCACAAGATCTACAGATGTCTCGAGGAATCGCCGTGGTTTTTAAGAAGAAGTTCGGCCAATTTGAAGAATTACGGTAACAACATCCATGCATCGGCAAAGTGTTACAGATAGCCGACAGACAGTCGAGCCGAAACAGAAGCATTTTTTACCTGGTGACCAAACATCTGTCCCACGAAAAACCAACTTATCGCACCGTCTGGGACGCCCTATGTGTTTTACGAGGTGTGTTGCTCGATCAGGATATTCTAAAACTAGCTATACTTAAGCTAGGCTGTGGCCTTGATGAATTGAGCTGGAGAAACATGCTGGGAACTATTTTCCAATATACCGGAATTGAGATCCTGGTATGTAGCTATAATCCCTGTGGGTCAACAGTAGTGAAAATAACTGTGGACTGTCATTTCCACCAAACGTCCCAGTGCTCGCGGGGATCAACGTGCAGATATCGACATGGCGCAGAAAAGTTTCGGGACGAAACATCCTTAAGGAAAGGGCTGTGTAGCGAGTACGGCCCTGTTCCGTCTGGAACAGTCGACGCGTCATAGTCTACAGCGCGTTCACTGCTGTCTCATACGCAATAGCCAAGTCCTAACCTGTTCGCTCTGCGTCATGTGTTCCAGCCGCTCTCGTATATTCTAGGATATCTGGTTCCAGTATATAAGAGAGAGTTTGGGCCGGCAACATTCATTCTGTATTTGAAGTGTGAACAATGCAAGTCGTTGCTAAATACTTTGTTGTGAATATAAATACGTGTTGTATATAAATATATGTCTTAGTTTCGTTTTAAATAAATATTTTGTTATTGTAATCATTTACTCGTGTTTTATTTAATAATAAACTTCACCGAACCCGAAATTGTAATAAACGTTACAATAATAACTAGCAACCTATAGCATTTTGCTCTACAGACTTCATGAAGACACAATCTAATTATAGTATATTAGCTGTATTCCTTGCAATTAAATAATTGCGTTATTTAATAGAAGGTAGAAAATTTCATATTTTAACTGATTTTAAATCTTGTATATTTATTTCTAAAAAAAATCCGATAATTATTCAATTATTCTCGAAGAGAAAATAGACATTTAGATTTCATATTTCAATTCACAGATGATATCAGGCATATTGCATGAAAATATTGTTGCAGATGCTTTATCAAGAATACAAATTTATTCATTAGATAAAAAGAAGAGAGCTTTGATTATCAATCCATTTTAATTACATAAAAGTCTGATATAGATCTTATTAATTTAAAAAAAAACTATATTCAATCAGTTTCATTTCCTTTCGTAATCAAGACAATAATACAATTAATGTCATCAAAATTTATTAGGTTTCACATGAATTTTGGGTAAAATAATAATAATAAAAATAATTAGTTTATTTTAGCTAAAGCTATATAAATATAAACATATACAATCAATAAAAAATGTAAGAAATATAAATACGACTTAACATGAGTCTAAGTTTAGTTTTAAATTTAAGGATATTCATATTTTTTATTTCTTCCGACAACAAAGTTTACTCTCAAAAGCCGTTGTAAAATAATGTATTTTGCGATTTAGTTAGATTGTTTCTTTTTATAAGGAAGTCACTCTGACTTCTAGTACTATTCATATATTTCACACTATCAGCAATGTATTGCGGCATTAATTCCAGTTTTATTTTATGTACAAAAACTAAGCAGTTGTACTTCATAAACGTTTTAACATTCACCCAGCCTAATATTTGCAACATACTTTGAACGCTAGTGTATTTGTTACATTTTAATATAATTCGCATTTCTCGGTTTTGAAGTAACTATAGTCTATTTATGTCAGTTTGTTTACACTGTTACGGTTTTTTTTTGTATTCTCCAGTTTTGTTTTATTTTCAATCTTTTCGTACTTTTTTTGTTGTTGTTTATTTTTCCTTCGTCGCCAATTTCCTGAAACTTAATTATTGATTAGATATTGACCGATTAGATCCTTCTGATACTTAGCTTCATTTAGATTTCGCTCTCGTTGTAGTATTCATTTATTAGTAAAACTTAAAGTCAGTCTATCTTGTTTTCGTTGCGTTAATTTTGTTGGTTATTCACATTGTTTGTTTAGCTGTCAACGCTCTGTCGATAATACGATCTGCGAGGTATGTTTTTACCGGCACCATTCAAATTTAGGCGGAGACTGTCTTTGTCTTCGCGCATCGCTCTCTTTCGTGGCAGAATTTCACAAGTTTGATTTCGAACGTATTCGGTCTTTGTTTTGTCTTTTCGAACGACGTCTGTTGCGGAAATGTGAGATTTTGATATTGGAAGTTGGGCTATTTCAATTAGATTTCGGCAAACTGGTTTTGTTTGCAAAATACCCTTGTGGGGATTTGGGAAATAGTGCCATTTAGGGAATATTGCATTTTGGGTTATTGCATTATTCAGCGGAGTTGTTCCGGATTTTGTTTCCAATAGAAAAGGTCACATATTTTCTGCCACTTGAAAGCCGCCCAAGAACTCAGGCTTTTGACGTCAGCTAGTTCTTTTTACGTCATCTTTTTTTACGTTCGTTTTGCGTCTACGTTCATTTTTATGTACCGTATTGTTCACGATATATTTGAGTTAACGATTGTCGAGATAACTATAGTAGATACGAGTTTATTTGTGAAAATCCAGTTAAGAACATTTTTGTTAGAGTCATTTGTAGTGACGTTGTGGTCACCTACGAGGTGTGCCGCTTCTGCGACGTGATAGTTATTAGGGTCTGCGATTCTGTAGTCACGTACGTTCGGTCGCGCCGCGTAAACGACTCATTGGCCAGTGAAACGTCCTACGTCGGCATACGCCAAGTCATTCTAGCACCATTTTAGGTGTCGACGTTACCGCAGTCCTAGTCGCTACTGTGAGACACGGCGCCCCGCCTTCGTCTATGTCATTATTCGTTTTTATCTTAAGTGGATTTACGATCCAACTGTATTGCAATATCAACTATTGTATCCTGTGTAATTTTCCCGTGAGTTGCTCTAATATATCATTAGTTTTTCGTACTACCATCTTGTTATTGAAATAGTTGACACCTCTAGTAGTCCCGTCCTGGGAAGTATCCCGAATTTTGTCGGCCGTAGTACTTCTGTTGAACCGGTCGCGGCTCAGGCCGGCTGGCGCCCATTAATTTTGTGATTTATCACCCCTTCTCCGACTTACTCCCATCTTCACTGAGTTTAGCCGCGGTTCAACCGTCCCGTCCGGGCTCATCCCCCAGGGAGCGTAAGGTTGATTATTGTAACACAGATTTTGCGTTACAACACATATATTGAAATTGTTGAAACATAAGTGAAATGAGGAAGAATGATCGTGTTGTAAATTAATTTTCTCGTTTCAATAGATAAATATTTGCCAATTCTATTTAAAAATCCTATTTTTTGGCATTTTTTTTTACACAAGTAATTAATGTAATCTTCGAAGTTCCGTTTCCTATCAATCATTATTCCTAAATACTTATACACAGTTACAACTTCTAGACTTACTATCTTAACTTCCATATTGTCAAATTTAAATTTAATCCAATTTTTGTCATTTCCCAATACTATCACTTTACTTTTGCTGGCGTTTAATTTTAACTTATTATATTTTAACCATTGATCAAGTTGTTCTAATTCTTTATTTAAATTATTAACCATCAACTCAATGTTCCTACCTTTTATGTACACTGAAGTATCATCAGCAAATAAATGAAAATCACAACAGCTATCGTTTATATAAAGAATAAATAACAATGGTCCAAGAACACTACCTTGCGGAACTCCTAGATCAACTTTTTTGATGAATAAACATAATCACATAGAACTCTTCGATTTCTATCAGTCAGATAATTTTCAAACCATTGTAAACATATATGTGTTATACCATAAGATTCTAATTTCCTTAACAGCCTTTTTTGGTCAATAGTCTCAGAAGCTCTTTTTAGATCCAGAAAAACAACAATAACAGATTTACCTTCATCTATTGCATCCTGCCAATCATTCACAACACACTGCAATACTGTTTTACAGCTATAACCTTCCCTGAAACCTGACTGATTGATAATAAAAATATTATTTTCTCTTATGTATTGACTAACTTGTGCATGAACAATCCTTTCCCGTATATTATCAATAATTGGCAACATATTTATCGGACGATATTCATCTACTTTTTTTATATTAACAACTTTTTCAATAGGCGTTATTGTAGCGGTTTCTAACGCAGTGTTTATAATATTTATAAGTTTGTCCTCTAATACATCATAAAATTATTTTATTATCCAAGTGTGAACATCATCTGGACTATATTTATTTTTGAGACTATTCGCTATAATCTTTAGTTCTTCTCTACTTACTAATATAAAATATTTAATAGTGCAATTAATTTGCAAATTAACATTTACATCACAATATTTATGTATCACAGGTATATCTAGTACTATATTATTTATGCTATCGATATAATATTGAAATTGTTGAAACATAAGTGAAATGAGGAAGAATGATCGTGTTGTAAATTAATTTTCTCGTTTCAATAGATAAATATTTGCCAATTCTATTTAAAAATCCTATTTTTTGGCATTTTTTTTTACACAAGTAATTAATGTAATCTTCGAAGTTCCGTTTCCTATCAATCATTATTCCTAAATACTTATACACAGTTACAACTTCTAGACTTACAATCTTAACTTCCATATTGTCAAATTTAAATTTAATCCAATTTTTGTCATTTCCCAATACTATCACTTTACTTTTGCTGGCGTTTAATTTTAACTTATTATATTTTAACCATTGATCAAGTTGTTCTAATTCCTTATTTAAATTATTAACCATAAACTCAATGTTCCTACCTTTTATGTACACTGAAGTATCATCAGCAAATAAATGAAAATCACAACAGCTATCGTTTATATAAAGAATAAATAACAATGGTCCAAGAACACTACCTTGCGGAACTCCTAGATCAACTTTTTTGATGAATAAACATAATCACATAGAACTCTTCGATTTCTATCAGTCAGATAATTTTCAAACCATTGTAAACATATATGTGTTATACCATAAGATTCTAATTTCCTTAACAGCCTTTTTTGGTCAATAGTCTCAGAAGCTCTTTTTAGATCCAGAAAAACAACAATAACAGATTTACCTTCATCTATTGCATCCTGCCAATCATTCACAACACACTGCAATACTGTTTTACAGCTATAACCTTCCCTGAAACCTGACTGATTGATAATAAAAATATTATTTTCTCTTATGTATTGACTAACTTGTGCATGAACAATCCTTTCCCGTATATTATCAATAATTGGCAACATATTTATCGAACGATATTCATCTACTTTTTTTATATTAACAACTTTTTCAATAGGCGTTATTGTAGCGGTTTCTAACGCAGTGTTTATAATATTTATAAGTTTGTCCTCTAATACATCATAAAATTATTTTATTATCCAAGTGTGAACATCATCTGGACTATATTTATTTTTGAGACTATTCGCTATAATCTTTAGTTCTTCTCTACTTACTAATATAAAATATTTAATAGTGCAATTAATTTGCAAATTAACATTTACATCACAATATTTATGTATCACAGGTATATCTAGTACTATATTATTTATGCTATCGATATAATATTGATTAAAATTTTCAGCAAATTCACCTATATCATACAATGTCTTGTCGTTTTCAATTATTATCTCGGAAAAATTATTTTTTTTTTATCACTTACAATAGTTTTTAAAGTTTTCCAAATTAGTTTACTATCATGTCTACATAAATCAATATTATTTTCATAAAATAACTTCTTTTCATATCTTATATGAGATACAACATTATTTCTTAACTGTTTGTAAGTATTCCAATCATCTAGTACTTGAGTGAATACGAATTTTTTTAAAGCGATATCCCTTTTCTTAATATCACTTTTAACACTACTATTTATCCACGGTTTAAAAACTTTATTTTCAGCCATCTCATATCTGGGCATATATTTATCAATAATCTCTATAACGTTATTATAAAAAGATTCATATTTAACATTTACATCAGTTTCTCTAAAATTAAAGAACATTCTTCCTAAATCTGTTTTAAATTCATTATAATTTTGTAATTTTCTCCTTCCTTTCTTTTTACTATTTTCATATTTACATTTGATGCTTATTTTTATTTTTAAATAGTCTGTTAATATTGGATTATATATTATATTATAAAACTGTGCACTTCAAATTATAAGTATCAAATACAAAGACAAGATCTATAATAGATTTACTATTGTAACTAAAATGTATGTAATCATTCACAATTTGTTTGAAACCTTTGTTAGTTAGTATGTTTCTCAATCTCTTTGTAATTGTATTGCTTTTGTCTGACCAATTTATATTGAAATCACCCATTACAATTATTTTCGTGTTACTTACAAAACATAAGTTTTCTATATATGAATTTAAAAATTCTAAAAACTCTGAGTGCTTTCCATTAGGTGAATGGTAAATACAAATTAAAGTAATTTTACACTTCTCTAACAAAATATCCAATGAAAGTATCCAATAATTCATAGGAACTGAAATTTTTGCCCAAATTTAAATTTGACATTTGTCTTTAAGTAACATGCAATTCCTCCCGTATATCTAGTTTCTGAATCTAATCTAACAATACCATAAATTGTAACAATGCCAGCGTTCAAAATTTTATGGGGAACTCGTGTGTTTACACGAGTTCCACATTCGAAAATTTCCCTCAAGCATATTGATTTAGATAAATTACCGGTATCAAACGGATTTTCTGTTGAATTACTTTGTTATTCTTTCTTTAAAAGTCAGAGGCACCTTTGTAATTGTATTGTTGATATTGTTCATGTGTTTTTTACTTTGACAGTTAGTTGTTATTATTTTTCTACTAGAACGTGTGTACCGTATAATTGTTGTTCTGAATTGTACACGTAATAGTTTACTATTGTACGCAGCCGTTAATAAAGTGTTTAACTTTGCTGAAAGACCTAAGTTTGATTTAGTTGCCCAATTAAACTAAGATTTGCTACAACAGGTTATGGGCCCAGATCCGACTCGATCTGCTACAGCAAACGGTGTGCGTAACAGGCATTTTCTCGAAAAGAAAAACGTGTAATGTGTTTCCCGCGATTCGGTCGCGAGTATTGTGGCAGCTAAGCTAAGTCGTTATTTCTGCTTTGTGCGTGCTTTACAAAATGGCAGACGAACTGACTACCCGGAACATCACGAAGCTGGAAGGCACGAATTGCCAACTCTGGAAATTCCAAATGCGCACGATTCTCATCGCGAACGGAATCTTCGATGTTGTCGACGGAACTCGTGTCAAACCGGAGAAACTCAACGACGCAACAGGCAAGTTATAGACAAAGGACAACTCGAGGGCCATGTTCCTAATTTCGGCCTCCATTGACGCCATGCAACTCGAATGCCTCATCACATGCGAGACGGCCAGAGAAATGAGGCAAAACTCAGTGCAATCCACGAACAAACATCTGCCTCGAACAAGTTGTTACTGACGCAAAAATTCTACGATTACCGCATGGTCGCGGGCGACTCGGTGGTCGACCATTTGACTAAAATGCAGAACATGGCAAATCAGCTGAAGGACGTTGGCGAGCAAGTATCTGATGTGGCCATCATGGCCAAAATACTAGGGAGCCTTCCCGCTAAATACAGTCCCCTGGTAACGGCCTGGGACAGCGTCGCCGCAGAACAGCAGACGATCCCGAACCTCCAGGAGTAACTCATCAAAGAAGAGAAACGACTGACGCACCAGGACGACGATGCGACCAGCGCTCTAGCTGACAGACCGTCAGCCAAGCTGAAAAAGTGCAGTCTCCGAAGAGATCCTGGGACTGGACTACCGGGACTGCTGGTTGACCGACAGCGGCGCATCTCGGTACATCACGTCCAGGCTCGATTGGTTCTCTGAGCTGAGAAGCTCGGATGTCGAGATATCTCTCGGGAACAACATCGTGTGCCGTGCACGAGGAGTTGGGACGATTCCTTTGAGGAAATACATCCAAGGTGAGTGGATAACCGGCAAAATGGAGAACGTCTTCTACGTCCCGGATATCAAGAAAAATCTCCTGTCAGTCGGTGTGTTCACTGCGATAAACTTTACAGTAAATTTTGAAGATAAGCACGTTTACATTCTCGCCAAAAACAAGCTGGTTGCAGAAGGCGTGAAGACCAGGAACGACGTCTATCGAATGCTCTTCAAACCAGCAGAACGTTGTGAAGGTAATACAGCAATCGATAAAAGTCTGAAGTCGTGGCATGAGCGCTTGGGCCACGAGAACCCGAAGTTTCTGATGCATATGATCAACAACAACCTCTTGCAGGGAGTCGAGGTGTCAGACACCAGCGAGTTCTTCTGCGAGGCGTGCCAATATGGGAAGTACAAACAATTACACCAGAGACAGGCTAGAAAGCAACAGTGGGAGCCAGGAGAATTCGTGCACAGCGACGTGTGCGGTCCCATGCCAGTGGACTCAGTCGGAGACGCCAGATTCTTCGAAACGTTCATCGACGAAGCAGGTACGTCTTTTTCCTGAAGCACAAGAGTGATGTCCTGGAAGAATTTCGAGAAGCTGGTTTCGAACAAGTTCAATAACACGGTGAAGATTCTCAGAACGGACAGAGGCACCGAATACTGTAACCAGGCGATGCGAGAGTATCTGCGAGTGCGCGGTATTGAACTGCAGACGACTGCACCGTATTGTCCCGAACAAAACGGCAAATCGGAGCAGGAAAACAGAACCATCTGTGAGGACGTCAGGTCGATGTTGGAAGCGAGGAACCTGCCACAGTTCCTCTGGGCCGAAGCAGTAAATACCGCCGTCTATACTTTTAATCGCACTCCGTCGAGTCTACGTTCTGATACTACACCGAACGAGATGTGGACGAAGAAGAAGCCAAGTCTGTCACACATGCGTACCTTCAGTTCCGACGCATTTGTGCACGTCCCTTCGCAGCTGCGGAAGAAATTCGAACCGAAGTCAAAGAAGCTGATCCTTGTTGGATATCAGGGTAACTCCACCAACTACCGCTTGTTCAATCCTGAAACCAAGCGGATCACTGAAGCAAGAGACATGGTCTTCAATGTGAAGAATACAAGCTACGGCCAGTCTGAAGCTACAAACAGTGTGAAGATTCCGTCTGCTGAGATCGACGCTCCAAAGCCATGATGACTTCGATCCAGGTGGCGTACCACCCGCCGATCCAGGTGGTATACCAGCCGCCGATCCGGGTGGCGATCCAGTCGACGTCCCAGTCGCGTCCCGGTTTATTCTTCACGACAGAAACAAATTGAGAACACCAGCCGGATACGAAGCCGACGTCGCTGAATTGCACGTACCAACTTCGTTCCAGGAAGCTGTCATCGGTGAAGATACAAAAAGCTGGTTATCTGCCATACACGAGGAGCTGTATGCACATAGAGAGAACGCAACTTGGCAGTTGATCCCCCGGGAATCAACTCAGAAGGTAATTGACTCGAAGTGGGTCTACAAGGTCCAACGGGATTCATCGGAAGCAATATTCCGGCACATAGCCAGACTCTGCGCCAGGGGATTCAAACAGCAAAATGGCCTCGACTACACCGAGACCTTCGCACCGGTCGTGAGATACGACTCTGTACGTGTATTTTTGGCTCTGACAGCTAACGAAAACCTAGAAATCCAACACTTTCATGTGAAGACCGCCTTCCTCTACGGTGAGCTTGAGGAGAACATCTTTATGATGTCACCAGAGGGAGTCGAGGTAAAAGGGTACCGCAGTAAGGTAACTTGTAAACTCAGAAAGTCCTTGTATAGTCTTAAGCAAGCACCCAGGTGCTGGAACAAGACTTTTAAATGGTTTTTGTCACGTCATAATTTCAAAGTGTCCGACGCGGACATGTGTTTTTTCTTAGATGAAATCGACGAAACGACTGTATATCTTGCTCTGTATGTAGACGACGCGTTAGTAGCCGACAAGACTCAGAGAACTCTCAATATGGTTCTTCAGGCACTGTGCAGCGAATTCGAGGTGAAGCTCATCACCACCAACGTTTTCTGCGGGATGCAAATCGAAAGAGACCGAGCAAGCAAAAGCATTTTTATACACCAAGCTTCCTATGTTCAGCGGATCCTCGAGCGATTTAAGATGGAAGACGCGAAAAATGTCAGTGTACCTGCCGAACCCGGTATGCGTCTTCAAGCACAAGCTGACGGCAAGTCAGCAGGCCGAGAGGTACCGTATCGAGAGGCTGTAGGTTCATTGATGTTCCTAGCAACAGCCACTAGACTCCACATAGCATTTTTCGTCAACGAAGTCAGCCGATTCCGTAACAATTACAACCTCGAGCATTGGTCAGCTGTCAAACGAATTTTCCGCTACCTGCAAGGTACCCCTTTGATAAGGATCATGTATAGAAGTAGCGAGAGCAAACTAAAATTAACCGGCTACTGCGATTCTGACTATGTGAGCGACCTAGACACGAGACAATCCGTAACCGGATATGTATTCACGTTGAAAAATGGACCAGTGACCTGGTCTTCTCAAAGACAGAAGAGTGTAGCACTGAGCACAACATACGCCGAGTATATGGCAACTTGCGCTGCGACGAAAGAAGCTGTCTGGCTTCACCAAATACTTGCCGATATCAAACATCTGTGTGCTCAACCAACTGTCCTGAACATTGACAATCAAGCCGCCATCAGGTTCATAAAGAACCCCGAGTTTCATAGACGAACAAAGCACATAGATGTTCGGTATCATTTTATTCGCGAACACTATGAGAAACAAGATATTGCAGTTGAATATGTAGCCAGCGAGCTACAACTAGCTGACTTACTTACTAAGCCTCTCCCTCGTGTCAGGCTTCTCACACTTTGCTGCTACTTGGGATTACAAAGCTGATATGCGCAATTGTTATTCGAGCGGCGCGTTTTTTTCTTTAATCAAGATATTCCAAAAGCGAGAGTGTTGAATTAGTTTGTTAATCTTTTTAACCCATTACAATTATTTTCGTGTTACTTGCACAACATAAGTTTTCTATATATGAGTTTAAAAAATCTAAAAACTCTGAGTGATTTTCATTAGGTGAATGGTAAATACAAATTAACGTAATTTTTCGTAACTCATGCACAAGAAACACGTTCTTATTCTTTAATTTTAGAGAGAGAAACATTATGTTTCTATCCCTAGGTAGGATATTTCTCTCCCTAGGGAGATGTCTATCTTCCTAGAGACTACGATTATTAGCTGTTTGCGGCGTTTCCTAGGTAACTAGTTACGCAACCCATATTTGCCATTTGTCCCGATAAGACAGTAATTTTTGTGCACTTGTTACGAAAAGTATTATATGATTCACGGGAGGGCGCGATTATCCCTTGTGTGAAGTTGGCAAACTGAGACGAGCGACTGCAAGGAGCGCGTGTCTTTAGTAGCGCGAATGAATGGAAGACGTCTTCACGCACGTAGTTTGTATAATATTTTTTATTCGAGTACTGGTATTTTTAAAAAATACATCTTTCATTTCAACTTGTGTGAATATACCAGAATCTGCAAATTATACACAATCTTTATCAATTGTAAACCAAGTCGAGTCGATCGCGAAGCACTTGTTCCAGATTGAGTGTTGTGTGCGGGAAGTATTATTTTGTAAGTTACGAGTTCAAAAAATATGTAAAAGTACGGTCATATTTCAAAATGACCGCGCATTCGTATTGTTTTATATTACGACGTAAATATAATCCTAAAAACGTATGTTTTGTGCTTTTGACATGAAGTAGGATTGAACTTCAGTTGTAATATTTGCTTCTTTTTTATTATCGTAAAAAATGGGAAAAACAGAGACAGATATTATAAGAAATTAAAACTCACTGACAATTTTTATAAAATAAACAATTACATAAAGTTAATACAAAATACCAATGTCAAAGAGCGAAATCAATGTATAATATATTTTATTTAATATAATAAAAAGTAAAGCTAAATAAACTTGTATGTTTTTTAAAATTTAAATTACCATTGTTAAATTGACCGCTGATCAAAAAATAATCAAATGTAATAGCTCTAAAAAAATCAAACTTTCGTGCTTAAATCTCATTCAAGATGATGTACATGCATAATTGTTTAAATTTTGATAGTACTATCACTTCAAACAACTAATGTCTAATCTACAAGACTACTAATTTAGAAGCGAAAATCACCTCATCTAATTCTAACCGTGATATCTATATTGAAGCAATAATTGATGAAGTTGCTGAATAGGCGTAGATATGAGTATACTATAATATTCTCAGGAATTTCCGAAAACCATATAGGTAACTTTTCAACTCAAACATCTAGTATTATAAACAAATTAGTTCCTTACTGTACCATCTCATTCTCTTGTATTCAGAATTGCTCAATTGAACAATAATTCTGCGTCGATTTTGAAATAAACTACTGATTCTCAAAAAATTATTCCGCCAGAACTACACGTAATTTTCCGGAATAGAACAATACGTATCTACATGTCTGCTAACGTGAATATCATCTATGTTCAAATAAATATACAAGAGGTTGGCAACACTGGAGCCAAAGTGATAAGTTGTGTTTTTATCGTGTCTTAGCAATTCAAACTAACTATAACTTAAATTTTTAGGTTTTATTATAATCTGTGTGTCAATTTGTAATTAAAAAGAGTGTTCCCCATATATAACTCTCAGTGTTCTTTCAGGCAACGTAGAAGTAAACTAACAAATTTGAAGTTAACCAGTGCTGTGACCTTCCTTTCTTTCTAACCTTGCAGCAGCCAAGGCGCGCGCGCTCTTGCTCGCTTAAGTCAATACAAGCAGTGCTTTCAAATATAGCAAAAATAAAATAAAATAAAATAAAAAACAAAGAACACATAACATGGCAACAATAGATCAAATCAGAGAACTACTATTACCCATACAACAACAAACAACAGAGTTGAACAAAAAATTCGAAACTTTCCAACAGTCTATTAACTCACTCAACACAATTAATTATGAAAACTCTACAAAAATCAAAAACCTTGAAGAACAACTAGCAGGAAAAGAAATTATAATAACCAATCTAGAGAAAAAAATTAAAGAAAAAAATCTTATAATCTTTGGAATCGCAGAGTCCACAGGAGAAAATGCTGAATTAATTGTCATCAACTTGTTGAAAGAACATTTCAACTTAACTAATGTATCTGAGAACAATTTTGAGGAAGTTAGAAGACTCGGTAAACCACCTAATAGCGCGAACCCCTCAAGGCCTATACTAGTAGAACTCTCTTCTAAGAAATTAAGAAATGCAATACTGTCAAAAGCTAAACTTCTAAAGAATACGAAAATTTATATCGAAGAAGACTATCCTAAGAGCACTGTCTTAGAACGTAAACTACTTAAACCACATCTGCTGCAGGCAAGAGAGAGGGTCACAGGGCCTTTCTTAGGAATGATAGACTCATAGTTGATGGACAAAGTTATACTTTGTCTGATTTAAATGATACCCACGTCGATGATCATATACATGACAAAAACATAACTACGTCACTTCCAGCATTGGATACTCAAAATGTGCTCTCGAACGACCGAACAGAAAATCTAATAAATATAACCAAAGTACAAGAAGTAAATCAGGCCTTAAAAGAAAGTAACTGAAAACATGAAGAACGGTACTCCTTTTAACCCCAAGGGACCACTGGACAAGCACATAATAACAAGATCACGATCACAATCCTCCTCAAAAAATACTGTCCCAAAAAACTAGCAGAGACGAGCTATGTGTCACAAATATCCTTCTGGAACATGCAAGGACTAAAAAACCTCTACAATCTAAGTAAAAAAGAGGAATCAACTCTAATAAACAACAATATCATCTGTTTGAATGAAACTTGGGCCAATTACGAAATCAAAAACCTACCACTATTCCTAAAGGATTATCTAATATTCCAACAACTAGCTATAAAAGACGCAAGCGTAGGTAGAGCACGAGGGGGAATTATGATATTAGTCAAAAAAGGAAACCAAGCAATCAGAATCATTAACACCGAACCACATTGGCTGTTTCTAGAGTTGCTCACACCTAACCAGAGCCTAATACTGGGAAACGTTTACTTTTCTCCCTCATATAACTACGACACATTACTCGAACTCTTTGCTACCAACCTTCAAGATATTAGGGAAACATTTCCATCGCACGGTCTTATTGTCGGTGGCGATTTCAACTGCAGAATAGTAAACTTAAATCAAGACGACAACTGTGACTTCTTTAACCCAAATTTAACAAATTCTCGATTAAGTAAAGACACTGTAATAAATAGAAAAGGGCGCAACTTAGTTGATATTATGACCAACGAGAACCTATGTACACTCAACGGAAGAACAATTAACGACTTTCCTGGCAACTTCACATACATTGGCGCCAGAGGAAAATCCGTCATTGACTACATTTGGCTCGACATAAATGCATCCTGTCTCATTGAAAATTTCTCTGTAGACAGCGACATTCTGATTTCTGACCATATGGTCTGCAGAATATCAACTTCAAACATTTGGAATAACAAACAGAAATACACCCAACACACAAATACTAGAAAATTTACAAAATGCACATGGGACAACAACAAATTCCTGCGTACCAAGAACAACTTGGAAACTTCCTCCCACAAACTAAAAGCGAACCGAAGAATGCAACTGGTAAATACGAATTACTTCTTGATGCAATTAAAATTAGCTCAAGCACAATAGGAATAACTAAAGAAATTTTAACCTCATACACACGCAAACAAACAAAGCCTTGGTACACTAATGAGTGCAAAAAATAAAAAAAAATATGAGTAATCACTAAGACTCTGCAAATCCCAAAACGTTGATCAAAAACATCTCAATATATACCTAAAAGACAAAAAAAAATACAAAAATTGCATACAGCAAGAAAAAGAAAGTTATAAAAAATAATTTAAAAACAAATTAACAAACATTAAAGATCAAAAAGAATTCTGGAAGACTATGAAGTCCCTTCTTCCCAGAAACCACTGTTCAGATACCATAACGTCAGCTGCATGGCTTCAATACATCATGAGATGGTATGGCACAAAAATCATTTATGACTCAACTTACCTTGATGCACGACACCCATACCTTGACAACTAAATAACAGAAACAGAACTTAAGTTTGCATTGATGCATTTAAAACCAAACAAATCTCCAGGTCTAGATACTGTCATTAATGAGCAACTGAAGCATCTACCTGAATGCGGTATACAATACTTGTTAAATATGCTAAATCAATTTCTAAAAGAAGAAAACCTGCCCAAATCTCTGTCACAAATCAAGCTCTCAATGATCCATAAAAAAGGAAACCTAACTGATCCTTCTAACTACCGACCGATTGCCTTAATTAATAATATAACGAAACTGTTAACATCTATAATCAATAATAGATTACAAATCTGGGTAGAAAGCTTTGATATTCTCCCAGAAGCGCAAGCCGGCTTCCGAAAAAATAGATCCTGCATGGACAATATTTTTGTATTCAACACAATCATTCATTCAAGAATCCTAACCACGAAAGAAGGAACTTATGCTATATTCATCGATTTTTAAAAAGCCTTTGATTCTGTCCCCCATGAAAAACTTTGGCAGAAAATATTCCAACTTGGAGTCAGTGGGAAGATCACAAGACTTCTATGCAATTTGTACAGTCTGGCAACCGTTCAAGTATACTCCAACTCCATGCTTACATCACAAATCGACATAACAAAAGGAGTTCTGCAAGGCGAGTGTACAAGTCCGCTGCTTTTTGCCCTGTATATTTCAGATCTAGAAACCGCATTCAAAATTCAAAACCTAGAAGGAATCTACATCAACCATAATACAGACATTCTGTCTTTACAATACGCCGACGATATAGTCATATTCGCCTATTCCCCAGCAGATGTACAAAGAAAATTAAAAATCTTGGAGACGTATTGTAATTCTCTCGAACTGTGCATTAACGCAAACAAAACTAAGGTCATGCACTTTCACCAGGGAAGACCACGTAAACAAAGTCTGAAACTAATGTGTCAAGAACATGAAATATTATACACTAACACTTATACCTACCTTGGTATCACATACAAAATCTCAGGACTGTTCACCGAAAACGCAAACATAGCCATAACTAAATCCAAAAAAATAACAGCATGCATTAAAAATACTCTACTAAAATCTAAAGTATTTGACTGGAACATCGTAAACAAACTATTTGATAGTCTAATCACTCCTGCATTACTTTATGCCGCAGAAACATGGGCAATAAATTACTCTGATATGGTTGAAAAAGGGCAAACGAATTATTTTATACTATTCTGGGTTGGCAAAGGACTACCCCCAACTATTTCGTTAGAAATGAAACAGACCATTATAAATTAGAACTTCTAATAGCTCAAAGGATGTTAAACTGGTGGCTAAAAATTCTTCTTATGCCAGATGAAAGATATCCGAAAATTTGTTTCAAAAAATTAGCACTACTAAACCGGAAAAAAGAATTAGTTGAAAGTAAGCAAGAAAAATTCAACTGGGCAAGGAACATCCTTAAAAAGTCCAACTTTCTAGAAACCTGGGGAAACCAAAACCCTTTACTAATTAAAAAAGAAATTCCAAATATTCTAAATGCATACAGACAATTCCTATACAACCAAGATATCTCTCGCATAATCCACTCCTCCTATAATCCGCATTATAAATGGTACGACTTCTTTAACTTATTCCAAAAATTTAACGTTCCCTTCAAGATCCTAAAACTCTTCGGCCAACTCCGAACAGCTAACATAAATTACTTCCAGATACTCCGAGATGGAGTGATTTTCACATTCGATCAACAGAAGACCTGTTCACTATGTAACACGCACCAAGAAGACAGCCTACACCACCTTCTCTTTCTCTGCCCACTTTTCCAACCAATTAGAGAGGAATTCATCTCAAAACACCTCTCAAACGTCCACCCAGAAGACTTCAATAAATCACTACTTTCAAATCTAACAGTGGATAAATTGTATAGCATTTATAACTTTTTTAATAATGCTCTGAAGCTGAAAGCATTTATTGACAACGTATAACGTGTATTGTATAATGTATATTGAATAACTTAACTAAACAAAAACATTGTAACCAACCTCTTTGTATAAGAATTTTTCTTAAACAAATATATTATATTATTATATTATTATTCAAATAAATATACAAATAATGAATTTAATATTTATAGTTCCCCTATAAATAGTGCACGGTTTTACTATATTATTTTGGATTATATTGAATTGTTACGTTTTATCTTTACCATTATTTGTTATTCTAAGCGATTTCAGTATTCTCGTATATGCAAATAATGCTAATTCTGATAAAATATTATTCATGAAATAAATCTAAGATTATACTGAGAATTTATCACGTATATACGAGTATGGGAACTAATAGAATCTCTAATTTCTTTGAAAATGAGCCAATAAAATTGTTTGATAGGTTTCAACTAGTGAAATTAATGTCATAATTTTTCAATGTAATTAAATGTTCTTGGTTACCAATAAAATAAATGCTAATTCCATAAACGTCAATTTAAAAAAATATATCGAGATGGCAAATTCTCGTTGAGAAACTGCTTCTACAGAAGAAATTTTTGCTTGGTAAATTCCCCCGCAAAATATAACTCGTAATATAAAATAATATTATCGGCAATTATCATATCACTTGTTTTATTCAGTATAATTAAATACGTAATTCTACTAAAAGAATTCTAATCGGATCTAGATTCATGTAATGTGTTATTTTATATATAATATTTTATATATGTATGTACTTTGTGTTCTCATGAAATTCACATCCAAATTAACCTACTATCAAATTCTAGCATTACATACGTTTAACAAAAATTATAATCCTGACAAAATATACTTTGGTGATCATTCCTGTGACCCTCCCTCCAAGAAATTTCTGATGTTTTCGCATGTTATTTCCACAGCATATACACTACCCTTATTCTGTTATATATTCCCATTTGAAGATATATTTTGGTCTCTTAAAAAAATTAAATTAATTATCTCTTCTGACCTCAATATTGTCCCTGGTCTCATCATCAAATAATGCGTAGTACATTTGCCCACGGGTTTGTGTTTTTTATATTAATTTTTATAAATGTTAAATTTACAGGAACTAATTGAAGAAATTAAAAAAATCAACATTTACGAAGGGAAAGTATTAATAAACAAACTAACATTACATGATGTGAAGGATGCAGATGCAGGCCACTACTTCTGTAACTTGACGTCCAACAATGCCACAGCGAGCAAGTTCATTAGTGTTTACGGTAATGTTGATCAGTTTTGTTCATCACTTTTTGGTTATAACTGTTGTTGTAATATTTCTATAAAGGATTGTTTTATGTTGTGTATAATTTTTGTTTATTTAATTAAAAAATATAAAATTATGTATTCATGGAACCATAAATAACAGCACTTGGACGCGAGTCGCTTTAACTGTCTGTGCATAGACGAGGAACATACAACTGTCACGCAAGATGACCTATAGTCCAGTCTACAATTTGGTTGGGCAGAAGAAGAGAATAATAAAATATTAATAAAATAAATCGTTCGTACAATGTATCCGTGGTGCATTTGTTTAGTTTTTAGCAAGAATAGCTTCATTGTTTTTTTTTTATTGTAATTCTTACAAACAAACTCTTTGCTCAGAATCTTTCCAAAATATAAATATACATATTTTTTTTATTTGTTACTTTGATTTACAACTAGCCGCTCTGGACTAACCAGCAAATTTGATCAAATACATTGTAAGAATCATTATTTACATTTCATTTGGTGAGGTCACCATCCAGTGATGGTTCCTCTTAATACATAATATAATTTGTTTGGGTTAGGAGTCCAGAGATTTTCTTCTGTTTAATCTTCTTTCGTCCTCTGCGTTATTTAGTAAGTTGATGGCTAAATTATTGGGGTGGTGGTCAAGTCTTTTTTAATATTTTTCTGAATCAAGTCCTTGTGAAGTGTATTGTTGCTAACATACCAGGGCGCATTTGCGATAGTTCTTAGGGTTTTATTTTGCAGTCTTTGTATTTGATTGTTTCGCACAGCCCTATAATTGAATTCCATATGACCAGATAGGTACAATTATTGTTTTGTATAAAATAATTAATATTTGAAAGAGATAGGTTAGATCTTCGACCTAGCAGCCAGTATATTTTCTTTATCTTAATATCGGCTTGTTTGCTTTTTGCCTGTAAGTGGTTTGCCCATGTTAGCCTTCTATCTAGACTCATTCCTAAGTATTTTGCATTGCTCTTTTGTGGAAGAGGTTTGTTATTAAGATAAACTTTTGGGCATGTGTCTCTTTTCATTGTAAAGGTTATATGTATTGATTTGTCTTCATTTATTTTTATCCGCCAGGTTTTCGCCCATTCTTCAATTTGATCGAGTGTGACTTGTAGTAGCCTGGAAGCTTCAAATGGGTTTCATCAATTGCCAGTATGGCGGTATCATCTGCAAAGGTTGCAGTTGTTTTTTCGTGAAATGGTAAGTCTGCTGTGTACAGGAGATATAGTATGGGGCCCAGTACGCTGCCTTGTGGCACGCTCGCTTTGATAGGATATGTTTGTGAATGGTAGTTTTCGTGTACTACTTGATAGTTCCAATCCGTGAGGTACGATTTAATTAGCAGATAGTATTGCGATGGTAGTTTTTCTTTAATTTTATATAATAGTCCTGAGTGCCAGACCTTGTCAAAGGTCTGACTAACATCCAAAAATGCGGCTGAGCAAAACTTTTTTCTCCTAGTGTTCTTTCTATTTCTTTCGTCACTCGATGTATTTTCTCCACAGTCGAGTGTTCGTTTCTGAAGCCGAACTGGTGTTCCGGTATTATATCATTGTCTTCCATTTAAAAATTTAGTTTTTTCAGAATTAGTTTTTCAAGGACTTTAGAAAGGCATGGGAGTAAGGAGATAGATCTATATGAGGTAGGTTCATGTTCTACTTTGCCTTGTTTTACTATTAATATTATATGGGAGAGTTTCCACATTAGCGGAAAGTATTGCATTCTGAGTGTTGCATTAAATATATGTGTTATGGAGGTGAGGGTTTCTCAGGTAAGTTTTTTAATATTATTGGAGTAATGAGGTCGTGTCCATTTCATCTTTAATTTATTTGGGGTAGTTTGAGATTGCTTCGTTACTAGTTTTATTAACGGGCGTTGATATCCAGGCGGCTTGTTGGATGTTTTTTGTTAGTAAATCAACTACATCTTCGATCTCTTCTTCTGTTTTTAATGGCATGTTTATTTCTGTGTTGTCGTTCAAATAATTTTGGAATGCTGTCCAGTTTGTTCTTTTATTTGTTTGTTCTGTTATTTCTGTTGTATCTATCTTGTTGTTAGAGTTGTTTAAGGTAATTTTACCTCTTGACTTCTGCAGATCGCGGTAAACTGTACAGTCTTTATAGTTTGCTGGATGGGCTCCACCACACAGTACACATTTTGGAGTATTGGTTCTTGGTACTATTTCAAATATATTAATAATCCATTCTAGCAACAAAAATTTTATTAGAATTAATAAAAGCAAATAAAAGATATATATACAGAAGTCCAAAATACAGTTTGCCTTTTATTAATTTATAAAATAACTTTTGTTGTTATAATTGGTATTCACATATAATTATTTGTTTCCTTTTTCGGGTCGACTAATAAAGGTTGCCGGACAAGGTATAGCGGAGTTTGACAATATTGCGAGACTCAAAACAGTGTTCTAATCCGATTGAAACATAATTTTTTTACTCCGCAGATTTATTTTAATTAAAATGAAACAAATTAACAAAATGTTTTAATAATAAAATAGTGGAAACAGATTGTCTCAAATTCGTACTCTTCAAGTTGATTTTAGGTTAGTATTATGAAATATTATACGAGGGTTGTCCGTAAATTAAGGTCTCAAATTTTTTTTCACATAGTAAACACCATTTTATTGCAATACAAAGTACAGATTCTGAAAGCTTGGACTTTTAGCTATTTTTCTACGTAGTCCCCGTCACGATCAATGCACTTTTGGAGTCGCTCCGGGAGCTTTTTCATACCCGCGTCGTACCACTCTCCCGCCGACTCGCGCACGAAGATATCAACAGCTGCCTTCAACTCTTCGTCGCTTGAGAATTTCTTTCCCCCCAAGTGTTGTTTCAAGTTGGGGAACAAATGGTAATCACAGGGAGCCAAATCAGGGCTGTATGGAGGATGGTCAAGGATTTTCCACCCGAATTTGGTGATAAGATCCGTCGTGGTGCGGGTGACGTGAGGGCGAGCGTTGTCATGGTGCAAACAAACTCCCTTTGTCAGCCGACCCCTCCTTTTGTTCTGTATAGCCTGGCGTAGCTTTGTTAGTGTCTCGCAGTATCTTGCCGCGTTGATAGTTGTACCTCTTTCCAGATAGTCGACCAGCAGAACGCCTTTTCTGTCTCAGAATACCGAAGCCATCACCTTCCCCGCTGACAGCGTTTGCTTGAACTTTTTGACCCTTGGAGAACCGGAATGTCGCCATTGTTTTGATTGTTCCTTAGTCTCTGGTGTAAAGTAGTGGACCCAAGTCTCGTCCCCGGTTACAATTGACCCCAAAAATTCCTCATCCTCTTCCCGGTAACGGCGCAGAAACTAACGAGCACTTTCCATGCGCTTCTTCTTGTGTTCATTGGTGAGCATCCGCGGCACCCATCTGGCACACACCTTGCGATACTTCAATATATCCGTCAAAATCTTATCCACGGTAGTCTTAGAGACGTGCCCTATCAGTTCGGCAATCTCTCGCACAGTTACACGCCGATCCGCAAGCAGAATTTCCTCAACTTTCGTCACTGTTTCGTCCGAAACTGATGGACGCCCGCGGCCGGCTTCATCGTGCAAATTTGTACGACCTTCTGCGAACTCCCTGCACCATTTCCGCACATTTTTTATGTCCATACACTTTTCTCCATACACTTCGGTCAACTGGCGATGGATTTCAATAGAGGGTGACCCCTTCCCCCACAGAAATCTAATCACTGAACGCAATTCACACTTGACGGGAGCGTCGATTTTCCCTTCCATCGTTAACAGCTGCTAAGCCAAGACTGAGCGTCGCAGTGAGGTGGGGACTGGCCAGAATAGTGGAGGGGGAAGCAAGGAACACGGTGCTGTTGTCAGATTTAAGCTAGCTCGATCCGTCGCAACAGTAGCTCGTTGGAGACCTTCATTTACGGACAACCCTCGTATTATATATCCATCTCGCACCACAGATTGACCAATCACAGCCCCTATGTTTCAATACCACTGATACTAGTGACAGTATTATAGAACTTGAGGTTACGCATTTACATTATTTACATCATTATAGATACGTCATCGATTTTTGATCTTAGAACCAAAAAAAGTTGTTTTATTAAAGCTGTCATGGTGATAAATAAGATTCCTGAAATAGCTTTCTTTTACTATCGACATAGTGAATGAGTGAAAAAATAGTTATTTGTTTCATTAGGACTAAAAATACAAGTTTTGGGTCGAGTAATAAAGGTATAATATTTTACCCACTTATTTAGAAATTTCGCTGGTTTATTCAAATTAAAATGAAACAAATTATCAAAATTATTTTACGTTACAATGGATACGTCAACGATTTTTTTGTCTTAGACCAAAAATAGCACTTTTCGACACCTGTCATTAAAAGTTGACATTTATGCATAGCTATCTGTTTACAAAACTTGTTATTTGTGATTAAAGAAAAAAAATACTATTTTATAATTAACAAAATAATTTTTTTCTTGACCAAAACAATATATTTGTAGGAAAAAATATGAACACAAATTTAAGGATATACTTTTTAAAGATTTTTATGTAAAGACAAAGAACAACAATCACAAAATAATGTAGGTTATCAGTTTGGCAAATAAAAATTAAATATACAGACGAAAAAATTGCCACCAGTAATTTCTGAAGGCGACAATGAAGACTGCCAACTTTGTTTAATATCTACTTGGTCACACATAATATGATTTACATCTTTAGAACTGAAGGGCAGTAATAGTAAATGGTCGCCAAACATATAAGTAGAAGATTCCGAAACTCTGTTTTCTTCTACAGAAAAAGATTTAATCTTATTAGAAATATATATTTTTTTATCTTCGCCATAACTTTTTGCCATGATAGTACTCTGTCATCTCTTTCGATTTCTTTTCTGCACCCTACACTTTAGTTTTTCAAGGAAGGCACTAGTTTCGGAAATTTTCTAATACCGATGTTTTTTATGGTTTTAACATTGATAAAAGAGACCACGATGTAGATGCTTTTAATGTAGTGAATTTTTCTTCTAAATAGGCTAGTATGACATCGTTACTTTACCAATTTATTTCGTAGCGCACCATTCGCGAAACTGAACATAGATTTTCCCATACTGAGGTGACTTGACTTGGCCAGCGAAAGATTAGAAATTGCCGAGTTTACAATTTTATTTACCTCTAGCTCTAGCCGAAATTTATTGACTAAATGTTGAAACCCAGGGTAATAAATTCATCAAATTTACTGTCACGTTATTTACTAGGTTCCTGTAGTTACAACTGTCACAAACAAAAATACAAATAATTGTCAATTTTCTTAAGTTAGCAAGATGGTATATGAGTATTGGGTTCCAAAAAATAACCATCTAAATCTCCACGCTGATCGAAACGTACCATGTACCGTTGAACATATATGTGAGGCGAAGTCTCATTGTATAATGTGGAGCCCAACACTGAACATTCGTCATCTTATTATACTGACAAGTATTTCTTTGATTCACATTTTCTCATACACATATATTTACATACATGTTGGAAAAAAATTTAACATTTTCTATGTAAAATGGGGCCCACCATAATAGAGCAAATCTTTCCAACTTAAAATGTTGCCAAAAAGTTTACCGAATTATATTGAGTTTAGTATCATATGAAAAGGATTTAGAGAAACTCTCCGTTGAAATTTTAAAATTTTAAAAATTACGATTGTCAACTTTTTCAAGCATAAAATATTCCGAATCATACTATGTGTGGTATCATATGGCAGGGCTTTAGATGAACTTTCTGATGAAATTGAACATAAAGTGCAGTTTTTTCATGCAACATATTCGTCAAAATGAGAAGAATGTGGTATACTATAAAAAGTCAATATTCTCATTAATGTTACACAAATTAAGGCGATCATACAAGTTAATACATGATTATTTGTATATTAATTTCTCATAATCATATTGGTGGAAATTACAAATTTTACAAGAGTTTTTATTAAAAACAAAAATTATGATAGCTGATGTGAATCCAATTTTAGTAATCTATAATTACTATTAGGAATACCAGAAATTAGCGAAAAAATACATCAATTGAGTGTGTTCATATCATCAGTACGGTTGTGTGGATAGCGTTACGGAATTTGAATCCATAGATCTTGAATTGCACTCAAGCTAAACATTATATGAACTACCATACTGCGGCTCGGTGAGTGCGGACACTGTACTGTAATTGGGATTAAATTCCTGTTGTACAGAGTAACAAATAAATAAATACTTCGGCTCGTTGAGTGAGGATCCTGTAGTATAATTGGGATTAAGTTCCGTTTTTACAGCGTAACATATATAAATAAATATATTATTAATACAAATTTGATCAAGCTTTGTACCACCATTATTGTTAAGTAACCAACGTAGATTGGGCAGATTTTAATTACCAACAATGAGGACTATATCTTCAGAATGATTGAAGTAGATAATAAGTCACGTATGAATTTAGAAAATGATATCGTAATTGCTTAAAGCAATTTCATTGTAAATATTTTCTTTTTAATCCACGAACATTCTAATACTATACTTTTAAATACATGACGCTATAAAAATAATTTTATGCCTTATCAATTCATATTTGATATTTCAAAAACATTATATAAAGTTTTACCAACCAATAATATTTCATAAGCTGGCTTATCTTGTTTAGCTTGGCGATTTACATGTTTAAGTTTCAAGATATTGTTTATGACTGCCCCACTTCATGATAAAATCCCCTGACATTCATTTTCAAATCGTCTACAAATTTTGTATATTAGATAACACATTAAAATTACTCCTATGCCTCCTCCCCCACTAATATCTTTGGAGCCTATAGTTTGATAGTGCCAGATCAAGTTATTTTGATTTTTTTAAAGTTACTCGTATTATAAAATATATTCTGTCTATATATTCAGTTATGTACTATCTATATTTTCTTACATAACTAATAAAAATATAGATAATATATAAATAAACAACCACGTATTGTAAGAAACTTGGATCATAGGATAATCAGTTTTCTGCCATACAGAGGATGAACATATTTTGTGTAGCAACTTGCAACAAGGATACTAGCAGACTGTAGTTTCATTGAAATATTTCTATTTGCAGATCAACTTGCTGTAGAACCTTTCATACAAAATTTGGCATATGACTATGCATACATTGGGCTACCTCTAGTTCTGCGATGTAAAGTGGTTGTTGACCACAATGTTGACTTCCAAATGTACTGGACAGCCCAAAACGATATAGAAATTCAAGTAATAGTATTGTTTATAATAATTATATGATTTCATGTGAATTTTTTTGATAAGTTATATTTATGATTCCTGTAACAAATTTTATATTTCATAGAATTTCAATATAGAACATATTCGAGACCTTCGCACAACATCTGGTGAGATCACTTTAAAAATGGACAATATAACATATAAATATGAAGGAAATTACTCATGTAATGTATTATATTCTACAAATAGAATAAATTACACAACAAAACATATACTGGTCAAAAGTAAGTGAATATTCTAGCTCCAAAAGATACTAATTGTCATTATTAATGAATAAATAATAATTATGATAATTTTAGGAGGAGAAAAACCAAGGATTGTGACGAGTAACTTCAAGCTCCAAGAAGAAATAGTCGTGGTACTCGAAGAGACCGTGAACCTGACATGTTCTGCTGAAGGAGATCCGAAACCCGATATCATCTGGATGAAGGTACACCAATCAGTCCTGATACATTCAATCTCTAACATAAATAATTACCTCCACAGGATTCCACTCAAGTACAAATACTTGGTGAGCACATTGGTTTCACTGCTGGCAACTCAGTGCTCACCTTTTACTATATACAGAGATTTGATGCTGGACTCTACACTTGCGTAGCGCAAAATCCATTTGGACAAGATTCTTGCGCCGTGGCCGTTCAAGTACAGACAGGTACTGTGTGTAATCCCAAATTATAATGTTGTAATGACAATATTTAAGCAAGCGCATTTAAGTAGATGGACGAATATATTTTTTATTATGAGTTTAAACTCCTGTCATTATCCATTTACAATACCTTAACCAGTATTGATAAAGCGTTATAAGCTATATTCATTTGATTACTTGTTCGAATAGTTGTCCAAAACTAATAATTTCTATTTATTTTTTTTTTTTTCAGTTTTAATAAGAACAGAATACACCGAAGGAATAGTTTTCACGATCATTTTGTTTATTATTTTTTCTTTCTTATTAATTAGAAGAACATATAGACAACAGGTATAGTTTTAAGAGTGATAATTAATTAGCATAAATATTGTATAACATATTTATTATACAGAAATTTCGAAATGAATTTATTAAGGCTGGTTTTATTAATTTTAAATCTGGGAATATTCTAAATTTAAATCAGTTTTTGAACAAATCGGAGCAGGCTGCGTTGTTGCCCTATGATACAAAATGGGAAATCCCAAGAAACTCAATTGAACTAGGTAAGCAATTATAAATTTGCTTGATCTGATAAACACATAATACTATATTATTTACAGGACGTAATTTGGGATCAGGTTATTTTGGACTTGTGATCGAAGCTAAAGTTTCAAATTTTTTTGATAAAGATTCAGAAAAAACTGTTGCTGTCAAAATGCTTCACCGGAACTGTAACATCATTGAATTAAATTCATTAATATGTGAACTTAAAATAATGAGTCATCTTGAGAAGCATATCAACTTGATCAATCTGTTAGGAGCGTGTACAGAAAGAATTGCGGAAGGTAACAAATTTTTCGTATAAATTTCATTTTAAATATCTCAGTAAATTTTTTAGGAAATCTATTGATTGTAATTGAATATTGTAAACATGGCAGCCTTAGTAATTATCTACGAGAAAATCGTTGTAATTTCGTCAATTTAATAGATCCAGACACGGACCTCATTTGTTTCCCAGATGATGATAACGATTCATTACTAGGTAATCATATTCTCAAAAAAGTTTTACGAGTAGCTAGTCCTAAATTTTTAAAGTCAAATAAGCTAAATAAATAATTTGAATAAATCTTAACACAATTCTATTAAGTATAGTTAACTTTTTAAAATGTGATTCATGAATAGGTTAAACTTTCTTTAAGAATCGGGCTTTACAAGTTAAAATATTGAATATCCATCATATGTAAGAGTTGTGTGTGTGCATTAGAGACAATTTGTCGTGGCTCAGGTGACGTCAGCACGCTGCAGTTGCTGCGCTGGTCACTGCAAGTGGCGCATGGCATGGAGTTCCTCGCCTCCAAACAGATCCTGCACGGAGACCTGGCGGTGAGAAACATTCTGCTGGACGAAAATTACGTTGTGAAGATTAGTGACTTCGGGTTGTCCAAGATTTTAAGCGCCAATGGTTATTACAAGAAAACCTCTCAAGTGAGCAGTAGTAGTATAGTATTATTTGTGTGTAGCTGTATGTAATATATGGGGTCCAACAGTGCCCGTTGCCGGTCAAGTGGATGGCGATCGAGTCCATCCGAGACAAGATGTTCTCCATACAGTCCGACGTGTGGGCATTCGGCGTGGTGCTGTGGGAGCTTTTCAGCCTGGCGCGGACTCCGTACGCCGAACTGGAGCCGGACTTCCGATTTTACCGGAAACTGGAGAGCGGCTATCGCTTGGAGCGCCCCGAGTACTCTACAAAGGAAATGTAAGAACCGAATACATAGTCAGTGTCATACTGTAATGAACGGCGTGTGTTTGCAGTTATCAGGTGATGCGCGAGTGCTGGTGCGAGAGGCCGCAGCGTAGACCCACGTTCTCATGTCTCGTCCACACGTTACACGATCTGCTTCAGAATTCTAATAAGGTAAACAAATCCAAATTATTGTTTTTAAGCACAGCTATATTTTTAAATATTCAAAAAAAGTATCACTTTTTATAGACCTACTAATGTTGTCAAATGAGTACAAATTTAATTAAAAAATCTAGAATCATTCAATTTATTTAAAACAACCGATGTGAGACAAAAGTTTATCGAATCTAAAGATTATATTTGACAATAAATATAAATGTCATCATGCATTTTAACCATTATTGTGGTAATTTTCAAAGTGGCGAAAATCACTTGACTCCAGGGATCAAATTCTTGTTTCCACGTCAACAGTACACTTTGCCACTGAGAAATTTTATCATTCTTCCAACGGGGAGTCAGGTTAAGAAACCAGATTGAATTTCTGATGTATTGTTTTTTTAAAGTAACCGTGTGTTTACTTAAGCTCCCATCTATCTTTCAAGTATTTTATGTACCTAATAATCAAACTGTTTACTCTATTTTTTACTTCCTGTTTATTGTCATTAAATGGCACCGATGATCAAAATAGCGAGAATCAGCGGTCGGGCAAAATTGAACACGTATTCATCAATAGCAAATTTATTTAGTAACGAATAACAGTTCAAAATAAATAATATGAATCAAACCTATTACTTACTCATTATATAATTTTCGAGATTACTACAAACATATGCGATCAAAAATTTGAATAGGTACTTTATTACTTAAATACGAAAGTTTGATATCCATTTAATAAGTGGGAACTAAACTAAATTTTAATTCATAGAATTGTGGAATTTTCCACTAACGTAGAACAATTAACCATCGATCTTTTTATTGACTTTTAAATTTATTCGAATGGTTTAGTTAATTTGTATCACAATAAACACAACTGCCGTTTATTAGTACATATTGTTATTAATGTTTTATGTAGTTTTAAAGTTAATGAGTATTTTATTGTACACACAGATTAAAACATATGGTGTCAAATAATGGCCCTTAATTAATAAAACAGAATCGCAGTTGTCAGTTATATATAAATTGAAATTTAAAATATCTCGTGTTTACCTTCAACATTCCCTCGATATCGACCTTAATACTCAATTCATATTGATTTTTCTTCTCTAATTTGTAATATAATTCTCTTGAATAAGGTTAAAAATATAAGTATCATCCTAGCTCTGTATTTTACGACTGATTCCTATACCTTAGCATAGGCAGCTGGGTTTAAGGTTAAATAACTATGTTAAAATCATTAACAAAATTATAATATGGCCTAGAGAGACAATAGCATAAAATATGTTTTTTTTTATAATCATACATTTATATTTGTTTTAGAAATTTATTGATGCAGAAATCATCTTAAAACAATTAAATTAAAGCTAATTTTAATGTAATCATATTCACAAATATTTTTTAAACATAATATTCAAAAATATAACTTGTTTTGTACTGTCATTAAAAAAAATTTGAAAATGTTGATTAATAAAAAGAAATGCTCGAGCTTATATTAGAATTTTATGATTTTTAACGAAGTTATTTAAGCTAGCTTTGCTAAGCTATAGCCAGTCGTGAAATATAGAAAAATAACGTCTTATGTTACGAGCGGAGGGATAGGCGCGTTTTGGTGCGCTTCACAAAATTTATATTTACAAAACAATTTCAAAAATACATCTATAGATTGCCTATTGTACTATTTAAAATCTGTAAATAAAAAGTTATTTATTTTTGCATAGGCGTCAAATAGAAGAAAATCATCATACGCCGGATCTGATTATATTTATATCCTGCTCAACATTATTCAAATTGTTTCAAATAAAAAACAAACAAAATATAATTAAATTGACTAATTTGATCCTTTAATATGATAAAGTCGATATCGTATTTTTTTACTTTTATGAAATATAAATATTTTTATTTCCACCTATATAAATGACACTTTATTCATGGTAACTAAGTGCGAGGTAGTCCCAGAAAAAACAAAAAAAAAATTGGAAAAAATATCTTTATTTCTTTACAGAGTATCCTTTTAGCTCGATACACTTTTCCAGCGATATTCAATACCTTCGATACCCTGTTTATAGTGAGAACCGTCGAGCTCTTCAAAGTAGCCACTAACCGCGATCTCCATCTCCTCATTGTTGACAAATCTTTTAACACCAAGACACTTTTTCAAGTTTGGGAAGACAAAATAATCCGAGGAGGTTAAAGCTGGCGAATAGAGTGCGTAAGTAAGCAATTCGAACTTTAACTCATTGATTTTGGCCATCGCGATAACGGATGTGTGAATTAGTGCATTGTGTTGATGAGATAAATAACACTTTCTTTTTCGACCAATGTGGCCATTTTTTCTTAAATTAATCGCTCAAATGTTGCAATAAGTTTGCACAATTCTCGCCGTTGATTACTTTTCCTTTTTGAAAGTAATAAATAAAAATTATCCCACGCGCATCTCAAAAAACTGACGCCATGATCTAACCTGCGGATGAAACTGTCTTCTCCTTCTTTAAAACAGATTCTCCCCTTTCAGTCCATTGTTTTGACTGTTCCTTCGTGTCAAGTGTGAAGTGATGGTCCCATGTTTCATCCATGGTTATAAATCTATGCAAAAACTCAGCTTTAATGTTGTGAAACATTGCCAAACACTCGATTGAAACAACCTCAAGACGCAGTTTTTGTTCCATTGAGAGGAAACGCGGCACCCATCTTACAATGTCCAAATTTTTAGCCAATATACAATGTGCAGCACTTTTTAAACGCCTACCATGCTTACTAACTCCCACAATTTCTGTTGACGGTCATCCAATACCATTTTGTACATTTTCGTCACCATTTCTGGAGTGGTTGCCTCATTTGGTCGACCAGTGCGATATTCGTCTTGGGAGCTCATACGGCCTCGTTTAAACTCTGATAAACCAAATATTTTATTGTTGTAAAAAACTTTGATACTGGTAGGACTGAGACCTTTCAAATGAAAGTATTATATCACATAACGATTACCATTTTTTTTGTCATGATTACAACTTCACTGAGAGCGTTCACTATTGATGGCTGTCAAACAAATACTAGGCAACGTAGCGTCTTCAAACTTAAACTTTATAACGTTGTTACTTTCTACCAGAGTAATTGTTTTCAAACAACAACCGTCATCTAAATAAGTTATTACGGCACGTAGCCCTGTAAAATTATAGAGACTCATAGAAGAGACCTGTAAAATTTTACAAGCCTCATAAAAAACTAATATAAAAAATTAAAAGTTATTACTTGCAGCATCTGCAATATATTGTATATTTTCTTAATCTGCAAGAAAATAACCTTCGAAGACTACTCCGGGCATAAAATTGTTTATTTCATATTATTTATTTCTAGAATTCACGAAACTGTTGACACAGACAATAGTTTTTTCTTTTTTTTTCATTACGATTACAACATCATGAGAACGTCTGTCCTACTGGCAACAACCTTTAATTACAAGATGTTATGTATCTTTTTATAAAAATAATAAAAATTATTTTAAAAAATGCAGTGAAGGTGGAAATAAAACTTTGTAAGCGGCACGCTTCTGTTAATCTTTACAGGGCTTACTGAATTATGGAGAAACTTTCCAGCTCACCCGTAATAATAAATTGCAGGCCACTAACGAACATACGATATAAAATAATAATAAATTTGTATTTGAATAATTATTGAAAAATTATGGGGTAGATGGCTCAGTGGTATGGAGTCGGCCTGTGGATCTTGAGAACCCTGGTTCGATCCCCACCAGAGATGTGCATCTACGTGTAATCTTTAATTGTCTACATCTACACGTAGACAATACGTCGACAATTCTAGCGACGTAGACAATGTACACAATGTAGATAATGAATTTGACAGTTGTAAAATTCAACATAACCTAAATGTATTCTTTTGTAACTATTACATGTATTCGTATTCGTGAGCTCGGGTCATTATCGGTCTTTATATAATAAAACTAATAAAGCAAGTGCTCATACATTACTAGACGAATGTCTGTCTTGGGTCTTGGGCGAACTGTCATATTTTTTAAATCGATCAACGCGCCATCTCACCAGACGGAGTTTTCTTTGGCGCTATTTTTAACAGTAACCAGTTGACAAATTTTGAACGTTTTGCCCTGCACAACTAATTTTTTTTCATGTAATCCCTAGAATAAAAATAAAAATCTCTAACAACATTTAAAATTCCCTAGTTCTAGGGATAAAATTTCTAATCTGACTTAAATGAACACAGGTGTTTTCATTGTCTACATAGTCTACATTGTTTACATGAAAAATGAAGACGTAGACTACATCATTGTTTACACGTAGAAAATGGCGTAGATTACTTGCAGTAGACTACACGCACATCCCTGATCCCCACAGGCGACAAACAATTTTCACCAATTTAAAATCTACCCCTGTGGCTCCCCCTACACTAACATCTTTGGGGACCGTGATTTGACGACTGATAACCGCACTTCACGCGAAAAAATATATCACTTACCGAGATCTGCTTAGGCAGAGTGCCATACCCAGTAATGGGTAAGAGGCGTGATGATATATGTATTTATTTATTTATTGAAAAATTATCATTTACAGTTTTCTTGTTTTTCTTACTTTCAGACAACTGAGTGGTATATATTACATGGCAAGGACTATTATATATATATATATATATATATATTTAGATTTTTACAAATCTTGTACAAAAGATAGGCAAATAATGAGTTACATATAAACTTACTAATACACTTATATAATAATACTTATTGAAGGTTATTCATTTGTTCAAGGTTTCATAATTAATTCATTTCTCCAATTGCTTGTAGCCTAAAGATATTATAATTTTTTTTAGCTAGATCTAATTTTCTTAGACATTTATATAATAGTTTTGGTATTCTGTTATCAACCATACAAGTTAATTTCAACCACCACACAAGTTCGCGCTTCGAAATCTCCATTTCTGCTGGAATAAGGCCAGTTTCCATTCGAGCCATCTAATTTGGTGCATTTCTTGGACAATGTGTTATACTTTTAACAAAATTAATTTGACATCTTTCCATAGTTTCTATGTGCTTGATAGCCCAGATTTCTGCACAAAATAAGGACGTTCATTTGACTATAAACTTGTAAAGAAGTATTTTCTCTGACCAACTAATCGATTTTCCTTTACAGAGAATCTGGTTACCTTTTTTAATTGCAGTTATATCTTTATTATAATTGTCATGGGCAGCAGGACCAAATTTTCACGAACAGGAAAAAGTTGTATCTAAGTAATTCAATGAGTTGTCCGTCTCTAAAGAATTGTTGTTATATGAAAAATTGTGCTTTTTAGAACGTCCGCAGTGGAATTTTAATACTGTAACGTTTATTACAATTTTGGGTTCGGTGAAGTTTATTATTAAATAAAACACGAGCAATGACAACACTAACAAAATATTGATTTAAAACGAAAATAATGTAGTACAACTACTAAGACATATATTTATATACAACACGTATTTATATTCACAACAAAGTATTTAGTAACGACTTGCCCTGTTCACACTTCCTTATATACTGGAACAAGATTTTCTAGAATATACGAGAGCGACTGGAACACATGACGCAGAGCGAACAGGTTAGGACTTGTCTATTGCGTATGAGACAGCAGTGAACGTGCTACACACTATGACGCGTCGAATGTTCCAGACGGAACTGAGCCGTACTCGCTACACTGCCCCCTCCTTAAGGATGTTTCGTCTCGAAACTTTTCTGCGCCATGCCGATATCTGCACGTTGATCCCCGTGAGCACTGTGACGTTTGGTGGAAATAACAGTCCACAGTTCTTTTCACTACTGTTGACCCACAGGGATTATAGCTGCACACCAGGATCTCAATTCCGGTATATTGGAAAACAGTTTCCAGCATGTTTCTTATAATTCTCCAGCTCAATTCATCAAGGCCACAGCCTAGTTTTGGTACAGCTAGGTTTAGAATATCCTGATCGAGCAGTACACCTCGTAGATCACATAGGGCGTCCCAGACGGCGCGATAAGTTGGTTTCTCGTGGGACAGATGTTTAGTCACCAGGTAAAAAATGCTTCTGTTCCGGCTCGACTGTTTGTCGGCTATCTGCAGCACTGTGCCGACACATGGATGTTGTTGCCGTAATTTTTCAAGTTGGCCGAAAAACCACGGCGATTCCTCGAGACATCTGTAGATCTTGTGCCACACAATTCGCCAATGAATATTCTGTAGGCACTTTGATTAGGTCTCCCTGTTGTTCTTTGGTCACACCATTTCGTACTTTATGACCCGTAGAAAAGAAGGCCATGAACTCGTCAAAGGAGGTTTCCGGGTCTTGCACATTAATACGTCGAGTTCGAGCTTCATTGGAGTCGCCATCGTTGTTGTCACCGGCGAAAGGAGCCAATCGATTGAAATGAATCACTCTTGGTTTTCCTCCAGTCCTTATCCGGATTCGATAGATGACGTCATTTATTCGCTTCAGTACATCGTAGATACCTTCCCAGGAATTCTATAGCTTTGGAGACATTCCACGGCGACACTGTGTATAGCTAAACCAGATCCCCGGCTTGATATCCACCATTCTCAGCCTTGACATCATATTGATCTTTCATTCGGTCACTAGCGCTCTGGATGTTGGAGCTTACTTGCTCATGAATGTCGTTCATCTTCTTCCGAAGTTCGGTGACGAAATCTACGCCAGCCAAATTTTCACCTGGCTTGCTGCCGAACTTCAAGTCGCAGGGTAATCTCAGTTCATGACCAAAGACGATGCTAGCCGGAGTCTGTCCTGTTGTTTCATGGACGGATGATCGATAAGCTAACAGGAACATTGGTAAATGACAATCCCAGTCCCTTTGGTGGCCAGAGACAACCTTGGAGAGGTGTCTATTGATGGTTCTGTTCATGCGTTCTACCATGCCATCTGACTGTGGGTGTAGAGCAGTTGTTCTTGTTTTGCAAATGTTCAATAGGTCGCAGATCGCTTGGAACAAAGACGACTAGAAGTTTCTATCTTGGTCCGAATGTAGTGCCAATGGTACCCCGAATCGGCAGATCCACTGGTTGACAAGTTCTACTGCTACCGTAGCGGCTTCTTGATTTGGCAAGTCATAAGCTTCAACCCACTTACTGAAATAGTCCATGGCCACTATGATGTATTTATTTAACTTGTCGGATTCTGGAAATGGACCGGCCACATCGATTGTAATTCTTTCAAATGTTCTCCCAACATTGTATTGACGCATTGGGGCACTCCGACGTCTTTGCGGTCCATTGCTTGCGGCGCAAACTACGCACTTGGTGTCCCACTGCGCCCAGTGCGATTTTACGGTTTTTGAGTGTCGTGCAACTTCTTGCCAGGTTGGTTTGCGGCCTTCTTTCTTCCATTCCAGTATGTATTTCAATTCCGGATCAGCTTCTTGGTCTTTCACAACTTCTTCAGTCAGCCAATGGTCGTCTATCACTGTGGTCCGTAAGATTGGAGCGGACTTCTCCTCCACACAGGTACAGTGTTTGCAGTCTTCTGAGCATGGTCGTCTTGATAATGCGTCTGCGTTACAATGACTAATTCCGGCCCTAAGCTCGGATGTCGAAATCATATTCCTATAGCCGTTCGATCCAACTTGCTACCTGCCCTTCCGGATTCTTTAATTGTAACAGCCACTACAATGCAGCATGATCAGTCCTCACCAGGAATTTCCTTCCATACAGGTATTTGTAGAAGTGTTCAACGGCTTTAACTACTGCCAATAATTTTCGCCTGGTGACGTAGTAGTTACGCTATGGCTTCGACAGAGTTTTGCTGAAGTTACCGATGACCTTGTCTTGTCCATCTTGAATTTGCGATACGACGGCGCCGATTCCGACATTGCTGGCATCTGTATCCAATATGAAGTCCCCGTTGGGTAGAGGATAACTCAGGACTGGTGCTGTTGTTAGGGCTCGCTTGAGGTTGTCGAAAGCGTCTTGGCAGTCTGCTTCCCACACAAATTTCCGTCCTTCCTCCGTGAGTCGTGTCAGTGGCTTAACAATCTTAGCGAATCCAGAGACGTATCGTCGGTAGTACGTACAAATACCAAGAAAGCTTCGCAATTGATGTTTGTCAGTCGGTACTGGCCATTCTTCTACTGATTGGATCTTCTGATTGTCAAAGGCTATTCCGTTTCCGGACACAATATGTCCCAGGTACTGCACTTCTTTGCGGAAGAGATGACATTTCTTTGGACTAAGCTTAAACCAGAACTTCGTAGTCTCAGGAATACCTCCTCCAAATTCCTCATGTGATCATCGAATGTTCTTCCGACCACAATAATATCGTCAAGGTACACCAAACAGGTTTTCCAAGATAGTCCTTGTAGAACCGTTTCCATGAGTCTTTCAAACGTGGCGGAGGCATTGCAGAGCCCGAACGGCATTACTGTAAATTGCTACAGTCCGGCACCGACAGAAAACGCAGTTTTCTTTTTGTCCGTTGGTGCCATGCCAACCTGTCACTTTTCTAGTCTAATGTTGAGAATATTTTCGATCCAGCCAGCGTATCCAATGTGTCATCTATTCGGGGCAACGGGTAGCTATCCTTCTTCGTGGCGTTGTTGAGTTGAAGATAGTCCACGCAGAATCGTGTTGATACATCTTTCTTCTTTATCAACACCACTGGTGAAGCCCACGTACTGCTTGAGGATTCGATGACGCCTTCTTTTTTCATGTCTTGAATAATTTTCTCGGTTTCCTCTCTCTTGGCCAGTGGTAATCGTCTTGGTACTTGGCGAATGGGGCGTGCATCGCCGGTGTTTATTTGATGCTGGACTATATTGGTTCTACCCTTGGTCCCACAGCTGGTGTCGAAAACGTCTTGATATTCTGTTATTATTTTTCTCATTCTGATATTCTGGTCAGGGTTTAATTCTTGGCAAGATGTTGACAGTAAATTTGTCAGTTCTGCAGGAAGCTTCTTTGGTGGATTTTGTGTAACAGATGTTCGTCTGATAATCAAAGTTACTGATGAACAGTGTCCTAAGATAGTACCCTTCTTTAGTGTAACTGGATAATAATTCACATTCATTACTCGAACTGGTACTACCTTTCCAGTATGCACGAGAGATTTTCCAACCAGTATTCCTCAAGTAGTCGTTTCATTATAATTCCCAGCTTCTAACATCATGGTACATCCTGTTGGAAGTTCACGTTCCAGGTGGGCATCCACAATCATCTCACTTCAATTTAACACGATAATGTCTTCAGTTAAGGTTACACGTACTGTGTTCTCCTCGGGGATGTAAAACGATCACTTCACCATTGATCTTAAGTATTCCGCGTTTTAAATTTAGTTCAACGCCATTTGCGTTCATGATGTCCATCCCGAAAATGAATTCATCCTCAATGTCAGCTACCAGAGCTCGGTGTTTAATTCGTGTATTTCCGATGGTGATGGTAATGTCTGCTTCTCCGTGGATGGTAGCCGCGGCTCCTGTTCTTGTGCGCAGTCGCCATTTTGTTGATTCAGTCGTTATCGGTTTCTTGAGAGTATCAGGTCTGATGATGGTTTTTGTCGCACCTGTATCAATCAGCAAGGTATGTGGTTTCCCGTCGATCAACCCATCCACAAAGATGCTTTTTAGTCTAGGTTGTAGGGATGCGACATGACCAGTTAGCTTCAGGGCACCTTGATGATGGATCGATGTTCGCTCCTTTGCGTCGACCCGATTTAGTTTTCCGCTGCATTGTTCTTTATTTGTTCCCCGCAGCGGCTTTGCACATGCCCTAGCTCACCGCAGTTCCAGCATCGAAGTTGTCTTTTCTTTGGCAATATCTCGGTCAACACACGTCGTACTGTTTCTTCAGTAGACTCACTGTATTTTTCCTCCACGCCCTCTATTGTACGAATATTTCCTTGTCGTCTTGAAGCGTGTTCTGCCGCCTCGAATTCCAATGCGCTGGCCAAAGCAATGGACAGGTTACTCGAACGAGCCAGAATCAGGGCCCGCTTGGTTTCCTTATCTCGGAGACCATCAATGAAGCTTTGCACAGCCAGTCGTTCCAACACACTATCTGGGGTGTCAGGATATGCCAGGCGAACTAGACGAGCGATATCAGATTCAAATTCTTTTAGACTCTCGTTTGATTTCTGACATCCATTTCTCAGCTGCAAGTGATACACTTGCTGCAAATGTGCGTGTCCATAACGCATTTCCAAGCATTTAACTAGTTGCTGATAGTTCTGCCGCTCTTCTGAAGGAATTGTTTGCAATATATCCACTGCGTCACCACGCAGCGCAATTATCAAGGCCGTTGCCTTCTCAGATGACGACCAACCATTAGATACTACGGCAGCTTCGAATTGGGCGTAATAATTAGGCCAAGATACCTTGCCATCAAACTGTGGTGGTTTCATGTGGAATCTACGCGGTGATTCTTTTCCCTCTGTCACTAAATCTTCGACTCTTCCGTTATTCAATGGCTTTTCACTTGATGGCATTTTCTGAATGGAGTCGTTAATTTGTTTGACATTTGGCAGTTCGTGATTCAATGATGGATTTAATATTGCCAATCTTGCCTCGAGTTCTTCAATTTTTCCTTTCGAAGAGATACCTTAATTTTAAAGTTTGCTCCGCAAAACTTGTGATTAATTAAGTCAAAGACTCGCGAAGAGTAGATGAATGTTGCAAAAAAAAATTTTTTTTAAATCTTAAGTTTAAGTGGAACACTGCCATCAAGGAAAATACATTACCGACTACTCTTTTACTACAAAGCAATAAACATAATGGTTACAAACCATAAACATTTAATTACCTAATACAATACTCATACTTTATCTTTTCAATGAAAACAAGAATCACAACCCTAACTTCAGAACCACTGGTTTAAATCAATTAGTAAAGTGTCCTTACATGTGCCTCGTACATTCCTTCAGTTATTGCAAGATAATTAATTAAATTAATTAAATGTACTCGTGTGTTGCAGCACCGTTTTGCTAAGGAGGAGTATGCAAGCGACGAGATTGCGTCGTTTTGCGGTGCAGCCAGCATGCTCACCGCGGATCAGACTGATCACACACCCGCATCGGATTGGATAGCGTTGGAGATCCTGCCTAGCACCTCCACTGCTAATCAAAATACATCAATACAACTTTAGTTCACAATTCAATTTGCATATAGTTATTTAATTTTATGATTTAAATATATTAATTTTATAAGACACTATTGTTTCTGTTTATTGGCATTTTAACAAGAGAATGTGTGTCACAACAACGATATTAGCAGTGTAGCCAATATCACATATAAATATACTAATACACATATGATCACATATTTTAACAGTACCAATATTAACAACCTAAACGTAACAATTTTTATGAAATATTGAAATACAATAATAGCAAAAACAAAAGTTGGCTTTATTTTATTAAATTGTCAAAATGGGACATGAAACATTCGCCGTGAAATACAAAATTATAGAAATAAGAATAATAAAACAACGATGCATCCTTCGGAATTGCGAAAATGTATTGAAACCAAACTAAATATAATGGTACATTACATTTTTAAACATTTCCGGGTCTTTATAATATACATTGTTCAGACCTTTGTATCACTTCTTTAGTTATCGATTTGGAAATGTGGAGCATATCTACCTCCAAGATGCTGATATTGTCAAGATAAAAAGCATTATTATTTAGTTTGGAATGTTGAGCGAGCGCTTAGATGGATAATTTCGTCTGGAAGGATCTTCTATGCTCGTCCATTCTAAATTTCAAGTACTTTTTACACGTCAATGACTTTACAGTTATTCGTGCATTTAACTTTGTATGCGACATTTGATTTTTAAAATCTTGAATTAAAATTTAAACTCGATATGTTTTTAGGAACAAATCAGATAAATTGCACCGGGAGCAGACACAGAACAAAAGTAGAACAAAGATTATGTCCAAGAAATTCGAAAGGAGTATGCAAGGGCTGAACATATAAAAAACAGATCTTTGACCAACCAATTGTTAATTGTACTGTACTGTAACCATGGTTCGTACAAGTGGCCATTATTTATTTAAAGTTATTATTATATGGTTTCTGAATATGTATATGAGAAATACGTAATTGCATTTTAATTTATTATTTATTTATTTAATTTGTTGTCATTGCATTATAAAAGTAAATTGAAATAATTATCATTCAAACATATGTTGTCCTTTCTTGCTTTAGTTAAAGTACTTGCTTGAGTTTTAGTTATTTGATGATTGCATAATATAAAAAAAAATAATTTAAAGTAGCATGATTTCAGAAGTAAATATGTTTAATAATAATAATTTTGTAGTGGCATAAAAACAAAATTCCTTCTATTTATTAAAGAACATCCTACTGTATGTGTAAAAATTAAAATATTATGAAATGGAAAAACTTCTAGCTTGAAGAAAAAAGACCTTATCATGATTTTAGCTTTCATTCTCAGTTTGGTGCTCCCATCTATTCCAAATCTTTTCTTACGCGCTTCGAAAAACGTTTTGAATACCACTAAACCAATTGCCGATCAAAAAAAGATTAATTCTACCCGCGAGTGAATAAAAGATTATTCGTTACTTGACACACGAATGCATAATAAATAAACTGATCACCATGGAAAAACTAATTTTCTAATAAGTATTTGAGATTTAGAGATTGGTAAAGTTTACCAATCGTCTGGTCGTACTTTTCAATCTAGATCGATAAAGACGGAGTTTTCAGTCTAAAAATCAGGGAGCAAAAAAAAATTAACATGAATTATAAAGTATATAAAATGTCACCTTTATGAAGTTTGAGGAAAAAAATTATTTTTAGCATTTATGAAATTTGTAAAATAAAATTTGTTAACTGATTTAGATGTAAAATGTACATCTTAGCATTTATTTAACTCAAAGCATTTTTCTTCAAAATTAATTGAAAGGCAATAATTTAGTATACTTACAAAATATGATAAATAACATTTATAATTATTATCTACCCGAAATCAGAGATAGAGCATATAGTCGTCGTTATTTGATTCGTATCGACTAAATTCACTCATTCAAGACTGTTTGTAGTACGTGAGAAAAATCAATACGCACATATAGTTTCATCTCGTGCGTTCAAAACATTTACAAGGTGGATGTCACCAGGACCTGCTCAATAAGGCAAGCAAGGGATGCAATCATCGGACGTAGCTGAATTGATATGCTTGTTTAGTTGTTTTATTTATTTTTAGTATCGGCAGTTGTCGTGCGCAGAGCATTGGAATAAAAGATTCGTTAAATTAGAACGGATCACTTTAGTGAACGATGAGAGTCAAATCACTATCTCATTCTCGAATGGGTCACTTAGGTTTAAGTATCTTTTAGACGTTTCGTATTTAAATCAGCAGATAAGAAAAACTGATCCATTAAGTTAAGTGAACCAAAATATAAAAATCGTTTTCGTCTTGTGCTAATGCTGATATATACGCCCACTGTCAAGTCGTTTAATCATGGTTCTGCCGCGGATATAGCGCTGGGCTGGTTTTTAACAACATGGACAGGGCGGAAAGACAAGACAGCACGGTCAGTGAAGTGGAAGTCTTTTCCGCGGGCAGATCGTGGCAATTTTCTTTATGCACGCAGATGCCTCATATTTTATATGTGTTTAACGTTTGATACGTGTTTCTTGTTTCGTATTTGTCTTATATTTTGTATCCTATGTCTTATGGTGTGTTTTGTGTATTGTGAATTTAATGTTTTGTGAATAAACAACTCAGTAAAACCTACGAATAACCCGATTAGAGAGGCCCTAGTACTTATCCCGTTACAGCGCGTATTATGCGAATGGATCTGAATACTTAAAATGATTCTGTTTAAAGTAATTTAATACTTTTTCCATGTCCTACCCAAAAAGTTTTATTAAAAATAAAGTAAAATACAAACAATTATGGGATACAAATATATTTATTTTATTAATCTATACAATAAATAAAGAAATAAATAAGTAAAAATGTTTCAGAACTCATAATATGAGTCATCTTTTATATACATTATATCAAAAAATCAATTCATATAATAATAATCACAATATAGAATAATTAATTTATGTTACATAACATATAAGTTAGATTTATTGATTTGCAATATATGTTTTTATTTGAGTGCTTTACAACATAAGATAGTTTTAGTTTCAGAAGTCAAAAGTTTTAGATACAGATCTGTTACAATGTATGTGTTTATTGTACTGGAGTGAGAATCTAAGTTCTGTCTTACATGATTCTACTCAGGATGTTACATGATTTTAAGATATAATATTGCATTATTCTGGTGACATTTCATGTCACTAATTCAATATCGGTTCCTAACCACAAGTAATGTTTATATTGTTTCTTAAACAAATAATCACATATACGTCACCTACTATACCGACGCTCGTGAGAGCGCGGCAATACTTGAATGATGAAATTATAATTTCATTATATCACCCCTCTCGGAAGAGAAAATATATCCAGAATATTTTCACAATTTTAATAATCGTTGTCATCTTCTTCTTCTTCTGCAGGTGTTGGAATTGGGATCATCTTAGAAACATTGAAAAGGTTTGACTCTGATTTTTTCGACCCATATTTATCCTGTAAATTGAATTCGATATTTTTTCTGTGATTTCATATGGTCCAATTTTTTTAAAAGTTTTTTCTTGTTAAATTTTTTGCCATTTTCCACAAACACTAAATCACCTATGTCGAAGTCGAAATGTTTAACGTTCTATCCAGAGCGATTTTCCTGTCTCGTATTCAATCTTTCTCAGAATTTATTTCTTTTAGGTCGCTTGGCACCATTGTAACATTTGAGCCATTCTTTAAATATGATGGTGCGAAACCAGTGATAGTATGTTCTGTCTCATTGTTTTTGCGCACACATTCTTGAGCTATGGTTGTCCAGGCTGCCTTTTTGTTAGTTTTTTCATTAATCTTGCATCTGATTTTATTAACTAAGGTTTGATTCAATCTTTCATTCATGCCATTGGAAAATGGTGAATGTACTGCGGTGAAGATTATTGGTATAGCATTTTCATCCAAAAATATTATGAATTGGTTTGAATTTATTCTTGGATATTGGTCTGAAAGAATCATACCAATTTTATCAGTGTCTGAGATTCTTTCCACAAGTTTAATAAAATCATTTGCAGTTTGTGTTTTTGATGTTAGGATATATACGTATCTCGTGTAGTGATCTATTAAAAGATGTAAATACTTTTTTGTAGACCAAGAACCTCCAAAACCTTCGATTGTGTCTATAGAAATAATTTCGAAAGGCTTTGTTGCTGGGCCCAACTGTGACATCAATCCAAATTTTCCTATTCCTCTTGATTTATTTCTAATACATACTGCGCACCTTCTGCATGTTTCCTTAATATTTCTTGTTAATTTTTTAGCAGTATAATATGGTCCAATCATTCTATGCATTTGTTTCATTTCTATATGACACAAGTTTTTATGTATATTTTTTAGAAATTTTATGCTAAAATCTTCGGTTAGAATGATTTTTTCCTTTCTTCTTATTTTTTTGTAATAAACGTTATGTTTAGTTATTCTTTTTTTTTATTTGTATGTCCTCGTTTTTTTCTTGGTCTTCCAATATATCCTAAGTGTTATCAAATTTATAATCTTCAATTGCTCCTTCATATTTTCGTTTGGCTCTAAGACAGGATTTCTGCTAAGGCAGTCAGCTTCTAAATGGTATTTTCCAGGAGAATATATGAACACAAAATCATACTGTGATAAATTATATATCAGATCTCCTAGTTCTTCATCAGTCCTAGATTTTATGTTCATTTTTTCTAATGGCTTGTGGTCTGAAATGACAGTAATTTTTTTCCAATCAAGTAATGTTGCCAATATTTAACGCATTCTTTAATTGCCAGGCACTCCAAGTATATAGCCTTTTTTCTTTCCTGTATTTCGTTTAATTATTTTGAGAAATATGCCACCGGTTTTTCTTCTTTGTTCTTCTGTGGTTGTTTTATCACACCTGCTACTCCTAGTATATATATATATATATGTATTGGTAGATTTGGATCAAAGATAGTTAACACAGGCTGAGTTATTAATATGTTTCTTAGTTCGTCGAACGATTTTTGGCATTCTTTGGTCCAAATAAATGGTTGTCCTTTTCTCAAAAGGTTGTGCAATGGATCCAATTTCATTGCTATGTTTGGCACATATTTATGGTAAAAATTTATCTTACCTAGAAACTGTCACACATTTTTCTGCGTCTTCGGAATTGGAAAGTTTTTTATGGAAATCAAGTTATGCTTCAATGGCCTAACAGAATTATTTTGTATTATATGGCCCAAGTATTTTACTGAATCAGCTGCAAATGTGCATTTGACAAATTTCAACCTGAATCCTTCACTTTTAATAGCTTGAAATAGTTGTGTTAAATGCCTGATATGTTCCGAGAATGATTTTGAAAAAATGAGTATGTCATCTATGTAGCTTACTGTGAAGTCTGCAAGTTTGTGATTTCTTATTATGTTACACATTATTCTTTGGAATATCGCTGGCGATGTTTTAAGGCCAAATGGCATACAAGTCCACTGAAAATGTCCCTCTTGTGTGACGAATCCGGTTTTATGTCTGTCCGTAATACGCAGAGGAATGGACCAAAATGCTTAATTTATGTCTAGTGTTGAGAAAAATTTGCAGTTTCTCGTCTTTACCATTAGATCTTCTATGAGTGGAAACGGTTGTGATTGAGGCACAACAATTTTAATCAGGTCTCTGAAACCAATGCATAATCTTGATTTTGCATTTTCATCTCTTTTATAAGTTAATGTTACTGGTGCTGCAAAAGGGTTGTAAGATTTTTCTATTAGCTTTTTGTTTAGTACGTAGCATTGTAATTTGTTTTTCAAAAAAATTTTTATCATCAATTGTGCATCGATACGGCCTCCTGCTGCAATATTTTTCTTCTAACATATCGATGTGTGCTTCATAATCTTTTACTGTCCATATCGTATTTATCTTTGGAAAAGATGAACTTATTTTTTTTTATTAATTCATTTACAATTCATTGCTGTACATGATTCAAATGGTTTATATAAATTTTGATGTTTTTTCTTCAAAGTGCTCATTAAAATTTATTAAATATTTATTTTTCTTTTCTTTTGAAATGTCAGTTTCTTCTGAATTTTTATTTGTTTCTTTAGAAGCAAATTTTGTTTGTTGATTATTGCCTTGTATGTTCGTAGAAATATAATCTTTTTGTATTGGCATTTTCTGTCTTATTTGTAGGTTTTCATCTTGAGATAAATAGAATTTTTTTATGCAATCTGAGCCAATCAAAAAATCATAATCAAATTATCCCTGTCAATTACAAAAATATTAGTTTCTTTTTCCACGTCAAAAATTTTTACATTTAATGTTACCATACCACTTGCTTTTTTAACGCCATTAATAGTTTTCAAATTTGTACTATTAGAATCAATTTATTTCTTATTTTTTATTTTCAGTAATTTTGAGTTTATTAATGAGACATTTGAACCTGAATCGTAGACTCCAAAAATCTCAATATTTTTTTTGATTTTGCAGTTCACATTCTAATTCTGAGTTGTTAATAAGTCTAATTTGATCAGCTTTTTTAGCCTGATTGTCCTTTGGTTTGAACCAACAAGTCGATTCTAAGTGTTTTATATAAAATGAAAGATTCGACACTTTACAAAAATTTGCATTAATTTTATTATGGATCCCGATATAATTACAAAATTCATATTTGTACCAATTACAAGTGGCGACGTGAAAAGAAGTTTTTCAGCTTTCAAGAACATGTTAAGTGACAGAAGACACAACTTTTCAATGGAACATTTAGAACAGCATTTAATAATCACTTGTTTTCGGGATTAGTAGTTTTTCTTTTTATAAAAGTTTTGTTTAAAAATGTATTTTGATGAAAATAAAATGTTATTTTAGTAGTTTTTCATTTTATAAATATTTTGTTTGAAAATGTATTTTTATGTAAATACAGCTTTATAAGCTATTGATATTAATATAATAATTTTTGTGTTATATTTCTAATTTTTATGCCTTTTTAATGTTTTTTTTGTCTAATTTTTATGCCTTTTAAATGCTTTTTCTGTTTTTTTGGTGCCTTTAAGTCCGTTCCCTAGTTATTATAAATAGAATATTAGAAATTATTTGTACATTACAGTTCCAGAAAAATGAAATACCACTATTAAAATGGTTATCTTCTAATCCAGATTTATCTAACATATATGCACGTTATTAGATGATAATGCCATTGTTGCATGAATAGCTATTATTTACTACTGATACAAAAAACACCTACTTGTAAACTCTGAATTCAATCTGAATCCGATCCCCAAGTAACAAACTCGACAAAAATTACGTCGCAATTTTTTTGTTACTAAAACATCCTGACGATGTAAATGCGTACATTGATAAATGTGCAGTTGTACAGTATAGACATGCATGTTATGTTCCGGCCTTATTTATCTGTCGAAGTTCTATTTTTTTTGTAAAAAATGCGAAATACAAAACAATAAGCTACCCAGCATCAACTATGACATAGTCCATGCAGTCATAACATTTGCGGACGTCATGAATAAAATAGCAAGTGCCCTTACCACTATGATGAAGGCGGAATTTAATGGTATACTTGACAAATTGACCGAGCGCATTGTATAACTCGAGAGCGAAAACACTACTCTGCGTAATGAAGTTGTTACCGCAAATGATAGGATTGATGCGCTCGAGCAATACTCTAGGCGCAATAATATTCGTATCTCTGGCGTTTTCGAATCTGTAAATGAGAACACCGACAACATCGTTCTGTCAATTTGCAAAGACAATCTTGATGTGCCCTTCAATTTCATTGCCATCGACCGCTTCCATCGTGTAGGAAAACCTAGCACCAACAAACAACTTGCCATCATTGTGAAACTTGTGCGCCATAACGACAAATAGTCTGTTTTTAAAAATAAATCTAAATTAGTTAAGTCGGGCATTGTTTTTAAAGAAGACTTAACTAAATTTCGTCAACAAATTTATAGACATGCGGCAACCAAATTTACATTTCAGCAAGTGTGGACTCGCAATGGTCAGATCTACGCTAGGTTCAAAGAACTCAACTACAACATCAGCTGTGTGAATAAAGTTGATAAACTTCTACAAAAAACTTAATTAAATTATTGTTTACTGCCAGAACAAGTACACTTCATTAAATTTGATTTCTGAATTTATAATTTTTTTGTTACTTAGTTTGTTATACTAGTATTCATTTATTATTATTTTTGTTTTCTTAAATCTCGTAATTATAATTTTGTGTATTATTTATGGACTTGACATATTTTGCTCATATTAATGCCAATCTTTGTTTACTGATTTTGAAACTTTAAAAGCACATATTATTAGTAACGACTAGGATATTGTAAGTATAACTGACACGTGGTTGAATCAAATTATTAATTCTGATGTTATTAACATAGCTAATTACTCCTTGATTCGTTGTGACAGAGATACACGCAGTGGTGGCGTGGCCGTATATAATAAAATCTTCAATAAAATATGAACTCATCGACTTCAGTTGCACAGATAATCTTGAACATCTATATATTAGCATTAAAATCCGTAATAACTTATTCGCTTTTGGTGTTATATATAGGCTACCCAAAGTTAACTGTCTGACATTCATTTATGAACTGTCTTTCACTTTATTGTAAATGTTGGTGACGTCAGTATTAATATGTTACAATTAGATAATAATATGTTTCTGAAATTCAATAACTTATTAGAAATGTTTTCCTTAAAACAATTAATTAATGAGTCAACTAAAATAACTGGTACTAGTTCAACGTTACTTGATATTATTGCCAATTGTGATTTTATTTATTCTCACGGGATGATTGCTCTGGACATTTCTGATCACTGCTTAATTTATATGCTTATCAATGTTGAAACAACACGTATTACTCGTAAATTATTCACCTTCAGAGATTTCAACTCCATTGATTTGGATTCCTTTGAATCTGATCTAGATAATTTAAAATTGGAACATATTTGCATGTTGGATAATATTGACGATAAAGCTAATTATTTAAATCTCCGTCTGTTAGAAATGTTTGACAAACATACGCCACTGAAAACAATTCATGTAAAAAAACTTAAATCTAAGTGGATAACGGATACCATTAAACAGATGATGCGATTACGTGACAATGCTCTCCTTCGCTATACACGCAGCAAAAATACTGCACACTGGAATTATTACAACGAGTTACGTAATTATACCACAAGTGCCATCCGCAGAGAAAAAAAGCTTTCTTTTAAATAAAATTAAAATCTGCCAATACTAAAACAGCATGGTCAACTTTACGTCAATATGGCATACATTCAAAAAATTAGGTTGTCATTCCTGATTAATACGCAAAGCCGAAGAAATAAATAAATTCTTTATAGCTCATTTTACTGTAGACAATACATCTCCTGAGCTCTTGCATTATTATCGAAATGTGAAGATTCACCCAAATTCTTCCGATTTTCAATTTGATTTTTGTAATAACTTGGAGGTGAACAAATATTTAACTTCTGTAAAAAGTAAAGCGATAGATGTTGATGGACTCTATTACTATGATCAATTTATGTGTTGCTTTTATTACCTCTATCCTAGTCCACATATTTAATTATTGTATTATGCATTCCGTAACTCCTACTGCCTGGAAAATTTCATTTATTACTCCTATAGCGAAAAATAAAAATTCCTTTTCATACAACGATTTAAGACCTATTACTATCCTTCCTGTTTTTTCCAAAGTGTTTGAAAAACTTTTGCATGAAGGCTTATTGCGTCATTGCGATAGGCTTCTACCATCTATCCAGTCTGGATTCAGGACAGGTTACCTGATTACCTTCATCGTCAACTACAACATCGCATTTTCATTCATTCAATTAATACACGTTTCTATTTTATTTTATATATTGCAAAATTTTTCACTGCTAGCTTTAAATCTTCATTTTCTTATTCTGCACCTAAAATTTATAATGAACAAGCCCATACATTTAAGACTTTAAATATATCAGCATTTAAACGCACCGTGAGAAAAGAATTACTAATATACCAACGTTATTTTTAATATGTTCATGTTTCTCTTATTTATGTACCTATGTAATATGTTCTGTTCGATTATTTCAAGTCATATACATGTGTGTGTACATGTATATATGTTTATGTAAATATATTTTTCATTTGTTTGTATCTACTTATGTACACCTGTTTGCATTGTATTTCTTTTTTGCACCTTGGTTAAGGCTGTTCGACCCCTGTCTCATGGCACTGGCATTTTTGTTGAATTTTAGGACCAGATATCTCGTCACTGAAGTGTTTGTTATGATTACAAAAAATCCACCTATTGTTGAATACTTTATAAATAAAATGTCAGCCTTAAAATTTTCAAATATATAATCATTAAAAAAATATCGCTTCTACAAATTGCAACATAATAATGCTCATATTTTTTGTCACGAATTTTTTATTTAAAATTGCTTCCTGGTATTTGTAACATTCGTTTTATTATTCTCGAGGAGCCTAAAGACGGAATTATCAAATTATCCGTTCTCTCAAAAAATTAGAAAATGTGATGAACAAATACAAATTTTTCAGACACTTTTCGGACATTTTTTATACGTTACGCCGGTATTTAGGCAACTTATTTCACTAATACTTTTCTACCTACCTCTTCAAATAACCCAACCGTCATAAAACCAGTCGGGGATAATCTTTCTATCCTCAAACACAATATCGTACAGGTATAAATATGAAATACTATTCTTTTCATGTTTAAATATAAATTTTCTTGATTCTCAATACAAAATTTTTGTCACAAAAAGATATGTCTGAAGACTTTAATTAAAATTGTTTGAATTTTGAAAAAGTATAGCTGCATCACATTGCATATTATATCCATTTCTCAGCGAGAAATTTACTCTTTTGCCTCCAACAAATTTAGCAACAACACTATTGAATGATTCTACGGAGTTGTTATTTCGACCTTCAATTACTTTTTCTACTGCAACCATTACTTTTTCAAAAATGTCTTTTCTGTTCAAAACATTAAAGATCGGGAAATCATTTTGTTTTATACAGAAATAATTTCTTTCTTAGCAATTATTATGGTCTCCAAATATGTGAGATGGATCATTTAAAATACCTTTTTCTACGATTGCTATGGAAAGTTGACAATTACGCTCTCATTTGTCATCGTAAAGTTGACGTTTTCTGTGGAACAATCGAAAAATATCTCTTTTGCGCGTCTCCAATGGCAACGCGCGAAAAAGTCGTTAAATGCGCGCTTATTTCAATAGTTACCAGACATACAAACAAAACAGAAACTAGTTATATTGTAACACGAGCGGGATGGGTGAATAAGTTGATCTTACCGGACTGCGTCAATTGTAAAAACGAAAGGAATGGATGTAGTCTTGAAATTTTATTAACACATACTGGTATTAAAGTTTAAACTTAATTGAACGCGAAACGTTATAATTTAATATGAGGATGGAAACAGAATTATTATTTAGATTAACTTTTTATTAATTATAATACTTAATTCACTAATCTAGATTAAATAAAATAAACGCGAACACCGCGTGATGTGAAGATCTACATTTTCACGAGTCGATGGACGAGACTGCTGGTTTCCGCCAAAACACTTGCTGTCCTGGGTACGATACCCACATCTGGAATCCATCCCCCGCACATCGGGGTGGACACAGATGTGTCAAGTGTTTTGATTATGTAGTCTGACACTCTGGCCCTGCAAATAACGCGAACATGAAATCTTGTTGGAATTCTAAGAATATTAACTATAACTGTCTCTTTTTATAATTTAATGCCCTATATTCGAAAACCAAAAGATCTCACACTCAGCCTTAATGGCACATGTGGTCACGAGTGTCAAATTACACGAAACCAATCTTACCTAAATGCAACATAACAACAATGAGATAGCTCATATTGTTACAATATTGACAGTTGACAGAAAGAATTTATTTTCAGTACGTGTATGTTTTTTAATAATTTGAAGATGCAATCGTAGAAAAAATTATGTGTGTATCACGAGCATCAAGTGCCTTTGTTCCTCTTGCACTATTGCAGCGCGAGCCGTGTTCGAGTAACAAAGAATCACTTTACGCTTTTAATAACTATTTCTTAATTCTCGTACTTTTCGGTGATTGGAACTTGCATTTTTTGTTTGTATTCGACTGCTGTAGTTACAGCCGTTCGAAATCGGATCAAATTTCCCGCTACATACTTTCGTACGTTAATATTTTAAGATTAGGTAATTACGAAGGGTCAACCAGTCAGGGGTGCATACGACTAGGGAGTCGGTCGACCGACCAGTTGCTAATTTCAATGCGCTGTGAGCCCTAGTCAACTAAATCAAAGAACTAAAATATATTTACAAAATAAATAACTTTTATCTTTTACCTAGATTTTTTTCGATATTTTTCTACTATCTTATACAGATTAATAATTGAATAATTATCTTTATCTTCATCTGGATTAAATATATTATTACCTATTACAACACTGTCTATATGCATTATAATTTAAAACAGATTTGATGTGGTATTATGTCTACTGTTTCCATATGAAAACAGCTGTTTGCATAAAATTCAATGAAACTCAGAAATATATTCATGAGGTAACAAGTTTTCAAATGTTGGTAGGTATTATTAGAAATATATAACAAGTCGTCATACTGAAAAACAAGCTTGTTGGAAAACATTGAAAGTTTTAGTTTTACCCGCAGGAATTAAATTTTATGATTTATGAAATAACCCTTTTGAGAAGAACTCAAATACAACGTGGTATGCTGGCCTGGTTGTATAAGTGCAAGGTGAATATTTCAAAATCAAGAAACGAAATTTTGTTTTAGGGTCGCACATCCTTAAGTGTAAGAGCAGCTTTGGCTAAACTTCGCAGTTGAGAAAAAAAAGTATTTTATTATTATTATTATAACGACTATTAAAACGTTATGTATATCTTTCGAAAAACGGTAATGCTACCATTTCACTAACGTCTATATACGATTTTTGAGTCGTCGTTTGTATTAAAAAAGTCGTGTGGATAACGTCATTTTATAGTAAATATTGTCCTTTTTACAAGCTAACCATTGGAATATCAAGAACCGTAAGATAACGAACTGGGTTAAATTGTAGCAAAGTTGTCACCTACTTGGTTGTCGCATTAGTTGTCAATTTTTATGTATTTGTTTTTCCAAAAAAATTACTCACTATATATGAGCAAAATTAGAAAAGGCAATATTTTTCAAAATAATTTCAATTCTTAATAGTAGTAAATAGAGAGAAAAGTTTCAAATATAAATTATAGATACTAAAATCTTGTTACATTACAGAATTAATTTTTTCTTAAGTCGCCCATTGTTGAGATATGGCATAAAGTTATATTGTTTTAATGGGGTGGATAGATAAAAATTACATATTTAAATAGTACCTATATTTTTTCCTGTCAACTATGCCAAGATTGCTATGTGTTTCCTCAAACAGTGTTAATTAATTAAATACCGTAACATTCTTATTATTTCTACGATATATACCTTCTTCATACTTTATTTATTTAAAACAGAAAATTCAAATTCATAGCCTACTTGATGAATGTTAAATGATTTATATTTATTAATTATGTTCATTAAATCAAGCGAACTTGGCGTAATTGAAATAAGAAAAACTAAGCATTTAAGTATGTAATTTTGAACTATCTCAAAAATATGGTACTGAAAAAATATGTTAATTCACTAGTATAAAGCGGTTTTAGTATCCGTATCTCGAAATCCTAATGGCTGGGTTCGAAAAATGAACATGCTGTATAATTTTTTTTTTAAACCTAGATATTATTATGTGCTTAAAACTATAAAATACACGTATACATTTACAATAAACGATATTAAAACAATATAGCATATACGATACTTGGATATCTGAGAGTATTCTAATCCGATCAAGAGTCAAATCCGATTTTGGATCGGGTCAGATCTTGATCTTTGAATCAAGTCGGATAAGGATCGAATATAAAAATTTTTGAAAATGACGATCTCAAATAAGAGCTCGAGATGACTGCTTAAAGATTTAAATTTGTATACTTTGTTTAAGCAGTTAGGTGCCTATTCATACCATCCGCATTGCATGAAATTATATTATATCCAATTACAACATAATATCATTCTTTTTTATCAAATGACAACACTTTAATTAGTAATTATACTAAAGAGTTTTATAATTACGTTAATGAAAGTTTCAAAGTTAGATTAATTTTTTTTAAATCAAATGTGTTCATACTATTTTTCACTATTTTACTTCCTTGTACGAAGTAAAGGAAATATTGCAATCGCTAAAATTTTCGGTTTTCAGATTTCAGCGGAAATATTCATTTTGACTAATTTAGTCATGACGTCTTTTCGTAAATATGTACGTATGTATCTCGCAAAACTCAAACATGGTAAGCTGTAGATAGTTGAAATTTTGTATTTAGGACTGCTACATCTAGTTATGCACCTCTCTTTTTGGTCATTTAATACCTCTCGGAAGTGGTACTTTACTTGAAGCCTGTAATATATTTTATGAAAAACTATATTAAAATATAATACAAAACTTTTCAAATTTGGTATAGCAATGGAAATAACGTAATAGATTTTGATTAAAATGGACTAACCGGAAGTGTTACATAACATGAAGCTGCTAACAGTTTTTCTAAAAAAAATTGTTTGATTTTGATTTTAGAAATAAATGCTGTAAATAAACGTTTTAGAGACTTAAATTCTGCATCTAGCACATTAAGAATTATTAAATTAGCCATTTGTATAAGCGAGATATCTAAATTTAAAAATTATATATATTTTTTGTTTTTGTAAATAAGTTTGCTATGGATTAGAACAAAAAATAAGAATAAAAAAAAATTGAATTGTCAATGCCGTTGCATTAGATAACATTTACTTGTGCACCTCCCTTTGTATTTATTGAATAGTTAAAGGATGGGAAAGAAACAGTCATACAGGCAAAAGACAGATAGAATGAAGAAATATATTGCTGAAAACCGATCAGATGAATATAAGAAGGGTAGAAAATTTTGCCTATAATAGATTTTAATGCAAAACTATATTAAAATATAATCCAATACTTTTCAAATTTGGTATATAAGAGTACTATATCAATAGAAATATCATAATAGATTTTGGTTAAACTGGAATAACCGGAGGTGATAAATTACATGAAGGTAGTAACAGTGTTTCTTGAAAACAATGGTTACATTTTGATTTTATAAATAAATGCTGCAAATAAAAGTTTTAGAGATATAAATTCTGCGTCTAGTACTTAAATAATTATTATCTTAGTCCTTTGTATAAGCGAGATATAAATTTATAAATTATATAATTTTTTGTTTGGATTAGGATAAAAAATTAAAAAAAAATTAAATGTTAATCGCAAATTACGTCAAATACGGGCAATTAAAAATATATCTATAGTTTAATACGCGTACAAGGAAGTCATGTAGTTTCCACATCAGATTTTTTTTATTTTACTTGACAATACTTATTGAATGGAAAAAGAAGCATCTTTAATGTATTTCAAATATTCATGCCTCTTTTTGTAAGTAACTGGGCAACAATATTATCTACAATATCTTCTTTGTGGACTAATCCATAAATATCTACGTAGATTAAAAGCGACTGAAACAATGTTGAACACATTCAATCTATGTTTCCATAAATAAAATATTCAAAGAATAAAAGATAGTTAACGGGTTAAGGTTGATGTTGATTTTAGAGCTATATAATTATTTATATAATTTATATATTTATATTTATATTATTTATATGGGGTAGGTGGCTCAGTGGTATCGAATTGGCCTGTGGATCTTGAGAACCCTGGTTCAATCCCCACAGCCGACAAACAATTTTCACCAATTTAAATCTACCCCTGTGGCTCCTCCTTCACTAATATCTTTGGGGGCCGTGATTTGACGGCTGGTAACCGCACTATACGCGAAGAAATATATCACTTACCGAGATCTGCTTAGGCAGAGTGCCACACCCAGTAATTGGGTAAAAGGCGTGATGATATATTTATATTTTATTTATTTATTTATCATTATTTAAGCAAATAATTTATTTTTATAAAAGTATATGGTAGGTTTATAAATATTAAATATTAAAAAAAAACTAAAAGAACTAATTTTAAGAGTTTTATTTATTACAAATTAATTACAGTTAAATAATAGGTTCATAAAATAATCCTACCTGCCTTATATAGTGTTTGGGCATCAAACTTGTAATTTTCAAAAGGAATAAATAATATTAATAATAATAATAATATGGCAAATCGCCAAGAATAATAAAAACAATAATAACAAGTTAAGTCGTCATTGTTCCATGAACGAGAGCTATACACAGGGCCGGATAAACCACGGAGCCATGGAGCCATGGATATCTATTTATCAAATTTACATCACTATTTTAAAAATTTATTATACTAATTGTATTTATATTATAATTCACAAAATATGTAATTTTGATATTCTACAACTTATAGTAGAGACAAAATTCCGTGCTCTACTGCCATTTAATTTCCACTCTGCCATATATGTGTATAGGACATAGGAAGGAGAACGGAGTCGCGGACAATGTGGCTGTAGCACCACTATCTAGTTTTGTGGCTCACATCGGCGCACAGCACTTCGCACAACTCATACGTATAGTCAAGAATTTTCTGCCACATTAACCTACAACCAACGTACGTACGTTAAATTGTTTTATTTCAACAACCACAAAATCAAGTTGATCCGCTTCAATGCCTATCATCTGCTAAAGAACTGGGCCAAGGTCAACAAGAAACTAGCAACTTTTAATAATAGTTCTGATGATGGTCTTAAATAGACAGAAACGTGAATATATCAACACTGATTTTGATTTATTCCTGTCCACATTCCAACTAAATTTTTTTTTCATTTAATTTATTTGGACGCTAGTTTTTTTGTTCAATTTTATTATTTAAATAAATATATTTAAGTTTCAAGCGGATTTTTTAAAAACAAAGTTCAGTTTTAAAAGTAGGGGGAGGGGACCCAATAATTAATTTGGCTCCAGGTTCCCGATAGCCTTAATCCGACCCTGGCTATACATACGTGTACATTACTTCGTAATGCGGTGGTTACGTAGAAAGAAATAAGCTTTTTACTGACACTGAGACACGCATGTACATAAGTGACGCATTAAAATTCTTCAAAATAAATTCGACAGGAAAATAACATTATTAATCAGATTTAATATTGCGGTTATATCGTTTTCACTCCTGGAATAAGATTAAAAATTTCGTGTTTTGGAAAGGTAGCAGTTGCGCTTTAGTGTTGAATAATACGGTGAACAAATTTTCCTAGCGGTTAATAATTTTAAAAATTATAAATACTACAATAAGTCAACATCATGAGTAATAGTTTAAACATGTAACCACTATATTTTGGTTCGTATCTTTGTTACATCCGCCATTGTAGGAATTTTAATTTTATAATGTTTCATGATAATGTGAGTACATAAAACTATGTGCTCGCCAAGCAGTGTTTGAATATTATAGAGTTGCGTTCGTTCTCAAAGCGTGATGATATTTATATTTTTTAAATAAATACAGTGGAAAAACAAGTAATATTTACATCATTTTGGACATTAATTGATTAAAAAGCCAACGAAGATTAAATATCTGCAAATTATACAAAAGAAAATATTTTATTTGTACATTGTTAATTCTTCATAAAATTATATCTACCTATATTTGTATAAAATATATATTTATTTTGTAATAAACTTTGTATTTACATATATTTTATTATATTGGAAATTTTTATTTTTATTTAGACCAGGGGTTCGATTCTCGAAATCATTCGCTAACTTGGGTATACACAAAAGACGAACAGTTCAAATACGTATACACAAAAAATTGCACTAAATAGTGGAGAAAAATTGTACTAAACTTGACGTTACTGGTACGCGAATATTCCAAATTTATTTTTAGATATATGTTTTTTATTATTATTATTATTATTATTATTATATATATATATATATATATATATATATATATATATATATATATATATATAATAATAATAATAATAATATAATTAAATATTCATATATTGTATTATGAATTACGAAATTAGATAGAATTACCTGGAGTTACTACAATTCTTTCTTTAGATTTCTCCTCATATATATATATATATATATATATATATATATATATATATATATATATATATATATATATATATATATATATATATGTAGCGTCGCTATCAAGTAGTTTGGCGACGTTACATTATTTCGTCTCCAAGTTACTTCTTATTATTACTCTGTTGTTTATGTTTACTTTTCTGTCAACTATTTATTTATTTTCATTCTTCTTTCAAACTTAAAAGTGTACACATCTTCCATATCATATACTTACTTACTTAATCTTCACCTCTTATACCCGTTTGGGTGTCGAGGTTTGGAGCTTTCTTCATTAAAGCTCCGCTTGGTGGAATTTTTTCCATTTCGTCCTGTCCCTCGCCATATTCTTTGCTGTACTCCATTTGACATCTCTCTTCGACAGTGTTGCCGCCACATTTTGATCCCACGATTTTCTCGGTCTGCCCCTGGATCTTCTTCCGTAGACTCCCATTTCCCACACTCGTTTCACCACTCTGTTATCCGCCATGCGCACTAAATGTCCGAACCATCGTAATTGACTGCTCTCTATTATTTTCAATACCGAGGTAGCACCGAGTCTTCTTCTCACCTCGTCGTTTTTTATTCTGTCCCTTCTGGTCACTCCTTCAATTCTCCTCAGTACCTTCATTTCGCACGCTTGGATTTTGGATTTTTGCCTCTCCGTTAAAACCCACGATTCGCTGCCATATATCAGGATAGGTATGATGACCGATTTGTACACTCTTGTTTTTGTGTCCTTTGAAATCTCTTTTTTCCAAAAGAAGGAATTTCCCATGGCGTAATATGCCTTAGTGGCGCTGCTTATTCTGCTGTTCAACTCGCACTCTAAATGACCAACTTGGTCTAACTTGGCCCCGAGGTATTTGAAAGTATCTACTTGTTTCACCTCAGAGTTTCCTAACATGATGTTTAAACTTTTTGCTTCTTTTGCTACTAGCATCACTTCTGTTTTAGTTACGTTGATCTTTAAGCCGTTCTCTGTCAGAATTTTGTTCCATGCGTTTATTATGTTTTGCAGTTGAGCTTCATTATCTGCCATGAGTACCATATCGTCGGCATACATTAATTCTCTTATTATTACTGTCTCCAGCTTTCGAACTCCAACTTTTGCTCCCCGGGCTTCTTTGTCTACCATCTTAGCTAAGTCGTCCATTAAGGTAATGAATAGTAGGGGGCTAAGAATTCCTCCTTGCCTCACCCCTTCTGTTGTTACAAATTCTTCAGACCTGGTATTACATGATCTTACATAATTTCTACATTTAGTGTACATCGACTGTATTGCCTCGGCGAGGTGCTCACTTACGCCTTTTTTATTTAATGCTTGCCATAGTCTGTCCCGAGGGACACTATCGAACGCCTTTTGCAGGTCGACAAAACACATAAACAGTTCTTTATTGTGCTCTAAGGTTTTGGCGATCAGTTGTCGTAAGCCGAAGATCAGGTCTTGCGTCCCTCTACCAGCAAGGAAGCCATGTTGACTGTCATTTATTTTGCCCTCTATCTCCCCACGTAACTTTCTTTCTAATATGCGTTCGTATATTTTGCTCGCTTGACTCAATAAGGAAATGCCTCTGTAATTATCACATATCATAGCGTCCCCTTTTTTAAATATAGGCACAATGACCGCTATTTCCCAGTCTTTTGGAATATTCTTATTCTTCCAGGCAGCATTTATTACCTTATGCAGTAAGATCGCCCCATCTTCTCCCATTGCCTTAATTAGTTCAATGCCAATTCCGTCATCCCCCGCAGCTTTCCCATTTTTACACATTTCAATTGCATTTTTGACTTCAGTGAGCTCAATATTTTTCAAATCAATATTTACAGAACATTTAGCATTAATTATACGTTCTTCTGTTTCGTCGCACTCCAGTATACGTTTAAAATGATCACGCCACACTTCTACCGCTTTATCTTCGTTTGTGACTATCTCTCCATTTTCATTTCTTATGTACTTCACTGCTTGTTTCTGTCCATTCCTACTATTCTTCAAAACCCTGAAGAACAATTTTTGGTTTCCCCTATAATCTGATTCCATTTTTCTGCCGAATTCTTCCCAGTTATCTCTTTTTGCCACCTTAATAATGTCTTTCACCATTTTTCTTTGTTCTGTATATTCCGTATAAGTGCTTGTAGTTTTATTAGCTAGATATTTTTTCCATAGCAACTTTTTCTTTTTAACACATGCTCTGATTTCTTCCGACCACCACGACGTTTGTTTCCTGTTATTTGACGATATCTTAGTTCCACATACTTCTTCTGCTGATGAGAGGCAGATTTTTTTAAAATACTGCCACTGTACTTCCGTATCTTCCGGCTCTATTTCATATTTGTGCTTCTCGATTTCTTCCCGGATCCGTTTTTGGAACTTCTTTTTATATTTTTCCATTTTTAACTTTTGAACGTCTATGGCCGTTCTTCGTTTTTCTTTGCTGGGAGTTTTTTCTTGATTTCTCCGTTTTTTTAAGTGAGCCACCACAAGAAAATGGTCAGTGCCTAATTCTGCCCCTCTTTTAACTCTTATATCCTTCAAGTTTTTTAGTTCTCCCGCTTCGACTAGCACATAATCAATAATTGATTTTATATCTCTATTTTTCTCCCATCTTGTGAATTGATGAATTGCTTTATGTTGAAAGAATGAGTTTCCTATTATCAAATTGTTCATGAGACAAAATTCTATTATCCTTTTCCCATTAGAGTTTCTAAATGTTTCACCGAATTGACCCAACACATCTACTGTCTCTTCATCCATTACTCCCACTCTCCCATTCAGGTCTCCAGCTATAATCGCTTTTCCCTTTTTACTCTCCACTGCTTCCTGCATTTCTTCCCAAAATTCATCCTTACTTTCTTTAGCATCGTTTTCGCCTGGCCCGTAAGCTGCTATGATAGTGTGTACTTCGCCTGCTAGATCCAATATCACATACATTACCCTGTCTGATATAAATCTCCAATCTTTTACGTTTTTAATCATCTCTTTTCTTACTAAACAGGCTGCTCCAGAACTAGCATGCTTATTCATCCCCACTCCACAGTGCCATACTCTGGTTCCCCCTTCCATGTCAAAAATCCCATTACCTTTCCTTTTTGCTTCTGTGATTATTAGAACATCTAAGTTTGCTTTCGTGAATTCATTTTCCAATTCAATTTCCTTGTCTTTAAGCCCCCTGATATTCCAGTTACCTATTCTCAAATTACTATCCTTTTTGTTTAAATCAGTTATTCCATTCCCATTGTTTTTACTCTCTTCACCGTTAATTAAATAATTTTTCTTTGCCTTATTCGTTGCCAAGTTGTTCATCTTCTTTTCCTCCTTATTTTCCTCCTCTCTAGCTAGTTTTTTGGCTCTGTAAGCCTTTGTTCTCGCTCATTCCACTTCCAAACTTTTCCATCTACTATTAACTTTTTATATGCAATTTTCACTGATTTGCCCGTTGTTCGTAATTCTTTGGCTTTCGTCCTTATTATTGTTTGGATGTCTCTCTCTATTTTTGTCATATCACTGTCGATAAAGATGGCCTCTCCGCGAATCGTTCTTAATTTAGGTTTGATTTTTAGTACTTTCATTTTTTCTTCGAAGTTTTCCATTACTAGAATTCCTTGTTTAGGACCAAGTTTACGTATCTCTTTAATTTTACCCTCACAACCCATAAATTCTGCCAGGAAATTATTGACGTCTTCTTTTAATTTATTTTTGTCCTCTGAATCCAATTTAAATCCGGTGATAATCAGATTATTTTTAATTTTTTCTCTCTCCAAATAATCCACTTTTGTTGTTAGTTCTGACAACTTATATTTTAGTTCGTCTTTTTCTTTATTCCAATTCTTTTCCTTCTCCTGGAAATCCTTTTGCATTTTTTCAATTGCAGCTATCGTTATGCTGTTCTTACTTATTTCTTCTTTTATTTCTTTGAGTTCGTTTTTTATTTCTTTATTATTAGATATCATTTCTTCTTTAAATTCTTTCATGGTTTCCTTGAGCATTTTCTTTATTTCCTCCATATCTTCTACGTTATCCTCCTTTTCTGTGTGTATAACTTCCGATTTTTCGGGTGATCTGGTAGTTTTTCTGCTTTTCTTAAATATATTATTAAATTCTTCCCTTATTTGCTCTCTTTTACGTTTATTAATTTCACTTAGATCCGCAATTGAGTGACTTTTATCCCTAAACTCTGAATTCATTTGCCCCGTCCGCACGCCACTGTTAGATTATTCGAAGGCCACAGCTGTCACTTACCGCTGTTTAATGTTCTAACCTATCCACTGCCCAATTTATTTAACACTAACTATTATATATTTATGATACACTCACACACTTCCCTTTATATGTACACATGCACTAATTATTGCACTTGCTAGTGAGTTCTAATTTGTTGTTGTTTCCGCAACGATTCCCGTATTTTGAGTTTATCGTTGGCGTGTAACAAAAACGCGTGTAACCGGCACTAATGCTAGTATCAAATATTTATATTTTATTTCTACATTCAATATTTTTATTGTTATTTATTTAAATAAAGTAAAGCCTTATATATTACATCTAAATCTAAATGAAAATAAACAAAATGTAACAGTGTTATACAACTTAACAAACTAAAGCAACAAATTCAGTAACAAAAACAACTTAAAACAAATTATTTTCACATAGCCACCTATAATATTTGTATAAAAATTATTTCTAGTATTTCTCAATTTTCTTATTTTTCTCGAATTTTTTCAGATACATTAATAAAAACTAATACACCGTTGAAAAGAGAAAAAAATGGCGGTTTTTATTTTAGTAAAATAATTATAGGTTGCTATTTAAAAAATAAAAGTTGATAGTCGTATCTTGTAAACCTGACTTTATAAAAAATATCTACATCTGCCATCAAATAGTATATTTAAAATAATCAAACTTTCATATGAACCATTTTTTTCTATTACTCATAATAAAAAAGTTAAAGTGGGGGCGTCTTCCCAGACTCACCCTGTATATATATATATATATATATATATATATATATATATATATATATATATATATAAATAAATATATCATCACGCCTTTTACCCATTACTGGGTGTGGCACTCTGCCGTAGCTGATCTCGGTAAGTGATATATTTCTTCGCGTGAAGTGCGGTTACCAGCCGTCAAATCACGGCCTCCAAAGATGTTAGTGGTGGGGGAGTCACAGAGGTAGATTTAATTTGGTGAAAATTGTTTGTCGCCTGTGGGGATCGAACCAGGGTTCTTAATTTACAATTCTCGTTAGATGATTGTGCTGACGTATTTTCATTTTGGGTAAGTTGTTTGACCTTTTTCCTCATTCTCTTTGTTTGTGTAACTAATGTATGGAAATCGTTATCTTTGCTACAACACAAAGATATAATCTTGTTATTCTTTATCAATAGGAAAACAACAACTTAGAGATAGTGGTAGATCTGTCTTGTCTTTTCGACATTTGCATTCATCGTTCAACCTATTTAATTTCAAATATTTAATAATCAATATTATGTACTTTTACCATTTTAATTTTACATTTGCTAGCGAAAAACGTAAATGTGATTAATTTCGAAACTAAAGATCCCCTGCTGAAAATGAGAGGATTGAAAATAAATTATAGGAAATGTATTGAAATTTAAAGAACATTACGATTGAAAACAAATAAAAAACTTATACTTTAAGTGAAAAAGATACATTAGACAGGCGTATTATTCCAGTAATCATTCTTAGTATCTTCGCTAGAATTGAAAATATTACTTTTATATCAAAATGAGAACTAAAATTATTTTGTAATATTGGAAGTTTATGTACTACTCTGTTCTCTGTACCTTGTAATTTACTAATTACTATCGATATATGTAAATATCATAAAAATAATATAAAAAAATTAGAGATACATTTAAACGAAAATAAATATTAAGCTAATTTTATGGCAAGTATGGTCGTTCCAAGCATGATGGCCGCCAGTCAGTGTTCATCAAGAATGTTATATATTTACCTGGATGGCTGACATCTGTGATCTGAGTGAGGCAAGTGGTGGGGGTACGCCGCCATTTGCAGTATAGGCAAAACAGTATATTTGTCATAAGCTTACATGTTAATTTACGCTTCATTTACGTGAATTTACAAGTACTTACTTTCCCTGTTATATTATTAAACAATTATAGGCATATTGTTTGTAGTAAATAGCAACTTGCCAGTGTCTTGCAGTGTATATGGCTTCACAAACAGATATAGTAAAGATAATCCCCGGCAGTTTTTTCAGTACGTATATAAATATTAGATTTTTGTGTTTTTACTATTTTTAAATGTAAATTAATATAACTATATTACAGATTTTCTATAAACAGCAATAGTTTATTAATTTTATGGGGAAATGCAGTTAGTCAGAAGAGAAAACTTTGTCCCTACAAAAACTTTAAAAGTTTGTAGTGATCATTTTGTGGATGCAGACTATTTGATACAGCCTGGAACATATATTACACGGTTAGAATCTGATGCTGTACCATCTGTATTTCCAAGCTTTTCTTTTGTTAATAGAGATGGTTTTGTTAATATGTCGAAGTCTGTTTTCATTATAGTTAAAGAAGCTGATAAAATGTTTACATTTTATACTAATAATTTAAGTAAATTAAATCGTAATGACAATTAATTAAAAAAAAATAGAAGTCATTGTTATAGAAAACTTTCATTAGATGATCATATTTTTCCAAATTTGCAATGTGCTGATATTTCAGTAGATGAAAGACCACATCAATTATTTTGAATACTAGCTATAATGAAAAAATATTTAAAAGTTAGTTTTTCTTATGGAATGTATAATTCAAAAATTATAATGAATCCTGTCAGCAGAAGACATCAGTTAAGTAAACAGATATTATTTTCGCATACGTGATATAGTTTGTAAAATAAAATATTTTATATTTAATTGATTTTCTTTTATCAAACCAAATTCGCTTTATAAATTACAGATCCCATTTTTAGATAGAAGTATTTGTATATTTTTAACTCTAGAATGTTTGAAAATCGCGCGCTTATTTGCCTATACTGCAAATGGCGGTCGTTGCGCAGCTTGCCTCACTACTGCGTATACATAAAGTATACATGTTAGCTATCCAGCGTATATATAACATCCTTGGTGTTCATATTCAGTACACCTCAATATTGTTTTTGAAAATGATTAGATTTGAAATAAAAGTAATAATCTACAACCGCTGCGAAAAAATCTCAAAAATACAAGAAATATCAAGGAAAACTGGCATTTCCCGTGTGCATCATCAGCGGCTCGTTTTTGATGTGTGTAACAATCTGCTACTATTGTTATCAGCAACCGTATGTTATATACCACATCAACACCCATAATGAAATCAGTTGTATTTCTATCTCAGTGTACTAGTGTTTAATAGTGAAAGTAGTGACGTCAAGCACCAATATTTTATATCAAATAGTGATTTTTTAATAATAATGGCGATGTATTTTATTTTTGTCTTTATAGTTGTCGGAATGCATATTCAAAGTAAGTTTATAATGCAAATCTTTATACTTAGTAATAATGTTGTCATAGATTTTTGTTACTTGCAAATGATATAAAATATAAACATGTTCCAATTTACGAAGTGTACTGGAGATTACAATATTGCCTTGGAAACACTACGTATACGTATTAGTAAAATACGTAACAAGCATTAAAAGTGCAAGATAACGTACGAGTGTACAAATTGAACACGAGGCGCGTACCACCGAGTGAATTCAATTACAGGAGTAAAGTTACCCACTTTCAAGCGAGTTTGTACACTATTTTAAGGGTCGACCAAAAAATATATCATAAAAAAATTAAATATTCGAACACTGATTTTACACTTTTAATCGAGGAATTTATTTTTTTATTTCATTTACAAAATTAATGGTAATATTATTATTTGAACAATTAAAAAAATTTAAAGGACTTTTAGCTTCAAAAGTATGATCTGTGATTGTTTCATGAAGCAAAGTATTTTTAGAAGTTAACTGTGGAACATTAATAACTGGCGGATTCGTATTTACAAGTATTACTGAGTCATGAACTGAAGACGAAGTCTCATTAAGCACTGCATATTCAATAGTATTTCTAACATTATTTAATTCAAACAATTCAAAATTTCGGCCGTTTATATTCGAAATATGTACTCGTATTAATTTAAAAATCCAATTAAAAATAATATATAGCAAGCTATAAATATAAAAGTATTACCTGAAAAAGAAGTATTAACCTAAGTTTTATTATTTAATCTAATGACAATCAATAATTGTCTCAAGTGAAGAAATATTTTGATTAGTATTTTAAATAAATATTCAACAAATAAATTATAAATAAATAAATAAATATATCATCATGCCTTTTACCCATTACTGGGTGTGGCACCTTGCCTAAGCAGATCTCGGTAAGTGATATATTTGTTCGCGTGAAGTGCGGTTACCAGCCGTCAAATCACGGCCCCCAAAGATATTAGTGGTGGGGGAGCCACAGGGGTAAACTTAAATTGGTGAAAATTGTTTGTCGGCTGTGGGGATTGAACCAGGGTTCTCAAGTTCCACAGGTCGACTCGATACCACTAAGTTACCCACCCCATTAAATTATGAAGATAAATAATAGGAAATTAGAGATACCGACAGGATTTGAACCTTGGACCTACGAATGCAAGTCTTACTCTTTAAAACAACTAAGCTACAACCACCATATGATTCTCGTCTGATTATGTTCCAATATTTCTTTTTGTTTCAAATTAAATTTTAATTGGTAAATAATCTCCTTAAATCACAGTGTTATAGTAGACGACTTTCGTGTCAAGTCTTTCTGTACATGACAGAGTCATGGGATCGAAGATACCTATGACACATATCAAAATAAAGAGAAACATTGGAATAAAATCAGATTTTCATCATATGGCGAACGTAGATTAGTTGGTTTTTAGAGCATATAACCGGAGTTTATAGATCCCAGGTTAAAATATTGAAAATATCCAAATTTCTTTCTTTATAATTCAAGACGAAGTAGATAATATTTTTATGGACTATTTGAAAAATAGCGTATACTGAACACCAGCAACAAATTAGACATATTTAAGAGCACACAATGTGTCAACTTTTTCATAATAGATGAATGAGCAAAAATGGTCCAATACTTTCGCCTGCTAGATCACCTGCTAGATTTCCTGATTTATTTCCATTAACCTTTTTTTCTGGGGTTAGAGTTCCCCCAACAATTGAGGATGAACGTAAACATGAAATTAGTCAAGCAATTAGAGATTTAAATCTTCAGAGTATTAAATCTTTGTACACCTTCCAAATAGAGAAGAAAAATTGAACTTTACCTGAAAATCAAGGTATTTTATAATACAAATTATAATTACTTTTAACCATAAAATATCTATGGTTGCATAAGTATATAAATAATTTTCATCATATTATTATTTTTTATGTTAGTACAATCAATATTGATATTACTGTAGTGTATTTATTATTATTAATTCCTTAATAAAAAACGTTGCTATTTTAGATATAAGAAAACAACATACAGCGTAACCTAGGAAATAATTGTGTATTGCATAGCCTACTTCAATATTTTAACATTATTTCTAATTTTTAATACCAATTTTCTTGAATATTGTTCTACAATTACCATAATATTTATATCGTTGATATTAGGAAAAATTACAACAAAGAAAAAATTAATTGTCATCCATACACTTGGTGAAACTAGGTTTAATAAAAAATAAACACTTGGCTAAGTTTCACAAACTTCAGCCTCCAAGTCACCTTATGAGGGCATCGTCAGAGGCTGACCAGCAACAGTTAGTAACCATAGACGCGTTTCGCTCTTATTAGAGCTCATCAGTATGGTATAACTCACTTCTTCACCTAGAACAAAGTTCACGTGAAGAAGCTGGTGACGAAGAACTGTGCCAGCAGAGAATAAGATCTCTAATAAACAGGTCAGATGACATGAGAAGTTCTGTGGAACAGGACATGCCATCTACCGAAAAAAGGAAAAGCTACGCAATAACAATTTAAATAACAACAAAGACAAAATTAATTGTCATCCAGACACTTGGTGAAACTAGGTTTAATAAAAAATATAAAATAAACACTTGGCTAAGTTTCACAAACTTGCCCTCATAAGGTGACTTAGAGGCTGAAGTTTGTGAAACTTAGCCAAGTGTTTATTTTATATTTTGTATTAGGACAAATTCTCTATTTATTGAACAAAAAATTATATAGATTGCCAATAAAAATATATATTGTTCTACTGTTTGAGTACCACTTGTTGAATATACAGTTTATTATTACTGATAAGTTAGTCCCTTTTTCTCGATTATTCTACGCATATAACATTTTTTTATAAAATCATCAATCGGATTTCAAGTTTTATAAGAATTGGTTATTTATAATGTAGCTGTGGAATTAATTACAAACAAATGTGTAACATTTTACCTGTCAAGCATGTTTAGTTTCGAATGGATTTGTGATCTATTTAAGTGGCAATAAAAGTTATTGTTGTCATATTATTATTGAAAATGGTTAACTATAACAATTAAAATGTCATACATTTATTTATTATTTTATTTAAATTCCACGGCTGTCACAATAAAGAAGTAACTCTTAAAAAAATTTAATTCCGATTATTTGAATAAAAAACGTGCATAATAAAATGTGATTACTAACTTGGATGCATAATATAATTGTTTATGTATTTGAAGCATTTTTGGCTAAAATTAACTGGCCACTTTTTCCCAAGGAAAAACTAATTTTCCATGTTAATTAGTAACAGCCAGGTTTTAATGCTAGAATCGTTATACCGGGTGTAGAATTAAAATATGTAACCTAGGAAATATAAAGGTATTTTTTAATATGAGTGTTGCTTACCGAATTAAATTAGACCTCAAGTGTAAAATATTTGATACGCAATTTTATTTATTTAATGAACTTGTCAAATTGAAGCTATAATTTTCTTGATAAAAATCTATTTTTGTTACTGTTGCATAAAAAACAATTAAGCAACATTTAGATACTTATTAGATGCAGTTTTTCATATTTAACATTTTTTTTATTTACATTTTTTGACTAATTTAATTAGGGAAACAGCATTTTGCCCTACATTTTCGACGATTTTGGTCTTTGTACAACGATATTTGCGTTGATACATTTACATGCAAGAAGTTTGACAGCTGAGAAAATTCATAACTTCTCGCCACATCATCGTAGGAACTCAATAACTTGCATGACCTTAAAGAGAAAACTTGAGAAGCACTCAAAGATTCATCAATTCTCGACCAAAATCATCCGAGTTATAGTTGTCTGAATATTTGGCATTTTTTGTGCATTTTCAAGTGGTGCGTTTTTTTTTCCACCAAGTATATATACATATATATATATATATATATATATATATATATATATATATATATATATATATATATATATATATATATATATATATATATATATAATGGGGTAGGTGGCTCAGTGGTATCGAGTCGGCCTGTGGATCCTGAGAACCCTGGTTCGATCCCCACAGCCAACAAACAATTTTCACCAATTTAAATCTACCCCTGTGGCTCTCCCTCCACTAATATCTTTGGGGGCCGTGATTTGACGGCTGGTAACCGCACTAAACGCGAAAAAAATATATCACTTACCGAGATCTGCTTAGGCAGAGTGCCACACCCAGTAATGGGTAGAAGGCGTGATGATATATTTATTTATATATATAAGCTTGGATATATACTCGTATTTATTTGTTCAAGATGACGTTTCAATCCCTGGTTAGGGCCATTATCAATCTAAAATAAATAGACACAATTGTAAATGTGCCAACCTCGTGACGGAACGCCATATTGTACAAATAAATTAACATTTAAGTCTAGTTATCCATTTTTCAAAATACATTAATTTACATCTCTGCTTGTCTAAACCACTCTAATATTATGTTTTCCTACTTTTCTTAGGTATATCTTACAGTACAAGAATAATTTGTAATTATTATGTGTTTTTCAACAAAAGCAGCCATAACTAAGGTTTTACTGTATATTTTGCATTTGAATTCTGTGAAATCTGGTAAATGTGGACAAATATCCAAGGCATTTTTAATAGTATACATGGTATAAATATAAATTGTTTATCTATTATAACAGTACATAGCTTACTTGCTGTAATGAAACATATATCTTATATCGTTAGGTAGCTACTTATCCTAATTAAAACTCTTTTTGTGTAATATAACTTTGAAAATTTAAATTGAATTATAAAGAGAAGAACTAGGATACCGCCAGGATTTGAATCTGGGAGCAATGAACTCCGGTCATATGCTCTAAACTAACTGAACTACGGTCGTCATGTACTTTAAATTTAATGTTATTTCAATTTTACTCTCAATTCAGATTATATGTCAAAGGCAGCTTCGGTCCCATCACTCCTTCATAGTGTTCGCCTACATCGGTACTGTTATTTAAGAAGAATATAACTAAATAAAATTTAATTAATATGTTTTTATGTTTGTATTTACCAATTAATTTTTTTCAATGTGGAATTTGAAATAGAATTTACTTCAAAATCACTAACAGTTTTATCCTTATCCTTAATATCTGTCTGATCATATCGGTCTCCTACAACTACAGGAGAAAGTCCATTACAATAGCAGCATTTTCGTTAAAAAATATATAAAGTCTTTTATAACTTAATATAACTAACTGTTTATTTCTCATAAATAGGTATAATATAATGTTTAAATATTTGTTTTCTTCTTCATATTTTCTTCAACTCCAGTTTACTATGCGCTTTTTGGATCGATAGAGCAAAACTATTTTTATCACTTAAGATATTTTTCAACCATATATCTAAATTTCTTAAAGTCGATATTTTTTTGGCAGAATCTAAGCGCCTAACTTTAATCTGTAAAACTTACGGCTTAAATAATTTCAATGTTTAAAATATAAAATATCAAGAGGAAACTTGACATGATTAACTACTCATGATTAGTTTAATCAAGATATTAATTATTGTTAGAAGAACTCATCCTTAGTGGCACACGACTTATTTGTGATCCATCTTTAATTTGATAAATTCAATCATTTAACATTAATGTTCGTCTTTATTTCAGGTCTAGGAGCGCAACAGCTGTCTAGTGTGGCAGTGATCTATCCGCAGCGCTTCGATGTGACAGTGGACGCGGCCACGGACTTGACGCTCGGTTGTCGCGGTGTCGAGCCAATGAGCTGGACGTTCAACGATGCCTTCAACGGCCCGGTGAGTCTCATTCAATGGGTGCTCACTTAGACTTTCCATTTATTATGTAGCTGCATACATATTACTCTAAAAATAATATAATAACTAACCATTTAGCACGCAATGAAAACTATTTTTTCTACGATTGCTATTAAAAGTTGACAATTACGCTCTTATTTATCATCGTAAATTTGACTTTTTTTGTTGGACAATCGAAAAATAACTTTGAGTTTTAATTTTACATTAGTTTTTTTTTAAATATCCCTCTACAATTTTTAGCAGTGTATTATAAGGCTGAAATACATACATAGCATAAAATATAAGGTATGTGCTATGAATTTTAGTTTCCAATGGCAAAGCGTGATTGCTTCAATAGTTACCAAAGAAACAAAACAGAACTTGTCATATTGACAGAACGAATTTATTTTCAGTATTTATAAATTTTTTAGTAATTTAAGATGAAATCGTAGAAAAAAATATGTATGTATCACGAACGTAAAGTGTCTTTGTTCCTCTTACACTATTGCAGCTCTCGCCTTCGCCTCGCGCTTTAATTACCGTGTTCGAGTAACAAAGAATCACTGTACGCTCTTAATACACTAACTATTTTAACTTCACATGTACACATTTTTATACAAGAGAGTTAAGGGATTACAAACACGTTAATATTTGTATAAAACTTCCTAATATAGAGAAATAGTTTAAAAAAATTTATTACAATATTATTTGTGTTTACTACATATATATTTGACGTCCCCATAAAAATGTATGTAGCGGTGTTTCACAACATTATAAGTAGCCAGTCTAATAGTCCTGCAAATACTTTAGGTTATTGTTTATTCATAATAATTTGTTGAAAATGGTATACAACTATAATAATAATAATAATAATAATAATAGGGTAGGTGGCTCAGTGGTATCGAGTCGGCCTGTGAATCTTGAGAACCCTTGTTCGATCCCCACAGCCAATAGTAGTGGGTAAAAAGCGTGATGATATATTAATTTATATAATAATAATTATTATTATATTTATAATAGTACGTTGTTAAGATGAGTTCAATTTAAAATTACAAATATTAACAAAGTACTCGTACTCTGACTTTTAATAAAATGTTACAATAACTAAAAATATATGATCATGTAACATTATTATGTCGATTTCAAATTTTAATATTATGTAGTTTGTTTTCCCAAATGTAATTAAAGTTCGTTTTTATAAGTATAGTTTTAAGTTTTTATTTAGTTATATTTCTATTGTTTTTATGTCGACATGTCATTTTGCACGAATATCTACTTTTAATATAATAATAATATGCATTGATAAGCCTTGCGACTATAGCGAAAATAATTTTTGAATTGCTTTCATTCATTTACCAGTATTTACACAAATTTGTAAAGTACAAATCAACACGAAAAAACACAATTGTGAAATTTTGTTTTCAAGGCACACATTATTTTGCATTCAAGGTACCTATTTCTTTGAGAAGAAACATTTAAATAATATCTTTAATATCTCAAAAACAAATAAGTTAAGAAGGTACTTTTTTGAAAATTATTCTCTATTATTGAGTGTAAGAAAATGCAGGGTATGCATAGACGCCGGAACTTCAAAATTGCTTTGAGTGCTCAGATTCTAAATAAAAAAGAAATATAGGTAACAAAACATGTACTATTTCAAAATAATACAAAACTATGAAATTATATATATTTTCTATAAAACAAAAAAATAAAAGACCTAACTATAATCCCATATAGTACATTACCGTTAATATTTTTTAATATGAAACAGAATTTAGCATATCTGCTCTTCCACCTAACCCGTGTACATAACACTACAAAATAATATAGCATATAAACTGCCAAATAATAATTACAAAGTCATTAAAAAACATAAACAAAAAAGAAGTAGAGACATCAGTGTACTCTTTACAATTAATTTAAGTGTACATCTTAAATCTATAAATAACAAAGGAAAGTGTAACCTTACATAAGTGCATTTTTAATATAAATTTTTAACAAAGATTTTAAACGAATTAAACGATAAAGACTTCAATGAACTAGAAATATTGTTATACAAAATAGGCGCCAAATACGAAAAGGAATTTTTAAATTTAGCCTTAAGAAATGAAGGAACGATATAAAGATCAGTAATTCGTGGACTATAATTGTATTGCTTACTTAGTAATTTATCCAATAAATAAGATGGAGTACCGGTTAACCTTGTTTTCTGCATCAGACAGATACGCAATCTTTACGCGATCATCAATATGCTTCACGCCAGATAATTTATGATATTCAGAAATGTATTCATACTTACGCACACCATAAACAAATCGTAAGCAGGAATTTTCAATAAGAGTTATTCTGTGTTTATCTGTTTGAGTGAGATTAGGAATGTAAGTGCACGCACAATTATCAAATAAGGGCAAGATCAGTGAGTTGATTAAACTTAATTTTATATTGATATTAAGTTCTTGCCTAAACTGATATAAGTGTCGTAACTTTAATCTGGCGGCTGTTAGTTTTTTGATTAAGATGTTCAGTAAATTTCAAATTTACGTCGACGTAAAGACCCAAGATTTTTGTGACGCTGCTACGCTGAAGAATTATTCCTTACAATAAAATATTGGGTATATCAAAATTGCCAAAAATCATAAGGGATGATTTATTAGCATTAATCTTAAGTCCATTGTTATTGACCCAACGGACTAGTTGTTTTAACTCATCATTAATAATTGCGCATTGTTCTAAAGTATTTGATGGACATACTGTTTGCGTATCATCGGCATACGAATGTACAGAACAATAATTAAAAACAGAAGGCATGTCTGCAATATAAATTAAGAAAAATAAGGGTCCAACAATAGATCCTTGCGGCACACCACACTGAAGTAGAAAAAGCGATGAAAATTTTGTATCTACATTCGATGACATGCTAACTTAAACACCACTGAAGAGCACTGTCCGAAAAGTTGTAATACCTAAACTTAGCAAGTAGCATGCTATGATTAATCATATCGAAGGCTTTGGAGAAGTCAACTTGGATAAGAAGAGATAATTTTGCTTGGTTATACGAGTAGTTATTTAAAATTTCATCAATGATATTTAATAAACATATATTAGTGCTATGTCCTTTTCTAAATCCAGATTGACATTTAGAAAGAATATTTATTTCCGTTACATAATTCATGAATTGATCACTACATGCTTTCTCAAGAACTGTAGACAGTACGGGCAATATACTAATAGGACGCAAATCATCGAATGTAGCACAATTCGCTTGTTTTGGAATTGGCTTAATAATTGCAATTTTCCAAACATCAGGGACGATACTATCAATAATACAGGTGTTTATAATGTGCGTAACATAATCCAGAATGTAAGGTAAAATTGTCATAATCATCTTACGCGAAATATTATCTGCGCCTGTAGCATTCGATTTTAGCTTAGATAAAATTTGTTGAACAGCATCGCTGTCAATATAGTGACACATAAAGTGTACACCCGATTGCTCCATTGTTAAATTATTTTCATAAAAAAATTTGGTCTGAATATTGATATTAGAGGTGACTTTGTTTAACATGTATTAACACCTAACCGTCTTAGATTATTCCATAGTTTGGTGGAAGTTGTTAAACTATTATTAACTTCACATTCAAGAAATACTTGTTTTTCCCACCGTATAGCAGTGATAGTTATATTACAAAGTTATTTGTAAAAATTATATTTCGATTCAGTTTAAAACTTTTTTAATTCAGCTAACGCTTTATCTCTTTTACGCTGCATAATTTTTATCACGGGAGTGATCCAGGGACAATAATTTTTATTAATGTTTATAGTTTTTATAGGGGCGTATTTATCGAACAATGCAATAATATTATTATTTAAATAATCTAACTTATCATTCATATTATTTAATGTTAAAATATGATTCCAGTGGATAGATCGCAATCTGCAAAAAAATTCTCATAGTTAAATTCCTTGAAATCTCTCAAAGAGTAATATTTCTCAATAATAGAGAGTTTAGGTAATTGTAACATACAGTAAACGCAATTATGGTCAGAGATATTAGTACAATATATAATAATAATAACAACAATAGATTAATATTAAGAGAGATTGGGTAAGCATTATAAACACAGAAACTTTTTAATGATGAGGAAAATTTTTAAAATTGTAGATATTGGATCAGGGTTACATTTGTGTCATAGTATGAGGACATAACGACCCGCGAAAGTTAACGTTTGGACTGGTCTAACATGAATCCACATTACTAGACCATTTTTTACTAAGGAAAATATTATTGCTCAGAATTATTTGTATTTATTAAATGAAGTCATATCTGCGATCAGATTATTAAACATTGCAAACCTATGGTTTCAACATAACAGCGTCCCTGCGTACAATGTCCAAATTATGATAAACTTTGTAAATATTTCTCCATCGCTAAATTGGACGCGATGGAGAAGTAGAAGATGGAGAATTCACCCGATCTTACACCACTAGATTGGGGATTTAAAAAATCAGAAGTTCAAATTCAAAACATTTCTTAAAATGTTTCAGTTGGCCGAATAATGAATTTGGTTTAAGATTTTTATAGCAGATTGGGTTATTCATTGTAATTATTGTGTGTTATTTGTTCGTAATTCTGTATTGTCTTACAATATTTAAATATATTACTTCTGTACAAATTATTTACCCTATGTTTAATTTTAAATGGGACAAGCAAATACATTGCTATAAATTAAATCTCAAGATGTGAACATAGATATGACAAATCCTAAATTACATGTTAAAAAATACTCACGGTGTATAATTAGAGATGCGCATTTTTACCCGAAACCCGAAACCCGACCAGACCCGACCCGACCCGCAGTCGGGTTTCGGGTCAGTTGTAAGTTGTTCATGTCGGGTCTGGTTCGGGTCTGGTTCATTTACGGGTAAGTCGGGTCTGGTTCATTTACGGGTAAGTCGGGTCTGGTTCTTTACGGGTAAGTCGGGTCTGGTTCATTACGGATAAGTCCGGTCGGGTCTAGGCGGGTTGGATACGGATAAATCGGGTCTGGTTGTAGACGGATAAGTCGGGTCAGGTTCATAATTTAATTTATATTTATATGAAATATTCAAGTGCAAAATAAATAAATAAATATATCGTCACGCTTTTTACGCATTACATATCTCGGTAAGTTATATATTTCTTCGTGTGAAGTGCGATTACCAGCCGTCAAATCACGACTCCCAAAGATATTAGTGGAGGGAAAATCTCAGGACTAGTTTTAACGTGGTGAAAATTATTTGTCGCCTGTGGGAATGAAATCCGGGTTCTCAATTCTACAGGACTATAAACCACCTACCCCATTACAAGTATATTTAGAATTTATTTAAAATTTATAATTAACGCTTGGTCGCTTATACATATTATATACGGGGTGTTAAAAAACGATAAAAAAATTTGAGGGCTAATACATTTTAATGTGCTGATTATGAATTATAAATAAAATAAAAGTAAATATATTACTACGTAAAAGATGTAATAATAATTCATTATAATTTTTATTAAAAATTCCATGTTGGCCAGTGCCTCAGACATATACGCTTCAAGAACCATGCCTTTAATTTAGCGAATTTAAAAAAATAATGTTGCTGAGAATAAGTACACTGAAATGTATATGCCTTAGTTTTTACCCTTTTTTGAACACTCTGTATGTTTATAATATTGAGCAGAGGTGAAAATCTAACAGTGCTTGCGCTCTCATTCATGTTTTGTAAACATAAATCAAAGCAATGCTACGATAAAGATGGCATAACAAAACAAGTGTATCAGAAATTGTATATTTTTATAATTCTACTGCCGCTTTTATTCGTATTATCTAATCATGGATTTTAGTATACTTTATGTCATTCCGCTTTAGTATTTATATTTACCACTGGCGCACGCAAGGGGAGGGGTCTTCACTTATATTTCATATTTATTTAAATGTAATTAAATAATTTCTACATATAAAAGGCATACTAAAAGACTTAGTAACAAGGAAAATGTAATATAAAATTGATTTCAAACCTTGTTAACTCATTGCATGTATTAACGGGAATATAATATACATTTTACATACAGAGTTCAGGATAATATATATGAGCAAACGGGTGGTGTTCATGACGTCATCGGTCACACGGCCCCGTTGAATGGTTCCGCAACTGGACCACCTCGTACCGGTCACACCTGCATGACAAAATATAACATGTCATTCCAGTCTCAATCAGCGGTCACTGAGATTTACATTTTAGGTAGTGCTATAGGATTAAGGTTACAGGTACGAATTAGGATGTCCCAGACATCCGTGTGGATCCAATCCACACGAGGTCCCAGACCTCATCGGTGCGGGTATTTAGACCCGATCGTTGCAGGTATTTAGACCCGATTGATGCGGCCGTGGATGTCCCAGACATCCGTGTGGATCCAATCCACACGAGGTCCCAGACCTCATCGGTGCGGGTATTTAGACCCGATCGTGGCGGGTATTTAGACCCGATAGTAGCAGGTCCTTCCCAACCTGATCAAGGATCAGTACTGTCGTATGCGCTGAAGACCGCTAAACACAAAAGAGGAGGGACTCCAATTACAGACATAGGTAAATTTCACTCTGTGGTCATTATGTAGCCATTGACGGATGCGCAGCTGGATTCGCAGACCCAGCGCGGAGAGCCCTCAATACGGCCCTGTATGTCACCACCACCTGATTAGCAATTGTAGTATGCTCTTAAATGTCGCAACCTGGCGGAGGGACTTCAGTACTGAGTTCTTAAGGAAGGCAAAGTGTGAATACACAGAATAGCACATAATAATATAGAATGTAACATTTGATCAAACACATATATCCCCAAACAAATACCACACCAAAACATAAACATAATGTACTCATTATAACATCAATTTACATGTCATTCAATAAACAACAGACACGTATCAAGTCAGTACAGATCTCCAATCAATACATCATCAATTAATGTGGCATTTAATAAACAACAGATATATGTTAAATCATTGCAGTTCTCAATAAAATAGGATATAACATGTGATCATAAATCATTGCAATTCTCAATAAGATAGAATATAACATCTGATCATAGATCATTGCAGTTCTCAATAAGATAGAATATAACATCTGATCAGTCACATATATCCCCAAACAAATACCACACCAATACATAAACATAATGCACTCATTATGTCATCAATTTACGTGTCATTCAATAAATAACAGACACGTATCAAGTCAGTATAGATCTCTAATCAATATATCAATATATCATCAATTAAGGTGGCATTTAATAAACAACAGACATATGTTAAATCACTGCAGTTCTCCGCATACGTTGAATCTAGACCTAGAAAGACAGTGAGATAACTCACCTTTAATTACTGATAATCCAATACAGTGTCCAGGTAACAATGAATGTATTAGTCCTTCACTTCACGTATTCACTTCCACCCCGAATTGTTCGTCACACCCGTGAAACATAGACTGAGCGTCTCAGCGCTGGCAGCCGCCTCAGGCTGCATCGTCATATTTTTCGTTGACAGATATATGACCACCAGCGCTTCCAAATCAGTGGATTGCATTATTAAAATGCATGTCTTACATTCGGCCAATTCTGACCTTTCCTCGTCCTCGAGGATGATTAATTTTTTTTTTTTTTTGTTTATTTATTATTAGTATCTTAATTAATATTATTACCTATATTTATCATTATTATTATTATCATCCCTTTTTTTTTTAATTATTTTCTTCTGATCTTGTTTCGGACTGCTGTCCCTCTGTCGCTAATTATTCTCGTAGGTATTCCGTACATTTCTATGATCTCGTCCAAATAACTGATGACAGGTTTTGTTTTAGTTGATTTTACTGGTTTTGCAAACATAAATTTGGTAAATGCTGCAACAATTATTATTAAGTGTGTATATCCGCGTAGCGATTTTTCAAATGGACCTAAATGGTCAATATGTACAGTATGATATGGGGTAGGAATCTTCTCAATAGGATTCAGAAATCCTTCTTTCTTTCCGACTTGTTTTTTTTTTTTTTTTTTTGTTATAAATATATATAAATACATTGCATACAACATGAAATATATTTCTCGGCGTAAGTTTTCATTTTCGGGAACCAATATGTTTCACAAAGCTTTTTAAGTGTTTTCTCTATTGAAAAATGTCCCATTTCATCGTGTGCTGTTCGTACAATTTGTGAACGCATTCCTTTCGGTACTACCCACTGTGTACCCCTCGGTGTAATTCTGAAAACTCGGCCGCTACGTAGCGCGTAATTCTCATAAATACTTTTTTCATAATCAGTTGTTGGTGGTTTTATTAATATATTATGAATTTCACTAATCTTTTCATCAGTTATTTGTGCCAATAGTATCCAGTCGGCTATTTCGATTTTAAATAATTGAAATTCTTCCGGTTCCTGTTCTGTTGTTTCCGCATTGCGACTCAAAGCATCCACGTGACTCATGCGTGCACCTGGCCTATATTCAACGGTAAACGTATATACCTGTAGATCTAGCCACCATCGAGCAATTCTAGGTATCAAATCTCGCTTTGAACATGCAGTTTTTTAAAGCATTACGAGTCACTACTTTAAAATTTATGCCAATTAAATAACGCGAAATTTTGTTTAGAACTATCAACAACGGCTAATGTTTCTAATTCGTAGGAATGAAAATTAATTTCGTATTTATTTGTTTGACTACTATAATAAGCAACGGGTTGTAAACGATTATTATCTTGTTTTTGTAGCAAGATTCCAGCAATACCTAATTTACTTGCGTCTGTACATACTTCTGTCTCACCAAATGGGTTATAAATGGCTAAAATGGGTCGATTAATAACATTTTCTTTTAATTTCTCAAAAGTTGTTTATTGTGATTTTGTTCAATTCCATTTTTCAGATTTCTTCAACAATTTTGTAAGAGGTTGTGCAGTTTCAGCATATTTATTTACAAATTGCCGAAAATAATTAGTTAATCCGATAAATTGACGCACTTGATGAACATTTTCAGGAGTAGGAAAGTCTCGAACTTTAACCTCTCCGAGTCGCACACCGTCTTGACTAATTTAAAATCCTAAGTAATTTATTTTTGTAGCAAAAAATGTACATTTACATAGTTTTAACGTTAACTCTTCTTTACGTAATACTTGTTGAATTATTTCTAAATTTTGCATACCTTCTTCAATACTCGTTGTTGAAATTAAAATGTCATTTATGTAAGCCATTGCGATTTTATTTTTAAGCGGTCCTAAGACTTTATCCATCATTCTTTGAGAAATACTGGGCGCATTTGTTAATCCGAATGGTAATCTATTGAATTCGTACTGTTCATCCGGTGTCACAAAGTAAGTTTTTGATTTAGATTCTTCAGTTACGGGGATTTGATAGTATCCCGATGTTAAATCAAGTGTCGTAAAATATTTACAATCCCGCAGTTGATCGAGCTGATCATCGATTATTGGCAAAGGATATCTATCTTTAATTGTAATATTATTCTATTTTCGGTAATCGATACATAGTCGCATTTCACCGGATTTCTTTTTAACTAGTAAAACAGGCGAGGAATAAGGCGAATTTGATTCTTGTATTATTTTATTACCCAACAAATCTTGAATAATTTCTTTAACTTTTTCACGTTCGTGATATGACATACGATAAGGACGATATGTTATCGGTTTATTATCGTCTAAATTAATTTCTACTTCGGTAGTTTTTGTACCCCCTATTTCTTCTAAATTTTGTGCAAAACAATCTCGGTATTGATTTAATAATTTTAACAAAGCTGATTGTTGCGTCTTAGTGAGAGTTCCGGAATTTACTTCGTGATTTTGGAATGGTTTTAGATCTTTAATGTTGATTTTCATAAGTTGAAAATTACTTTCGGGTTCCGCAGCGCAGTGAAGTCCGCGAGCAATTGGATTCTTTGTTTTTATAACCAGATCATTATTAGAGAGATTAGCGACAGCGATCATTCCGTCTATATCGGGTTTTATCGTTGTTACACATCTTGGAACGCAATACTCATATGCTTGAATTAATCTAATACTGTTTTCGATATATATATCTCCGATGTAATTGTCATTTTTAGAATAGACTGCGATATGTTCTACGTAATTAGCCGGTACGACAGTGCTTTCCCGTGGCCATAAAGTAATTTTATTTTGAATTATATTATCAGTGTTAATATTATCATGATGCATGAGCCGCAACGATTTATCGTCTTTAATTAATATAACACCGCGTCGTTCAATAAACGGTTGTCCAACAATTACGGAAATATCTTGTACGCTATCTGGTACGACATAAAATGTAACAGTGGCCGTAACTTCGTCAATTTTTAGTTCTGCTTCGGTTTCACCTAATGTTGTTACTGTATCGAATCCGTATCCTTTAATAATTTTTAATTTAGTTTCATCACATACTAAATTTAATTATTTTAATGTAGACTCTGTCATAGTGTTACATGTACTGCATAAATCTACGTATGATATTATTGTTTCAGATTAAGGCATATTTATGATATTATGGTTTCATACACGCAGGGCTAGCCTAAACATAAACAAACACACAAAAAAAAGGTCTGAATAGAAAAACTTAATGACAGCCATTAGTCGTCCATCGAGGAGAGCACGGCACTTGCACGTGCCCCTAGTACAGTTTGACTGAAAAGAATGTTAATATAAACACAAACATATGAACTGTATGTAAAATGTTTATTCTAGATCTGAAGATAGATTCAGATCCCACTTCTGAGATAAAAGGCATACTAAAAGACTTAGTAACAAGGAAAATGTAATATAAAATTGATTTCAAACCTTGTTAACTCATTGCATGTATTAACGGGAATATAATATACATTTTACATACAGAGTTCAGGATAATATATATGAGCAAACGGGTGGTGTTCATGACGTCATCGGTCACACGGCCCCGTTGAATGGTTCCGCAACTGGACCACCTCGTACCGGTCACACCTGCATGACAAAATATAACATGTCATTCCAGTCTCAATCAGCGGTCACTGAGATTTACATTTTAGGTAGTGCTATAGGATTAAGGTTACAGGTACGAATTAGGATGTCCCAGACATCCGTGTGGATCCAATCCACACGAGGTCCCAGACCTCATCGGTGCGGGTATTTAGACCCGATCGTTGCAGGTATTTAGACCCGATTGATGCGGCCGTGGATGTCCCAGACATCCGTGTGGATCCAATCCACACGAGGTCCCAGACCTCATCGGTGCGGGTATTTAGACCCGATCGTGGCGGGTATTTAGACCCGATAGTAGCAGGTCCTTCCCAACCTGATCAAGGATCAGTACTGTCGTATGCGCTGAAGACCGCTAAACACAAAAGAGGAGGGACTCCAATTACAGACATAGGTAAATTTCACTCTGTGGTCATTATGTAGCCATTGACGGATGCGCAGCTGGATTCGCAGACCCAGCGCGGAGAGCCCTCAATACGGCCCTGTATGTCACCACCACCTGATTAGCAATTGTAGTATGCTCTTAAATGTCGCAACCTGGCGGAGGGACTTCAGTACTGAGTTCTTAAGGAAGGCAAAGTGTGAATACACAGAATAGCACATAATAATATAGAATGTAACATTTGATCAAACACATATATCCCCAAACAAATACCACACCAAAACATAAACATAATGTACTCATTATAACATCAATTTACATGTCATTCAATAAACAACAGACACGTATCAAGTCAGTACAGATCTCCAATCAATACATCATCAATTAATGTGGCATTTAATAAACAACAGATATATGTTAAATCATTGCAGTTCTCAATAAAATAGGATATAACATGTGATCATAAATCATTGCAATTCTCAATAAGATAGAATATAACATCTGATCATAGATCATTGCAGTTCTCAATAAGATAGAATATAACATCTGATCAGTCACATATATCCCCAAACAAATACCACACCAATACATAAACATAATGCACTCATTATGTCATCAATTTACGTGTCATTCAATAAATAACAGACACGTATCAAGTCAGTATAGATCTCTAATCAATATATCAATATATCATCAATTAAGGTGGCATTTAATAAACAACAGACATATGTTAAATCACTGCAGTTCTCCGCATACGTTGAATCTAGACCTAGAAAGACAGTGAGATAACTCACCTTTAATTACTGATAATCCAATACAGTGTCCAGGTAACAATGAATGTATTAGTCCTTCACTTCACGTATTCACTTCCACCCCGAATTGTTCGTCACACCCGTGAAACATAGACTGAGCGTCTCAGCGCTGGCAGCCGCCTCAGGCTGCATCGTCATATTTTTCGTTGACAGATATATGACCACCAGCGCTTCCAAATCAGTGGATTGCATTATTAAAATGCATGTCTTACACATATATATATATATATATATATAAATCTACTCGTTTTACAAATATCCAAGCCCCCTCCAAATATATTTTCTCGGTTCGCCACTGATATTTACTGAATTTTAGTGTAGTCTTTGCTACAAAACCGCAATTTGTACCAAAAATGTGTAACAACTATAAACATTATATATTTGTTTAATAAAATATTCACTCAAATATTTATACTTATAACAAATCATTTTGAACTACTCGTAAATATACAAGTAGATTGAAGTAAATAGTAGTTTTGCACAGTTAATATTAATAGATTTTTTATTGTATCTAATGAAATACTACATATTCCTTGTAAAATTAACTTTCGGATCAGTTGGGTACATATCTGTTCAAGTAGTATACACATAATCGGGTTAGATTGGATATCCATCCGGTCGGGTCGGGTTGGATATCCATCGGGCCGGGTCAGGTTGGATATCCATCGGGTCTGGGTACCCATCGGGTCTGGTCGGGTTGGATATCCATCGGGTCTGGTCGGGTCTGGTCGGGTTGGATATCCATCGGGTCTGGTCGGGTCTGGTCGGGTTGGGTACCCATCGGGTCTGGTCGGGTTGGATATCCATCGGGTCGGGTATCCATCGGGTCAGGTTGGGTACCCATCGTTTTCGGGTCGGGTCTGGTTAATTTTTTTTATAAAATGCGCATCTCTAGTGTATATATGTACAAGATCGCCTCTATATATCTAATTCAGTATAATTACTGTGATGAATAGAATGTTTGACGTGTTTGACTATTTTTTACAATACAAATTTTGGCACTATCGTCAAAAATTTTATAAAGAAATAAAATATCCCAGTTGTTTATCCGAGATTGTGACATCGTTGTTCGCAAATAAATTTTAGGCGTCTTAATCCAGAGAAAGTCCTTTCTGCAGTACAGGATGTCGAATGACGAGAAATAATTTAATAACTTTAAAATATTCAGAAAATAGCTCTTTTAGATGGTTCTTCTTGTATATATTACTAATTCTGATTCAAAATTGAAATATTGATAATGAAACATTTTTTTATGTAAAGTTAGTCTAGCAAGATCAAAATCTAGTTGATAATATTTTTGGGTTACATAGTTATCCTCTTACCTCAATAAAAAGCCACTCGATTTATACTTTTTGTTTCAAAACGAAGTTTTAAACTTTGAATCCAAGTGTCAATAATTTCGAAATATAAAAGTCTGTACACCCAGATTTGGAGACATTTTTCTTTTCCTAGGAAGACGTGATTCATCAATATTATACCTAAATCTTTTTTCGGATATAGTTTTAAAAAATTATTATTTCGGCGTTCTTCTACAATTTTCATAAGGCAGATACTTTTTTACAATATCTGCTATATTATTATTTACTTTCTGAAAGTTAGCATTTAGCACCTTAATATTATCAAAAATCTCTATCAAATTTTTTAGTATAAAAAAAATCGAAATATTCTAATTTATTTAAAAACCCACTCGCTCAGCATCTTCAGTATTTTCTTTATTTCGCATTTCCATACACTGGCTAACTACTTTGTAGTTATCAAAGAGCGATTTTAATGACACAACTTTAAAATACCATCTTGTGGGACAAAATGGTCTTAGATATCGATCTTATGTCTTCGGAACTCGAATCTGTCTTAATGTTTTTAAAATTTTCTAGCTGTTTTGGTGAATTTCTTATATAATTTAAAATGTCTTTTGCACCTACTAAGATATCGCATACCTTTAAATTGAATAAACAAATTTAAAGAGTGGGCCACAGAGTGAAAGTATATAGCCCGTAGTTCATCGTCTGTAATTCTGTTTACTGTAAGTACTCCACTTATATTGGCAGCGCCATTATAGCTCTGTCCTAGTAACAAAGTTATGTCAATTGAATATCTCAGGTCTTTTACTACATTATACAGCGTGTCTGCGTTAATGAATGGCATTTCATACAACCCTAAAAAATATTCATGTATCTCCAAATCATCGCTCAGTTCTCAAAAACAAACTGATAATTATTCTTTGCTAGAAAAGTCAGTCGTCTAATCTGCTATAATAGCAAATATATGTTGTTTTTCTTTAATTTTATCGTATATTATACTGCATATATTTTCAGCCAAAATATCTAACAATTCGTTCATAATATCATGTGATATCCATATATGTTTCCGAATCTTCACCTCGCAAGTGTAAAAGTTGAGTAAAATTCGAATCCTCTTCAGCATGCTCACGTAATGCAAGTTCGTGCGTTGCAAGTTATTTGATAGAACCTATGATTTTGAGCAAAGCAGTTCTGCTGTTTTCATTTCTTCATTAAAAAAAAAATAGGCATTTTGACAAACCTCACTAAAAGCTTTCGAAATATTTTCTTTTTATAGTACCCACTTAAAGGTATCTTTCCAGTTTTCTTTAAAAGGACGGCTCTTGGTTTTCAATTTCAATGGATGGTCAGTGGTCTGTGAATTTGAAGCTTGTGTTTCATATACTTATATACAGGTTGTTTCACGGATATGGGACACCTCAAATAATTCCTATATTAATAAAGATGCAATAAAAGGGTATAAGACAATCTTATAGAAGTCCAAGAGGGACATCCGATAAAAGAAAAGAAAAATGTAAACCAGTGATTCTGAAGTTAGGGTACAAAGTTATATTATTTTAAATGAGATCATACATATTTTTATGCCTATTCGATAGAGTATTTTTTTTAATTCAACCATCTAATAATTTTATATCCTTACATAAAAAAAATATTGAGAAAAATTCAATTTATAGTTTCGATAAATTTTAATTAACAAGACACCAAACAGTAGGCCATGATCAATAACAAAACAAAATAAGTTCTTTGTTGTTTATAATAATTAGTTATGATTGTTGTTTTTATTGAGAAAATAAATTATGAGTAATGTATTAGATAATCAAATGTTTATGGTTTATAACCTTTATGTTTATTGCTTTATGGTATTCCATATCCGTGAAACATCCTGTATATTTTGATCAATTTCGATATTCTTACCAAGATTCAATTCCAATTTAGGCTCAGGAAGAATCAAATTCGTGTCTTTTTTAGCCGAACAACGAATTTATCCATAATTAGCTTAGAACCTAGAAATAAGTACATAAAATAAAATTGCGAAATTTCATACAAACACGTTCAAACTAGTTTTAAAAAAAACCTTAAATAAGTAATTCCCTTTATGCGAAAAAACATATAAATATTTCGTTAACAACAAAGACAAAATTAATTGTCATCCATATACTAGGTGAAACTAGGTTTAATAAAATATAAACTAAACACTTGGCTAAGTCACAAATTTCGTTGTTTAATTCAAACAAATCTCCACAATATCAGATTCAAGAATTGAGTCGTCTAGTTTTAAAACCGGCCAAGTCAATCTTAAATCATTTTGTAAAAACGACGAAAGTTTAATTACAGTTATCTGATTAAAGTTAATAATCAAAATGTAACAAATAGATTTATGTTTACTTTCTATTGAGATTATTATTTTTATAAAGTTGGTAAATGACTTGGCCGAATTTGAAATTCACCAATCACACAACGGCCAAGTTGTGTGATTGGTGAAAAAAAATCGCATTTTTTCCTATACATTTTACACGTTATTTAGCTGGTTTTGAAACTCATCAAATTATTTTTCAAATGAATGCCTTTATGAAGATTACAAAAGTTAAAAAGAATAGAAAATTACATTTTCGTGACTTGGCCGGTTTTGAAACTAGACGACTCAATTCAACATCAACATCCAAATATTGGTTAGATATGTTCTGTCATATATACCATCGATAAAATAGTAACATGATGCAAAATGGCTGTAGTACAACGTTAGCAGTGAAGAAAAGTTTTGCGAAAGTGACGCTATCTCACAGCATCTAGAAAAACTGTACTACAAGGAATGAGATAGTAGGATATTATATTTTATAGGAATTATTATTTTTGTTTTTAGAACGAACTGTGGAGAAGATGAGCTCTTCTCTGATTAGTTAAAAAATACGACCAAGTTTAAACACGGGAAAAATTTATTTTCGTTCCAATGATTTCTGTTTTAATTTTGTTACAAACTGTTCTGCCCGCACTGATATAGATATGACAACCTGTCCAATTATCTATAATACGTTAAACTATTACTTATTTTAAAAAAAGACAAGTATTTGATCATGTTTAAAATAAATTTTTAATTATGGTGACTTTACAGTGCATAGTGAAATCGTTACGATTCCGGCGCCTATGCAATAATATGCCGCACATTGCAAGAAATGTACTGGCCTCTTTTAATCAGTACTAACAACATGAACTTAGCCAGCCGTTTCTCCAATCAAACATGTGTGAGATATCATATGTAGATCTGTGCGGCGTACTGTAAGTAGACCCGTGCATTATTTAGATTAGACTAGATGATTTTTTAATCGTACAATATTGAGCATTGCTAGCTATAATATTTTCGATCAATCAGAGCGCTGTCGGTCCGCCGATAACGGACGTCAATTGTAAAATAAAATAAAAAATATCGTTGCAGATCAAGATTCTCAAATCCACAGGCCGATTCGATATCACTGAGCCCCCTTTCCCATCTAAACTAAATATTGTTTTTTAAATTTAATATAATTCTGCGATTTTGTAAATAAATACAATATATTGTATATAAATTTTTTTTTTGCCGATTGACATTAAAAGTGGATTTTTATAGATAAGTGACATGAAATACTTTACTTTACATTCTGGGCACAACAAATATGACATTTATGATTTAATTTAATACATATAATTTCAATTGCATGCCGCTTCTTTAATCTCGGGTAGGGTTACTATTTCTTTATGACTTTCTATTAATTATATATTTGTAAATTAAATTAATATATAGTGATTCACTAAAAGCAGAATGACCTATATGAAATTATAAACATCAAATTTGTTTTTACATAACCTCTGCTTAACTAATGCGTAACATCATGATTATTATGATGATGCCGAACACATTAAAAATATTGAACATAATAGCAAAATTAATATTAATATTATTCAACTGGTAAAAACTATGTGTTCAACATGACAGAAAAGTTGATTTGCTGCTGTGGCTAGATTCAAACTCTTACCACTACAGTAAATCTACTACTTTTTTGTTTAGTTAAACAAATAACTGTTTTTAAGGTATCTTTTGTGTTATAAAGTGATATAATTAGTGCAAAAAATATTTCTTTTAATGATATAATGTAAAGAGGGCTTTATTATCCACTTCTATTTAAGAATTAAAATATTTTCAAAAATGTCAAGTGACCTATTTATGTATTTTTTTGGAAAAACAATAATATATTAATGTGACAACTTTTATCTAATTTAGCTAAAGTCGTGTCCTTACAGTCTTTCAAAGACTAATAAATCTACTTTATGAAACACAGTATTGATACGTCCAATTAGAAATTAACACAGTTATTGATAGGATGTATTATTTTATAATATAAAAAAATATTAATAATTATTGTCTATACTATTTACAGCATTTCAACACTTCCCAGAAAAGCATAACCAATGTTTATAATGACAACGAGGCTGATTATAAGCACGAGACTATATTGACAGTGTTTAATGTATCTGGTGTGAATGTCGGCTTCTACTATTGCCACGGAACCACGGTGAGCTTCAATACCCCTAGAAGATCTAGCAGGATATATGTCTACGTTCATGGTTCGTTATACATCTTGTTCCTAATTTAAACAAATTAACTTTAAATATGAATTTAGCACCTCCTACAAGGAAACTATATTCTTCTAGAACAGGCCTTTTTTACAATAATAAATAATATTAAATATGTTTGAGTCATAATTGCAATGTACTTTTTTTTAACTGACATCAAAATGTATCAATTTTATTCATAAATTCTATGTAATATAATAACTTCTCAGTACACATTTATTTTTAGTACGTTTACGTATCCAAAGTATTCAATTCGTGTGCCTCCGTAAAAGCTAATGAATATTGAGACGGTTAAAATTGTGTTTTGTTCACTTCAACATAGTTACATTTTAACTTTGAACTTGTAACAAATGAAGTAACAAATAATTTTGTAATAACCATATAAAGATAATAAAATATTTACTACGAAACAAACTTTACTAAGTAATCTAAAAAATTAATGTTTTCGACGTTTCATATGTAAAAGTAAAATAAAAATAATTAGTTAAACTCAATCATATAAAATAGCCTATGCAACTCGTGTTAAAAGTGTCGGCTACGGTTTGTGTTGCAAGCTTCCCATTCTTGCAATAAAGTGACAATATTAACCCTAGGTTTATGTATACTTTTTTGTCAGATATTATGCTGGATAGAGCCAATCACAGTCATATTACAGTGACATAAATAAATAAATATATCATCACGCCTTTTACCCATTACTGGGTGTGGCACTCTGTCGGAGCAGATCTCGGTAAGTGATATATTTCTTCGCGTGACGTACGGTTACCAGCCGTCAAATTACTGTCCCCAAAGATGTTAGTGGAGGGGAAACCACAGGGGTAGATTTTTAAATTGGTGAAAATTGTTTGTCGGCTGTGGGGATCGAACCAGTGTTCTCAAGATCCACAGGCCGGCTCGATACCACTGGGCCACCTACCTACAGTGACAATGTTCAATAAAGTAGCTACCATTACAATAAGAAATTATATTTATAAACACTAGTTATTTTTATACTAAGAGTTAACAGTACACGTTTACGGACCGAGACTAGAGATTGTAGCATAAACATAGCGAGGGCTGCAACTAGTCATGGTCTGTAAAGATATTTTCTACTAGAGGTGTACATAAAAGTTTTTCTACGATTGAAATTTATGAGTCATCGATTTTTAATTTTGATTAATATATGATGTGACAAAACAACAGTTCGATTGATTCCCTATATATAATGTCCATAATCTCCTAGTTGGAGCATAGGGCCTCCACGAAAGATTTCCATTTTGATCTGTCTTGAGCGATCAGCTTGGCTTGGTTCCAGGATTTCCTGGTGACTTCTAGTTCCTTTAATACTGTCCTTCTCCATGTGATCCTGGGTCGGCCTCTTTTCCTACATCCCTGAGGGTTCCAGCCAAGGGAGTTTTTCGCAATATTATCTGGGCCTCGTCTTAGTACATGGCCCATCCAGTTCCATTTTCTTTTTTTATTTCAGCATTGATGTCTTGCTGGTTGCTGCGCGCCATTACCTCGTTATTTGTTACATGGTCGTACCAGTTTATCCGTAGGATTCTTCTTAGACACTTGCGGATAAATGTTTGTAGTTTTTGGGTTATAGCTTGGGTGACTTTCCATGTTTCGCAGGCGTATAGTAGGACTGCTTTGACGTTAGTGTTAAAGATTCTAAGCTTGGTACACGTGGAGAGATTTGGGGAGTACCAGATGTTCCTAAGCATCCCGAATGCCTGGGTAGCTCTCCTAACTCTGTTGCTTACATCTGCCCCCCCGCTTTCAGTAACGATGCTGCCCAGGTAGCAGAATTCTTGTACATTTTCTATTTGTTCATTGCGTACGTAGAAGGCGGATTCATTGTTAGTTCCTATTCTGAGACATTTTGTTTTCTGGACGTTGATTTCTAGGCCGACTTTGTTTGCTTCACGAACAAGTCGACTGAGTTTCTGTTCCATATCTCGGTAGGTGTGAGAAAGGAGGCAAATATCGTCAGCATAATCGATGTCTTCTAGGAAATGCTGTAGGTCCCAGCGGATCCCCCTGTTTTTGTCGTTAACTTTTCGCATAACCCAATCCAGTACGATGTTGAATAGTAGAGGAGAAAGAACACAGCCTTGTTTGACACCTTTTTTGACTGGTATTTTCTCTGTCGTTTTACCGTTGTGTAGGATTTGGCAGGTAGACTCGTTATAGAGTTCTTTGATAAGATTTCTGATTTTCTGCGGCACCCCGGTTAGTTCTAGGATCCTCCAGATTGCCTCGTGATTGATACTATCAAAAGATTTTTTAAAATCGATAAAGAGCAAGTAAAGGGGAGCCTGCCATTCGCAGGACTGTTCAATTATAAGTCTTAGGGCGTTGATATGGTCGACACACGATCTATGAGGGCGAAAGCCATTTTGTTCGTTCCGCAGTTTTGGTTCGATTTTGTCTGAGAGTCTGAGATATACTATATGAGTCAGGATTTTATTAACAATGTTTAAGAGGGTGATACCTCTCCAATTGGAACAATCTTCGAGCTTCCCTTTTTTTGGTAGGTTGATTATCAAGCCTTCTTCCCAATTGGTTGGAATGTGTTCATCTTGCCAGCATTTTTTGAGTAGAGGGTGTAGGACGGAGACAAAGGTATCGCGGTCTGATTTAATAATTTCGGCGGCCAGGTTGTCAGGACCGGCAGACTTGTGATTTTTTAGGTTTGTAATGACGAGTTTGACTTCTGCGATAGATGGGGGATTACTGTCGATTCTCACGGTTCTGGCAGGTGAACCTTCTATATTGTTGGGGAGTGGTTCCGAGTCCAGAAGCTTGGAGTAGTATTCCTCCCATCTTTTGAGCTGTTCTTCGTCCGTTGTTAGAAGTTTACCTTGTCGGTCTCTAAGAAGAGGTTTGTTTTTGAAGTTTTTATTTGCTAAGCATTTTGAGATCCAATAAAGTTCTCTTGTGTTTTGGAGCCGGGCTGCGGCTTCGGCTTGGCTTGCAAGATTGTTGGTCCAGGTTCTTTTGTCTTTCCGAGCATTCTTCTTGACTTGCTGATTCGTTAGCTGATATTCGTTAGCTATCCGAGTCTTTTCATTACGTGTTCTTGCGATGTTCAGTTGGCCTTTTAGGTCCTTCCGTTTTGAAAATAGGTCCCAGGTGTCTTGGGATATCCATGCTTTTTGGCCTTGTTTCTTTAGGCCTAGAATGTCTTCTGTTACTTGTAGCGTATTTTCTTTTATTTTATTCAATCGGCTGGTTGTATTTGAATTTGTTGCGGTGAGTGGATCATTGGTTGTTTCATTGGCTGATTCTCCCAGTTTGATTTTTATTTCATTTTGAAATTTCTTTAGAATGTTAGGGGTTTTTAGTTTTTCGAGATTAAATTTCTTTCGTTTTGCGGCTTTCTTATTGTGGTTGACGCATGCAATTTTTAATCTGATTGTTCCGATGAGTAAGTTGTGGTCAGTTGTTCAATAAAGTAGCTACCATTACAATAAGAAATTATATTTATAAACACTAGTTATTTTTATACTAAGAGTTAACAGTACACGTTTACGGACCGAGACTAGAGATTGTAGCATAAACATAGCGAGGGCTGCAACTAGTCATGGTCTGTAAAGATATTTTCTACTAGAGGTGTACATAAAAGTTTTTCTACGATTGAAATTTATGAGTCATCGATTTTTAATTTTGATTAATATATGATGTGACAAAACAACAGTTCGATTGATTCCCTAAAATCATGTAAATAGTTCTCTTCTAACATTAAGATCGAATTTTTTCTCGGAGTACTATTATTTATTACAACTGTCCTGTTTCATGGTGCCACATTTGACCATAAACGCTTCGTTGGTGTTCTAACCTAAAAATTGTTTCGTTAATTACAAATTTATGTTCATTGTCCAGACTACAAGTACACTGTAACTTAAGATAATTTTGTTCATATTTTTTTACAACATTCAGGTTGAAAGTATTTTTAGCACATTATACTACGCACATTGTACACTGCCAACATATTTTCAAACTGGTTATACTAGAAAGAGACAGAATATTAGTTCTAAGTTCTATTTTAGATACTTCGCACTATAAGGAGATAAATAAGGATTTAACAACTAATGTACAAAATAAAAACAACAATTTGGTTAAAACTCTGTTCAGCAAAAAATTCATAGATGAAACCACAAAACGTAGACTTACATCCGACAACGCTGTTGCGCCACGCATATATGGACTTATCAAGCTGCACAAAGACGGTATGCCGGTTGGCCCATCGTGTCAGCCTTGCACGAAGCTTTCCAAACATGTAGCTGATCTTCTTAAAGGCTTCTATGAAGAAAAATACTACGTCAAGAAATCACTAGAACTCATTCAAACATCGCAGATATAACTCTGCCACCAGGTTATATTCTCATATCACTTGATATCGTCAGTTTATTAACTAACATTCCACTTGACCTAACTCTGAATGCTGTTGAATCTAAGTGGGGATTGATAAAAAGTCGCACAAACATCCCGAAGGTCGAGTTCTTGGAAATAGTCACCTTCTGCTATACCCATGGGTATTTCACGTTCAATGGAAAGTGGTACACACAAACTCATGGCTTCGCGATGGGTAGCCCACTGTCACTATTCAAATATGTCGACGATCTGCTCACAGCGATTCCTGAGACTGAGATAAATACCATCAAAGACATTTTCAACGGTTATAATCCATATTTACAATTCACGGTCGAAGTTGAAGATGGTGGAAAACTTCCTTTCCTAGATACCTTATTGTGACGACAGGACAATGGACGCATTCTTTACAAGTGGCACAGGAAACCGTCGTCGTCCACAAGATATATCGATTATAATTCATCTCATCCGAGATCGCAACTTATAAACATTGGTTATAACCTAAAAAGACGAGCCATCAATTTAACGTCGTTGCAGTACAGATATGAGGCACTTCAGACTGTTAAACATTTATTACGCATCAACAACTATCCTGCTCGCACTGTGAATAAGATCGTTAATAATTTCGGCACAACTGCTCAACAAAATAACAACACTGGTGGCCCTGACCTACTTACCAAATATTACTCCATTCCTAACGTTGGAATGATGGCGCGTTTTTTAAAACAGTTTCTAGAAGGTTCAAGGGAAGTAAAAATCAGTTTGAGGAATAAAAAAAGTGTAGGTAATTTATTCAGCGTAATTAAAGATAAAACTGATACACTACGCAAGTCTAATGTGGTGTACAATATCAAATGCAAAGATTGCCCTGACTGCTACATCGGGCAGACCAAGCGCTATGTTAAGACTCGGATGCTTGAATACCAACGCAGCATACGCAATGGAAACGTGTCTGGTAAATGTGCACTTGCCCATCACTGTGCCGAATCTAGCCACTCATTCGACTTTGACAACATCTCCATCCTTCACACTGAGGCCAACCTCAGCAAGAGACTTTTACTTGAAATGCTTTCGATCCAGGACAACAAGGAGAGCATAAACTTCAGAACGGATATTAACGACCTTAGCAACATCTACTGCCACATCCTGAACACCTGCAAGTAAGAAGAAGAATACTCCAAGTTCTTTTAACTAATTGGTTTATTCCATCTTGAGCCCATTTGCTCGTTATTCGACCTGTTTGTAGGACATAATAAAAAAAAATTCACTGTGTTTAATCAACTGTTTGATGAGGCTTTCGACGTTAATTTGTTTTTTATATTTCATTTTATTGACTACATCTTCTTTGATGTTCTGTATAATATTTTATTATTTTGTAACTATTTACACCTATTTTTGGCTGTAAGTATTTTTTTATTATCTGCTTGTAATTTCAATTTGCACTGTATTCACCTTTAATTTTTTCCTGTTTTCTTCACAGCTGCCCTGATGAAGTTGCAATTGGCAACGAAACGTTGGCTCAGTAAAAATACACGTATAATTTCTGACTGGATTCCTGCTTATTACTTTTCAATTCCTATTCACAGTCGCTTATTCACAAAACCTTCCATTAGTTCTAAGAGCTTCAGTCATGCGACATCATTTTCTACGTGAATTTGTAATTATTGCCCCTCTAGGTACGCACATTAAAATTAGGCCTTTAATGATTATATCTAATCATAAAAATCTATACTATAATGTATACTGCCCGTTCCGTTACCTACTATTAAGATTTTTTAATAATAATGCACTCAAAAGGCACCGGGCTTTATGAACTCATTATTATCTATTAGGCGCGAGATTGGTTCAGAATTGCCGAATAGGAGTTCCGCCACGCACGGTGCGTGAGACTCCATTTGAAGCGCAATATGTTAGTATGTACCTTTGACAGCAGCAAAATGGATTGTAATCATGTATGATTGTTGAAAAGTTTAAATTCAGAATTAAGTGATTCCAATGATGATTTTGAAATTAATTTAATATTAATAAACGAAGACATAAATGGTGGGTGACTAACATTAATTTACAATTCTTTGCCCCGCATATCAAAGCAATTTCTGCCCAAGAATTGTCATTCGCTGCCAAATCTTTATACTCTTTTTCCTGTAAATCGAACAGAAATCGTCTTTTCCGTACTAACTTCATTAATTTTTCTTTATTCATATTAAATGTAATAATATCAAAATTAAGCTAGAAAAACTGACGTGTTACAGCGTCCACACCATAGCAAGCAATGGTTTTTGTAGTAATAGGAGAAAGCGGGGTCTGAAAAATTCGCTCAGTGAGCGAGTCAATGTGAGTCTCACGCTTGATCATGCAATTCCACGCGGTCTTTTCCGGTTGAGACTCGCTACGGCGCGTAGTGGAGTCCAGGTTTTATAGCAAAAATTTGAACTACAGCAAAGGTACACTTTGCTAGTAATCTAATACCTAAGTACTTGAAAATTAAATAAAAATGAATGAGAATAGAACTAATATTTACAATAAAGAAGGTACTAAAACTATAATTAACTACTATTATACTAAAATAACTAACTTCTACTAAGAAAAAACCTACCTTATTAGAAGAACATGTAATCTATGTACTTAAATTTGTACCTAAAAGTTAAACGATAAATGAAATTAATACTAAAATTACAACTAAGGGCAACACAATATAGTTATATTCTATATAAATGAATAACATACCACTATTAGCAAAAACAAAATAAAAGAAAAAACAAAGAAATACAAGTGACAGTAATGCTAAGCTTATGGAGACCAAATGAATGTGTTTCAAGTTTGACACGTAATCAACACCATCTCTTAGGAGTTGAATATTCCAATACTACACCGTGGTAGAAATACCGAGTTCTTTTAAAATATCGGGTACATTACTGACAACGATTCATTTCCTTCTTTCAAATTTAATTTGAGTTAATAATTATTTCTTAATACTCTGTCATGATATGCATAGCGCTTCGATAATCATTAAGATATCGTCGGTTTATTAGAAAGTAAAGTTAAAAATTATAAGGTGTAGGTCTCTTTTTTTCAGTTATTTTCAAAATATTACATTCTTTATATTAATTTAAAATGTGCCCATCCTGTGTTATGTTAGTAAAAAATATAACATAAGCCTTTAAACATTTATATAATTTTCCGAAGCATAAACAACATCACAATAATCAAAATATAAGAGAATCACAAAGTTCAAGTCTTGAATGCACAAATGGCACAAATCTTTGTATTTTTTAAATTTATTCTTGCATAGTATGCTCACATGCACATGTTTTCCACTTGTTTTCGTTACTTTTGATATTTTCGATTTGATTGTAAAACTTATCATTTCTTTACTAATTTTTAAATTTTGACTAGTTTGATCCTGTAATAATTTTTCATTAGTCTTAATTTGTTCAACAATTTTAGCGTAATTTCTCCATCTGAAGCATCTAAGTTACCTGAGATTCGTTAATTAAACCGCGTTTTGAAATTTTATGAAATATTTTATTAATTTGACTTTCTAAGTCGTTAAAATTATATATTAGAATGTTAATATGGTCTTAGAACATTTCTTTTGCATCTATAATTTGAAAAAGAATAGTTTCTTTCAGTGTTGCAATTTTTATAAATTTATCGTGAATCGAGGAATATTACAATTAGAGTAAATTATTTGTTTCTAAGTTTTCCCCTGTGTTTTCTCTAATTTAGCTAAGTGAAATCCATTATTATTTGAAATTTCCGTAGTTGATCCGTACATCTGAAATAACAATTTATTGCTCAATTTTGTATATTCTAACATTTTTTCGGATGTTTGATCTTTGATTTATACTTTTCCGAGTATTGGATTATATTCTTGAACTCTGTATTTTTTAAATAAAGGTAAACGTAAATAGTATCTTTTATGTTTAAGGGATTGTTATTTTCCTTGTAGCGTTTTTATTCTTTAGTTTTTATTTTGTCCTGAATAATTTTGAATAATTCTTACTCTGTTAGATATTTTTATATTAGTACCTCATTGACGACTGGGATTGTTTTAAAAGTATATAATTATTTTTGCCAAATAGTATTTCATTAGGAGTTAATTTTGTTACGGTGTATTTAGTATTATTACAGGCTAAAATTGCTAAGACGAGGTTTTCTAAAAAAGTTTTGTGTTTGAAGTGATTATTATTTTCGAGGAGTCTAAGGTGTTCTATAAGTGTTGAATGGAATCTTTCAACTGCGTTGCTTTTAGGATTACTTACGCAAATGTCTGATTTTGAATAACTCTTGTAAAGCGTTACCTTTGAATTAAGGTCCTCCGTCCATAATCATTTTATTTTGTATAACGTAGATTTAAAAGAATTGAATTAATTTTTGTAATAGATAATTTTAACTTATATATTCTAACGGACAAACTTGGCTATACAGGGTGTTATATTTTAATAGACCCAGCAAATATCTCGCTTATTTATCAACTTAGCAATTTCATTTATATAACATGATTTATACAGCAACATGAAAGCTACTTGATGACGGATGTATATTCATGATATCATTTCCGGTTTATTAGTAATTAATATCATCTTTGAAATTTCAAATGGAACATACTATATTTTTTTACAAATTTGAAAAGTGCATCAAATTTGCTTTACAATCATGTAAAATAGTCCATATGTTACATTATTAAAAAGTAAAATGGCGGGCACTTTAATATACACCAAATCGGAAAGAGAATAGTGAGCCATGACTGTGGCTTGAAATAAAACAATTAACTAAAACAATTGTAATTATTATTATTACGAAATAATATTTTTTTGTCATAATAATACAGAAAATAAGAATAACTAATATTCAAAATGGCTCCTCTTTAATACATTTTGCACAACGTTTTGAAACAGAATAAGTAGCCCTTTATATTTGGTTAGCAGATAAAGATTCAATTGCTGCTTCATTTTTATTCTTCAGTCCGTTTAATGTGTTTATTGGTTCATTACAAACAAAATATTTCACGTAGCTCCATACAAAAATCAAGTGGTCATATCGAGATAAAAAAATAAAATGCATTGAAGAGGCTGGGAGTCATTTTGAATATTTGTTATAAAATCATTTTGTTGTTATTAAGTGTTCCTTAAAATATTATTTCATTTAATAATAATAGTTACAATTGTTTTAGTTAATTGTTTTATTTCAAGCCACAGTCATGGCTCACTATTCTCTTTTCGATTTGATGTATATTAAAGTGCCCGCCATTTTACTTTTTAATAATGTAACATATGGATTATTTTACATGATTGTAAAGAAAATTTGATGCACTTTTCAAATTTGTAAAAAAATATAGTATGTTCCATTTGAAATTTCAAAGTTGATATTAATTACTAATAAACCGGAAATGATATCATGAATGTACATCCGTCATCAAGTAGCTTACATGTTGCTGTATAAATCATATTATATGAAAGAAATTGCTAAGTTGATAAATAAGCGAAATATTTGCTGGGTCTATTAAAATATAACAACCTGTATATAGAAACTTGATCAAAAGTGGTTAAACCATTGTTTTTATTTAAACAAAGTACGTCAATATTTATTATGTCAAATGGTTTTAGAGGTGTTGGTGTTAAATTATATATTGCTAGAAATTGTTTTCTATTGTATTTATTTAATTTACAAAGTTCGCATCTATTAAATCCAGTGATATTGCTAATCATTTTAGACCAAAAATATGTTTTCTTTAATGCATTGATCCTCGACTCAAAATTGTTCGACCAATCATAATATTATTTCTTGAACAATGATCAGATAACACCAATATCATCAATTTCAACAATATACAGAATTTTTAAAATACGAGTAATATTTACACTTGTCTGACCAATGCCATTCAGAGTAACTACATTATTAAATTGTTTTCCGCTAAATTTGAGCGATACTTATTATTTTATAAGAGAGCACTATGCTCCTAAATCATAATAAAATCTAAAAAACTCCCCAGAATGAGGCAGTATGCCAAAAGGTGCTTTAATATGACATTGGTCTATACGCCGTTCGGTTGATGGTCCGGCGCTGTCACTGTTTCCAGCTTTGTTACTCACGCCCGAGCTAGTTGATGCATAGTAACAACAAAATCCACACTTGAAACATAAAATATGTTGACTTTTGTAACTTAATTTTTCATCTTTCCGGGTATGGTGTTTCCTCTGCAAACGGCAATCAACCGATGTGTGACCCAACTTGCCATAACGAAAACATGTAATAGCTGTAGATGTTTGCATATTTGTTATTCATTTGTTTTGAATTCTATCTTTTTCATTTGGTATAGAAGACATTCTTTTGAAAAATGAAAATGCTTTCAGTCCTTGTTGCAATTTATTTCTTGTTGAGTTTTCAGACATAAAATCGAGAAGTTGCTGGCGACGCTCAAACTGTGAATGGGGGCAACACAGTTGTAAAAGCGATCTGCTCAATATTTAAATTTTTCATTGCGATATTACTGACGTCATTAGGCGAGCTGCTTACGTCGCTAAAGATTCGCCTTATTTTGGGGTTTCAATGTGTAAATTAATAAGGCGCGCCGCTGTTGTTTCAGGACAATTATATTTTGAAATAAAGATATCTTTAAAATAACTCTACGTCATTCAAGGGAATGACACTTGTGATAATGATGCAGAACCTTTTAAAACTTATTGAGTGCTATCATCAATGCAGGGCCTTGCAGCATGCACATACTGGTCATAGTAATCAGGGCCGTCTTTACCCGGGGGCTCAAGGGGTGCGGGCGCACCCGGGCGCAGAGTCCTAGGGGCGCACACAAGCCGAGCGCTAGAAATTTCGATATTTCATTAAACCCTAAGTCATTCAATAACAACGTCATTGTACCGTTTCGTGCACAAAATAAAAATATAGACACCAATAATAAACACACCTCATACCGCTTTCGGCATTTGTTATACCGCTCACAATGTACAAGTTAAAATAGCTCTTATTACTACACACCTAACAATTACCGAAACTGCTCGTCCACGTCCCCGAAAAAGACATTTTAATTACGAGGCTACAGATGAGCCCATTTTAGACCCAATGAAAAAAATTTTAAATAAATTTTTATTTTATTTACTTGACACGGCTATCTCGAAATTAAATGAGAGATTCGAGTTGCTAATGGATCAGAATAATAATAATAATCTGTTAAATAAAGAAAAGGCTTCAGAATCCAATGTTTTTATAAAATATTTATTTGTCATCATTTAATTTTTCTGAAGCCAAAATTATTGATGTTATGGAAAATAAAAAGCATAGACTTATTTTAGAAACGTTACATACAAATTTACACCATGATACCTCGATTAATTATCAAACTGATGCGTATCATAATTTATTATGCTCAAATTTTTTTAGGGAATTTAACAATTTAATTTTTATATATTTTATTTTAATTATTTATTATTTTTTGTTTTTTCTATTTTTATTTTTCATATGTATCTTTTTTCTTTTTTGTCATTATTGACATTTTACAAATATTGTTTTATATTTTACGTTTTTTAAAGGTTTGACGGTAAAACCTTAGTTGGCGGACAAACCTGAAGTAGGCTGTGGGTCGCTAGTGACTTTTGGTGAAATCGGCACAAGTCGAACATAGAAAAACCTGGCAAATTTGAATGTCAAGATAATTTAAAAACGATTTGTTAGCAAAGTCGGATGTTTTTAAAAAATAATAAACACCACTAACCATGCCTGACCTAGTATAAAACGTATTTTTATGGTAAAAACGGCAAATTTGAATGTCAAGATAATTTAAAAACGTTTTGTTAGCAAAGTCGGATGTTTTTTTAAATAATAAACACCACTAACCATGCCTGACCTAGTATAGAACGTATTTTTATGGTAAAAAGTAACAAACCGCTTGCTTCTTATGTCGATCTTGTACCGTCGAACTGCCGTTTTCCCCAGAAGTCCCTAGCGTCCTGCGGCCAACTTCAGGTTTAGCCGGTTTGACATTTTGATTAATTTCCTAGTTTTATATTATAATTATTGTATTTATATTTTAAGGTGCTGATGATGAGCTAATATTTTTGCTCGATACGTCCACAAATAAATATTTTATAAAAACATTGGATTCTGAAGCCTTTTCTATATTTAATATATTATATAATTGAATCCTTTTTAAAATATATATTATAAATAATAATAATCAGAATAAAATGGTAGCTATTAAATAATAATATAAAATAAAACATTACTGATGTATTGTTTCCGAAAAAAATATGTTTATTTTTAATTTGTATAATTTACTGTTTTATTTTTATAATTTAAGAGTTTTGAGAAATAAATAAATGAAACATTAAAAATTACATTACGTTTTTTTGGTTGACAAGAGCTGGGGCGCGGGCTGACCACCCGGCACCCCGGCGCAGAATATGCTTAAGACGGCCCTGATAGTAATCCATGAACGTGTATCCACGGTTTTTTTTTTTGATCAAATTTAGGTAGTGTGATGTCAATACTTTTTGTTAGTGTCTTCATTGCTTGTGTTGACGCCAAAAAGTTTTGATTTTACTGCTCCAGAAATGAGTGCCATTTATCGTGACTATCACTTTTATTACACATTGCTTCTTGTGGAGGTGCACACCCCACTTCAGATGACGAGGGCGGCACTTAATTAACTTTAATTCCAAAGAAATTTGATGCAATATACGTAAAAGAATACGATAAATTTTAGAATTGGTTGAGAGCAAATAACACGGCGCGTGTTACCGGAAAGGTTGTACTTGCGTACTTTTTAGATCAGGTAAATTGTTATATTTAGTCTTAAATTTATTACATTTGAAATAATTGTACCCTTTTTTATTAGTCAAAAATTTACAAGTCTTCATAGTTACGGTGTTTGTACTCGAAATTGAAATGTATGCTACGGATAAAAGACAATATTGATATTACAAATTTTCCTAAACTCGCTGTCTTCTTCAAGACCTACTCGGTTGGTTATTCACCAGAGAAGTCTGCAGTATTTTCAAAGGAACAATTGATAACATTTTTAGTAAAGGCGCCAAATAACAAGTACTTAAATAAATAAAAATGAATAAATTTCGACGTTTGTTTATTTCGTTGTTATGACAACTTTACGGCATTGTATATACAAATCAAATCTTATTTTAGTTAGCTTTGAATATTGTCATTCTCGGCTCGTCACTCCCAGTGAACGGACGTATTAGATATAGCTCCAGAAAGTGATTAGATAATCCTAATTTAACTCCAAACAACTATTAAATTAATTACACGTGTTGCCAACTTACCGGAAACGTAAAGTGACCTGTGTATTAGTGCAAAATTAAACCTAAATGTTCAACAGTTCCACCATAAAAAAAAAACTGGCAACATCATCCTTGTCTGTAGTGCTTAGTGTCGTGAAATCATAAACCTTGCGCGGTCTCTGCAGTAGTGATCATTGTTGCCAACTATATTGCAACGAAAACTTTAAAAATGCAATTAACGAGCGGAGGCCTGAACTTAGTAACTAAGACGGTTACGAATATAACAACCACACTAGCAACATCCCAATATTACTCCCATTCGACACAAACACAATTAGGACCAATCTCCAGTTCAACAACCACAGGCTCCATTTACTTAACCCCAAACCAATCTTACCCATTAAACACGATGGAAACATCGCCGAGCACTCCCTCGCCAAGCCCACCTATAATGTCACCTGCAACTCCAGTCACAGGACTCCAATCACATACCTCAGTGAAAGACAACACTACCTACGCACAAACGACAAATCAAAGTATCAACAACGAATCTAGAAATTATCAGACACAAAACACAGACAATAATGAAATCCTCAAACAACTATTACACAAATTTGAATCACTATTTAATCAACTACTCCAACAAAAGAGTACGATATTAAACCTTTTAACTACTCTAGTCAACAAAGGTAATGTATAATTCTCTACGGCATGACACAATACCGCCATGAAATTGAAGCATTCATAAATCTACAAAAAATTGATGCAATGGCAATCTCAGAGACACACTTCACAGAGAAAAATTACTTCAAAATTCCTAAATATAAGACGTACCTCACAAACCATCCTGAAAAAACTGCGCACGGAGGAACGGCAATAATAATAAGTGAAAAAATCCAACATGTAGAAATGGAAGAACACAGTAAACAATACCTACAAGCAACTTCAATTAAAGTAAAAGATTCACACGGATCAATATCAATATCAGCTGCCTATTACCCACCCAAACACAACACCAAGAAGTGCAACTTTGAAGAGTTCTTTAGCAAACTCGGAAATAGATTCATCGCAGGTGGAGACTACAACGCGAAACACACGTTATGGGGCTCTTGCCTAAATAATCCCAAAGGAACAGAACTCCAAAAAGAAATTGCTGCAAAAAAATACTCGTTCTTCAGCACTGGAAAGCCAACATACTGGCCCTCGGACCCGAATAAAAAACCCGATTTACTGGACTTCTTTGTCGTGAAAGGTGTCTCGTCAAACTACAGTATTATTGATTCTTGCGACGACTTATCATTCGACCACTCCCCAGTGATACTCAACTTAAGTACAACAATTATTAACAAAAAAACGAAACCAAACCTACACAACAAAAACACAAACTGGGAAAAGTTCAGAACCCAAATAAACAACAAATTGAATATAAAAATTTCTCTCAAAACTCCAAAAGAAATCGAAGATGCGGAAGAAGATCTAACGATTCAAATCCAACAATCAGCCTAGCACTCAACGCCCACATCAAACAAACAAAACCACGTAAACAATTACCCTAAGTTTGTTAAACAAAAAATTGAAGAAAAAAGAAAACTAAGAAAAAAATGGCAACGAACAAGACACCCGGACGATAAGAAATAATTAAATAATCTGACCAAGGAAATCAAATCAAGAATACAAGAGATAAAAAACTATACCTTCACAGACTACATTACCAGCCTCTTATCTTACGCAGAGAACGACTACTCGCTATGGAAAGCGACCAAAAATCTAGGAAGACCACAACATCACATACCACCAATAAAAAAAGAAGACGGCACGTGGGCCAGAGAAGATAAAAAGAAAGCAAACGAGTTTGCTAAACACTTATTTAAAGTCTTTCAACCAAACCTTAAACAATTACAGACGAAGAAAACAAAGAAATCGAAAACTCTCTAACGAGTCCGCCACAATTATCAACACCTATAAAATTCTTTACACCTGCAGAAGTCGCAAATGAAATAAAACTATTAAACAACAAAAAAAAGTCCTGGCTATGACCTAATAGACGCAAAAATCCAGAAGGAACTGCCAAGAAAAGCCCTTGCTGCAATAACGCAAATATTCAATGCGACCATAAGACTCTCCTACTTTCCAGTACAATGGAAATACGCACAGGTAATATTAATATACAAAAAAGGCAAACCTGCTCATGAAATCACCTCATATCGACCAATATCACTATTACCCCTACATGCAAAATTACTTGAAAAACTGTTCCTAAAAAGACTAAAAACACTAATTGTAGAGAAGAACCTAATCCCATCTCATCAATTTGGCTTTAGAGAGGGTCATTCAACAATCCAACAAATCCACCGTGTAGTCAGCGAAGTGGAACACAGCCTCCAACACGGTAAAATATGCTCGGGACTCTTCATAGACATAGCCAAAGCCTTCGATAAAGTCTCGCACAACGGACTACTTCACAAGATAAAACCCAAACTGCCTCAACAGTATTATTCGCTGATAATATCATACTTAGAAGAAAGACACTTTCAAGTAAAATACGAAGAGAGCTTATCCGAACTACAAGAAATAAAAGCAGGAGTACCACAAGGTAGTGTTCTCGGTCCTATACTGTACCAATTATATACTGCCGACATACCAAGCTCGGACAACGTGATAATCGCAACTTATGATGACGACACAGCTATTCTTGAGTCCAATGAAGATCCTAGCATAGCAACTGCATTACTGCAAGAATCAACGAATCTGCTAGAACAATGGGCAAAAAAATGGCGCATAGAAATCAGCGAAGAAAAGTCCACATACATTCCGTTTACAACAAAAAAAGTATCATAAAGTAATTAAACTAAACAACTTGCAACTAGAAACAAAAAACGAAGTGAAATATCTAGGAATGTATCTGGACAAAAAATTAACATGGCGAAAATACATCCTGTCCAAGAAAAAACAGTTAAACATAAAAGTAAAGCAGATGCACTGGCTCATCGGTCGAAAATCAAAGCTCTCACTATACAACAAACTACTACTATACAAAACAATCCTAGTTCCTATATGGACTTATGGTATAGAGCTATGGGGCTGCGCAAAAAAGACGAATATAAACATAATACAGAGAATCCAAAATAAAACCCTACGCATGATTACTGATGTCCCCTGGTTCGTAAGTAACCATACGATACATAAAGATTTCAAAATAAAACATGTAAGAGAACAAATAAAAAAATTCGCAACATCCCACGAAAAGAAGTTAAACACACATCAAAACGAACTAGCTGTTAATCTACTCAACAATGAAGACAACACCAGAAGACTCAACAGAACCGACCCACTAGACCTGAGATACATTCAAATCACATAAAACTCAATTATAAACCAAATATAAACTTAAGAGGAAACTCCGCTGGAAATACTCCTCTCCCCTGTCAAACAACTGTATCATATTTGCTTGTTGGCCTGAATTGGCCAGTTGTAAATAAAAATATAAATATATATAAAAAAAATATATTGTCAAATGATTATTAATTGTAACTGCAGATAAAAAAATTATGCACGATATTATTATTATGAAGTTAGTCGACGATAATAGTTATTTGTGTATTAAGAGCGTAAAGTGATTCTTTGTTACTCGAGCACGGTAATTGCAGCGCGAGCCGAAGGCGAGAGCTGCAATAGTGCAAGAGGAACAAAGACACTTTACGCTCGTGATACACACATAATTTTTTCTACGATTGCATCTTAAAGTTATTAAAAAACGTAGGTATACGTCTAAAACTAAATTCGTTTTGTTAACTGTCAATATGACAAGTTTCTGTTTTGTTTGTATCAATGGTAACTATTGAAATAATCTTTTTCGCGCGTTGCCATTGGAAACGCGCGAATTTAACGTCTTTTTCGCGCGTTGCCATTGGAGACGCGCAAAAAAGATATTTTTCGATTGTTCCACAGAAAACGTCAACTTTACGATGACAAATGAGAGCGTAATTGTCATCTTTTCATAGCAATCGTAGAAAAATATAATTTATAGACTTAATTTTATAATTTTGAGCAGTATGTATATGCACGTGAAATGCGGTTACTAGTCGACAAATCACGGCACCCAAAGATATTCATGAAGATAAGCTACAAAGGTATTTTTTAATAGAGTGAAAATTGTTTGTTGGCTGTGGGAATCGAACCCGGGTTCTCAAATCGATATTTCGACTTGATTCCATTAAGCCCAGCTACCCCATGCATAATAATAAATAAATGATAATCAACTTAGTAAAATCGAGCTATATACAGTATTAAAGCTTTTTATTTTCAAAATTATTAATCAGCTTTGTTTGTATTTAATTACGAATCTACTAACAAAATTGCAAAACATGTTTATATATTGTTAAAATAGTATGTTATGAATCAAGGGACGGAAACAAGCGATTATTCACTCGTGTGAAGTTCGACTTCAGCTCGAGCCTTCGGCCCTCGCTTACGTCTCGGTTTGCCAACTTCACACAAGGGATAATCGCGCCCTCCCGTGAAGTATATTATACTTTTCGTAACAAGTGCACAAAAATTACTGTCTTATCGGAACAAATATCAAATATGGGTTACGTAACTAGTTATCTAGGAATCTCTAGGGAGAGAAACATGCTACCTAGGGAGAGAAACATCCTACCTAAGGAGAGAAACATAATGTTTCTCTCCCTAGGGGAGAAAAGCAGTGCTTCTCTCTCTAAAATTAGGGAATATGAACGTGTTTCTTGTGCATGTGTTACGAAAAATATTTGAAAATTTCAAAGGCCCAAAGCGCAATCTGATTTGAGGCACTCATCTAAATATTTTTTTACACTCTTCTCTACCTATCGTACAACTATTAGGTATGACATAAATTCTGATTATAAAATTTAAATCTCACTCTATTTTATACTCTCTTTCATAACAACAAATTTGATCATCATTGCTCATTAATTATGATGGAATGTTAATAAAAAAACATTAGTTTAAAAATATTGCATTAGTTATTTATTATTTTAAAAAAAATCAAAATACATTGAAACAGTCAGGTATATAGAGTATCTATTATATGTACGAGTAATAGAGGCCAATGTATGTAGCCAATAATAGTTCTAACGTTTTGAAAGGGCAATCACGAAAAATGACAGACGAAAGGATACCGGATATTAACAACAAGGGAAATGTACGTTAACTTCAACCAACCTTAACAGCTGTAGATGATGACAGGCTGGTTAGGTGTCATCGGCGGCTGGTGGGTCTCGAACTCATCTGAATTTCAACGAATGACAAACACACACAACAATAGGGTAGTTTGGATAGGTACACTTTCTCCAAGAATCACAACCAGTCTTCTATTGAGTTTAACACTATTCATTATAAAAATATGAAAAATGGTTTACACAACACAGAACAAACTAATAAAAAATTTTAGCACTTGCTCGTAATTAAATTATAGCAATATTATTTAATTACTACTGAACTTATAACATAAATTCAACAAACTATTAACCAAAATAATTTGAGACGATGAGTTGAACTTAATCACTAAAGCATTTCTAGTTTTGGCGGGTGATTATCATTTACCGACCAGGTTCATCTAAAGACCCAGAGTCAACTTAATCACTAAAGCATTTCTAGCTTTGGCGAGTGATTAATAACTACCGATCAGGTTCATCCGAAGACCTGGCTTCAACTTCCTAAGTTCGGAGCAACCAGAAGGGTGCTGCGTAACTTACGGGGAGATGTATTAGGTGTAAATTCCCGACTTTATCAATGAGTACGCGACAGTTCCTTCTAGAAGGAATATAATTTGGATCATATTGTCAGCAAAACAAAGACCTACCGCAGACGCTAAATAAGTAAAAGTCAATCTATATTGTTTATAGCTGAGGAAATTATCCATTAAAATAACAATTAATTATAAGTAATTGAAGCTAGAAATATATTCATTTTAAATCAACAATTTAGTCGACAACTCATCGGCGTGCCGGCAATGGACGGCGTGTGCGCTGTCAGGACGTGTACCAATAGCCAGATACATCAAAGAACCCACTTCCTCGCGGTAAGGGAACTTAGATTGTGTCGCACTCATGTTGTAACGTCCTAATATCTCGCGAATGTAACCAGATTGAGTAAGAGCAATACTCTCCCTGGACTGATGAATTTCAATGCCCAAAAAGTATGCTGCGTCTCCAAGATCCCTGACCTTAAAATTTCGACGTAGACCAGAATGTCCTCTTGTCAGTGGCGGCGTTAGCGGGGGGACAAGGGGAGGGGGCGCCTGCCCCCCTAAAATTTTGAGTGGCTTCCTGGTTGCCCCCCGCCCACTTTTAGAGTCCAAAAAAATTGCTAGTAATATTGCTTTTAACATCTTAACATTTTAAAAAGACAGAAACACTGAAAGAAACACACACAAAAACATTGTTATGAAGAATAATTTTTTTGCATCAATGCACATGTATTTAAAAATCTCTGTCTTCATTTAACCATGATTATTATTGGTGTTATAATAAACGCGCTGCCGAACTTGTCAAATTAATTGTGCGAGTCCGATAGCAACGCAATGAATTTGTAATTACTTGTTAAGATTGTTCAAAGAAGTTCAAACATGTTTTACAAATTTTGGTATTTATACGAGTGATGAAAATCTTAATGCTCATTCATTATTTTGTGGTCAAAGAATAAAGTAAAAATAAATATGAAGCGCACAAATAATATTAAAAATTATTTTTCATCAGAATCAGTCAAAAACAAATTAAAAACTAATACATCCTGCATTCGACCAGTATCGGCAGTACAAGCTATAATTTAGAAAATATATTAAAAACGAATGAAATGGTGACATCTTGTAACTTAAGTGTTACTGAAGAAAGTGATAGTGAGTCTAGTTCTTGTGAAAATAAAACTAATGAGGATGATATAAGTGATGATAATAAACTGGCGTACATACCCCAACAGTGAGACCTTCTGAAGAAGGACCACATCAGCCGATACTATCGCAGTATCCAAAAGTTAAACAAGGTGAAAGAATGAGAAGCTTTAAATCAACGTGGTTTAAAAAATTTACATGGTTGGAGTATAGTGTTTTAAAAGACAGTGTTTTTTGTTTATACTGCCGATTTTTCCATGGTGTAAATCAAGCCATCATTTTTGTGAATGAAGGGTTTCGCAACTGGAAGAATGCACTTGTAAAACATGATAAATCTGAACAACATAAAATGTGTGTTATAAAATATGCAAATTATATGAAATTAAAGAAACAGAAAAGAAATATTAAACAAATGGTGAATGATCAATACCAAAATGAAATTAAAGAAAACAGACACTACATCAAAACTTTATGTGAGTGTTTATTATTTACATGTACGCAAGATATTGCTCAACGTGGTCATGATGAAAGTATTTTAAGTTTAAATAAAAGTAATTTAAGAGAATTAATGTTATTGGTAAGTAAACATGACACCATTGTACAAAAAAAGTTACAGGATTGTTCAAAGAATGCTAAATACCTACATCATGATATCCATAATTTATTAATTTCTATTATGGTACGTAAAAAAACTTCAGACGATGTAAAGAAATAAAATTTTTTAGATAAAATTATAATTGAATTAAAAGAAAGATTTACAAATAATGATACTATTTTAAAATTATTACAAGGTTTTGACCGCACAGATGATTTATTCCTCAATAAAATTAATTTAACTAAATTAGCAGAACATTATAATATAAGTTGTGATTGTTTAGACTCAGAAATAACGCTAGTTAAGAAACTTTTGTGTAGGGAGGGAAATAAAAATATTAAATCACTCATGGAGTTTCTGCCATTCGTTGAACAATATAAGCAAGCATTTGAATGCATTTATAGTTTGGTAAAAATTTGTATTTTAATGCCTGTATCAACAGCTTCTTGTGAAAGATCATTTTCCTCTTTAAAAAGAATTAATAGTATTGTAACGTTTATTACTATTTCGGGTTCGGTGAAGTTTATTATTAAATAAAACACGAGGAATGAAAACACTAACAAAATATTTATTTAAAACGAAAATAATGTAGTACAACTACTAAGACATATATTTATATACAACACGTATTTATATTCACATTAAAGTATTTAGCAACGATTTGCACTGTTCACACTTCAAATACCGAATAAATGTTGCCGGCCGAAACTCTCCCTTATATACCGGAACAAGATATTCTAGACTATTCCAGACCTTCTGCCCCACTGTACAAGCATGACGTAGAGCGAACAGGTTTGAACTTGTCTCTTTATTGCGTATGAGACACCGGTAAACGCGCTACAGACAACGACGCGTCGACTATTCCAGAGGGAACAGGGCTGTACTCGCTACAGTATGTTATGCATCAAGGGAGGGGCACAAGCGATTATTCCCGCGTGGGATAATCGCGTCCTCCCGTGAAGCATATTATACTTTTCGTAACAAGAGAGCACAAATATTACTGTCTTATCGGTAGAAATGTAAAATATGGGTTGCGTAACTAGCTACCTAGGAAACGCCGCAAACAGCAACAAAGGATATGCTTGTTTTTGTTTATTATTTATACAGTAGTCTCCTACAGCACGCGCTAACTCGTTTCGTGTTGTAAAAGATTCGTGCAGTAGGAGACGCTCGACTGTATTATAGCACGTTACAGTAAGAAGCGCCGATTTTGTGTTATTTCACGTGTTATATGTGAGATTTTTGACGTGTTGTAATAGACTGATGTGAGTCGTAAATTTAGTTGGGGTGTTGTAGGTGTAACATAGAATGTGGCAGTGAAGCACAACCCCCGTCGACGTACCGAATTATACGGGATGACTGAACAAAGTAAATAAATTTATACTTACCTGCGTCACTGCGTCGTCCCTCAATGTCACTGTAAGATGGAAGGTAGCCTCGAATCAGACACGCATAATATAAAGATTTATTGCAAACAATTGAATAAAATAAATCGTAACAAAATTGTATTAAATGAAAAAGATACAGAAAATAATATAAACTAAAAGCACTAGCCGAACCGCGCGTTCCGGTCTTTTGCGTAACCGAATCGAGAATGAATTTTCGTTCTCGCAAAAGACCCCAACTTGCATCGAATCAGGTGGACGACGTCAGCAAAAGATGGCAATATTCCGCTGCATTTTCACATTCGCAGCGGAAAACCACCCGCCCGCTGTCAGCGATTTCAACAGTCACGGTAATAATGTAAACTCATGAAAATCTAGTACTTTGAACCCGTGACTGTTACATCGGAGAGCATGCTATAAGAGATTCTACCCTATATTATATTTATATTTGTTTGGTACCAAATAAATGTAATATTGACAACATTGTTATTCATTATTAAAATGATAAAAAATATATGGCCCCCTAATTTTCTTCCTGGTCCCTACTGCTCCCCCCGCCCCCTAGAGTCTAGCGCCGCTACTGCCTCTTGTCCTGGTCGCAGTAGAGGCATGAATCCGCGTTCGTAGGAGATAATTCCATCTTCCGTAGAACATCGTCGAGCTTTGTGTTCCATTGCCGGCCCGCCTGACGTAACTCATAGGTAGCTCGTTACAATTTGCAGACTTGATCCGGGCGCTGTAACTTGTGTAGCATATCTCGAGCCCTCTACTTCACTTCGGAATACTTTTCTTCCGCGACTATCTTCTCCAGCAATGGTTTTTCCCATGAAGACGTCCTCGTGCAAGTCTCTATACAGAAACGCTGTTGTGATGTCCAGTTGAGACAGCTAGAGTTGCATGTTTGCGGCGAGTGCCATGAGGAGGCGAAAAGTACTCAGTCTTGCGACTGGGGAGAACGAATCCACGAAGTCGATCCCGGGTACTTGTGAGAAGCCCTTTGCTACGATCCGAACCTTCCTCCGCTCCAGTGTGACGTCGCTGTTGTTCTTGTTCCGAAGACCAGTTCTTGAACCTATAGTCTTCCTACCCTTTGGTCTATCGACTATGTCCCAAGCGTCGCTGACAACCATGCTATTGACATCTTCGTAGATGGCGTCTTTCCATTCCATTCTGTCTGGACCATCGATTGCGCTTGCGAACGGAATTTCGTTGGATGTGAAGAAGCATTCTTCTGTCTTCCGATCGAAGTCTTCTCCATTCGTCGTCGAGTAGTCTGCTTGATCTGGATTCTTTGAATGAACGTCGTCCCCGTGGCTGATCTCTTCTTCTTCCTGATGGGATACGAAGTCCTCTCATTTTGTTCCGGTACCTATTTTCTCCAGGAATTTGACGTCTCTTGAGGTGACTACCTTGTGTTAACTGGGCACCCAGATTCGGTAGGCTTTCGCCGTTTCGGAATAACCTACAAAAATACCTTCAACTCCTCTGGGATTAAACTTGTCCTTACCTGGTCTCTTATCAAGGACGAATGACGTGCAACCGAATGATTTCAAGTAGTTGAGATTCGGTTTGCGATTTGTCCAAGCTTCCCCTCTGGTAAACTCCTGATCACACAGCGGTTTCTGACGTGGTTCGCGGTAGCAACTGCTTCGGCCCAAACCGATGGCGATAAACCGGATTCCAAAATCATACAGCGCGCTGCCAATTCGTACGTGCACGGATGTCTTCCGAGACGGTGTTGCCTGCGTTCAGTTCAGCGTGTCTCAAGAAGAATAAGTCGCCACTTCGTGTTGCTTCCAGTCGAATGTGTCTTTGGTTGTCAGCAACAGTAGCTCCATCTTTCGTGAAGGTGACGAGAAAACCCTTGTCAACCAGCTTCGAGATCAACAGTAAATTGGTACGTAGGTCTGGAACTAAGAGTGTTCTCAAGCGTAATCGTCTTCACTTGTATACCTGTTGAAGTTGAATACTGAACGTTCCCTTTGGTCGTCACTTGAGCCGTTGCATTGCATGCATGGCGTAGTCCAGTTTGAATCGGTTGCATCTGCAGGGGCTGATCCAGACATCTAATTACGGGGAGGTCATGGAGAAAATTTTGTCTCTGGGGGTGGGGGGTATTGCCCATCTTCTAAATATAAAAAAACATTTGTATTTGCTCATATTATATTCCTGCTTTAAATAATTTTTACAAACACATTAAATCTTCTTTGGAATCGTATTAAATCACATTAAATCATCTTTGGAATCACATTCATTCACATTGAATAACATTAAATCATCTTTAGCATATACTTCGATTAAAAAGTTATTTTTTCACCTCAAAAATTTCCCCTAAGAGCGCCAACACTTTTTACATCATAAAGTATCAATATCTAAACGTTTCTGTGATAGAATACAAAATTTATTGAATTAGAAGTTAATTTTCTAAGTGCAAATGTCAGTAGTCACATACTTGACTAGGTCTTAAATAGAATACCTCTCCCATCTGCGGGTCGAAATAATATCCCCGCAAAATATTGGTTTTGGGCTATTTATTAGAATAATAAATCAAACAATAGTTCTTAATTATCTTAGAATTTTAAGTTCTTAGATAATATTTTCTATTTAATTTGTTTAACAAATTGAGTTATCGTAAATAATGACATCATTATTATGTATTAGGGCCAATTAACTATTATGGCCAACATTAAAAAATAGTTCATGCTTAAAGAGACTTGTGACGCCACTGTCAAAACACCAAGTTGTTCTGTGACTCAGCTCCGATATCATTGGTTCGATGTGATAAGTTTCTTCTGAGATGTTGAATTTTTCTTCTTTCTTCTTCTTACGGCAATCTGCAATCTTGTGTCCGAGTTTCCCACAGTGATAGCACTTGATCTGACGAGTTTTCTTCTCGTCTTGCTTGCCGTGAGATGTCGGACCGTATCTTGCCCGTTTGTATTTTGCCAATAATGCTCCTGGAACATACGTTGAGTTTTGTTTTCTCGCTTCGGCTTCTTCGAGAATTTTGATTCTCAATGACTCTGCAACTGTTATAAGAATCGGGCAAACTACATTTATTGCTACTAAATCTCCAAGTTTGACATACATTGTGAATAACTTTTCAACAGCTTCAAAAAAAAAATGGTCAAGGTGATTTTGCACAATGTTTTCATTTCGCATTCTGTGGAGTATTAGCTGCTTGAGGAGAGTTGCTTTCTTTGCTGGTCCTTTCGATGCGTATATGGACTCTAATTTTTCCCATACTTCTATGGAAGTGACACATACGCTCACCTGTTTGACTTCCGAGGGACTTATCGCTAAAAGCAGTTTTGCTTTTGCCTTCCGATCATCTTTCATCCAGTTGCTGATGATCGCATGCGATGCCGCCGCGTTTGCACCTTCCTCTGGTTCAGGTTTGGGAGGTTTGCCGCTGATGTAGCCCCACATGTCGCACTCCACCAGCAAGGATTCTGCGAAGATTCGCCAAATGTCGTAATTATTTTTCAATCATGTTTCTAGTCGTGCCGTGCTGGTCGCCATTGTCGCTATGAATGTTCCTCAAGTTTTTTTGAGGTTATGAGTCCACGTAGTTGCGATGTCGAGAGATATCGTTGGATATCACCCGAAAACCATGCGTTCCGACCCGTTTGAGTCTGATCCGAGTCCTCAAGACGTGCAAACGAACTGTTCCTTTTTTTTCTTGATTTTCGCAATGTGACTCGTTTGAGTCAGCTCCGATCTTTTTGTAAGTTACTTTCGCGTTATCGACGTCTCTGGGCCCATAACCTTTGTTGTAAAGCGAAAGGTGAGATTGTAAATTAAAATGCAGATCGAATAACTTTTAAATATATTTATTGCTGCTGACAGATAAAAAAATAGAACACGTAACATGTACGTAACCGTTGAACAACAAACTAACAATTGACAAAGTTGGTTGAGTTGGCGATCGTTGTTGGGTGTCGCCTCGGTAGGTAGCGCGGTGGCGCCGGCGGAAATTACAAATCCAACAAAAATTAAAGATCTTAAAACCGGTGCTATGCTGTTTTAGATAATACAAAAACAACGAAAAATTCGGTGAACAATATTCATAATATTTAGTAACAAAAAAAAAAAATAACAAAGCAATGTTCAGGAATTTGCAAATTATTAAAATATTAATTATGTCTTTTGTTTTAGATGCCAATCAATTATCTGTAATTACTGCCGAAGAGAACAAGTTGGTGCGGAGTCTATGGCGCACAATTATTCCATGCAGACCTACCGCTCCTGACATAAACATTACTCTCACTTGTGAAGATATCGGTAATCGAGGGCGAGCAGTAATTTCCATAAATCCCGATACCTACACTGCGTTATTTCATATTGAAGATTATATGGTAAGTAATAAGTATATTTTAATTAGTATAAATATCATATTTTTATATGTATAATTGTTCCTCCATACAGATACGCTTTAATTCTTATGATGGATTCATAGCGGAACATAAAAAGGATACATATTTCTACAAACGTTGTTCTTGTGATTTTATAAGAAACAACAAAAGTTCTATTATACAACTATCAACTGCTTATAGTTAGTAATTATTAGTCGTATTTTTATCATTTAGTTAGATATATTTCATCTCATCTTATGCCATTAACATGCAATTAAAACCTATTACCCAGATAAATATAAATATTAAGAAGGCCGTGGAATGCATGATGCAAAATATCTGTACTAATTCATTTGACTTTAAGTTCTTGAAACTTGTTGTTGATTACATTTACTGAATTTTTCTTCCCAATATTTTCAGTTGTTATGTTAACTGCTAGTTTGCTAGTTCAGTATAATTTTTACAAAATAATATAAACTTCTACTCTAAATTTTCTCTAGTATGATAAGATGATAAATATCCTTTAGTTAAAAAATGAATTGTAATGACTTTTTCTGTTAAATTCATCATTTAAAATAAATTTCTATAAAGCGATGCACCCAAAAGCAAGGAATATACTTTCAATTTTCCATTCCTAATTTCAAATAAATATCACGGCTTAAATAAATTTTCAAAATATATCCAATTTTACACGAAAATTGAAATGTAAATTTTTTCTTGTCTAATACCAGGTTTAATTACTTTATAAATTATTTAGTGTTTTAAAAAAATAAATGTGAAAACAATTGACAATCAGTCATAAATAATTTTTAATTCTTCTATTCAAAATCTCTTCAAAAACTTTAATTTTTCTTTAATGATATGTTACTAATGACTTTTGGAAAAAACAATTGACAATCACTATATTTTAATATTGTGACAGAAATATTTTTTTAATTTTTAATCATAATAGGGTTTTTTTTTGTCTAAAATAATTAACTATTTAATCTATTAACAATTCTTACTTATTCTGCTTAATCTTAAAACTGCAGATTTCAAATGCGCACATATTTCGGTCCTTTGAGATATCAAATTATTTAATTAATCTCACGGGGAGTTTACTTCTGAAAAATCTAAAAATTTCAAAAAACACTAATCCAAAACATCTAGAAATAAATAAATATATCATCACGCCTTTTATCCATTATTGGGTGAGGCACTCTGCAATCAGACATACCGTTTAAACTGTAGCCATGGTTAAGGATTGATTGCAAGATTGGCTAATCTATAGTGAATCACTCAAGCAAATTAGTATATCGGACTTGCATGAGTCCCGGGATCAAGTAGAATTCACTTTTGTAAGATTATACCAAGCACGATATATTTTGAAGCACATTCACTAAAAATTGCCGATTGAATTTTTTGAAATTCTCCCTTTAAAAGATTTTATTTGATATTAAATACAATATGATTAGGAATATATTTTAAAAGAAATAATTAACGATTATAATATTTTAGATTTATAGAATAAATGTTATTAACAACAAAGACAAAATTAATTGTCATCCAATACTTGGTGAAACTAGGTTTAATAAAAAGTATAAAATAAACACTTGGCTCAGTTTCACAAAATTCAGCCTCCAAGTCACCTTTTGAGGGCATCGTCAGAGGCTGGCCAGCACAGTTCAGTTAGTAACCATAGACGCGTTTCGCTCTTATTAGAGCTCATCAGTATGGTATAACTCACTTCTTCACCTAGAATAAAGTTCATGTGAAGAAGCTGGTGACGAAGAACTGTGCCAGCAGAGAATAAGATCTCTAACAAACTAGTAAGATGACATGAGAAGTTTTGTGGAACTGGTTATGCCATCTACCAAGAAAAAGGGAAAGCTACGCAATAGTAATTTAAATAACAACAACGACAAAATTAATTGTCATCCAATACTTGGTGAAACTAGGTTTAATAAAAAGTATAAAATAAACACTTGGCTCAGTTTCACAAAATTCGGCCTCCAAGTCACCTTATGAGGGCATCGTCAGAGGCTGGCCAGCACAGTTCAGTTAGTAACCATAGACGCGTTTCGCTCTTATTAGAGCTCATCAGTATGGTATAACTCACTTCTTCACCTAGAACAAAGTTCATGTGAAGAAGCTGGTGACGAAGAACTGTGCCAGCAGAGAATAAAATCTCTAACAAACTAGTAAGATGACATGAGAAGTTTTGTGGAACTGGTCATGCCATCTACCGAGAAAAAGGGAAAGCTACGCAATAGCAATTTAAATAACAACAAAGACAAAATTAATTGTCATCCAATACTTGGTGAAACTAGGTTTAATAAAAAGTATAAAATAAACACTTGGCTAAGTTTCAGATCTTATTCTCTGCTGGCACAGTTCTTCGTCACCAGCTTCTTCACATGAACTTTGTTCTAGGTGAAGAAGTGAGTTATACCATACTGATGAGCTCTAATAAGAGCGAAACGCGTCTATGGTTACTAACTGAACTGTGCTGGCCAGCATCTGACGATGCCCTCATAAGGTGACTTGGAGGCTGAATTTTGTGAAACTGAGCCAAGTGTTTATTTTATACTTTTTTTTTTTTTTAATAAATGTTATTGGCAATTTCACACAAGTATTCAGAAATAGACAAATTTAAATACATAATAATTTCAACTAAAAATTTACAAATAAAAGCATAATCTTTTCATTTCTTTATAATTTTTGTTTATTTACATTAATGATAGAAACTTGCTTTGTATTTCAGATATTCTTTCTAATTTGAACTAATTAATAATTGTCCCATATAGAGAACACATTTATTATGCTTAATTTTTGAATTGTGTGAATTAACTTGATTATATTATTAGATTCGGTCTTGTAAAGTACAACATATCTACATCTATTATTGCGACTTCAAAAGAAATTTTAATTATTCACTCTTTTTTTTAGGTATTTATGAATTTCGAGACGTATTCAGTGCAAATTCAGCAACAGCCACAGCCGATGTGGGCAGCGATATAAACTTGCAATGTACATATTTTGGTGATCAGAATTTTCCCTACGATAAATATTGGCCACATTGGGACTTTCCTATAACCGTAAGTTTGAATATTTTTATATATTATTAGATAAGTTAAATATAAGAGAAAAGAACTAAATATCACATTACTTATTAATAGAGAAATAAAATGTTGAAACATGATATATCTAAATGAAGTAACAAGATAGCATAGACCAGTGGAGTAGCTGGACCATACTTTCGGGAGGAGGTTCTAGTTTTAGAAAAAGTTTCCGACCTTTTAGAGAGTTGAAAAATAATCGGCTAATGTTGAATTAACGTTTCTTTATTTCTTTGAAAAAGAAGGTGACGATCTGATTTGCTAAAAATAAATAACTTCCTACATAGATGCCGTATCCTAAATGCTCAGACAAAAAAAAAGTACGATCAAATACATTATTGTCCTGTTGCAATATATTTAAGTAGATCAATTTTTTAAATTATGATCAGCAATATAATTCATGTTAATATTTAACTAATAACTTGATAAAAATTTAAATAAATATGGGATAATTTCTCTGCTTTAACGTCAGATATAACATTAGATTGAATATAATTTCTGATATCTGACTTCATGAAGACACCAAACATTGCTGTTCTTCACTGAAATAAATTTGGAAACTTTTCGAATATTTCGGGGGCGGAGGGGTTGGACTCGTAAGATATATATCATTTATCGAGATCTGCTACGCCAGAGGGCCATACCCAGTAATGTGTAAAAGGCGTGATGATATATTGATTTATTATTTGCTTGTCGCGTTAAGGAAATAAATAAAAATAAATATATCATCACACCTTTTACCCATTGCTGGGTGTGGTACTCGCCATAGCAGATCTCGGTAAGTGATATATTTCTTCGTGAGATATGCGGTTACCAACCGTCAAATCACGGCCCCCAAAGATGTTAGTGGTGAAGGAGCCGCAGGGGGTAATTTTAATATGACGAATATTATTTGTCGGTCTTGGGAATCGAACCTGAGTTCTCAAATCTACAAGCCGACTCGATACCATTGAGCCACCTACCCCCATACACTTGGATTAATCTGATTTTATTTCAATTTTTCTCTTCATTTTATTATGTGCCATAGGCAGCCTCGATCCCATGACTTTTATACTAAACGACTTGATACGAGAGTAATCTGCAGTGATACTGTTATTTAGGATAGTATTGTAACGAGTACGGCCCTGTTCTCTCTCTGGAACAGCCGACACGACGTAGTCTGCCGTGCGTTTAGCAGTGTCTCATACGTAATACTGTAGCGCGCGTTTTAGGGGTGCGTCATTAGCATTGTGTTGAAATACGTCTACAATTGTCTAGAATATTCTGGAATAGTGTAGAAGTAACATGATTTAGTATAAAAGGGAGAGTTTGGGCCGGCAACGAGAAGTCTGTATTGAAGTGTGAATAGTGCAAGTCATTGCTTAGTACCAGAGATGTGCATCTACGTGTAATCTTTAATTGTCGACATCTACACGTAGACAATACGTCGACAATTCTAGCGACGTAGACAATGTAAATAATGTAGATAATGCATCTGACAGTTGTAAAATTCAACATAACCTAAATTTATTCCTTTGTAACTATTACAAGTATTCGTATTCGTGAGCTCGGGTCATTATCGGTCTTTATATAATAAAACTAATAAAGCAAGTGCTCGTACATTACTAGACGAATGTCTGTCTTGGGTCTTGGGCGAACTGTCATATTTTTAAAACCGATCAACGCGCCATCTCACCACACGGAGTTTTCTTTGGCGCTATTTTTAACATTAACCAGTTGACAAATTTTGAGCGTTTTGCACTGCACAAATAATAATAATAAAAATAAAATAGATAATTATACTATATTATTTTCGTTTTAAATAAATAGTTTGTTGGTGTTTTCATTGTTCGTGTTTTATTTAATAATAACCTTTACCGAAACCGTAATTTTAATAAACGTTACAATTGGTGTCAAGTGTTAGGGTTGTGTTTTGTGAATTAAAAGTGAAGTTTAAAGTGCAAATAAATAAAAATGGGTTCGAAATTGGTAAATCTAAGTGATTTTAATGTGACTGATCTCAAGAGAGAATTAAAAGAAAAGTATACTCCAAGAACGACTTCGTCAATTTTTTGTTGAAGCTGGTGAAATAGCGGATACATACAAATTCGAAATTCCGTGCGATTTGAACTCTATGTACAATAAATTGGAAACCAAATTAGAAGAAAATTCTAGAAGCATGCAAGGGCTATCTTGGAAAACCTGTTTGGTGTACCTTGACGATATTATTGTGGTCGGGAGAACGTTCGACGATCACATAAGGAATTTGGAGGAGGCAGAGATGTGCATCTAACGTGTAATCTTTAATTGTCTACATCTACACGTAGACAATACGTCGACAATTCTAGCCACGTAGACAATGTAAACAATGTAGATAATGCATCTAACAGTTGTAAATTTCAACATAACCTAAATTTATTCCTTTGTAACTATTACATGTATTCGCATTCGTAAGCTCGGGTCATTATCGGTCTTTATATAATAAAACTAATAAAGCAAGTTTTCGTACATTACTAGACGAATGTCTGTCTTGGGTCTTGGGCGAACTGTCATATTTTTAAAATCGATCAACGCGCCATCTCACCAGACGGAGTTTTCTTTGGCGCTATTTTTAACAGTAACCAGTTGACAAATTTTCAACGTTTTGCCCTGCACAACTAATTTTTTTTCATGTAATCCCTAGAAAAAAAATAAAAATCTCTAACAACATTTAAAATTCCCTAGTTCTAGGGATAAAATTTCTAATCTGACTTAAGTGAACACAGGTGTTTTCATTGTCTACATAGTCTACATTGTTTACATGAAAAATGAAGACGTAGACTACATGATTGTTTACACGTAGAGAATGGCGTAGATTACTTGCAGTAGACTACACGCACATCCCTGGGAGGAGGTATTCCTGAGACTACGAAGTTCTGGTTTGAAGCTTAGTCCAAAGAACCTGGGACATATTGTGTCCGGAAACGGAATAGCCGTTGACAATCAGAAGATCCGATCGGTAAAGGATTGGCCTGTGCCCAATGACAAACATGAATTGAAAAGCTTTCTTGGTCTTTGCACGTACTACCGACGATACGTCTCTGGATTTTCCAACATTGCCAAGCCACTGACACGACTCACGGAAGGACAGAAATTTGTGTGGGAAGAAGACTGCCAAGACGCTTTCGACTACCTCAAGTGAGCTCTAACAACAGCGCCAGTCCTGAGTTATCCTCTACCCAACGGGGACTTCATACTGGATACAGATGCCAGCAATGTTGGAATCGGCGCCGTCCTATCGCAAATTCAAGACGGACAAGAGAAGGACATCGTTTACTTCAGCAAAACTCTGTCGAAGCCGGAGCGTAACTACTGCGTCACCAGGCGAGAATTATTGGCAGTAGTTAAAGCCGTTGAACACATCTACAAATACCTGTATGGAAGGAAATTCCTGATGAGGACTGATCATGCTGCGTTGTAATGGCTGTTACAATTCAAGAATCCGGAAGGGCAGGTAGCAAGTTGGATCAAACGGCTACAGGAATATGAGTTCGTCATCGAGGTTAGGGCTGGAATTAGTCATTGTAACGCCAACGCATTATTAAGACGACCATGCTCAGAAGACTGCAAACACTATACCCGTGAGGAGAAGAAGTCCGCTCCAATCTTACAGACCACAGTGATAGACGAACATTGGCTGACTGAAGAAGTTGTGAAAGACCAAGAAGTTGATCCGGAATTGAAATACCTACTAGAATGGAAGAAAGAAGGCCGCAAACCAACTTGGCAAGAAGTTGCACGACACTCAAAAACCGTAAAATCGTAGTGGGCGTAATGGAACTCCATTGTTACAGAAGATGGACTACTGAAATGTATCCTGGAAGGTCCTGAGGCTATAGAGCAAAAGTTAAAGATCATAATCTCCAGGAAAAGAGTATCGGAGATAATGAAGGAGATTCATGGTGGAACTGCTGAAGGACACTTAAGAATAACTAGAACAGTTTAGAAACTGCGTGATCGATTTTACTTGTTATTTGTGGAGAGGACGTAAATGAGTGGTGCAGAAGTGCGTAGTTTGCGTCGCAAGCATCGGAGAGCCCTAATGCGTCAATACAATTTTGGGTTGGGAACCCGTTTGAGAAAGAATCGCAATCGACGTGGCCGGTCCAGTTCCCGAATCCAACACGAATTATTTAAAAGAATTCGAAACCATAAGAATGAATTCGGAAATTGTCACATGAAACATGATAAAACAATGTTAACTCAACACCATTTCCAAACCGGGCATTTTTTCGATTTTGATAATTATGATCCTCGAAAAAGAACAGAACTATAATAAAGGTATCTTTCTTATTTATAACAATAAGAACTCTGTCTATTTCAGACGTGATATTCAATATCTAAATAAAGTATATACTAATATTTTATAATTTGGCATTTGTTACTCGTTGTTTTTTTATGGTTATGTAGCTTGACCTGTTTTTTGGCTGTTGCTCTTTTGACACTCTTTTCATGATGATGGTTTTTGCGTCGTTGTTCCAACCTTGCCTCGCAGTCTTTTGTTACTCTCCAAATAATCAACATGTGGTCTCTTAACATTATTATATTTTTCTAATTTATTTGTATTGTTTTTTACGCTGGTATACTATTGTTCTCGATTGTACTTCTACTTAATGGTACGTATTTATTATATTTATTTATTTATTTATATAATACAGCGGATAACAGATAAAATCTGGTGCCATCCGCGTTGCATAAGCTGCAACGTTGCAAAGTTGCAACTCGTAAATACATTTCACAGTTTAATACATTTCTTGCTAAACATCGAATGAAAAGAAAAGAATACACTCTTAAAAATATATGCAACAAAGATAACTATGAAGAACAAGATAGAATCAAATAGTAGGTCGCTGCTACATGGGACTATATCATATCACAAATCAATCGTTCGGTACTACACTCAAATGAAGGTGGGAGTTGAGTCTAGATTTAAACGACTGGATAGAGTCGGAGTTTATGACTGTCTCGGGAAGAGCGTTCCAGATGTCCACTACTCTCACGAAGATATAGTTTTTCAGTGGGGTTTTACTAAACCTCCTCGAGATGAACTCTAGGAGGCGCGGGTGGTCGTAGTAGCCTCGAACTGTTTTGAACGTCTCGATGAGATCGCAGCGTAGTCTCCGGAACTGCAGAGGTGGTAACTGCAGGGCCAGTCTTTCCTCGTATGTCAGGTTTCTGAGAGCGCGTGGGATCTTGGACGCCTTGCGCTGCAGTTTTTCCAACGCACCGATATCCTCCTGGAAGTTGGGTAAGCAGATTGCATAGCCATACTCAATGAACGGCCTGATATAGATGGTGAAGATATCTCGGAGAAACTGCGGCGGCAGGTGCTTGAAGGCTTTGCGCACCATGTACAGGACACTGTTGACTTTTTTCACACCCTTTCGTGTGTGTGGTCCTCACTTGAGGTCGCTCGAGATGGTTATTCCGAGTTCCACAACGGTGTCAACTGGAGGAATTTGGTTCCCGTGCAGAAAGTAAGGCTTCCGAGGGTTGTTGCGGCCTATGTGGAGAACGCTGCATTTCGATGGATTCACCGTCAGGAGCCAAACTGCCGACCACATTTGGAGACGGTCGAGGTCGGCTTGGAGGCTTTCCGTCAGTGGGTTTCCGTAGCATTTTGCATTGTCAGCAAACCAGCTGTTGGTGGAGTCCATGAGAAGGCAGAGATCGGCAATGTACAGAAGGAGCAGCAAGAGTCCCAGGACAGAACCTTGTGGAATGCCGCTCCCGACGGGTCGAACTGATGAGTTGTGTTGACCAGTCCTGACTTTGAAGGTACTATTCCTTAGGAAGGCCTCAATCCAGGACAATAGTTTGCTCCTGATTCCCATGTGCTCTAGTTTGGTCAGGAGTCTGCTGTGGGGGACTCGATCAAGGGCTTTCTCTAAATCAAGGTTAATGTTCCATCGGGTGGCCAGAGTCGTAAGCAGCGGTCTAATCACCCAGGCATACCAACATGTTTGTGGTGACCAACCTATTCGGCACGAACCCATGCTGGTTGGACGGGAGAAGCCCGTTGCACAGACAGAACACACGAAGTCGGTCGGCTAAAATCATCTCCATGCACTTCGACAGGTGAGAAGTTAAAGAGATGGGTATACAGTTCTGGGGAAGTAGGTGGTCTCCCTTTTTATATATGGGTATGACGGTTACCTCGGACCACTCGGGAGGAAGGATGCCTTCATCAAGTTCTTCAGGATAAGCGGGTGGAGACCATCCGGTCCCATCGAGGAGTTCTCCTTCAGTTCCTTCAGTACAGTCAGTACAGCTTGTTCGCTGATTGTGACCCACTCTAGGCTGGCGAGTACCCTGGCGAGGGCGAATTGTTCCACGAATACTTCGGGTAATCTCAGTGGGTCACTGACCTCTGTGCCCTTACTGGAAATCAGCGCGGGGGTAGAGTAGAGTCAGTTTAGAGGACAGGTTCTGACTCATATACTTCAAGAAGGTCTTCAAATCCTTGGCTACGATGTCGGCTTCATAGGCGGCTTGGGCTTTGCGGGTCTTCATGTGGACTGTGTTCCTGAATCTTTTGTAATCCCTGTGAGCACTTGGGTTGCCCGTCCTCCTAAATTTCTTCCAGGTCTGGTTCCTACGTTCAATCAGTTGGAGAATAGCGCGTGTCTTCCAGAGCTTCTGGGAGTTCTTCTTGTTGGATGTGCTCCAGGGGACGAATCGGCTTGTTGATTCTCTAAGGTTCTGTGTCAGAGAGGCCCAAAGCGATAGGGTGGTAACAGATTGGTCGTGCTGAGTTGGTAGGTTGAACCTCAGGAACTCGTCGATATGGTCGTAATTTGCCTTGAAGAATTGCTGGTGTCTGGGTTTCGAAATATGATTGCCGTGCGCCGAACGGAATTGCAGCTTGGCTAGTATGGATACTTGGTCGCTCTTGCTTACCGGTGGAAGGTAGTGGATGTCAGGAACGAAGTTGTCAACGTTGCATAGGATAAGATCCAGGAGGGAAGAGGTCTGGTTTATACGGAGTCTGGTAGGTTCGGATACTAGCTGCTCGCAGCAGCTTTCAGTGTAGAAATTAATAAACTCAGCTTCTTGAAGGTTGTTTGATAGGGATGTGAGAGACTCCCAGTTGATTGTGGGGTAATTAAAATCACCGAGTATGATGGTTGGCTGGTGGGGAGTCAACAACTCCAATTTCTGAATTAGGGCGGTGTTTGCCATCACAGTTGTCGAGGGAGGCCTGTAGACCACACCGAGCAGAAACTGGAAACCGGCAGTGTTCACAGTAACCCAGAGGTATTCGTCTCCTTCGTCGTTCGAGTTTAGTGCTGGGTGGAGGGTGGAGATGATCGGTGCTCCACTAGGTGATGCTTTCTTCGCGAAAATCGTCAGGTCGCCACTTCTTCTGGTTTTCCGGTCTTTCCTGTGAAGCACGTAGTCTGGGATATTCACCAGGTGGTCTGAGATCCTCTCGTGGAGTCAGGTCTCGGTCAGTGCAATCAGAGACGGGGCAGTCGCGTTTACAACTACTTGAAGCTCGTCCTTCTTTGACAACAGGGAGCTGAGGTTTGTGTATAATATATGACGTGAGTTCAGTTTTTTTGAGTCGCGGATCTGGTCGGATTGGAGGTGCTCGGGGATACCTTCACAATGGACGGGTGACCTCTAATGTAGCGAATGGTCAAACCCTGCTCACCATTTGCGATGCGTTCAGCAAGTTGTTGACGTAGCCCCTCAGCAAGTCTCTATGGGCAGGAGTTTGGTCGCTGCGGGCACCCACACCCTCAGGGAGCTTTCCTGTACTCTTGAGGACAGCGATAGCGTAATTTCGCGAGCTCAATCAGACTTTCAAGGGTCGGGGTTTGTTGCCCAGCCAGAACGTAAAGTGAATCAAGACGTCTAGCTGTAGTCGTCTGAGTAGTTGAGATGTGTACCGGGTATCTCTATCGTTGGCTGATAGATCGGGAGAGTTTTCGTTCTCGGGTATATTGAATAGAATTATGTGGTTCTCCCGATTTCGCCTGTCTTCGATCTCCCCAATCAACGACTCTCTGGCCATCGGATAGTTGTCTGGCTCCTTTGCGGCCTTTAGGGCGAACTCGGCTCTGAGGTTGTCGGCCATCTTGTCGATTTGCTCAGTTGTGTGCTGTCTGCTATCGGCAAGCTGCTGCTGGATCCCGGCCATGCTGGTCTTGATGGAATCGAGGGTAGTCTGTGGGTCATCGTATCTGGCCGAATCGCGTTTCAATTCCTTGATGGAGTTGGCGATGTCCTGCAGGAGGTTACTATCGGCTGTAGACTTCCCTACATCAGGGCGCAAGGCTGTCACAGCAGCGGATTTCAGATGCTCCAGGGACGAGCACATCGCCGGAACCTTTTTGAAGGAGGCCTTGCACTCTGGACAGAAAAAGACCAGGGTGCGATTTTTGAGCTGGAGACATCTGAGTTGTGTCGTTGTTGCGCCGCGCAGTCGGCGCAGAACAGCTGATCGTAGCCGTCGCAGGTCTAGACGTCATCAGAGTCGAATTTGCATTTGTAGCAGGGAGCAATTGGAGAGACAAATAACTTAAATATCAACAGTGAAGCTCCGGGAATCGACGCAAGGATACAGTCAAACCGACTATTATATCATCTAGTGGGAATTTGCCCCCCTAAAAATATTCTACAAAGTATGACTTTTGGGACTTACGACGCGATGGGATGTTATCAATTAGCACTAATTGAGAAGGAATTTTAACAAAATCACTGTTTAAGGGCAAAATTGGCCAGAAACGGAAAGGAAATTGGTGTACAATCACTTTAAGAGGGCAATGCACTAGAGTTTAAACGCTGAAAATAACCTAAAACAACCGACATAATAAACACGTGCACTAACCTGAAATTTGCAAAAATAGAAAAAGATGATGAAAATATAACTACGGACTTGTTCTTCATACTCTTAAACTTAATGCACTATATTTTGTCAATAATAAACTATATTTTATGCTAGAACCACATAGTTTAACCAACGTAACGTACTTAGCATAGTTTTGTTTTAACAGTTCTATTTTTTGTTGTTGTTTATTTAAATTGTTAAATTATGTTATTTTATCCTAAGACCTTTACATTGTTACATTTATTTTATTTTGTGGTTTTCTTTTGTTAGGTCCTCTAAGGATGGTAATGTTATTACCGAAAAGTTATAGTATTTGAAGAGTTTTATTTACTCCCTTGTCCAAATTCCGACTATTTCCAATTTGATTAATTATAAATATTAATCATTATCATAATTAATAATTATTCTTTTGATTTTTAAAATGTTTATTCGTTTACTTGTTGTTTTAAATAAAATATTTGTGATTTATTTTGACAATAATTATTTTAACATTAACAGTCCGCTGATTTTACTTTATGTAACATAACGATGAGTTGAAATTTTTTAGTAAAATTTAATATTAACAAAGTTGGGGTAAAGATTTATGTAAGAGCTCTCTAAGAAAAGGCGTTTATGCAGTAAAATCGGCGAATCAGCCTAGGTATGTCATATATTTAGTGAAAAATCATATAAAATGAAAGTAACAGAAACGAAAACAAAACTTGTATTCAATGCACCCCAATTTAAATCATGACTTTTATAAATGTGCCGAGTCGTTATATTATCATTAAAACAATATAAAATAATTTTTATAATTTCTTAAATTCATCAATTTTAGTAGTAATAGCATGAGAAGTGTGTTGTAATTACGCAACCTGCACATCAAATTGTCAGTACGATGCATAGAACATGTTCAGAGATGGCGTCATACATCTAGTTATATTTTTTGATGACGTACCTGGACAGAATCGCCGATTTTACTCTATTTATTGTTTTCCTGAGTGCAAAAAAGTAGAATTGTCAAAATCTAATCTACCATGATTGTTGGTTATAGATTTAAGACAATAATGAGACTTTTTTGGCCATTTAAGTTTAAATGGGAATACAACAAAAAGTGTACCTACTTGATATCTATTCTCTATGGTTTTGTTTAAATATTGAAGCGAGTAGTTATTTTTTATTAAAATTATTTAAATTGTTAGTATTATTTTATCAGAAAGAAATGTGATAATGAAAAATTTCTATAAATAAGGTAGTGAATTATTGCTCTTTTGTTGGATAAATATTAAACGTTTTTTCTGACATAGCTGTTACATAAATCTTGACCCTAATCTGTTAATATTAAATTTAAAATTTTCAATAGTACGGACCCTGTACTGTAATTGGGATTAAATTCATATTTTATAGCTTAACATAAATAAATAAATATATTTTACATTATTTCGATTCATAACTTCACAGCATTCTCCTTGATTGATTTAAATTAGTGTTGCTGTAGATGATATAGGGCATTATTATCCATGTTCTCTCCTCAACGTGAACTAATTTTAAAAACTTTTGACTTTAATTTTGATTAAATATGTAATTAATTGTAAATATAAATTTTTCCTTACAATGTAACTGATAAATTAAGATCTAATTTGTATCTAAAACATAAATTTCTCTCAATAATTGTCATTTTTTTATTTGATAATTGCCACAACCATTCGTCGAAACGTCGCATATGTAAATGGATAATCAAATATTTACATTTTATTTTCTACACTTAAAGCCTAAAATCCAACAATTATAGATTTTCTATTTCGAAAAGAAAATCTTTCGGCTTATTAAAAATTTCAAATTATTTCAAATCAATTAAAATCTGATTAATGTTAAATTTGAGATCGTAGAAAAAATATTGTGTACACATCGTATTGAAAGAATCTTTTTTGCTTTTTGCTACAATCTCTGGGCCTTGGTATACAAATGCAAACAAAAGTAAAAAAGTTAGAGCACTAAATTAATGTTGTTATAGGAAAACACACATAAGGAACACCTTCAAGTAATTAAATTGAAATCCTACTTACTTTTAATTAATACTCTAACAGTGAATAATATTTCCACTAAAGATGAAGGATATTACAAGTGTCAGCCAGATGGTCACCTGGGATTAGTCAGTTACGATAAATATGTTTATGTTAATGGTAAGTGATACCGAGCCGAACTGAAGTAAACGTGAGGCCATTAATAATGAGTATCAAAAACTAATGTTGTAAGTTGATATATTTAATTTACAGACAAGAAAAGTAATCATAGTGCTCCTCGGATATACTACCCAAATGGAGGCGAAATTCAGATAAACTCAGAAGAAAATATAACACTTCGCTGTGCAGGCTCCCTGCCTATTACGTGGGCAAGTCACCATTCCCATCAGGTATGCCTTGGCTGTATGACATGTTTTAAACTTTGGTGTACTCTTATTTAATGCCAGCTATAAATGCTCATTTTGACGACTGTGTCTAAATGGTTTGGATTCCATATTAATCTGTAGAACCACTTGACAGTAATAAGGATAATTTAATCTTACGGTTCTTGAGATTCCAATGGTAGCAAAACAGGAATCTGGTAGAAAGAAATATCATACAGATGGTTCGCCAATTACCGACAAATGTATGAACTACTTTTATACAAGCTGCAATGGAAGAATCATAGTTCCACTGTAATTTCTCTATTATTTATTATAAAAATTTAAGATTTATCTTTTTGAATTCCAAAAATTCAACTTTATTTTTGTTATCAATGATTTCTGGAAGTAAATAATTAAAATAAAAATTTTCTAATTTCTTCACACTGCGTTTCCAAAATTCCCTATTTCTTTCTACAATTTCTATGTGCATATCACACTTAGTATATACCATAAAAAAACACATTTGTCTGTTTGTTATTTCTAGTTGTCCTTGTATCTGACAATAAAATTTATGGTTTTGTTTCAGTTTTATTTTATTAGATTTAATTTGCAAATAATTATTTTTTTTCTGTTGTACAGCTTCTTTTATATTCATATTTTGGATGGAATGTCAATTGCGCTACAAAATGCAGACAACTGTCGAAATCCTCCTGCAGTAATTATTGCAGCATTTATTGCTGCTGCATTTATATTCATGTATTCTTCGGTCAATTTTGGAGATTCCGTATGAATATACACAGTGCACTCCAAACCAAAAATTGATTCGAATCCGATGCGTTTCTCACTAATCACATTCATATCAAAAAATGAACAACCGAACCTTCGTGTTTTAATTCTTTTAATGCGTCCAAAAAATATTTAATATCTACAATTCTTCTGCCCGAAATTTTTTCTGCTTCAGAGTTAGTATAATGAAGAGAATCTCTTGTAATGTTTAGCGGTGGCAAATTTTCCTCAATAGAAAAATCCTCTTTGTCAAAAATGTTATCTTCAATTACTGCGATGTTCTCTTCGGTAAGTGATGATACTGCAGATGTTGATGTGAAATCTAATATAGATTGTCCCAGGAACGCACTATCATCATCTAGGGGAACTGGTGACGAAGAAGCCAATGAAATTTCTTCTGGTACGACTACGGTTTCCAGTGTTTGTTTCGCTCTAAAAAAGAAAATATTTTAATAATTATTACTGCGCAGAAAACTAAGTTTATAGAGTTCAATATTTGAAAAATAAAAAAATTTGAAATATTACAGTTAAAATGACATGAACAATATTTGAAAAATTAAAAATATAGGAAAAGTACTAATTATTGAAAAGAGGCCACAGAAATAATAAAAAATATTTTTTTATATTTCAAACCTGAACCAAAACAAAAATCGCTCTGAACCGTAGCACAAATTGAACCATTACAGTAAACCGGAATTGAACTGATATTTCTGGTGGTTCGAAGCTCTGGGTGAAAAAAAAACACACTAAATAAAAATATTACGATTGGAATTTCAAATCTATCTAAATAAATACTGATTACTTTCAGGACGATATAATAAAATGAAACTTACCTCAAACGACGAAAAGTGCTTTTTTGTACTTCATAGTTTCGTTTTTTATGTCCTTTTGTCTTCTTATTCTTCGTATAATTTCCCATGATAAAAATCAATTCGAAAATCCGTCAAACAAATAAAATCACAATCACAGCAAAATAACGAAAACAAAATACAAATAACAACGAAACAATGATTGCCAAGTTATAAACAACAACACAACCCCTCAATTGTAGCTCACAAATGAGAATGATATAATATCACGCAAATTACCGCTATTTATACGTTTACCTACCGTGTAAACAAGCCTTGCAAATTCTCAGAAAAATTCTTTCCTAATACAGTTAGATCTCTTTAATCCGAACTAATAATTGCATAGGTTGATCTGGATTATCGAAATGTTCGGATTAACGAACTAATGACAGAAAATATCCATTTTCTTAATACTGTAAGAATTTCCACATTCTTACAATAAAACGACCTTTATTTTCAAATAAAATTATAGCTCCGAATTGTCGCTGTGCGGATTACTGGAGGTTCGGATTAGAGCATGTTTGGATTAAAGAGGTCATACTGTATTCATTTTTCTTTTATTTGTGTAATTATTTACTTCCCTAATTTTATATATATATATATATATATATATATATATATATATATATATATATATATATATATATATATATATACAGGGTGTTATATTTTAATAGACCCAGCAACTATCTCGCTTATTTATCAACTTAGCAATTTCTTTCATATAACATGATTTATACAGCAACATGTAAGCTAGTTGATGACGGATGTACATTCATGATATCATTTCCGGTTTATTAGTAATTAATATCAACTTTGAAATTTCAAAAGGAACATACTATATTTTTTTACAAATTTGGAAAGTGCATCAAATTTGCTTTATAATCATGTAAAATAATCCATATGTTACATTATTAAAAAGTAAAATGGCGGGCACTTTAATATACACCAAATCGGAAAGAGAATAGTGAGCCATGACTGTGTTCTGAAATAAAACAACTAACTAAAACAATTGTAATTATTATTATTAAACGAAATAATATTTTTTTGTCATAATAATACAGAAAATAAGAATAAGGCACACTGAGCATAGAAGTAAAAAGCCTTCAGGAACAATGTTTAAAATACGTTTAGCGGCTACGGAAGACTACCTGGAAATGTAAGCCGGGGTTGGGACCAATGTCATAAATCTTTCTATTACCAGCTACCAGCGATTCAGAAAGAGCATCTAGGTTGCATATTTTGCAAACCCACTTATTTACAGAAAACAGAAATAAAATTTAGGTAAACGACACTCTTAAGGGGAGGTTCGTCTTCCCAGACTCATCCTGTATATGAGATTTTAGTGGCCGGTTTCTGCAGCGGATAACTTGTACACTTTAGGAGTATAAAAACTAATTTGAATTTAGCTCAAGAAATGTTTCACTGTTCTGGTTTAAATCTTATTTTAGGTAGAACATGTTTTAAATGTTGATGGATTATATGAAACATACCTACATTTGACGCAAGCACATCACACGGATACTGGACTGTATTACTGTTATGAGAATGGTTCTTTGAAAAATCATCCATTTAAATCAGACACAATATTCATATTTGTCAAAAGTGAGTTTTAATATTTTCATATCATTTATAATTTTGCTTTGTATTTATTTCTATATAATTGTTTACAGATGAACAGCAACTTTATGTATCTGATTCGGCAGGACATGTGTTTCTTACTTCTCATGCCAATCTGACAGTGCCATGTGTATCTACATCACGAGATGTAAATGTATCACTTTCAATGCTGTATGGAGGCTATGACCATAACACCAGGAAGTACGTATTAATACGGTGACAATTATACTAATATAGTCAGAAATGTCGCGATTTGTTTATCTAGAACGTATGTAGCCCTCCTGTAGGTCTTGTTAGCTATTTAACTAGATTTGTGATCATAACTTGTATCAGAACTACTATCGGATTGATGATTATAATCAGTCGGGTGTAAAATAGAAAAGGTAGAATATCGCAAAATTAAGAATAAACAAGTATGAATTTGGTGCAAGACTTAATAAATCCACTTTACTTTATTAATACCTTATATTTCTTTATTTGTGAACATTTCGGACAATCATACTGCTCGTTTTCAGCACTGTACAAATTAATAAGATTTAAAATATAGTGTCTAAATTAAAATGAATGTAGTCAACATTAACCGAAAGTCAAATTTTTCAGGAAGAAGCGCGTGTATTTGAAAATACTGAACACGTCAATTTCGAACTATTCTGTTTGAATGAGTAGAAACATCTGTATTAGATATTTCAAAGTCGAAATATGGCCTGTTTTCTAGTGGAGCTGTGTTAAGGCGCTATGTAGAGGAACTTGTTATTTTATTTCTGCTGGTAGTGTCGCTTGTGTAGCGACGGAGTCGTCTCATTTATATAATATTTATGACAAACCCTACATTATACCTTATACCGGGTGGAACATCATACCTGTGTACATAGGCGATTAACATGAAAAACAGTTTTTCCGAGCGCATTGCTCCCCAAATTATTTTAGCCAAAAATGCTTCAAATAAATGTTTTAGAGCATAAAATTCTGCATCTAAATCAATAAACAAAATTACATTTACATGCGTTGTAACGACAGAAATTAAATAAAAAAATATTAAAAATTACGTTGAAAATATCAAAGAGCCATGGAAGTGAAACAAAAATAGATAAATGCTTGACGTTTTTCTGTCTATTTGATATTTTACCCCCGACAAATTAATCATTCAATAAAATTCCTACAAAAAACTCCATACGTATGATTACAATTTAATAATAAATAAACAATTATACATTTCAATGAAACGTTTATTTCTTATAGGGTTGGTCATGTAAAAATTATAACCTATCTATTATAATTCAAATAACAAACAATAATTCTCTGAATAAAATAATCACTACAATTTATTATTACAATAAATATTCAAATAAACCTCCATTTTCAGCCAAGCAATAACCAAGTGTATTGTAGAAGGAATGTCTTACATTAGCGAGCTGCCTATTTGTGATTAAGGCGCACTTATCCACGATAGCTTCTCTCAAAGAATTAATATTTGGGTGGCGTTGCTTATAAATTTTACATTTAAGATGACCCCATAAAAAAAATCGCTAGGTGTTAAATCAGGAGATCTGTCAAACGTCAAGCATCTATCTATTTTTGTTTCACTTCCATGGCTATTTGATATTTTCAACGTAATTTTTAATATTTTTTAATTTAATTTCTGTCGTTATAACGCATGTAAATGTAATTCTGTTTATTGATATAGATGAAGAATTTTATGCTTTACAACATTTATTTGAAGCATTTTTGGCTAAAGTAATTTGGGGAGCAATACGCACAGCAAAACTGTTTTTTCATGTTAATCGCCTATGTACACAGGTATGATGTTCCACCCGGTATATGCCTTTTTTTTGTGTGTCTTATTAATTTTGTCTTTGAGAGTGGTAAATAATGTATTATTCTTACTAGTGATGATTATTTTAATGTTACTGGATATCAATAACTTTTATGAAAGAAAAATCAATACGTTATTGTATGGAAGAATAGATCGTACTGGTGTCTCTTCATCTGCAGAATTATTGTGCTTAATTGGAAGCTAAGATGTGGTATCAATTGTACTGCTTAAGTGTTTTTAAATTTCGAGTTGAACAAACTTCCATTCCGAATAGCAAGTCATGTTCTAGCTTTAATTTTTTAGGATGACATTTTGGCTCAGTCTGATCGCTCAGTTTATTACAGTTCGGACTGTTTCTCTTGTATTGACTGCTAGCATATGACAAACAAGTATATCTACAGCTAGTTTTTCTTATGACGGATAATTCTGCAAGTTTATGATATTTTCTTTCATTTCTATAATAAACTTTATTCGTATATATAAATAAATTTCGTAAAAATTTGGTAATATTTTCAACTGTAGCTATTAGCAGGCATTCCTTTACATTCGGTCCCAGTTTTAAACTAAATATCTCGGGGTCCCGAAAATAGTTTTTTGGACAGGCATTTGTTATTTTTGTAAACTTATCTTTTTATTTATTATCAGAATTTGCCATGTAACAGTTTAAAATATTTTGAAGATATATAAATACTATCCATATAAGTTTCACTGCATCAGGAACTTTTTTCCAATAATTTTCCATAGCTTACTGCACATTAATATTAAAAATAAAAAATTATTTAAATTTCAATTGAATTTTTCTCTATATTTTTATTATGCAAGAATGTAAAATGGTTGAATTAAGAAAAAATACTCTATCGAATAAGCCTAAAAAATATTGTAACATATATTACAATTTCGGGTTCGGTGAAGTTTATTATTAAAAAATGATACTATTTTAAAATTATTACAAGGTTTTGACCGCATAGATGATTTATTCCTCAATAAAATTAATTTAACTAAATTAGCAGAACATTATAACATAAGTTGTTTTGTGTAGGGAGGAAAATAAAAATATTAAATCACTCATGGAGTTTCTGCCATTCGTTGAACAATATAAGCAAGCATAGCATTTGAATGCATTTATAATTTGGTAAAAATTTGTATTTTAATGCCTGTATCAACAGCTTCTTGTGAAAGATCATTTTCCTCTTTAAAAAGAATTAATAGTATTGTAACGTTTATTACAATTTCGGGTTCGGTGAAGTTTGTTATTAAATAAAACATGAGAAATGAAAACACTAACAAAATATTTATTTAAAACGAAAAAATGTAGTACAACTACTAAGACATATATTTATTTACATCACGTATATATATATTCACATTAAAGAATTTAGCAACGACTTGCACTGTTCACACTTCAAATACAGAATGACTCTTGCCGGCCCAAACTCTCCCTTATATACTGGCACAAGATATTCTACAATATTCGATAGCTTCTGGAACACTGTACAAGCATGACGCAGGGCGAACAGATTCGGACTTGTCTCTCTGTATTGCGTATGAGACAGCGGTAAATACGCTGCAGGCTACGACGCGTCGACTGTTCCAGAGGGATTAGGGCCGTACTCGCTACACTGCTCCCTCCTTAAGGATGTTTTGTTCCTAAATTTTTCTGCGCCATGCCGATATCTACACGTTGATCCCCGTGAGCACTGTGACGTTTGGTGGAAATAACAGTCCACAGTTCTTTTCACTACTATTGAACCACAGACATTATAGCTGCACACCAGGATCTCAATTCAGGTATATTGAAAAACAGTTTCCAGCATTTTTCTTACAATTCTCCAGCTCAATTCATCAAGGCAACAGCCTAGCTTTGGTTCAGCCAGTTTTAGAATATCCTGATCGAGCAGCGCGCCTCGTAGATCACATAGAGCGTCCCAGGCGGCGCGATAAGTTGGTTTCTCGTGGGACAGATGTTTGGTCACCAAGTAAAAAATGCTTCTGTTTCGACTCGACTGTCTGTCGGTCACCTGTAGCTCTGTGCCGACAGATGGATGTTGTTGCCGTAATTCTTCCAGTTGGCCGAACTTCTTCTTAAAAACTACGGCGATTCCTCGAGACATCTGTAGATCTTAGGCCACACAATGCGCCAATGAGTATTCTGTAGGCACTTTGAATAGGTCTCCCTGATGTTCTTTGGTCACACCATTTCGTACTTTATGATCCGTAGAATAGGAAGCCATGAAGTCGTCAAAGGTGGTTTCCGGGTCTTGTACATTAATTCGTCGAGCTCAAACTTCATTGGAGTCGTAATCGTTGTTGTCACCAGCGAAAGGAGCCAATCGATTGAAATGAATCACTCTTGGTTTTCCTCCGGTTTTTTCCGGATTCGATAGATGACGTCATTTATTCGTTTCATTACCTCGTAGGGACCTTCCCAAGAGTTCTGTAGCTTTGGGGACATTGTATAGCCAAACCAGATCCCCGGCTTGATATCCATCATTCTCAGCCTTGACATCATATAGGTCTTTCATCCTATCACTAGCCCTCTGCTCATGAATGTCGTTCATCTTCTTCCGAAGTTCGGTGACGAAATCTTCGCCAGCCAAATTTTTATCTGGCTTGCTGCCAAACTTCAAGTCGCAAGGTAATCTGTCCTGTTGTTTCATGGACGGATGATCGATGAGCTAACAGGAACATTGGTCGATGACAATCCCAGTCCCTTTGGTGGCCGGAGACAACCTTGGAGAGATGTCTTTTGATGATTCTGTTCATGCGTTCAACCATGCCATCTGACTGTGGGTATGGAGCAGTTGTTCTTGTTTTGCGAATGTTCAATAACTCGCAGATAGCTTGGAACACAGACGACTCGAATTTTCTACCTTGGTCGCAGTGTAGTTCCAACGGTACCCCGAATCGGCAGATCCACTGGTTGACAAGTTCTTCTGCTACTGTAGAGGCTTCTTGTTTTGGCAAGGCATAAGCTTCAACCCACTTGCTGAAGTAGTCCATGATATGATGTATTTATTTCCCTTGTTGGATTATGGATATGGACCGGCCACGTCAATTGCAATTCTTTCAAACGGGTTCCCAACATTGTATTAACGCATGGGGACTCTTCGACGTCTTTGCGGTCCGTTGCTTGCGGCGCAAACTACGCACTTCTTGCACCACTCCTTTACGTCCTCTCGACAATTAACCCAGTAGAATCGCTCACGCAGCTTCTGAACTGTCTTCGTTACTCCTAAATGTCCTCCAGCAGTTCCATCACGAATCTCCTTCAGTACCTCCGGTATTCTTTTCCTAGGGATTATGATCTGTATCTTTTTCTCTGTAAACTCAGGATCTTCCAGGATACGTTTCAGCAGTCAATCTTCTATAACAATGGAGTCCTACTGCGCCCAGTACGATTTTACGGTTTTCGAGTGTCGTGCAACTTCTTGCCAGGTTGGTTTGCGGCCTTCTTTCTTCCATTCCAGTAGATGTTTCAATTCCGAATCAATTTCTTGGTCTTTCACAACTTCTTCCGTCAGCCAATGATCGTCTATCACTGTAGTCCGTAAGATTGGGACGGACTCTGTTGCTGTGCTCAGTCGCCATTTAGTTGATTCCATCGTTATCGGTTTCTTGAAAGTATCAGATCTGATGATGGTTTTTGTTGCATCTGTATTAGTTGGCAAGGCATGTGGTTTCCTGTCGATTTACTCATCCACATAAATGCTATTTACTCTAGGTTGTAGGGATGCGACATGTCCAGTTAGCTTCAAGGCATCTTTATGATGGATCGACGTTCGCTCCCTTGCGTCGACCCGCTTGTTTTCCGCTGTCTTATTCTTTATTTGTTCCCCGCAGCGGCTTGGCACATGCTCTAGCTCACCGCAGTTCCAACATCGAAGTTGTCTTTTCTTTGGCAACATCTGAGTCAAGACACGCCGTACTGTTTCCTCCATAGACTCATTGTGATTTTCCTCTACGTCCTCTATTGTGCGAACATTACCTTGCCGTCTTGAAGCGTGTTCTGCCGCCTCGAATTCCAATGCGCTGGCCAGAGCAATGGACAGGTTACTCAAACGAGACAGAATCAGGGCTCGCTTAGTTTATTTCTCTCGGAGACCATCAATGAATCCTTGCACAGCCAGTCGTTCCAACACACTATCTGGGGTGTCAGGATTCAAATTCTTGCAGGCTTTCATTTGATTTCTGGCATCTATTCCTCAGCTGCGAGTGATACACTTGCTGCAGATGTGCGTGTCCATAACGCATTTCCAAGCGTTTAACTAGTTGCCGATAGTTCTGTCGCTCATCTGGAGGGATTGTTTGCAATATATCCACTGCGTTACCACGCAGCGCAATGATCAAGGCCGTTGCCTTCTCAGATGACGAGCAACCATTAGATACTGTGGCAGCTTCGAATTGGGCGTAATAATTAGGGTAAGCTACCTTGCCATCGAACTGTGGTGGTTTCATATGGAATCTACGCAATGATTCTTTCCCCTCTGTCACTAAATATTCGACTTTTCCGTTGTTCAATCAGTGGTCACTGGATGGCGTTTTTTGAATCAAGTCGTTAATTTGTTTGACATTTGGCTGTTCATGATTCAATGATGGATTCAATATTGCCAATCTTGCTGCGAGTTCTTCAATTTTTCCTTTAACATATTCTAAATATTTCTTCAAAATTTCTCGAATTTTTCTTCTAATTTGACTTCCAATCTTTTGAAATTTTATTCAAATTTATTTTCCAAGTTTCTAGAATTATCTTTATGTTCTTCCTTAAGATTTTTTGAATTATCTTTTAATTTGGCTTCTAAGCTTTTTGAATTTTCTTTTATTTTGTTGTAGGCCTCAACCAAACATTGACGAAGTCGCTCTTGGAGTATACTTTTTTTGCCTGTAGTGTCCAGTTCACGTTCTTCTAATTCTCTCTTGAGATCAGTCACTTTTAAATCACTTAGATTTACCATTTTCGAACCCATTTTTATTTATTTGCACTTAAACTTTTAATTCACGAAACACAACCCTAACACCAATTGTAACGTTTATTACAATTTCGGGTTCGGCAAAGTTTATTATTAAATAAAACACAAGCAATAAAAACACTAACAAACTATTTATTTAAAACGAAATTAATACAGAATTACTACTAAGACATTTATTTACAACACGTATTTATATTCACAGAATGAACGTAAAGTGTCTTTGTTCCTCTTACACTATTTATTATTACCGTGTTCGAGTAACAAAGAATCACTTTATGCTCTTAATACACAAATAACTATTTGTAACTATAATAATAAAGAAAATATAGGCGGTGGTTTATTTCGCTGTTACACCCTGTATATATATATATATATATATATATATATATATATATATATATATATATATATATATCCGACTATCCAACTACTAGGTTATATGCCGATATGTCCTTTGTGCGGCCATCACACGGGACAACATAGGTATGGTATTATTTTCTCTGATATGTAAATTGTAAACACTTGTTTCATTACTGTGAATATGTAATTGGATATGCTATTTTTCTGTATGTTTGGAGTATAAATAAATATTAATATTAATATTAGATTGAGTAATTGAGTTTTGCGAACAGCCATGGTCACGATCAAATATAACTTAAAATTTGATTCGGTAACTGTTTGTAAAAGTAACGAATACTTTTTCATTCAGTACTAGTTACTTCGGATCTTGTGTATTTAAACATTTTGATCAGCTCATGGTGTTATAATAAAATTAATATTTCACGTAAATTATAGATCCTATTTTTATGCAATTTGCTACATCTGTGCGAACCATTACCTGATATGGTTTCTAATTGATTTCATTTATTGCAGGTTTATACCAGAACAAATGATCACCTCTATGATATATGAATATAATCCCTGGGTAGGATTCACCGTCCAGATGCCTGACATTGGCCCTGGTCAAATAACTGCAACGTGTACATTTTCAACTGAAACTGCTACAAGCACATTAGATATATACTATCATAGCAACGGTAATACTTATTCGATTGAAACGTATAATACAGTCTTAGCAAATAAAAGTCTATTAAATGTATGACATTTATCATTATATTTGGAGAAGAAAATTATTACAGTGCCGGGATTTGAACCCAGAGTCTTTTTGTGACTAAGCACTTCAACCATGGCACTCTGGCATTATGAATCAATAATTACGCAAATTCGCAGATAGGAATATAATTGCACATTTCTTAGAGCTAACATTTTTAAGTTGTAATAATGAATGAAAATTACGAAATATTAAATTTATTTTATTTTTATATAGATGCTATTTATCTATAATTACTTGGATAAAGCCTTATTACATAATTGATTTTCAATTATTTGAGTTAAGTAATGCTGTATAATATTATTCTAGTTATGTAATAATAATAATGAGTCATTAACTAATACATTTTTATTTACAAAAAATTTAACAAAAAAAATACTTTAGTGAAACATGAAACAATACCAAAAACCTATAACTTAAAAACATATCTTGTAATTTTATTTATTTATTTTTCAAAATGTCAAATCTAAAGTTTTATAAAAATAGTATTTTATACACCACATTAACATTTAAAAACAAATATTTATCGTTAGTAATAATATAAAAATTTTAATAAATAAATAATCAATTGAAATTTATTCATTAGAAACTAAAATACACTTTTCGTCGCTATTAGCAACGAAAATAATAGCTCATTTTAGTCCGGTCGCGCTTAGAAACGGAACAACGGGTGAAAATGTAATCATATTATGATTAATTACTCAACAGCATAAAAACTCCAATTAGAGTAATTTAAAAAAAATAGTTTGAATAATGTTTCACAAAATATACATATATAAAGAATACATAAGTAAATAAACTATTATTTACATGGTGTTTATTAAATTTATATGTTTACAATAATACTGTAGTTTGTGTGATTATACATGTGAGTTATGGATTCTGAAAGCGAACAAAGTGAAATTTGTACTCCACCAGATATTGTAGAAACCGCACACGTACGTTTCTTAAATTTACTGCCCGAAAAATCAAAAAAAAAAGTATGAACAAGTTTATAAAGCTTTTATGGATTGGCGAATACGCAAAAATGTAAATTCCTTTTCGGAAAATGTTCTTATAGTATATTGTAGCGAGTACGGCCCTGTTCCGTCTGGAACAGTCGACGCGTCATAGTCTACAGCGCGTTCACTGCTGTCTCATACGCAATAGACAAGACCGAACCTGTTCGCTCTGCGTCATGATTCTACCGTGTTCCAGAGGAACTCGTATGTTCTGGAATATCTTGCTCCAGTATATAAGGGAGAGTTTCGGCCGGCAAAATTCATTCTGTATTCGAAGGGTGAACAGTGCAAGTCGTTGCTAAATACTTTGTTGTTAATATAAATACGTGTTGAATATAAATATATGTTTTAGTAGTTGTACTACATTATTTTCGTTTTAAATAAATATTTTGTTAGTGCTTTCATTACTCGTGTTTTATTTAATAATAAACTTCACCGAACCCGAAATTGTAATAAACGTTACAATTGGTGTCAGGTGTGGGGTTGTGTTTTGTGAATTAATAGTGAAGTTTAAGTGCAAATAAATAAAAATGAGTTCGAAAATGGTGAATCTCAGTGATTTAAAAGTGACTGATCTCAAGAGAGAATTAGAAGAACGAGATCTGGATACTACAGGCAAGAAAAGTATATTGCAAGAGCGACTTCGTCAATTTTTGGTTGACGCCGGTGAAATAGCGGATACTTACGAATTCGAAATTCCGGGCGATTTGGACTCCATGTACAAAAAAATAGAAGCCAAATTTGAAGAAAATTGCAGGAAAACAGAAGAAAATTCTAGAAGTATGGAAACCAAATTGGAAGAAAGTTCCATAAATACAGAAGAAAATTCAAAAAATCTGAAGAAAGAACTTATGGAAAATTCTAGAAGTCTGGAAACTAAATTAGAAGAAAATTCTAGAAGCTTGGAAACTAACTTGGAAAATAAATTAGAAGAAAATTCCAGAAGCTTGGAAGCCAAATTAGAAGAAAATTCTAGAAGCTTGGAAAATAAATTGGAAGAAAATTCCAGAAGTTTGGAAACTAAATTTGAAGAAAGTTCCAGAAGCTTGGAAACGAATTTGGAAACTAAATTTGAACAGAAGTTTGAAAAAATTGAAGAACATTCGAGAAATTTTGCAGAAAAATTTAAAGAAAAAATTAAAGAAATCGAAGCAAGATTGGCAACATTGAATCACAAACAGCCAAATGTCCAACAAATTCACGACTTGATTCAGAAAACTCCATCTAGTGACCAGCCATTAAACAACGAGAAAGTTGAAGATTTAGTGCCAGACGGGAAAGAATCACTGCGTAGATTCCACATGAAACCACCAGAATTTGATGGCAAGGTATCTTGGCCTAATTATTACGCCCAATTCGAAGCTGCTGCAGTATCTAATGGGTGGTCATCATCTGAGAAGGCAACGGCCTTGATAATTTTTTTGCAAACAATACTTCCAGAAGAACGGTAGAACTATCATCAACTAGTTAAGCGCTTGGAAATGCGTTATGAACACGCACATATGCAGCAAGTGTATCACTTGCAGCTGAGAAATAGATGTCAGAAATCAAACGAGAGTCTACAAGAATTTGAATCTGATATCTCTCGTCTAGTTCGCCTAGCATATCCTGATACCCCAGATAGTGTGTTGGAACGACTGGCTGTGCAAGGCTTCATTGATGGTCTCCGAGATAAAGAAACCAAGCTAGCCCTGATTCTGGCTCGTTCAAGTAACCTGTCCATTGCCTTGGCCAGTGCATTGGAATTCGAGGCGGCAGAACACGCTTCAAGACGGCAAGGCAATATTCGCACAATAGAGGGCGTAGAGGAAAATCATAATGAATCTATGGAGGAAACAGCACGGCGTGTCATGACTGAGATGTTGCCAAAGAAGAGACAACTTCGATGTTGGAACTGCGGTGAGCTAGGGCATGTGCGAAGCCGCGGGGAACAAATGAAGAATAAGACAGCGGAAAAATAAAGCGGGTCGACGCAAGGGGGCGAACGTCGATCCATCATAAAGATGCCCTGAAGCTAACTGGACATGTCGCATCCCTACAACCTAGACTAAATATCATCTTTGTGGATGGGTTGATCGACGGGAAACCACATACCTTGCTGATTGATACAGGTGCGACAAAAACCATCATTAGACCTGATACTCTCAAGAAACCGATGACGATTGAATACACAAAATGGCGACTGCGCACAGCAACAGGCGCCGCGGCTACCATCCATGGCGAAGCAGACATTACCATTACCATCGGAAATACACTAATTAATCACCGTGCCCTGGTAGCTGACATTGAAGACGAATGTATTCTCGGGATGGACATCATGAACGCAAATGGCGTCGAACTAAATTTAAAACGCGGAATACTAAAGATCAATGATGTAGAGATCTTTTACATCCCCGAGGAGAAGACACAGTACGTCTGACCTTAGCTGAAGATACGGTCGTGTTAAATCGAAGTGAAATGATTGTGGATGCCCACCTGAAACATGAACTTCCAACTGGATGTACGATGATGTTAGAAGCTGGAAATCATAATGAAACGACTACTCGAGGAATACTGGTTGTAAAATCTCTCGTGCAAACTGGAAAGGTAGTACCAATTCGAGTAATGAATGTGAATTATTATGCAGTTACACTAAAAAAGGGTACTACCTTAGGACATTGTTCATCAGTAACTTCGATTATCAGACGAACATCCGTTACACAAAATCCACCAAAGAAGCTTCCTGCAGAACTGACAAATCTACTGTCAACATCTTGCAAAGAATTAAACCAGGACCAGAATAACAGAATGAGAAATTTAATAACGGAATATCAAGACGTTTTCGACACCAGCTGTGGGACCAAGGGTAGAACCAACATAGTCCAGCATCAAATAAACACCGGCGATGCACGCCCCATTCGCCAAGTACCAAGACGATTACCACTGGCCAAGAGAGGAAACCGAGAAAATTATTCAAGACATGAAAAACGAAGGCGTCATCGAATCCTCAAACAGCCAGTGGGCCTCACCAGTGGTATTGGTAAAGAAGAAAGATGGGTCAACACGATTCTGCGTGGACTATCGTCAACTCAACAACGTGACGAAGAAGGATAGCTCCCCGTTGCCCCGAATAGATGACACATTGGATACGCTGGCTGGATCGAAAATATTCTCAACATTAGACTTGAAAAGTGGGTACTGGCAGGTTGGCATGGCACCAACGGATAAAGAGAAAACTGCGTTTTCTGTCGGTGCCGGACTGTGGCAATTTACAGTAATGCCGTTCGGGCTCTGCAATGCCCCCGCCACGTTTGAAAGACTCATGGAAAAGGTACTGCAAGGACTATCTTAGAAAACCTGTTTGGTGTACCTTGACGATATTATTGTGCTCGGAAGAACATTCGATGATCACATGAGGAATTTGGAGGAGGTATTCCTGAGACTACAAAGTTCTGGTTTGAAGCTTAGTCCAAAGAAATGTCATCTCTTCCGCAAAGAAGTGCAGTACCTAGGACATATTATGTCCGGAAACGGAATAGCCGTTGACAATCAGAAGATCCAATCAGTAGAAGAATGGCCAGTACCGACTGACAAACAATTGCGAAGCTTTCTAGATCTTTGCACGTACTACCGGCGATACGTCTCTGGATTCGCCAACATTGCCAAGCCACTGACACGACTCACGGAGGAAGGACGGAAATTTGTGTGGGAAGAGACTGCCAAGACGCTTTCGACAACCTCAAGCGAGCCCTAACAACAGCACCAGTCCTGAGTTATCCTCTACCCAACGGGGACTTCATATTGGATACAGATGCCAGCAATGTCGGAATCGGCGCCGTCCTATCGCAAATTCAAGATGGACAAGAGAAGGTCATCGGCTACTTCAGCAAAACTCTGTCGAAGCCGGAGCGTAACTACTGCGTCACCAGGCGAGAATTATTGGCGGTAGTTAAAGCCGTTGAACACTTCTACAAATACCTGTATGGAAGGAAATTCTTGGTGAGGACTGATCATGCTGCGTTGAAATGGCTGTTATAATTCAAGAATCCGGAAGGCAGGTAGCTAGGTGGATCGAACGGCTACAGGAATATGACTTCGTTATCGAGCATAGGGCCGGAATTAGTCATTGTAACGCCGACGCATTATCAAGACGACCATGCTCAGAAGATTGCAAACACTGTACTCGTGTGGAAGAGAAGTCCGCTCCAATCTTACGGACCACAGTGATAGACGACCATTGGCTGACTGAAGAAGTTGTGAAAGACCAAGAAAGCGATCCAGAATTGAAATACCTACTGGAATGGAAGAAAGAAGGACGCAAACCAACTTAGCAAGAAGTTGCTCGACACTCGAAAACCGTAAAATCGTACTGGGCGCAGTGGGACTCCATTGTTATAGAGAATGAACTACTGAAACGTATCCTGGAAGGTCCTGAGGCTACAGAGCAAAAGATGCAGATCTTAATCCCTAGGAAAAGAGTACCGGAGGTACTGAAGGAAATTCATGATGGAACTGCTGGAGGACACTTAGGAGTAACGAGGACAGTTCAGAAGCTGCGTGAGCGATTTTACTGGGTTAATTGTCGAGAGGACGTAAAGAAGTGGTGCAAGAAGTGCGTAGTTTGCGCCGCAAGCAACGGGCCGCAAAGACGTCGGCGAACCCCAATGCGTCAATACAATGTTGGGAGCCCGTTTGAAAGAATCGCAATTGACGTGGCCGGTCCATTTCCAGAATCCGACAAGGGAAACAAATACATCATAGTGGTGATGGACTACTTTAGCAAGTGGGTTGAAGCTTATGCGTTGCCAAATCAAGAAGCTGCTACAGTAGCAGAAGAACTTGTCAATCAGTGGATCTGCCGATTCGGGGTACCATTGGAACTACATTCAGACCAAGGTAGAAACTTCGAGTCATCTCTGTTCCAAGCGATCTGCGAGCTATTGAACATTCGCAAAACAAGGACAACCGCTCTACACCCACAGTCAGATGGTATGGTCGAACGCATGAACAGAACTATCAATAGACACCTCTCCAAGGTTGTCTCCGGCCACCAAAGAGACTGGGATTGTCACCTACCAATGTTCCTGTTAGCTTATCGATCATCCGTCCATGAAACAACAGGACAGACTCCGGCTAGCATCGTCTTTGGTCATGAACTACGATTACCCTGCGACTTGAAGTTCGGCAGCAAGCCAGGTGAAAATTTAGCTGGCGAAGATTTCGTCACCGAACTTCGGAAGAAGATGAACGACATCCATGAGCAAGTACGCTCCAACATCCAGAGCGCTAGTGACCGAATGAAAGACCAATATGATGTCAAGGCTGAGAATGGTGGGTATCAAGCCGGAGATCTGGTTTGGCTATACAACCCACAGCGTCGCCGTGGAATGTCCCCAAAGCTACAGAACTCTTGGGAAGGTCCCTACGAGGTACTGAAGCGAATAAATGACGTCATCTATCGAATCCGGAAAAGGACTGGAGGAAAACCAAGAGTGATTCATTTCAACCGATTGGCTCCTTTCGCCGGTGACAACAACGATGGTAACGCCAATGAAGCTCGAGCTCGACGAATTAATGTACAAGATCCGGAAACCACCATTGACGAGTTCATGGCTTCCTATTCTACGGGCCATAAAGTACGAAATGGTGTGACCAAAGAACATCAGGGTGACCTATTCAAAGTGCCTACAGAATACTCATTGGCACATTGTGTTGCCAAAGATCTACAGATGTCTCGAGGAATTGCCGTGGTTTTTAAGAAGAAGTTCGGCCAACTGGAAGAATTACGGCAACAACACCCATGTGTCGGTACAGTGCTACATATAGTCGAGCCGAAACAGAAGCATTTTTTACCTGGTGACTAAACATCTGTCCCACGAGAAACCAACTTATCGCGCCGTCTGGGACGCGCTATGTGGTCTACGAGGTGTGCTTCTCGATCAGGATATTCTAAAACTAGCTGTACCAAAGTTAGGCTGTGGCCTTGATGAATTGAGCTGGAGAATTATAAGAAACATGCTGGAAACTATTTTCCAATATACCGGCATTGAGATCCTGGTGCGCAGCTATAATCCCTGTGGTTCAACAGTAGTGAAAAGAACTGTGGACTGTTATTTCCACCAAACGTCACGATGCTCGCGGGGATCAACGTGCAGATATCGGCACGGCGCAGAAAAATTTCGGGACGAAACATCCTTAAGGAGGGGGCAGTGTAGCGAGTACGGCCCTGTTCCGTCTGGAACAGTCAACGCGTCATAGTCTACAGCGCGTTCACTGCTGTCTCATATGCAATAGACAAGACCGAACCTGTTCGCTCTGCGTCATGATTCTACCGTGTTCCAGAGGCTCTTGCTCCAGTATATAAGGGAGAGTTTCGGCCGGCAAGATTCATTCTGTATTCGAAGTGTGAACAGTGCAAATCGTTGCTAAATACTTTGTTGTGAATATAAATACGTGTTGAATATAAATATATGTCTTAGTAGTTGTACTACATTATTTTCGTTTTAAATAAATATTTTGTTAGTGCTTTCATTACTCGTGTTTTATTTAATAATAAACTTCACCGAACCCGAAATTGTAATAAACGTTACAATACTTTGGCGAACTTTCTGATTAATATAAATCATCGTCATTATGGGCTACTTATTTACTACTTAGTTTTAATATTTATTAAATAAAAATTTAAGCGATCTGACTTATTCATAATATAACATTAAAAAAATAATTGTAAAATCTTATTACATAATAACATATGGTCGTAGATAAAATATAGTATTCTATTCGCAAATAATAGCTATTACTCACTCGAATGATTTACTTGAGTAATAGCTTATATTACTTACTCATTGAATAATATACTATTCTCTTTTAATCCCTAGAAATGACATGAAAATTATTTAATTGGATAATTTAGATACAGCTTAAGGTCTAGCAAAATCATAACCAAATTCTAAATGCGGGTACATAAAAATTTATAAGAGAAAGTAATTTTGGATTGTCAATGACATTATTCACAATTTAAAGAATAGCATATTATGATAGTTATGATTTATAATAGACGGATTCGATTTTAAAGCAGTGTAGAAGAGTCATGAGTTGATGATTAATCTGTTTACTTGTAATGGAATTATTTCAAACACTTATGCTGAACTCTCTTTTTCTGTAAGTAACTGTAAGAAATAGGCCAAACTACAGTCCAATACTTAATTCTAGACCATACAAAACTATTACACAATGTTTTAATTCTGTCCATTTTTGTAAATTCTTGGATATTTCTAATGATAAAGTTGTGCATACGACTCCATACTGAGATAACATAATTAATAAGAAATGTAAGGGCAGAATCCAAAATAACACCTAAATATTTATGAGATGCCACATGCGATAATATTGTATTGTTTCATGTTTATTTTGTAGTATTGATGAATTGCAGTTTGTTTCCTACGGATAAATGTCATTGCTAGGTGTGGCACTCTGTCAACAGATCTCGTTAAGTGATATATTTCTTCGCGTAAAGTGCGATTACCAGCCGTCAAATCACGCCCTCAAAGATGTTAGTAGAGGAGGAGCCACGTAGGTAGTCTTAATGTGGTGAAAATTGTTTATCGGCTGTGGGAACCCGGGTTCTCAAATCCACAGACCGACTCGATACTATTGAGTCACCTACCCCAATATAATTCATCTATTAATATTTATTTATTTTTAGAATATGTTGAACCAAAACCATTGATTACTGGTCCAGCTGAGGATCTCGTGTTGGGCGGCCAGACTCTAGAATTGTCCTGCACTGTGTTCGTGAACCACAACATCCCAGATAACGCGTTGCGCTGGGTACGTCCAGATCACGTCACGTCAAATGTAAGTTTTTTTTTGTATATATATATATATATATATATATATATTAGGGTGTCCGTTATTTGGGCGATCTTCGAATATTCTTCGGGACCCCCCTAGATCGCCAGACATTCCAAAAAAAAATGAGTTTCCCAAAAGGATTCAGTGTTTTTTGATGATTAACCCGTGCGGTTGAAGTTTTAAGCCTACCGGAAAATAGGGGTATAGCAAAATAATTTTATTGTGTCGCCAGTTAGCGTAAAATAGACATACGGGATATGTTTTCCTATGAAATTGATCATTCTGAACACGAATCTGTTGTCAAAATGTTGGTATCAGTCGAAGTTTTAGTAATAATTGCAAAATACGCAGTTTCAGAAATTCTATTAAAAATTCTGTGTGGCACTCTGCCGAAGCAGATCTCGGTAAGTGATATAGCCGTCAAATCACGGCCCTCAAAGATGTTAGTGGAGGGGGAGCCACAGGAGTATATTTAAATTGATGAAAATTATTTGTCGACTGTGGGGTTTGAACCAGGGTTCTCAAGATTCACAGGCCGACTCGATACCACTGAAGAATGTTGTTTCAAATACTTATAGATTTGCACGTATCCTATTTTAAATTTGCCGAGATATTCCTGACAAAATTCGATTTCTAAAAGTTAACAACACTGGTTTTTTTTATAGAATTTAAATCTTCATACATTAGGAATAGAATGCGCATTTTTCTTTCGTAATTTTGAAATTTTCGAATATTTCCTAGACTTTTATCCCCATTCTTATCTATTAATATTATTTGTCGGCATAACGGTGTATATTTTTCTGCAATCATTAGATTTGTGTAGATCAAACGTTGATTTTGTTGAAAAAAAAATTAAGTATGCATTACATAAATATTTTTTACTATGATGGTTTAATACTCGACTACGAACACATCGCGTAAAATATTCCATCCATATGTAATTACTCTTAGCACCATCTTCAATATATTTGTATAACAAATTAATATGTTTTCCTGAAAAATTTTTGGTGTGATAAATCGGACCCACATCATAATTTTTCGATTTATAATTATATTCTAAACTATACATTTATTGACATACTATTATTCATAACCTCAAATTTAGGAATACTGTTCAATTTCATAGGAAAATCTATATTATCATAATTTAGAACTTCATTGAAATGTGAATACACACGATCTGAATATTTATCTATAGGATCCAACGCAGATATAATAGCCCAAAGACAGCAATATTTAAGGCATGCCATACTTATTTAATAGTTTGGGACATGCATGTCAAATTAAAGACGTCTTTAATTCAGTTTAAGATGTATTTAATTCAATTTAAAACGTCTTTAATTCAATTTCAGACGTCTTTATATAATTTTTGATATACAAAATGAATTAAAGGCGTCTGAAATTGACACTAATATTTTATGGCGTCTTAAGAACTGCACGTATGGTGTAGGTGGCTCAGTGGTATCGAGTCGGCCTGTGGATCTTGAGAACCTTGGTTCCATCCCCACAGCCGACAAACAATTTTCACCAATTTAAAAAAAAATCTACCCCTGTGGCTCCTCCTCCACTAATATCTTTGGAGGCCGTGATTTGACGGCTGGTAACCGCACTTCACGCGAAAAAAATATATCACTTACCGAGATCTGCTTAGGCAGAGTGCCACACCCAGTTATGGGTAAAAGGCGTGATGATATATTTATTTTATTTATTTAAGAACTGCACGTAATTTTCAAAAATTTAACAATATCTATATTCACCTTGATAGAAATCTGTTAGAACAAGTTCAGTATAAACGATTTTAAAGTGAATTAGAAAACCGTTAATAAAATAACGAGAAAAATATTCGTCATATCATGTTTCAGAATGGCAAATACCAAATAGTTACAAGAAAAAACTACTCAGTCGTTTACCACCAACAATCATCTGGAAAATAAACTTGACAACTTCTACCAAAATGTCGAACGTTTGAACATGAAACTAAATTAACTGTATCCAGTATTGCCCATCCTCGAATTTGAGATCGTATTCCCTAAAACGTAGTGAACAGCAATATAAGTGATTCTGAAAACATTCGGAACTTGGCTGCTTGTAAAATTTATCATGGTGCTGGTGTGCTATTGCTAATTAAAAAAGTGATTGAGTGCGCCGAGTATCCCTCTTAATAGTTTTCACAATCTTGTTTCTGCTAACGTCGATATCATCCGTGTTCAAATATATGGAAATCATGATTACACTTATAAATAAAGCACAATATTATTTTATATTATATTGAGTCGTTACCTTTTATCTTTACTAATATTGAAAATTTGATACAGTTTGTGAGATGTTTGCTGTAGATCAATAAGTTTAGCCACAAAATAAATATAGTGAAGTAATTTATTTTATTTTCCGAACGTTTCTTCAACGACATGAGTATGGTGTAATCCCATAACAAAAAATTATACTAGCAAGTAAGCTATAGTAAAAAAATAATACGAAAAAAGCTATTTTAAAATTCAGAACACATGTTCATGGACTGTCAAAAAATTTAAAAAGATTTTAATCGTTCTTTAAAAACATATGTTTTTATCTGTGTGAAAAGTTACTTGAGTCATTCCTGTGCACAAAAACGGCAATATTTTTTCTGGGCCTTACAATGTCTTATACAGAGTGATTCTGACAAGACGAACCCCCCCCCCCCCCCCTTAACTTTTTTATTATAAAAAATAGAAAATTTTCTTCATATAGAAGTTTTAGTATATTAAATATACTATTTTATGACATATATAGAAATTCTTTATAAAATCAGATTTACATGATACGACTATCAACTTTTATTTGTCAAATGGGAGCCTAGAATTATTTTATTAAAATAAAGACCACCATTTTTTTCTCTTCTCAATGATGTATTACTTGTCATAAATGTATATGAAAAAAATCGAGATAAATAAGATAATTGAGAAATGTCTGAATTTATTTTTATTCAACTATTCTAGGTAGCAATGCGAAATTAATCAAAATGTAACAATGTAAAATGAATGACAAAACACGTGAAACAGGTAACAAATAAATATCTGCATTGTTGTCATTAATTTTACCTTGTTACATTTTATTTAATTTCGCCACGGGGTTAAAATTTGGGCCCTTTACTGTTTTTGTTAACGACATTAATTAAATGATAAAAATAAAATATAACAGTAAAATATTTATTTTATAGACGTGAAATTTACAGGATATATTTTCAATAAAACATTTTTTTATTTATTTACAGGAACTAATTGAAGATATAAAAAAAATCAGCATTTATGAAGGAAAAGTATTAATAAACAAACTAACATTGCATAATGTGAAGGGTACAGATGCAGGTCGCTACTTCTGTAACTTGACGTCCAACAACGCCTCAGCGAGCAAGGTCATCAGTGTTTACGGTAAAGTTGACCAATTTTGTTCATCGCTTTGTATTTGTAACTATTTTAATATCTCTATAAATAATTGTTTTATGTTATGTATAGCCTGCGGCAATTTTTTATAATCAAACTCTTCGTCAAACGGTTTGTTTTTTTTTTATAAAGAATTATAAAAATATGTATTTATATAAACATGAAAATGTGCGCGTCGGGTGAGCATGTTGGTCTATAGTCCACTCTGTATCCTACATCCATACAGCGTGGAAAAATTTGGCTGGACAGAGAAAAAGAAGAATAAAATATTAGCAAAATGTATTTCTCGTACTCGGTCTCCGTGGTGCATTTGTTTAGTTTTGAGCAAGAATAGCTGCATTGCATTGATTATTGTTAAGTCTTGAAAGTGAACTCTTCGTTATTTATCACTCAGAATCTTTCCAAAATATAAATAAGTATATCTCAAGTTATTCAATTTATAAATGATCAACACTAAATTGATGGTTTCATGAATTGATTGATAGTTTGAGTGAAGTTAATAAATTTTCGAATTTAATATTTACAATTTCTTTTCCAACAAGTTCTGTCGAGAGATCATTTCTAGCATTATTGAATATCAAAATTATATTAGTAATATAATGAGATAAAAATATAGTTAATTACTATTGAAAAAAATATATTATTTACAATCAAGTTCAGACAAATAAAACGTCCAACGTTGTCCTTTTGACAGATAAAACGCCAAGCATTTATTTATTTTTTGTTCAATTCCATGGCTGTCTGTATTTTCAACACAACTTTCGACATTTTAATATTTATTTTCTGTCGTTACAAAGCATGTAATAGAAATTATTTTTATTGATTTAGATGCAGAAATTTATGCCCTAAAACTTTTATTTGAAACTTTTTTGCATAAAATAATTAAGGAAGCCAATAATTGAACATTTGAAAAATAGCATTGAAAACGCTATGGTGCGCAATTCGATTCACCATCCTGTATATATATATATATATATATATATATACGAGCCCCGTCCCGTAACAGTTGGCCCACTTGCTTAAAATGCATTTTTTATAATTTTAACAATCGAATTGCGCTCTATAATATCAAAAACTTATATTTTTATATCATCTATATATTTTTCCTCTTTTTAACTTAAATTAACTTAAGTTTTTTTTTAATTAAAAGTTTAACAAAGAATAATAAGAAGAACTTAAATGTTAGTGTCATTTTTTAAGTTACCATTGGGTAACATCACCTTTATGTTTAATAACCGCCGTAATTCTTTGAGGCTTTGTGTTTACTAAAGTCTGACAATCTTGTGGCGTAAATTGATCCCAAATTTCTTCAAGTTTTTGCTTCAGTTCTGGTATAGATTTTGCAAGACTTGCACGTAACCTTTTTTTCATCTTATTCCACAATGTCTCAATAGGCGACAAGTCAGGGCTACTAGACACCCATTCTAAGAGTGGAATATTATTGTCTGAAAACCATTTCGAAGATTTTTTAGACGTATGACAGGCCGCACCGTCTTGTTGAAAAATAAAATCTTCTCCAGAATCCAAAGCGTCTTGCATTGATGATAGTATAGATTCTTCTAAAATGTTCAATTATTTTTCTGTATTGATAATTCCATCAATAAAATGCAATATTCCTACACCTTTTGCAGACATTGATCCCCACACCATAACAGATGCTGGAAACTTAACCTTTCTTTTCATACAATCTGGAGGATACGCTTCGTTTTCCTGTCAAATTACTCTGCTTCTACTGTCACCAATAGAAACTTCAAACCGAGACTCATCACTCCAATGTATACAATTCCACTGTTCAGGAATCCAGTTTTTATGTTATTTAGCCCACTTCAATCTGTTTCGCTTTAGTTTTATTGTCAATAACGGTTTTTCTTTAGCCTAAAAAATTATATAGATTTTTTGAAAATTTTCACTCAAACAACAATTTTAAAACACAACCTTGTATTTGTTGAATCCTAACTTTTGAGCTTCACTGTGGCATGTAGATCTTGAAACTTGCTTTCCAATTGCTTCACCCCACAATACGCTGAGTTTTCCGTAATTAGCACGTCTATTTTGACGAATAACTTTTTTTAATGCTCTCTTATTAATATCTGTAATTTTACCTTTCTTCACATATTGGGGTTTTGAGGCAATGGAACCGTTTGTATTGTACAATCGCACAATATTTCTAACACTATATCATGATAAACATAATAATTTTCCAATTTCTGAATTTGATTTTCCAGTTTTAGATAAATGAATTATGATAGATCGAAGATTCTCATCTAACTTTTTTCCTCTAGTCATTTCAATGTATAAAATTAATTTGAAGTCTTTTGAAAAATTAATGTCAATAAGCAACAATTGTTTTGACGTATCTATGCATCGCCACTTCGATAGCTACCAAAAGTAATTTGAAGACATGTAAACTATATAAAATTCAAAACTTTCTTGTATAAAAACCAATTACATTTTTTGTAATAAAAAATAATATTCCTTTAAATATTTATTTCCAATTAACTATAAAAAGTCTAAATATCAATAATAGGTTAAATAAATACGGTTAAATTACATAAATATAATTATTTTCTTATAATAAATAAATAAATAAATATATCATCACGCCTTTTACCCATCACTGGGTGTGGCACTCTGCCTAAGCAGATCTCGGTAAGTGATATATTTTTTCGCGTGAAGTGCGGTTACCAGCCGTCAAATCACGGCCTCCAAAGATATTAACTACATAAATTAAAATTTCAGCAACTGGGCCAACTGATATGGGACGGGGCTCGTATATATATATATATATACATATACCCTTAAAGTTTGATCCATAAGTCCAGCCTGTATAACGAACGGTATGATTCTACTTTGGCGTAGTAAAAAGTAAAATATACAATCACAATGAAAACACTTGCATCCCATACGAAATGCGGCATTGAAGTTGTATGGAAAATATAATTATAATGTTTTACGTCATTAATTAAAAATACGAATCTAAAAATATATTTTATGTATTATTGTAAGAATAGATAGATATTTTATTGATCAAGTATATGCAAGTGTATACAAGATTAAGAAGATGATCATTATTGACCCAGCGATAAGATTGTATCCCTCGATTGCACCTGGGGATACAATCTTGGCGCTGGGTCAATTATGATCTTCTCAACCGTGGTATATACTATTTTTTTTACTACAAGCTTTTAAATTCTATTAAACTAATTTTATAACAATAATAATATAAGTATTTTGATATTACTCGTAATTCTTGTTAATATCTACAAACAATTTTCACCAATTTAAATCTACCCCTGTGACTCCCCCTCCTCTAATATCTTTGGGGGCTGTGATTTGACGGCTGGTAACCGCACTTAACGCGAAAAAATATATCACTTACCGAAATCTGCTTAAACAGAGTGCCACACCCAGTAATGGGTAAAAGGCGAGATGATATATTTATTTTATTTTTATTTATCTACAAAAACTAAGCATTGTTTTTATTATAAATTTGTCCTGGTGGAATCTTTTTGAGTTGAAATAGTTCAAAAATATCTATGTAAGAGACCCACTCCTGACATGGCAACCCTAAAATGCTAAACTGTACAATGTAAGATTATTAAATAATATTATAATTATCATTTACCTAAACCTAAATCCTTAATAAACAGTTCTCTGCCATATAAAAGTGATTTTTTTGTGTAGCAACTTACAGCATGGATACTGACAGATTGTAGTTTCATTGAAATATTTTTATTTGCAGATCAATTTGCTGTAAAGCCTTTCATACAGAATTTGACATATGACTACGCATACATTGGACAACCGTTAGTTCTGCGATGTGAAGTGGCTGTTGACCATAATATTGACTTCCAAATGTCCTGGACAGCACAAAACAATACACAAATCCAAGTAATGATTCTGTCTACAATAATTATGTTAAGATTTAATTTTCTTTTTTTATATTGATAATTTAAAATTATATTTATGATCCTTCCTCTAACAAGTTTAATGTCCCATAGAACCTGAATATAGACCATATTCAAGATGTCCGGAAAACTTCTGGTGAGATCAGTTTAAAAATGAACAACATAACATATGAAAATGAAGGAAATTACTCATGTAATGTATTAGATTCTACAAATAGAAGAAATTACACGACAATGCATATGCTGGTAAAAAGTAAGTGGATATTCTAGCTCCAAAAAATTATAATTGACAGTATTAATGAATAAATAATAATTATGATATTTTTAGGAGGAGAAAAGTCTAGGATTGTAACGAGTAACTTCAATCCTCAAGAAGAAATCGTAATGGTACTCGAGGATACCGTAAACCTGACATGTTCTGCTGAAGGAGATCCGAAACCCGATATCATCTGGATGAAGGTACACCAATCATTCCTGATACATTCAATCTCTAACATAAATAATTACCTCCACAGGATTCCACTCAAGTACAAATACTTGGTGAGCACATTGGTTTAACTGCTGACAACTCAGTGCTCACCTTTTACTATATACAGAGATTTGATGCTGGACTCTACACTTGCGTAGCGCAAAATCCATTTGGACAAGATTCTCGCGCCGTGGCCGTTCAAGTACAGACAGGTACTGTGTGTAATCCCAAATTAAATGTTCATATAAATTACAATATTTAAGCAAACGCATTTAAATAGATGGACAAAAATATTTTTTGGAGTAACTTAACCATTATTCATAAAGCGTTACAAACTATTTTCCTTTGATTACTTGTCCGAATAGTTGTCCAAAATTAATCATTTCTATTTATTTATTTTTTTTTAGTTTTGATAAGAACAGAATACATTGAAGGAATAATTTTCACGATTATTCTGTTTATTGTTTTATCATCCTTATTAATAAGAAGCAGATATAGACAACAGGTATAGATTTAAGAGTGATTATTGATTATCATGTATCATTTAACTTAATTTATTATACAGAAATTTCGAAAAGAATTCATGAAGGCTGGTTTTATTAATTTTAAATCTGGGGAAATTCCAAATTTAAATCCGTTTTTGAACATATCCGAGCAGGCTGCGTTACTGCCCTATGATACAAAATGGGAAATCCCAAGAAACTCAATTGAACTAGGTAATCAATTATAGATTTGCATGATCTGATAAACACATAAAATGATATTATTTACAGGACGTAATTTGGGGTCAGGTTATTTTGGACTTGTAATCGAAGCAAAAGTTTCAAACTTTTTTGACAAAGTCAGAAAAAATTGTTGCTGTCAAGATGCTTCACCGGAACTGTAACATCATTGAATTAAATTCTTTAATATGTGAACTCAAAATAATGAGTGATCTTGAGAAGCATACCAACTTGATCAATCTGTTAGGAGCATGTACAGAAAGAATTGCGCAAGGTAAAACAAAATCATATAAATTTATTTTTAAATTTCCCAATAAACTTTTCAGGAAATCTATTGGTAGTAATGGAATATTGTAAACATGGCAGTCTTAGCAACTATCTACGAGAAAGTCGTTGTAATTTCGTCAATTTAATAGATCCAGACACGGACCTCATTTGTTTTCCCGATGATGATAACGAATCATTACCAGGTATTTATATACAGCTCAATTCTCAATATAGTTTTAAATCATCCTAAATTTTAATTAAGTCAAAATAAGCTAAATCATGTTCTCTAAATAATTTTAATAAATCTTAACACAATTCTGTAGGTAACGGTTAACTTTTTAAAATTTGATTGAAGGATCAGTTAAAAATTATTTTCAAAATCTGGCTGTTAAAAATTAAATATTGAATATTCATCATATGCAAGAGTTTGTGTGTGCATTAGACACAATTTGTCGTGGCTCAGGTGTCGTCAGCACGCTGCAGTTGCTGCGCTGGTCACTGCAAGTGGCGCGTGGCATGGAGTTCCTCGCCTCCAAACAGATCCTGCACGGAGACCTAGCGGTGAGAAACATTCTACTGGACAAAAATTACGTTGTGAAGATTAGTGACTTCGGGTTGTCCAAGATTTTAAGCTCCAGTGGTTATTATAAGAAGACCTCTCAAGTAAGCAGTAGTAGTGTAGTATTATTTGAGTGTAGCTGTATGTAATTTATGGCGTCTAACAGTGTCCGCTACCGGTCAAGTGGATGGCAATCGAGTCCATCAGAGACAAGATGTTCTCCACTCAGTCCGACGTGTGGGCATTTGGCGTGGTGCTGTGGGAGCTTTTCAGCTTGGCGCGTACTCCGTACGCCGAGCTGGAGCCGGACTTCCGCTTCTACCGGAAACTGGAGAGCGGCTATCGCTTGGAGCGCCCCGAGTACTCTACAAAGGAAATGTAAGAACCAAATAGACATTGAGTGTCATATTGTAACGACCGGCGTGTGTGTGTGCAGTTATCAGATGATGCGCGAGTGCTGGTGCGAGAGGCCTCTGCGTAGACCCACGTTCTCATGTATCGTCCGCACGCTACACGATCTGCTTCAGGATCCAAATAAGGTAAACAAATTCAAATTAATGTGTTATAAGACTACTATATTTATAAATGTATAAAATACAAGAATCACATTTATTACACCTAGTAATATTGTCAAATGACTAAAAAATTTAAATACAAAACCTAAAATTTGATTAATTTTATGAATATGTCAGACAAAAGTGTATCAGTACTAAAAATTATATTTAATCGTAGCAGATCTTGGCAAGTTATATATTTTACGGATGAAGTGTAGTTATCATTCATCAAATTATGGCCCCCAACGATATTAGTGACGAAAATCGCTCAGCTTCGAGGATCGAATTCGGCTTTCTATATCTACAGTGCGACCTGTTGCCACTGAGAAATGTAATCATACTTTCCACGGAGAGAGAGGCTAAAAAACCAGATTGAAATTTCTTAAGCTCATATTTACCTTTAAAATGTTTAATGGGGTAGGATTTCATAAAGCGTTTGTTTACAACACATACAACCATGCTGCCCAACCCGTATTTTTTGTAGGTACCTATTTCAAACTATTTACTGTATTTTTACTTCCTTGTACGAAGTAAAGGAAGTATTGTAATCGCAAAAATTGTCGGTTCTCAGATTTCAACGGAAATAGGTATTTTGGCCCTCCCTGAATCCATTTTGACTAATTTCGTCGTGCCGTCTGTACGTACGTATGTACGTACGTACGTATGTATCTCGCATAACTCAAAAACGGTAAGCCGTAGAAAATTGAAACTTTATATTTAGGACTGTTATAACATCTAGTTGTGCACCTCTTTTTTTGGTCATTATAAAACTACCGGAAGTGGTACTTTACTTGAAGCCTATAATAGATTTTCAGGAAAAACTATATTCAAATATAATTTAAAACTTTCCAAATTTGGTATATAAGACTACTATTTCAATGGAAATAACATAATAGATTTTGGTTAAAATAGACTAACCGGAAGTGACACATTACATGAAGCTGCTAACAGTTTTCCTTGAAAAAAATGATATTATTTTAATTTTAGAAATAAATGCTGAAAATAAAAGTTTTAGAGAATTAAATTCTGCGTCTAGCACATTAAAAAAATTTAAATTATCTTTTTGCATAAACGAGATATCTAAATTTAAATATTATATATTTTTTTATTTAAAAAAAAAATAAGTTTGCTATGGATTAGAACAAAAAATAATAGATTTAATGTCAAATATGTGCAATTAAAAAAATATCTATAGTTTAAAACGCGTACAAGGAAGTCATGTGGTGTCCACATCAGATTTTTTTACTTCATATTTATTGTTTACCATACGAAAGAAATTATATTAATTAATAGATTATTTTATTATTACTTATGTAACAGGCAACTTATATTTGGTACTAAGAAGTAACTAACATACGAAAGACTTTACTTGACTATCAACAGTAGCGTAGATGTTGCCAAGATGGAATATTTAATTTTATTCCGAATAGTAATTAAAATGGCACCGATGATTAAAACTAGGAATATGCGCGAACAAACCGAACACGTGTGCAACAATATCAAAATTATATAACATTTAATCACGAATAACGGGCAAAATAAATAATATGAATTAAAACTATTTACGAACTGACTACTTGACACTATATAAACCAAGATATCTCTTACTCATTATAAAATATAATATTAGAGATTACTACAAATATATGCGATCAAAAATTCTGATTACATTACTAAAATTTACTTACATTAACTTAGCATGATAAACTTCATAAAATAACTATGCGATAGAGATAGAGGGACCTTTATGCTATGTAATCTGTATAAAAAGGAAAGTCAAAATGCAGTGACTGCATTTTACGTGGTTCGAACACTTTCTTACTTAAGGAATAGAACAGTGGATCTCAACGTTACCTGGGTATTACTATCGTATAAGACAGTATTTGAGGTTTAATACAAATTTATTAACATTTACTGATTGGACGGGAACTGAACTAAAGTAAAATTCAAAGAATTGTTGAATTTTCTACTAACAAAGAACAACTAACGATAAATCTTTTGAGTATTAAATCTATTCGAATGGTGCAGTTAATTTTAATTGTAATAGACGCAACTTATTACTACATATTATTATTTATTTTTTATTAATTTTCTTAAAGACAATTGGTATATTTATCTACACACCGATTAAATCATATAGTATCAAATAATAGCCCTTAATCAGTAAATCACAAAATTGCAGTTGTCAGTTATATACAAATTGAAATTTAAAATATCTCGCGTTTGCATTCAACACTGTCTATATATCGATAAATATTTTTTAAACATATGATTATAAAAATACAATTTGTAAATTGGTTTATTTTTGTTATAAAATTTAATTATTTTAAAATTCAGATTATTAAACTAAAATGACCAAACTTACATTAAAATTTTATAATTGTTTTTTAATTAATTGGGGTAGCTGGCTCAGTGGTATCGAGTCGGCCTGTGGATCATGAGAACCCTGGTTCGATCCGCACAGCCGACAAACAATTTTCGCCAATTTAAAAATCTACCCCTGTGGCTCCTCCTCCACTAACATCTTTGGGGGCCGTGATTTGACGGCTGGTAACCGCACTTCACGCAAAGAAATATATCACTTACCGAGATCTGCTACGGCGGAGTGCCATACCTAGTAATGGGTAAAAGGCGTGATGATATTTTTTTTTATATATAATTGTTTTTAAGCTAGCTATGCTAAACTAAAGCCAATCGTCAAATATAGAAATATGACGTGTTATGTTATGGACAGAGGAATTAACCGCGTTTTGATGCGCTTTAAAAATGTTATATTTAAAATACTGTAACTTTACTCTCCTAAATAATTTAAAAAATACTTTGTACGTATTCTTATTCTACTATTTAAAATGTGTAAATAGAAGGTGTTTTCTTTGGAAAGGCACCAAACATTCATCGCACATAGAAGAAAAACATTACATGAAGGGCCTGAGTATTTTTATATCCTACTCAATATTACTGAGTTGTAGCCCAAAAATTCAATTTTATTCAAATGTCAAAGAAATACAAAGTCTCATTAAATTGGCTACTTGGGTCCTTCAATGGTCCTTTAATATAATAAAATTAACATCGCCTTTTTCTTTCATTTTTATGGAACAAACTTATTTAAATAAGATATAAGATAACAATAAATGTGTATTTCAAAAACAATTTGAAAAATTATCGTTTACTTTTATATTTTGTACTTTAAAAATCTGAGTGGGGTATATTACATGGCAAAGATATACATTTTCGCAATCTCTCACCATAAATTGACAACATACACCTATTTCATCAACTTTTCCTGCGACATACATTTCATATGCCAATGTCGGCTTAATTAACTTATGATCTCTGTTCTAGTAGCATGCTTCTTAATAAGTATCCGAATCTACCAATTAATCAAATTAATTAAACGTTCTCATGTATTGCAGCGCTGTTTTACTGAGGAAGAGTGTGCAAGCAACGAGTGTGCATCGTTCGCCGCTACTTCCAGCGTGTTCACCGTGGATCAAACCGACGACACAGCCACGTCGAAGTGGATAGCTTTGGACATCCTGCCGTGCACCTCCACTGTTAACAACACGGCTTTAGAACATATTTCAACTTGCACATAGTTGTTGTATTTTATAATAGATTTTATATAGATATTCAATCAGTTTAAGATTATAACGTATTTTTTATCTGCTCTAATAATTGAGCTTATATGTCGGATAATTTATTGATAATATCTGGAGTTGTGATATAACTGTATGTATTTTTTTATGGTTGTTAATTCATATTGGAGTTAATTCCTTAAATATTTGTAAGTGTTCAGGTCATTACTCTTTAAGCTGTCAATAAGGCTCAATTCTGCAAATTATAAATTAGCAAACAAGTAATATTACAAGTTCATTAAATCAACATTTAAGTCAATTAGAAGAACAAATATATTCGTGCATTGTGGCATAGGTACTTCCGACCTTACAATGCCGATTTTTTGTCCGAATTGTGAAAAACAAGTTAAAAATAACTTACCTCTTACAGTTGCGTTGTAAAAAACTCGTAACATTCTTGCCTACAATTTACCTTAGATGATGAAAATCGTCTACTTTTGATTCACTGAAAACTTTGATTCCGGGTCTTCAATCGAAAATACGTAAAATTAAAGAGAAAATGAACAATTCAACATCAAATAGAGAGATTAAATACCAAAAATATTATAGGTGAAATTTATGGCAGAGGAATGAAGCAAAACCTTATAATTTCCGGATTACAAGTAATAGATGCTGAAGATCTGCAATCACGAGTTACAGATATTATCACCAAAATTGCGACAGATATTCGTCTAAATGAAACTAAAACATTTATAATCGGTACGCGTGTGAATCATTCTTAGAAACCACGTCTTTTTAAACTTGTTTTTGATAATTCGTCCATGCCAAATATCATAGTACGTATTGCAAAAAAAATCCGTTCTATGTCGGAGTTCAAAGATGTTTATATAAACGAAGATCGTATTTCGCTACAAATACAATATTATAAAAAAATAAGAGCCGAACTTGGAGCTAGAATTAATAGTGAGGAGAATAATATTAAAATTATTTATAAATATGGCGTCCCAACAATAGAAATTGAAAAAAAAACTAAAGGAATCACTACCCAACGGTCAGTTAATTAATTTCTTTTATCAAAACGTCCAAAGCCCCAACACCAAACTACTTCAGCTATACTCAACCGTTCCATCCCTAGATTATAACGTCATCTGCCTCTGCGAAACGTGGTTGAGTGATAATGTACATGACTTTGAAATCAGTGATGAATCGTTTTTAATTTTACGCTAAGAACTTAACTTTGTACAATGTAATGTATCTGGCCGTGGTGGAGTACTAAAATATTTTTTTTTTAATTAATGCAGTCTGTGTAATTTCAATTACTTTTTATACCTGTTGCCACACAGTATTACTGTTCCAAACAGCTGGATCTCTGTATTACTGCACTTCCTAAATAAATGTATGGACACATAATTAACGGAGAGTTTTTTAATATTGATCCATAAAAAAAATAAAGACAATTTACTTAACTATAGGGGAATAGCTGTATTAAACACATGTCCGAAAGTACAAACTAATATCATCTATAAACGGCTTGAAACATGGGCTGAAACCTTCGACATAATTCCAGAAAGAAAAGATCTTATTTAGATAATATATTTACTCTAAATGCTATAATTAAATCGGTACATAGAAAAACGGGATACGTATGCATTATTCGTAGATTTTAAACAGGCTTTCGATGCAATAAATCATATAAAATTTTGGAAGAAACTTTTTACACTAGGAATGAGTACAAAGATAATTAGTTTGCTGAGAAACATATATTATCATGCAAAAATTATACTGAATATTAATCAAAAACAGTCCGAACCAATTAATTTCACAAAAAGCGTTCTTCAAGGTGATTCTCTCAATCCTCTATTAATCAGCCTGTTCATTGCTGATATAGAAAATGTATTTTGAAAACAAAAAACAGAAGCTATATATCTATATATAAACCTACAAAAATATTGTAACAGTAATGACCTAGCAATTAATAACCAGAAAATTAAAGTCACGTAATTCTACAACGATAGGCCCTCCCAACCAAATATCCATTTCATTTGTTATTACCAGTCATTGTATTTTATTGACTGTATTCCATGTTGGTCACATCGTAAATAAATCATGAATTGACAGGAACCATATCCATTGTATAATGGCACCTTTCAGTGATACAGAGCGTCGTAATTGCAGAAGAGAGAATGACGATAAAAAAATAATTTTTGAAATCTGGTACTGGGTGATCATTTTGCACATTTCAAAATGTACGTTATGATCATATCTAGGAATATGATACAGGAAACATAAAATACAATAGAATCACAATGATATTGACTTGTGTGTGGCATAAACGTCAGCAGCGAAATATATCACCTTCAGCTTTTCCCAAACGCATGCACTTCACCTGGGTGTCAATATGTTATAAATCAGTTTTTCAAGAAATTTTTGCATATTTTATTTTTTTTAGTCTTGTTTTAATTTGACTAAAAATTTCGTTATGCTTAGCCTGTCATATTTATAATATTGTTATGAAATCTGGGAATGTTAGTGGTAATCGAATCGAATAATTATGAGTTATGTAAATGTATTTGTTATATAGGTATTTTGTGAATGAAATGTTGGTTGAACGTAGGGAGAAGACGGATGTATTTGTAAAATAAACATTCTGTATATATATATATAAATGTTGTTTCGATTTGTATTTATTATAAACTAAAACCTCTTAGTTTAACAATATACGATTTTTTTTTGGGATCATGTGATTCATTTTTACATAAATGCAAATTATATTTGGCATAATAAATAATAAATTTTCTTTTACAAAATGTTATAAAAGATTTAAAATTTGTATAATTATTATAAAACTTTGAACTTTTAAAAGATCATCGTTCCACTATCTTCAGCCCGGTTGATTCGCCTAATCGACTCGTAGTGAATTACGGTAATAAATATTATTACAATACATATAAATAAAGTTTCTATAATTTGCTTAAAAATCAATAAATAAGATAAATTTAAGAGAAACGAATAGAAATCAGAGTGAATATGGTAACGTTCCCACCACAGAACTTCTTGTATTTTGTATTTTAATTTAATTAATAATAGTACATTATGTCAATGTTATATGTATGTTTCTGCAGGAAAACGATCAAAAATCAGTCGAAATAAGATAACTCCACCACAGCACTTTTTGCGTACTCTGCTTTAATGCTATTCTATTCTCATATAAATAATATTTAGTAATAATAGGACGTATTTCAATGTTTCCTTAGAAAACAGAATAGAAATTAGATCGAATAAAGTAACTCCCACCATAGCTCATTTTAACATGCTATTCTGCTATCATTCAGTACGTAATAATACGACATGGTGATATTTTAATTAACATCTTTTTCGTGAACAGAATGTTTTATGTCAATAAATAAGGGTAAATTCAATATTTAATTATGAACATCTCTTGTCTAGTAGACGTTTCCAAGTGCGCTACTGAGAAGATGGTCGCTCAGTGTCAGCTGCAAATAGCAACGCGTGTTCTTCATACAAATTTTTTAATTTGTATTATACGTAGTAACTTGATCGCCTTGATACTTTATAAAATGAGTGTTAAAAAGAGAGGAAAACTTATTTATGCCATGGAAAACTATATGAACATTTACAGTGTTGTTGAAATAAGGTTTTTCCGATTTTAAACTTAACTCATAAATATCAGTTCACACGCCGGATTTTGTTCCAAATATAATCTAACTGTATTGTCGTTAATTTTTATAAATAGAAATATTAAATCATAAAAAAGAAAACGAAAACAAATTATTTATTTATAAAATTATTCATTTTATTATTCATACCATATCTTAATATATTTATTTTACTCCTACATAATGAAAAGTCGTGACTTAATTTCACTTGCAACTGACAGATATTTAAATTTACCGCTGTGTAGAGTTGCTCGGCTCAAGATAACCGTTCTATACGACAAAGTTCAAAGGCGCAGGCAGCAACTGTCGCTACTGGTTTACTATTTATACTGTAGTGCTGACGTAAGTGTATTGCGGATTGTTGGAATTTACTGCAATACTTTCCAAACAAATGTAAGCACATGTAATTTCACCATATGGAGTGTTTTTTCCTTATAATTTAATTACAACTATATTACAAATAAATAAAAGGGGAAAGTTTAATTCATATTATATATATATATATATATATATATATATATATATATATATATATATATTAATTTTTTTCAATAATTAATCTTCGAATATCTTCAGATATAGGCTTTCCGCGTACCATGTTGAAAATTAATGACAGTTTATTGAAATCAAAAGACAATATTAATGACAATTGATTCAAAACAAAGGCACAGTTTATTGAAATCAAAAGACAATATTAATGACAATTGATTCAAAACAAAGGCAAAACCTATTCGAATATTCGTTCAGTATAAAATATAAGTTTAAATAGCCGCACCAATTATTTGTGGCCAATTTTTTTTATAACTTAAAAATGCTATCTTACGAATAATAGAATAAATCCTTCAATTTTCATTTTTTGTTATTATGTTTTTGTGTTGTTGTAGATATTATAATAACTTATTAAAAAAGTACAAATATAATTACATAAATTTATTCCAAATAATTTTTAAAATGCTTCAAAGATCAATATATTTAAAAAACACAGCCGTACCAAATATTCGTGGTTAGGGCTCGTATATATATATATATATATATATATATATATAGGGTGTAACATGAAAACCTGGCCATAGGCGTTTAACATGGGAAATCAGTTTTTCCTTGCGCAAAAGTGGCCAATTGATTTTAGGCAAAAATGCTTCAAATAAAAGTTGTAGAGCTTGAAATTATGGATCTAAATCAGTTTTCAGATTTTATTTTACACGTTTTGTAAGCGAAATAATCGCATTAATATTTTTTAAGAATTTCTACTTTATAGTGATAGCCATGGAATTGAGACAAAATGATAAACAAATGTATAACGTTTTAACTGTCAGAAAAGTTTAGTTTTAAATAGATTTGTGATTTATTTAAGTGTTGTTATATCATTATTGAAAATGGATAACTATTCACATAAAGAAAAGTTACAAATTATTAAGTGGAATTATTCTGGTGAAAGTTTTCGAAGAATACGTGATTTAATCAGTATTATTTGGCCGCACCATAACATTCCAAGTAAAACAACAATTCAGAACTTTATTACCAAATTTGAGAAGACCGGTACATTTAATAATCAAGTGGAACAGGGACAGGGACGTGTGCATGGAGATAGAAATAATAATAATGAAAAAAATTTTTCTAGCATTAATAGAAATGGAACCAAATCTCAGTGTCCGAGAAATTTCAAAAGAACTAAATATTAGTTTCATGACGGTTTATAGAATATTAAAAAAATACAAATACTATTCTTATAAAATACAAAACCACTAAGAAATTTTTGGACACGATTGCGAAAGACGCGCAACATTTTGCGAAATAATTATGGAAAAGGCCAACAATGATAGGATTTTTTTTAAAACATATTATTTACAGATGAGTGTACATTTACGCTGAATGGTGCACCAAATAAAAATAATTTTCGACACTGGTCTCAGAGAAATCCGCACATTGTTATTGAATACAGAACAATATCGACAATCAGTAAATGTATGGCCAGGAATTTTAGGCAACAAAATTATTGGTCCTTTTTTTATTAAACGACTAAATGGAAACACTTATTTAGAATTGTTACGAGAAATAGTGGGACCGGAAATAGCCCACGCAAATAATGAGTATGTGTGGTTCCAGCACGACGGCTGTCCTGCACATAATACAAGAGAACTTGTAAATTATCTGAATGATACGTTTCCAGAAAGTTGGATAGAGCGTGGAGGGCCAGTAAACTGGCCAGCACGGTCTCCAGATATAAATCCCTGTGACTTTTTTTTATGGGGACACTTAAAGTCTTGCGTTTATAAAAAAACTTAAAAACGCTGTTGTAGGCGAATGCAACAAAATAAATATTAGACAGTTGTGCAATGTTAAAAATGTTTCTACAATAGATTAGGCTACTGCTTAGCACAAAACGGAGGACATTTCGAACATCTTTTGTAATTTAATGTTATTTCTAAATAAATAAAATAATTATTTGCGTAAAAGTTCTATTATTTATTATAATAAATATTAAAAAATATATAAAATAAAATTATGCATTTTCAATAATGATATATTACAACAATCATCTTTATTGTCAGTTAAATAAATCACAAATCTATTTAAAACTAAACTTTTCTGACAGTTAAAACGTTATACATTTGTTTATCATTTTGTCTCAATTCCATGGCTATCACTATAAAGTAGAAATTCATAAAAAATATTAATGCAATTATTTCGCTTACAAAACGTGAAAAATAAAATCTGAAAACTGATTTAGATCCATAATTTCAAGCTCTACAACTTTTATTTGAAGCATTTTTGTCTAAAATCAATTGGCCACTTTTGCGCAAGGAAAAACTGATTTCCCATGTTAAACGCCTATGGCCAGGTTTTCATGTTACACCCGGTAGGTATATATATATATATATATATATATATATATATATATATATATATATATATATATATATATAGGGTAAATTGTCTCTCAAGTTTCTGTACTATTAACGCATAAGATGTTAAAGATTCCATTTTTAAGTTAAGTTTACAGCGTGCATTCTTAATTAGTTTTGAATAAAAGAAACCATATTTAAACAAAATTTAAAATAAATATAGCTGAAGAGTACTTTAAAATACAAATGAATTTCAAATGTTAAAATGACAGGTACAAGCTAATCAAAACCTAAAAATTAAATATTTCACATCTTGTTTATAATATCTTTTAAGATGTAACATAAAATTAAGAATTAAACTACTCTATAAATAGAATGCGAACCAAACCCTTCCCCTCTAATTTATTTTTAATACAATTGTAAATTACGTGCACTTACCGTTTGTTTCGAAAGGTTTCAAGTCAGAGATAATAGAAGTGAATACCAACAATCTACAATACATTGACGATTCATTCATAGGCTAGATGTGCAAAAGAGAAGGTTAAAGAAAAATCGCAATGCTCTGACGTCAGACTTGATTCCATTAATAACTCAGATATCTAAAAACCCAATCACATTTTTAAAATTTTAGTTTGATGAAATTTTATTAATAGCGTAATTATATATTTGAAACATTTTTACAACATATTGCAATACAGACATATAAATAAATAATAAATAAGCAGATGTAAAAAATGTGTATATATTCTACGAAAACAACAATAGCTATCAGTTATCAGATATCTTGACTTTTAACATATTGGCTGGTAGCACAAGCTCTGCTTTTGCCTGTTTTAAAAGCAGTGTTTTTGGGTGTATCTCTAACATGTTAGAACCGTGCTCTTAAAACATCCAAAAACAAAGCTTGTGCTACCAGCCATAATCTTTTGATTTAAGTTTGTGGCATGTACGACTATGTCATCTCATGAGGTTTCGGGATCTCGAAACACTTTCGCATCTATCCTGCAATTTGACAAATCTATGATATTATCGTACATCATACAAATGTTATAAATATCGAAAAGGAAAAAAACACATAATGATCGTATAACTGACAATGATGGACAGGACACAGGATAGTAGTGCGAAGACACTATAATTCGGATAGTTTGAAATCTACCTTAAGGCAATTATTAAAATATTAATGAGCAAAATGCAAATATAACGTTATCTCAGTATTTATTTATTATTATTGTTTCTCCGATATCACTGAAAGATACCAATTTTACCCTCCCCAAATTTACACTATTAGGGTTGTTATTCGTATCTGCGAAATTAAAGATTGTTTCAAAGAAAAGCTTTAGCTATTACAACAATGTGTGTTAATTACGCCGTTTAAATTGAGCATCCACAAAATAAATATAAATTACATTTATTTAAAATATGTAAATACTTAGTTTATAAAATATCCACGTAAGCAACAAAAATAATCATGTGTACAACGTAAATAAAATTACATCATTTTGGATTCAAAAACCACTTTGCCATATATTTGTATTCACAAAATTTGAATAGTATAAATATTTATAATTAGTACTAAGTAAGCATTCAGTGACAAGGTTGCGTGCTGTAATATGTTCTCACGGTTCCGCTTTTTGGCAGATCATGGAACCTGGACAGCGTCCCCGACAGCACTTCATGCGACCACGACAGTCGCTGTCAAAGCTACAGGTATGCGAACAGACCCAGGCACCTGTTGGTGTCGCTGAACAACTGCCTGGCTTTTCTAAAAATACAAAATGTACAGTTATCAATTAACAATCCTAATTTTTTTGAGAAAATACATTTTTTAATTTTTTTTTTATCTGTATTTGACACTAATTATCGAATGATAATTTATTTATTTCCGTTACTCTGTACAACAATTTAATCCCAATTACAGTACAAGTACGGACTCATCGAACGACAATGTGGTAGTTCATTTTTAGCTTATGTGGGATTCGAATTTGAGATCTTCAGATTCGAAGCAGTTTTAAATATTTATAGAAAATATTGAGCAAGCTGAATTTTTATTAAACATGTATTATTTAAATTTAAATACATTGGCTTGGGCAGGATATTGTACATATTAAAATTTTACAAATATACAAAATTTGAACAAAATAATCGCCTAATAAACAAAACTACAACAAGATTTATTACAAAATTCCTGCTTAAGATTTGTTTACGGTGTTCGTAAATATGACAGCATTTCTAGATATAGATCTCTAGCAAATATGGAAAACATTGATTCACGAGTTAATAAGTTGTATCTTACTCTCACACACAAAATTAAGGTTACTGGTACTCCATCATATCTCCATGATAAACTTAAAGACTTAAACTTAAAAATTATGAATACGGTCTACGAGCTAGAGATTTATATGTTGTTCCTTCATTCTCCAAATCTAAATTCAAATGTTCATTTTCTTATCTAGCACCAACTCTGTATAACACTATTCCAGATAACTTAAAGTCTCTGTCGTTAAGTTCATTTAAATATCATATTAAGAAGTTATTTATTTAATATGCACTTTTTGTCTAACTTATTTTATATATTTTATTTGTTTAATACAATTTTTTGAAATGATGCAATTTATTTAAATGTATTCTGTTGTATTGTATTTTATTTGTTTATTTTTCTATTTTGTACTCTATACTCATTATATTCATTAGGTACATTTTCTTTATAATTTTTGTAATCTTATGTACGTGGTTGGGTGGAAGAACAGCCTTTGGTTGAACCCCGCCTTTGACATGTGTCAATAAAGTCATTATTATTATTATTATTGTTATTATTATTATTATTGTTATTATTATTATTATTCAGTTCTAATATCATTATATTATTTGTTTTCTGACAAATTTTACAAATTGACTTGTTATTAAAGAAAAAAATCATAAAGCAATTAACATTTCATAAATGTCCAATTTTATTTTCACAGGCCGATTTGAATTCTCAATTCGCCTCAGGAATACATAATTAGCGAATATAGTTTTATTCATAAATCATCTTTACGTATAACCATAAGTTATTATGGAATAAAAACTTATGATTTATTGTTATTTATACAGGCTGTCTCATAAAAATTGTGCGATAGACATTGGCGAAAAACATGGAAAATAAGATGTCATTATTTTACAAGCAAAATACTCTAATAAATGTTTAGAGTAATAATTTCTGCTTCTAAATCAATCTAGAGTCTAGATATAACATTTTACTTATTTAATTAATCAAATTTAAAGTGTGTATGCGACAGTTCCAAGTTGTATATATATTTTATTGCAGTTTCATGACCAATAATTGATGCCCTAGGCGCAATATGACTTTGGGACCCTAATTTCACAATTCATTTTTTAAAAATTAAATCTGTATCATATTTTTAATTTTTTTATTCCAAAAATAATATTCTTAAATACAGGTACAGATTATCTGCTGAGCTGCATATCAGTAAATAATTCAATTATTATGTAATAATTTGCAATTTAAAGTCTCGCACAAATTAGTTGGTAGGCCTGCACCACCATGCCTAAACAGGATGCCTAACGCGCGGGGAACAGGATTGTGACTCACATTGACACCTTACTTCTCTACGGCTGCCATACCTACTTCATTCATCGTCCTGTTACTTAGTATTACAATGAAAAATGTAATATTTTTATAGGTACTCGCTGTTTACAAGCTATTTTACTTTGTTTTTTAATATAGCTTATAAATTTTGTGGGTCCTTAAAAACCGGGGCCCTAAACACGCGCCTTGTTCGCCACTGTTCATGACTAACTAAATAAATAATATAAGTTCTTGATATTTTTAAACTTAATTTTAGCTTTAATAAAATAACTAAAATTAATTATGTTTACTAATTTAGGTTCATAATTTAATTCTCCACTTTTATTTGAAACATTTTCATATTAATCACCTTTGCCACAGTTGTCGTGAGACATTCTGTATATGATACTACTATTCACTTGAATAAATATTTAATGAATGAGTCTTCTACAACACACGCATATCTATTATTAGTTATATTTTGCGGTTTTCTTCAAAATACACGTGTCAAGAATTAATATTATAAATTATACCGAGAGGTAAATCATAATGTGTATATACAGGATGTTAAAAAAAACAGGTAAAAACATTTCGATGTGCTGATTCACAATCAAAAATATTTTTTTCATAATTCGCAAAATTATAGACATGTTTCTAGAAGAGTACATTTCTAGTGCCACTGGTCAACACGTAATTTTTAATAAAAATAATACTGAATTTTGTAACCACGTAACTGATGTTCAATAACAAATTAATTTATTTTTTTTAATTGCGTGACGACCAGTGGCACTTGAACTGTACTCTTCTAGAAGCATGTCCATAATTTTGCGAATTTTGAAAAAAATCTTTTTCATCAGTACATCGAAATGAATATACCTTGAAAGTTTTTTACCCTTTTTTAACACCCTGCAGATGCTCCCCAAATTAATTTAGAGTTGTTTCAAATAAATACTCTAGACCATAGAAATCTGAATTTAAGTCGATAAACAAGATTAAATTCCCATGCTTTAAAATTGCAGAAATTTGAAAATATACTTTTTATAGTGATTGTTTACATAGTTTTTCGGAGTGAAATTTCCAAATAGAAATTGCTATTTACAATAAATCTTAATTTCTACCACCTCAATTCTCAAAAGATTTTAAACTATTCCTAAATTTTGAATTTGCCAAATTAAGCTAAACCATTTTCTCAAAAAATAAACTCTAATATAATCTTGCTACTATGTGATTTTCGGAAAGTGATTTGGATTAACTTTTTCAAATCGAAGTAGAATAAAATTAGTAATTAAAATAAATAAATATATCATCTCGCCTTTTACCCATTACTGGGCGTGGCACTCTGCCGTAGCAAATCTCGGTAAGTGATATATTTTTTACGCGTGAAGTGCGGTTACCAGCCGTCAAATCAGGCCCTCAAAGTTGTTAGTGGAGGGGGAGCCACAGGAGTTGATATTAAATTGGCGAAAGCCAGTTTTTCGGTTGCGGGAATCGAACTCGGGTCCCCAAGAACCGCAAGCTGACTGCATACCCACTAGACCACCAACTCGATTATTTTAAATAAAATTAGCTAATCCAAAATTCAAAATTAAATAATACTTTTTTAAGATTGGGGCTGTACGTACACTGTTTCCAATTTAAATTTATTTGTCTTTTGATATAATTTCCTAATTAGTAGTATTAATTTTTAATTTTGTAAATTTACTAATTTAATTTCTGCAGTTATAAAGCATGTGAAATAAATCTTGTTTATTGATTTAAATGCAGAATTTTATGCTCTACAACGTTTATTTAAAACAATTTCCCATAAAATAATAATAAAATAAATGCACACAGATTTTCTTTTCATTTTAACCGCCTATGTATACATTATCACTCGGTAAATGTTTTTTTTTATGAGAACCAGCAAATATCTCGCTTATTTATCAACTTAGCTATTTAGTTCATAATATGTAAGCAAATTAATGACGGATGTACATCCATGATATAATTTTTTACTAGTAATTAATATCAACTTCGAAATTTCAAATAGAACACATTGTATTTTTTACAAATTGGAAAAATACGTCAATTTTTATTTACTATCAAAACAAATAATCCATATGATGCATTATTTAAAAATAAATTGGCCGGCACTTTAAATATATCCTAATCGGGAAAAGAATAATGAGTTATGACTGCCTCGATATAAAACAATTAATGAAGACAATGATAACTACTATTATTTATCGAAATAATAAGTTTGGATGAAATAATAATACAGAAAGCAAGATAAGGAACATTTAATAACAATTTACTTAAATTGAAATGATTTTATAAATATTCAAAATGATTCCTAGCATCATCAATAAATTTTTCATAAGTACCGTTGAAAACGTAAGTAGCCCGTTGTATTTGGTTTACAAATAAAGTTTAAAAGAACTTGTCGATAAGTTCTGTAGCTATGCGTTTCTTTTTTAATAAACTTCGGTAATACACATTTACTATATCAATAGGAATGGTCCATAGATCTGTATTTTTTTTACTCGATTATTTTAAATATTACTAAAATTTGTTCAAAGTTTATTTTAAATTAAAATGTCCACATATCTGCAGTATAAGTTTTTCTACCGGCTGTTCCATTTTAACAACTTTATATTTTTAAATGGAAAATCCTATACATATTTCCAAAATTTGAAAGATCTTTTGTTTCTCTATAAAATAGTTCTTATTCATTATAGTCCTAAAATGAAACTATTCATGTTTTTTTTTAAATAAATAATCACACACAGAAAGTTTGCAACATTTTAAATGGAAACTTATCTTTATATTTTGTATGCGGGAAAGAACTTTATTTTGAATTCAACGAATACAAAGTTCAGTGTCCACTCATTACATGTTTTTTTGAGAAAAATAAATATTAAATTAAAATTAATTTAATTGATATCGCATAACCATTAGGGTTCTATGAAAGGAACAAATGAACAAATGCTAATATTTTTGTTTCTTTCTTTGAAATGTCAATACTACTATTTTGTGACGAATTATAATTTGTCCATTTGTTTCTTTCATAGTACGTTGATTCCTATGCCATTTGAATGAAATTAATATTAAGTTTACATGCATTTTACTAAAAATGTTGTAATGTGAAGGAACTAAACTTTGTATTCGTTGAATTCAGGTCTCCCGCGAAAAAAAAATTTAAAAATATATTCTCATTTAAAATAAGAAGGTTGTGTCCAATATTTGGAGAATCACTTTACGTAAAACGTATACTTTCCATTGCCAAACATCTCTAAATTATTATTATTTTTAAATAATTCATATAATTACTTTAAACTAAATTATCAACAATTTTTATTGAAACATTTTTCCCTAATAATTTAGATTGTAGTTCTATTTATTCACATCGGCACTGATAAAAGCTCAATAAAATCCGAAACGTTTGATGATATGAGTAAATATTATTCTCCTTTACTTATCCATTTTCCAACAATCTACATCAATTATTTTATAATACTTTCAAATCATATACTTACGAATTTGTTTTCCAATAGTAACTGACTGCACACAAATGGTCCCACTGCCACACGAGGTCCTGCAGCACTTCATCTCTTGTCCACGACACTCAGAATCACTCCTGCAGGTTTGACTACAAGTTTGACTAGCTATAGCAGGAGGACAAACTCCTGGTTTGATCTCAATCAATCTCCTCTGAGCCGTTGCTATGGCCACCACTGCCAAGCAAAGTAACATTACTGCGGGCTTATTCATTGTTGATGTGTGATCACCGCAGAAGTAAGATGAAATGAGTAAACAAATGCAAAATCGACGGGTTTTGTAGTAGATACCTGATGCAGTGAGGGGATTGTGAATAGGAACTTTAAGCTTGTAGTTTTATCTTGAGCAAGCCACTTCCACTCGAATATTGAACGATTCAAGAATGAAATTTTCTATTCAACTTTTATATACTTCTTACTAATAAGATTTTGTTTTTATTTTAATTTTCCTTCTACTATCAATATACATACAAATTTAAAAATGAACTTACAAATTCAAAGAAGACTATATCTATATTATTCATATTTCCTTAAACTTATTGATTGTTTCTGTTACAATATTTAAATTCTTAAAACAGATTAGTTACCAACATCATTTTAGTCCCTATTTTACTATTTTTTAATAAATAATAAATAAATTGGTACGAAAGGAATTATTAATGAGGATGATGTTAAATTAATATCTATAGTTTTGTTTTACCCCATTTCATGGAACATTACATAGATGAGTTGTTTATTTAAATAGTCATTAGACCAAGACAAACAATATAATTTAACTATAAAAAGAAAAGTTTTATGACATGTTTAATTTTTTTTTAATTGTTGAAGAATTTACAACTAAACGACCTTAAATTACATGCCAAATAAAGTTTTAATTAGAAGTGAAACATTCAAATCTAAGAGGGAAAAAAAGTTAGTAAGAATTAATATGACCAAAAATACTATGATTAATATGAAAATCAATTGAAATTTCCCAAAAATTTTATCCAGAAATAAAATTGTAACTAGATTAGTTCAAATGTAATCATCTTACACATATATATATATTTAATCATATTTCATCGTATTTTTATATTAATTCAGCAACTACATTTTATATGATTATAGTGTGACAAAAATGTAAATTAAAATAACTAAATAAGTATGAACGTAAATTCATAAAACTACGTTTATTAATTACAGTCAATTCTCTTTTACTTGTACTTAATATAAAAGATTTATCAATTATTAATTTATAGAGAAAAAAATCTAGATGGAATGGCGCATTGCTAGAATCTCTCTAAATTAATCATTTCCTTAATCAGATAATAAGTATATACCTAACAATAATACTAATAATATATTTATTTTAATTTGGTAATCAATAAGAAACCGACAATTGTTAAGTGATAAGAAATTAAGTACTTTTATTATCGGTAGTGGCTTTTATGGCGAAAAACGGGAAACCACGTTTTCGTAATATTCTGCTGTTGATTAATTAATTAATAAGTAGTTCAGGACGGACGTGGTTACGGCAATACGAAATATGATTCCGAGTAAACAAGCGCGGTGCGGTGTACCGGAAGTGGCTGATAACCGATTAAATTCGGCTGGCACACGACAGTTCAAAAATTAAGTCTAAAAGATTCCTTTTTTATATATGCATTCCAATTTTGAATTAATTATTTTATGTCTTTAGAATTTAATTCAAGAAACAGAAATAAGGTAAATAGATTTTTTGAAACACTTTTAAAACTGGATGAGCATATAGACTTTAATTATTTAAGTAAAAACACGTATTTTGATCATAAAATTATCAAATTAATTTTACAAAACACCTGGAAATATTTATTGAAATGTTTTACAATTAAATTAATAAAATAACTATTTAAAATTATCTGCTACAATTACTTAATTCATACTTAATTAATTTACTATTATTATATCAAAATAAAATACATTAAAGGCACTGGGTGTAAAAATATGAATAATACAATTTTATACTAAAAAATATTACGCTTTTATTATAATATCATTTCATAGTCCTTGACTCTGTTTCATCCACAAGATATAAATAAAAAAATTGTTTACTTTCATTTTAAGTGATATGACTCTTATCATCCTTTACCCGTCCTATATTTTCAAAAATATAATACAATGAAGTCAAAATTTAAAAATTACAGTGTATATGGTTCTACCCATATATATACTAGTACTAGTATACTAATAGATATATGGTTCTACCCTTCAACTTAACCTCAACTTGTCAACATGACACACGTTCATAAATTTCTTCGTGTTAATAATAAATCTATTTTTAGAAGAACTTTACAAACAACTTCTGCAAATTTACAAATAAATCAAACTACAGACAATGATAAACAGACACATTTTGGATTTGAAACTGTCAAAGAAAGTGAAAAGGCAGGAAAAGGTTAGAATTGAGCAATTTTATCTAATTCTTTCATTTTGAGTATTTTTTATTATTTCAGTGCATGATGTATTCCAAAATGTAGCCAACAAATATGATATTATGAATGATGCTATGTCATTAGGTATTCACAGAGTTTGGAAAGACATGTTTATGGATCGATTGTCCCCAAGCCTGAATACAAAATTATTAGATGTCGCTGGAGGAACAGGTATTTAATAATCTAACAATATAATATTTGCATTTCAGTAGATTTTGTCATTCAACAGGTGACATTGGATTCCGTTACGTAAACTATTTATTAAATTTGCCAAACATAAAACGAGAGCAAGTAATAAATTCAGACAGTCATGTAACTATTTGTGATATAAATGGGTCAATGTTAAAAGTTGGTCAAAAAAGGGCTCAAGAGCTAAACTTACCTGAAAAGCTTATTTACTGGAAAATTGAAGATGCTGAAAAACTTTCTTTCTCAGATAATCAGTTTACGGCGTATACTATCGCATTTGGTATTAGAAATGTAACACACATCGACAAAGTAAGAAATCATTAATATTTTACAGTTTTCATAATACTTGTACAACTCCAAGTTTAAACACATTTCTTTTTCACCTCTAAAATACTTTAAATTGACTTAATTAAATTAAATTAAAGTAAGAAATTATGTATATTACGTACATTTTTTTGCATTTATCTAAATTTTTCTGCTCTAAAACTGACTTAAATCATTGATTGACTAATTATAAGCTAATCAAAACTTTTATTTCACATTACACATCGACAAAATAAAAATTATTTACATCACCGAAATTATTTTTACGAAGCTTTAAACTACAACTGATTTTAAGTTAAGTGTTTTAATTTAATTACAGGTTTTAAAAGAAGCATACAGAGTTCTCAAACCGGGTGGAAGATTTATGTGCTTAGAATTTAGTCAATTAAATAATTCTTTCGCTCAATGGTAAGCTCTTAATTTAATTTTATTTTTTTAGTTGTAATAATATTTTTTATTATGAATGAAGTTTTATAAATTTATATTAAGATAAGTAAGTAGTTTAACAGTTTGTTTTAAAATTTAATCTTCATTTAATTTCCTTGATTTATTTTTTGCTAAATTCGATCATGTGTCATAAACGACGGTATGTATATAATTAAATATTTCCAATTGATCATTGATTTCATTGAAATATTCTATTTATAAAATAAGATCCTTGTAATGTTTAATTCTAAAGAAAAAATAATTCCTTAAAAGAAGAAAATCGTGACAAAATAATATGGGAAATTTCAAGGTTTCAAGGATTTCTTTGAACAAGACAAACATTTTCATTTAATCTACAATTTGCATTTTATCTGACTTGCACTTACTGAATCAGATCACTTATTTATTCAGATTCAGTTTAATCTACATTAGTTTGTGCAGTTCATTTAATCATTTGAAATTATTTATCTGAACCGATAAGTCTGACAAATGGCAAATGAAATACATTTGATTATAATTCTGCAGGGCATATGATCAATATTCATTTTCAATGATCCCAGTAATGGGTCAACTAATAACAGGAAAATGGCAACCTTATAAATATTTAGTGGAAAGCATTCGCCAGTTTCCCAAACAGGAAGATTTCAAGCAAATGATTCAAGAAGCTGGATTCAGGAATGTCAATTACGAAAACCTTACTATGGGAGTTGTTGCTATACATTCAGGATTTAAAATATAGTTGTGTTATATTTAATTTATTTGTACATTATAAATAATAAAAGTATTAATTATCATTAATTACTGCCTTTTATTTACAACTTCCATTAACTTCATTATGTTTTCGGCTATTCGTAATGTTGGCATGTCAATCATGCTGTCTCTGTAGTTAAATGCACCCTAAAAATATTTCAATACCAAAATATTTTAAAGTAATAACTCGATTGAAATGATGTATTAGTGAGCAGTAAATGTTACATTAATGTTTCGGACTTCGCTGACAATTTGCATAGGTCATTAAACTAAATGCGAAATGCAGAGAAACTTCCAACTTTGTATGAAATAATAAATAACTCTTGTTTGAAACATTTTAACAAATATCTTTCAATTGTATTGTACAGCCAAATGTCCAATGTGTTATATTTCAAATCGTTCAAATCATCTGGGACGTTTTTGTGGCAAATAATAACTACTGCGCAAAAAAAATAATATTTATATGTTCTGAACTAGAAAACTATGTGTAATATTATTAATAATCACTTTATGAATGTGATAGTTTACTTTTCGAATATGGGAATTGATGAATCTAATTTCCGGTAGTATTGATTTTCTAAAATTACAATTCAATGATAGAATTTCAATTAAACATGTTACTGTTTTGCTTGAATTTTCGCATTAGTTCTGCATTCCAAATGAATTTTAGAAAGTGTGTAACTAAGAAGAATGTTAAAACAGTAGATGTGTGTCAACGAATGTCGAATGAAAGATTGATGAAATTGAAGGGAAGAGATTACATGAAAGACCTAAGAATAGATGGATACGGTGGATATGTTACGTGAAGGAGAGATCAAGACGAGCTTGTAAGAAAAAGATGTAGATGGTATAACATGGTATGAATGTTTGACAAAAATTCATTGCAGTATAAGTCTAATGAATAACTGGTGAAGGAATGTTGAAGAGTAAGACTTACTACTCCGCTTTTCTGATGTTCTTTAAACTTTTCTATTAGTCCAGTAGCCCACTGCACTTGTTGCTCATTGGGTAAAAATGATTTATGAACAACAGGAACTTGATCAGGATGAACGACCTGTTTTCCAGTGTACCCCATTCGCATTCCTTGTTCACACTGTTTTTGTAAACCAGTTAAATCTATAGTAAATATAATTAAATTATATATTTTTAAGATTAGAACAATTAATATTTAAAATGACCTTTATAATTAATGTAAACCATGTCTATAGCTTGTAAACCAAATGCTTTAGCAACTAAAACCATCTTTTGTCTGGCATACAATATTTCTATTTGATCGTCGGTTCTAACTGCACCTATTAAGAAATATGTATATTGAAATAAATATTTTTGTATAATTAGAAGTATAACTTGCCAATATTTGCACAAAAATCATCGCTGCCAAATATTAACGTTGTTGGAACAAAATTTGTCGGCGTTTGTGTAGCATATCTACAAATTTCTGTTAAATTTATCATAGCTCTTGCCGACTCAATTAATATAATTAAATTAACTTTTGTATCGCTTGACATATATAGTTTCAGTTTTTCTGCAAACTACTGCTTTTTATTATACTTTTCACTACATACATGCAGGATATGTATACGAACCCATTTAAGATGACCGGCAGCATCTACTTTTGGTAATAAGATACTATCCGGCAAATTTTTTGCATTCAACATTGCTTTCAAATCATCATCACATAAACCACTTTCAACAGAATTCACTCGAACTGCCCAATCAAAAGTTGCATTGACAGGTTTTCCTTCATTTAATAAATTGTGAATAGTATCTCTTGCCACAGTCTAAATAAGATGATGAAACAATAATATTTTATTTTACCTTTTACCATTTACCTTTTTATTCATTGCTACTCCATCTTCGCAATCCATAGCAATGCAATCTGCATTGATAATGTATGATTTCTTCAGTTTTCTTTCACTGTCACCAGGAACATATAATATTGCCCTTCGAGGCGAATTATTATAGTTTCGAATAAATATCTTCAATAAAAAATAAGAAAAACTTTGCTATATTATAATAATAAATTATTAGACCACAATCAGGTTTTAAAGCCAGAGAATTGTAACGAAAATTAAGTTACAAATACTTGTTTTACAAGGAAATAATTACTAGAATTCAAATTTTATGTGAAATGTCATGTTAGTTCATGCTTTGGTCACGCTAGGTTACCTTTCTTCTTGAGTTATATATTACTATGTTTCCAGCTGTAGGTGTTCGTAGATAATTAAAACATTTAACAAGTAACATTATTACAATATGGCCTTAAAAACGGTATTTATTAACAATAATCAAAATTTGTACTTCGTTTGACATTAAGGTTTGCCAACAGAAAAAAAAATATCTGGAACTCTCTATGATTCACGCGGATAACTGTTACTAATTTCAGTTTTATAAATGAAATAAGTTGGGTGTTTGAAGTTCTGCACGTTCTGCTTCTAAAAATGTCAACTTTAGCAAGCCCTTTGTCCGTAGCCGGTTATATATTACTATGTTTCCAGCTGTAGGTGTTCGTAGATAATTAAAACATTTAACAAGTAACATTATTACAATATGGCCTTAAAAACGGTATTTATTAACAATAATCAAAATTTGTACTTCGTTTGACATTAAGGTTTGCCAACAGAAAAAAAAATATCTGGAACTCTCTATGATTCACGCGGATAACTGTTACTAATTTCAGTTTTATAAATGAAATAAGTTGGGTGTTTGAAGTTCTGCACGTTCTGCTTCTAAAAATGTCAACTTTAGCAAGCCCTTTGTCCGTAGCCGGTTCCCGAACATCGGGAACTCCAGTTAGGACTCAAAATGGTACGTTGTTCTATAATTCATCAAATATTATTCCATAACGTCATTGTTCTAGAACATTTTTACCATGCCGCATGTGGGACGGCCATGTTTCAGAATCTATATTTTATATTTATTTAAAATTAAACGCAATATATTAACAAATACATGATACCCATAATGAATTTATAAAAATAATGAAAATTTCCAAACACTTGTCATTAACATCTGCGAATAATATAATCCGTGAGCTTAGTTACTACATCATATGTACTGTTTGTCGCCCACTAAGTTCTTTTTAATGATAAAGAATTTTTTATTTCAGTGATGGCAGCGAGTTCGATAGCAAATATCGTTAAAAGTTCTTTGGGACCAGTAGGTTTAGATAAAATGTTAGTAGATGACATCGGTGATGTCACAATCACAAACGATGGTGCAACGATATTAAAATTGCTGGAAGTTGAACATCCTGCAGCCAAAGTTCTTGTAGAATTGGCTCAATTACAAGATGAAGAAGTTGGAGATGGCACTACATCAGTAGTTATTATTGCAGCAGAATTATTAAAGGTAAGATGTACTTTTTTAAATTTGTTGCTTTGTTCAACAAGAAACTTACCTGAACCACTCAGATAAAGTTGAATTGTTGGATAAATTTTAATTTGAGTTTGTTTCGCCTAATGCTTGACAGTCTTACGTGATATATTGTATGAATTGTTTTCTATTAGGCATATATCATTGTGAATTTTTTTGCAGGTAGGTACAGTATTTAAATTCTATCTAGCTCGAAATTTCATACATAATATCACGCCATGTCCCATGAAATGGGATAACGCAAAATATTCACTGAACAAGTATTCCTATCCAGACACCAATTTCGCTTCATCTGCATCACAAAGCTTGTCATAACAAAAAAAAATCATTCTGAAATCATTTTAAGGCAGTCTTTTCTCAAAGAAAATGTGAAGGATTTTTAAGATAGCCATCTTCCTTTTTAAAAATTAAAAATAATTTTGAGACTCATCACTCACAAGAATATTTGAAACTATTTAAAAACAAATCAAGAATTTTTAATACAGAAATATTCATTTTAAAAACATTACATTCTCAAAAAATAAAATTGCGAAGTAATTTTAAGACAGGAATCTCCAATTCTTGTTTCTCTAATCAACACTTATAATGAATGGAGTTATTAGGTATAATTCGTTTGCGTTATTGTTGTTTCTGTTTTTCCAGAACGCTGACGAGTTAGTAAAACAGAAAATTCACCCGACTTCTATAATCAGCGGTTACCGTTTAGCGTGCAAAGAGGCATGCAAATATATTCAAGAACATCTCACAATCCCAGTAGAAGAGCTAGGGAGAGAATGTCTAATCAACGCAGCGAAAACTTCAATGTCCTCCAAGATCATTGGCGCCGATGCCGATCTGTTCGCCACAATGTGTGTGGACGCCGCCAACGCGGTCAAAATTATCGACCCTAAGGGTAACCCCGCATATCCGGTCAAAGCTGTGAACGTCCTCAAAGCGCATGGAAGAAGCGCTAGGGAAAGTGTATTGATTCAAGGCTACGCCCTCAACTGTACTGTAGCCTCTCAGGCCATGCCGAAAAAAATCGCCAACGCCAAAATCGCTTGTCTTGATTTCTCTCTGCAGAAGGCCAAGATGAAGCTTGGAGTTCAAGTCTTGATCACAGATCCGGAGAAACTCGACGGGATTAGAGCCCGAGAACTCGATATCACCAAGGAGCGTATCCAAAAGATTTTGGCCACGGGAGTGAATGTGATTCTGTGTTCTGGAGGTATTGATGATCTGTGTTTGAAGTACTTCGTGGAGAATAAAGCGATGGCTGTGAGACGCGTGAAGAAGTCTGATTTAAAGCGAATAGCCAAGGCTACAGGGGCCACATATTTGACTTCGTTAACGAATATGGAAGGCGATGAGACTTTCGATGCTAATATGGTTGGAGAAGCTGCTGAAGTTGTCCAAGACAGGATATGTGATGATGAATTAATACTCATTAAGGGGTGAGTAATTTTTTCAATCTCAACAAAAATAACGATAATTATTTTGATTCATGGTTCATGAACATAATTTCTTTTTCTCATTTTCTATAATTTTTATTCCAAATAGGTGATAATTTATTTTTAATAAAAATGGCAATAAAATATAATTATTTTTCTAAATTGGAAATTGAAATAGTATATATTGCTCGACATATTATATTTTCTTAATATTTGAGAACTTTTAGTTCTACAATTGCAGATCTTGGTGGATAATTATTTGTTTTTAACATGATTTATCATGAAATGAACTTTTTTTTCTTATTTTCTACATTAATAAGAGAAACGATCAAATTTCAATTTTGTTGCCAAAAAATAGCATATTGTCACTACTAGAGTTCCACAGACTAGAACGGCAAATTAATTTACTTTCAAAATTAATAAAATTTATTCATTCAAATGACAGTCGAACTTTTGACATTTAAAGTTATATTGCCATAAAATAAACAATTCCAGTAAATGAATGTTTACGGTACAAATAAAATGTTTCCATACGAGGCAATGAAGGAGCCTAGTCTGGAATTTCGAAATGAATACCGTAAAAAAACTAATAACGGGCGTATACCGTACGTTTTATTTCATACTGTGTAATTATTAAACATTATTTTCATATCCTAACCTTGAAAGAGACATCTTAAAAAAATTCTAAATTAATGTCAAAAACTGCACGATAACAGTACCGTAATATTTATTTCAATAAGAGTACTGTAAAGATTCGTTTTCCAGAGTACAGTCGCTACTATAAACATAAAAATTTTATTTTCTTTCCGAGAAATAGTAAGGAAAATTAGCTTTCTCTAGAGGGGAAAAAATAGTTCTATATAGCTGTTATTTTATTGAAAATTTTTATTTTATAGTAACATACTTTAAATATTTAAATTATCTTACAATTTTGATTGTACCTACAAGTTTTTTGAAAGCATGTCGTGAAAACTTTTTTGTGTCTAATTTCACAAATTACTATTTCGACGGTTTGTTATGATTTCTTAATTTTTGAGAACTTTCAGCTCTACAATTTCGTCTTGGTAGATAATTATTTGTTTTTAACAAAAATAGCAATAATATATGTTTTCTTATTTCTTGAGATCTACAAGTGCAAATCTTGATTGATAATCTCAAATATAGTGCGATGTTTTGTAAAATCTACTTTGTCATAAATCATTATGGGCTAGGTAGCTCAGTATGATATCGAATCGGCCAGTGGATTTGAAAACCCGGGTTCGATTCCCACAGCCGATAAACAATTTTTACCAATTTATTTGTGGCTCCCCCTCTACTTTGGGGACCATGATTGACGGCAGGTAGTCGCACTTCACTCGAAGAAATATATCACTTACCGAGATCTGCTACGGTATAGTGCTACACCCAGTAATAGGTAAAAGGCGTGATAATATATTTTTTTGTAATGTTATTAAATTTAAACAAAAATTGAGTGACAGTGAAATTAATCAATGATATTATGATATTCAGTCACTGGAATTCTTATTAATTAAAGAGATGTAAACAACCAATTACTACTAATTAAAATGATGTTAATTACAGTCCAAAGGCTCGCACAGCTGCCTCCATTATTCTACGCGGTCCCAACGATTTCTACTGTGACGAAATGGAACGTTCGGTGCACGATGCCCTATGCGTGGTAAAGCGCGTTCTAGAAAGCAAGAGCGTCGTCACTGGTGGCGGTTCCGTGGAAGCAGCTCTCTCCATCTACCTGGAGAATTTCGCTACAACTCTTTCCTCCAGGGAACAGCTCGCTATCGCTGAATTTGCAAGGAGTCTCCTCGTTATTCCCAAGACGCTTGCAGTGAATGCAGCACAGGACGCTACTGACTTAGTCGCCAAGTTACGCGCTTATCAGAATTCCAGTCAGACTAAGGCTGATATGTCTCATCTAAAATGGATTGGACTGGATTTGCTTGAGGGTAAATGCAGGGATAATAAGAGCGCTGGTGTCTTAGAACCAACAATGTCGAAGATCAAATCGTTGAAGTTTGCAACTGAAGCTGCGATTACTATTCTTCGTATCGATGATATGATAAAATTGGATCCTGAGCCTAGTCGTGACAAGTCCTATCAGCAGGCTATGGCTAGTGGAGAACTCGATTAATAAATGCACTCAAACCACTAATTAATAATTTAATAACTCCATTCATTTTTTTTGTTTATCGTTCACGTTGTCAATACATTTGATCTTTTGCTAAATAAATTAACACGAAAGCTTTACTAATATATTTGTTTGTTGTTTTATTATTTCCTGTCCTTAATTTTCTAATGAGATTATCTTTATAATGCAATTAAACGAATCAATTTTTTTTATGACTCAAGTCAGTACATGGAATTCTCAAAAATATATCGGCCAAATGAATATGATCAGTAGTAATAAATTAATATAGAACAACAATATTTATAACTGATTCAAAATGTTTAACGCTGTTTCATCAAATAAGGTAATACGAATCCTTGACTATTCACATGTAGGTATCAGATTTATCCTATAATTAATTTTTACCTTTCGATTGTACTTTATCCACATTTATAGTTTTTGATGGTGTTGACCAGTTTCAAAATATAAAATTCCAGATTTTATTTTTTCTTTTTCAATTGTGAGACAATAATTGCATAAAAACTGATTTATCTGAACACTGTGTACATGTAACAAGGAAATAAAATAAGTTTTAATACAAATTCAAGGATTTTAGGTTTCTTAATTCCAGTTCGGTAGAAGTGTCTTAATTTCTTCCACTCAAAATTTCGTTTACACAACAAACCTTCAATAATATACATATCTATTTATTCTTACATTACTCATGCAATCTCCCACTGTTAATTTCACCAATTTTCCATTCAACATTACCAAACCATCACAACTTATGCTCACTCCACGAACAATTCATCAGACGCCAATGTATCCGGGCATAAAATAATTATTAAAAAATTGTTTGATGTTTTGATTGATCAATAATATGCAGGCTCTAAAAATATTTCTATTTTACAGTATTTATCTATCAAATTATCTTGTAAGTTATATACATATGATCTAATAAAAATTGACTAATATTTAATAACATATCTGTAACAACTTTTGACATATCTATTGCATCCCTTACGTATGTATAAAATGTAAGTTTATTCCAAAATAAATTCCGTAACGATTTTATTGAAATCCTCAGCATAACGCAAATGAATATTATGTTTTCCTTGAGGAAAGATGTGTAATCTGCAATAAAATTAGTGCATTCTTATGTATATAAGGTACAGATATATTTTTTTTACCTCGAGTCCCTGATATTGGCGTTGAGGTAGTTTGGGTGTTCAGGAAGAACTACAGGGTCTTTCGCTCCATGAAGAATTAAAGTAGGACATCTTATTTTAGCAACTGCATCCATACAAATGTTACCTCCTTTCTTTTGTAAGGCCAACATGGCATCGCACCATCCACTCCACATATTCTGGAGTCCATCTTCACCGTACAGCTCTACCAGAGGAGTGCGGGCTTTTTCAGACCACTTCTTCGTGTTTCTGATATTTTCGTAAGCATCAATGTCTTCCGGAAGAATGTATGAGTTAGCTCCCCAGATAATGAGCTTTTCCACTGCATCTGGATATTTAGCGGCCAATATTAAACTGGAAATACCTCCATCACTCCAGCCTAGTAAGGAAAATTTTGTCAGTCCAAGTTCCTATAAATGTGAAACTAATAATACCTAGTGGACAAACATATTTTGGTCAAATTACTTTCATTAATTGATGAGCTACTTTGGCATCTTGTTTGTAAAAATCTAAAGAAAATATTCGATTTGGTGGACGGCTGAATCCATAACCTGGAGGGTCAAATGCAACAACTGTAAAGATGTCTTTGTTAAGTTGTGTTACTTGAGGTTTGAAGTCACTCCATATGGTGCCTAAAGCACCAGGAAAACATAATATTGCGTTGCCACCATTTCCAACTTTTATGTAATTAATTGTGCCATTATCAATTTGGATTTTTTTCTCCTATAATTAAGTCACATTTAGATTTCCCACTTTTTACTAGGGGAGCCACACATCTAATATTAAATACGTACTTGACCATATAAAGTACTATAGTTGTTGTTTCCTTCCAAAGCTCTTATACATAGAACAAAATTTGATTTTGTTAATATCTTTTTTGCATGTTTATAAATTAAGTTATTCATTTTGACAAATTATGAATGAAATTCTCAAAACTTTGTCTACATTCAATTATACGAATCACGAATAATGTTGGTATTATGAATCTATTTTTGAATAAATAATGCTTTAGTTATTTGATAATATGCAAATGATTTAATGAATTTTGATAACCTTTACTCTCGAATGATAATTGATTATTAAATTTCAGTTTATGATAATTTTACAAACAACTTTTTAATTGAAAATCTCAAGCAGTCTCCAAAGTTATGTTTTTGTTAAATATATTGATGCTACATGTAATTAACACAAATTAAGATATATTTAAGGTTTGAATTTTTTGTACAAATTTCGTCAACAATAACAATGTTCGTTTACATGATCCATTATTGATCTGTTGGTTCCACTGCGTCGAGAAGCTATATGCTAGTGCGCATGCTGTTAAAATCCAAAGCTGTGAATCATGCACATGTGTGCTGTCATATGACAAGAATGGGCAGTGGTGTTAGTACGATACTGTCAGAGGAGACAGTTGGCATTCTGTCATGGCTGTATGGTCGCGCTCGCGATCATTGTTTGTTTTCGCTTTCGTTTGTTTCTGTGACGCTCATTTACTCCTCTTCCCAGAATTAGAAAGTGCATCTGTGATAAATGATGTGTTGATTAAAAATAATGAAAATGTTGTTCGAGAGCTGTTAATTGAATTACGCGGTCAAAATTTCGGTACAGGTATGCAAATTAAATTGACAGCTAAGGAAAACGTGTGCGAAGATGACATAAAATATAAAATAAAACAGAACGCAATAGAGTTTCCAAATTATGCACGACTCGTTGTGTTAGTGCCGAATATTAATGAGAATAATAATTTATACTTTTGTGTACAACAAAAACCGCCGCTTTCTGTTAATTTCGGTGGTGAAGTAATTAAGTGGCGTCATGCGGGAGAAAATGTATTTATAAAATTGAGCCCAAGGACGAGAAGCAATGATTCTTCTAATATTTCCGACAGCAGCCCCCATTCCTTCAAGTAAGTGTGATCTTTCAAAATAAACTGTTCTGTTGACATTTAATATTTTCCACTATGAAAATAATATTGATCAGATTTATGTCCGGTCTCGGTGTATGACGCATCGAGATAAGTGCCGCACCGCAATTCCCGTGGGAAACCAAATGATAATGATTGAATATTTGTTTACGTACACTCAAGTCGCTGTTGTAGCTGACAGTTTAGTTTTGAGATCAAACACGAAACGTCACCCACATAACGTAAACAAGCAAGCGCGCATTTTAATTGTGCCGGTCTGGTTTTGTGAGATGGCCGATTCACAGCAAGCAGATGTGCGTGACGCATGTTACGTAACGATCGATCTATTAATAAATCGCGTGCGAAATATGACCCAGAACTACCCACTCTGTCTACATTCGTCTTAATTCTGCGTGATACATTCCATTATGATAGCAATCTTGAGAAGATTTACAATCTTATCAAGTGCTCCCTTGCACAAATTTATTTGCTTAGTCTTATCAATGACTTGACCTAGATCGATTTGATTGTGTGGCAGGCGGCTGTCGCGGCGGCAGATTCCAGGAGCAGCGGCAGCGGGCCTTCGAATTCGAGGACTGCGCGTGGAGCATGTGGTAAAAGATCCGCTGTTATCAGAGGAAGACGATGGCGTGCCACTTCTGCTAGCAGACCACGAGGCCGAGCTGCGTCTGTTCGGCGAAGGCATCACGGACAATGTTTGGGTTACGTTTACCCAGCATCCGGGCATTTTCGGCGGCCCGTGCCAGCTCACCGCCACTAAAGAATTCCGTGTGGAGGACTGCACATCTGACAACTCCACTGGTCGCGTTCGGATTACTCTCCCCCTGCACAGTGACGAGTCCTCGTATCCGTTCTACATCTGTGTTCGACAAGGCACTGGAGACATCTCCGCCATGCAGGCGGCACCCTACGTGCACCAGGGCTCCGAGTCCTGGTTACAAATCCGTACATATAAAAAACTCTTACCCATATATGTTTCCATCATCATCATTATTGTATGTTTATCGTTCAGTGCATTGTTCTCCGGGTTGAATTTAGGTCTCATGTCCTTGGATCGGACGGAACTGAAAATATTATGCAATACAGGAAATGAAAGTGAGAAAAAATATGCTCGCATTATTCAGCCAGTGCGTGACCACGGTAACTACCTGTTATGCAGCATTTTATTAGGAAATGTGCTAGTCAATTCTATTTTTACTATTTTGTTGGATGATCTGACATCGGGTTTGATTGCGATCGTGTTTTCAACACTCTCAATTGTGATGTTTGGTGAGATTTCGCCGCAAGCGGTGTGTTCCCGACATGGTTTGGCTGTCGGCGCTCGCACCATTTACATCACCAAGGCCGTGATGGTGTTGACTTTTCCACTATCCTACCCAATCAGCAAGGTCCTCGATGTCATTCTAGGGGAAGAAATAGGAAATGTTTATAATCGAGAACGCTTGAAAGAACTTGTCAAGGTGACGATGATGCGACGCATAATACATATAAATGACAGTACAATTAACAAATTGATATTTCTAGGTGACAACAGACATCAATGACTTAGACAGAGACGAAGTAAACATCATTTCCGGTGCGTTAGAACTACGAAAGAAGACCGTTATAGATGTAATGACGCGCATTGAGGACGTGTTTATGTTGGACTACGAGGCAGTATTAGATTTCGAAACTGTTTCTGAAATTATGAAGTCTGGATTCTCGCGAGTTCCTGTATTCGAGGGCAACCGGACGAACATCGTGACGGTTTTGTACATCAAGGATTTGGCATTTGTAGACCCAGATGACAACACACCGTTGAAAACGTTGTGCCAGTTCTACCAGAATCCTTGCAACTTTGTGTTTGAAGATCTCACACTAGATGTTATGTTCCGACAATTTAAAGAAGGTAGGAATAATAATATATACGTAATATGGACCCTGCAAACATTCACTGAACATGTATTTATTAGTTTTATCCATTTATTCTTCGGTCTTCCACTCTCAATTTCACCAGTCATTCATTTGATATATGTTAATTATGTGGGGACAAATTCGTGCATGTAGGTAACAAAGGACATATGGCGTTTGTGACGAGGGTGAACAACGAGGGTGATTGCGATCCGTTTTACGAGACCATAGGGCTAGTGACGCTGGAGGACGTGATCGAGGAGCTTATCCAGGCGGAGATCATGGATGAGACTGATGTGTTCACGGACAACCGCAGTAAGCGCAGACGCGCGGATAAAGCCAAACACCAGGATTTTAGCATGTTCGCTGAGCGCTGTGAGAACCAGCGTATTCACATCAGCCCGCAGCTAACCTTGGCAACATACCAGTTCCTCAGCACGTCGCTCGGTGCCTTTAAGCCCGATGCCCTTTCCGAGACCACACTGCGTCGCTTGCTTAAGCAGGATATCTTCCGGCATGTGAAAAAGAATAAAGTGAGTTAGTTCACTGTATGAAAGATTTAAAACCGCATTTACTTGTTACTATCTTATAAATAGGTTTTTCTAAACGCAAACCATAAAATATGCGATATATAAATATTTATCGTGTTTCTAATTATAAGGCGAATTATACATTTAATTTTAGATTGAAGTACGTGAGCTACTTCAAAATCATCACAGAATTACTGCTATTGACAATCTTCAGAACTGAGCCAAAATCAAAGTAAATTTCTCTCTGATTTCCAATAGCGCCGCTGTACGAAGTAAAATCCGGTAAAAATTGGCGTCCAGTCAACAATTTGTTCTGAATAAGACTGAATTCATTTTAAAAATAGAAACTAATAAATAAGATTGAAAACCGGTATGAGTTGGTTATGTGTGTTATAGAAACAAGATAGAGAGGACCAGACAACGTACATATATCATCAGGGTAAGCCTGTGGACTATTTCGTACTGGCGCTGGAAGGTCGGGTGGAGGTGACGGTGGGTCGCGAGAGCTTGGTGTTCGAATCGGGGCCATTCACGTACTTCGGGCTGCAGGCGCTGGCGCCGGCGCCAGTGGGCGTGGGTAAGACGAGCTCGCGGCGACGCCGGCTGCGACCCTCCCTGTCTGACGCGCGCGCTCCAACCTCTGTTACAGCCGAATCACCCGTAGCCGTGGCAGCGTCGCAGATGGGTAGCTTGCAGTCACTCAACATGGACGCGTTGCAGCGCTTCTCGTTCTATCCGGACTATAGTGTCCGCGCCGTGACGGACGTGCTGTATATGCGCATCCCGCGTGCGCTGTATCTGGCCGCCAAACGAGCTACTCTTATGGAGCGCTCAACCACCGACCACCTGGATAACGACGAGGACGACAGACTCCTGTACTCATTGGACGGTGACGAGATGGCACCTTCCTCACCACCGACACTCTCGCCACTCGATCCCAATGGGGTTATAACATTCCCCGCTGCTGCTGTGCAGCCTCCGCCAGCGGACGAACCACCGCCCGCTGTAGATCAACCGCTCCTCAGGAAGAACACCTAACGAACATTTATGTGACGTGTTCCATTCTCTGTGATGGAGAGGCGTGCCTTTCCTGTGTACTTATTCCAAAGGTGCTCTCAGTTCTCGATTACTTTTACCAACATTTTACTACCGAATGCATGTGCGGTATACCTTAATCATAGGTTCACTAGATCGAGTTTTACTAGTTGTTAAATCATAACAAACCGTTTTTAATTTTATTTATTTATATATATATATATTATATACAGTACATACCATACTATTTTGTATCCAATTGTTGCTGGTGCACATTTTTATAGTACGTTGAACGAAAAAGAGGCAAGAAGCGTTAGTGATTCTCGTATTTACACATGCTAGACTAGGATTAGGCGCCTAGGTAACCGGTTAGTCGCTATTTCCCGTTGGTGAGCATGTGCAGGTTCCCACTATCTGACCAATTCAAGCTCCAATTTTATCAGAATACTCTAATCGCGCGACACCTCATTCTTTCATCTTGTCTTTGTCCCGTCTTGTATGTCGCTCCGATTATTTTGCCTCATGGTCATTCATTTCTCGATTACCAAATTCAGTCATTCTCATAGGTATTATGAATCAAAATTGTATTTAGAAATTTTATTAAGCTATACTAATTAATCATTATAAATCGAGAAATATTATTTATTTAAAATGTTATGAGGTGTCGTATTGTTTAATAAATATTAGAAAGCCAGTTATTTTCATTGCAATGTTAAAATATATTATGTATTTTGTACAGTGTTTTATAAAAGAGATTAACAGAAATTATGTGTTTATATATTTTCCCCGAAAACTACTAAGTAACTAAAGATAAATGTAATTATAATAATTACAATTACGTCATTATTCACAGAAAAACACATTCGTAACGCTTTAATAAATATATTTATTTTTTTTGCAACTGTCTCTTTATTGCGGGTTCATTTTGAGACATGTTAAATTACATTTTTTGTACATAATTAGAAAATACTTAACATTTTTATTAGTAACAAAATAGTCAGCTCGTTATTGAACACTTGAGATTGGCGTGTATTTCTACTAAATGTGTATATTTATCCCAAATAATAGTACGGATGAATGTAGCGCCAATATCCGCCGGCATTAGTTTCTGGCGTGTTAGCTATCTGATGGACAGGCTCGTCTTCTACTGCAGGCATTGTACTAGGAGGATTCACCAAGTCCTCTGGTTTACTATCAACATCTTTCGTAGAAGTATTTAGAGGTATATCACCTTGATTATTTTGTCGATATTCTTTAGCAGCATTACGTAATTTGCTTAGAAAATCCGGCATACCAGCGATGGCGACCCAAGAAGTTACAGCCGCAGGAATATTTACCCCAGGGTCATCATAGTAAGTCAAACAGAATTCAATGCCAGATTGATTGAGGTCAGTTGTAGGTCGAATAACCATACAAGATTCATAGTCCCGCACACGGTGTTTATCTGGTTTGACGGGACAAGAAGGATGTTCAATACTCTTACTGATAATCGTAATAACTTTGTTTTCCTCATCTACTTTATAGCGTCTATTAAATACATAATCTCGGTTTGAGAACATTCTTGGCCAAAGCATCTCCCAGTAGATAACATCGCTGTGACTTGCTTCATCTTTGTCAACTACAAATAAACTGATGGCTGTAGTGTCCCAGCTTTGTCGAAATTCTGTGTCAACTTGAACTTGTAAGAAGTCCTCAGCAGTAACGTCATCATACGCGCCGTATACTTTATATTCAAAATTGTTACTGTTGGGACGCTGTCTACGCCAAACTAGCAAATCTTTTCTTTCTAAAAATGGCACCCAATCCTCGAAAGAATAAACCTCGCTGACCGAACACTTGCAGTATGTTTTGTCGGGTAGCATGATGTCTACAAGGCGTTTCTCATGACATGTTTTACATAAAATTGTTTGTTCTTTTAAACGATTAATATAATCAAATTCAGACATGTGTTTAGATATTTCATCATCGCTAATTTTACTTTCTTCCCAGTTGAAGGCAGAAATACCAATAGCACCAAAGACAAAATCTTTACTCCTTCGAGCGACTTGTTGTTGCATTCTTTTTAGTAACTCCCTTAAAGCTCGTTCTTCCCACATTCGGCTGTACAAGCAAAACATTTGTTGTGTTCTTCTAAATCTTTGGGCAACGATGTATTCACATTGTCGTGTCCATGCTCGGATTATTATCGTAGATTGATCTTTCAACTTACTTGATAGTTGTACACGTTTGGATAATATTTCTAGTAAATCTCCATTTTTACAAAAAACTTTTACTTTGGTAACAAAGTTGCTCATTTCAATTAAAGGGGCGCTTCGAAAAGTACATAAACATTTTATCATGTACTGATCAGAACATGCAGTTTTGACATTTAGGTTAGGGCGAATAAAACCAGAGTTAAAAACTGAACTATAAAGAAATTTTTTAGAATACATGATTAGATATTATGAAATATTTGTTCTTAGATATTTAAAAATAATATTATACAGATATTAATAATGTAAAATATGTACAATCAGAAATAACAATTCACTTCAAATGCGCATTTTAATGAGAACTAACCTTATATTCATTCTTGGTTTTAATTCCAGCAAAATACTGGAACCTATTTAAAAGGTTTTGAAAACTACAAGTGTAAAATCAATTTTTTCATTATAAATTTCCGTAAAATGTTAAAAATTATATTCAGATAGGTATGCAGGATATTCTTCTTCTTATTCTTGTTCCTTATATTCAAATTCAAACTAAATATAGCTTTAAAATACCTGAAATGATTAGAATTTAAATCTATTAACAAAATCTTCAAATGGATAATAAAATTAAACGTTATACTTGTATCAAAATGGCTTACAAGAAATGGGAAAATGGTAGTCATTGTTGTAAATGGAGAGCTCTTTGTAAAAGAAATGAATATAATATTCTTAATAAATTAATTTAAAAATGGGATATGGGATGACAGGTGAATGACTGAATTAATTGACTGAAAATTTTACTTCATCTGTTTTGAAAATCTACGGAAATTGCCTACGAAGTTAGAAACAGTTTTTGAAGATGACAAAATGGAAAGTAATCACAGACATTTTGTTAAATAAATTATCAATATACAATAATGATTGAAAACTGTTATACAATATGTGTAAGTTCAATATGTTATTTTTGGACACTCTGATAGGTGATAGGGTTTATTCCAAATTCCACATTTCAAACAAGGTTGCCACTACATGAACCATCAAGAACTTTGACCACTTTCGAATATGAATATATAATATAAAACATACTATTTAGAGGTATTTCAATACAAATTTCCATATAAAATTTTATAATTGTTACTGTTCATCTTTAGATTATTTTATATAAATATAATTTATGTTTTTTAGTTGTATATTTGACCAAATCCTGAACAAAGTATGTAGCTAATATGAGCAACACTGCTACATTGGAATGTTTAAAAATTCCAGAAATTTTACATGCGACATCTGACGAGGAATTTCGAAGCTCGCGTTTCGCTATTGTAAATTTTATATTCAATGTGCTGTGTCCATTATAAATATTTTTGTGAATAATTTAGTTTTATCAATGTTCCTATCTCTTGTAAGTAATATAACAACTCTTGTAATATAGTGTAACTCACCTCCTTTAAAGTATAACATATTTGTAATATTCTAAAAATTTTCATTTCATTTTGTTTTCAATAACATATGAAAAATATTATTTTATTTCTTTTATTTATCTGCCTATGTAATCATTGAGGAATTTATTGTGATAACGACATATATGTACTAATTACCCAATATAAATGGCATAATTTAAAAATTAGCGATGCACATTCCATAGTGTTGACACCTCGAAACCCCCCTTCCCTGCCTTTGTGCAAGATGCTTTCATGAATTTTTACTTAGATATTTACTCCGTGAATACATTTATTATTTTCGCCGTATTTCTATTTGTTATATATTTATTTTCATTTCAAAATCCAATAAATACGCCTTTCTTATTGTTTCAATGGTAATGTTATTAATAATAAAAGTTTATAAATGATTATTAATCATAAATAAAATATCATCACGCGTTTTACCCATTACTGGGTATTAATCATAAAAAATGTAATTATAATATTTTTTTAAAATTTGCAGATTTTGTTATAACAGATTTGGAGCAGAGAAGAAAATAAACAAATAATCTTCAATTATGATCTTCTTATATTGTTGATGAACAATATTCGTTAGTCCTTATTTAAATAATTATTATTTAAGAAATATGAGTTCACTTCAACAACCAGGACGTTATCTCAACTATTCCAACAATGGTCAGAGGTCACAAGGTACGTATTTATTGAAATATATTCAACAGAAAATAAGATACGTTCTTTTTAGGAGTATTTCCTCAAAGCTTAAGTGGTAGTGAGACAGATGTATCGACATCAAATGAAAATCTGTCTCACGAAGAACGATACGTGATTCGACACACAGCCAGACAGGAACCTCAAGGCCAAGAAAATTTACAAGCATCAAATCGAAGCTCTCTCAAAGAAAGTTTGCCGTCCAATCGAAGCTCTCTGGATGTCTCCACATCTTCCTACAACACTTTGATCATTCATAGTGCGGGAGACGAACCCTGGACTGGAAGGTATGAAAGCATTAATACAATTTGTCTTGACATATTTTATGTGTTATAACCTGCAGACTGTAATCGTTCTCGCCATTCCAGATTATCTGGCATTAGGGACCACTCAGACTCGTCGAATTTTCATTCTGCATTATACAATGACAATAAAGGTCAAAAACGAGCTTCTAATTCCCCATCGCCTTCATTGTCAAGTGCCAAAGATCATTCTCTCCGTAATAGTTTGGAAACCGGAACATCACACTTATACCACGATAACGGAGTGCAAGAAATTACAGACATCCCCGACGACTACCTCAGTCAGTCCTCTGTGTTAAAACACTTAGCCAAAGAAGTCAAGGGGCCCTCCTCCAACTCTAGCTCCAACATGAGAGATAGCGGTGTCTCGGAGAATGTAGATATTGATCGGTTGTCTCTCACAAGGAAAGATAGTTCCTCTGTTTTGGATTATGATGGTCACAATTTACCACCGCCACCAGAGTACCCCAAGTGGATAGATAAGTCACCGTTACAGGTAAAAAAATTACATATATATATATATATACAAGCTAAAAAAGTATGTAAATTTTCTACATACATACATAACATTACGCTATATCCCATTAAATGGGGTAGCACGAACCCGTCAACATTTTCATCCTGACACACGATACTCGATTCGACCACATTAACATTTCCTAAATTTTCTTAGTCAGATTAATAAAAAAGTTTATTTATATATATATATATATATATATATATATATATATATATATATATATATATATATATATATATATATATATAAATAAACTTTTTTATTAATCTGACTAAGAAAATTTAGGAAATGTTAATGTGGTCGAATCGAGTATCGTGTGTCAGGATGAAAATGTTGACGGGTTCGTGCTACCCCATTTAATGGGATATAGCGTGATGTTATGTATGTATGTAGAAAATTTACATACTTTTTTAGCTTGCATACAAATTATCAAAAATGTCAAAATAATATAGTTATCCTTATTTTTTTTAAATAGCGCAGTAATTTATTTAAACATGATGTTTAAAATTTTAGCTTAAAACACAAAAATTTGCGAGGATTGCCAATTATTTATTATTTCATCTTTAATTTTTGGAAAATTTATTTACATTGTAGTTGCAGTCTAAACTTCTTTTTAAATAAATTTATAAAAATAATGGCACTGTACTTAAAACTGAAAACAGAAATCTGTACTTGAAGGCCTCACATATATGTAATAATTTTACATTTTTTTGTTGTTTAAAGAAAAGTGAAAAAATGTATGAATAGTAAACTAAATCACACTCTGATCGTTAACTACCGCGAATTTGTCCAAATGTACAATCTAAGAAATTTCATGAATATAGGATGAAACTTTTCTGATATGTGATCACTATTTTATTTTAAAATGTCGAAATTAAAATAAGGATAGGTATAAAACCGAATTATAAGTGCTAGGGTAATGAAACATACATCTAATTAATGTTTATTTCATTAATTTTTATTAAGATACCAGTTTGCAAAATTGTGAATTATTAACACCGTAATAATTTTAACTTTTTTAAATCCTAATTCTGTTTTGAAGTTCTATAAAAAAGGAAAAATCTATTTTTATGTTTGTGCAATATGCATTCTATTCATTCCAAATGTTTTATTACATGACAAGGTTTATTTACATTTTTTTTCCAATTCAGAGCAAAATAAAATTCAAATTCCGTGAAAATTTATGACAGTTTTCAAAATGTCAATTTTTTTTTGCAGGCATCTGTAAACCGTCACAAAAAGAATGCCGAAAAACTATCTTTATCTCGATCACAACCGGATCTATCATGCAGTGCTGTAGGGAAAATTCACAGCGATATCGACAGTTTCCGGCGAGGGGTATCTGCTCCCAGACCCAGAACGAAAGGCCGAGAAGATATCGAGTCCTCAGGAGAACTTTGGCCTTCAGCTGAAATGGTTGAAATACTCATCAAAGAAAACAGTGCGTTGAAGCTTGAAGTAGAGACGTGTTATCAGAGGATTGCTAAAACACAGAAGGTATGAAAAAGAACATTTCTTATTTTACACAAGAATAAAAAAACTCTCAGAATATTTGTTTTCAATAACCGTAGGCTTGGAAACCACTATCTGAATTAATTTCATTTCCTTTTATGCAATGTAGTTAATAAATAAATATGAAATAAATTTTACCTAACATTAGCTTGGGTTTTAAAATTACAAACAATTAAATATCAATTCGAAGGAATACAGTCGGTGGAATTTAATTATCTCGCACATATGTATGTTTTTAATCATTGAAGGTTACGGTTATTTTTCGAGGAATTTAGAAATAATAGTTGACAATTAATAATTTCTTTAAAAATTATATATATATATATATATATATATATATATTTGGTTATTTATCGATACTTCCAGACATTAAATACTTTTTTTTTGTAAATATTAATTTAATTAATTAATTATGTACAGACGCTGATTTTTATTCTCAAAAAAAAAAAAAATAAATGAACATGAATAATTGTTAACCATTTAAACTAATAAAGCGTATTCCCTCCGCGTGGCCGTATTATCTCAGTCAATCGTAGAGGCATATTCAAAATGAGTTTCCCATTGTCATCTTGAGCAATATCATGCTATTCTTTTAACAGTGCTTCTCTGAACTCTTTCAACGTACTGGACGCAGGCACACGATTCCAAATTTTTCTACCGACCATATCTCACACATGTTCAATTGAATTTAGATCTGGACTCCGCACTGGCCACACCTTGATGTTAACCCCATTTAAGTAATCGTTCACGATTGCAGCAACATGAGGGTAGACATTATCATGCATCAGAATAAAATTATGACCTACAAATGGTGCATAAGAGATTACATAAGCGGACAGAATTACTCTTATGTACATATCGACATTCAATGTTCCTCTAGGAACAAGGCATAGATCCTTCTTGGAAACCTACTATATTGCTAGCACACGGTGCATAGCGCTCCTTGTTTCGTCGCCAAACACTCTTTCACGTCCACCTAGTGACTAAGCTGAATTAGTCAGTTAATACTATACGAGTCCAGTCTCATTCTTCCCAATTTATATGCGTCCTAGTAAATTGCAAGCGAGCTACTATGACAAATAATAATAATTATAATATTTATTGCATCATATTGAAAAGAAAAATAAACAATAAAACCATTATAGGAGATAATTATACATTTTATCAATTTCGTGGTTTCGGTAAAATGCGCAAATAATAGGAATATTTGAGCAAATTAGTAATATTTTTAAGAGTTGATAATGGATGCAACTTCAAGAAAGACTAATTAACATATAGCAATTATAATATTTTTAATACGTACACAATTAAATAGTATTAGCATATTTTCTTTGAAAAAAAGGCCTGTTTTCCGTGCTGATCAGTATTAGGGAAGATTATGCGCATTCAAATCTCGCCGATTTCAGACTATATCTGATTAGTTCGAATTCCATTCCAAGTGACCATAATTGGTATTAAGTTCCTCATGCACCGCGTAGCAAATATATAAATGAGACAGCGTTAAAAATTACATCTTCATTTTCCTCTTTTTAGTTAGAGCTGGAGATCGGCAAGGTCCACCGAGCGCAAGAAGAGCTAGTAGCTTCAAGTGAGCGGCGCGAACGATTAGAACGTGCCGCACGAAGTCGGCTGCAAAGTGATTGTCGTCGCCTTCAGGAGCTGAACCGAGCGCTCCGTGAGCAGGTGGAGCTGCTGTCCACGCAGCTACTCACTATGCGCACGCCTGCCGCTGATTTACCAGGTGCGGATGGACTCAGAAAGGAACTTAACAAGAGAGAAGTGCTTATCACGCAGCTCATTACACAGAGTGAGTAGGGAAAAAATCATCATCAATAGTTGAAAAGAATGTCGTTAAATAAATAAATAAATCAATGTAGAATTCCATTGTGAAATTGTTTTCGATGTTTCCAGATAAGGAGCTAGTGGCAGCGAAAGAAAGACAAGAAATCGAACTGGCTGCACAAAGAGCAACACTTCAAGAACAACGCACACATATAGATATTCTGGACACTGCACTCACTAACGCACAAGGCAACGTCGTCCGCTTGGAAGAAGAGGTACGTAAAATCGTAAGAATAACAAAGTCACTATTTTACTACCACTATATATTTTTACTTATACTTATTCGTCGGTTCGCATCATGCTTCTGCTAGACATTTCGAATGAGGTTTTTTTTTGTAATTCGAATTAGAATATGTTAATGTGGAACGACTACACATTCAAAAAATAAATGTATATGCTGCCAGTTCGGGGAGTCACGTCATGGAAATGACAACAGCATGAACAGCTGTAGGATAACCCGGGTTCAATTCCCTCAGCCGACAAACAATTTTCATCACATTAAAAAAACTATCCCTGTGGCTTCCCCTCCAGTAACATCTTTGAGGGCCTTGATTTGACGGGTGGTAACCACACCGCTGGACATATCTTTTTGATTTCATAGCTTATGCAGTATTGAAAATTAATAAGAGAATCTACAAAGCATGATGCTACTGACACCCAGCTGCACAATCCAATTAAGTAGAATATAAACCTATTAAAATCCATAGCGACGGAATCAGAAGGTTGTTGGTGTCGGTATTTTTACTTTGTAATAAATATCTGAAAATTTCAATAAGATGAAATCTATTATTTTGGAAATACCGCTAAATTCTATGATACATAATTAAAAATTCAATTATGTACCTACCTACTCTGTTTACTTTACCTTATTCAACATTTTCTAATGTATGTTTGAGAATTGAAGTTAGATGAAAAACTAGTGTTTTCAAAAAATCCTTTAATGGCCAGCTGCACCGCCAGAACGACCGATTAAAAGACTTTTCAACAGAATGGTTAAAAACCGGTTAAAAAAAGATCGGCTGAAAGACTGGTTAAAAGATCGATCTTTTCGGTGTTTTATAAACCAAAAGACCTTTTACTAGACATTTTAAACGGTCTTTAACCCAAAAGGGTTTATAAAAGAACGAAAACCGGTCTTTTAACCATTTAATTAATCCGGTCTTTTTTAGTACCGGTCTTTTTTTATATCCTCAATTTTTGCCAGCACTAATAAGTAGTCTTTGATAAAATACTTACAAAATAAGAAACTTATTGGAACATTTGTCCGAAATGTGATCATTTGATCTGTCTGCCTTTTATGAATCTGATTCTTACCAGTGACGATGCCGTGATTAATCAACTGGCAATCATAATTATATTTGTCGCAGTATTAAAAAAGGTTCCTGGTTCTCTGTTTCTAAATTTGGAATAAGGTCTTAAATCTCTTATTTCTGCGTTCAAGAATATTTCCAAAAGATTGTTCTTTGATCCATGTTTTCTTAATTTCTTTGTCATTCAGATTTGGTCAAGTTTTGTTTTTGTATTAAAATATTTTTGACATTTTTCAATTTCTTTCATTTGTTCGTCATTTTCGTTAATTGCCTTTTTTTTAAATACATTTTTCTGTCCTTTGGTTTATTTTATTTTTTTCTTCGATTGCTATGAATAGTTGACAATTACGCTTTCATTTATCATCGCAACGTTGACGTTTTCTGTGGTACAATCGAAATAGTTATTTGTGTATTAACAGGTGTATTCTAAACGTGCTCCGTTAATTTACAACGGACCGTTAAAAATAACCGATCCGTTATATTTAATTTGCTATTCTAAACATTTCATTTATTTTTTATATTAACGGAAGTCCGTTTCAGTTGTCCGTTACTATGAAGAAAAATAACGGGAAGTATTTATGTGCCGTTAGTGATAACGGATAATGTAAATAGTATTACATGTGTATAAAAATGGCTTTATTAATACTAGCAGACTATTTATTAGCTCAAAATTTAGAGGAAAATGAACGCAAGTAAAGCATTTAAATTATTGTTTATGAAATTTTATTTTCTAATCAACCTAATACATATTTTTCTAGAATAAATTTACGTCAATATCATAAGCTACTGCGAGATGAAAGTGATCAATTTAATTTGCCGGATTATTGCTTTTTAAAATTGTTTCGTCTAACTAAAGACGCAACAATTTCAACAAAGGTACAATTTTCCAAATACATTAGCTGCAATTGACTGTACGCATATTGCAATAATAGCACCACCCGTGAACCATCCTATTTATCCAGCAGCTCCTTATTATAATCGCAAAGGATATCATAGCATATACACGCAAATAATTTGCGATGCAGATTTACGTATACTAAATATTACCGCGCGATTTCCCGGATCAGTACATGATACCGCAATATGGAACACTTCAGTTATTAAGGATCATTTGCGGAGTCTTTATTTGAACGATAATTTATCATACCATCTCATCGGAGACTCGGGCTATGCTATACAGACTTGGTTAATGATCCCTGTGCAAAATGCAGCTAAAGGATCACCAGAAATGTTATACAATGATAGACTAGCTACTGCTCGAAATACAGTTGAAAGAACAAAAGGAGTCCTGAAGTCAAGATTTCGTTGTTTACTTAAACATCGAACATTAAATTATGACCCCATACGAGCAGCGAAAATAATATATAGTTGTGCTTTTCTTCACAACTTTGCACTTAATTTTGGTATTGGATTACCAGCTGATGAAATACTGGACAATGAAGATGAAGAAAACATAAATAACAATGATAATGTTATTCAACATGCTGGAGATCTACTTGGTCAACAGAGGAAATGATATAAGAAATAATTTAATTCAGACACATTTCGCAAATTAAAATATTTTAATTAAGAAAAGATATAGTAAATATTTATACTACAATACAACAAAATGTATTGAAACAGTCTTATCGTTTTTATGCAACAAGAAAAATTAAACTATGATGAGTGATAATATGAATGGTGATTGGGAGATGACTAGTATTGCCAATTGTTTATGGTTTATTTCAGAGAAAAATAGCAAATAAAAGTTGCTTACAACTAAATTTTATGTAACTGTTATTTGAAGTTATTTTCTCTAAAATAAACCATAGACAATTGAGAATTAAAACACTACTAGTCAACTCCTCCCTAGTCTTCTCCTAATCACCATTCATGCTACCACCCGTTATCTTTTACAAACTCAAACAAATAATTTAACTTAGGTAATTGTAAACTAAATTCACAGAAGAAAGAAAATTAATTACAAAATGAAAATATTAATGTTTCACTTTTGTGCTAATTTCGCTATAGATTCTTTAAGTTAATCCGCTAAATATATAAGGGCATCTGCAATTTTATTATTTGAGGCAACTAATAACTGCAAATGTTCAGTATGAATATTTAAAACTTTTTCAATATTGTTACTAGACATTTTTTCTACTTGTCTTTTTCTTTTTGGTGTACATCGATTTGGGATGTATATGTTTTTTTCTTCATCTTTTTCTATAATTTCTGTTTCAATTATGGCCTTACGTTTGTAATACACTACTTCTTATTGTTAAACATTTGTCAATATTGACATCTGTAACAAAAATTTGCAGTAACTGTCATCAGTTAGGATTTATTTGTTACTATGTTCATACACAAAATTAACGGGCTCCGTTAAAAATATATTTTATAACGGATCCGTTAAAATTGTCAGTTCTGAATACTAATTTTTAACGGTTCCGTTAAAATACTTATTTTAAACGGAGTCCGTTGTCAATAAAATATTTAACGGAGTATGTTCAGAATACACCTATAGCGTAAAGTGATTCTTTGTTACTCGAACACAGACACTTTACGCTCGTGATACACACATAATTTTTTCTACGATTGCATCTTAAAATTATTTAAAAACGTATACGTACTGAAAATAAATTTGTTCTGTCAACTGTCAATATGACAAGTTTCTGTTTTGTTTGTATCCCTGGTAACGCGCATTTATAATCTTTTTCGCGCGTTGCCATTGGAAACGCACGTATTTAACGTCTTTTTCGCGCGTTGCCATTGGAGACGCGCAAAAAAGATATTTTTCGATTGTTCCACAGAAAACGTCAACTTTACGATGACAAATGAGAGCGTAATTGTCAACTTTTCATAGCAATCGTAGAAAAAATATCTTTGTTGAATGCGCGCTTATTTCAAAAATTATCAGTTATACGAACAAAACAGAAACTTCTCATATTGACAGTTGATAGAACGAATTTATTTTCAGAACATATACGTTTTTTAATAATTTAAGATGCAGCTCGAACTGTAATTCCTTGACGCTCTTAATACACAAATAACTATTTAGCAAACTTTAAAATTGTATACTATTCTGCACTTTTCTCCATTACACTTTCTTAATAATAATGATGTCTCATCATTCCGTTCGAAACATAGGGGCTGGGCACACCGAGCCGCAGTTTTTTCACTGCCGTAATGCCGGTTTCTTTAGTCAAATTATTTTAAGGCGTATAAGTGACTAGCTTATAGCTCCCAAGTGTGATAAATAAATACATGTAACTGTATTTTTAATATTTAACGACAAATCATACATTGTCGGCAGGCGGATTCGAACTGACGAACCTTGGTTCGGGTGACGTCACAGTATGTTAAGAGATGTGCAACACGCTCGGCCACCGCACCTGCATTACACTTTCTTATGCCTATGGCACACTGGTCGATGAGCGTCGATGAGCAGAGCTCTTCGATGAAACAACAGAACGCACCCGTCATCGACGAAAATTAGAGGCTCCTCTATTTCCATCGAAGAGCTCATCGATGAAACGAACTTATCTCATTTCACTCGTATCTTTTGTGTCTCATTTCACGTTAGCAAATTTTTGAAATTTAGTTTTTTTTTTAACTTTAGAAACTTTTATTGTTTGTCAATGAAGAGTGCGTTCTGTTGTTTCATCGAAGAGCTCATCGATGCTCATCGACGCTCATCGACCAGTGTGCCATAGGCATTAAGGTGAAGCATCCGCTTAATTAAATCTTAAGTTAGCTGCAGAACACTTGATCTGACTTGATCTCTTTCAAATAAGATGTCTTTGTTTTTATGAATGAAACTTACGATGAATTATACATAATATTAAAGCCAATACTTCAAGGTGTAGTAATAATATACATATTATTAAATTTATGTACAACTAATTGATAGAAAACGGTTCAAAAATGGACTTGAATTTCTCAAAAATGCCGAGTACGATTTTCTTTAAATTTTTTTGTATATTTAAGAATATAGTCCTCTATAACATATACAATTTTTATCCAATTTGAATTTGTAACTTTTGAGAAAAAAAAAACATGCGAAAAAATGCTCAAAAGCAGGCTTTTTCGGATATTTTTGTTTTTTTTTTCAAAAGTTACAAATTCAAATTGGATAAAAAAATTATGTGTTATAGAAAACTATGTTGTTAAATATACAGAATTTGTAAAACAAAATCGTACTCGGCATTTTTGAGAAATTCAGACACGAAATTTAGATATCTTGACCTGCTGCATTTCAATTCAAATTTGTTTGTTTTATAGAAATTCCACATTCTTTATATTGTACATAACAAAAGTAGAATGTTGTAAGATTATTCTGCACTACTTGTTCCTTCATTTAGATGAGAATAAGTATATAAAATATTTTTTTGAAATTTGAAGTTGTTGCAGCAACTTTGCGAAATACTCATTTTACATAATTGATGTGTGCTTTGTCGTACACTCAGCGCAAAAATGAACATCTAGATAGACAGCTATCATTCATAATGATATATTTCACTATATAGATATATACAAATTACGAAACTTGAATTGAGATTCGAGTTTTTAAAAAAAATTATTTCACACAAAGATTTATTATAACATTCAAAAGTAGATCTTTACAAAACAGAGGTCAATTCTTAACTAACTACATTATGAGAGTCTAACATAAAAAATGAAATATGACTACAACTACTAGTGGGGATTCTTGCGGATTCAGCGTCTTCTATGGGAATAGTGGTTCGCTAACTCCTCCCTCCTTAAAATTGAGCTTCATCGGGAAGAATCAGGTTCGATTTATTGGCTGATATTCTCGATTGAAGGTCTGGACGTTCGGTTGATTTGGATTTTAAAAGCCATTTTCTTCCGTAAATTATCGTCACGATGATGCCAGCAATGATAATAATTACGTATAATATTATCGTGGGGTAGTTTATGAGGTTATTGTTGTCTTGATCTTGTTCTATTTCTTCGTACTTGTTTATTGGTATTTTTAATTCTTGGATGGAGTTCAGGTCGACTGTCATTTTTGGTATTTGCGAAGTATTAAGCTTGATATTGAAGTTTTCTATTGTTGTTGGTTTGCCAAAGGTACCTTCTTTGAAGTTTAACTTCTGCTTCTGAAATTTTATTTGGCAATCGTCTTCTTTAATTAAGAATATGCCTTGTAAATTCTTTATTTCGTCGCCGTGCTTGCAGTAAGCTTGAATAACATCAGGTTTAGGAAATACGGCTAAAAATTGATTCGCTTCTTCTAAAGTTTCTATATGATTTCGTTTAATGTTTATTCTTAAGTACTCGCAATTTTCGTTCTTGTTTCTTGAGATGATATTCTTCTCGCAGGAGTTGTCATCTACTTCTGACATTTTGTTTGGACATTGGTAATTATTATTTCCTTTAGTACATACGCCATTTAGAGCTTTAATATGACCATCGATTGATTTTAAATAATATTCATTACTTGGTATAATTGTTACAAATTCAGACTGATATCGGGTAGGTATTGGAATGAGATGAAGTAATTGGAAATCTGTTTCATAATTAATAGGAATTTCGATAAAATAAATTATTTTATCTGTTTGGAGTTTACAATTTACAGTAATTAATTTTTCTAATTCTGGTATATTTTCCGGTAATGGTTTGAGAGGTAATTCATGATTATAGTATTTTGAAATTTTATTCAATTCTACATACAGATCATTAGTTTTTATTATACTTGGGTGAATAACGTGAAGTTTGCAAAAAGTTAGAGAATTTTCTATATCTTGCAAAGTATTAAGGGTTAACGTTAGTAAAGTATTTAGTTGACTAAAAATTTCTTTTAAAAAATATCTCTCTTGATCTTGGGTTTCACCGATAACAATATGTGCCAATTGTTCAATTTTCTTTTTGAGTATTATCTCATTTTGTTTGATAGTGTCGATTGTGTGATTGAAATAATCGATTAATTGGTTATTGACAGAGTATTGATGTTTTAATTGATTGTCTATTTTGTGTTGATTGTTTTGTAAATGGTTTAGAATATTTGTGTATCGTTTTTCATCATCAGCGTCTAAATTACCCGTTATGGATTTAATTACGGATCCGAGTCCATTTATTAATCCTCTCTTTGATCTAGATTTTTGAAAGTGTACTGATAAGTGACTAATTTTTTCGTCAATAGAATTTTGAATAAATTGGATAATCTTGTCATCGTTTTCAAATTCTTTCAAAATTATTTTATTGTTTGTAATTGTTTGTTTGAGATTGTTGTATTGTGTATTCAGACTGTCATATTGTTTAAAGAGTGGTTGTAGGTCGTAGTAGTGAATGAACGTATGTGTGGTTTTTTGTAGTTTTGCTAGTCCTAGGTTTATTGTCAGTAGTCCTGTGTTTTGTGTAATATTCTTGATGTTTAATCCGTAGGAGTACGTGAACAGGAAGGACCTGGAATAGCGTAATTTTTATGAATTATTTTTCTTGGTCTTTTTATATTTGACAGGTGTATTTTTGGTTGTTTTTTGTCATTAGGATTTGTCTCAATTTCGGCAGTTTTTAAATTTTGATTTATTGTCTTAATTTTTTCTTTCTTAAACTTTGGTTGTTTTGTTTTATTGACTTTTTGTTTATTGTGTACGAAAACGGTTTGAGGAATGTTAGGTAAATTTTCGAGATTTTCGTTTAATTTATTTATCAAATCTGATTTTGTGTTATGCATTTTTTCGTTAATGTTCTGGTAGACTAATTTGGTCTTTTCTTTGTGTTTTTGCACGTAATCTTGTGTTACTTGTTTTTCTAGCTCTACGTCAAGGGGTGAGTTTGTTTCTAAGTGACCATTTGTTATTTCTATTGGTTTTAATCCGGTCGCGGTGTGACTTGTGTTGTTATAAGCTAGGATAGCATAGTGAACTTTGTCTTCGATTGTTTCGTTTTTGAAATTTTGTTGTAAATTAAATAATCTAATATGCTCAATAAGAGTAGAGTGGAATCTTTCCACGAGACCGTTTGAATTTGGATGTTGAGAACTAGTGAAGTGTATATCGATTTTGTGTAAAGTTAGCAATTCTTTCAATAAACAATTTTTAAATTCTACTCCGTTATCTGAGATAATTAATTTTGGAATGCCATGATGAGAAAAGAATTTTGTTAGTTTACTTGTCACTTCAATTGCATTTGTTGAGCTAATTTTGTATGCTTGCGCATATCTTGAAAAAGCATCAATTATTGTAAGAAATTTACAATTTTCTAAACTGAGTGTATCGATATGAATAGTGTCAAAAGGTTTGTTCGGTGTTGGTGTTATGTTTAATTTCGGCTTAACTGGGTTTCGTTCATATTTTGAGGCTAAACAAACTTCGCATTGGTTAATGTAATCTGTTATAGTCTTTATTTGATTTGGCCAGTAATATTTTTTCTTTAATTGGTTGTAAACTTCGTGAATTCCACGGTGATTGGTCTTGCCCGTGTGATAATTTTGTATTGTTTCTTGTATGTCGTCTTCATTCTCTACATCTAATAATTTTGTGTTACATTTTACAAAGTTGATTTCCGCATTTTTGAAATGTTTTTGTAAGACTTTAGTAAATTGTTCATAAACAGGATGTTCAAAATATAAATAATATTTTACTTTTGGAACTACGAATTCTTTAATGAATTTTATTGAATCTGCTTCGAAATTAGTTTTAGATAATTGTATATTAATTCGCATTTTATCCGAGTGCAATTTAGTTAATTTAGGTTTTGAGGGTGAATGTAATACTTCCGATATAATTATTTGGTTTTTACCTGCATTAACAGATGATTCACTTATTGGAATTCCGATAATGGGATTTTCTAAATTTGAGTGAACAGTGTTGTTTGTGTCTGAGTTTGAGTCTGAGTCTGGGGTATCGTCTGGTTCTACAATCATAGATTGCGAATCATTATTTGTATTGAATGTTTCGTCAAAATTTTCGATATACCAATCGAAAAGATTTTCGGTACCGGGTTCTACTGTTTTAACATTTAATTCGATACGAGAAAGAGCGTCAGCATTTTTATTTAACGAGCCTTTTTTATAAGATATTTCGAAATCGAATTCTTCTAATTTAAGCCGCCAACGTACTAATTTAGAATTTGGTTCTTTAAGCGAAAATAACCATTGTAGTGGTTTATGGTCGGTGATAATTTTGAATTTCCGGCCAAAAAGATACGGTCTGAAATATTTTGTTGACCAGACAATCGCGAGTAGTTCTTTCTCAATTGTAGAATAATTTTGCTCCGATTCGTTTAATGTTCTACTTGCATATGCAACAGGGAGATCTGAACCTATAGGTCCTTGTGAAAGAACTGCACCTATAGCAAAATTGCTCGCATCGGTAGTTAAATTGAAAGATTTAGTGAAGTCGGGATATTGAAGTATCGGTTCATTAATTAAAAGATTTTTGCAGATATTAAAACAATTTACGTAATCAGGGTCGTTAATTTTGATTTCAGCACCTTTTTTTAAACATTTGGTTAGTGGTTTTGTCAATTTAGCGAAATCTTTTATAAACTTCCGGTAGTATCCTAGGAGGCCTAAAAATCCTTTTATTTGTTTGGTAGTTTTCGGGATAGGGTAGTTTTTGATAGCTATAATTTTGTCGGGGTTCGGTTTTACGCCAGAGGGTGTAACAACATGCCCTAAATAAGCCACTTCTTTTCGAAAGAATTCAGACTTGTCTAGTTGAATTTTGAGATTGGCTTTCTTTAATCTATCGAATACTGATCTTAAACTCTCAACGTGTTCTTGGAGACTGGTGCTGAATATGATAACATCATCCAGATAAACTAGGCAAATTTCATTCACTAAATTTCTTAAAACGTTATCCATGACTCGTTGGAATGTCGCGGGTGCGTTTTTCAAACCAAATGGCATTCTTAAGAATTCATAGTGTCCGTTTTCTGTATTGAATGCGGTCTTTTGAATGTCTTCTTTACTCATTTCAATTTGATGAAATCCGGATGCTAGATCGAGTGTTGAAAAATATTGACATTTGCCGAGTTTGTCTAGTAGAGTGGTTATGTTGGGAATGGGGTACTTATCGTCTATAGTCTTATCGTTCAGCTTCCTATAGTCGATAACAATTCTCCATTTCTTTTTTCCGGACGCGTCAAGTTTTTTAGGTACGATCCACACTGGGGATGACCAGGGTGAATGAGATGGCCTAATGATTTTTTGATCGAGCATTTTTTTTATTTGTGATTGTACTTCCGTTCTATGAATTTCCGGGTATCGGTATGGCTTAGTGTATGTCGGGATTTCGTCTTTGGTACGGATTTTATGTTTTACTTCGTTCGTAAAAGTTAGAGCGTTATTTTCATCATGAAGAATTTCTGAAAATTCTTTTAATAATTTTGAGATGGCTAATTTTTCTTCGCTATTCATGTGTTCTGTTCGAATTTTGTTAAGATCAAAAGATTTTTTTGAATATTGTTTATTAAAATTTAAATTATTTATTTCAAAATTTTCTAAAGGCTGAGCTTGAATGCGATTAAAAGATTTTATAATCAGGTCATTGTCACTGGTGTTGATAAGCGGGTACAGAATTTGATGATCTTGCACTTTTGCAATACCTTCTGGTATTATCAAGTTATTCACATGTGTTTCAGAGATAAGCGCATCTCCATTTGCAATGTTATCTACGTACAATTTTGTAACTTTTTCTGAATTTGATGGAATTCTTATGTAATGAGGATGTGGTACTATTTTGTGATACTGAATTTGAATTTCTTGTGTGGGTGTTATAATTTTGTCGCGTGCTAAATCAATGTTTGCTTCCAACAGTTTTAAATTATCTAATCCGAGTAAGATATCAAAATTATTATGAAAGTTGAATAAATGATATTTTAATATAATGTCGGTTTTATTAAATAATTTTGAACATGGTAACAAAACGCTAAATTTTTCAGTAGAAGTTCCATGAGCTGTTGTTATTTGAAACGGATCGTTTTTAATTTTTGACTTAAAATATTTTTCTGCAGTTTCTGGATTTATAAACGAACGCGTACTGCCTGTATCAATTAACGCTTTAATATTAAATTCTGGAAAGATGATGAAGGGTAATTCACTTTGATTTTGTGACAAATTCATTAATTCTATGCGGTTTCCGAGGCTACTAGTTCTAAAAAAGGATCTGGGTAAAATTCTGGTTCCAAATTATCAGGATTTGGATCAGGATCTTGCTCATAGGTAATGTCATCGTATTCGTGTTCGTCAGTTGTTATTTCGTTTATTTCCGTGTTATATAGTTCTTGAGGACGATAAAAGTTTGTGTTTGATTTTGGTGTAAATGTGTGTGTCGTGCTAACACTCATAGGCGTCTGCTTGGGAAATTTCTGTTGTGAATTAAATTGTGGTCTGAAAACATTTGTTTTCGCGTTTTGTGTTGGGGGTTTGTTTGTTGCAAAATTATGATTTTGTCTTTGTGCTGGGTGTGAGTGTTGTGCTGGATATGAATGTTGTGTTTGTGAGTGTTGTGGTTGCCAGTATTGTGGCTGTGAATGTTGTGGTACATTTCTCAAGAGTGGTGATCTGCCAATATTATTATGAAAACTTTGTTTTGGTTTAAAACTAGGTTTATTATTAAATTTTTGTAGCGATCTTTGTGCTGTTTCTAGTTGAAAATCATTTGTCAGCATGTTTAATGCTTCGTTTAGATCTTTTGGATTTTTGGTTCTCATGAGAGTGCCCAAGGGTTCTTTTAGCCCTCTTAATAAAATTCTTAATGCCAAACCACGAAAATAAGCTATTAGAATTCTTGCTTCGTCTACATGGACGTGATTTGTTAGGTACGAAATTTGTAAGTTTAATAGTTCTAAGACTCTATTGTAAAATTCGAACGGCGATTCGTTCGTTTGTTTAATTTCACAAAGTTCGATGTTTAGGGTGTAATAATCTCTCTTATCTGAGTAAGTATTTACTAGAGCAGTTTTTACGTCTGCCCATGTGGTAATAGTACAACTAGCAATATTGACTGCGGCGTCGCCTTTGATCTTAGCGAGAATACTCGACATGAGATACTCATTTTGAAAGTCATTTACATCGTTATTATTGTAAAATTTGTTAACTAACTTTTCGCATATTTCAACGAAACGCGGGAGAAGTTTATTATCTCCGAAAAATTCAGGAATCATATCAATGTATTCCCTTTTTAAAATTGGGGTTGCCATTTCTCTTAAATTTAAATTATTAATTTGATTAATTAAAGATTGATCAAGGATATTACTTGATTGGGATAAAATAAGTGAGTTAGAGGAACTGTCTGAATCTGTACTTGAATCTGACTCTGAATCTGTTTCAATAATAACTCTAAGTGACATAAGTACTTACAGAAAGAATATCCGTTGGTCCATTGGTCTCTGCGATAGAAACGTGTGGGTGTAGACGGGACTCTGTGTGCAGCAGGGTCTGGATAAGCTTGGGTGCTCCGTCGACGTTCTTGGACGTGGTTCTTCCGTAGGTTTTTCTTGATACTCAATTAATCGTAAATACGAAACGAAAATTGCGATAATTATTCGTTTGAGTATCCTACCGACTGCGCCAATTACGAAACTTGAATTGAGATTCGAGTTTTTAAAAAAATTTATTTCACATAAAGATTTATTATAACATTCAAAAGTAGATCTTTACAAAACAGAGGTCAATTCTTAACTAACTACATTATGAGAGTCTAACATAAAAAATGAAATATGACTACAACTACTAGTGGGGATTCTTGCGGATTCAGCGTCTTCTATGGGAATAGTGGTTCGCTAACTTACATGTTATGAATGAGTATTTCAGAATTTGTGGTTTGACATATATCTATTTTATTTTTCGTATTATATTACACTAATATTCGAAGTTATTAGTACGATACATCAGGTTTTACTGCAAACATTTGATCAATTTTAGCAGAGCAGATTAGTAGAACAGTATTGTTAGTAATATTGAAATGGATTATTTGTTTTAAAAACCGATATTTTTATCAAAGTTTTTAATTTAACGTATATAGACAACAATTCTTATTCTAACCTTAAATATTTCACAAAAGGAAGTAGGAATATATTTATATTTCTTACAGATTATAAGATGAATGATAACATAAAACAGAATAATTATACCTCGTCGATGAAAAATTAAAAATACGTACATAAATTTTTAAACAAATGCTTGTGGAAAAAATTATTTTCATATTTGGAGATATAAAAAAAGCATCTACAACTCTGATAGTGCATGTATTTTGTTTAATTGAAGCGTTTACATGTTTTCAATACATTTTAGGATTACAGTACGTAAACATGATTATAAAATACATGAGAAATGAGAACTGCGATTGTAAAGTCAAAATATTGAAGTTGCTGTAATGTCGTTTTTATGTCATAATATCAAATAAAATACTATATGTTATTACATTTTAGTATTTATTGTGTTAACATATCATTTAGAATTATTTTCTGTTTTTGAAATAATTTTCTTGAAAATCTTCACGTTTGTATAATTTTTAAACTACGTGCCAATACCCCTACCACTATTTAGCATAGACTCATATTTGGTTTTTTATGATTGGTCAGATCAACATTTTTGTCAAAACTACAAGAAACCCTACTTACACGATAACAAATTGTTGGTTAACGAACTTCAGGCCGTATGCTTCACCTTAATTATTATAAATAACTTTATAGCCCTCAATCGAAGCACCATCACCAATGAAAGCATTTAGGTGCTCTTTCCAGTTGTTAAAAATTTTAGCACTAATCAGTAACAAAAATTGTTTACAATAATCAAAGAGGACAAGCAAGTAATACACCAGAAAAAACAAACGTCAAAACAAAAATTTGATGTTGCACGCTGAACAGCTGTTCACGCATTTATACTATACAAGGTATAATTAAAAGATGAAATAAAAAAAAAGAACAGAAAATAGTGCAAGACCTCATTATGAAGTATACAAAAATAGTTCATTTAAATTTATATAACTATTTACAGGTAATTTTATAAAAAATAAATATAAATATAAATTAAAAAAAAAAATCTTTATCAAATTGAATTATATAGAGAGAAAAATTTGGGACCTGTAATCTCTTGCATTAGGATCAAATCCTGACGGTATCCCAGTTTTTCTCTATATTATTCATTTTGATATCATCAATTATAAAGTATTTACTTGAAATAATATTAATTAAATCTTACTAGTAAATTTTTGGATTACGATATTAGGAGTTGCGACAATACATGTATAAATAAATAAATATCATAATATGTTAGATGCTTTATTATCATTTACAGATGTAACTAGATATTTACTGCGAGGATTGAATCAAAATATTATCTTTTAAAAAGAGAACATGTTCTTTTTAAAAGAGATATTCTGGCAACCCTATCAACAGGTTTCTAGATTCTCCATTTTCCCTCTATTTAAAAATTATTGGATTAAAAAAAAAGTGAATGTCAGTTGTACTGTGAGTACTCTATTATTATACCGGGAGTTGTTTTTATCAGTAAACGTAGGGATATGTCATTACCATAGTTACAATTACAAAGTTTGACAGCAATGCATTAGAGCGTTTATTTTAAAAGTAAACATAGGGAAAATAACATATTCAGCAATGCATTGAAATGTAATAGTCTATTATAATAAAAGAAACATTTTAAGTTTAAACAAATTTAATGAATTTTAATTATTTTAAATTACATTACTTTAAATAGAAATTTTAATATAATAATTTAATTTCAAAATTACCCCCATTAACCTGTGAACAATAGCCTAAACGATTATAAAATGAATTTATAACATGATTTATTTGCTCTGGAGGAATCTCATGCGATGCAACACTAATTCTACGTTTTAATTGTTCTACGTTCATTCTATCACCATTATAAAATTTATTTTTTAAATGACCCCAAAGAAAGAAATCGTTTGGCGCAAAATCTGGTGACCTTGCAGGCCACTTCACTTCTCCACCTCGACCTATTCATCGTTAGGGAATATCCGGTGCAGATAATTTCGTACATTTTGAGTATAATGCGGGGAGCACCATCCTGTTGAAACCACACTTCCTCAATATTTAAATTATTTATTGCCGGGATTACTCTCTCTTGTAACAATTCTAAATAATTTTCCCCATTTAAATTACCATTTATATAAAAACGACCCACCATTTGATCCCCAATTAACCCGGCCTGATTTTGTAAGAAGACAACTATAGATGACAGCAATGTTATTTCCCTATGTTTACTTTTAAAATAAACGCTGTCAAACTTTTTAACTGTAACTATGGTAATTAAATATCCCTATGTTTACTGATAAAAAAAATTCCCGGTATATTACCGCAATAGTCAGTGATTTTCAAGCTTTTTGAAACTTTATTTCAATATTATTTAATGAATACTGATTCATAAATATAATGACGTACGTACTAACATTATCATCGTCTTTAGTGTCGCAAGAAGCAAATGTACGTAGAGCGCGTCGCGCAGCTTCAGCGCGCACTAAGTTCCCTGCAGCTGGCCAGCGATCGCCGCGAACAAACCGAACGAAAACTCCGCCTTCAACTAGAGGCAGAACTCCGTACGGAGCGCGCCAAGGATCGAGCCCACGGAGGTGGTGGTGATTGGGGCTCCAGCGACTGCGATCTAGGGGACACCGGTCCTGAGCTCAAGCGACGCCTCCGTGAAAAGGACGAGAAAATCATGAGGCTGGAAGGCGAGTGCGCCAAGTGGGAGCAACGGTACTTGGAGGAAAGCGCCCTCAGGCAGGCCGCCATTGATGCGGCTAGCCTACCCAAGTAAGATAACAATAATATCAATTTGTTTTTACTTAAACTATTTCATTGCCATGCTTCACATTATTATTATTTTTTTCCTTAGAGACGCTAAGATAGCCGCCCTAGAGAAAACTTCTCAAGAAACCGAAAAGCTCATCGCCGAAGCGCGTACAGAGAAAATTCGACACATGGATGAAGTGCATGCAGCGCAGAAAAAGGTTGCGGACCTGGAGTCACGCGTCAAAGACTTAGAAAGTAAGCTCGCTGAACGCGACGCCATGATCCGTGTCCTGCAGAAGCACGCCTACGACAAGGATGCATCGTTTCCAAGTATGCTGGGTCGGTCTCCGCATCATACCCCGCATGCGAGCCTGCATGGCAGCCCGGATCTTGATACGGTACTAGGGGCTTCCGTTTCCAGAGAGGAACTAGGTATGTGTAAAAACTTTCTTTGTTTTTTTATTCTGTGTTTTTTTAAATAAATGTTTATTTGCACATGTTTTTATTTTGCTTGACAGCAAGCATTAGAGCAAACTACATGATAAATCCCGAATCCGCAGGACAAGAGGTTTTATCAAATATCAGTTTGCGCGAATGATTTTACTGAAAGCAAAAAATTACAAAAAAAATCTTTAAAATATCAAAAACCGAGAAAACAATGTATTGACTAACATTGAAATGATACATACAACAAAAAAATACAAGTTAACTTGTATTTTTTTTATTACATTATAAACGCTCAGCCAATCACCGATGCGGAAATTTATTCCCTATGCTGAACAACGCTATAAAGTTACGGTGAAATAGAGCATAGAGCAATAATACATAAAATACTTGTGTCAAATTGACAGCATTTAAACACATTTATTTGGTAACAGTTTTATAAATAAATTGCTAAATTTTTATTAAATAGTAAGCAAAAGCCAAGACTTATTTTTTTGACAATGTGTAGAATAAAATGTATATTATTATTATTTCCAGCATTTTTTATAGTTATAATAATTAAATTGATCTAATTTAGTTTAAATAATACACATTTTTAGTAGTAATATTTTCAATAATTTGTAATTTTATTTGTAACCCATGGTAAAAAGTTAATTTGTTTTTCTTATAAAGCAACAAAAATAAATTATATTCATAAATTTATAAACAGAATTTAGTTTTCTAAAATTGTTAATGGAAGAATTTTTCTAAAATAATTTTATATTAAAAAAAATAATTTTGATTTTGTGTTGTGGTAAACGTCCCACGCTGGCTGCCTAACTGAACATAATGACTATTAGAGTACCATACTTTATTATTTGTGCCCGACTGATCTAACATAATCTGCAATTTTCGACTTTGTAATTTAAACTATAAATAGTCATTTGTCACTCTTTTTTCAAACATCTGTGGAATTTTACAAAAAATGGTTTTAATTGTATATGGAAACATTACAAATTGCTCGCTCATGAGAAAACTAGATCTGTTAATTTCATTTTGCTCCGTCCCTACGTCTTAATCATATTATCGACAGTTCTCAACATTTTTATGTGGCTTAAAAAATTTCTATCCATGAATACATTTTTCGATTACCTCATTATATTTTTATTTTTTGAATTAAAACTTTAGAAGCTTTGAAATACAATATTTATATAAACGACTGAACTGTTATAGTTATTTACATTGCAAGACCGTTATACAGAAATGTACAGGCGAGCATAGAAAGGTAACGGGCGAGCGCCAGCGAGCCTGTTATCTATGTGAGCCTGTAAATTTCAGTTAACGGTCGAGCATTGTACAATGTTTTATGTGCATTTGAATCGCAATATATGTATATTTAATCAAATTAATTGCAATAGTATAACGCAATAACTAAATTGTTCAATCAAGGTGGACTTTGAAAATCTGACAGATTTTGTTTAATCAAAAAATATTTAAGTGTCAAACGTTTAAAATTAGATATGTTGTCATGATAACTAATGTCAACATCCCGTTATAATTTTTACACGGGCTAGCCCGTTATTAGTCTCGTAACCCCTAGAGACAGAGTTAAGTAAACAGTTCATTACGATTCAAATGTACGTAAACTGTATTTAAATTATTAAATTTAGTAACCTTCTCATCGTTTACATAGATTTCTTAAAAATGATTTTCGTGTGTAGTAAGCAGCGTATTGACAAGTTCCACCGGTTTCGGATCCAGTAATTCTTACGCTGGTAGCGATTCCTCTTACCACATGGCTTCATACTCCTCCAAGTACGATGCCAACAAGAGCTTTGACTCCACAAAGAAGACACTAGATGACCAGCTGAAGGAGCTGGACAGCCAATTGGACTCCCAACTGCTCAGCAAGGTAGGGGATACAGAGACGTTCTATTAGACTGCCTGGTTAGTTCTTCTTCATAGCTGCTCTGTACACCTGAAGAACGAGATATTGATAGCTTTTATGAGAGTAAAAGTTAAAACAATATCTTTGGTACTGTTTATAATGTCCATACCAAATAGAATGATACAAAAATATTAAAGAACATAGTAATATACAGTAATACATACCATAACATTACCCTATGTTCCATCAAATGGGGTAGCACGAATACTCGAAATATTTACTGACCATTTAATCATTAATTAATCCTCGCCAGATATTTCTATCCTACCCAATTATAATGAGATATTACAAGAATATTTTTCTTCTTTATTTTACACGAAATACAATAAAAATATTTACCCCGTATTTTATTCTCTTTTTCGTTCATTCTGTCTCAGTAAACTAATATTAATTATTATAAGTCAAACTATCAAAAGGCGGTTGAATTGGTAATAACTCTTGTATCCTAGTAACAATACAGCGAATGCACTTGTCTTGAGCCTGATTCTGTATCTTGCGTGACTACTTGCGCCGCCCAAAACACAGATATGTCACATGCATATAGTAAACCATCTATCGGACATTTAAAGAACTAATGGGTATGACGTCACTTCTTGCGAGACACGCAATCACGCAAATATAGATGCGTGACCTCCGTAGGTCCTGTTTCTTACTTGCGACACTACCTGTCTCATTCTAACATTATGTTTGTCTTTTACTATCTTGTCATTTTGCGTTAACGTTATCTGCCATAAAGTTTATTAAAATTTGTTTTTGCTCCTCTGTAGCGTTCATATCACGTTTTCTATCTTCTGCCATAATAAAATCGTATAAAAAAACTACAAAACGATGTTGACAAACAATGACATGTCATTGCAACTGACAGTTATAGTTTCAAAACCATTACCAACACTAAACTTTGCGCGAAAACGTAAAGCACGGAATTCCCTATGCTCGACACCAGAAAAGAATCGGTGACGTCATACATTGTACTAACGCAATTTTAATCACGCAAGATACAGAATCAATCTCCTGTCTCATTTCATTACGTTGATACTTGTCAAATGTCAAACATTGTTTACGTATTTTGTTGATATCAGATGTTTCTTTGAATATACAGGATGTTAATACTAAGTTGTAACACCCGAAAACGGCAGTTAGGACTCATTAAAACAAACAACTTTTCTTACTTCAAATTTTTTATTTAGAGCCCCAGTTCATAGTTATTGACGTTTTTTTTTGTTTTTAGAAAAATTTGTAGGTTATGTGGATCCAAAAGAATTCTTGAAAATAGGTAATTAGGCGTTAGTAATCCTTGGATAATGGAATAAATTAACAATTCTGATTCATTTAAACTTTAATGGACGTTTCGAACGTTAAAACACGTTCATCTTCAGCTGTCAAGATATATACAATGTTAAAATACAATAAAATTATTTGTCTACAACATCGCTCACCATAATACAAGTTGCTACGTAATAACAGTTGAATGGTTTAAATATTTTAAACAATAATATTTTATGTTGGTGTCACTGGTTGTCGAACGTTGTTGCTTCCGACGGATGTCGTTGATATCAGAAATGTACCGAACTCCATTGAATGCACTTCACAATCCCTTGTTGAAGTTTAAAAAAAAATATAATAATTTTTTCGCCTCCGTAATGGTTGTTTAAAATATTTAAACCATTCAACTGTTATTACGTAGCAACTTGTATTATGGTGAGCGATGTTGTAGACAAATAATTTTATTGTATTTTAACATTGTATATATCTTGACAGCTGAAGATGAACGTGTTTTAACGTTCGAAACGTCCATTAAAGTTTAAATGAATCAGAATTGTTAATTTATTCCATTATCCAAGGATTACTAAGGCCTAATTACCTATTTTTAGAAAAATCGTTATTACTCCCTTATTTTAAGGAACATGTTAAAAATACAAACTTTCAGCATTTGCTTTCGGTTCTCTAAAATATTTGTATTTACAATTATTTTCTATTTTATCAAATAACAAAATGGCGACCGATCAAAAATTTTAAAATTAGATATTTTGAAAACCATTCGATCTATTTTTAAAAATAAAACATTTATAAAATCCTTAAATTATCTACTATAACATTTGTCTGAAACATTTTTTTCGATATGTCCAAAAATAATTTTAATTCAAATTGAATTTCAAGATAAATTTTAACAAACTGCAACAATCATTTAAAACAAAGTAGACTTGCTGCCATTAAACTTTGAAATCTTAAATGGGAATCATGACAATAATTATTTTCCTATCGCGAATCGGAAAAAAAGTTTCATACAAAATCTACTTAGTTTTAGCCGTATTATCCGAATGTACAATAAAAAAATAGGGGTTCCCATTTAAGATTTCAAAGTGACCCCCCGCCCCACCCCCAGAGGGTGGCGATGTGGGATCGTGCTTGGTGACATAAGATAGATTTTTGAAAAATATGAAACGTGTTTTTTTGATTCGATGTGTATTTCTCGAGATATTTTACCGTCCCGGAACTTTTTGAACACGCTGTCTTTCAATAAGAATACGTAATAATTGTCAAAAGAAATGTTTTTACATACAAAATGATTAAATCTTCCACACGTTTCACACACATCCACTGTTCTGACATTTTCTCAATCTCACTTATTATACACCAATGTATTCCGAACATGGATCCCTTCTTGTGTATAGTTGAAAATTATAAAGTTTAGAAATATTGTGCTATTTGGTATGGAATAATCTTCATTTCTCACACGCTTATTTTATTTATTTTTCATAAAAAATTGAAAGTGACTAAATTTTACTGTACTTTGAGTATTTTTGTTGAAAATGAGTCGATAATCTGATTGGCAAATGTAGAAAAGTGTACAAAAGTGTAGCAGTAGGTTGACAGTCTCTTTCAGTAACGCAAGTGATAGGCAGTCGAATAGTGAGTTTCAGTTGCAATGTTTGCAGTTTTCTCGTGTGCTGTTTTAGATCCCAGAATAGATTAGTTATTAGTGAAATTCAATTCATGTAAATAATCACTTGTTTTATGATTTTATTTATTTTATGGTCACATGTGGGTTTTTGTATTTTGTAATGTTATATGAATTGAATGAGCTAGAATGGCAGTATGCTGTATATATTTTATTATTTTAATGTTAGTCTCATTATTTATCATGATTTTATATTATTTTAACATGTACTGTAACCAAATATAATAATCTGGTCTGTTATACAAGTTGGTCACATACATTTGTGTTCAGTTAGGAACAAAGTCGCAATGATTGCTAGTATGAACACCGAAAATGTTCCTAAATTATTCTCTATATTCTATAACTTGATCATTATCTGTTAATGATCGATAAATTAATATCAACTCTTATTTCTCTTGGTAACTTTGTAATTTATCTGCGGTATTTTGTGAAGAAAAATAATTTTCCGTTGCATTTTTATGTTACTTTCATTTATTTTGTTTACGTATTTACATAGCTGTTATTAAAAAAATTATATAATGATTCCTCCATTAAAAGTATGATTAAAAAGAAATATTTTTATACGGGCAGTTTCGTACGAAAGTAAATAGAAATAACAAATAGTTTTGGTCACAAAATACCGAAAAAAAATGAAGGATTGTCATTAATTAATTAATCGGTAACAGATAATGATCGAGTTATAGAACAAAGGGATATTTTAGAGAGAATAATTTAAGAACGTTTAACAGCAAATAAATATAGCCAGCTGCCCTTAACCGGTGTTTATACTGGTCAGTATCTTTCAGGAGGCTTTGAACAATAATTTTTATATATTTTAGCCACAAACTGAAAGTTATTTACTTATGAATGCATATTGTGCCTTGCATGTTTGTGTATGTTTATAGCATGCCAATGATAATGATCTGTTATGATATTAATAAATGAATGCGCTACAATTGATTGTTTTGTGTGGCTAAACGCCAACTGACTTCATTCCTGCATCTTACCAACCGACTGCCCTTGCCTTTGCCCTTTGCTCTAAAACCGCATTCATTATCGTGCAGAATATCACACATGAGAAATTTTCACTACCCAAATTTCGGCATCGGTAAAAATCATGCAATTTTACGCTTATTTTTGTAATTGAATCTTATTTTTATTTATTTTACTTGTAAAATTGTATTAAAATTATTATTAGCTATAATAATAAAAATTGGATTGTCTGTTACGGTTTAAAATTGCTTTACGTTTTGCATTTTTTATTTCCAGTGGTAAAATAGACTGAATTTAGTTAAATTCCAAACTGTGCTAATATTTTGTTAACTATTTTGCGTATATTATTCAATTTTTATTGGTCAATTTTACATAGTTTATAAATGTATAATGGCGTTTAGATTTTAGTTTATATTTTTATCTGAGGACAATCCGATTTAAATATTTTATCCTGAGAGCAGCTACATATTTTAACTTTATTTTGAAATATCATATTCGTTTTAATAAATTACAAACAAGAATATCTAAACTAGTGGATTTATATTGACAGTCAGTCGTAAGCCAGTGGATGTAGTGTCTGCTAAGATATACATAATTTTTTTAAGCAGAAGAGAGACGTTATAGATTAAGTGAAAAAAAAATATAATAGGAAAGTACATATTAATGATATTTACAATTATTTAAAATTAAAACAGTTAAATATAATGGCTGGTAGCAGAAGCTCTGTTTTTGCCTTTGTTTTAAGAGCAGTGTTTTTGGGCGTTTTAGATATGTCGAACATGTTAAAACCGTGCTCTTAGAACACCCAAAAACAGAGCTTGTGCTACAAGCCAATGTTATTAAAGCAATTTTAATTTATTTTAAAGAATTAAAGTTCATTTCTTTACCAGGCGTTGGTATCTATCTACTGGTTTTGAAAACTTTTATATTTGTATCCAACTCTCACTCCATTTTGTTTCGCGTTGTCGTTTGTCAATTTTGTTGTGATTTGTATGTTATATATTTGATCATTGCATTTAATTTATTGTTATCCTATAAACGTAACCGTATGACATCATTATTCTAGTTACAAATTTTGATGACGTCTCTCTTCTGCTTAATTTGTTTTTGTATAAGCTAAGTTTTTGAGTTCAAATCTCGCTTAATTTAGCTTATATAAAGAGATATAACAACTGTGGCTGAGTGGTTCCACTATGAACTGTAGGCCTCCTGTACTGTTATTGAGATTAAGCTACTATTATAAACAGTAATAATTTACCCATTCGCTTTAAAAACTATAGATAATAGTGTTTGACAATTGATTTTCAACTAAATTGTTTTGAATTAAATTATTATTTAACATTAGTGTTGTAATTATTTATAAAATAACATCTCTACAATGTAGTGTTGTCTTTTTAAAATTACTTGTTATTTATTATAAATTAATTAATTCATTCATGACAATTACTTATCATTATCTTACATGATTTAAGATTTATTGTAGTAATAAAAATATTCATAACTGCAGATATTGTACTCAGAAGTCTAAACCATCTAATTTGCGTCTATGGGTTCAAATCTCCCTTACTTCAACTTATACAAAAAATATTACTGTCTGAATGGTTTTGTTTTCACTAAAAGCTGTAGGAATTGAGCTTTAGTTCCTGCCAAATATCAAATAAAATAGTTTGTTTTAAAACGATGTAGATTTATCAGAATAATCAGAAATAGGTAATATTTTATTCAATGAAACAAAATTATTTAAAAATAGTTTGGTAGTTGCTCTCCAATGAATTGATAGAGTTTTGTCATCCCTTATCGAATAATACTCACATTTAGTCTTCCGTGTTCGTGTGGCTTGATAACTCGTAATCGTCACTAACCGCGTTGGCCCGTTGGCGTGCCGTGGCGTGACGTGTGACTAACCAACATCACGCAGGTCCTGGACACGTCCCAACTCTGTCTCTTCTCTTCTCCTTTTCAGCGGGGTCTTTGCTGTTTTCCAGGATTCTCTAATCCAGGCACTGCGCCGCGAAAAGGAAAAATACCCCAGCCACTACTGGCGGGTGTAAGCGTAGGCGGCGACATGCTCCTGTTGGAGAAACAGGGGCGTAGCTCCCAGCAGCAGCGAATGTCTGCAGGCGACACTGCCCCTAGAGATAGAGGAGGAGATAGTACTCCACCTCCAAGTACAAGCGCTGTCACTCCTTCAAGTCCTAGTCCTAGAAGAGCTGGATCTCTACCTCCGAGTAGTTTACCCCGTCCACCACGTACCTCAAGACTAGGAAAATACGGACGGCTGGATAATTCAGACGCTACTCCAGTACAACCTCGTAAACCAATCTCCAGCGATAAACGACAGTCACCTTCTCCAGCGAGATCACTTATACCTGCAGCCCCACGTAAACTTGGCGAATATAATCGTCTAGAAAGTGAATCTCGAGTCTCACTTCGGAAACCATCTTCATCGGAACGCAGTTCCGCTTCTACACTCAGTAGCGATAATTCTGCGTCTTCGTTACCTCCTCCGTCGAAACTAAGGTTGTTTGGAAGCTCTGCTGGGAGCACTGGACAACATACTCGTCGAGGGTCGTCGCTTAGTCGAGATCGGGAGAATAAAACAGCTTCGGATGGTGGCACCAAGTACCGCATACAGTTCTAGTTTCTATTTCTACGCTTTTTATGTTATTATTGTTATTGTTATTTATATTCTGTATTTTTAATGACAACTTAGTGGTAGTTTCAGTAGAGAGTCGCAAGTTTATATAAAAAAATTTGATATTGCATTTACAAATTACCTACACGAATTGAGTCTCTTGCTATTCTAGTTAATATAAACTTGCTGAACAGTAATATAATTTTAGAAACTAGTCAAATATTGCCATATATACCAGCGTGCTCGAAATAATTGCACTTAACGTGGCCAAAGTATTTGAAACCATTGAAATATGAACGATGTTGAGAACATATTGTCAAGAAAATACATTTTTACTGTAAATACTCAAGACTGATGAATTGTTGTGCCTTGTTAAGTGCCTCGAATCAACGAACGAAATTTTTTAATCGAATATCTATACTTGTAGAATCTCAAACTCGTAGTTTTAATTTGAGAATGTATTTAGTTCAAGTTACCTACCTACATTACGTACTGTTTTTATGTCATTTCAATATGTTCCATATTCAATATCTCGTATGTATTCATTATTAACATTCTTTTTATAGACAGTTAATTTCTAGTCTGGTTTGTATATGCATATTTAGCATCTGTTACAAATATTATTTATATTAATAAAAAAACGCAACAAAATTACTCTTTTCCTTTTCTAACATCAAATCACATCATAGTACTTCAATTTTAAGTAGATAACTACAGTGCTATCATCAGTAGTAACTTCTCAATTATCTTATATAAGGTAAACAGGTAAGACTATTTTTTCACCATTTTGAAACTATTATTTTTAATTTGGATTCTATATCATCAGTTAACGGAGTATTTATCATGCGTCAATTAACTTAAACTTAATTTTGAAAATTTAGTATGAAGTAGGACGCTTCGAACTGTGGGTTTGAAAACCTGAATGTTATTTCCACAATCGACAATTGATTTAAATCATATTAAAATTATCCCATGTCCTCCCATGAGATCTTTGGGGTCCATGATTTGTTAACAAACAACCACACTTCATATTAAAACAAATAATATATTATATACCAAAGGAGTGAAGTGCATGTTCCGAGTGTAAAACACTTCTCTCACTATATTATAGGAGTCACTATGTGCACGTATACTATTTTCTCTACGATCCCAGTTTTAAAAATGAATACTTATTCTTATAAATAATATAAATAAATTTTAAATAATTAAAAGATGATTGAAATTATGTTTTCTTAAAGTAAACATTCTTAGCAACAAGATAGTTTGTTCTAGTTGGTATTAGCAATGAAAGAAAAAGCTTACAGGGAGCTAAATAGTTATTTGTGTATTAAGACCGTAAAGTGATTCTTTGTTACTCGAACACGGTAATTGCAGCGCGAGCCAAAGGCGAGAGCTGCAATAGTGTAAGAGGAACAAAGACACTTTACGCACGTGATACACACATATTTTTTTCTACGATTGCATCTTCAAATGATTAAAAAACGTATAAGTGCTGAAAATAAATTCGTTCTGTCAACTATCAATATGACTAGTTTCTGTTTTGTTTGTATCCCTGGTAACTAATAAAATAAGCGCGCGTTTAACATCTTTTTCGCGCGTTGCCATTGGAAACGCGCAAAAATAGTTATTTACGTATCAAGTGCAGAAAGATGGGTTTTTATTGAATGAGTGGCCCGTTGCTGCATGAGCGAAGCGAATGCTGCAAGACCGTGAGTTCAAAAAAACCCCTTTCTGCAAGAGTTGCGTACACTATTTTTTCTACAATCATATATTGATAAAAATAATAAAACAAATTTCAGTAATTGTAACATCTCTGAAATTTTGTATTAATTTAGAAACTTTAGAAAGATACCTGGTTTAATATATCCAGGACAACTGACAATGACAAACTCAATTATTTTGTTGATAATGAGGAAAAATTTCTCCGTGCTTTCAATTAAAAAAATTATAGAAGAAGCAAATGCTGCAACATTAAATTTGCTTCCATAAATATTAATAGAAAGTATACTGTATAGAGTTTATTTATATTAAATTACTTTTCTGCACTAGTGCAGAAATAATTCACATTTTTTGCACTAGTGCAAAAATCTGCTACTTTCATAATAAAAATAAGTTCAAAAACGCCTACTTTTTTAAATGGTTGTAGAAAAAGATATTTTTCTATTGTTCCACAGAATACGTCAACTTGACGATGACAAATGAGAGCGTAATTGTCATAAAGATGACATCTCTGTAGCAATCGAAAACAAACTTAATTATAGTATATTGCGACAGAAGGTTGGTAAGTGCAATATAACAGAATCGAGGAAAAGTTTCCGAAATTCTGTTATTAGCACTTAACAACCGTGTATTGCATACTATTTTTCGTACTACCGATTTATTATTTTATTTGAACAAATATCAAAGTCAAAATTTTCATTAAATCACAATAAACATTATAATTGCATGTCGTTGCTAAGGAATCAAATTTTTGTAATAAACAACTGCTTTTACTAGAAAAGTGACAGTTATAGAAAAATTCATAAATTAAACATTATCAGAGACAGAATTATGGACTGTGAAATAGAAGAAGCTTGGAAGATTGGTTGTGATTCTTTAATACTATAGTTTCATTGTGTTATTACTTACCGCACTAATTAGGTTATAATTTCTAACAGGACTGTTATTTTGCTCGTTTCTATAGCAACGTATCGCAGTGCTGTATATTCAACTTACATGGTATATAAATAACGTCTGTAAGTACGTTAAAAAACACGATCGTGCAAAAAAGTTATTAAATGTTTTCTTACTTCAATAGTTTCCAGGGATACAAACAAAACAGAATATTGTCGTATTGACAGAACGAATTTATTTTCAGTACGTATACATTTTCTAATAATTTAAGATGCAGTCTTAGAAAAAAATGTGTGTATCATAAGCGTTAAGTGTCTTTGTTCATAACAAAGAATCCCTTTACGCTCTTAATTCACAAATAACTATTTTCTATGATCTTTAAAAAAGTAAGCTTTTAGAACGTCATATGGCGATAAAAAATGAATAAATTCAAACCGTTGCTACTAGCAACGAGGCTCTTTGCAGACCGTTGCTTTACAGAACGCAGACTACAAATGTCATAATTTATTTTTTTTAATTTTGTTTGTATTGTTTTTATAGTTACCCACATTCAAAATTTTTATTACATACATAACGTCACGCTATATACCATTAAATGAGGTAGCACGAACCCCTGAAACATTCACAAAACAACCACTAAAAGATTCATAAAAAAAATTCCTTGGACAGTATTCTTAAATTTCATCCAAATATTATTTATGCTGCATTCAAAATTAGGCTCACGTACAGGCAAAGATTCATTTATTTTCTCAACAAACATATCTCTAACATCCTCATTGTACACTAGATTTCACAGGAAACATTTTTTCGGTACCTTTCACCCTCATTCGCCAACATTTATCTAGACGTATACGCGACACCACCAAATAATGGTCATTCGTACCTAATTCAGCACCACGCTTCACACGCGTATCCACAACTAACCTTCTTAGTCGTTCATCATACAAAATAAAATCAATCACACTTCGCCTATTCTCCCTCACATTCTCCCATGTATACAAATGAGCTAATTTATGCTGCAGCCTCTTAAGAGGCTGCAGCCACAATCGCGGGAAAAAATTTTGGCCGGGACGTGCGGTGGCAGGTAGCAAGTAGGCTGGCCCTGGCACGTTCCCCTTCCACTATCTGATGAAGCGAAATGGGTTGTTCGTACAAAATGCACTGACACTGACACACTCACGTTTAATTCCGCAAGCAGTTTATTACTCGGTCATTGTAGATTGAGTTATGAGCAAATTCGTTTCAAAAAATGTTTAACGTTCGGAAATTTAGGTAGGACAGAGTTGGAAACGAAAAGATACTATTTTCCTACCGTTTTCATTCACTCCCACATCACCAAACTTACCCAAAACATTCCCAGAAATGCTTCTCTTTACTCCACACCCAACCATTCAAATCATCACATACGATAATTTTTTCACCTGGATCACACGAATAAATTTCACTATCTAACAAATTCCAAAATCGGTCATTTTCAAAATCACTTTCAGATTCAGTTGGGCCATAAACTGACACAACGAAGATTCTATGAAAGCCTACCTTAAGTCTCATCCAAAGAATTCGCGATGAAATACAACTATAATATCTCTTACAAACTGTTTCATTCTTTCACTAACAAGCACTCCTACACCATGTTTTGCCCATTCATTCTCAGCAACACCCGGCCACAAGCAAAACAATCCATCTACCTCTTCCTCATTATAACCTTTCCTCTTAGTCTCGCTCACACACAAAACATCTACATTATACACACGCATATTATATTCACCAATTCATTTTCTTTTCCATTTATACCTCTAACATTCCACGTACCAAACTTACATTCATCAAATTTCGCCCATTTATTCCTCATTAGAACAAAAGATAAAAGAAATAGGGTTCTCTCGGTAAAAGTTAAGAAGTTAAGGTAGCTTACCAAGCTTATCCTTAATTTTTAATGAATATAATAAATCGATTAATCTAAATTTCCAACCATAGAAAACATGTTGTGTACGTCTCTGGTTGAAAGTATCTTTACAGACTTCGACTAGTTGCAGCCCTCGCTACGCTCATGCTACATTTTATAGTGTAGGTCCGCAAACAGCTACTTTCAACCCTTGATATATAAATAATTATTCTGTCACGAATTTAATGCCACAGAAATGGAGTAGGTGGCTCAATGGTATCGAGTGTGGATCATGAGAACCTTGCCGACAAACAATTTTCACAAAATTAAATGTACCCCTATGGCTTCCCCTCCACTAAGATCTTTGGGTGCCGATTTGACGGCTGGTAACCGTACTTCACGTGAATAAATATATCAATTATATTTATTTATTTGTATAGAAATGTTTACAGCCGGCCGTGGGATCAGGTGATTTTCAGTGTAGCAACTATCCGACAGCCTTAACCCAGACTCAGTATAATTTCCATTATACCATCCATATAAGTTATGTATTTGATGTTTACGGTCGCTGGTAAGATTATTTTACGAAAGTAATTAGTTGGCATGTAATGTAAAGGTTCGGATAAATTTTCTGGGGTCGAGTGACCACGACTAGCGTGACCTCTGACCCCGTCGCGCATCGCTGCCTGCAGGAGCTGCTGCTGCGTCAGGAGATTCGCAGGTATCCCGCGACCACATACACAAATTATTTATGTATTACGTGCACAGCTTACAGAGAAATTTATTTTTGGTGGATGTTACATTAGTTGGTTTTGTAATTAATTGTCTATTGTCTATTATTTATTTGCTACTCTGCAATACTTAATCCCCTACGACTTCCAGCGGAATCTGAACCATTCAGACAGCTGTATTTTATTAGGAAATTGAAGTCAGCGAGATTTGAACACGTGTAATCTTTTTTGGTAATCCTTAAGTAATAACCACTGGGTTATAACTATTAAAAAGGCTTTACATTAAAATACATCTTCAAGTTAAATAAGTAAAATTAAAAGTCACACTTACAAGTAACACTATCCAACTGTCACTTGCCGATTTAAATAAAACTTGGCAAACTAATAAAGATCTAAAAAATATTGAACCCCTATTTTTTTCTTCCGGAAGATGCTTTTTAGAGGTACAAACCACCCCTGAAAGGTGGTAAAAGCAAGAATCGCCATAAATGAAATTAAATAATACCAAAATATTACTCGTTCAATATTGGTTACCCAGGGGTAACGTCGAAAATAGATTCTGCGACCCCAAAAACCCCCGAGTAACTAGTTTTGAACCTAAAATTATTTCAGTTGATTATCGTAATTTCATTCCTCCATTCTTGCTTTTACCACCTTTTAGGGGTGGTTTGTACCCCTAAAAAGCAACTTCCGGAAGAAAAAATAAGGGTTTTATTTAAATCAGTGAGTGACAGTTGGTAGTGTTACTTGTTAGATGAAGAGTATTTTAAAATTGGTATGTACTTTAAAACATTATATAATTTTTTTAACAGTCAATTAATCATAAGTAATTAAATATAATAAAATTTTATATAACAAGTGGCTAAACAGTGCTTTTTTTCATGAGTGAGCCGGTTAGAGTGTAACAAGTCTAAGTCAGCACAATTAAGACATACATATTAAGTAACTTCAATAACTGGGTCATGGTGTGACATGTGTAATATATAAATTTCATTGATGCTGGCACAACTAATTTATGATGTCTTTCGTTATCTGATTTTTCTTTAAACACAAGACCTTCGACATCTATGAAGAATCCTTCCTTCTTTTTGCATTGTGTTATCTCTGCATCTGCTAGCTGTTTCTGGATTATAGTATGTCTGTCCCATACTGGCATGTACGCATTTTCTTCCGCTTCGATTGCTTGCACTGGAATTCGTGATAACACGTCAGCATTAATGTGTTTTTTGCCTGGTCTGTGAATTACTTCGAAGTCGTGTTCACTCAATGTTAGTGCCCACCTGGATAATCTTGAATTGTTGTCCTTGAACTTCATCAGCCATTTTAGTGGTTCATGATCCGTGATGACTGTGAATTTGCGGCCATATAAATAACAGCGATAGTATTTCACACCCCAACATACAGCTAAACATTCCCATTCTGATGTGGTATAATTCATTTCGGCCTTGTTTAGTTGTCGGCTAGCGAAAGCTATAGGTTTTTCATACCCTCCAATTTTCTGACTTAGAATAGCGCTGATCGCTTTTCCGCTGGCATCCGTTGATAGTATAAATTCTTTAGAAAAGTCTGGATGAGTTAGTACTGAATCTGAACACAGGGCATTTTTCAATTCCTCGAATGCTTTTTCACAATCATCTGTCCAGTTGAATGCTATATCTTTCTTTGTTAATTCTGTAAGTGGTTTTGCTATTGTTGCGAAATTTAAAATAAAGCGTCTATAAAATCCTACAAGACCAGTAAAAGCCCTGATTTCTTTTACATTTTTCGGTCTTGGATAATTTTGAATAATTGAAATTTTGTCTGGATCTGGTTTTACACCTTCGCCATTAATAACGTGACCTAAATATTTGGTTTCTGGTTTCAAAAATTTACATTTACTCGGTTGTAGTTTCAAGTTTGCTTGTCTCAACCTGTCAAAGACTTCCTTTAGTCGTTTCAAATGATCCTTAATTCCGCCATTATTAAAAACAACTACATCATCCAGATATACTAAGCATCTTTCGCCTGTTAGTCCTGCTAAAACGCTATTCATAAGTCTCTGGAATGTACTGGGTGCATTCGCTAATCCGAACGCCATTTTTGTGAATTGATAATGTCCACCATCAGTTGTGAACGCTGTTTTCTCTTTATCTTGGTCCTCTACCTCAACTTGCCAGTATCCTGATGCCAAATCCAGTGTTGTAAACAGTTTTGCATCCCCTAACTGGTCCAAGGTCTCTTGCATATTAGCAACAGGAAAATAGTCCCTTTTTGTCACTTTATTTAGACCTCTAAAGTCTATGCAGACCCTGATTTTGCTTTCGCCATTTTCTGATTTTTTTGGTACCATAACCACAGGCGCTGACCACGGTGAGTTCGACTGCTCAATAACCCCTGCTTCAAGCATCTTGTCCAGCTCCGTTTTCAACTTCTCTTTTTGACTAAACGGTACTCTATATGGTGCTTTTGCTATAGGCTGTGCATCTCCCGTGCTTATCTTGTGTTTTATATTATGTGTACATCCTAGTTTGCTGTCTTCCCATAGAAATACATCCTCGTATTCTCTCAATAAGACCAGTAACTCTTGTTTTATATCTTCTGGCAGATACTCTAACTGTAATTGCTTCTCAATATCGCGCGGACCCTTATTTTTGTGTATTCCGTATACATCTATTTTCCTTAACTTGCATTCTGCATCTCTATATTCTTCTTTTAACTTCTTTTCATTGAATAATTCTGCTTTTCCCACAATCGTATTTTTCTGAATAACCATTTCCTTGTTGGTTATATTCACAAGCTTGATAGGTATTTCTTTTTGTGCTTTAGCTAGCACCCTTGCTGCCATAACGCCATGTATTTGGATCTCTACTGGTTCCATTAAAATATCGTGTTCCGTATTACCCAGATTCTGAACGGCTGTACACATTATTTCGCAGTTTGGTCGAATCGTAACTGTATCCTTTAACCTAACCACTTCACTGGTTTTTGTGCCATTTTTCCCTTGTTTTAGGGTACTGATTTCCGACTTCTGAATTTTTGCGTTTATCTTCGGCATTTTACTATTAAGTTCTCCCATTTTTAAAGGTATCGGAATGTTGCTAGCTTGCACTTCCTGACCTTTCTCAACTGCGCTACTTGGCTCCGTGACGTTATCGTGCATTGTTTCCACTTTTGCTGCTGTCAGCACTTCTTGGTTCGAGTTGTCCGCTAACAGTTTTATACGCATATTACCTAACGTGATTTCATCCGTGCCGTAGTCTATGCTGGCTTTAAAACATTTAAAAAAATCACGACCCAAAAGACCGTCTGCTTCTAACTTTATGTTGTCTGAACAAACCACACAATTAAATGCAATATTTGAATTTTCAAAACAGAAATTTACATTTGTTGTTCCGTAATATACTATCTCGCAACCTGATATTGAAGTTAACGCTCCCACACTTTCCGCTTCTATTTGCCCCTTTGTGAATTTTCTTTTAATTAATGAAACAGCTGACCCTGTGTCTACTAACAGTTTTAAAATTTTATTGTTTACCAATGCTAATACAAAATTTGGAATATCTTTTAATTTGAAATCTGAATTTGGACTAATTTGAGTAATTACTGTTTGTTTATAATTTTGACCCGAATATACTAATACCTCCCGCGACGGGGCGCATGCGAGAGGGATTGCCCGTTTAAATGTGACGTATTAGACTGATAGCGTGAACTCTCTGTGAACCTGTTTGTGTTTTCTTCTCCTCGATATCCATTATTCCAGTTATATCTATTGCTTCTTTCCGGTGGTGGATCTCGGTATCTATGTGTATTGTTATAGCTCCTGTTATAATTGTTCTTGTTTGTTCTTTTCCAACAGTCAGCAATGCCGTGGCCTGGCTTTCCGCAATAGTTACACGTTTCCATTTGTTTGCAGTCTCTTTTGAAATGGCCTGTAGCTCCGCAATTATAACATTTTTTCACTTCCTTGCCGTTGGTTGTTCTTCTGTCTACAGCTCCGATTTCTACATTTTCCATTTTTACTCGCGTTATTTCCATTTCTTCTCGTTCAGCCATTGTTACCGCTCGCTCGAATGTGAGGTCATCTCGGGAGTCCATCATGATTTTAATGTATCTACGGATTTCTTGACGTAGCCCTATTTTGAATTGTTCTAAACATATCTTCGCCACCACTTCTTCTTCTATATTTTCTTCCGATATTAGTTCTTTCTTGAGTTTTCTTAGCCTTTGTGCAAAATTTTGGACGTTTTCACCGATCTTCTGTTCGCAATTCGTCAAGTCGCGATAGATCTGGCCTGGTTGTCTTTTTTTCGAGAATCGCTCAGTCAATATTTTACTAAATTGTTTCAATGTTATCGTTTTACTGTGCAATTCTGGAGTCAACATGTAAAAGTCAAATGCGTCGTCTGTCAGTTTTAGTCTTACCAAGTCTACTGTGTTTGTGTCCGACCAATTTTCAATTTCCGCCCGAATTTTAAGTTTAGCGAAATATTCTGAAGGATTTTGCCCTGTAAAGTTATCTAATACGTTCGCCGCCACACTGTATTGAAACCTGTTTGCAGCGAACAATGTCTCTAGTTCTGTTTTAATCGCCGTCTGTATTGTGGTTCGGTCCGACGCGCTGCTACTTCCCGATATATCCCCGGGTTTACCCATGTTATAATAAATAATAAAGACAGAAAATACCAGACACAGAAAATAAACAACGAAAACTTATAATACTTGGCCTCCGCGAATGTAACAAAAAAAAAAAAAAATATTATTTTTTTCTTTTTGTTCACCCTGATCTGACACGATATCCCAAACCGCTGCCACCAATTTGTAACCCTCCTCGTTATGACGAGAGTTAGCAAATAATATACGGGTTCTTGTCAGATTGAAGGACGCAAGTATTTAAGTATAAAAGTATAAATATATTTAATAAATAGTATACATACATTTACACAGCACTACTCGATACAGCCTTGATGTGTTGACTCTAACGGGTTTACACTCTACTCTGCTGGCCCAACCGGTCAGCCCTTTGGCACTAACTATCCCCCCGAGTATCATATTCATTCCTTATATAATATTGGAACAATGCTAAGTCAGCAAAATAAGTATTACACTTTGCTATACTGTTTATATATTACACATGTCACACCATGACCCAGTTATTGAAGTTACTTAATATGTATGTCTTAATTGTGCTGACTTAGACTTGTTACAAGAGCACGAGCGCTAGCGACTGCTATAAAGCTCACGAGTGAAAAAAAGCACCGTTTAGTCACGAGTTATATACATTATTTTTTGTATCACTACATTCTTAAGTTGAACAGATTTAAAATAAATTTTGAAAGAAAATCGCCATTTAAATCAAAATAAAGATCATAGTTCACTAACTCTGTTTTGTTTTGGTTTGATTGTTTGATTTGTTTTATTTTGCAAAAGTCATCTTGCAATTTTAATCCGATAAAAATGAACGAAAATCACTTTATTAGCATTGATGAAGAAGAAATATATGGTATTCCGCCGGAAATTAAAGAAAAAGCGATAGCCGCAAGTTTGGAGTTATTGCCGGCTAAATCTAGAAAAATAACTAGCGTTAGTGAATCTGCGATTTTAGCTTATTTGGACGAACTGTCGAAGAAATATAAAAACTCAAGCCTGTGGTCAAAGTTTTCGATGCTAAAGGCAAGTACAAATGTTGATATGAACATAGTTGAAAACGAAGTTGAAAATAAGACTGTGGATACATCAAAACCACAAGTTTATATAGAAAATTCAGCATCAACATCAAAAGAACGTATAGTTCCTGTATTAAATATTAATAATATTCATAACAGCTCTATTCAAATACATTTTAGTTAATCTTGTTCAGTTTGTAATTAAATTTTAATAAAACTTGATTCATTCTGGTGATTTTTTTATTTCATAGTTTTATTTTTATTTTATAGTTATTTTTTTATTTCACACTTTTAAATAATGACACGTATTAGACACTGAAAAGTGTCAAATAATGACAACTTAAGAATGTAGTGATACAAAAAAATATTATGGCAAAAAACTTGTAAATATTTTAGAAATATATAAACTGCTCAACGCAACTCACTATACTGCATTGTCCTACGTATAACTATAGTACAGGCGCTAGTATTATCATAATTTAACAGATTTATAAACAGGAGAGTATTATAATAGTAACTATTATAAATATTAATTTTGTATAAGAATAGCTAAATTTTCATGTAATTTTTATAAATACGTCATTTACTTTTTCAAATTCAGAGGTCGACATACTGAGCCAGATACCCCATAAATAAATAAAATAAATATATCATAACGCCTTTTACCTATTACTGGGTAACACTTTACCGTAGCAGATCTTGATAAATGATGTATTTATGCACCTGAAATGCGGTTACTAGCCGTTAAATTATGTCCCCCGATGATGATACAGATGTCATTTTAATATGATGAAAATACGTTTATTAGTTGTGGGAATTGAACTCGGGTTCTCAAACCAAACAGTTGAACGCATTATTTCTGCACAATAAATAAAAATAAATAAATATATCAATACGCCTTTTACCCATTACTGGGTGTTGCATTCTGCCGTTATAGATCTCTGTATGTGATATATTTATGCGCGTGAAGTTCGGTTATTATCCATCATATCACGGCCCCCAAAGACGTTAGAAATATATAAATAAAGTTAATTAGATAATCTTATAAATTGTAAATAAATATTTGCTGTTTGCCGGAATATTTTCCCAAATTATTTACTTGCCATTTTTTACAACAGAAACTTAATTCCAATTATAATATACAGAAATCCCACAGGTTATGGTATAATCCTACCCTGAACTAATCAATCATAATTCTAGTTTATTTGTAATATAAAATTAAATAATTTAGATGTGAACTCGCGAACTTTTGTTTACAACAAATGCAATCAATAATTTACATTTTCTACGCGATTAATACATCAATACTTCAATAGTATATTTGAATTATGAACCTGATTTGTAGAATATAATCTTGCAAACACGCGAACATTACAAGCCCGGAAATATATATTAATGTCAGTGTTTTAAACTCATGCCTCTGCAATCCAAACAACTAGAAGCAAAAGCAAGAATCATCATAACTTTCACTTCTTTACTTTGACTTGACTAATCACACGTATATTAGAACTTTTTATTTCTTCACAAATCATCACGGAACTTGAACACTTACTCTGTACGTTTATAATACTTAGATCAAGGATGCCAAACTCAATTAAACCGGAAACCATTTTCCATAAAAGTGTATCTCAATAGGGCGTATAAAATTTTTGGCTAAAAATACTAATTAGTATCGAAGGGTACTGAAGGAATGAGTATAAAGTGGAAAATTAATAAAAAATATATATTTTATTCTTTCATTTCAAGATATGAGTTATTACCAGTGGCAGCTCGCCCATAAGGTCTGTAGGGCTGCAGCCCTCTCACCAAAATGAAAACATTTTAGAATTATTATAGCTATTACATTACTATACAATTATTTTACAAAAACATTTTTTTTTCTCCGACCGTGCAGAAAATAGACATTTTCAACTGTCAGTTGAAAGCAGAAAGTTGACGTTTGCCGCTTGCCGAGCGCCAATATGATTTTTGTCGGCGAGCGGCAAAATAGTACGATAGAAAAATGAACAATTTTTATGGAAAATTCTATAACCCACTGATAGTTTCTTCAAAAACGCAATCAATTTACTATATTTTCTTATGTCTACATTATTTGTTACTGATAAAGTAGTTTTGAGCATATTGTAGAAGATTTCTTCGTTTTTGATATTTCAACAGAAATACGCAAGCAATATTGTCTCTGAATATGAAGATCCAACTTAATTTATCTTACACCATTCTATGAACAAGGCATATTCCCTCTCATACCTATTCTTCGACTTTAGGTAATAGATTTAATATTACATTCTTCGCAGCTTCTTTGATGTGTGGTGGAGTACATTTCATTTCACTTTCGTCACTATCCATCGTTTTATGCTGTTTCACAAAATTTTAACGTCGTAATTGAATTGAAAAATTAATATCTGTCATGCGATTCAAACAAATAACAGAAAAAAAACAGTATCATCACCTTGGAAACGGTTTATCATGGCTAACTATAGAATGGAACGGAATAAAAGTTCAAACAGAAAATGGCAAAATTAAATATTTTCATCCAGTTTTATATCATTATTGAATCGGTCGTAGAAAAAATAGTGTGTGTTTCTCGAGCAGAAAGTGTCCTTGCCGCTTATGCATGATTGCTGGTCTCAGCTGCGCCTCGATCATTAATATCCATGCGCAAACGGCAATAGACTACTTTCTGCTCTAGATACACAAATAACTATTTCCGTTCGTAGTATATTTATTTTTGAATTGTAGGTACTAGGTACCTCGATAGGCGCTCTATATGTGTGTATTGTATGAGACAGTGCGATTGCGTACTCATCAGGGCTGCAGTCAGTGCAGACCGAGTCACACCGCATAGTCAGTGTATTGAGCAGGTGGGAGTAACCCGTGATATACGTTTTTGTAATATGTTTATCGTGGCCTGCTAATGTTACAGTCCGCACTACGTATTTTAGCTTGTATACACTTGTGTTTTATTACTATTGTCAGCGATTATGCTCTGTAAGGTATTAAATAACTATTTTATTATTAATTTTGACTAGATTAATTAGGCTTAGATCATCACCAGCAGACGGTTATGTAGTCTTTAATTTACGTTAGGTGTAATTCCTTTTTTTCAGTTTGTTCTTAGCCGTTGTTTTGAACAGTTGTGTTTAGATTGTGGTATTGTGTAGTGAACTACGTTGCAGGCGATTACGGTGAGTTTCACTGAGCGTGTAAGCCTGTGAGTGTGTAAGAGTGTGAGCGTGTGAGCGCAATTGTTGAGTATGTTGATATGATATGATATCCTAACACTAAATCCCTATTCCTTTATGGCGACGCCGACCTGTTAACTTGCTGTGTGCGGGGGGTAGGCAGCCGAGTTCGCCCAACGACGCGCCAGTTACCGGCCTGGTGCCAACGGTGCCCTGCTTGAGTTCAGGAGCCCAGCTTTCGCTTGCATCTTGAGTGGTGAGGTGGTGTTTAGAGTTTCAGCTCGGCTTTCAACTCTTTCACCTGAAGCCTTGTGTTAAGCCGCTCGTGTAAGATGGCAAGTTCTCGATGTACTGTGTGTTATCGAGGTTCGCGTAATCATGCTGTGTGCGTGAAGCGATGTTCTGAGGCCCGTGATGTACTGTGTGTTATCCGGTGCCTGTGCCACCCGATTGTTAATCGTGGTGTGCGGCTCTCGTACTCCAAGCTGTGTGCGCGGAGCGAGAGGTTCTTTGTTCGTCCTGGTATGATCCTAATATGCTGTGTGCATATGGACGAATAAATGAGAGTTGTGTGTGGTAGCGAGGCCGCGTGGAATGCTTGAGCTCATGGTAGTTTCCTTCTTTTCAGGGCACTCCAGCCGGACCAACAGGAAACTAGGTTTAAGCGTGAATTGTAATACTATTCGGGGTAATTATATGTTTTGTTAATCTAGTTTTACAGTTTTATTTTAGCACCCTGACATCATATTACGTTCTACTATCATCTCATCTTTAACACTATATGTATAATATTTATGATGTTATGATGATAAATATGTTTAAATAAATATGTCTATAAAAATGCGGTATTTTTCAGCTGGCAGTGACTTTTTATTATAATTTTTTCAGCCCTCCCACAAAAATCATCCACGAGCCGCCACTGGTTATTAGTATACTCATAATTTCAATTCCGTTTTAAAATCATGTGTTATAGCGACAAAAATATAATCTAATATGAACTCCAGGCGCGTATACAAGGGGAGGGATATGGAATTTAATCTCCCTTCGTCCATTGAGAATAAACAATATAGCTATATCTACATAATGAACCATAACTTGAGGTACATATTATAATGGCATATAACAGACTTCCAAACTACGATTTTATTTAATATTTTAACCTTTTTATGATTAAAAAAACTTACTTTGTATTTGACTGCAATGATTAATTATTGAATTATATTTTCACAATTTTTTTCTGTGTTTATTTATCACTTGACATATATCTTCTTTTTTTATATATAAATACCGAATACTTGATTTAAAAATTATTATAATTTTGATTTCTAAATTACTGATTTAGCATAAATATTTTATCTAGCTGTAACAGTAATATTATCACACTTTTGAAAATTTATTATTTATTTTTTGTATTATGATGCAGAATAAATATTTTAGTTTCCATTGTTAATAATAATTATAATAAGTTTATCAGGTGTAGCTTTTAGCTCTGAAAATATTTTGTTTTTATATTTTGTTAAATAATTAAAAGAACAGAAAATAACAACACAAAAATTTGAACAGTGATTGGCCCGCGAGCAAATTTCTAATAAACCGTGGCCCGCAAATGAAAAAGATTGGCCATGCATATTTTTTCGAAATCCCTACAAATAACGTTTAGTTTTTATAAATTTCAAAAAAAGATAGTGCAATGTAAAAATTGGATTGATAAACTAGATATTAATTAAAGTTATATAAATGAAAAAATCAAATTTTTGAAAGTTTCGTTAAGCCTGAAATCCAAGTAATAATACTACTTAAATAATATCTTTCGGCTTATTTAAAACTTTAAATCCTTTGGGTCCTTTTAACGTTAGACCCATATATAGCGGAAGTTTTTTTTATTAGTATACATCGGCCCGGTTGCATAAAGCGATGTTAACTAACATTAACAGCATGTTAAAAATTAACAATGGCCAAGATGGCTGTCACCAAATTGTACATATGAGTATATAACAAAATAACAATGGTAAAACAATATTTGCAACAAATTAGTATTAGTTTAATACATAAAATAAATATATCATCACGCCTTTTACCCATTACTGGGTGTGGCACTCTGCCGTAGTAATGTTAATAATCCCTATGTTTATGAAAAAAAAAACTCTTTAATACTTTGCTGTTTAAGACATAAAACTAGGATCTTTCAAAATGGTTTATACAATTGAAGAAAAGCGCATATTATAACATGTTATAATTCTAATAGAGTTTCCGATTTATTGCTGCTACTTTTAATAAACGACCTAGTATAACAGCTATTACAAGAATGTAAAATAATTATAGAACTTCAGCATGCGTCAATAGCAGTGCAGGATTTACGTAAAAGCTACACAAGCTATAGCTTAGGGGCCTCACTTTCTTGGGGGGACTCCCAAAAAATTGTCCGAATGATCAAGTGACATATTTGGCACTGACATAGAATATCTAGACTTATAAAGGGCCCCATATCTCAAATAGCTTAGGGCCTTATCAAGTCTAAATCCGGCTCTGGTCAATGGAGAACACAAACAGAAAATTAGAACAAGTACGGGAATAACAGAACGTCCTGTAGAGACCACTACTCCACAAATCATTGTTAAAACCATGATATGGTGATGGGTGATAAAAGAGTGAACACGCGCGAGATTGCCGTGGGCATCTCGAATGAACGGGTGCATACAATTTAGCATCACCATTTGAAAGTAAAAATGTAACACGAGCGGGTGGACTCAGAGATGGCTAATAGAACTGCATCAATTGTCAATCTTACCGGGCTGCGCCAATTGTGTACGAAAGGAATGGACGTAATTCGCGCAGGGGTCTTGAAAGCTTATTTAACATAAATAACAAATATTTTTATACTAATTGTAACACGAAACGTTATAATTGAATATTGAGGATGGAAACAGAATTACTATTAAAATTACATTTTTATTAATTATAATAATTAATTCACTATTCAAGTTTAAAGTTAAGTAAAACGCGAACACCGCGTGATGTGAAGATCTACATCTTCACGCGTTGAGTCGATGGACGAGACTGATGGTTTCTACCAAAACACTTGCTGTCCTGGGTACAATACCCACATCTGGAATCCATCCCTCCCGCATCGGGGTGGACACAGATGCCTCAAGTGTTTTGAGTATGTCGTCTGGCACTGCAGATAACGCGAACATGAAATCTTGTTGGAATTCTAAGAATATAACTATAACTATAACCAAAACCGAAGTCGTGTGACATGTTCCAAGGACGGTTTACAGCTGTTTCACCGGAATCCACAGGACATAGCGTCGTTTCGTCACTATAGATGAAACATGGACACAACACTATACGCCTAAGACCAAAGAAAAATCCAAACAATGGGTTACCAGTGGAGAGTCCTCACAAAGAAGGCGAAGACCGTTTCTTCAGCCGGGAAGGTTATGGCGACTATCTGTTGGGACTCACAAGGAATAATCTTCATCGATTATTTGGAAAAAACTGTTATAAGTAAAAAAATTCAAATCCAAAAGATTTTAATTCTTTTTATAAGCCGAATGATATAATTTTAAGAATTGTTGAATGGATTTCAGGCTTAAGCGAAAAATAAAAAAGAAAATTTAAATTTTCATTTATTTTCTTTTTTATTATTAATAATAAACTCAACTCAACCTAGCTCACGATTGGATTTATGTGAATATTTTTATTAGAATTTGACATTGTAGCAAAAGTTACATTCTAAGTTGACTGACATTTATGTACGTCTGATTCAGTATTTAAAAATGCATCTAAATTTTATTTTTTTGTATTATTGAATCATCAATGTGGCCTTCGGCTACAGTACTGGATTTTCAACCCCCATATCGTTTAAGAATTGTGATATCAACTCCGAGATTTGCAAGAAAGATTGCTGACGTCCTTCTGAAACAGTGTCCAGTATAAAAATCCGCAATGGCTAATTGTAAATATTTGACTATGAGACTGGGAATAGCCCCAATTTTATTTATTCCTACACCTTGGTCGCGACATTTAACATTAACGTATTTATAAAATAAAAGTGAATTAGCAATATTATCTGCTCGCAGGGAAATATATTTTCTAGAAATATTGATGTAATCAAGGTTGGTAATTGTAAAAGTACGATCAACATGTATTTTTGAACCGGATATTTTAATAATAAGAACATAATCTTTCTTCTACGTTGTCAATAGTTACTTACTAACTTAATCCTATGCCTTTCTACCTGAGGTGTAAGGCGAAGTTGTTTATTCTTCTTTCTCTGCATTGTCTCTAGGTTTTCTTTACATGCTTTTCTGTCTCTCATCCAGGGCCGGATTTAGACTTGGTAGTTCTAAGCTATTTCAGATATGGGGCCCTTTATAAGTCCAGATATTCTATGTCAGTGCGAAATATGCCACCTGCTCATTCGGACAATTTTTGGGGGGCCCCCAAAGACGTGAGGGCCCTAAGCTATAGCTTTTGTAGCTTATACGTAAATCCTGCACTGCTCTCATCTTCTGTTTAACTTCATTCCAGGTTAGCCCTCTGTTTTCTGCTGCTTCGTTCACACTCTTCTCCTATTCCTTAACTGGCCTTCCTCTTTTCCTTTTTCGGGGTATTCTTGCTTCGTAAACTTACTTCGCTAAACGATCTTCCTTCATTCTTTGACGATGTTCGGCCCATCTTAACTGTCCTTGTATAGTGTGTTCTACAGCTTTTATATCTAGATTTTTTCCTAAATACTGTGTTCCTTATTTTGTCTATTTTTGTCCTTCCCCTAATTTTTTGGAGGAATCGCATCTCTACGTTTCTTATCCTACTTGTATGTTTTTCCGTCGTTGTCCAGGATTCACTGTTATATGTTAATACTGGTACTGCAATTTTAAAAAATACTTCTACTTTAGTCTCTTTTGGAATCTCTTTCTTTCCCAGGAATTTAGATTTTATTGCATTAAAAGGCTTCCTGCGTTTGCTATCTTTTTTGTTATTTCTTCGTCTACCGTACCCTTTTCACTGATTATTACCCCTAAATATTTAAATGTTTTTACTTGTTCAATTTTCTTTTTTTCTATCTCTATATTCTCTTTTCCATTAATTATAATTGTTTTAGTCTTCTGTTTATTTATTGTCATATTCCATTTTCTTAATTCATTGCTCAGTACGTTTAGATTCTCTGGCAAGTATTTTTTGTTTTTAGCGTTGATTATCATGTCGTCTGCATAGCACATGTTTGATAACTCTACCGTCTTAATTTTTTTCCCTTATGTTGTTGAATATCTCGTCTAAATATATGTATAATAAAGAGTAGCGGACTTAGAATACCATTGTCTTACACCTATCTCTGTATTAAAAGCTTCTGATGTGTTGTTTCTTATCCTCACGTAGTTTTTATTTACTTTGTATAAACTTTTCACACAGCCAATTATTCCCTTGACTACCCCTCGTTTCTGTAAACATTCCCAGACTTTGACTGTTTCTACCCTGTCAACGGCCTTTTCGAGATCGAGAAAGCATGCATGAATTTCTATGCCCGTTAACCTTGCTTTCTCTGTAATTTGTCTTAATTCAAATATATGATCCGCACTGTGTCTCGTTACGTCGTTAATGTTATTTTCTCCCACATTTCTTATTCTAGCTTCAAGTATTGGCGCATATAATTTTCCTGGTGCGCTCAATAATGTCGAGACCCTGTAGTTTTGACATTCCTTGCTGTCTCCTTTTTTTGTAAATTGGTGTTTATATTCCCAATTGACAGTCTTCAAGTACTGTTTAGGTTTCAAGTGTCTCATTGATAATTTTTAACAGATATTCCTTCTCTATTTTGCCCATGTATTTTAACATTCTCCTGTTATGTAGTCGTGTCCGGGGGCTTTCCCTATTTTCATTTTCCTTAGTACGCAGTTAAATTCTTCAAGGGTGTCACGATTCACATGTTGCTGTATATGTTCTTCAGTATTTTCTTGTCTATTTATCATATTCTCTTCCTCCAGTTTACAGTCTCCGATCAGCAGTTCCACAAAATATTCTCTACATCTTTCCATGATATCCTCTTCGTTAGTTAGTAATTTTCCGTTTTTATCTCGTATATTCTGTAATATCACTGCTTTCTCCTTTCTCATGTTCTTAATTGCATCGTAAAATAGTTTTTGGTTATTTTTGTAGTTCTTCTTTAGTTTATTTCCAAATCTTATTCATCTTCTTCTTTTGCTTTTTTGATTTCGTTTTTAACTTCTGTCTTCTTTTTCTTGTATTCTTCCTAGTTTTCGTTGTTTTTTTATTCTTAAGTACTTTCTCCATGCTTCTTTCTTTTGTCGAATCTTCGACTTTTGTTCTTGTGTTCACCATGAGCTTTTCTTCCTTTGTTTGTTACATATACTGGTTGTCTTAAACTTTTCCCACTTTTGTGTTAGATTAGTTTCCTTGTTTGTGCCTCTTAGTTTTTCATCTCGGCGTTTTTGATACTCTATTATGCATTTCTCCTCTAAAATATTGTGAGATTTAATTTTTTCTTTTATTATAGTTTTTCTCTTTCTATGTGCCTTTCTCCGTTCCTCAAAAGTGTCATAATACGTCCTTCACTCTTTTTGACTATTCTTATTCATAAAAAAGTAATCTATGATAGATTTTTCGTTCTTCGTTGTTTGTTCTCAGGTGTATGTATGTTTTTATGTGTGTAGAAGGTATTTGCTATCAGTCAATAATTCTCTGATCATTGTTATTTTTAGCTTCATCTCCTTCTTTTCCCATATTTCTTTCTATGTCCGTATTATTTCTACCTACTCTACCATCGAGATCTCCCATGACTATAATTTTTTTTTTTTTTTTTTGTGGCTTCTTGGCGGACCAACTACTTAGGTCATATGCCGCCATTACGCCCTGATCCGCGTTTTAGGTCTTTTGTCAACAGCAACGCGGGTTTTTCTCTATAATATTATTATTATTATTATATTATTATTATTATTAGTTGTGCTATCTATTGTTTTCTGCCGTTCATTAAAAAATAATTCTTTGTTTCCTGCATTGTCGTCTTTGTTGGGTCCATATGCTATTATTATAGTAAACACTTGGTTGTCAATAGTTAGTTGCATTAATTCTTCACGTCGACATCACCAGATATACCAAAAATTATAGCTATGTTTCATAATTAAATTTAAAGACTAACCTTTATAAGCTAAACATCCTTATCATTTGCCGACCATGTAAATGAATTCATTTGCTCTCTCGTAAAAGTTTTGGATGTTTTGGCCCGACAACCAACATAATTATTTTTAAGGGAGGGCACCAATTTTGAAATCTTTTGTATATCAATAATTTCTTTTACATTTAGAATTGCTTTCAGCATAAAATATACTAATCGTAATGTTGATGACTATTATTTTGAATTTTCTGTAGCTTTAGCAACTGCTTTTATTTTACACCAATATTTACCCTCAAATATAATGGTGGATTTTAGTGACGTAAAAGGTACAATAGTGTCGGATTCAACCCACACCCTAAAATTAGATTTTCCCAAAAGTTTGATAAAATAATTCAAAATTTGTTGTTTGCGATATAGTCAATCATTTTATGTTATGTTTATATTATGACGATATGACTAAGAGATGCAAGAGAGGCAAGCAGTAAGACCGCACAGAGTAGTATCACGAGAGAACTCGAGCAACACACATTTGTTTGTATTTTTTTGTTTAAGTTGTATTCAATAATCATCATTAAAATAACTTTTATAAATTACTTATGTGTACTAATCTTGAGAGTGAACACCTGCAACAACAGTTACTCCACAACATTATTGGTCCTTCGAAACAAATATCTGTGCTTCGTATGCGCATAAATATATCAATCAATTAAAAAACAATTGCATATTCCAGTGAATTAGAAGCATCATCAACGGAACAACACGCCGTCGAAGATATAACAGTCCAACGCAGCGACACGCAGCAACATGTCGTCGAAGATACAACAAACCGATGCAGCACTGTCGTAAGTACGCAACTACAAAACAAGAGGGTAAGTTAGTCATATATTCAGTATTCCTTAACAAATTAAATCTAGTTTCATTCAAAATGCCAAATGATAATGTTACTTTGCAGCAATTAGTTTACAAACGCGGTCAAATTGACGCACAATTAACACGTTTTCGAACATATATAAATTCGTAATAAGAACTACAAAACCAAACGGTTGAACATTTACAAACTCGACTAGAAAATGCATCACAATTATGGAATCGACTTGAGAACGTATAGGAACAAATAAAAGAGCATGAAACATCCGAAGAACAAAATCGAGAAAGATTAGCATTTGAAGGATTATATTCTGATACAATTGCGATAGTAAAGCAAGTGCTAGCACCACAACTTGAACACAGCCGGCCAATAGAGCGCACGGTAAACATAACACAACACAGCAACAATAAACAACAACAGCACTCAGCTCAGGTTAAGTTATCAGTCATTACGTTGCCCACATTTAGCAGTGTTAATGACGAATGGTTACATTTTCATGACATGTTTCAATCATTAATTCACAACAATCAGTCTCTCTCAGCAGTTCAATGTTTTCAGTATTTTAAATCTGCAATAAGCGGTGAAATAGTACAAATCATTAATTCATTAACAATCTCAGACGTGAATTATGCGACAGAATGGTATTTGTTGAAAGATCGCTACAATAATCAAAAACTAATAATCTACAATCATATTACTGTATTATTCAAACTTTCCAGCATTCCCCAGGGAATCAGTTGTATCAATAAGATAATTAATAGATCATACACAGAAACATCTAGGTGCTTTGAAAACCCTAGAACACTGAGACTCTTTGATCATACATGTAACAGTAAAGAAATTAGATTACATATCAAAAAGCGAATGTGAATTAAGCATTATAAATAATAATAACCCTATGCTAGACCAATTAATGAATTGTTTGAAAGGTAGAGAACAAATTTTAGAGAGCATTCAATCGATCACCACTACCATAATCAACAAACAGTCACAATATAAACAATCATTAAACACAAATAAACCACATAGCTCCATAAAATCAAATTTAATTACAAGCAACCAAGTAAAATGCATACATTGCAAGGTGAATTATACTATATTTAGCTGTGAAGATTTTCTAAAATTACCAGCTAAACAAAGATTAACAAGTTAAAAAAACAATAGGCTTGCATTAATTGTTACATTTGTTGTATCTGTAAAAGAAAACAAAACACACTGTTCCATATTGAAATAACAAACACACAGAAGAGTTCTAATGGTAAATCGCACGAAACTAGAACTCTTTTAGATTCTGATTGGCAGAGCAATTTTATCACACAAGACGGATGCAAATGCTTACATCTGTCTTGCAATCAAATCAATGTACCGGTGATTGGTATTAATCAAGTAAAAATAAACATATCGTTACAAACAAAAGTTGAGATTAAATCTAGAGCAGATTCATTCAAGGAAAAGATTACATGTTTAGTACTTTCACATATAACAGATACTTACCAAATGTTAAAATAGAAACATCAGAGTTAAACATTCTACACAACATAACATTAGCAGATCCAGAGTTCAACATTCCACGTAAAATCGATTTATTATTGGGATCTGATTGTTTTGGAATTTGTTGCGCACAGGACAGTTTAAAATAGTTAAAAAATAAACCAGTTCAAACTACACAAGTACAATCAAATAGAAACAGTATGAACTTAAGTTTACAGCATCAATTAGAAAAATTTTGAGAATTAGAAATGATGGAAAATAGAGTTATTCAGTCATCAAATGATCTGAACTTTAAAGATCAATTAATTGAAGATCAAGGAAGAAGACGGTCGATACATATTCAACATACCTTTACATAAAGAGCCAACAGATTTAGGAGAATAAAAGTCACAAGCAATACAAAGACTAAATGCTATAGAAAAAAGATTCAATAAAGATATAAATTTAAAGGAGCAATACACATAATTCATGCAATAATACTAATGGGCATATGGCACCAATATCTACTGATGATCAGTCATCATCTAATTATTTACCAGATATTGCGATAATGAATAATACGAGTAACACTACTATATTGCGAGTGGTCTTTGATGCATCATGCAAGACAAACAATGGAATTTAATTGAATGATATTATGCATATTGAAACAAACATACAACAAGAAAATTTTACATTTAAATTAGACATGTTGTGAATAGTCAGTCGTACGCTTCAAAATACACAAATATGTTATCACAGCAGATACAGCTAAAATGTACATCTACAGAAAATCGTTTGGCGTAAAAATGCAAATGAATCAATTTAATCATATCAGCTGACGATTGTGTTTAGTTATGGCGGACTCGTTGACAAAATGTTGGAGTTTTGTTGATGGGGCGCCAACGATCGGATAGCGGTATCGGAGATCAGAGGGTTCAACAAAATAAAATACACAATGGTAAAATGATGAATGAAGTTTTTATTGAACACTAAACGCACTACAAAGATATTGGTCGTGCGAAGTTATAGAATAGACAAGGTAAAGACCAGGGAAAACGGCGATGGTGTTTTTAGAGAAACGACGCCGGGCGTCGGGACCCCTGGGTGTCTGAAGTAACGGTAAAGTATACAGCGAAGGTCGCAGGGTACGTATGAAACAAGTCCACGACTTTTTTTAGAAATCGGCGTCGAGACGCCAGAGTGTCCGAAGCGACGGTCGGGGCCTACGGCGGAGGTCATCGAGTACAGAGAAGACGATTTTACGGCTTTGCGGAAAACCGACCCCGGATGTCGCGACGGTGGGATCCCCGTAATAGATGCCAGTGAACTATTAACGATCGCAAGTTTTTAAAAACCAGAGGCTTTGAATTACAACAACGATCACATCTTGGAAGAACTACCAAGTTATAAGGCAGAAATACCACCTGCATTCATTTCAGAGAATCAAAAAATTAGAACGCCTGGCTTGTTATAGAATCCGACGACAGGCACTTTCCAATATCTAGTTCAAGCAGAATCACATACCAAAAAAAAGAACTATTCTGTCAACCATTTCTAAATTGTTTGATCCACTAGATCTAGTAAGTCCTACTATAATCATGACGAAAATCATTCTTTAAAAACTGTGACAACTTCAGTTGGAATGGGATGAATCATTACCAATAAAATTACATGTAATGTGAACAGAGTTCTATACAAATCTTCATAAACTCAATAACACATGTTTTATGCATACAACCTACAAATATTCAACTCCACAGATTTGCAGACGCTTTCAACGGTAGCATATAGGGCATGTTTGTACGTCAGGTCGATTGATTCTGAAGGTAATGTCAAAGATTAGTTAGCAACATCAGAATCAAATGTAGCTTCTCTTAAAAGTATATTATTACTACGATTACCGGGCGGTATTATTATTAGCACAATTAGTAAGAAAATATAAGCAAACGACAATTTAAAATTTAAAAAAGGTTTTTATTGGTTCGAATCAACAGTAACCTTAGCTTGGATTAATGGAATGCCCTAATGGAAATCATTTGTAAGTAACAGTTTGAGCGAAATGGAAAAACTAATTACAGATGGACAATGGAAACATGTATCTAGTTCAGAGAACTCAGCAGAAATCATTTCGCGAGCAGTAACAGCAGAAAAAATTATCAGCCATCGGATGTGATGAAACGGACTGTATTGGTTACAAACAGATCAATGGCCAACCCCACATAAGACAGTAAGAACAACACAAAAATCAAAACAACATTTTTATTATTAGCAACAGTAAACGCAGAAAAAATTAAAGTTCTAACAAATTTCTCAAAATGGATCAAGCTTCAAAGGGCAGTGGCATATTGATTACGATTTTGCTACAATTTGAAAAACAAGGAAATACGAACAAGAGAATTAACAATTGAAGAACTTGAAACGGCAACATTGAAAATTATATACATCATTCAAAATCAATGTTTCTCACAAGAAATTCAAGATTTGCAGAAAGCAGGAATAGTTCGTATAATAAAACTAACTTTTGCAACTCAGTCCATATTTAGATGATCAAAGATTAATTCGAGTAGGACGAAGGATAAGATATGCAAATGTATGAAACGATCAAAAACATACGTTAATATTATAAAAGGGATATCATGTTACATATTTGATCATTGAACAAATATATCTGAAATTACGTCACTGCAGTCATGAACAATTATTGTCAGCAACCAGACATAAATTTTGGCTATTGTTTGGAAGACAAATGGTAAAAAATAACAAGAAAGTGCTTGCAATGTTTCAAATTCAAATCAAAAAGAATGCAACACATGTTGGGAGATTTACCGAAAACCAGAATTATTGCCACGTCAAGACCATTTACAATCCTAGGGGTAGATTACGCAGATCCTATGGAAATTAGAGAAGGTTGACGTCGAGGTAAACCTTTCATAGCAAAGGGATATATCAATATAGAGAACTCAAGCTTCACACGACGTATTTGTTAGTATGTTGTATATAATAATTATCATAAAAATATCTTTTGTAAATTTCTACTCGTATGTGTACCAATCTTGAGAGCGAAAATTTGTAACATCAGTTAGACCACATTACTTATAACATAACTTATATCTTTGAATGTTTATTTATAAACCACAATAATTACACAGTGGTTTTCTTATACTAAAAAAAAAAACATTTTCTGGCAAATAGAGTGGGAGACACAAAAAAAACTTCGAACTGGGTTGAATTCGACGCGCACCATACCATTAAAGGGTTTAAAATGTTAATGAGCGATATTATATTTATGTTTGGATTTAGCTGGCAACAAATTTATAACAGCAACATTTGCTGTTTCCGATAATTCTGAATTGGTACTAGAAAATTCACACTCAATGTCGTTGTCGCGTTTTTAGTGTAAACACAAATTGGGTTGATAAACAAATAATTATTGTTGACAACATTAATGTGACGAATGTTATCGTTACTTAGTAACGTATCAAGGTTCTTATATAAAAAATATCAAAATAATTAAATGTATGTGTCATTATTACCTTTTATTATAATAATATAAAACAGTTGTAGAAAAACTATTGTGTGTACTATGAGAGCAAAATGATATAGCCGCCCTCGCATACTTCAAACTTAATGCTCAGGGGCGGATTTAAACTCTTTTGAGCTCTAGGCAAAATCTTTATTTATATATACCTATATATATATATTGTTTTTTCTTATTTCTAAATTACATTATAGACAAATAATTTATGTGCTTCGTGAAGTTAGAATCCGGGCCCCAAAATTTTTGGGCCCTAGGCTATTGCCTCTTTAGCCAAGGCTAAAGTCCGCCCCTGTTAATGCTCGTGCAGCAATGTAGTATTTTGCGCACTAGGTACATAAATAACTATTAATGGTCAAAATTAAAAGTGAAAATATTACTTAACAGGATGTTATTTACAGATTATGCGAAATTTTATATTTATTGAAGAAATCAAAATAACTTTGCCTTGTTAATTTTTTTTTAAATTAATTTGTTTTTGTTTTGGTGAGGTTGAAAATTTTCAACTATCAGTTATAAATGTTTTTATGTATAATTTTATACACAAATTTTAAAATGAGACCTGAAGATGTTGTCAGAGCCGTTGCATTAAATGAAGATGGATGAAGGGTTCGATATATTGCCGCAACTTTAAATTTGGCACGAAGTACATTAAATGACGCTATTAGGCGATACCATGGAACTGGACAGTATATAAGAAGACCAGGATTGGGTCGTAACCGAGTAACTACGGAACGGGATAACCGATTTATTGTATCCATGATTCTCCGTGATCATCGTGAAACTGCTAGTACCGTCTCTCGACGATTAGCTGACGTTCGATGAGTGACAATTTCGGCAAGAACGGTATCTCGGAGGTTAAACAAAGCTGGACTTCGTTCCAGGAGGCCAGCTACCGGGTCAGAATTGCTCCCAGCTCATCGAACAGCACGCCTTCGATTTGCTCAAAATCATGCCAATTGGGATATTAATGATTGGCGTTCAGTTTTATTTACAGATGAGTCTCGATTTAGTTTACGATCACCAGATGGCCATGAACGTGTTTGTCGAAGACCTGGAGAACGATATGCGGACTGTGTAATATCACCAAAAACTCGCTTTCTTATGGTATGGGCTGGTGTATCTTTGGAAGGGCGTACGGCCCTTGTCTTCATGAATAATAGGACTATAAATGCACACAATTACATAACGGACTGTCTAGAAAACCACGTTGTTCCACATGCTCCTTTTATAGGGGATCAATTTTTTCTTATACATGATAATGCAAGGCCACATGTCGCAAATATTGTCAACAGATATTTGGATGAAGTAAATATTAACACAATGGATTGGCCAGCTCGCAGTCCTGATCTCAGTCCAATAGAGCATGTATGGGACATGTTAGGACGTCGTATTCGAGATCGAGGAAACGCTTTAGAGACCTTAGATGGACTTCTTGCTGCTCTAGAAAATGAATGGGGCAGATTGGACCAAGCTGACATTGCATGCCTTATTAGGAGTATGCCACAACGAATGAGAGAAGTTATTAGAGCTAAGGGTAGAAATACTCGATATTAGTGTTGATATTTTTTATCATTGGATAAAAAATATTAACACTAATATCGAATATTTGTTGGCATTGGTCATGTAAAAAAAATATGGTTCCTTACTTTACAAAATTGATAATAAATTATTAAAAATTATAAGATAATTTGATTTTTGCTACATAAGCATTTAAATCCATATAAAGATTCAAAAGCACATCAAACTTTACTCAACAGAAACGAGAGGACAGTAAATTTTTGAAATATGTAAGTGTCAGGTGACGGAACATAGGACTTTAACATGTAAAATCATACTTTTCATAATTTCCTGCTTCCCTAATTATTTTAAGTAAAAAAGCTTCAAATAAGAGTTGTAGAGCATAAAATTCTACATCAGAATAAATTAACAGAATTAATTTTACATATCCTATAACGGCAGAAATTAATATGAAAATATTAAAAATTAGCTCAAAAATCGGGTTAGCCTTGGAAATGAAACAAAATTGTAAACAAAAGATTGATTCTGTCAGAAGAATATTATTTTTGTTATTTCATGAGTTTATTGCCAGTAATTATTTATTAGTGTTCAATTTTATCAAGTTACTTATTAGAAGAAATGGTGAACAATTACGAGTACACAATTAGTGAAAGAAATTAATTTCTTAGGTTGTATTATGGGTTCGTATCCTCGCAAGCCAATTCCTTCAACTCACACAATTCACAGATTTATTAATAATCAAAATTAAATATGGATCAGTGTTCCATCCATGCCACAGTTGCATTAAAAACATGTTGCACCAGAAGAAAAAATTGAGATTGATGATAACGTTAATGAAATAAATGTTCTAGCTTCGGTATCGAATAATCCTAGTGTGAGTACAAGAGAAATTGCATCAGGATTAGGAATACATCACACCACGACCTTCAAAATATTAAAAAAACATAAATACAAATCTTTTAAATATTCTCGCCATCAAGAAATTTTTGAACATGATAGAGTAAACCGAATGATATTTTGCGAAACGATAATGGAAAAGGGGAATGCTGACAGAAATTTTATCAAAAATATTTGCTTTTTTGATGAATCCATATTTAGCATTAATGGAGAACCAAATGTTCAAAATTATCGTAGTTGGCATAAAGAAAATCAACATTTAATTTTAAATAACCAATCTCAATATCGCGAAGGTGTGAATGTTTGGATTGGAATGTTAGGTTCCAATATTATAGGACCTTTTTTTATTGATGGCACACTAAATTCCAAGAAATATTTGGAGTTACTCGAGACAGAGACTTATGATCGTCAGTCAGGCCCTCAACCCGCGCGGCCATCACGCGGGACACAAATGAAATTAAAACATTTTTAAACCAATGTTTCCCAAATTGCTGGATAGGACGCGGTGGTCCAGTAATCTGGCCAGCTCTATCCCCGATTTGTCTCTAAATGACTTTTTTTATAGGGGTATTTGAAAAATAATATCTACAAAACTAGACAAGCAAATGCAGGCTTTTTGAAACGAAAAATTGTGGAAAAATTCAGAAAAATTACAAACCGAAAATTAAAAAATCTGATGTGGACACCACATGACTTCCTTGTACGCGTATTAAACTGTAGATATTTTTTTAATTGCACATATTTGACATAAAATCTTTTATTTTTGATTTTTTGTTCTAATCCATAGCAAACTTAATTTAAAAAAAAACACAAAATATATACTATTTAAATTTAGATATCTCGCTTATGCAAAAGGCTAATTTAAAAATTCTTAATGTGCTAGACGCAGAATTTAATTCTCTAAAACTTTTATTTGAAGCATTTATTTCTAAAATTAAAATAATACCATTTTTTTCAAGGAAAACTGTTAGCAGCTTCATGTAATGTGTCACTTCCGGTTAGTGTATTTTAACCAAAATCTATTATATTATTTCCATTGATATAGTAGTCTTATATACCAAATTTGGAAAGTTTTAAATTATATTTGAATATAGTTTTTCATGAAAATCTATTATAGGCTTCAAGTAAAGTACCACTTCCGGAAGTTATATAATGACCAAAAAGGGAGGTGCACAACTAGATGTTATAACAGTCCTAAATATAAAATTTCAATTTTCTACGGCTTACCGTTTTTGAGTTATGCGAGATACATACGTACGTACGTACGTACGTACGTACGTACATACGTACATACGTACGTACAGACGTCACGACGAAATTAGTCAAAATGGACTCAGGGAGGGCCAAAATGCGTATTTCCACTGAAATCTGAGAACCGAAAATTTTCGCGATAACAATACTTCCTTTACTTCGTACAAGGAAGTAAAAATATGCAACGCAATTTTTATGATAGACTTGGGTTCTATTTCGCAAACAATGGATATTTATTTGAGCACTTAATTTAAGATAATTCTGATTTATTTTCTTTTAAATTTAAAATCCAAAAAAATCTAATGTTATGATAATAACAGAAAACAACGGTCCTTTTCAGGACCACAAACAATTTTACAATAATAATTTTTATAGTCAATTATGCAATCATAATCATTAATATTAAATACAATTTCCATTTCCAATTGTTTACAATTTTGTTTCATTTCCAAGGCTAATCCGATTTTTGAGCTAATTTTTAATATTTTCATATTAATTTCTGCCGTTATAGGGCATGTAAAATTAATTCTGTTTATTGATTCTGATGTAGAATTTTATGCTCTACAACTCTTATTTGAAGCTTTTTTTACCTAAAATAATTAGGGAAGCAGAGAATTAAGAAAATATGATTTTACATGTTAAAGTCCTATGTTCCGGGGTCGCGGTCAACACCCTGTATACAGGCTGTTCATTTTAGTATGTCCACTATTGCTATCTTGAGAACTATAAGACTTACGAGGTCGGTTAATTAGCAAAGAATTTCTATTTTAACCAGCTGTTGATTTTAAATGGAACTATATTTTTTTTATTTGATTATTCGATAGAGAATTTTATTCTGAATTCAGTGATATAATATATGTATACCCTTAGATAACAATTTTTATATGAAAAATCCTCTAGTTCTCGAGATAGCAATATTGGACAAACTAAAATGAACATTTTGTATATTTCAGTTACACTTAACCTGTATATTTCAGTTGAACTTAATTTTGTTGCATCACACAGTAATTTGTTCCTCTACTAGTTTCTGGTATAGAATTCGTAAACGTACATAATGTATCCAAACTAATCACACACAATATTTGTCACAAATTATGTATAAACGTGTTAAGGTCGCTCTGAAATGAATACAATTTTCGTATTTGCCCCAAAATCTTATGCACCCGCTAAACCCAACAACATGCCCTGTTGCTGTTCTTGGAACCGTGGTCTGCTGGCCGAGGGTCTATTTATTACGGGATTACAATTTTTTACGACGATGTTATTGTGTATTCAAATACTCGCTATATTATCTTCGATTTCCGAAATATCTATCCCAGATGCTACGAGTTTCACAGACATTTCAGTTTTAGAAGAATTTGGATGTAAATTATTTTGTATTTATTATTTTTCCTTAAAATATCTATTAGATTAGAAACAACATTTAAAATAAATTAACTGTACCCAATATCATTATACATAACTCAAAACATTTTCAAATTACTTATAGTACAGAAATGAGAATTTGTTTTTCTTAAATAAATATTAAGGAATAGCATCATGTAGATATTACATTTGTATGATTCCGCACTGTACCACAGTTCTTAGAATCTCAATCGGTAACATTTGCAGCAATAACTATATAATGTGTATTCATTTATCTTTTTTATCGGAGGATTTCGTAAAAGAAGTAGGCGATGAAATTTGTGGTAGAAAAATCGTGGATATACTCGTACAATACTCTTTCAATGAACTAAAATCTATAAAACATCGTATGGTTTCGAGTATTCCTATTTCGACATAAAGTATTATTAAAAAATATTTTTAAATTTAAGTGTAATGTTTGTGGCGTAGAAAATTAAATTCACACTGAAAATACAAAGATAATATCGGATGTCAATAAATTAGTTGTTGTGATATAAAATTTCAATTGGGTATGGGACGTAAAGTTGGCAAATATACTCTGAAGTATATAGAAAAAAGAGAAATAAAGTAAGAGCAAGGCGAAAGCGCGGATATCTCAAAAAAAGATTACATGTTGTTAATTACCCAGATATGAATTATAGTTAACAATGATTATAAAAGGAAATATTTCAACACAATTTATACATAACAGATGACACGACAGCATTCGATATTCAAAAAGGCGTGTAGCGAACTCGTATCGCCCAAACCGCGAGACGTACCCAGCGCCTCTGCCTCAAGCAGTGGTGACGTCACGCACTGCTTGATCGAACGAGAGAACCAGCCCGTAGGGCAACCTCCCCCTACTACCCTGTGTCACCCGCGCCTGGATTAGCAGGTATAAAAGGCCCCACGCGAGTGGTCACAGGCAGTCCAGCGCTCGTCTACTAGCCGAAAGGTCAGCAAGACGCTAGTTACGACCCACCCAACCGCAAGGTTGCCATCGTCACAGCCGAAAGGTTGCTCATCCACCCACAAGGTTGGCAACCCGCTCCAGTTCACGACGGCGCCCCCGAAGCGTTCGAAATCAGCCACCCGTTTCCAACGGGAAGCACTTCGCTTTGCAGCCAGGGCATCACACGCGATTCGACCCGTAACTCCGCTGCCGCCATCACCAGCGAAGCTCTCAGGGCATCCACCTACGTACACGCCTCCGCCATCGCCAGTAAAACACCAAGGACCCCAGCCATCACCGCCGAGGCCAGCCGCTTGAGAGACGCTTCCGACCGGTCACACCAAGGCCTAGTTTAGCGAAGGTGGGCCGCTACTGCCTCCAGCGCCGTGCAAATTGGTGACCCCGACGTGATCAGTGAGAACGGGCAACGGCTGCTCAACTCGTCAAGCAACGCACCCTCAACATGGAGACCACGGAGGCAGCAACACGTGTCGAGCGGGTACAAATGAAGGTGCCACCGTTTTGGCACAGCGATCCAGAAGCGTGGTTCGTGCAGCTCGAGCACGCATTCCGCATCAGCGGCATCATCAACGAAGGCACACGTTATAGTTACGTGGTAGCGAACCTGGAAGCCAAAGTATTTGTCGAGTTACGCGACCTCATCTTCAACCCTCCGACCACAGGCAAATACGAAAAGATCAAATCGGAACTGATCCAGCGATTGTCGGCCAGCCCAAACCAAAAGATCCGACAACTTCTGGAACACGAAGACCTAGGGGACCATCAGCCTTCCCAGTTCTTGCGGCACCTGCGGGCCTTGGCGGGAGCCATCGTGCCAGACGAGCAGGCCATCCGAGTCAGCCAACAGCACGAAGACCTCAACAAGCTGAGCCAGATCGCAGACGTGGTGGTCACCGCGCAGACGCAGCACCAGATCAGCGAGACGAAACAGATGCCCGAGCCCATAAATAAAGGCATACCACCGTGGCAGGAGGCTTTCCAGCGCCTCGAAGACCATATTAGTGCATTGACTGCAGCGGTCAAGGCACCTCCAAGTTGGCGACGTTCCCAGGCAAATCCACCGAAACTCCCTAACAGACAGTGTTGGTACCACAAGACCTTCGGGGAACACGCACGCAATTGTACGCTACCATGCACATTCCGACTCGCGGGAAACGCCAATGGAGGTCGTTAAGGACGGCCAACGACGCCCTAACTATACCACGCCATCTGTTCATCAACGAACGTAAAACCAACCATGCCGCGGCGATGTGCATCCACCACCTTCAGCCTATACGCAGCCAACGACACTAAAATCCCGACCTACGGTACCATTCCATTACCGCTGGACCTGGGGCTCCACCGATCCTTCCCGTGGCGCTTCATCATAGCCAACTTAGAGAAGTCAATCATCTGAGCCGACTTCTTGTCATGAAGGCCGAAGGACTACGTGGAAGTCGCCCACCAAGATCTCCCTCCTCCAGGCCGGTAAAGGCTATCATCGGCTACTGCAGGACTACAAGGGTCTTACCAAACCTAGCGGGATATCCAGGACCGCCAAACACTCCCCACAACACCACATATGTATCGGGACCACCGATCGCCTATCGCCCGCAGAAGCTGGCACCAGATAAATACCTAATAGCCAAGAATGAGTTCGACACCATAATTCAGCTAAACATGATCCGCTTCATCTGATGGAAAAGAAAAATCATGAATGGCGGCCCTGTGGAGATTATCGAGGGCTGAACAGCCGGACAGTACCGGACCATTGCCCAGTGCTTCACATCCAGGACTTTTCCCATCAGCTGCGTGGGAAGAACATCTTCTTATCGAACAACTTGATTAGAGCTTACCATCAAATTCCTGTAGCCCCGGAAGACATCCACAAGACGTATCTCCGCTGTCGCCATCACTAGCGAAGCGCTCAGGGCATCCACCTACGTACACGCCCCCGCCGCGATTTGGTTTCAGCAGTATGGCTGTCCTGCTCATTCTACAAATGAAATTTTATATCGGACCAACTACTCAGGTCATATGCCGATATTTCCTTTGTATGGCCACCACGGGCGGGACCCGAATCCACGACCTTATGATCGTCAGTCAGGCCCTCAACCCGCGCGGCCATCACGCGGGACACAAATGAAATTAAAACATTTTTAAACCAATGTTTCCCAAATTGCTGGATAGGACGCGGTGGTCCAGTAAACTGGCCAGCTCTATCCCCGATTTGTCTCTAAATGACTTTTTTATAGGGGTATTTGAAAAATAATATCTACAAAACTAGACAAGCAAGAAAAATGCAGAAAAATTACAAACCGAAAATTAAAAAATATGCAACGCAATTTTTATGATAGACTTGGGTTCTATTTCGCAAACAATGGATATTTATTTGAGCACTTAATTTAAGATAATTCTGATTTATTTTCTTTTAAATTTAAAATCCAAAAAAATCTAATGTTATGATAATAACAGAAAACAACGGTCCTTTTCAGGACCACAAACAATTTTACAATAATAATTTTTATAGTCAATTATGCAATCATAATCATTAATATTAAATACAATTTCCATTTCCAATTGTTTACAATTTTGTTTCATTTCCAAGGCTAATCCGATTTTTGAGCTAATTTTTAATATTTTCATATTAATTTCTGCCGTTATAGGGCATGTAAAATTAATTCTGTTTATTGATTCTGATGTAGAATTTTATGCTCTACAACTCTTATTTGAAGCTTTTTTTTACCTAAAATAATTAGGGAAGCAGAGAATTAAGAAAATATGATTTTACATGTTAAAGTCCTATGTTCCGGGGTCGCGGTCAACACCCTGTATACAGGCTGTTCATTTTAGTATGTCCACTATTGCTATCTTGAGAACTATAAGACTTACGAGGTCGGTTAATTAGCAAAGAATTTCTATTTTAACCAGCTGTTGATTTTAAATGGAACTATATTTTTTTTATTTGATTATTCGATAGAGAATTTTATTCTGAATTCAGTGATATAATATATGTATACCCTTAGATAACAATTTTTATATGAAAAATCCTCTAGTTCTCGAGATAGCAATATTGGACAAACTAAAATGAACATTTTGTATATTTCAGTTACACTTAACCTGTATATTTCAGTTGAACTTAATTTTGTTGCATCACACAGTAATTTGTTCCTCTACTAGTTTCTGGTATAGAATTCGTAAACGTACATAATGTATCCAAACTAATCACACACAATATTTGTCACAAATTATGTATAAACGTGTTAAGGTCGCTCTGAAATGAATACAATTTTCGTATTTGCCCCAAAATCTTATGCACCCGCTAAACCCAACAACATGCCCTGTTGCTGTTCTTGGAACCGTGGTCTGCTGGCCGAGGGTCTATTTATTACGGGATTACAATTTTTTACGACGATGTTATTGTGTATTCAAATACTCGCTATATTATCTTCGATTTCCGAAATATCTATCCCAGATGCTACGAGTTTCACAGACATTTCAGTTTTAGAAGAATTTGGATGTAAATTATTTTGTATTTATTATTTTTCCTTAAAATATCTATTAGATTAGAAACAACATTTAAAATAAATTAACTGTACCCAATATCATTATACATAACTCAAAACATTTTCAAATTACTTATAGTACAGAAATGAGAATTTGTTTTTCTTAAATAAATATTAAGGAATAGCATCATGTAGATATTACATTTGTATGATTCCGCACTGTACCACAGTTCTTAGAATCTCAATCGGTAACATTTGCAGCAATAACTATATAATGTGTATTCATTTATCTTTTTTATCGGAGGATTTCGTAAAAGAAGTAGGCGATGAAATTTGTGGTAGAAAAATCGTGGATATACTCGTACAATACTCTTTCAATGAACTAAAATCTATAAAACATCGTATGGTTTCGAGTATTCCTATTTCGACATAAAGTATTATTAAAAAATATTTTTAAATTTAAGTGTAATGTTTGTGGCGTAGAAAATTAAATTCACACTGAAAATACAAAGATAATATCGGATGTCAATAAATTAGTTGTTGTGATATAAAATTTCAATTGGGTATGGGACGTAAAGTTGGCAAATATACTCTGAAGTATATAGAAAAAAGAGAAATAAAGTAAGAGCAAGGCGAAAGCGCGGATATCTCAAAAAAAGATTACATGTTGTTAATTACCCAGATATGAATTATAGTTAACAATGATTATAAAAGGAAATATTTCAACACAATTTATACATAACAGATGACACGACAGCATTCGATATTCAAAAAGGCGTGTAGCGAACTCGTATCGCCCAAACCGCGAGACGTACCCAGCGCCTCTGCCTCAAGCAGTGGTGACGTCACGCACTGCTTGATCGAACGAGAGAACCAGCCCGTAGGGCAACCTCCCCCTACTACCCTGTGTCACCCGCGCCTGGATTAGCAGGTATAAAAGGCCCCACGCGAGTGGTCACAGGCAGTCCAGCGCTCGTCTACTAGCCGAAAGGTCAGCAAGACGCTAGTTACGACCCACCCAACCGCAAGGTTGCCATCGTCACAGCCGAAAGGTTGCTCATCCACCCACAAGGTTGGCAACCCGCTCCAGTTCACGACGGCGCCCCCGAAGCGTTCGAAATCAGCCACCCGTTTCCAACGGGAAGCACTTCGCTTTGCAGCCAGGGCATCACACGCGATTCGACCCGTATCTCCGCTGCCGCCATCACCAGCGAAGCTCTCAGGGCATCCACCTACGTACACGCCTCCGCCATCGCCAGTAAAACACCAAGGACCCCAGCCATCACCGCCGAGGCCAGCCGCTTGAGAGACGCTTCCGACTGGTCACACCAAGGCCTAGTTTAGCGAAGGTGGGCCGCTACTGCCTCCAGCGCCGTGCAAATTGGTGACCCCGACGTGATCAGTGAGAACGGGCAACGGCTGCTCAACTCGTCAAGCAACGCACCCTCAACATGGAGACCACGGAGGCAGCAACACGTGTCGAGCGGGTACAAATGAAGGTGCCACCGTTTTGGCACAGCGATCCAGAAGCGTGGTTCGTGCAGCTCGAGCACGCATTCCGCATCAGCGGCATCATCAACGAAGGCACACGTTATAGTTACGTGGTAGCGAACCTGGAAGCCAAAGTATTTGTCGAGTTACGCGACCTCATCTTCAACCCTCCGACCACAGGCAAATACGAAAAGATCAAATCGGAACTGATCCAGCGATTGTCGGCCAGCCCAAACCAAAAGATCCGACAACTTCTGGAACACGAAGACCTAGGGGACCATCAGCCTTCCCAGTTCTTGCGGCACCTGCGGGCCTTGGCGGGAGCCATCGTGCCAGACGAGCAGGCCATCCGAGTCAGCCAACAGCACGAAGACCTCAACAAGCTGAGCCAGATCGCAGACGTGGTGGTCACCGCGCAGACGCAGCACCAGATCAGCGAGACGAAACAGATGCCCGAGCCCATAAATAAAGGCATACCACCGTGGCAGGAGGCTTTCCAGCGCCTCGAAGACCATATTAGTGCATTGACTGCAGCGGTCAAGGCACCTCCAAGTTGGCGACGTTCCCAGGCAAATCCACCGAAACTCCCTAACAGACAGTGTTGGTACCACAAGACCTTCGGGGAACACGCACGCAATTGTACGCTACCATGCACATTCCGACTCGCGGGAAACGCCAATGGAGGTCGTTAAGGACGGCCAACGACGCCCTAACTATACCACGCCATCTGTTCATCAACGAACGTAAAACCAACCATGCCGCGGCGATGTGCATCCACCACCTTCAGCCTATACGCAGCCAACGACACTAAAATCCCGACCTACGGTACCATTCCATTACCGCTGGACCTGGGGCTCCACCGATCCTTCCCGTGGCGCTTCATCATAGCCAACTTAGAGAAGTCAATCATCTGAGCCGACTTCTTGTCATGAAGGCCGAAGGACTACGTGGAAGTCGCCCACCAAGATCTCCCTCCTCCAGGCCGGTAAAGGCTATCATCGGCTACTGCAGGACTACAAGGGTCTTACCAAACCTAGCGGGATATCCAGGACCGCCAAACACTCCCCACAACACCACATATGTATCGGGACCACCGATCGCCTATCGCCCGCAGAAGCTGGCACCAGATAAATACCTAATAGCCAAGAATGAGTTCGACACCATAATTCAGCTAAACATGATCCGCTTCATCTGATGGAAAAGAAAAATCATGAATGGCGGCCCTGTGGAGATTATCGAGGGCTGAACAGCCGGACAGTACCGGACCATTGCCCAGTGCTTCACATCCAGGACTTTTCCCATCAGCTGCGTGGGAAGAACATCTTCTTATCGAACAACTTGATTAGAGCTTACCATCAAATTCCTGTAGCCCCGGAAGACATCCACAAGACGTATCTCCGCTGTCGCCATCACTAGCGAAGCGCTCAGGGCATCCACCTACGTACACGCCCCCGCCGTCGCCGGTGAAACACCAAGGACCCCAGTTCCGGCTGGTCACACCAAGGCCTAGTTCAGCGAAAGTGGGCCGCTACTGACCCCGGTGCCCAGCCGACTTAACGAGATCAAAAGGCGTCGCATCCACCCAAAGGATCCGTGCCTCCACATCATCCGTCAAGCATACGCCATCCAGGCGGACATCTTGCAAATAGCCCGTCAGGATGTGTGTAAATAATATGTTAAATAAATTTTGTTAAGTATCAGTGACGTATCGTTTCACCCTTAAAATCATCGGCCCGATAACGCACCGACAGACTACTTAAAGAACTTTAGTTTCAAATAAGTGGTGTTTCGTTAACTAACTTTGTTAGTAGGTACTTGAGGAATATCTCGAGAATTTAATGTTCTGCATTAGAGTTTCGATGATTTTGAGAACCAATTTTATCACCCTTATCATTTCTAACGGGTTCTAGGGCAGATACAACCTAATCATCTTCAACGAATGATGTTTTGTAATTGACTTTTACATGGCGCAGATCAGAATTTCACCTCTAAGGTTATTTTCACTTGAAGTGGTATTCACAACAAATCTCCATGTCATCGTTAGAAGCAATTTTCAGCATAGATTTTCTTTAAATATTTGAGCTAGGATTGTAAATGGAATTTTACTTAAGCCATTTGTTGTACCACATCGGATAAATGGACACACGTATTTATTTTTGCGCAACTTAATTTACCGAAATTATTGGACGATGTAACATAAGTTACATAATTTTTGACAATCTATTCGAATCAGCAATTAAAATGTAGGTTACCATTTTAGATTACAAAGTTGCCCCGTACCCCGACCTTTGAAGATCAGAAAAGAGAAAATTTCCGAACCATAAAACTTTTAATTTGAGACATTTTTTTATCTGATGCATACTTCTCGAGTTAACAGTGGTGGTACATTTAAATGAGACAACCAGTATTTACTTTAATAGTAGGTCTGAAGATTCTAGAGCAACTAACTAGGTTTCTGACACTGTATGAATGCTTCCCTTGGACTCGTGCCTGTCGTTAATGTATATCTAATAAGAGAATGATTTTAAATATGGAAAAAGTTTTTACTCTGCGAAATAAATTACAGAAGTAGTTACTATTCCATAATTATTCATATTACCATAATTCGTATACCAATAGAATACTATTATGAAATATTAAATACATAAAATTATAATAATACAATAATTTTAAAGTCATGTTCTCAATTAATAACTCATTCAAACATATTATGTTGAACACCGTAAACACAATATTTAAAAATTTTTCTTTGACACATAGCTGTCGCTTAAGATATAATTAGTCGAAATTTTAGGTATATTATAAATTGGTACCTAGAGCAATAGTATTAATTAATCATTCTACAATATAAAATTACTTACAAGTTTGTTAGAAGATGGTATGTTAAAAAAAAATTATGTATGTATTGTAACGAACGTAACGGACAAGTCTGTACTGGCCAGTCTGCGTTATCTCACGGGTCCGCAATCGATAAGTTTTGAGAAGGTTCCAGTAACAGGTGAGAAGAGATAAAAAGGCGGCGGGTCTGGAAAACGAAGACAGTTTATTGCAAGCTACCATACAATGCGCTTGAAAATAAAATGATCACCTTAAATAAATATTGCTCGGCTAGTTTAAATAAATAATAGTGAATTGTTTAACGTTATGATAAGTGTTAGTGTGTAAGATTTTGTGTTAGTTATTTTAGTTATAAACAGTGTGTAAACTTTTATTTTAATTATTACAATTATTATTATATTTTGTTATTAAGATTTTTTTATTAATAAAAGATTAATTTAGAACTTTTATTGTCTTTATTTTTATAGAAATATATTACACAATATTTCGATTGATATTATCTTCAATCGCTATGAAGTGAATACTGAATAATAATCATTTAGGCTACAGCTTATATACTAAGGGTGTGTGGTGGAGCGTGGAGAGTTTGTTTTAGGTACTTGGAGATGGTTGAGTTGACCAATGAGAGAGCGCCAAATGGTCCGAAATGGTGCTAGGATGGCTGAACACTTTTCTGTTATTTGTTGTATACATTACTTCTTTGAATTTTCTCTTTTGCTACTGTTCTTCTCTATCAATGATTCGAGCTTCGTCCCATTTGATATGATGATGTGCAATGCCTGATTTTTCCATTTCTTCTAGTTGAGTGTGTTTCTTGTGTTCTTTGATTCTTATGGCCAGTGGTCTCTTTGTTTCGCCTGTATACGCTCAAGAAGTCGGCTTGCCGTTGGGCTCACCTTTGTCATTAGTTATAGTCAACATCTATATGGAATGATTCGAGAACCACGACATATATACTTCGGTGGACAAAGGTACGTGAACGACACCTTCATAATATGATCAAATGGAGAAAATAAATTAAGAAAATTCTTGAATCACTTAAACAACATGAAACCAACAATCTAATTCACCGTAGAGAAATTGCAAAACATCACTTTTGGTACCAAAATACCGATTCAAACTTACGGTGCATATTATAACAAAAAGTTTAAAACTATACAGCGCGACGGCAGTTGCGCCCAAACTCTGAAACTCCTAAAAAAAGTCTCTGAGAACCTCTGAAAAAACTGAAAAATTGCCAGACTTGGAACTGTAAGAATTTTTTAGAGATTTTCAGAGTTTTAAACTCTTTTTCTTTTAATATGTAAGTTTACAAGTCAGAGTCGGGCCTCTTAAAATTTTTGGGTCGCTCGTCGACGGCGCCCAGGACGCGTGCCCTGTCTGCCCTACTCTAGATACGCCACTGTGTGGTAGACACAGGTAGTCCAATTTCATTACTAGCTGACACTATTGTTCGCAATGAGAAAAAGCTCAGGATAACCTTTACTCCTTCAAGGAAATAAATGGAAGTAAAGTTGTGATACTAGATACGATAAATAAAGATAAGTATAACCATTTATGGCATTAATGTAAAATTACTATTTCATGTTATACCTACGAGTAGTATGTACTGCAAAAGTAGAAGCTTTATAGTTAGTAGCAATATTAGATTAATCTTTTCCCAAAAGTTAATAATTGAGAAATACTGTGATACTCAAAATAGTGAACTTATTACTAACAAGATATTATAAATTCAATATGTACCTAAAATTAAGTTAATTGTAAATGAGCACATTAAGTGTGAATCACGTGAAATGTTACAACAAGACAATAAACCAATTTTAGCAATTTACTCATCGGACCAGCATACTTAACTCCAAATATCACAGCTTTGAGCTTAAGACAATTTGAGATAATTTATTAACTCGAACGATTTCGAATTTATCTACAGGGTATCAAGTTCTATATTATTACCGATTGCAATAGTTTCAAACTAACTTTAGAGACAAAAGATGTAAATCCGACATTATTACGTTGGGCATTAATGTTAAGAAACTACTACACATAGAACGAATAATCATATGAAACACGTTGACGCGCTTAGTCGTTTCAATAGAATTTTAATTTTGACGGAGGATACTTTTAAAAGAAATCTATCGATTCTACAAGAGAAAGAATTCGCAATGAACTGATGGAGAAACAAAATTCATCATATGAGTTGAGACGGATTAGTATACCGAAAGTCTGGTAATACATTATTTTTTTATGTTCCAAAAAGCATGAGACACAATGTCATACGAACTTGTCATGAAGAGATGGGACACATGGGAGATTAGAAAACCACGGAAGTTATTACGTGGGATTATCGGTTCCCGAAGCTGAAACTCGAGGTTAAAAACTATATTTTAAATTGTTTTAAGTGTATAATTTACTCTCCAGTGACAGGCAAAAGTGAGGGTTTTTTACACAACATCTCAAAAGGCGATCGATTTTTTGAAACCATACATATTGACCATTACGGAACGTTAGAAAAAACTGGACATAAGCTCAAATATTTACTTATTACAATAGATACGTTTACAAAGTACGTTCGTTTATACCCATGTTCGACCACGAGTAGCAGCGAAGTAATAAAACATTTATCTGATTATTTTCGCGCATATAGTAAACCACCAAAATTTATTTCAGACCGCGAAACTGCGTTTACCGTAAGCACTTTTAAAGAATTCATTAGAAACTCAGACATTTAACATGTGTTAATCACTAATGGTACTCCGCGAGCGAAAGGCCAGGCGGAACGAGTATACCGGTGCCTCGCATCGATATTAGCTACATTAATCAAAGGACATACAAATGGAATAAAGTAGTTGCTGATGTGGAATTATCTCTAAATAACACGATCTGCAAATCACCTGCTGAAAGTCCGAATAAACTATTATTTGGTGTTCATCTACGCGGAAAATCACACGATGAACTAAAAGATCTCTTACAAAATAAAGTAGACAACTGTATGGAAGACATAATCTCAATTAAAGGTCAGATTAGAACAAAAGCATGCGTAACAATCGAAAAGTTTCAAAATTACAATAAATCTGTTTATGATAAAAAACATAAAGAAGCTAAAACGTATTCAGTAGATTACTATGTTGTGATAATACAGATGTTACGCCGAACGTAATATAAATTTACAAAATTATTTACAGATTAATTGAAAATTAAACAAGTTGATCGAAGATGACAAATAACAACAACGTATGAATAACCTATTATTTAAAATTACTAAATTACATAACAAGATTACATCTTGCACATCCAAAAGAGACTATTTGTCTAAAAGTCAAAGAGCTACCAATTGCATTTTACTAATTACATAGCAAGACTACATCTTGCACATCAAATAAGAGACGACTTGTCTCAACTAAACCTAAGCTACAAGTAATTATATTGTCTGTGCTGACAACGGGTAAGAGAGTGTGATCGGTGCGTTGGTTTCAAATAATTGTTCCCATGCACGAGTTTCATAAAAAAAACCTAGACGCTTGCAAGGGATGAGATACAAAGGTCAAATTTCTTTCGGACCAACACACAGTTAGTCTTTTACTCAGATATAACATCACATAAACCATCTAATAAAACGTGATAATTCAGAGAAGCCATAAATTTGATAAATAATGATCGACGAAATACTAAAATGATTACAAAAATATCCAATAATAAATTTGATTAAAAAAACTTAGTCAAATCAACTTAAAAAGGTACTTAAGATAACATATAATTAGACTGCATCTCTCGAAGCTGAGTTATAGTGAAAAATCCTAATTATAACAAAAACGAATTCTGAATTATATCATTTTGTTAAATAAATAAAATAAATATATCATCACGCCTTTTACCCATTACTGGGTGTGGCACTCTGCCTAAGCAGATCTCGGTAAGTGATATATTTTTCGCGTAAAGTGCGGTCACCAGCCGTCAAATCACGGCCCCCAAAGATATTAGTGGAGGGGGAGCCACAGTGGTAGATTTAAATTGGTGAAATTTTTTTGTTACATTTTGTTACAATATAATAAATTGTTCAGAATTTAAAACTGCATCCAATGTATTCAAATTTATTGATATGTTTCTATAATTAAAATTTCTTTACAGAGTTCCAAGAAATAATTTGACACATCTGTCGGTACAAAGATTAAAACTAATTATTTACAACTATTAAATATTACCTTCAAGATGTGATTAACTCTACATTAGTGTAATACAAAATTTCATTTTCTACAGCCTATTTTCAATTAATAGCAAACAAATATTTTCTTATATTGCCATGTAATATGAAATATGTTGATCCATGACAGATATAAGTAAGGTTATGTTCATACTATTTTTGTTCCATGTGCTTAACACTTACATAGTTGTAGATAAAGTATAGTATTTGATTCGTTTATAATTGTTATACGCTCGTTCAACAATATGCTATTCTTTTTATTCTACGATCTTGCAAGAAAAGAGTCAATATGTACGCATTTTAAATGCAAAACAGTAAGTATTTATTGAATAGCGTTCAATAAAAATTTTATTGCAGGTTGCCATTAGCAACGTTAAAATAGTTAACTACGTAATCTACAAAATAAATATTTTTCTACAACTGTCAAAAAATGTTAATTTATTTCACTAGTATCAATTATTATGGGGTAGATGGCTCAGTGGTATCGAGTCGGCCTGTGGATCTTGAGAACCCTGGTTCGATCCCCACAGCCGACAAACAATTTTCACCAATTTAAAAAATCTACCCCTGTGGCTCCTCCACCACTAATATCTTTGGAGGCCGTGATTTGACGGCTGGTAACCGCACTTCACGCGAAAAAATATATCACTTACCGAGATCTGCTTAGGCAGAGTGCCACACCCAGTGATGGGTAAAAGGCGTGATGATATATTTATTTATTTATTTAATACGCGAAGTACGTGATTTTTTAATTATTGTATTATTCTTTATTTACAATTGTAGAAAAAATGTTGTTTGTATTTTGTGGGCAAAATTCTTGTTTTTTGGCTCATTCGAATGACTTTTATTGTCTCAACTAAAAGTAACATTCTCACGCGCAACAAGAAAACACTCATTTTGCGCACTTAATTCAAAAATAACTATTTTAACATTTGAAATATAATAAGTAAAATTATTCTAATTAATTAAAATTCGATCCTAAAAAAATTGTGTAATGCGTAAATAAATATTATATTTCGTGGCGCTCTATAAACAGCTTAAAGATGGAAATTTGCAAATCTATCAATACAATTTTTTATTGGATTATTAAATTTTCAAGATGTCTTACATAAAAAATCTGATGTGGACACCACATGACTTCCTTATACGCGTATTAAACTATAGATATTTTTTTAATTGCACATATTTGACATTAAATCTTTTATTTTTTGTTCTAATCCATAGCAAATCAAAAAATATATACGAGGGTCGTTCAATAAGTCCTTAGAAAATCCAAGAGATGGTGCTCGTAGTATCGAAAATGAATTTTTTCTAGTAAGCAGCACTCCTAACTAGTCAACTGTTAGAGTTTTAGCTTTAGCCGTCACGTAGTTTCATTGTTGTTGTCAATTGTAGTAAAAAACTTTTGATTGTTTATAATAATGGATAAAAGTGAGTTTCGAGCGGTGATTAAACATCTGTATTTAAAAGGCTTAACGCCGAAAGAAATTAAAGCTGAGTTGGATGAAGTTCATGGCACATCTGCTCCTGTGTTTGCAACTGTTTACAATTGGGTGAATGAGTTTAAACGTAGCCGTACATCCACAAAAGATGAACATCGTTCCGGACGCCCTGTAGAAGTGTCTACCCCCGAAATGATTGACCAAATCCACGATATGGTTTTAAGTGACCGACGAATCAAAGTGCGCGAAATAGTTGAGGCTACAGGCATATCACAAGGCACAGTCGCTTTAATTTTGCACGAAAAATTAGGTGTGAAAAAAATCTCGGCAAGATGGGTGCCGCGGTTGCTCACAGTGAAGAATAAACGCAATCGTGTGGTGGACTCTGAGGCTGTTTTGGCGCTTTTCCGTCGTAACCCTGAAGATTTTCTGCGTCGATACATAACTGTGGATGAGACTTGGATACATTACTACACTCCAGAGATAAAAGAACAGTCAAAACAGTGGATTTTTAAAGGCGAACGGGCTCCGAAGAAGGCGAAGACGGAGAAATCGGCTAGCAAGGTTATGGCAACGGTCTTTTGGGATGCACGCGGAATCATCTTCATCGACTATTTGGAAAAGGGAAAAACGATAACAGGAGCGTATTATGCGTCGTTATTGGACCGGCTGAGCGAAGAAATAAAAGAAAAAGTCCTCATTTGAAACGCAAAAAGGTCCTTTTTCATCAAGACAATGCACGTGTGCACACCTGCGCAGTTGCGATGACCAAAATTATGGAATTAAAGTTCCAATTATTGCAACATCCACCGTATTCACCATATTTGGCCCCCAGTGACTTTTTCTTATTTCCAAACTTAAAGAAATGGCTTGGCGGACGAAGGTTTACGTCCAATGAGGAGGTCATCGCCCAAACGGAAGCCTATTTTGAGGAGCTTCCGAAATCCTACTTTTTGGACGGCTTAAAAAATTTGGGAAAACGATTAGAGAAGTGTATAGAGCTAAAAGGAGATTATGTAGAAAAATAAAAAAAAATCTACCCAAAAAAAGTGTTTTTTCTACTTTTTCCTAAGGACTTATTGAACGACCCTCGTAATATTAAAATTTAGATATCTCGTTTATGCAAAAAGCTAATTTAAAAATTCTTAATGTGCTAGACACAGAATTTAATTCTCTAAAACTTTTATTTGCAGCATATATTTCTAAAATTTAAATAATACCATTTTTTCAAGAAAAACTGTTAGCAGCTTTATGTAATGTGCCACTTCCGATATAGTAGTCTTATATACCAAATTTGGAAAGTTTTAAATTATATTTGAATATAGTTTTTCATGAAAATCTATTATAGGCTTCAAGTAAAGTACCACTTTCGGTAGTTGTATAATGACCAAAAAGGGAGATGCACAACTAGATGTTATAACAGTCCTAAATATAAAGTTTCAATTTGCTACGGCTTACCGTTTTTGAGTTATGTGAGATACATACGTACGTACATACGTACGTACAGACGGCACGACGAAATTAGTCCAAATTGATTCAGGGAGGGCCAAAATACCTATTTCCGTTGGAATCTGAGAACCAAAAATTTTCGCGATTACAATACTTTTTACTTCCTTGTACGAAGTAAAGGAAGTATTGTTTTAGATTTAAAAAAAAATAAGTTTGCTATGGATTAGAACAAAAAATAAAAGATTTAATGTCAAATATGTGCAATTAAAAAAATATCTATAGTTTAATACGCGTACAAGGAAGTCATGTGGTGTCCACAGATTTTTTTAGGAAGTAAAAATAAGTAAATCGTGTAATACAAAAATTAAAATTATCTCTTTTATTTATATTGGTACTCTGTATACAGCTTAAAGGTGGAAATTTAAATTTTCGCCTTATCTCATGACAGGATATAGAACATTGGATGCAGTTTTTAATTCTAAAAATCTTTTGTATACACTTTTGTTCTAAAATTAATATGGAAATAAATAAAAATTTTACCAATATATTTTCTACATAACAAAAAATAAAGTATACTCACGGTATACAATAATAATACGTTCTAAAGTAAAATAATCACTAAATACATTACTTGTTAACAGCATCAAAGTATTAAAAATAATAAATTCATTTCTTGCTTTACATAACTTGACAAATCCATTTGCTCGGATGCAAGCGCAGGTGTGCCGCAGCAGTGCTAACCAAGTCTGAATTTTATTATGTGCTTATTCTGTAATGTTCTAGTCTAGAATATTGAAGTTATAGTTTACAGTGAATAAAGCAACATATCATGTACCAAATCTCATGGGCCGTGAAATGCGTAAATCAAGAGGTAGAGAAGAGATCAGACAATTCGGAAAATTCACAACCAATAGATGGCAGCAACACCTACATCGAACATGGCCAGCTTCATTGAATTGCTTAATAAGCCGTTTCATTCCATTGTTTTGCCATATACAAATTTGTCATGAGTTTTTTATAGATTTGGTACGTAAAGTAATGCCATCTAGTGATTTTTATTTCAATGAAATGAAAGTGCCTACGCAAACAAGGTATAAAAACAACTTTAGAATATTTGAAAATTTAAGTAAAACAACTTAAAATATTTGAAAATAGAATTTTATGAAATACATTTCATGGAATTGCGTAGTTATTTATACATTCAATAGTATTAGGTTAGATTAGTTACGGCGTATCTCGTCAGTGAGGAAAATTTAAAACTAGGAACTAGCGCAATTGAATGAAGTTAGCCATACATAAAAATAGGGAAAATATTGCTTTATAACTTACGTATTTGTATAGGAAGTGTGCAAATATATTTGTTATTTATAGAATTTATTAGTAAAAGTTATATTTGTATCATGAGGAGAGATTTATTTATTTTTAAGAGAAGTGCTCGACCGATGATTGAAGGGATAGCAGTATATAAACATAAAACAAATATAATAGGCAATAAAAGTATAGTTGTTGTTATATTACATTTAGATAATTTTCTTTGTGTCTGGTCATATTATTTTATGTCTGCAAACATACAATTTAAAAGGTCCATCATATAATATTAATTTGAATATTTAATAAATGATAGTCTTTATTTAAAATATATATAAGAGACTTAAAAACGAGAGACAAAACAAATAGCATTTCATAAAACTATTTTTGTATTGTAAACGTGTTTTTTGTTTTGTAATTTTCATTAAAACTGGCTATAATATTTTGCTTAAGAATAATTTTGAAAAAATTATCCCGCTGAAGCTTGATTTAATAAATTTATAAAGAGTTAAAAATTTCTCGTGAAATACCAGTAGGAAAAGGTAGGAAAATGTTTATTCGAGTTTAATAGTTCATCAACTAGTATATTTATTGTAATCTCAAAAATAATATTTGCTTCGTATTCTTTATCTTCATATTTTTTTAATAGTACTATTACATCAGTCATTTTCGCCAATTTTATCTTTTTGTTGAATTTTATTTTGATCAAAATCCATCCAGTAAAATTGACTGTAAAATTTTCTACAAATAGGGAATGAGAATTTAATTTTGAAGATTAATTTTATTCTTATGTTAATTTTCTTCTTGTACTTGGTTCACTTCTTAATGAAATTGAACTCTCATACATCAAAGGTACTTAGAATATGATTTTCGCTCGGAATAATTTCAGTTTTGAATCATCTTATTTTGGTGCAGAATTTGAATTTTTTTATAAAATAAAATAAATATAACATCAAGTGTTTTACCCATTACTGGGCGAGGCACTCCTTCGTAGCAGATATCGGTAAGCAATATGTTTCTTCGCGTGAAGTGCGGTTACCAGCCGCCAAATCACGACCCCCAAAGATGTTAGTGGAGAAAGGGGGGTTGAGCCACAGTGGTACATTTAATTTAGTGAAAATTATTTGTCGGTTGTGGGATCGAACCAGGGTTCTCAAGATCCACAGGCCGACTCGATACCACTGGCCCACCTACCCCATCAATTACAATACATAAAGTAATAATACTCGCCGGGATAATATATAAGTATTTCGGTAAAAAAGGATGAGAACCAACGTTCATAAATGGTAAAATACTTTTACCAATTTTCAATGCTACAGCCTATCTTCGCATAATTTTATCACTAGAAAAATAATGTAGTTTTCGTCACAAATGTAACTATTACAATGAGAAACAGAACAATATTGTTCTGATGTGTTACACATCGTGAAAAATACAGTTTTAAACTATACAACAGTGAATACGATATTAAATATTTTCTCTATTTGGAAGCTTTCAAAGAAATCCCCTAGGCGTCAACCACTTCGTTTAGTGTTCGAATAAGAGAAAGTGAACCTAAAAAATATAAATACTTCAACGTGCCTAATTTAATTTAATATCGTATGTATAAACTCGGTTTTATATTTAATTAAATTTGTTGACGTTTGGACATAAAACACACGCAAGACGCGTCGGCGCAAGACTGCAAGTTGGCATTACGACAAGCATACGCATAATGATATGTATTGTGTAGTGCAGTTTAGACCGCGTTTATACTTTTGCTGTGAAACGTCTGAAAATTCTTCTTGTAATTGAAGTAAAATTTAAAAAAATTAATAATTTGTAAATTGCTTGTTTGTTTCTATTGTTTCTATTGTGTTTTGTAAAGAAATAAAATGGAATACATTTTTATTTCTGTGTATCTTTTTTTTCTTATTTTTATATTCTGTGCCCCCTATTTACTATAGGTTTCGCTGCGCTTGGAACTACATTTTCAAAAGTATGTATTTGAAGTACGAGGGTGAGATGAAAGGTAGTGCGAGTTAGAACTCAAAAAAGACGTTAGTGAGAAAATTATTCATGGATTGTGTACTGTATTATTTCGGCTCTTATTCCAGCTGTTTTATTTCGTTTGGCTCTGTCACTTAATTTAGTTTTAGTGAACATTAAAAGTTTCGTCGGAGTAGGTTTTTTCATGAAAATTTTTGAATATGATGTTATAAAATATCTCTAAAAATAATTTGGCGAATTCAAGAGATGAAAATCTAGTGTCGAAGATGCTTCCCACCCAAAATCATCTGAACTCTAGTAATGATTGATAAAGTCCACATCATTTTAGAGGACAGGCGATTGAAATAGTCAGAGGTAGCAGAGGTGATGGGGATAACAAAAGAGCGGAACATTTTTAGCAGGTTGGAGCGAACATCATGTAAAAAATAATTTCGGACTATATAATAAAATTGGAGACTCATAGTATAAAAGGTTTACAAAGCCTTCTTACAGTCCAAATTAATCTAAAAATTAAAGTTAAACTTTTTTTCATTTTTTGTTGATAGAAGCGGAACAGATGAAGAACGGCAATGTTGCACGGGACAGTTGATTTAAAGGAAAAAGATTGAAATATAATTCGTAACTATTTTATGGATAACTTTTTTCGAATATAATGAACATTTTTTAAATCATTTATATTTACTTAACCTACTTAACTTCACATATGACTTTACAAAATTTATCTTTGTGTCTTATTTGCGTCTTATTTGTATTTATAATTTTTACTTGAAGCTTAAAACTATAACTATCAGTTTTATCTAGGGTTGCCAACCGTACTATAATATATAGTATTATACTATATTTTGGTTTTATGTTTGATATACTGTTGAAAAATACGTAAAAATAATATATTTTTTAAACATTGATAAAATCAAAACTTTTAATTTAAAAAAATGGTGTTGTGTTTAGCAACTATGAATTTATTATTGAAAGTTCAGGATTATAAGGAAAGCTAAATATTAAAATGGGTGATGTTTTTAAAAAGGCAGATAATGCATTTCCAATTTTTTTAATAGTAATTTACATTGCAAGACCGTTATACAGAAATTTACAGGCGAGCATAGAAAAGTAACGGGCGAGCGCTAGCGAGCATGTTATCTGTGTTAGCCTGTAAATTTCAGTTAACGGTCGAGCATTGTACAATGTTTTATGTGCATTTGAATCGCAATATATGTATATTTAATCAAATTAATTGCAATAGTATAACGCAATAACTAAAATGTTCAATCAAGGTAGACTTTGAAAATCTGACAGATATTGTTTAATCAAAAAATATTTAAGTGTCAAACGTTTCAAATTAGATATGTTGTCATGATAACCAATGTCAACAGCCCGTTATAATTTTTACACGGGCTAGCACGTTATAAGTCTCGTAACCCCTAGAGACAGAGTTAAGTAAACAGTTCATTACGATTCAAATGTACGTAAAAATAATTACATATTCCCGCCCGTCTGCTTTAACAGAGATATTTTTTTCTCTAATGAATCAGAAATGGAGAGAAGATAGAAATAGAGCAAGACTATGTTTAATAAAAAAATAACTGTTTATACATATAAGTGTAATGATGCGTGTAATATTTTTCAAAAGACTCTAACGCAAGATATACAAAAATACACATTTAAAAAATATTATTTAATTTTTTTAAAGTAAATTTTCAACTATTTTTTATTGATATACTATATTTTTCTTCCATATATTATATTTTTTGGCTTTGATCTCTGAAGTACTATATTTCACAGAAAAAAAGTTGACAACCTTAGCCTTCTCTTACAATTATATTATATAAACGAAAGCGCGTTGTTGCCTTATAACTTTATTCGACTACGTACGTTGAAAAAATCAAGTTATTTCAGTATTATTTTTATTAAATAAAATTAATAATGTATTATAGACTCAGAATACATGTATTAATTATTATTAAGTTTTGGGAAATTATAAAAACAAACATATATAGATGTTATTTTGACTTATTAGTTATTTTCCAGATTTAGCACATTCTGCCTATCGTCTCTTCTCCAATCTAAAAAAAAAATTACTGGAAAGAAATTCGTGTCAGATAATGAAGTGATGACATCTGTAAACGCATAAAGTTACTGTATAGAGGGGTATCCAAAACTAGAATATCGTGGTCAAGTGCATTGTAAGGTGATTTTGTTGAAAATGAAAGATGTGCCGACGTGACTTCTGGGATAAGTGTTCAAATGTTTTGCGGGCTGTTTTTCAATAAACACAGTTCTACTACTTTTTTATAATTTGGTTTTTTACATAACAATATAACTTCTCGCATTTACGATCATACATAACCAACCCTCACTACTTCTTCATAAACTCCTTTCCCACTATCTTTTAACTTCACTTCAATTAACATAAGGCGCGAACATTTAAAAGTATAACATATCTCTTACAGCTCGGTCAGCTTAACATGTGGTAACCTCAGTCACATACAGAGTGTAAAAACATATTTTTGTCTCTTTAACATAAATTGTTACATAACTGTAATAGTTTTACATAAGTTTTTTTTTTACTAAATTTACAAAATTGCTTAAATATTCCAGTCTCGATCAGTTTTACTTTCGTATTACGGTTTAATGGGGTATTTCAACATATTTTTTTTTTTTTCATTAGTTTGAGTCACTGGAATTACAAACGTTAAATAATAAAAATTAAGTGAAATATGATTTTTTTTTAAATCCTTAAATTTAAAAAATTTGCCGTGGCGCAAATGTGACGCGTATTCGCCTAATGTCATTTGTAGCCAACTAGCACTTGCTTTTGTTAATCTCAATGGTTTGTTTTTAGTTGTAGCGACTGATTTAGTTTTGTTCATATATTTTATAATTATGGAACTTTGGTACAAAAAAGCGGACTCTGGTAATTTACCTATTGTGAATTCAAACATGGTAAATGATTATTTTCTTTATAATTTACTTTATATGAGTACAGAAATACGTAACGTTAAAAGTTAAAAGTAAGTTCTGGCTGCTTATTATTTACTTATTTGTAAACCTGTATAAATAACCTATACAAAACTCAAAATCAGTTAAACGTCAAATGCAAAAGCAATTAGCATCATCTATGTACATAACATATACATATTTAACCTGAAGTGAGTAAAAAGATATTGAATATACGTCACAGTTTTCAAGGACGTCTACGGGCGTGTAAAAATTGCAAATTTCTAACATAAAATTATGAATGAAAACTTGTTATTAAGAATGTTTTATTGTATTTTTTTATTGTATTATGGCATAAATTATACAAATAAAAACATTACTTTGGATAAATTACTCCGGAATACCCCAGTCATGACGCGTCAAGTGTACCATCAAACGGTATTTGAGTAATTTGGAACTCTTCTATATCTTTGATTATGTACCGAACATTGGGGACTATCTTTTTTACCTTGTAATGTCCATTATACTTCAGAGCTTCAAAAGTGAATTATTTTAAATTAAAATCCCTATTAAAAAATAAGACTTAAAAAGATAAACAAAACAAAACAAAACTGGAATAATTTGCCACTATTACAAAGTAATTTTTTGTGATTATTACAAAGTATTTGTTTGTGAAAGAAGGTCTAAACTACAACTCGGCAATTGCAAATATCTAAGAAATATAATTATTATTCTCTAAATATATAAAGAATTCATAATCTCTATTTATTTTATTTATTTTTTTATAATCTCTGGCATTTAGTTTACTGTTACAATGTAAGTTTAAATTTTAATCGCATAGTCAATTATTTCTTTCTTTATGAGGCTTCATTGTCGAGATATAACATAAACTTATTACTTTTTATGAAAATTATATTTTAATATATCATAGTAAAAATATTTTAATATCTATTATATATCCTCAGATATAATAATAATTGACATTGTCTCGATCATAAATAAATTATTTTATACATATATTTTTTAAATACACATATATTTTGTTACAGTTATATATACGTATCTTTAAAATATACATTATAAATTCATTTACCGTAAATTAATAAATCATATTACAATTAATCAATAAACATTCATATAAAATTAGCAAAAAATTATTCTGTAATATCACAAGGATCGAACTAACCATCTATAGGGTCATATAAAACAATTGAGCACACTCGCATATTTTATAATATATTAAAATGTCATAGCAAAAATGACAGCCGTCTCTATGATTTTTGTTTCTTTTATCAGTAGTATATCTATGGCAACTAAAATCCATTTCCGGTAAAAATCTGTAAAATTGCATTCAACAAGATTTTTCTCAACTTATTTCAAATAAAGTATTATTATTTTTTTATATGTTTGTGTAGAGACAAAATTATTCTTTCGAATGGGCAAAAAATCATAACATGCCTTTACAAAAAATGTCGTCCTCTTTCACTGTGAAAAAATGACTATCGATAAAAAATATCTGATCTTGCCAAAATATTCATAGTCATAAACCCTCGGAACGATTTATTAATTATTTAAATTAAATTATTATTGCGGGAGATAATATCAATATTCCTTACTTCAGTATATTACAGCCTAAATACATATAATTATACCACGTCCTCAAGGGTTTATTCGTAACCAAAAAATTCTTAAGTATGATTAGTTGATTTTATTATTCGTTATATAATCGTTATTATACTAGGTTTCTGTAAAAAATAAAGCATTTTGATTTGTATAAAACATGATGAGAAAAATATTCTGTACAATAAAAAAATAGACAAACGTTCCATGTGCAACAGTTGTATGTTTATAATAGTAAATAAATAAGAAACAAAATATAAATATTCATCAGTATGTGACGTAGAAAATCTTTATGACTAAAAATAAATTTCAATACGAAACTTTTAATAAACCAATCACATTTTATTTAAAATTAACACTTTTCATGACTACATACTAATTTACAATTCTTTTAAACAAAAAAAAACCCTATAAATATACCTGCAGGAGTGCAGGTATTCGTATTCGCATTATGTTACTTGTCTTGTGCTCGTTTTTATGAAGGACACAATAAATTTACTTGCATAATAACTGTATTTAAATAAATATTTAACTTTAACCATCAAACAGTTTACTTGATTGATGTGATTTTGTCTGGGATATGAAATATGTTATCGATTAGTGCCTTTTTGGTAGGCATTTCAATTTTTTTCAGAAGTATAGTCCTCGTGAAAATAAGTTAAAACTTTTAAAATTTTCGAAGATCGAAGAATGCATGCATTGTTGTGTATTTGAAACAACATTATTCAAATGAATAACTTTCAAAGTGTGTAGTTATGACATTATGATTTGATACTTTTATACAAATATTTTAATTTCTAGACAAATTTGAGGAATTATTAGGGGATTGAGGATATATGTTTTGAAATATTACAAATAATTTCATGTTTATGTAAAAGTTATAAGACAAATCGTGAAGTAGACAAAAGTTTCAATTTCAATTTCAATTAGACTTTTGTTCAATTTACAATATCTTCCAAATGACTAATGAAAACGATAAAAATTAAATTACAAACTTACTATTTGCACCATATTTACCGAATACTAATTGAAATACGTTAAATCAGACGTGTGACATTATATAGCCTCAAAAAAGTAGATTTTTCTAAATTTATGAAATATTTACTTTTCCGAGGTTGTTGGTGCTATTCTATCATTTTCTTCTGTACCGTTGTAACTCTGTAAGCTATACAGGATTTCTCTATACCTCTGCAAGAAACTTAAATAACATATATAATTTGATATACTGATTATAGAACAAAAATATATTTTTTGAAATTCACAAAAATTAGGGGTATTTCATTCCTAGCGACCGTTTTTAGTGTCACTGGTTTAATAGTACATTTCTTATTTATAATTATGTTACTAATGAAATAAAACTATAAACACTGCTTACAAATAATCATTTATTAATTATTATGTAGGTATCTGGTGTAATGCCTTATTTTAATTTTTTTAATTAAATATTCTATCAAACAGTAAAACTAAAAATGTTCGCTAGGAATGAAATACCCTATTTTTTGCGAATTTCAAAAAAAATATTTTTATTCTATAATCAGTATATCAAATTATATATGTCATTAAAGTTTCCTGCAGAGGTATAGAGACACTCTGTATAAGCTACAGTGCTCTGTAAAAACAAAATTAAACTAATGATTCACGTTTTATCTGTCAGCAGAAAATATTCCTCGTTGCATGAGTTTATTGCCAGTATTTATTTACTAGTATTTAATTTAAGTGATTTGTAAGTCCTTCAGTACGGTGGTGTGGATAGCGATACGAAATTCTAATCCGGAAATCCCGAGTTAGAATCGCACATAAGCTAAAAATTATATGAACTATCACATTGCGGCTCGGTGAATGCGGACCCTGTACTGTAATTGGGATTAAGTTCCTGTTATACAGCGTAACATAAATAAATAAATAAATACATAAATAAGAAAAAATTATGGATAATTACTCAATTAGTGAAAAAAAATAATTTCTTTTACTACAATTTATCAAAATAATTAATAATTCAAAATATTTTATCCTTTTGACAATTTCGTTTCATTTACAAGGCTATCCCTATTTTTAAGCTAATTTTCAACATTTTTAATTTAATTTCTGGCGTTATAAAGCATGAAAAATTAATTCTGTTTATCAATTTTAATTTAGAATTTTATGCTCTATAACATTTATTTGAAGCTTTTTTCTCTAAAATAACAAGGGAAGCAGGAAATTATATAAATATGATTTTACATGTTCCGGTGTTGCGATCTCCAGCATGTATACTAACCTCCTGTGATTTTCGATATATTATTATTATTCATGGTATTTGAAAATATTAAAACATCTTACTATAAATATAAATCACTATATCAAATATTTTATGGTTAAAAGTGATCACTGACAACACTATGTAACTCCATACAGTCAACTTTTCGTGACTATAAAATTTACAATGATTTCTGTAGCTCTACAGAGCTTACATTTCTTACAATATGATACAGAATAGCTATTTTCTTGCATAATGCATAACCATGGGAACTATAACAATTACAGTGCCTACAAAGACTACAGAGAATTATAGAATCGCATCATAAATCTCAAAAACTAAACAAGATATGCAGATGCACTTAACGGCACTAACTTTCTCGTGCTTTAATTGACTATAAACTAATTTTCAGCAATGTTTACTTTTATTGTTTTTGTATGAGTGCCACATATTTAAAATAGATCGTCTCTTAAATTTGTTTTACTAAAAAAAAATTATTGTGGTGAATCAAACTTGACGTGTGTGTTATAACTTTACACACTTGACAGTCACAGCCATGTTTTTGAGTTGATTATACTCAATTAACATTATACAAGACAAGGACGCAACGTTAGTGTTGAGCGGATGGCTATTTTTTATGTTTTTGCGGCAATATTTTAAAAGAGCTAATATTTCTCATGTCTCTTCCTGTATCTCTACTTGTGAAATTGCTAATTTTATTCATATTAAGAGTCATATGTCAATGCATATTTTACTATGAAATCTGGAAACAACATTTTAAAATTAAAAATAGGCACTATTCATTTCGAATTATCGTATTTTATGCCCAATCTTTTTTTCCAATCTTATAATTACTTTCACACAATACACATACGATATTGTAGAGGAAACATTTCTGTATTTTTTGACACTAACATTATTCTATCTGGAACCAGAAAATGACGGAAATTTTATTTGGTAATTTTCTTAAAATCATTACTGCCATGCAATAACAAAACTAATGTATCAATTAAAAGTTCTATTATATTTTTATGATGTTCTGCATCCATTTGCAAATAAGGCCGAATAGAATGCGCATTACTATGCCCTGTAACTTTGATGAGCTGTTCTTCTCCGACACCTTTATCAATATTTTGTAATGACAGGGAACGAAAACGTGACATTTTGCTCGAATTTTTCAGTAATTGTTTTTTGTTGTCAATAATTTTATTACGTTGCTATAGTTATACTTGTATTCCAACTTGATTATTTCGAATAAAAAATAAATATTAATTTATGTATTTTTGCTTTTTGTAGCGGTGTCGTTACGATTTTCTTACCGAATCTACATTCGAGCATTAATTCATATCCGGGAAATTTTTTGTCGTGCATTCCAACAACGTAATCGGGCCCTCGTGCTCCACTCGGGCCGATTAATACGTTGTTGAAATGCACTCCTAAAAATTTCCGGAAAGAATTAACGCTCTTATGATATTATAAGTGAATATTTTTCATTAAGTTTATTGTACAAAATTAATCTTCGCCAAACACTTTCATACTCGTATTTCCTAGTTCGTCTATCAGAGTTGTAACTCGCAATTTTTTCGCCCGAGGCAAGAATATTAATTCCTTCCCGCCCACTCATCTTGAAACATGTATTACTTTTACTTGATTAATAATTGATAACCGAGTTTGGCAGTTTGAATTTGTTATATTTGTTCATATTAGACTTTTATTGTCTGAAAAAAACTTTAATTTTACAATTTATTTATTTGCATCGAGCTTTCTGGTTCGAGTTTGTCGCGTTTTACTAGTGAACAAAACTTGTATTACAAATAATTAGTTTGAGAAAATAAATGTTAACAAGATCAATTTACAAATATAGTATGTTCCAATTGAAATTTCAAAGTTGATATTAATTACTACAAAACCGGAAATTATATCATGAATGTACATCCGTCATAAATTAACTTTCTTGTTACTGTATAAATCATGTTATATGAAAGAAATTGCTAAGTTGATAAATAAGCAAGACATTTGCTGGGTCTATTAAAATATAACACTCTGTATATAAATCTACCCTCTCCACTAACGTCTTTGGGACGGTATCTGCACTTCACGCGAAGAAATATATCACTTACCGAGATCTGTTACGGCAGAGTGCCACACTGAGTAATGGGTAAAAGGCGTGATGATATATTTAATTATTTTATATAAGAAAATAAATCGCCCTCTAGGCTGTCGAACATATGCAACTTGTATATAATAGGACTTCATAGGACTTGTCTTATTTATCACATCCGTTCGTTACGCTCGCTCGTCTATAAACTACAGCTCTTTCAATAAATTCCTATATTATGTGCTTGTTATGGGGTAGGTGGCTCAGTGGTATCGAGTCGGCCTGTGGATCTTGAGAACCCTGGTTCGATCCCCACAGCCGACAAACAATTTTCACCAATTTAAATCTACCCCTGTGGCTCCCCCTCTACTAATATCTTTGGGGGCCGTGATTTGACGGCTGGTAACCGCACTTCACGCGAAAAAATACATCACTTACCGAGATCTGCTTAGGCAGAGTGCCACACCCAGTAATGGGTAAATGGCGTGATGATATATTTATTTTTTTATATTTAGTTACATAAGTAGTTATTATTATTGTATTTTAAAAATAAATAAACAATGTGTATTATTTACCAAATGAATTTAAAGACTGCTCAGATTTATGCGCTTGAGGCAAATGTTTCACTTGTCTCATCCTTGTTACGACTTAGTCGTCCATGTCTTATCCTTAATTTTACCAGTCTTTTATTCGACATACGTTCCACTATCCAATCTGATTCATTCTCACTTTTCTAACACTCTTCACAGTCATACAACATCGACGTATTCAGTTATTTAATAAAGAAATTAAAATAAATGTATTCTAATTTTAATATATGTAAATATATTTCTGGAATTGGATCATCAATACGTAAGGTAAAATCAATCACATTTCAGCACATGGTAAACATAACACCACATATGTGTTCAAGTTTCTACTCACACCGTAACACAAGCTTTCCATTCTAAGGTTATTATCATCGGAGTAGCCGTAAAAGTACCGGTGTAGCTCGCTCGCTCGAAACAAACATACCTGCTCAGAGTCGGAGAAAGTTTATCAAGTCACAAGCAACGGCAAACGCTATTCAACAACAAACGACGCTCGAATGGACTCCGGTTGCTACAGCAACAACCAGAACCAACAACGATATCGGCTGCTAGCGACACACGCGGCAAATATTGCAACGAGAAGACTGTGTCTTCCACTTTCGACTATTTCCATTTAAAATAATAGGCAGTGAAAAAATATTAATTCATTATAATTTGCACATTAATTTCATATTCTCTTATTTATGACAATAGTTCCAACCTTCAACATGAAAAATATGTGCACTTTATAATAACAATAATATATTAACATCAGTAAACATCAGTATTGAGGTATCAACTTCAGACCAAATTAAGAGCATGATTCACCTATATCAACCTTAATTTTCTTCCATCAAGTGGTAACAATTTAAATTTAATCCGAACGGACGAAAAATTACACTTTTCTTCTGTGTTTTTGATCCGCAAAATTCATTTTTCTACGATTGCTATGAAATGTTGACAATTACGCTCTCATTTATCATCGTAAAGTTGACGTTTGCTGTAGAACAATCGAAAAATATCTTTTTTGCGCGTCTCCAATGGCAACGCGCGATAAAGACGTTAAATGCGCGCGTTTCCAATGCCAACGCGCGCAAAAGATTATAAATGCGCGCTTATTTCAATAGTTACCAGGGATACAAACAAAACAGAAACTTGACATATTGACAGTTAACAGAATGAATTTATTTTCAATACGTATATTCTTTTAAATAATTTTAAGATGCAATCGTAGAAAAAATTATGTGTGCATCACGAGCGTAAAGTGTCTTTGTTACTCGAGCACGGTAATTGCAGCGTGAGCCGAAGGCGAGAGCTGCAATAGTGCAAGAGGAACAAAGAATCACTTTACGCTCTTAATACACAAATAACTATTGTCGCGCGTTTCTAATGGCAAAACGCGAAAAAGATATTAAATCCGTGATCATTTCAATAGTTACCAGGGATACAAACTAAACAGAAACTTGTCATATTGAAAGTTGACAGAACGAATTTATTTTCAGTAAGTATACGTTTTTTAATCATTGAAGATGCAATCGTAGAAAAAAATATGTGTGTATCACAAACGTAAAATGTCTTTGTTCCTCTTACATTATTACCGTATTCGAGTAACAAAGAATCACTGTTCGCTCTTAATACACAAATAACTATATTCCAGTAGAATACAGACGTTACTAAACAACATGAAATACAGTAAGAGATTCATTTTTTCGAACTAGTCGTTGCTAGGCAAGAAGAAATAACCGTATGGTGATCACTGGGTGCTTGTTGTTGCCACGAAAGTATAACACATTGCACACACATATCCCAAGGCTTTTTATTTATTTATTTATTTATGCTACTCTGTACAACAGGACCTGAATCTCAATTACAATACAGGATTCGTACTCACCGAACTGCAGTCTGCTAGTTCATCTATTATTTTAACTTGAGTGGGATTCAAATTCAGGATCTTCGAATTCGAATGCCGTAACGCTAACTCGATGCTAATCATATCACCGTACTATTGGCCGTTACTAGGATATTAATTTAAGATTGACATATTGTAATTTTAAAATCGGAACAAATTTATTTTACACGAGCAACATTTTACCGTAAGCTTAATCGGTTCATATGATTGATATTTTATCGTACAAAAATTTTACCGGACGGTCGCTCTATGAAACCTACCATTGTATTTAATGCAATTATGACATTAAAATCTTCCGATAACATACAATTTTGCTCGTGTGAAAGGGTCATATAGAAAAATCATAGTGTACAACTTGCTGGAATGTCTATTTCTTACTCGTATGAATATTACAACTTTTCATACATGTGCAAAATGAGTACCATTTCATGCTTGTTCTTTTCCAGCCTAGTCTGGGAATATTTTTCAGTACTGCTTTTCTTGTTATAGTCATAACCTCATAACTTACAGGAATAAATAGTTAATTTATAAATAAAAAATAAAATAATTAATTTAGTATATTTCAATCGGATAAAAATTAGAATGTGTAACACAGTGATTCTCAACCGTTTGTTTATCGCGGCACACTTTTAACAATTTCAAAATTTGGCGGCACACAAATAAAAAGATAAGTTTAAAAGTTTTTTACTGAACTATAATACACTGTGTAAAGTAGTTTATGATAATAATTTTGAATGTAAAATAAAATAATATAATATGTACTACAAAAACAATAGTACGTTTATTAAGGGATTAATTACAAGTTAATAATAAGAATACTTTTAATGGGAGATTTGATCTTGATGTTTTTTGATAATTTCATTTATATTTGGTCGTAAAAATGACAAAGCTACTCTCATATCGTCTTCTACATTTAACAGTCTCGATCTTTTTTCTTTTTGTGTTGGTTAATACTGAAAATCCGAATTCACACAAATAAGATGTAGAAAATTATAATAATATTTTTAAAGCTATTTTGGCTATCCTTGGATAAATTTAAATAATTTGTACATTTTCTATTTAAATTATAATAATTTAATAATTTTAACATATTCATATTCATATATATATATATATATATATATATATATATATATATATATATATATATATAAGTACTTTTATTTCATTTAAACTTTTCTCGTAATAAAAAAAGCATTATAATTTTTACTATATACATTTCTAAAATTTGGCGGCACACAAAAGTGTCACGGCACAGTGGTTGAGAATCACTGGTGTAACACGTAGGAAAACGAGAATTTCACGGACTCCTGTCGTTGCAGGACTTGGTTAACGCTCTGTCCCACAATTGCCAACATCGTTCTGCTAATATATAATTTTGTGGCTAAGATGAGAAAGGTCGAATTGGAATCTCGTCTTTCATCTATTGCAAGCAAGCTTTTTGACAATATTAATGACTATTTGAACAAATATGAGAAACAGAGCAGGTTCATTGTTTTTCATTATGAAACTTCGTTTTGTGTTTAGTAGTCCGTTTGTCAACAATAGCGCAATTTTAATGAAATATCTTACTTGGAAATAGTTAAACAATATGAATATCTATTTTATTTCATATTGGAGTACTAGTAATATCAACAAATAAGATTTAAAAACCTTACAGGAAGACGCATAAAGTGTATTGAATTTAGATTCAACAATTTTGGTGAAACAGGTTGAAAGGTTGTTCCGTGAACGAAAGATTCCGAGCTAGAAGAATAAACGAGCTTGTATGAAAGGAATTATGAATGTGGTTGTAGCAACAGTGGTGTGTCAGGATAGGAATGTTTGGCGAAAATTAATTGCGGGATAAATATGATGATTAAGGACGAGCGCATGATTCTTGATTTTAGATTCATTGGTTAAATTTATCGAGTGTTTACCTGCAATTCTGTGGAATTCACTTTCAAAAACAAGCGCAGGTAGATGCTCCATTCCTTTCTTATCTTTCTGATTCATTTTCTGTTTGTACTATATAGTGTCCCAACTGCAATTGTATGGAATTCAGTTTCAAAAACAAGCGCAGGAAGATGCTCCCTTTCTTCCTCATCTTTTTTTATTCATTTTCAGTTTTTGCTATACAGTGTCTAACTGCAAATGTGTTAAATGTAGTTTTAAACAAGCGCAGGCGATGATGCCTTCATTTCTTTATAGATTCGTTGAATGAGAAATGGGCGTACGTGAAGATTTACGAAACTGGTGTACAGGAATGAATGGATAGATGTGAATGAATATTTGTTGCGTGATGATGGATATTGGTTATGAGGAAGGAAAGAGCTCGTATGAAGGAAGTGTTAATGTGGTTGAAACGAGTATCGTGTGTCAGGATGAGAATGTTCTGTGAATGTTTCATAGGTTCGTGCTACCCCATTTAATGGGATATAGCGTGATGTTATGTATGTAATTTTATTCCGGATTGGTTGTTCATAAAAATAGAGTTAAGCTACTTATCTAAGTTCCAAATTAGTTATTACAATTAGAGATTACAATAGTTTCTATTTGTTTTATGCCAAATCATTTTAACATTCATACCGACAAAATTAAGAATGTTACCTAATTTTAAGTATTAAGTGAAATGTCTGCGAACTCCAAATTTTTTAAGTATAATGAATGCGATAAATATATTTGTATCTATTTTCTACTATTATCTACGATTTTTGATTTTTTTTTACAGTGGCAATTTAAGTTAAATAGAATTTTATAAAACTGTATTATTAAGAAAGAATGTAGGTGATAATCATTTAAATAGTTTAAAGATACAAATATTACACTATTTTTAGATATTTTGTATTATGTGTTCTTTTTTCAAAGCTCTCTACCAATATCATTTCTCACTAATTCACTTACATTGATATTAATTGTAAATTTAATAGCAAGTTTTAAGATGCTTCCAATAATTGATCATTATAATTGCTAATCGTAATTACTAGTACTGAAAAGTTGTGAAATCAGCTTTATAATCATACTAGGTTTCATTTTTGTCGCCTTACTACCTCTTAAATTAAAAATTATCAGTTAAAATTGGAACCTAAAATGGTATTAACAACTAATTCACAGATCTATCTGGTCTAAATTCATTGTAACAAAGAGAAATGAATATAAGTCTGCCAGACACGTGTGTGCCTTACATGAATTTGCATATTCTATCAGCTCAGTATCAGGAGAGTTCACCGCGGAGGTGTAGAAGTGCACTAACACTGCTCGAAGTGCTCCAGCACTAACCTAGTTCACTCCGAGCAATGAAGTTCCCGCGCCGTGTCCGTGTCCGTGTCTACACCATGCAAGGATCAATAAATGCAGATGCAGATTGCATAGTTCAGCACACCGATTTTCTATGCTTGCTTCTTGTGCTTGTACAAGAAGCATTCGTGATGCTGGTGATGTTTTTATTAATATACTTTAGATTTCAGAATATTTTTTTGTGAAGAATATAACGAAAAAAATATTTAAATCTCTGTTTCTCTATTTGTATTATTATGTTATAATTTATACTTCAAATTTAATGGAAGGCTTTGTTATATGAACGAAAAATTCCGAAAGGAAGGAATAAACGAGCTTCTATGCAAGAAATTATGAATGTGGATGAAACAAAAGTGGTGATCAGGATAAAAAAATTTAAGAAAGATTAATTGTGATTAATTGTCCAGTTTGGTATTTCAGTGGTTTTAGCGGACGTTACTGATAACACCATCCGATAATAGTTATTTACGTTATAAAACCGGTTATAACGTTTTTACTGTACGAGTTCCGGACGAGGCGGCAAAAGAGTCAAATCTGGAATTTTTAAATGAATACCGTAAAAAATTATTAAATTAAAAATGATGTACAACGTTTTATTTCATATTTAAAGTTGACCATTTATTTTTTTCGTGAAAAATCAGTTCAAGATCCATATTCCATAATATCATTAATATATCATATGGGAAGAGAAAAATGAAAATTTATACCAGTATAATATGTTTTATTGTATATGCTTATATTTTTTGTATCGAATAAATTATGTATAATATATCACAAATATAGTATTTATAAGAATTCGTATTACTTGGTAAAAACAAATTAATTATAAGTACACACAAAAATAATTAGTAGGTATTTATATTTTTCTGTAGAATTTATTCATTTAATACTGAAATAATTCCATTAATTTAATCAGGGGCGTAGAAACCGCTGTATAAGCCACAACAGCCAACCGAAGTAAAAATAGATAGGTAGGTATATTTATTATTGTTTCCTTCTCCCTTATCTAATGTTTATTTAAATAAATAATTCAAAAATAAATTACTGTTAAATTGAGCTATCTAAACTCACCACTCTCTTATATCGATTTTTTTTAAAGAAGCGAGTCCCGTTGGAAATGTTTCATTCGGTCCCACTAAGTGCTACCTAAGCCACTTAAATCATAAAATTAATCACGGAATTTACCTCCGTTATGTTACAAAATTTACATGTTTTTTGTATTTCCTAATTCAATTAGATTTTTCTTAACTGTCCACATATTACTAATTAAAGAAAATACACGTTCACAGTTAGCAATTGTTCCAGGTAAACAAAATATAAGACATACGATATAAAACATATTTTTTGTACTCATGCATTGAAATGTGTTGTTTCGCGTCGCCTACGTAACGACCGAAACGTCATTTTCCCGCATTCGTGCGGCAAATTTCGGAAAAAACACTCCAATTTCTAAAGCACTTATTAAAAAACTATATTTGTAATAAAGAAGTATATCTCAAACACCCTTTTGCGTAATAATAATAAAAGAAAATGATGGAATATTGAAGGAAATTTAATTTTAAAATGATAAATTTAGTGCACATAGATATGAAATTAAACAAGTTTATTCAATTTACCGTATACTACAAATGAAATTAGTAAATAATATAACACTCTTTATTTTCATTACATTAAAATAAAAATTAAATAAATGAAAATTTGACATTACTGTAAAATTAGTTATAAAATGGTTACAAAGCAGTTTTATGTGTATATGGTATATTATTGTTTATGTTAATTATTGTTTTGTAGAATGTTAGTTAGAATGTTTAAATTTATAGTTATACTTTGGCATTTTGAAATACTAACTCCTGGCACAACTTCGTTACTTTAAATGGATTGTAAAGCTGGCGGCACATGAACATTTATAGCAGCAGCAGCAGTTTCTGTTGAAGTACTTGCACATGATGATGATGATAATTATATAGTTTTACATTTTTCGTACAAAAAATATTGTACAAACATCTTGCGCCAAACACTCATCCGGGAACTATTTTACATGAGTTCAAAATTGGAAGAAATTATGAAAGATTTCATTCCCTCTCATATATGCAGAATAATCTTATTAGAATTCATAAATTATTTCATTAAAAATAGATTGCAAAAATATTAATAAATATTTTGATTATATATAAATAACATGTATAGAATTGCAGACGACAAAGTTGTAAACAGAATCGTGTAATCTCATAAGTTTAGCTTTAGCTGACGTGTAATATATCAGATTTTATCTACGATTGCTCAAAATTTATAAAAATCCAACTACGTATTCAGCAGAAGTGAGCTCACCGGGAATAAATGTATTAAAATGCAAGAAATGTGTGATCAATATTTATAATAAATAGATTTCATGTTTCAATAAATATTTACTACTTTTTTGTCATAATTTTGGTAAAAAAAATTGCGTTAGGTAATTAGCTCATTACATAACTAGTTAGTCAGAGATTAAATCGTTTTATCGCACGCTGATATTAACAACTTGCTATGAAGCAGTATTGTACAAAAAAGGTTAACTTTGTGCAAAAATCACATGCGTAAAATTTAACTTTTTTGACAAATTGCTTTATTACAAAGACATTCTTGTTTTTATAATTACAGCAATGGAACACTAAAATACCTAGGTATAACCTTGAAATGGTATATATTATTAGCCGTAGACAAACACTATATCTGCATATTTATTATTTTTATAAACACGATGAGGTATAGAGTCGACCTATGGATTCGAGAACCCGGGTTCGATTTCCATCACATTTAAACTACCCTGTAGCTTCCCTTCAACTAACATCTTTGTGGAGCGTGGTTTAACGGCTGGTAACTGCACTTCAAGCGAAGAAATATACCACTTACCGAGATCTGCTATGGCAGATTGCTACATCCAGTAATGGGTGAAAGGCGTGATGATATATTTATTTATTTATGTAAACACACAAATTAAATGAATTATTATATTACATAATAAATTAATTTCATATATTGTAGTAATAATTTAATCTTAATAAGAAAATATGCGATATTTTATTTTTACAACTACATAGAGATTTTCATGTTGTGCTGCAGCCTTTATAAATAGGAATATGTCCGAAACAAAGCATCTATGGGTATTGCTTAATAGTTATTTTTGTATTAAGTGCGCAAAATGAGTGTTTTTTTTGTTGCGCGTGAGAATGTTACTTTTATTCGAGACCGCAGGTCGAGACAATAAAAATCTTTCGAACGCGCCAAAAAACAAGAATTTTGCCCACGAAATACATACAACTTTTTTTCTGTAAATAAAGAATAATACAATAATTATTGATTTACTTAAGTAAATTGAAGGAAAACAATCAACAATAATATTAATTTGATACTATTGATGTGTTGTATCTAATGAAACAAATAATTTGGGAGCGTGCGCGAGATACTCATTTTGCGCAATAGAATACGAAACAGTTTTTGACAGTTGTAGAAAAATAAACTTTTACTCTTTTTTTAGTTGTATAAATTATGGATGAAATATGATCTAGTAGATTAAGTCAGCAAAGTTTGTTGCATGTTCTATCTGTGGCCCGGGAAAGTGTGAACTGCAGTATTAAATCATGCAAATTTTGCCAAAAACAAATATTGCGTGTGTGAAGCGGACGTTATATGAGCTTAGGGTTTGTTTGTTTAAAACGCGAGTAAAACATGCCATGCCAATATATGTTAAATATTTAAACAATTATATTAAAACAGATTAATTTGATATAAAACTGAATATAATAGCTTCCGTGTGTAAAACATACGTTCTAAAGATTTAATGTTTGTTTTTTAAAAGTGTGAGCGAAGCACGCCTTATATGAAAAATACTGGTAAATAACACAATTTTAGTATTTGTAATGTTGCACATTGTCTAAATTTTATACTTTGCCGGCAACATGTCTACTACGACCTCTGATTTATTTCAAAGCATTATCAAAACACTAATTACGAAGTATAAACTTCGCAGCCGCATAACAAACTAGTATAAAGCGTACCATCATACATACATGGGCGCCTGATTCATAGCACATTACTAACACACTCCTCACTCCTGTAGGTCTCTGGCGGCGTGCCACGCTGCTATGGGATTGATTAATATTTACGGCAAGTCCCGCTTTCCTTTATGCACCATATTCGTCCGTTCTGTAACGCTTCCGCGCCGTGCCGACCGTTCCCACGGCTCCACGAGGACGCACGTTCCGAGAGCTAACGGCACAGCACGGTACGGCAAGGCAACCGACTTCCAACGAAATGGTTATTTCTATTCAATAATATGACGATATCATTTGGGTAACAAGTGATGCCGGGAATACTGATTGAATTGAGATTTTTGTGAACTGTTGTTGAACGTAATTTGTGCGTTCGTTCTTTTGACATTTATTTAATTATTTGCTTGTTACTCTTTGAGAATTCTTTCCAATGGAGATTTATAAAATTGACGTCACGTTATGTCTATGTCACACCGATATGCTGTACAGCACGATGTGCGATGGAAAAGAAGTCATGCTTTATCAAACGAAATTCAAGTGAAATTCTATTTTTAAACTTTACCATGAAATGAGCAACATATTTTCATACTCGTATGACAAAATACTGAATGAAATAGCCGCGCAACTATTTTCGTATCACTACATGTGACTTCTTCTTTTCCATCGCACACCATGCTATACGCTATATTGGTGTAACATACGCATTAGAAAGAGACAGGCGAACAGTGTATCAACAAATTACCAGCGCGCCATATCTGGAGAGTTGTCGGTTTGAGGTTTATTTGGTTATAGGTTGTAGTAGTTTGGTTCAATGTTTAATTTGCAAACATGAATTTAACGCCCGAAACAGTATCTGATGCAAATTTTATATTATTATCATGTATTACTTTGTGACGCATTCCATACGCACACTTCATTTTTTGAATTTCACATTGCAGAGTTGAACAGCCATATCGAGAATTTCAAAATTGTTGCAAAATAAATTCAAGGTTACATATTATTTGATGTACTGATTACAACGTGAAATGAATTTTTCCGAAATTCGCAAAATTAATTGCACATTACTTGAAGCAAACATTTGTCAAGTCACTAGATTGATAGGTTGCAGTAATAATAATTATAATAATAATAATATATATATATATATATAAAATTTACTTATTTGCTACTCTGAATAACAGGATATTAATCCCAATTTCAGTAGTACAGAAGACCTATAGTGGAATCCGAACTATTCTACGCAGTTCATTGACATCGCTATAGAATTTTTTTCAGGGAAAGCAGAAGATAAAATTCTGTAATATGGAAACTATATATACGTACATTATTATATTGACAATTCCACTCATAACTTTTCATCCAATCAAATGACAGTATTTTGCTGAATTGAACCAATCACAGTAGTATTACAGCGATTATTTCACTTATGTCAATTATACTGACAAATTTTACATAGTTTCATAAACAATTACAGTAACAAATGCCTTGCCAACGGGGGTTTGTCGCGCGGTAAATGCCCAAGACCATTTGTCACCGACAAATCGCCGTTGCCTAAGAGAAACAAACACCACATTTTCAAAATAAACAATCAGTTTTCTAAAATGTCAGAAGTGAATCGTTTTGGAGATGCGTCTTTGGCGGCAATTTGTACCGAAATAGAAAATAAGAAATCAGAAAATACAAAAAAAGGGATAGGTGAACAAGAACTTATAAAAATTACAGGGCATTCCAGCGCATCTTCTATAAAACCCTATTTACAATTAGATGCGGAACATCATTTAAACATAATACAAAACCTACGATCAACAAGCTGCATTACTACAAATGAAATAGCTCCTGAAGAACCTAGCACAAGTAGTGGCGATGTTATTTACAAAAAATCTAATATTCCAAATAATATTGTATTTAATAATTGCACAATAAATTGTAACAACTTTAATACCTAATTAAAATAATCACATTTAAAATAAATTTTTAATTTAATACAAAAATATAGAGATATCATTCGAGAAATATTCTTCACAAATACCACTCGCGACTCTTATTTTATCAGTAAACTTTTCTTTCAAACATTGTTTACCTTTAAGCAACATCCTTCGAGTCATCTGCTCAGAATAAATCCCTCGAGCTACGCTCTCGTGATTTATTCGAACAGATGACTCTCACGATGTTGCTAGGTAAACAATGTTTTCAAGAAAAGTTTACTGATAAAACTTGAGTCCCTTGTGATATTATATACGACAATTTCACTAGTGAAAATTGTCGCAAATCGTTGCTTAGATATAACGTTTGTTAACTATTTTGAGTAGATTAATATTGTTGAATTTTATTTGACTTTGTTTACTTTGCTTAGTTATGTTAAAAATGAAACAATGTAAATTGATCAGCAAGGTAATAGTAGTTCAGACATTGTTTTAAAAATACTGCAGGTAACATTTTTTTGGAGTAAATGAAATATTTCGAGGAATTGTCAAGCCGAATACCATACGTGACTATGATTTTTTTGGGTAATTTTTGCCTAGATCACTCCTGCTTGTTGCTTTAAGAAAATTTACACTCGTGCTATCGCACTCGTGCAGATTTTCATCGGAACAAGCAGTCGTGATATGACGACAAAAATTTCCACCAAAATCATAGTGACTAATGGTATTATATGTGAAAATCGTACGATACTAAGTAACAGCTAATAGAAACATTGTATTGAGCATGGTTACCATGGTATAATATCTTCTGAGCTCATCTACCTAATAATCGTTTTATTACGGGAGTACAATAGTACAATCCAAAATTATAAATTTCTTGGGAATTTTTCATTACTTGATCTAAGTAAGCAAAATTAATAAGTCGAAATTTTTTCGTGTCAAAAATGTCAGTTTGATATTTAAAAATAGTTTTTGTAGTTTTATTTACTTGATACAAGATGCCATGGATATATTATTCTATCATAACTTGATTACTTTAAGCAAAATATAAAACTTATATTATTTTATTTATTGTGTTGGTGTCGTTACAATTTTCTTACCGAATCTACCCTCGAGCTTTAATTCATACCCGGGATTTTTTTTATCGTCCATTTCAACAACGTAATACGTTGTTGGAATGCACTTCAAATAAAATCAATGCTCTAGGAAGATTATCAGTGAAAATTATTTAACTAAACGATTAAAATTATAGATTCAACTTAAATAAATGTACGCAGAAATCTATAAAAATGTATGATTAAAAAAATAGAAGTAAATTAAATATTTTTTACCACCAGCACTGTAAATATACTTTCTAGGTAACAGGGATGTAATGAATCAATTGCCGCCCAAATAAGCATTTCATATCTACACATATTTAAGACATTTTAATTTATTTTTTGCTGTTGATAGAAAACAAAATCCTATACCATAACTAAGTGATGTATTAACACTGTTTAATGTCCTAGTGTTCATAAAATAGCATTTTATTGGATTAACATGATAAAATAGCAAAATTGAAATAAAAGTCAAAATAAATAGTATACCTAATTTATTAATTCCATTGCATTTAACGCAATTCATATTCTTTTGTGATTCTTCTAAGCCTTTAAACATTATGAACATTTTTTCCACACTTTTTTATTGACAAATTTGACAGTTTAATAATTATAAATAACATTGTTAAACAAAAGCAATAACAAAGCATACTTTGAGACACAATTTATTTTGCACATTAACATTTCTAGGTCAGGCAAATATAAAGTTTTGTATGCAACTCGTACATAATCGTACTTGTTACATAAATAGCTATTAAAACTCTCAATTATGAAAAAGTATATTATTTTATTTGTTATTTTGTCTTAATTTTTTTTGTTAGATTGATTTTACAGAGATAAAATTAAAATAATGAAAAAACGAAATAAAATTAAAACAATAAAAATGTAATCATTATTTTTAAAATAGTTGAAAAATGTTTCTATACGTTTCTATTCATTAAAAACGACGAGTTTCATGATTGATATGCAAGAAATAATATTTTTGTTTTCTCACAATGAACAAGTAACGAATAAAGATGACAGGATATGAAATCTGAAATCGCAATGTTTCGTAAAAGGAAGCTCATCTAATAACAGAGCATTCTCAAGGCTTTGAATGTAATCCGTATTTGTACGCGGCACACACTTTTACTACTGTACCTACTGTATGCTATACTATTATTATAATTACATATCTCACTCAGTCTCAATCTCTCTTGTATAATTATAATTATTTTATAATTGTCAATCTGGACAATTAGATAAATTGCAATGTCCAATTAAACAAAAACTAAAAATTGTTGACAAGTGAAAAGACAAAAATAAAACTATTTATTGAAGCATATTTTTCTAAATTATAGGACAGCGAAAAAGATACGCATATTTTTTATAAATTTCATTTTCATATTACATCAAATAGGAAAGCAGGAATATTTAATTATTGTTAGGTTCATTTTGCAATTAATCTTCCCCAAATATTCCTACCCTCGGTTTCATCCACCATCATACACAGTGTTGCTAGATAATAGAGAAAAGGGATTATTTAAGAAAGAGAAGGATGTTTTTCCAATTATTTTTATATTCCAATACGATATTTAATATTCAGTGTTTTAAAAACTCACTGCAAATAAGTGGAATATATATATTAATGATGTCATTGTATTTTCTGTTTAAATACATAAAATTCATTGGTCTAAATTTGTCTTCAAATAATAAATATTATCCTAAAAAAATCACCATAAACCATGCCTAATTTCAGTTTAAACAGGTATTGAGGATATATGCCCAAATTCGGTGTTGAGTGTAATATTTATAACCAAAAATAATTAAAGAATAAATATTTATTCAGGGAGGACTTTCTGTAAATGAAAGATTATTTAAGGGTCAAGGAGGGATTTTGTCTATACAGTATCTGGCAAAGCTCATTTATTCCCTAACTAACTCAACCCACTCGTCTAACTTTTATAAATATTTATGTTCTTACTACTATATAGTATGTCCCCGGAATAAGTTTGCAAGAGGAAAACAATTTTATTTTTGCACTTACGAAAAAATGCGAAAAGAACAAAACTTTTTGCTTGATTTAAAACGCATATTTCAGTTATTAAAACTTTTAATTAATGCAAGGTTCTTTTATTATAACGTTGTTTCGAATTCTATCTTCCTAATAATATTGTTGTTATAATAAATCAAATCTTATTTTAGTTAGCTTTGCAATATTGACAAAATTATTGTTGATTTATGTGTTAAAAGAGGTTGAAAGTTAATTGAATAAAATAATAAAAGTATTTCGCAGTTTTTTTATTTGAAGTTAGAATTAATACTCATTTGGTCTATATTTCAAAACTAACTAAAATAAGGTTTTATTCATTATAATAAGTGTATTATTAGGAGGAGAAAATACAAAAAATAATTATAATTACAGAGGAAAAAATAGCATTTTCTCACAAGATTTATGTACTATTTTTCACGACCTAAATAAAATTAAACATGAAATTTATTCATGTTTTTTGACATTTTTAAAATTTTTAAATTATTAGTAGTCTTTGACATAAAAATAAAATTCCTTGACAACAGCAAAAATGTAAACAAATTTCTTTATGTCAAATTAAGCGAAGAACCCTTGGAAGAATCCAAAGAAATTGTTGATGCAGTTTCTGCAGCTGTTTTTATTTATTTCATTGTACTCTATTGTGTTTTACAAATATATTTGACATAATATAAATTCCCTAGTGGAATTATGTACACATTATATCCCTAAGGATAAAATGTCTTACTTCTGTCCCGGCCAAATACTCCTGGTCGTAAAATAGTTATTTACGTGACTAGCGTAGTAAATGAATTTTTACAGGTGAGCTAGAAAGATTATGGGATGAGCAACGAAAGAGCGAGCCTCCATAATTCAGTGGGCCCAGTAAAGATTAATTGCAAGCGTGCCGCGTACATAGTTTTATTTCCACCTTCACAGAGTTTTTTTTTATTATTACTTTTTATTAATTTTATAAAAAGATACATTACATTTTGTAATCAAAGGTTGTTGGCGGTACGACAATTTATAGTTGTGATCGTTATGATGAAAAAACAACTACTGTCAGTGTCAACAGTGGCGTAAATTCTAAAAATAAATAATATGAAATAATGGATTTAATACCCGATAAAGACTTTGAAGACGATTTTCTTGCAGTTCAAAAAAATAGATAAAATATTGTAGATGCTGCAAGTAATAACTTTTAATTAGTTTATATTAGTTTTTTATGAGCCTTGTAAAATTTTACAAGCCTCTTCAATGAACATGTAGCATTGTAATTACTCATTTACTTACCAAATCAAAATGTTGCTTTTGCAATGGCATATAACTCACTGGAAGGAATCACTAGGTCAGCGACAAGCGAAGCTATTCCTGGATGAGCCATCTAAAAAAAATACAGAAAGCTTCCTGGAGATGAGTAAACAAAATGTCAGACTTATAACAGAACTTGTAACGGGACACTGTGGATTAAATAAGCATCTGCATACACTGAGTCTAAGAGAAAAACCACTAGCCAGAGGCTGTGGAGAAGAGGAAGAAACACCACTCCATCTGATATTTCACTGCGAAGCTTTTGTGACCAGTAGACATAACCTCTTAGGGGCATCGAAATTTTACTCAGGGACATTAAAAGAGTTAAAATTAAAGAGAATCCTGGACTTCGTTAAAGAAACAGGACTCCTTCTAAATGAGTAAAATTCAGAGTGTATAATAGGCCAAAGAGCTGTAGTACAGGGATAACAGGACCAACTCTCGGAATAATAATAATACTCGTAGTTACCATAAATATCTATAAAGTGTCATTTATAATAAGGTGGAAATTAAAACAAATATGTAAACGTGATTTTAGCAAAGCTAAGTTCCTTCGCGTTTTAAACAAACATGTCTTAAGAGGAGACACTTGTCTGAGCCTTCTAAAAAAGGTATTTTTGTTATTTTTTTTAGAACATAACAATAAATGCAATCACTTCGGGTTTTCAATATGTTATTAAGTAATATTTGAGCTTTATTTTTAAAAATTTCCAGCACAAAATATTAGTTTCTCCACTATTGGCAGCCCTGAGAACAGACCGCTGCAGGCGATGTATTGGTTGCTTGCGGGACAGCGTGGTCAGTACAGAAACATCAGAGAAAAAATGAATTAGTGTTTCGGGTTCCTAATTAAATTATCTAAAAAGTAGCATTAATTTGTTTCGCAATTCGAGAAATTAGCAAAATGGCAGAGAAACAGTTCGATTTTTCGTTAAAAAAAATCGCTATTAAAATGCGCATATAAAATCGAAAAGTTGGAATATCCGAAAAATCCTATGCTACCTTTTAGATAATTCATTTTTACATCGCAAACCGAAAGAATCAGCAAAATGTGGTTTCAAGAAAAACGCTTGAAAGATTTAAGTGCGTTAAACACAAGACTTACATTCATTCTGCTATTCCGGCACCGTATCAAATTGACATTTTGACACAACATTCTAGAATGTATTAGGATGCCGAAAATGCAAAAAAATCGATTTTTTTGAAATCCTCAGACAAGTGTCCCCCATTAAGCCCATAGAACGCATACTCCATATACGAAAGGTAGTATTTGACAAAATTTGCATGATTTAATACAGCTGTTCACACTGGGCTATGATTATTATAGTTCATATTATACAATATTTTCTAATAAAATAATGACGAATTCAAAACCCAATTGTCAACGGCCATGGCATAACTCGTTGATACTGATCCAAGCGATAACGCGAGTTAAGCAACGTTGCGCGCGGGGTGTATTTGGATGGGTGACCGTCCCGAGAAACCTGCGTTGCTGTTGACTAAAAGACCTAAAAACGCGGATCAGGGCGTAATGGCGGCATATGACCTGAGTAGTTGGTCCGCCAAAGAAGCCAAAAAAAAAAACCCAATTTTAAGTATTTATTTAGCAGGTAATAATAACTGTAATAAAAATGTCACCAGTTACATTTCTATTTGTATTCTATGAAAGTGCATTAAAAATAAATACATCATCTTGTACTTACTACCACTAAAGTCTGTCTCTAAACGATGTCGTTTGGCAAGAAACAGATAGCAAATAGTAATTGCATTTTAATGAGTGTCATTGGCCCTCTGCGGGTCGAATGACGAGCCACCCATGGTGCCCAAGCACAACACACCACGATAACAAGAACTCAGAACCGCGCGACTGTTGCGCATACCTTGGCACACTTTCACCGAACTGCGGACAGCGTACACTGTACACTCTGCGTATTGGGTACACACCGCGACTATAGACACATACTCATGGCCTTGAATCCAGAGATTCAGATTTAATTAATTGTTCCAGAATGGACTTGTCAATAGAAACAGAAAAATAACTTTATCAATCATAGACTTTTAACAAAACAAGATTAGTGTATAAATTTATAAAATATTGAATTTATGTGGTATATCAGATACTTGTCACACAAATTGTAAATAATGCTAATAATAAATATGATATAACATTCAATACCAATTTATTTAATCCACAATAACTGATAAATTTTACCAATTTATTAGCTAATATAGGATTTATTTATTTATTTCTGTACTATATAACTGATACACTGCAAATTTAAATTATTCACAAGAGTGCAGAATATCGATCTGTTGTTCAGTGGACAATGGACACGTTGTTAAATATTTTAGGTTAAACTTGTAAACTCGCGTTTATAAAGCGATTCTGTTAATTAGCTGCTTTAACTGTTCATTCAGACTCATTACATTGCGAAAATAATTATTTAAATTTACGGCCAGATTTTCTATATCTTCAGATAAAGTACCAGATATCTGTCTGGCAGATAAGTAAAAAACTATTGCATTGAACTATCCGTACAAGTTGTAAGATTTATACCTATTATACCATTTTATTGATACGATATCAGTGATTTATTTGACCAAGTATATAGAATTTATCCAAAGATGGAAGACTTTGACCCTTGGGTCCGAGGTCTGAAATTGACACCTGCACACTATTTTTTTAAACAAAATGTTATTGTTATTATAATAGAAACATATTATTTGTTGTGCATATTTTTAAAGTTAAAAGCTGGACTGACGAGAACCAGATTCAGGTGTGCAAATTACTAGTAGCTCAGAGCGCAGAAGAGTACAATTTATTTTGTAAAATAGTTATTTTTGTATAAGTGCGCAAAATGAGTGTTTTTTGTTGTGCGTGAGAATGTAAATTTTTTTCGAGACCGCAGGTCGAGACAATAAGAGTCATTCGAACGCGCCAAAAAACAAGAATTTTGCCCACGAAATACAAACAACATTTTTTCTACAACTGTAAATAGAACAATTATTGATTTATTTAAGTAAATTGAAGGAAAACAATCCACAATAATATTCATTTGACACTATTGATGTGTTGTAACTAATGAAACCTAACAACAAATAATTTGGGAGCGTGCGCGAGATACTCGTTTTGCGCACTAGAATACGAAACAGTGCGCAAAATACTCATTTTGCTCACTAGGGTGCACAATAATGCGCAAAATACGCGTTGTCATGGTAATGTAAATGATGAAAAAATCACGTACTTCGCGTATTGATATTAGTGAAAAAAAATGAACATTTTTTGACAGTTGTAGAAAATTGTTATTTGTTATTTATGGTTGAAAGTAACTGTTTTCAGACCGAGTTAAAGATTGGAACACGGGTGTCTTCCACATTTGTCCCGTGCGTCTCTGATAGACATGTCCAAACTACGGCCAGCGGGCAACATCCGGTACGTCTGATATTTGTATACGGCCCGCGAACGATTTTAATAAAATCTAGCAAGGAAAATAATTATATGCGCATGATTTAATACAAATCTTAAATTCATTTATAAGAAAATGTAACCAATTTACCAAAAATTTAAATGAAAAAATTGTCAAAGAATATTTCTCAATAAAAAAATAACTGCCACATTAGTAATTTAACAGCCTTATCAAATAATTTTATCGTAGATTTAACTGTTTTCGTTCAACTGAAGACTCATTGGCTAGCACAAGCTCTGTTTTTGTCTGTTTTAAGTTCAGTGTTTTTGGGTGTTTTACTTATCTCTAACATTTTAAAATAGTCGTCTTAGAACACCCAAAAACAGAGCTTGTGCTACCAGCCATTTTGTAGAGTGATACACATTTTCCCGGATTTTTTAGTGAAGAAAACAATAGTTGCAATATAATTAACAATTACAATGTTTACATAATTTTATTTCTTCTTACAAAATATAAATAAAGATAATGGAAGTTTAAAATAAAGTGTTATTAATTCATAATAGTTGCAATGTTCATCATATTTGGTTCAGCATGTATGAATACATCTTCTCTCTCTTGACCTGCAATAACAGCCTAACAAGATCCAGATTAACAGATGAATATTTAGAAGCGATTTAAAAAGGCTACTACAAATATGGAACCTGAGATTGAGAAATTATTATGAAACCCAAACAACTTTATTTGTTTCATTATCTTTAATTGAATGTAATATTAACATATTTTTGTACATTTTATATTTGTTATTGTATTATGATTTTTTAGTTTCCATTGTTAATAATAATTATAATAAGTTCATTAGGTGTAGTTTTTAGCTTTGAAAATATTTTGTTTTTATATTTCGTCCAAAAATTAATATAACAGAAAACATCCACATGTAAAATTTGAACATTATTTCCTATATGTAGTGATTGGCCCGCGAGCAATTTTCCAATGAAAATGTTTGGCCATGTTTGGTCTACCTAGAACTTTTTATTGGCTGAAGTGAAAATGGTGCAACTAGCTAATAGAAGGAAAATGCTTTCTTGTACGTATCAATATAATTCTTAATCTTATTTAGTCATTTAATGTAACTGGTATTGAGATGCAAATATATGAATTAAATTATAAACCTGTAATATAGATAAAAAACTGAAGTATTACTTAGTTATTTATGCGAGCTACAGAAGCGTCAAAGTATCAATTGAGCTCGATGTAATATTTTAATTAATTAATTTAGCTGATATTAATTAAACAGCAAAATTTCTCTTTACATTTTTGGTTAGTAGCTTTATTGTATCATTTGTTTAAATTTATTTGATGCATATTTTGTAATTGTAATAATAATTGTAATTGTAATGTTATGTTGATATTGTAATAGATTTGCTAAGTTTCTTAAACTATACGAGTACCATTATAGAATTTCCAAAATAGTACTGCTTTCTGTGTATGTTATTAATAATACAATATAGTAATTATATTTATGTTCTAAAAATGTATTTATTAATTTCAATAATATTTTATATAGTGATTTTTTTATTATCAAAATAAATTCGCACCTAAACAACAAATTTTATATTATTCTTATTCCTAATCTATCACTATAAGTACGATTATATAAAAATAACAACTAAATTCGTAAAAAGTCAGTTAGAACCATATGAATCAAAAGAATTAACTCAAGTATGTATAAATTTAATTATAGAGCCGTAATTACTGTTTTTTGTTAATGATTGTTCGTATCAGCAATATTTCTTATTTTATTCATATACAGGGTGTATCTATACCTATGCATGAACTTTAATAACATATATAATTTGAAATAGGGATTTAAAACAAAAAGAATTATTTTGAAATTTGCAAAAATTAGGCTATTTCATTCCCAGCGAACATTTTAGTGTTACTGGTTTAATAGTACATTTAATTATTTATAACTATGTTACTAATGAAATAAAAGTATAAACACTGCCTACAAATAATCATTTATTAATTAGTAATGCCTTATTTTTGTTTGAGTACCTAGTCTGATATATCGTATACGGTATTGAAACTGTAAGTTGTTGTGGGAGAAATTTGAGAAAAATGTATAGCAACAGTGAATTAGTGGATATGCTGTTAGTGTATGGAGAAGCGGCGCAAAATTCCGAATTAAACCAGTGACACTAAAAATGTTCGCTAGGAATGAAAAACCCTAACTTTTGCGAATTTCAAAAAAAAACTTTTTGTTCTATAATCAGTATATCAAATTATATATGTCATTAATGTTTCGTGCAGAGGTATAACCCTGTATACTGAATTTTTTATTGTCCTCTGAATTATTTTTGAAATTGAATTAAAATTTTTAGTCATTTTTCATTATTATTTTTATAATATTTTCAAGTTACTTCAAAAATATTTATTTAATTATTTATTTACGTTACTCTGTACAACAAGAACCTAATCCCAATGACAGTGCAAGATCCGGATTTACCTAGCCGCAGTGGGTTAGTTGTGTTTTTAGCTTAAGTGGGATTCAAACTCGGGATCTCTGGATTCGAATACCGTAACGTTACCCATACCACATATAATGTACAATAAAACATAATATTTTCATTTATAATAACAACAACATTTTGTTTCAAAAAGATCAGTATTCAGATGCTAAGTTTAGAACTAATTTTGCGCATGATTTACTGTAATATTATAAAAAGAGAAAACTAGAAAATGTTGCTAAGAATATAATGAAAAAAAGTGTACAAAAATGTAGGAAGATTTTAAATTTGAGTACATTGTCGGAAAAAGTTGATCCTTAATGAAGTTTTATGAATTTCATAAAGACGGTTTCGCTATACAATATAAACTTTAATATAAAATCATAACCGGTATTCTAAAATTTAAATTACATTTTATATTCAAAGTTAAACGAATTCGCAAATCTAAATATATGAGCAATGACTTCAACTTAGACATACCAAATAATACAACTGTGACTAAAAGGTTCGGATTTAACTATAAGGTTGAAATTAAGTTGCTGTGCTACAAAGTAACAAGTAAATTAATAAGTAATAAAGCGGCACCTCCAATCCTGGTTGGTAGTAATAAAGGGCACTTGACACATATTCACCTGTTCCGTGGCGGGTGTGTCCATTTAAAACATTTCAGTTATCGTTTTAACTGTCCGCAGTTGAATGATTTACAAAGCGGTGTTCATCTTCCCCTTCGTTCCGACAAGTTGTGCCCACCGCTCTCACCGCGCTGTCCTGCGCACGCGCAACGCCGCTGCCTCCGCGACCGTTCGCTGGCCGTTCATTCTGAGTGCGGCTGTCGAACCGTTAGTGTTCCAAGTTAGTGTCGTTCGTACTTTTCTTCAATTCCAGCCGCGCCTGTCCCGTTTTCTAACGTAAATCGTGCGTTAATTAATCATCAAACATCCCCGAAACCAACTAGGATTATTACAATTCGTAAAAAAGTAGTGTAAAGTGTTCTAATGCAACGAGATAGTGCTAGAGCAAAGTGCAATTGTGTGTAGTGAAATGAGCGAAGATTTTCGCTAGTGCTTTCAAGTGTTGTTAAATTAGTGTGCAATCTTGTTTGTTCTTTGTGTACGATCTAGTGAGGCTGTGACTATTTTTATGGCAGTCGCTATCTTCGGTCTGCAATAAGTTGTGACGTCTCGGGCCTGGCCTATACTTGTTTACCGTACTTTTCTTTTTGGTTCGGTTGTGGCTGAAGCCAGTGTTACCGGCCGCGGTGCCTACAGTCTGAGGCCATTTTGAGCGACGGACGTGCTAGTGGATATTGTTAAACCTTTTGTGTCAAGACAACCATAAATTCATGTGAAACTGTGTGTGTGTTTGTGAATTTTACCCAACTTGGATTACCTTAAACTGCTCTTGTTGTGAGATTTCACCTTTTTCGACACAATTGGATATTATTAACAAGGTATGTTCAAATTCATTTTATTTCAAGCATTAAAATCACACCATCAACTTTAAACATATTCAGTTCTAATTCTGTGACCATTTTGTTTTCAAAATACTAATTTCAATACCGATTTAACTAAATTAAATTCCATTTTATAGAATGATACAGTTAAAGTAATCAATATTTTAAATTATTTTCTGAATATTAAGTTAGATACAGTTTAGCTAAACCTTTTTCGTCAATTGGGTTCGTGCAGATTGAAATAAACATCGACAGCTCTGTTCTGTCATCATCAAGTTAATAAACATGACTGTCGAAATATCGTGTAATTGAAATAAAAATATGAAATACTGTTTAAATTCTTTTGCAAACTGATTTAGCAATTAACAAATATATGAAGAAGTCTCAAACAAGTGTCATAAATCATGCTTATACTGTCACAGCAATATATAATTAACTTGATACACAGGTATAATGAAAATATTGTTTTAATTAGCTACATTTTAGTTGGTTTAAGTGTCTGTTTATAGTGCAATTATATTTTTTATGTTGCGAATAATGAATTGAAACAGCTGAAGAAATGAATTATTTATTACAAGTAAACTTGACGCGATTTCTTTCATTAATTGATTAAACTTGAACGCGCAAATTCAGAAAAATAAAATAAATGTAATTCGCTACTCGCGACGGAACTTTTATAGAATAAAAAATTATATGCTTTGCTTTATTTAGATATGAATTTTACTACAATTTATAATAGATCATATTAATTAGTTTGCGGGATGTAATATTTAGTTGTACACTTATTAATATTATTTTATCTCAAATCTAATCGAATCCTATTATAATTTTGTAGAAATTTTAGACATTATTAAATTATTTTGTACATATTTTCTGCTTTCAAACATTTCTAAATTATTGAAGTAGTAGAGAATTTAGTATTTCAGAATTTTTATTTGATACCTTTCTGTGTTGTCATTTGGAAATATAAATAATTTAAAAGTACATACTCTGTAAACGTCAATAAAATTTAGTATTTATGTGTTGTGTAAATTTTAATAGACAGCAAAAATTTAAATTTGTCGGTCTTAATCGATTGCTTATATGAATTGTCATACAACATAACCATTTATTTATATGAATTCATTTCTGTCAAGTAGCTAAAAATGTCATATATGTTGTAAAACGTTGAAAGTTATTTATACGTTCGTATCATGCCACTATGTGACATACAAAACGCCAGTATTCGAAATACCGTTACCGGAACTCGCGAAAGATTATCATTATTCCCGAGCAACCGTAGCACTGTAGCTTATGCTTACGTTCTGTTGCGTTGACGACGCGACGCTGTGCTAACGGGACTGCGAGTTTCATTCGAATTTAATTTGTGCGATGGCTGAGGCATGAGGCTGACCCAGTTCGAAAGGAAAGCAAGTGTATACACTTGGCACACATATTTGCTGATAACAAAATGGCCGCCGTATTGCTTGGCTACAACCAATTGAGAATTGAAATTGCCTGTTGCGATGTGTTTCTTTTATTTTTGTTTATTTACATGAGTGCATGAGTATCATTTGTTCGTTCATTGCGTCGTACGTTAAAGCGAATTGTCATGGGAAAATTACAAATAACGGTTAAAAGCAGATATTATAAAGACGTTATTCTTCAATTCATTTACTTATCTGTCATTTATATTCATTTAAATATAATATTTATAATACGGCATTTATAATTCTAGGTCAAAGTTTATCTGCGTTATTAAATGTAAATCTATGTACAAATGTAGCTCAACACCTGATTCTAAATTAGCATAACTATATCAAATATATATAAACATAATTGTATACCTATACAAAATAGTACAACATTGCTTTTTTTGACAACACTTGAATTAAAACTATTGTAATTGTTTTAAAACTATCAATGAAACAAAGTTTTTCGATGTTTAGCATAGAAAATAAAGATATACATATTGATTTAAAGACTTATTTTCTACTTTCACCGGCAAATGTGAAATGCAATATTAAATTATGAAAATTTTACCAAAAAGAAATGTATAGTCTTGTATGTATGGGTTTAGTGTTTGTTTGTTTAAAAAGTTAGCGAAGCGAACCTTGCCAAAGACAAATTCAATATATATATATATAAATGTATGAATTTCAGAATAATTTGAGCTAAAATTGAATTTAATATCTTGCGTGTATGAAGCATGTGTTCTACAGATTTAGAATGTGTTTATATAAAACGCGAGCGAAGCGAGTCTAGCCAATAATACATACAATATTTAAATGAATGCATAAATTTCAGATTAATTTGAGCTAAAATTGAATTTAATATCTTGCGTGTATGAAGCATGTGTTCTACGGGTTTAGAATGTGTTTGTTAAAAACGCGAGCGAAGCGAGTCTAGTCAATAATACATACAATATTTAAATAAATGTATCAATTTGAGAATAATTTAAACTAAAATCTACTGGCTTTATAGGATTTATTTGTTAGAAGTCCGAACGAAAGTCCTGTCAAAAATGCCCACTAACATAAAAACAACTGGTAACTAATACAATTTTTACATTTGGAAATTTGTATATTACCTGTCTTTTATGCTCTCCCGATACCAAGTGCATTTTAAAGAAATCTGTAATTGCAGAGCTGTATGAAAATAATTACGTACACAGTTTTTAATAAAGCTGATGATATTGTGCACATTTTGTAACTAATTGAACTAATTAATTCAACGATAAAGTTAGTTTTATCAGTAACCTATAATAATATAAACTAACTAATAACAAAACTATCAAGCCAATAATTTATTTAGTTCATTACTTTCTTTATTGCATTTTTCACATTTGAATCGTATTTATAAATAAGTAATGAATGTTTACACAATGAATATTTCACATTAAGTTTATTTTATAAATGAATTACGAGCATTTAATATTTTATTTAAGCAATGCCAAACATTTCAGCTTTTATCTCTCGATAATATTCTGTATAGTAAATTTATTAATAATATTTGACCTAAATTTATTTATCAACCTATTGTTTGACATATTTATACGAGTATTTAAACATCACACAGGTGTAGTTGTAATTTTACACAAATTAGACATTTACGTCTAATTAACATACAAGCTTGGTCCATGCGATTAAATATTTACAAATAAAAATTGTAACAAATATTTTAATTAAATGCGATAATATTTTGTACATTATAATAATTGCACTATATATTTGCCGCTGTCAATTATTTTAGAGAAAGAATATAAGTTACGTAGAATTAAACTTTCTGCCACTTTTATTTTCGAAAATAATTTAGAAGCTAGATTTATAATGATGCTTGGTATGATTTATAACTAGCGATTCTTTGACAGCTATTAATTTTTTAATTGTGTGTAACTGTTGATTGAACCGTTATTACAAACTTTAATCGGTTCTTACTTTGACACAATTACTGAGTGGATATAACTTGCATCGACGAAGCAAGCGACGCGCATCCAAATCTAGCTTACTTCAACTTCTACACAAAAAATACGAATGTGTCTGAGAGATTCGAATTAATGATAACACGGCTGTTTTGTTCTGTAAGCCGGATTATCGCATCCCGGAATTCTGGCGTCTTCATAGACCGGATTCTCGAATTTCCGACAACCAATTTTTGTATTTAATTTTAGTTCGATTCCCACAGCTGACAAACAATTATTACCAATTTAAATCTACCCCTGTGGCTCCCCTTCCTCAAACATCTTTGGGGGCCGTTATTTGACGGCTGGTAACCGCAATTCACTCGAAGAAATATATCAGCAGAATGTCTCACCCAGTAATGGGTAAAAGGCGTGATGATATATTTATTTTATTTATTTATTTTATTTTAGTTAAAATTGAAGTTCTTAAATTTTAATTGACGACAAAAGAGTACTAAACAAAGAGAGAAAAATGTTCAAAATTTCAAGTTTTCTTTAAGGGGGCATCTCTAGTCTAAATCTATGAAAAAATCAATTTTCCAAAAACACCGGTTTTGCATTTAGTATACTAATAGTAACATCGTACAATAGTTTATTTTAACTTGCGCGCTCTAAAAATTTTTACCTTTATTAAAAATCATGGAAACCATGGGTATTTCGATTGGCAGCATAGCAGTGGATTTTGCGCAGAGACAGGACGAAAATAGAATTAAGCAAGGAAATCGTCGCAGCATTGAAGCTTCAAAAGAACGGCGACTCGAGCTTAGAAAGGCTAAGGCGCAGGAAAATGAGTTTTTTGAGGACCAGGAAGGAATTATGTATGGAGCTGGTATCGCGGATTGAGTGTAAGAGGTTTTTTACACAGTTTTTCAAAAAATTATTTTAAACGCGTTTTTCTCGAAATAACATTTTTTGACCTGGCTGACATGATTTAACAAAAACTATTGAACCGATTGGGCTGAAATTTTGAGAGGTTATTCGTCACACATATAGTTATAGCCCGTACTAGAATTATGAATATTCGATTACATTTGAGCACTTTTTTAAACAACATAACCTCAAAAAATAAGCCGAAAATTAGAAAAGCCCGCCATTTTGTTTTTTTTTTACTTAAACTTCTTGATTTTAGTACGGGCTATAGCCACTTTCTTATACTTTAATATGCTTTTTGAATTTTTCATTTAAGAGCTTCCTGTGTCAAGATATGATGTCAGCCAAAAAAAAGCAAGCTTCGTTGTGGCAGCCATATCTAGGCCATATTGGATGAAAAATGAAAAAAAAATTTTTTTTTTGCAGACTTCAATATGTATTTTTTTAATATAAAAAAAATGTAGTGTGATAATAAAGTTTACTGCAAGAAAAAAAATCTTGAAAATTTATGCAAAAAGACTAGAGATGCCCCCTTAATTGAATTATTTACATACCTAGAATAATATAATTTATTTGATATGTTGATATGTACTAGATTTCCTCTCATAAAATGCTAGGTTTTATGTACTACATTTATTATACAGATGTTTCAGGAGATCTGTGCTATAGGCGAATAACATGGATAAATTTTTCTGTTACTATTGCTTCCTACTTTACAGAAGAAATATTTAAATAAATATTTAGAATATTAAATTAAAATTCTGCTTCTAAATTAGGCCAGATATTACATGTTATTTATTAAGTTACTTTCAAAGAAAGTGTAAAATATGTATGTGACAGCTAAACGTTATTCATTTGATATCATTTGTTCTAGTTTCTTGACGAGCTGAGATAATATTAAGTTTAAACAAGTTTTAAAATTAATTTTAGCAGTATGAAATAATTAAAATGATTGTGTAATTGAGTTAAAATTCAGTGATTTTCAACCACTGTGCCGTGGCACTTTTGTGTGCCGCCAAATTTTAGAAATGTATATAGTAAAAATTATAATACTTCAAGTCAAGTCAAGTTTAAATTAAAGAAAAGTACTTATACATATGAATATGTAATATAATTTAAATAGAAAATATACAAATTATTTTAATTTATCCCATGATAGCCAAAAAAGCGATAAAAATATTATTACAATTTTGTACATGTTATTTGTTTGAATTCAGATTTTCAGTATTAAACAACATAAAAACGAAAAAAAGATCGAGACTGTTAAATGTAGAAGACGATATGAGAGTAGCTTTGTCATTTTTACGACCAAATATAAATGAAATTATCAAAAAACATCAAGCTCAAATTTCTCATTAAAAGTATTCTTATTATTAACTTGTAATTAATCCCTTAATAAACGCACTGTTGTTTTTGTAGTCCATATTATATTATTTTATTTTCCATTCAGAATTATTATCATAAACTATTTTACACAGTGTATTATAGCTAAGTAAACAACTTTTAAAGTTATCGTTTGTTTTGTGTGCCGCCAAATTTTGAAATCGTTAAAAGTGTGCCGCGACAAAACAAAGGTTGAGAATCACTGAGTTAGATGAAGAATTTAATTCTCTATAAGTTTTATTTAAAACTCCAGCAAGGGAAGCAATGGCAATGGCAAATGTTTTTTTCCCCTATAGCTGTAAGAAATACTAAACATTTTTCTAAAATACCAAATCGGTTGGATTCTACTATTAAGGTACTGCAATTGAGATAAATTTTCTGTTGTGCAGAGTAGCAAACAAATAAATAATTAATATAGGTAGCAAGCGTTTATCCAATAATGTGTAATAATAATAAATATATTACCTCTGTGTATGAATGCGTTTTTCTGCAGGCGATATTACACTATCGTGTGTTCGTGTCAATCTCCGGCTAATCCGTGATTGAGTCCCTTATCCCCACCGCGTCTTATTAAGCAATAAACAGGGTAAATAACCATCCCTTACCGTGTCTCCCACAATGTCCAAGCCTATGTGGATCGCACAAGACGCTAAATTGCGAAAGTCGCCGTTTCCGCCTCCTTCGGTTCGACCGGGCTTATCTGACCTTGTCGCCGGCGAGCATGGCAGCCCAGTGTGTCCTTGTCTCGCACATGGAAACCTTGATGTTGGTGTCTCTCTCATAGCTGTGTCGAGAGGAGCAGCCAATCACAACGCAGGATATGGATGTTGTCTTTGTTGGAAGTTCTCGCTTGCACTGCTGTTGAATTATTCCGCTGATTAAATGTATAAACAGATGTAGAGCGAATTCCAACCGTTAAATCCTTTATTTGACGATTGTTTTAAAGCGCTATGATCTTTTATTGTTTTCATGTGTGATTGTTCAATTTTTTTTCAAGTAATTGGTGGAAATTTGTTTGCTAATATAATGTAATACTTTGCGCTTGTTTCATAGGAAGTAAAATAAAATCTTGTGAAGATATGCAACAATATAACTTGATAGCAATGTTATGCTGAGATCTGCAACAGCAGAGCTATCATATTGCTTATAAGATATACGATATTTATTCAGCTCAGATTCTTTCATTTATAAGTCGTTGAACTCGAGTCGGTAAACTTTAAAATTAGCTTAAACTTATCACAAAATTTAACAATTAATTGAAATATAGTAAATCCAGTGTTCATTTGAATTAATGACTTTTAAATTTTTCTATAAACTCGATCCCACATGAACATTTTTCGTTAACTATTAATTTCACGATACATCTAAAATTGACAATTTTAGCATAAATGCAAACATTTATAAAGATGAAGAACAAAGTTTTTCTACACGCTTCCATTAAAATTAATCATATTGTATTTTAGTAAATTACGAGGACAAATATGTTTGAGAAAAAACGAAAAAAAAAATCATAATAGTATCGATTAATGTTTTCAGAGGGATTCCAAAGTCATTTGTCTAAATGTGCGCTGGAGCAATCATACCTTTTTAAATAAATAAATAAATATATCATCACGCCTTTTACCCATTATTGGGTGTGGCACTCTGCCTAAGCAGATCTCAGTAAGTGATATATTTTTTCGCGTGAAATGCGGTTACCAGCCGTCAAATCCCGGCCCCTTAAAGATATTAGTAGAGGGGGGGCCATAGGCAGGCCCGACGAGAGGGGAGGGTAGGTGGGGTAAAATACCCAGGGCCCGTGGAATTCAAAGGGCCCGGATGTGATGCTATTTTATAAATTGCTTTTAATTTTCTGCTATTTCACCAATTTTTTATATTCTTTACTAAAACATGTATAACGAAATGTCTGATACACGTTTTCTACAATTTATTACATTGTATAAAGTAGTAAATGACGAAATGCTTGATGAAGGGCCGGCCCCAGTTGCAAATTTTAAATAAATTTATACACTATTCAAAAGTACATTATTACATTGTTGCATTTTTGTTTTTTTCTACTACATTGTATATAACACACATAGGCAAAAGCTCTATACATTTGTGCGTAGTGCTGTTTTGGTATCCCCTGCATTTATCGAATATGTAACTAGATATTAGATAGTCATACAGTGAGTATACAATACACATCGCTGCACCAATTAACTCAGAATTTTGTATTTAATTTTATTTATATTGTTATAACTTTATTTAGATATTAATAATTCTTATTGTTGTCATACATATATTTATAAATACATGTTTTTTGGTATCTTATATTTAATTAATAAATATTCAAAGTTAAAGGAGGCCCGAATTTTTGTTTCCCAGGGCCCGCTTTTTCTCTCGGCGCCCCTGGCCATAGGGATAGATTTAAATTGGTGAAAATAGTTTGTCGGCTGTGGGGATCGAAGTAGGCTTCTCAATATCCACAGGCCGACTCGATACCACTGAGCCACCTACATCATACCTTTTTAAACTATCTAAGTAGGTATCAAATCCTTTTTAATTATGTGGAAAAAGACTGAAAGTATCTTAGTGAAATTCGCATCCGTTAGCCTCTCCTCGTGCACGCCACTGGTCGGCAACTCCAACTTCACTCCGCTGTCGGGTGTCGGGGTTGAATGACCGTCTGTTTCGGGTTGTTTTTAGTTGCGTGGTTTGACAGCTGAGCTCAGCAGTCAGCACAGTACAGCGCCGCAGCACAACGTAACACAACACAGTCGCGTGATACTGCGTAACGTAAAGTGAACACGCGGAGCATTGAACACTACTAGACTGACTTGACTGACTTTCAAACTGTAGTTTTATGTCGTATGCCCCATTGATTTTAGATGTTTGAGGGTTTCATGAAACTCAGACATTTAAAATTTTATGAGTACGATATAGATTGTTAAATTTATGCCTGGTTTATATAATTTTTCATAACATATATGAATAAAGCATTATGATATAAATAAGAAATTTTTTACAAAATATAATTTTTCTACGATTGCTATGAAAAGTTGACAATTACGCTCTCATTTGTCGTCGTAAAGTTGACGTTTTTTGTGGAACAATCGGAAAATATCTTTTTTGCGCGTCTCCAATGGCAACGCGCGAAAGAGACGTTAAATGCGCGCGTTTCCAATGGCAACACGCGAAAAATATATTAAATGCGCGCTTATTTCAATAGTTACCAGAGATACAAACAAAACAGAAACTTGTCATATTGACAATTGACAGACCGAAGTTATTTTCAGTACGCATACATTTTTTTAATAATTAGAGATGCAATAGTAGAAAACATTATGTGTGTATCACGAGCGTAAAGTGTCTTTGTTCCTCTTACACTATTGCCGTGTTCGACAACAACAAAGAATCACTTTACGCTCTTAATACACAAATACAATTACAGAAAAGATATTTTTATGTAACGAGGTCGTAGCAATCAGGAATACCAATACTAAGAAAATATGTTTCACTGAAATGTAATTTGACATTTGCTTGTGTTTGCTTTTTTTGTTTGTTTTCGTATGATCTTTCTTATGTATATTTTTTCAAGTATATTATATGGTACGGTTGGTTAGTGAAATAAAGGCAGAACACTAGTGACTGCACTGTCCAGAGTTTTGTTATAAAATATAAAACATAAATACAATTTGATTATGAGTAAGTATCTTATGTTTTTGTTATATTACAAAATTGCATAAACGGTTTGTCTGTACATATATGTATATTTTATGTTATATTCCTTATGCGTTATGAAAAGTTATATAAACCAGGATTTATGTTCTTTATGTTTCTTGTAAGATATTTTTGGGTTCTGGATAATACGTGTTTGACCCATTGCTATATGACATGAGGTGATAAAATTTGGTATAAAATTTTGATGTCTCTGCTGTAAAATGTATACAATTTATTTTGAAGTCCGTAAATTTTATATTTCATTTTTTTTTGTTTTAGTATAGTTTAGTACTTACACGATTTAGAACAATTTGAGCTACAAATTTCTGCCATGTCAATCGCATAGATAAGGTTAAACTGAAATTGAAATCAAATAAATATGTTAAAACGTCTTCTGGCATTACTGGAGCTGGCGCTGAATAACTTAGTTCACTGGAATGAAATATCACATTTAGTTTGAAAAACACAGGTTAAAGTTCAATCATAGGTCATATTCAACCATTTGTAACTTAACTTTATTGATGGGACTTTTTAAATTTTTATAATTTGAATCAAAACAAATTGTAGATATTCGCACTTTTTCTAACTTCTTATAAAATAATTTAAGTCACAATAAGTGGACATTAAATTAAAGCTCCTATATTATTGTAGTTGTGGAAGTTATGTTTTGTCCACAGCAGTTTATTTTAATATAACTACGAATTTGAGAGAATTTATTTGTGATGTCTGCAAAAAAGGCAAATAATTCTTTAAAAAACATCACTTCTGGTGAGTTTTGGTTGACGTTTTTATTAAAAAATTGTTTTATTTTTCTGCAATTGCTATGAAATATTGACAATTACGCTCTCATTTGTCATCGTAAAGTTGATGTTGACAATCGAAAAATATCTTTGTCGCGCGTCTTCAATGGCAACCCGCGAAAAAGATGTTAATTATACGCGTTTCCAATGGCAACGCGCGAAAATGATGTTAATTATATACGCTTATTTCAATAGTTAACAGAAACTTGTCATATTGACAGTTGACAGAACGAATTTATTTTCAGTACGTATACGTTTTTTAATAATTTAAGATGCAATCGTAGAAAAAATTATATGTGTATTACGAGCGTAAAGTGTCTTTGTTACTCGAACACGGTAATTGCAGCGCGAGCCGAAGGCTAGAGCTGCAATAGTGTTAAGTTTATGCTTAAGTAACTTTTTTTTATCGCAATTCTAACAACTAGGTGAAAATCATGCTATATACATGTACTTTATTGGTTAATTTGACAGTAATTATTTAATATCATTGGCTAGTACTATATGGTAAAAAATATTCAGTAATATTTATGTTCAGTGTTGTTAAAAATAAAATTAAAACCTAATGTAATAATATTTTTTTCATTCTTATTAATAATAACAAACCATAAAATATCAAAATAATATAAATTAAAAAATACATAGAAAAATAAAATTTTCTTAAGCGATGACATAAATTGTTAGATTCGATGAATACCAACCCTATAGTTATCAACGGTGTACGATTGACTGTATACATAGAATGAGTATCAACTTTTATATCCATCTAAAATTAACTAACATAAACGAAATTACAAAATTTAAATAATTATAAATTATTGATGACACTGATTTGAATTCCGAGTTCAAATTTTGGGGTCATCCAAATTTTCCCGCTAAATATATTTAAATAAAATGATTCTGCTACCGTATATAACATTTTTTTCACCACTGTTTTATTCGACGTGAACCCGCGAGGGTTAGGGGCGCGGGTGAGTGACCGTCGTTCGGCGCCAGCGAACATCAACTCAGCTCCTGATAGTCTATGTCTGGATTCAGCAACAATTCTTCCACTCTATTTTCACAACTAACCTGACCTGTAACCACTGCCTTCAGCCTCCCTAATATGTCACCCAATGATTTACTATACGTTTATACCACAATGTATTCGTCTAGTCGTATTGTATTTGTTTATATTATGCCAATCTATATTAGTGTAGACTCTACACTGTAGAGTGTATAAATACTATTAATTGGATAATATAATCCTAATTTGCATTATTTACATCCTAAAACGTAATTTGTTTATTTCCTGTAGTTTTTACTCAATTATGGTGGGGGAGACCTCGTGTACATTATTATAAACTAGACGTATTCTGATAATTATGTGGTTGACGCATAAAAAGATGATAAATCGTATTTTTAGGGAAATGGGGTTTTTTGTCAGATAACTTCTTTTGATCTGTTAGAACGGTATAAGTCTATTTAAACTGCAAAATGTAAAAATTAAGGTGCTCAAAAAGATATGATATCAATTACAAGGAATTACGATGGTATAAAAGACATAAATATATATAACCCGTGAACGGTTTGATGACTCAGTGGTATCGAGTCGGCCTGTGGATCTTGAGAACCCTGATTCGATCCCCACAGCCGACAAACAATTTTCACCAATTTAAAAATTTACCCCTGTGGCTCCCTCTCCACTAATATCTTTGAGGGCCGTGATTTGACGGCTGGTAACCGCACTTCACGCGACAAAATATATCACTTACCCAGTAATGGGTAAAAGGCGTGATGATATATTTATTTATTTTATTTACTTAGAAATGTATGTTGACATATTCCCTTCTGAATAAATAATATAAGCTGGCGTATGTTGATTTATAGTTAGTTCGTGTTTTTTTATTAGTATTATTTTGAGGTTGTGTGCATGGTGTTGGTTGTGTTCTCAATGTAACAATTTGAGTAAAACGTATAAACATTATTAAATACTTTGAAAGACATATACCCAAAATAATATGTACGCTTGTTTCCTTTTTAAGCGTAGCGACGCAACAGCCAAAATAATGATAATGTACTTATGCTCCTTTTACTAGTTTTGTTTTGTATAATCTATTTGATCAAAATTACGTAAGTCAAGCAATTTATGAAAAATGATAATTTATCAATAATATTGTGTGATCAGTTTAAAAAACTGGACAAATATATCTTAATTTACATTAATTTGGATCCTCTGTGTAGACAAAATAATATTTCTACATTTTCACTCGCCATTTCCCATAATTGTCTAAACTGTACTTAAGCGCTTTTAAGCGTCAACCACAGAATTATCCTCTACTAAATTTAGTAATATTGTTATTGTTTGTTTATTGTATTTGCAATAATATTCTATTTTCGGTCTCACCGTAACTTCATTGCACAGAATAGGGAATAAATATCTGCTTTGATGACTGCCTTGAACGCCGTAGCGGATTTGCAATGTAACAAAAAGTACAGGAGTGACTATCAAAATTGACATTCGTTTGTATTTTTGTGTTTGTGTCAGTCAATGCCTCATTTTCACAGTTTAACTCAATTTTATGATAGTGGAGATATTTTAAAGTTCATAAAAAAATTTACTATTTTTTCACTGTATAAATCGTTGGCTGATCACAGAGATCTTTACTATAAAGGTACTGTGAGACTGAGTTTGTTTACTTATCTAAATTTAGAATTGGGATAGGTGGTTTAATAGTATCATACCTGTGCCCCTTTTCCCACTATTATCTTTGTAGGCCGGGATTAGACGGGTGGTAATTGCACTTCACGCGCATTACTTACCGAGATCTGCTACGGCGGAGGGTCACACCCAGTGATAAGTAAAACGATGATGATATATGTGTAAGTGCAGTCCAAATATTGCTAGAATTTTAAGATTTTGAATGCATTATAATGATATAACGTTTTTCAAACTGTGGTCTGTGAATTCCTGGGGTTCCCAAAGATCTATAAAGGGGTTCCTGAAATTTCTTCTTTTATAAATTTTGTTTGAAGAATAAAATATCTGCTTCCTATATGCATATTTTTCGCTTAAGTTAAAATTTACGATACCACTAAATGACTCATTACATCCCTGTTACCAAGAATGTAATGATATACAGATATAAAAAATGTGTTTTTATTGATTTAACTTCTAATAATTATTATAATTATGTTGAAAACTTGAAACTGGATAACTACTAACCAGAGTTTAATTTTGTTCATTCGACCTTTCAAAACTATGTAAGTTACATCAAAATGTTTGTCTGAATAATGGCCAGTTTCACGAATAAAAGTTACATTTTAAACATGGTTTAAATAAAAACAATCAAAATGACATGTCAAATTTGACATTGCTGTCATACATTTGATTTGCTTTTATGTAATTTAACTAAGTTGGAGTCCAGGCTTTCAATGGTAATAAAAAAGTTAAAATTAATTATTCATTTATTTAAACCTTTTTTATTATTTTAATTTAATAAGGCGACGTTTCGGCCAATATTTGGGCCATTTTCAAGAAATTAGTATGAATTAACAATTAAATTTTACAAAAGTAACATAATTGAAGTCATATGAAAAAATTATTAAAGTTAAAAACATTTTGAGTTGTACACCTCAAAAGTCACATAGTAACTGATTAAATTAAATTAATAAAAAAGGTTTAAATAAATAAATAATTAATTTTAACTTTTTTATTACCATTGAAAGCCTGAAATCCAACTAAAAAATGAAAAATTTACCATTCGGCTTATTAAAAAAGAATTAAATTCTTTTGATTTTATAACAAATTCAACTAATTTAACTAAGATTAAAATTAAATTTCGTATGGTAAAATCGCTATAAGCTAGTCACTTATACGCCTTAAATAATGTAGCATTTGACTACGAAAACCGGCAGTACGGCAGTGTAAAAACTGCGGCTCGGTGTGCCCGGTAGGCCCAGGCCCGATTTGGGCTGTAGCGCCACAGATGATGAAAATCGACAATAAAAAATGTTTTCAGTTATAGTATTTCATCAAATAATATAACGTGACATTACATTTTTGTGTTTGTCATATAAAAGTTGTATCACACGGTGAAATCATTGACCGTGTAATACCAGGCAGTTTAATATAATTTATAAATATTTAACAGCGACATAACTGCCTTGTATGAGCTCTACTTGAGCTTCTTTGTGAACAACGTATAACCAGCAGAATGCGAGGGGTACTATAACGTCATGGACGAAGCATGATGCATCGCTCTTAGTCGCAGGTGTCCACCAGACCTCCACTATATTATGCGGGATTTACTATATTGATGCGGAAATCGATCGCATGCGTAATTTCAAAGTCAAACGTATGTAAGACGTGCACGAGTTCTGAAAGTGTATGTGCTGATGAAATATTAAATTCAATGCTAAAGATAATCTGTTCTTTAAAAAGAATTCATAATTTCAAATATGAAAATATGTGCTGAGTGATTAGCACTGTAGCGTAAAAAAGGTTTATTATTTAATATATGTTTTATAACAGAAATAGATGTTTAATTAAGTTAATAGTAGAAGTTTTTTTAAAAGTTTCCTTTGTTACAAGCTACAAATAAACAAAATGTTTTGACTTATAACATTTTGTTTGACTTGATATAGTTACCTAGAATATGTAAATAAATAATATTTTGTACAACAAGCTTGGAATGGTAATCATTTCGCACTAGTATGAAAGCATGCCAGAGGCTCAGGCTTCAATTCAAACGAGTGAGAAATGGACATTCCATGCAAGTCGTATAATATGTTTTTACTACAATAACGACATTGTTGTCCCACTAATTTATTCAGGATGTTTCTGTAACTATGCACGAAACTTTAATGGAATGTATAATTTGATATATCGATTATAAAACAGATTTTGTTAATGCGCAAAAGTACCGTGCATTTTAAGAGTATATTTTAATTCTACTGGCCGCCACTACAAACGGTTATTTATCTGATCTAGTTGTAGTGTTTATAATTATAATTTAAATATTAATATATTAGAAGTAACTATCAAACTAAGTTCCACTAAAATTGTATACTTCAAATAAAAGACACTTATTTTTGCAAATTTCAAGTAAATCTTTTTATTTTATATTCAGTATATTAAATTATATAACCTATTAAAGTGTAGGTGGGTCAGTGGTATCTAGTCGGCCTGTGGATCTTGAGAACCCTGATTCGATCCCCACAGCCGACAAACAATTTTTACCAAATTAAATATACCCCTGTGGCTTCCCCTCCACTAACATCTTGGGAGTCCGTTAGTTGACGACTTCACGCGAATAAATATACCACTTACCGAGATCTGCTCAGGCAGAGTGCCACATCCAGTAATGGGTAAAAGGCGTGATGATATATTTATTTATTTATTTTATATTTAAGTGTCTTATGTAGGTATAAAAACACCCTGTACTGTAACAATAAGTTTGTCCCAATATTATTATTTCAATATGCTAATTTTAGCAACGTAATAACCCATGCGTTATACCATTAATATATTGGCGAGATATAAAAATGTGTCCACAATATATTTCCATAGCAATGATAAATAAATAAAAAAATAATATATCATCACGCCTTTTACCCATTACTAGATGTGGCACTCTGTCTAAGCAGATTTCGGTATATAGCAATGATAAGTATATAATAATATCTCAAATAAAATGATTTCTTATATTTCTCAGTTATTTTATTAGTAAAAAATAAATAAATAAATATATCATCACGCCTTTTACCCATCACTGGGTGTGGCACTCTGCCTAAGCAGATTTCGGTAAGTGATATATTTTTTCGCGTGAAGTGCGGTTACCAGCCGTCAAATCACGGCCTCCAAAGATATTAGTGGAGGAGGAGCCACAGGGGTAGATTTTTTAAATTGGTGAAAATTGTTTGTCGGCTGTGGGGATCGAACCAAGGTTCTCAAGATCCACAGGCCGACTCGATACCACTGAGCCACCTACCCCATTTTATTAGTGAAAAGACAAAACTGATACTTTTGATCTATTTTAATAAAATACCTTTGTAGGTTGTTACTCGTATCGTGAAAACCTGATTATATATATTATTTATAATTAAAAAGAAAGGAGCATTTTTCCAGAAACATAAATAAATGTTTATAATCACAACTTTAGAAATGTAAACAGCCACAAGTTAATAAACCAGATAACAACGTTTCAGCAATAAAAATTATAAATAGTTTATCTCACACTTTATCGATAACATAAGATAAAGAGCAGTAATCACGTTTATGATTACTTGCTAGTTCACAATTACATGATGTGCTAATGTTACATTACCTTCATATACACGAACTAATTCTGTTACCTGTAGTGTAATAAAATATTACTATAGGTATATTTTCCTCTCCCATTATAAATATTAAGTGCGCTAAACTTTTATCGGCTACCATGAAGAAAAACAAGAAGAAAAATACTGGTCTCGACGTTTAAGTTAAGAATGTCGTAAAAATACGGAAAGAAAAATGATGAATTATTAGTTACCGCGATACCTACATGTATGACGAGGTGTGAGATTGAAAAACAATGTTGTTAAAAATAGATACGTATTATTTGAGATATAAAAAAGGACATATGGAACATATATCGAATGAAAATTGTTGAAATGATATGTGACAGATTGCGTAGATAATCTGGAAATAAAAGGGTGGATATGATTTAAGGTTTGTTAGGTGAATGAATAATTCCGAATGTAATGAATAAACTATAGTCAGGGTAAGAATTAATTGCAGAATTACTTTTTCCAAAAAAGTACCATCTGTGTTGACCGGATTCCTATATAAGCTGTAGGCTCCCTGTACTGTAATTGGAATTGTTTTTGGTATGTCGAGTATCTAATTAATAAATAAATTGAATAATTAATGTTTAGAAAATTCAGTCAAAATAACTAAATTGACTCACGCCAACGTTTGAACCTTACTGAATTTTTCCTCTTCAGGATTGAGTAGACAAAATTTAAAACAAAGTAAATAACTCATAAATATAAAATAAATATATCATCACGCCTTTTACCCATTACTGGGTGTGGCACTCGGCCTAAGCAGATCTCGGTAAGTGATATATTTTTTCAAATCATGGCCCCCAAAGATATTAGTTTAGGGAAAGTCACAGAGGTAGATTTAAATTGGTGAAGATCAAACCAGAGTTCTCAGGATCCTCAGGCCGACTCGACACCACTGAGCCACCTACCCCATATAACGCAAAAATAAATAATTAAATGATCATACATTTATTAAAAATAAAAAATAACATAGAAATATAAAATAAGATGCATACTGCATAAAAATAAAATAGTTATTTTTGTATTCAGTGCGCAAAATGAGTGTTTTTTTGTTGCGCGTGAAAATGTTACTTTTAGTCGAGACCGTAGGTCGAGACAATAAAAGTCATTCGAACGCGCCAAAAAACAAGAATTTTGCCCACAAAATACAAACAACATGTTTTCTACAACTTGTGAATAAAGAATAATACAATAATTATTGATTTATTTAAGTAAATTGGAGGAAAACAATTAACAATAATATTAATATGATACTACTGATATGTTGTAACTAATGAAACCTGACAACAAATAATTTGGGAGCGTGCTCGAAATGCTCATTTTGCGCACTAAGGTTCAAAATAATGCGCAAAATGCGCATTGTCATGGTAATGTAAATGATGAAAAAAACACGTATTTCGCGTATTGATATTAGTGAAAAAAATTAACATTTTTTGACAGTTGTAGAAATAATATATTTTTACATTATTTTTTTATTTTTTACAAATAACTGATCGTTTTATTTATGCATAATTTAATTATTAGAAATATATTTTAACTTTTGACTGGTCAACCCTGAACAAGACTTTGGTAATATCGAAACTGGAAACATTGGTATGAGTACAATTTATTATTGTTGCTGGAATACTTGTCTATTTATTTTCCCAACATTATAAATAGTCATTAAATAATGTTACTAATAAATAATCATCTGGGATGTTTCAATTGTTCAGTTGATGTGATATGACTTCATGTTATGCATAATGTATGTAATAATTTACAAATAAAACAATATCACTCTCAACATCAACCAACGAATATATCTGTCAGCGTGTCAACCGGCGCGATTAACAAATGACAACGGTTCAAGAGAAGCTGAAAAGTTGTCAAGATATCACCATTTCAAATTAACAGTGGAAATTTTCCTCCCGTTCCCGAAAATAACAAACCTAATCCATTTAAATAAAAAAACATTAAGAATGCGACAATATCGCTCTCGCCATGTAACAGAGTAAGACCGAACAATTTTTATTCATAATTAATAAAAAATTATTTCGTTTTTATTTTTTGATGTCTTTAAACTTCAATTATTATTCAACTTTATTGTTCAACGCTTTTTACAAATACTACAATAAATTCTGTTAGCCTGTTATTAAGCTTTCCAGTATTTAAAAAATATTTATTTGCTACTTTGTACACAACATGAACTTAATCCCAATTACAGTACAGAGGATCTAAAGCTTATAGTATAATCCAAACTAAGTTCCTTGTTCAACACTTTTTTAATATTACAAGTTAACCCTGTAATCCTATAACTAAGTTGTCGAGTTTAAAAAAAAATAACTTGTTTAGTCTGCACTCAAGAATTTAATCTCAATTACTGTACAGGGCATGATACTATAGGACCACAAAAGATATGATCGATTGCAGTCTCAAATTCGTTGAGTTCTATGAAGTTACGTCACTGGTGACACCTAAACTATTTTTGTATGTGTAGATTGAAAGTTGTTAACAGCAATGTTCAAGTGTTGCACATTTATTTTTTTATGTATTTTACGCTGTACAACAGGAACTTAATCCCAATTACAGTATAGGGTCCGTACACACCGAGCCTATGTGTAGTAGTTCATATAATTTTTAGCTTGAGTAAGATTCGAATTCGGGATCTCCGGATTCGAATTCCGTATTGCTATCCACATCACCGTACTGATGGTTTATTAAAATCAAATAATTTTACTTTGGAAGTATAAATATATTTACCTGAAACTGACAGGAAAATAAACATTTGCTGGACCTTTAAGATTCAGGAAAGCTTTGCTTTGCATGCCTAGTCAGGAAAATAATATATTGCCTGCCCAGGCAGGTAATGAAACAAACGTCAATGTCTAGTTAGCAACTTAAATTACTGATTGAATATGTAAATCAATTTAAAATATTTATTATTTGTTTATAAGTTTCAGGTAAAATGTTATACGTAACCCGTCAGTAAAGCATCGTACAGGATTCATAAGCTGTTTAAAGCCTCGCTATCGCTCGGCATGAAACTATCTAATCATCCTGTAATTGAATGCTTTCCTGACTTTTTACGTAAATAACTATTTTACTCTCTGGTGACACTTAAATTTCTTTATTAAACTATTCAAAAATCTCTAAATTTCTGAAGTAAAAATATTTCAGTCTGAATACGTAAATTAATACAGGTGAAATAAAAACATGTAAGAAAATATAATTTTATAATAATTACAAATATATATTTTTTATGTACTACCTTTCGCTTTCTTTACTTGTAATGCGAACAAGCAACATTTCCTCCGGAATGTCCTTATATATTTCAGTTTTCTCGGATGAATTTTCGACAACAATTTTAGAAGAAGAACATAGTTTATTTCTGTCATTTGCAGCATTACTTATTTTACTCGGAAATAATGAAATTTTTAGATACATAGGTATTTATTGAATTGAAATAAATAAATAAAAATAAATATATCATCACGCCATTTACCCATTACTGGGTGTGGCACTCTGCCTAAGCAGATCTCGGTAAGTGATATATTTTTTCGCGTGAAGTGCGGTTACCAGCCGTCAAATCACGGCCTCCAAAGATATTAGTGGAGGAGGAGCCACAGGGGTAGATTTTTTTAAATTGGTGAAAATTGTTTGTCGGCTGTGGGAATCGAACCAAGGTTCTCAAGATCCACAGGCCGACTCGATACCACTGAGCCACCTACCCCATTTTGAATTGAATATTCTATATTTTAAGGTTATGGACATTGCTTCCTTGATTATCTGTCTTTTAATTTTATTTATGTCTTTCTTGTCGGTTCTTTGTTTTAACGGCTTTTTATTTGACAAATTTTCACTTGGATTTATATTTGTTTTTAACTTTTTTTATTTCTCGTTATTTAAAAGTTCATTAAATAAATTGTCCTCTGTAAAATGAAGAGAACATACTCGAGCAGTTTCCAAATTAAATTTATCCGAACGCACACATTTAACAATCCAAGCATTACGTGTTTTCTTTCTTTTGGAAATCTAAAGAATCCTATTTTTTATTCTCTTTCTTCTAACTTTTTATTCTTGCTATTGCAACCGAACACAGCACATATTATCATTTTAATCATTCGTAGAACATAAAAATGAGAGATTGATAAATGGTGAAGTTGTGTGTGGTGTCACCAGTGACGTCAAATTTTAGAAGAGAGATAGCAAAACAGAGATAGCAGATATGCACATGATCATATTTTGTTTAGTCCTAGTATCATGGTACAGGGTATCTACAACTTATAATGAAATCCGTAACAAAACTCTTGTTTGTCGCTTTTTAATAATAGAACTAAATCCTATTATCGTGTTACTAAGTTTGCAAGAATAAGTCCTCAATTATTTGTTACTGTGCATAACATAAACTTAATTCCAATTACAGTACAGGGGATCTACAGCTTATAAAGAACAAAACAAAATAGAACTAAATCCTATTATCGTATTACTAAGCTTTCGAGCATTTATAAATACTTAATTATTTGTTATTCTGCACAACATGAACTTAATCTCAATTACAGTACAGGAAATCTACAGCTTATAGTGGAGTCCGAAACAAAATTCTTGTTCAACGCTCTTTCAATATTAGAACTGAATCCTGGTATCCTGTTACTAAGCTGTCAAATATCCTGAAATACTTCTTTATTTGCTATTATGCACAACATGAACATAATTCCAATTACAGAAGCCTATATTGGAATTCCAATAACTGAAACGAAGCATCCCATAGCGTCTAAAACCACAGCGTCGACAACCCATAGTGTCGACAAGTCTATAACCCCGACAACCCATAGCGTCGACAACACCTCCCACTCCAATGTTCATAGCGTATAAATCGTGTTCGTGTAAGTTTGCTTTGCGTTGCCATTCTCGCTGCCAAATAGTATAGAAAACGTGTAATAGATGGCGCTGATTATTACAATGAACCAAATGAATCGACAACAAATTTCAAGATTTTTTAATGCTATATATTCATATATCCTTTTAATTGTAATAGCTACGTGAAAGTAAATATGATTAAAAAAATTACAAATACTATATGAAAACAAATGCAATAAATTTTATTATTTATTGCTTTTACATTTACATTATATCAAAGCTAATATTATATTTTACCAATTTTATATACAATTAAAAGAGTGTAAATTATGATTTATTTTATAATTCTAATTTAGTTATTATCTATATAAATTAAGTGAAATATTCTTGATATTTTATAAATAAAAATACAATTGCATTTAACAGGTTTACTTTAATAGTTGTTTCCAAATTTGAAATATACAGAAATTTAATAAAACTAAAATAGAAGCATACAGTGATAAGTGGTAATCAGTCAATTTTAAAATATTTTTCTAGAAAAAAAATAAAATCATTTATAACTTGAGCAGCAACAATATTGTTAAAATAATGAACAAGTGATGGTACACACAAATATAGTTTCCATACATCATTTAAAAACAAACAAAAAACTAAATATAAATCTATCTCATTTTGATATTCCAGGCTACTGTTTTCTCGTAAAAATGTATTTAGCAGATTTATAACGTAAATAACTATTACTGCCAAAAATAAACTGATCTTTACAGCTTTCGAGTATATTCAATTAATTATTTCTTCAAAGATGTGTCGCCCAAATTATTGTGGACAAAAATCATTTAAATAGATACAAGTTTGTAGAGAATAAAATTCTATTTCTAAATCGGTCAACATTTCTTATTGTACTTGTTTAATTACTGTAAGAATTGAATTTAAAATTGCCTAAAATTAGCTATTTTATTTTTAAATACTACTAACCGTGGAAGAAAACTAAATTTATGTAAATATCATATAATTATTAAATTATATATTTCAATAGTACACATCATAATTGACATTTGATTAAAATAATAAATATTTAGTCTTCTAAATATTTGGTAACTTTTTAATCCTAATTAAAATGTTTTACAAAATTATGTAGATCTGGTGAATATAGTGGCTGAAAAATGAATTCGATCCGCAATTCGTAAATTTTGGCCATGACGACTGTCAACGTGTTGTCTTGGTGGAAAGGCATTTTCATCTTCTTTAAATATTGCCTTCAGGTTGTTAAATAATACTGCGTATATTGTGTTACTTTTTTTGACATGATCGATAAACACAATTCCGTGACAATCCTAAAAAAACTAAAACAGTCACGGCACAATATTATATTACATTCATTTTTACAAAAACGCTAACACTGACACAATCGTCAGTCAAACGATAGCCAATTGTCAAAAACAGCTGAAATTTTCAGAGATATCTTTCAAAACATTTACAATTGTAGTACTAGAATAGTTTTAACGAATGACTACACTTACATATATTGAGGTTCAAAACTTTTTAGACAATTCTCGTATATATATCCCAACGCTAAAACAAAAACGATTTCCAGTAATTGTCACAAATGCTCCAATATTATAATATATGTATTCACAAAGTAATTGTAGTGTATAACCAGTTCTTCGTACTCATACTAATTTGATATTTGACAGTAGTATTGCATCGTTTTGTTTCATTAAAACAATCTGAAACTAGAAAAAATTAAATTGTATTCCTTTTATATATATATCTTATAGTGAAAAATAACATACTGATTCCTGATATTTCTTCTAAATATTTGTAAAGATAAACTTAACTTCTAAAATTGTTAAAAGGTCCAGAAAACCAGAGTAATCCTGGCATCCAATACTAGCAGGCACTTTTGACGTATAGTACATTGTCAACAAACTACATAATAAGTATAACCATGGTCAACTAGATGTTTCACACATTATTTATTATTAAAAATCATCTTAAATAAATGGAATATAGTCTTACAGTAGTTCATTCTATTATATTACCTGATTTTAAACAATAATACATTTATTTATTGGATATTAAGAAAGATATGATTTTAATTATAACAATTACGCGCCAAATATGAATCTGCAAATAAAATTGGTTGTGTATGTTTAGGATATAAAAATTCGTTTCCACCCCTAATAATTGATGTGCCTCAATTATTTTTTACATGTACTTACAAAACATCCCTATATATATTTTAAAATAAGTTCGGTGTCAAGTAACCCCAGAGCAAGGTGATAATAATTTTTTTAATTAATAATATATCAATTTTATACATTTTCTTATTAGAAAATTCGTATCAACCCTAAATAGTTTATTTACCTAACATATTTTTATATATGAAAGTAGACTACACCCCTGGGGATATTGTAAAACTAGTTCGATCAACTCATAATATGCATTTATTTGTGCTCATTGCAATTGTATAAAGGGACAAATTATACACCAGTGGAATAAAGTTATTTTATTCCACTGTTAAAACAATGAACGAATAATGCACAGAAATCAGTCAAATTGATTGAATTACTTATTAATAAAACATTAACATTTATATTAACACTTAAATTATTGTTTGTTTTATCTAATTTGATGTCCTTTCCATTGATAACAATCTTATTGCTGGCGCTATTTTCGGAATTTGTACGAATTATCGATGTCTTCTCGGGAATCTTCAAATAAGCTGTCAGTTTGCTATATTTTGAAATATCTATATTTTCGTTAACTTTTATGGTAGCCTTCAACATGGAATACCTAGGTCACGCTGATGAAACCGCATACTTTTTCTTGATATTATAGAAATATGTAAGTACATGTAAAAAGTAATTGAGGCACATCAATTATTAGGGGTGGAAACGAATTTTTATATCCTAAACATACACAACCAATTTTATTTGCAGATTCATATTTGGCGCGTAATTGTTATAATTAAAATCATATCTTTCTTAATATCCAATAAATAAATGTATTATTGTTTAAAATCAGGTAATATAATAGAATGAACTACTGTAAGACTATATTCCATTTATTTAAGATGATTTTTAATAATAAATAATGTGTGAAACATCTAGTTGACCATGGTTATACTTATTATGTAGTTTGTTGACAATGTACTATACGTCAAAAGTGCCTGCTAGTATTGGATGCCAGGATTACTCTGGTTTTCTGGACCTTTTAACAATTTTAGAAGTTAAGTTTATCTTTACAAATATTTAGAAGAAATATCAGGAATCAGTATGTTATTTTTCACTATAAGATATATATATAAAAGGAATACAATTTAATTTTTTCTAGTTTCAGATTGTTTTAATGAAACAAAACGATGCAATACTACTGTCAAATATCAAATTAGTATGAGTACGAAGAACTGGTTATACACTACAATTACTTTGTGAATACATATATTATAATATTGGAGCATTTGTGACAATTACTGGAAATCGTTTTTGTTTTAGCGTTGGGATATATATACGAGAATTGTCTAAAAAGTTTTGAACCTCAATATATGTAAGTGTAGTCATTCGTTAAAACTATTCTAGTACTACAATTGTAAATGTTTTGAAAGATATCTCTGAAAATTTCAGCTGTTTTTGACAATTGGCTATCGTTTGACTGACGATTGTGTCAGTGTTAGCGTTTTTGTAAAAATGAATGTAATATAATATTGTGCCGTGACTGTTTTAGTTTTTTTAGGATTGTCACGGAATTGTGTTTATCGATCATGTCAAAAAAAGTAACACAATATACGCAGTATTATTTAACAACCTGAAGGCAATATTTAAAGAAGATGAAAATGCCTTTCCACCAAGACAACACGTTGACAGTCGTCATGGCCAAAATTTACGAATTGCGGATCGAATTCATTTTTCAGCCACTATATTCACCAGATCTACATAATTTTGTAAAACATTTTAATTAGGATTAAAAAGTTACCAAATATTTAGAAGACTAAATATTTATTATTTTAATCAAATGTCAATTATGATGTGTACTATTGAAATATATAATTTAATAATTATATGATATTTACATAAATTTAGTTTTCTTCCACGGTTAGTAGTATTTAAAAATAAAATAGCTAATTTTAGGCAATTTTAAATTCAATTCTTACAGTAATTAAACAAGTACAATAAGAAATGTTGACCGATTTAGAAATAGAATTTTATTCTCTACAAACTTGTATCTATTTAAATGATTTTTGTCCACAATAATTTGGGCGACACATCTTTGAAGAAATAATTAATTGAATATACTCGAAAGCTGTAAAGATCAGTTTATTTTTGGCAGTAATAGTTATTTACGTTATAAATCTGCTAAATACATTTTTACGAGAAAACAGTAGCCTGGAATATCAAAATGAGATAGATTTATATTTAGTTTTTTGTTTGTTTTTAAATGATGTATGGAAACTATATTTGTGTGTACCATCACTTGTTCATTATTTTAACAATATTGTTGCTGCTCAAGTTATAAATGATTTTATTTTTTTCTAGAAAAATATTTTAAAATTGACTGATTACCACTTATCACTGTATGCTTCTATTTTAGTTTTATTAAATTTCTGTATATTTCAAATTTGGAAACAACTATTAAAGTAAACCTGTTAAATGCAATTGTATTTTTATTTATAAAATATCAAGAATATTTCACTTAATTTATATAGATAATAACTAAATTAGAATTATAAAATAAATCATAATTTACACTCTTTTAATTGTATATAAAATTGGTAAAATATAATATTAGCTTTGATATAATGTAAATGTAAAAGCAATAAATAATAAAATTTATTGCATTTGTTTTCATATAGTATTTGTAATTTTTTTAATCATATTTACTTTCACGTAGCTATTACAATTAAAAGGATATATGAATATATAGCATTAAAAAATCTTGAAATTTGTTGTCGATTCATTTGGTTCATTGTAATAATCAGCGCCATCTATTACACGTTTTCTATACTATTTGGCAGCGAGAATGGCAACGCAAAGCAAACTTACACGAACACGATTTATACGCTATGAACATTGGAGTGGGAGGTGTTGTCGACGCTATGGGTTGTCGGGGTTATAGACTTGTCGACACTATGGGTTGTCGACGCTGTGGTTTTAGACGCTATGATACGTACTCAACTGAAACACGGTCAGATTTTTTTGATTTAATTGTGACATCACTGACGTTGGAGTTGCGCGAAATACATTTTGTCTACAGGACTACCACTGCTGTATAGAATTTTGATGTAGAATGCAGGAATAATATTAATAGGTATATCGTTGACCTATGACCTATGAGTCATGCTGGAATTTCAGAATGACAACTATGTATTTATTTGTTTGTTCATGTATCATATTTATGTTTTCTTATAAAATATAAAAATAGAATACAAGTTTATTTGTTCGTTTCATTCATAGTTTAAAATTGTAGCTGTTCTATTTTAAATGTTGATGATACATTTCATTGGCAACTTATTTCTTAATTAAGACACGTTTATCAGTACTGAGAATATATATATATAAATAATTTCGCTTCTTTACGTAACATTTCTTTCTTTGTATAGTAAACAATTTTCCGATGTAGCCAACCATAAACCATCCAACCAAACAGCATTGTAACATTCCTCACAATTAACAAAACAATATCACTTTGTCTCGAAGCTCTCGTATAACGGTGCCCCAGTAAAAACCCCTGCGGACGGCACTGTTGTGGGCACTTGATGGTGAGCGGGGCGGGCAGGGCAAGGCATTGCCCTCACCCAGCAAGCACACAGCTAGCAGAGTTGTAGAGGTAGAGAAACCGACCTCGTGCACTGTGGACTACTTTCAAAGCGAGCTCGGCGAGAGCCAAGTCGGATAACGGAATGGGAGACGATTGAAGACATGCAAACAATATGAAGATTGAGAATGGAGGAAAATAGATGTCATAAAATACTTAAGTAATAATTACAAGTAGTATTAATAGATACGAGAGAACGACAAAATTACGGTACTTACATTTCCCCGTAAAATTAAACACGGTTTCAGGAGTGTTTATTTCTGAAACTAAAAATCAGACATTGATGAAATAAAAAGTAAAATAAAATACATTTAATCACATTTCTTTTCATATCGTAGTTTTTCCAAAATGGTTAATTATTAGTGGTATTATTAACGTTTTACAAAATCGTTTACGTTTATTTCTGAAACTACAAATAGGACGTCGATGAAATAAAAACCAATTAAAGCTTATTTAAAACTCTTCCTTTTGGTATGGTTTTCAAATATTATTTAATTATTAACTATGCAATTGGTGGTTTAAATAAATGTAACACAAAATCAAGAAGACGATTAGATTATCACCTACGGTTTAATTTTCATTCGCATTTGATAGTTTATTTTTTGAAAATAAAAAAGAAAGTGGATGTTAGCAAGTATAGGTTAAACGATTGATTATTGTTTATAGAAGAAGGAAATGACGCCATATTAGGAACGCTTTGATGTGTGCGAAATGTTGAGAAAGTTTGTGGAATGTTCTTTAACTTTTAAATCTTGTCTTCATTAAGATAATTTAGAAGCTCAAGACAAATACCGGAAAACTGATATTATTTAAAAATAGGCAAGGTATTTTTTATTGACTTATTTGATATATTTTTCGATGCCCAACATTTCTGAAGTACTCTAGAAGAAGTATTTTAGACAAAAATGCTTTTAAAAAAGATGGAGATTGAAGTTTTCTTTTAAAAATCCAGCACATAATCTGATCTACTGTAGGTGAGTGCAGCTAGTAGATTAAGATTTGAAAGAAAGTAAAACTGTTTCTACTTTTACGATTATGAGTATAAAACGGCGATTATTGCGGCTAGTCAAATAAAAAACAATAAATGTTGATTGACAAGGTCAACTAATTGATAATGTACTGTAAATGAAAAATTATTTAGGCGATAACTTTCCAAAATAAAAGTTGTATATACGCAAACTTTAATAGTTTTTATTATCAAACAATAGCTTTACTTATTAATGTTTTAATAACAGTATGATTAAAATAATTTTTCATAAAAATATTTTTATTTCGTTAGTAAACAGCTGTTCAAACTATTGTTTATGTTTTTCAAAGAACGTAGGAGTATTATTTATTGTATACACGCTTTTTTATATATAGGTATGACAAATTTTTAATTTTAAAATAGTACAGCTATTGTAAACTAAAATTAAGCTATTGTTTTATATATCATAAAATCAAAATTTAGGTTTCAATTTTTATACAATAATCAGTTTTGATAAATCGGTTTATTAAAAGGGCTATGGTTTTAAATTTGGTTTCAATTTGTAGGTTTCGGTAAACCGTTTTCATTTAAATCGTTTTACAAAAGTAATTTACGAGTAACTATATACATATTTTAAATTTTTATTGTATTTTTTATTCTTATAGTTATAGTACATTTAGAAAAACAAAAACAAATAAACTAGGTACTTAAAAAACACTAAATATTATTCTATTTATCAAATAAATTACGTACTCCAATAATATAATAATAATCTAACCGTACAATCTTTTCTGTATAAGTTTACAACGACTTGGATAAATAATTTTACCTAAGAACTAATAAAATATTTTCTAATGTCTTTTCGGCCATGTTAGATTGTAACGGCGAAACTTTGAATTTCAAGTTGATGCTTGAGTTTAAAAATACTAATTTTCAATTTGCATTTAATTAGAAAGAAAACCTTTTTACGGCCTCGTACGAAGTAAAGGAAGTATTGTAATCGCGAAAATTTTCGGTTGTCAGATTTCAGCGGAAATACGCATTTTGACCATCCCTGAATCCATTTTGACTAATTTCGTCGTGACGTCTGTGCGGTCGTATGTATGTCGTATAAATCAAAAACGGTAAGCCGTAAAAAAAATTGTATTTAGGGCTATTTTAACATCTAGTTGTGCACCTTCCTTTTTGGTCATTATATAGCTTCCAGAAGTGGTACTTTACTTGAAGTCTATAATAAATTTTCATGAAAAACTATATTAAAACATAATCCAAAACTTTTCAAATTTGGTATATAAGACTACTATATCAATGTAATTAACATAATAGATTTTGGTTAAAATGGACTAACCGGAAGTGATACATTACATGAAGCTGCTAACAGTTTTTCTTGAACACAATAGTTTTATTTTGATTTTAGAAATAAATGCTGCAAATAAAAGTTTTAGAGAATTAAATTCTGCGTTTAGCACATTAATAATGATTAAATTAGCCTTTTGTATAAGCGAGATATATAAATTAAAAAAATATATATTTTTTGTTTTTTTAAAATTAAGTTTGCTATTGTTTAGAACAAAAAATAAGAAAAAAATAATATTAAAATAAAAATTTAATGTCAAATATGTGCAATTAAAAAAAATATCTATAGTTTAATACGCGTACAAGGATGTCATTTGGTGTCCACATCAGATTTTGTATAATGCAGTTAACTGATAATTAAAAAAAAGATTTTGATCTCGGTTCCTGTTTTATATCTGTTTTAAATTTCAATACAGGTTAATGGCTTCCGTTACCATATTTGGTCTAATTTAAACCTGGAGTTACATTCTGAAATTCTGATCACATTTCACATTTAATTTATTTCAAAGTGGTATGTTGAATATTAATAATCTACTAATTTTAGTTAGGGTTGCCGAACTCTAATTAAATATTCAATGAGAGTTAAGATAGTGTTAGTTTTTATTAATTTGTTTAAAAAAAAGATTCATTAAATTTTTCAATATTATTTTTTGTTTATTTACGAATTTTATTAATCATAAATTATTAAGAAAAAGTTCCAGCATGTTTTTATTTCATTTATATTTTTTGCTGATTTTTCTTTTGCTAGATTTCTTTTTTGTTATTCCAATAATATTTATATTGGATTTTATATTTGCTTAAACAAAGCAACTTGTATCATTTTATATGAACGGTATTTAATATATTTTTGAAACCGAGCAAAAACTTTTTAAAGATTTTAATATTATTTATTTTATACAGATTTAATAAAATCGTAAAGCAAAAGAATATATACTTACTTCAAATGTTTAAATAAATATTGATTAACTTTGTTTTTCAATAGCTCTTAAATTATACAGCAAATTAAATACTTTCTGCTTCTATTGGAATTATTTGATATATTTTTCTCTAAAATATTTTAACAGAATTTGTCATTGTAATAAAGTTGATAAACTGCGACTTATCTCATTTAGTTATGTGTAAATATTACCTACCAATCTGTATGATTAAGTATTTCAAATTTTGTTCGTAATTAAAATAGTTATTTGAGTATTACGAGCGTAAAGTGATTCTTTGTTACTCGGGTACGGTAAGAGGAACAAAGACACTTTACACCCGTGATGCACACATAATTTTTTCTATGACTGCATCTTAAAATTATTAAAAAACGTATGTGTTCTGAAAATAAATTCGTTCTGTCAACTGTCAATATGACAAGTTTATGTTTTGTTTGTATCCTTGGTAACTATTAAAATAAGCGCGCATCTAATATCTTTCCGCGCGTTGCCATTGAAAACGCGCGCATTTAACGTCTTTTTCGCGCGTTGTCATTGGAGACGCGCAAAAAAGATATTTTTCGATTGTCCCACAGAAAACGTCATCTTTACGATGACAAATGAGAGCGTAATTGTCAACTTTTCATAGCAATCGTAGAAATAATAAATATTTATATAATTGCACAAAAACAGCACTTAAAATCTACCTTCTAATATACTTATTAATATATTTCAATTATTGCAAAAATTTCTCATAATAATGCTGTACAAAAATCGTAATTTAAAAGGTCAAGTAATCTAAATAACTGGCATTAAAAATAAGTTGTGTATAGCTATGCTAAGGCTAACTGCCAAGGGCATTTCTAAAATACATTAAATACTTCTGTAAATATTCGTATATTACTATTAAAATATTTATGTGTAAAATTGAAATATAATTCTGCTGTGACTATTAATTAATAGTATCACACGCCGAATTTGAATTTGAACATATGTACGTTATTGAATATTTCGATGCATGCATGCTTTGACGCTGTATGCTTTTAGATTCATTCCTACGCAGTTACACATACCACATACCTACTGTTTCATTCAAGCTTCAAATCTTGCTTAGTTTTTGAGATGTAGGCTTCTGAAAATTATATTGCAATACAAAATTGGTAAGTGTTTTATAACGAGAAAAAGTTTTTTGTTTTTGTTGTAATGCAGTTAACGATCGAATGTTGTATATTTTGTTGCGCTATTGACTTTATTGAGAAAAAACGACAAAACATTAAAATGACAGTCAAATGAACGGGCTTATTTTGTACCTCATAAAGAGCTTGTTTTACATTGTTTTCATGACAACCACTATTAATACAGTTTTTTCATGATCTTGTTAGAAAGTAAAATTTTCTTCCCTTAATTAAAAGAAAAAAGTGAATCAAAATTAAAGCTTTATCGATGGCAAGCGAAAAACAACGGTATGATTATAATCAACTTCATTGAATTGCTCTACGCTTATTACGGCCATTTCATTTCATCATTTTGCCATATAAAAAATTGTTTTTTACAGATTTAATACATCTAGTAATGCCATCTAGTGATTTTTATTTATGACCGCTCTATCAAGTTACAAAATAACCCTCAAATACTAGAAAACTGAAAATAATATTATTAGGTTAGTGTGTGTTAGTTACGAAGTATCTCCTCAGAGGCGCTAGTTGACATGCCCATTCTGTAATTTTGAAACAAGGAATTTTAATGACATATGAAACAGCTATAATAAGCGTACCGAAATTAAATTCAGTTGGCTAAGGTATGATTTGACACTAGTGACATCTTAAATTTTATTTAATTGAATTATAGAGATTAAAATTGGGATAATGCTTTGATATAATGTTCGCGTGTAGTGATATTATTATTTAAAAGAGAATTCACCACACGTCACTGTCAACCAATAGGATCACGAATTTGTTTGAAAATGAACCAATGAAATGTACATTTCGTCGGAAATTCATCACTAGTGAAATTTCATCAGAAATACCACTGTTATTAAAATCCTTGGTTACGAATAAAATAAATGATATTTTCAATATTTTCATAAACGTCAATTTTGAATATTAAATGTACACTGAAAAAATTTAGAATTTTCATCACTGTGCAAATAAATACCTAACTATTCTTGTTAATTAACTCTTGTTTGGTAAATTCTCAAGCCGAATACAACTCGTAGTATGAAAATATTACGAATTGAAATTTATTTAGTAAATACAACAATTTATGATATAAAATTGAATTATACAGAGGAAAATTTGAACCTGGGTCACTATGAACTTTGGTATATGCTCTAATCCAAAATTTTTCATTTTGATAGGATAGTGAATAAAAATGTATACCTCGTGAAGAAAATATTATGGTTCCCTCAGGTGCTTTATATCTCTCACCTTACGCTAGGAAAATAAAATGGTTCGTTCAAGAAGAAATATCTCATTTTCTTCTCTTTTTTAAAAAATACCCACCTCACAGTTGGTTTATTTTGCATTGTTTGTGTAACAACCACTGAATCATTATAAAGTCCGTCCGGTGAGAGATTGCAGTATAATTACTTAGGACATATTTTATTCTGATTCTAATTAGCTGATCTAATCATCAAAATGTGGACATATTTGTATTAAAAATTGTGACAGTAACAGCGCTAATGGCGTACAATTTATTCGAAAATACCATATTGATTCATTTTATGAAACTTTTAAATATTTCGTTTTGGTCAACTAATCATACAGTAATATCTCACTGATTAAACTTTAGTAACCTTTTTTATAATGTCACATAATAAACACCATATTCATACATTAGTAAATCAATATCTAAAAATAAAACATACAACACCTACGTGCTCCAAAAATATACTTTGTTTACAAGTTAGCCATTAATAGAAGTAATTTCTTCAAAAATAACGTAGTTAACGTACTAATAAATTATAAAAACATGCATAACAAATTATCATATGATAATAATTTATTTATGAAAGAATAAGATGAATTGTACGTTAATTAATAAATTAGTTGATTGGCTATGTTATTTATTTACTACTTAAATTCCAATTACAGAAACTTACAGCGGAACTCGAAGCTTCGGTAGACGCATTGTCATTTATTGACGAGTATAATTTTTCTGTCGTTCTAAAACTAAATTAAATTGCAGCACAAATGCAATTCCAACTATAATATCCGGTAATTAAATTTACCGCAGATAAGTAACTAATCACGATTACATCTTCTTCATGTTCAATTATCCAGTTTTTCATTGGCTGACGATGATCGCGCAGGTCAATTAACCCTAAAGGTCACGCCCAGGAGCTTCAGGGTCATCTTGCAGAGCAACGGCATCGCAGAACTAACATCGTGCGATGAAATAAAATAATGAAAAAGCACAAACATGACTGCTCCATCGCTACGCGGAAGCAATTAAATCTCTTTCGTTTTCAGTTTTCTGTTCACTTGTTTGTTGTTCTTTGCTGGCATTAGGCTTCTGTTATTCGTTTGTTCAAAGGTTTAAATGAAAATTATTTGAAAACGGAAGTAGAAATTTTTCAGGGATAATTATATGATATCCGACTTGATAAAGGCAAAATCAATTATTGAAACCGCGCCAACATGAAAGTACCTTTTTATTCAATCGAATTTTATATAACGGAAAATTGTTGTATTAATTAAGGAGTCTAAATTTGTACGAAAATTAATGTTAGGATGTTGATTTTTGAACACTCCTCTTTAAGAGTTCAGCTTTTTAACAAACCAGATGTGTTTTAGGTGACAATATAAAAAGTATTATTTAGAAAATGTATCTCCCAAAGGGGTATTATCCTGTATCCAAAATCGTATTTATAGTGATACATTAGGAATGAGAATAACATGAAATTAGTTTTGCAAGTAATAATTTATGTTATTAATAACTTCCCAATGAAAAAATATGTAAATAAAATATTATTAAAAATAATAAAGTTTATTTTTATTATTAACAAAAAAAAAAACAGTACAATTTCAGAAATTCTATAGTATATAAAAAAAAAATTAAGCAGAAGAGAGACGTCATAGATCTTGGATAAAACTGTACAAAATGAAAACTTACTTGCACCTAACACATTAATGATATTTATAATTATTTAAAATTAAAACATATTGGCTGGTAGTACAAGCTTTGTTTTTGCCTTTTTTAAGAGCAGTGTATTTGAGTGTTTTAGCTATCTCTAACATGTTAAAACCGTGCTCTTAGAAAACCCAAAATCAGAGCTTGTGCTACTAACCAATGTTTTTCAAGAAATTTTAATTTATTTAAAAAATTGAAGTTTATTTCTTTACCGGGCGTTGGTACCTACTGCCTTTGAAAACGTGTACATTTGTATCCGACTCTCACTACATTTTGTTTCGCGTTGTCGTTTGTCAATTTTGTTGTGATTTGTGTGTTATATATTTGATAAATAATGCCTAAAGCATTTAAAATGTTAGGAAATTTATTATACATTTATACAACAATCATTGCATTTAATTTTTAGTATATCCTATAAACGCAGCCGTCTTTGACGTCATTATTCTAGTTACAATGATGACGTCTCTCTTCTGCTTAAAAATTTGTTATACTACGGTTTAAGATATTTAGCTAATTTGTTAAAATATCCACATAACAATAGTTCAATAGTTGGAAATTATACGAATACATGAAATAAATTTAAACCAATAATTCAATAAAGCTAGTATATAAAATGTGAGAATGTAAAGAGAAATAATTTTGCTGTTTAATTAATATCAACTGAATAAATTAAATACAATTTTAATGGAGCTCATCTAAATTTAACGCATTTGTAGCTCGCACAAATAATCATGTAATACTTCAATTTTGTATCTACATTACCGACTTACAACGACTCGATGTCGTTCACGTTAAGTAAATAAAAAAAAACTTACGATTTAGTTAACCAGGACGCAGTAAACGACTTTTCTCTATTTCTAAATTTTAATGTTGTTTCATTGATCGTGTCTTATCCGAAATCGATCTCCGAAATCACCTTCAACCCGTAGTAAACACTTACTGTCCATAATACTTAAATAGTATTTAAAATGAGTAGTCAAAAACTGAATCGTTACAGCAATACGTTCCAGCATTTCAGTAAGAATCGCACAACAAAGCAGAACAAAACAAAACATGAAGTAATTACGGATTATATGTTTATATCAGTGTGTTGTTGGGTTGGCAGTGTGGATGTGGATTCCACGCGTCTCTGTCTGTATTCTGTCGGTCTCTGTCGCACTCGAGCGCTATATTTAGACCTCGACGAAGCGAACACACGAGCTCAACCACATGCAGAGAACCGAGAGCGCGCCCAACGAAAAATTTAACCTCATTTCTACTTCACAACTGTCACACAAATTGAAATTCACAAGTTTTTTGTGTTTCATAAGGCCACTGGTCCGGTGAATCATTTTTCAGGAATTTAATTAAAAATTTTAACTGTCATACATTAATTTGTTTTAAATTTACCTGCGGGAAGTGGTAAAATAATAAATTGATCATATTTTTATGATGCTTACATTCAAATATAGGTAGGTATAATTGTTTACATTCAGTTTAAACAAATAAATATGAACACATTTTATTTTATCGCAAATGCGTTAACAATTATAAAATAAAATAAATAAATATATCATCACGCCTTTTACCCATTACTGGGTGTAGCACTCTACCTAAGCAGATCTCGCTAAGTGATATATATTTTCGCGTGAAGTGCGGTTATCAGCCGTCAAATCACGGTCCCCAAAGATATTAGTGGAGGGGTGCCACAGGGGTAGATTTAAATTGATGAAAATTGTTTGTCAACTGTGGGGATCGAGAGCAAAAAATTAAAGGGTATATTCTGTACGACGTGCTGATCATGAAACAAAAAGAATTTTTTTTAAATCGCAAAACTATTTTCCATGATTCCCAGTCCAAAATTTTTCGTTGCCACTGCCACTGAGTGCATGATTATGTTAAAGTTATTAATTAAATAAAATTCTAATAAATAACTGCTAATAATTGAATTGTGTAATTATTCTTTCGTAGTTGATACCTACTTCATTGTTTGTGTTTAATAGGAAAGCGAATCCAGTGCAGTACTACAAAAAATGTATTAGGTTAACAACCCTTAATTTTTCGAATTAAAAAAAAAATTCTTTTTGTTTCATGATCAGCACATCGTACAGAATATACCCTTAATTTTTTGCTCTAAGTTGTGAAACATCCAGTATATAAATTTAATTTTGTACCAATGAATAATATTAGGAGTATCTAAATATACTATAAATACTTGTTATTAGTTAATTAAAATAATCAGATATATATTTCGAATGGGAGGAATAAATAAGCTTGTATGAAAGGAATTATGCACGTGGTTGAAGCGAAAGTGCTGTGCCAGAAAGAAAGAAGGATGAATCAAAAGCTGGTTTTACATTAGGCCACATTTTTTCGTTCAACTGTTATTTGCAATTGTAGATACAATATTGCTCACAGTAAACGAGGCTTTGATTAAATACTCATTTAGTAAATGTTTCAAGTGTTCGTGCAGTTATGTAAAATACACGGATATTTATTTTTTTAGGGTTAAATACCCATATATACCGAGATTAGAATTGAAATATATAACATAGTAAATACAATGGTATTTTTTTAATATGATGATTGTCGCTTTTCTAATTAAATTAGACCCAAAGTGAAAATACAAAAAATGTTAAGTATTAAAAACTGGATTTAATGAGTAGGTACTTGTTGTCCAACTGTTATTATGGAAGAGTAACAAGCAAACGAAGAATGGATTTTATAAAGAAAATTTAGGATTGAGCTGTGGAAAACAACGAAACAAAATAATTATTATTATAAACTTTGACAGTTACTGAAATATCAACGTCAAATTATTATAATATAATTATAAATATTATTTTCATTGAAACCCAAAAATTACTTCTGTTCTTTACTGACGTATTTGATTTGATTTCAAATAAAAAAATACAGAAATGGGTTGGTAAATAGACCTCGGGTAAATATTGGGTAAATACCCAATATTTATTTATCTTCCCGTTGGATATTTACTTATCTTACATCACTAGTTCGTTGCATTCAATTTTTAATGGGATATAGCGTAACATTATGTATATACATATACAGGATGTTTCTGTACCTCTGCACGAAACATTAATGACATATAATTTGATATACAGACTATAGAACAAAAAGAATGTTTTTGAAATTCGCAAAAATTAGTGTATTTCATTCTTAACGAACGTTTTTAGTGTCACTTGGTTTAATAGTACATTTAATTATTTATAATTGTTACTAATGTCATAAAAAGTATAAACACTGTCTACAAATAATCATTTATTAATTATTTATTATATACGTACCTGGTGTAATGCCTTATTTTTTTTTATTTGAATGTACTATTAAACCGGTGACACTAAAAATGTTCGCTAGGAATGAAATACCCTAATTTTTGCGAATTTCAGTATATCAAATTATATATGCAATTAAAGTTTCGTGCAGAGGTATAGAAACATTGTATATTTCCAACCACGACAATGTATTTTTCTTAACAAACTGGATACAAATGTATACATTGTATTTATAATATGGTTCTATTTATATTATATAAGAAAACACTACCGATTTTTTAGTACGTTTAGTGCGTTCAGAATTCAGCTCGTATGCATGATAACGGATGTTGAGATGATTTAAATTATGTTTCTTTCATTTAATGATGTTAAATTTTAATTTCAAACTTTTAATAAATGTAATGACTAAGTAACTTACAAAATGAATGTTTTTGACGTTTAAAATATAATAAGCAAAATTAGTCAAATTAATTAAAACTTGATTATCTAAAAGTTAGTGTATGTATTTAATATTAAAAATGTCTTTATTACACTCGTTTGTATCACGAACCACTCGTGCAATAAAGTGACACTTTTAACATTAGTTACATAAACAACAATTTTCGAAATCGTTCAATTAATTTATGTGTGCCGTGAGATAAAAAAAGATTGAAAAATTATGTTGTACATTTACAGTGTACGGTAAACTAGAGTTCACGAGCAATTAAACTGCAATATATATCTATTATCGGCAAGGTACTAAAATTAAGGTAATGTGCAAAACTCTAAATGTTTTTTTTCTACGATTGCTATGAAAAGTTGATAATTACGCTCTCATTTGTCATCGTAAAGTTGGCGTTTTCGCGCGAAAAAGATGATAAATGCGCTTATTTCAATAGTTACCAGTGATACAAACAAAACAGAAACTTGTCATATTGACAGTTGACAGAACGAATTTATTTTCAGTACCTATACGTTTTTTAATAATTTTAAGATGCAATCGTAGAAAAAATTATGTGTGTATCATAAATTCGAAAGTGTTTTTGTTCTTTTTGCACTATTGTAGCTCTCTTCTTTGGTTCGCGCTGCAATTACCATGCTCGAGTAACAAAGAATCACTTTACGCTCTTAATACACAAATAGCTGTTTGTTTGATTATTTACCAGTTTTTTTTTATATTAGAAAGCGTTCTTGGTTATCCTCGCTCGCTTCACCCGCACTTTTAGCAAGCAAACCACAAGTCCCGTAGAACACACGCTCCACACACACACACACTAGAATGTATATTTGTTTTTGATAGTGCATATTAAACTTTGTCAATTTACTGTAATTGGAATTTAGTTCCTATTTTGCAAAGTATAGCAAAATAAATAAAATAAAGTAAGTATGTTTTGTCTGTCGTCAGTCATCTGTCACTAACCTTCACTGTCGTTATTTAGTTGAGAGATCAGCACTTTATACACGGAATCGCCAGTTGCCCTGGGCAACATGTGTTGGCTTCATCCGTTCGCCCGCCGCAAGCGTAAAGTTAACGTTAGCATAATATTGCATAACCCGACTCGCGACTGGAATAGCCTGCTTAAAATAACGCCAATACAACAAACACAACAGAACTAAACGTATGAAAATATATGCTATTTGTAGACTATTGCATTTTATACTTTATAAAAGACAGAAAAAAATGGATTATTTTGTTGTGTACTGCTTTGAATCACATATGGCATACAATTTCTTTCATATAAACTCGTCTCATCTTCATTCATTTCCATCTATTTATTCCAAGAATGTATATCCAATCTCTCTTCCCCAATTTCACCAACATATACCTGTTTCATAAATCTTTCATTCGACATAAATTTAATATGATCAAGTCCAAAAAAAACAACTCAACTATAATGTCGTAGAAATGAAGGAAACATCGAAATAATGAATTATGTAATCGTTTTTGAAATATTAATGAATGAATTCATAATTATTTGCAAATTGTATATGATAATATGAATACACGAGAAACGTGAGAATTTAAAATGTAATTGTATGACTATTAACACTCCTGTAATGCAAATAACACAATTTCAATACCATTTCATATTCGTGTAGCGAGCGAACAAGTATTGCTGCCCACACACTTCTTAGTATTTTGTACAACTGGAACTGGGAACTTCACATCTGGATAGCGTCACATACTAATAAAATACATATTCATTGTTTCTTCAAAATTTTTCTTGCAACTTCACAAACATAAATTAATCCTTATGACTTTTAAGAATATGTGTATCCTAGATACGTAATTTTTAATACAAATTCACTATTCAAAACGGTTACCATTCCGTGAAGCACTACCTATTTTACGCCGCAACTTCAGCGTTCTTTGTCACTATTACTGTTTTATTTCATACGATTACAGACTTCGCACGATTGTCTACATCAGTAATTCTCAACCCTTTTTTTGTCGCGGTACACTTTTAACAATTTTAAAATTTAGCGGCACACTAACAATAAGATAAGTTTAAAAGAATTTTACTTACCTATTATATACTATGTAAAATAGTTTATGATAATAATTTTGGACTATACTGTAAAATAAAATAATATGTACTACAAAGACAACAGAATGTTCATTGAGCGATTAATTATATGAATACATTTAATGCGAAATTTGAGCTTGATGTTTTTTTGATATAATTTGTTGATATTTGGTCGTAAAAATGATAATACCGCTCTAATTTCGTCATCTACATTTAAAAGTCTCGATCTTTTTTTCGTTTATATATTGATTAATGCTGAAAATCCGAATTCGCACAAATAAGGTGTAGAAAATTGTAATCATATTTTTTATTGTATAAAATTTGGCGGCATACGAAAGTGCCGCATCACAGTGGTTGAGAATCACTGGTCTACATACTTGATAGTAATTGCAGCAAAATAAATAAATACAGGTCTAATATTTTAACACATAGATTAACATCGTGGAAATCCCTATTACAGTGCAGAGCTTATAGTGGATTATAATAACTTGGATTTAGTTATAAGTTTGACCATTAATTAACAAGTATTCAGTATACTTTCTTAATCAATGATTCAAAATCAGTGAGTTTTAAATCTCGTTGACTAACTTTGTCAAGCATACAAATGTGTCCGAGTAATTCGGATTGTACATGCTATTAAACTGAGATTAAATTTCTGTTGCATATAGTAAGCACATAAATAAATAACATGTTTCTAGTAAAATTTAAAAATAATCTTACCTAATATTCTAGTATCAACTTTAAATACTTACTTACCTATATTGAATTTGTAAGTAAAAGAGTTGAGCAAGATGTGGTTAGCAATTACCTATGACACTACATATAATTATAATTGAGATAGTCGTAACTCGAGTGTTGCACGATCATTGAACTTGTTAGTTTAGCAAACCAAATTGCATCAGCATCATGTTCCTGACTTTGCACTTGTGCTGCTCCGTTCAGTTCAGTATCAGCACTCAACACTGACTGAATGAGGTGACTGACCTTCCAATAATGCGAACGTTGTGATTTATTTTTAAATACTTTGTCACGGACAAAATAAGAAATTCGCCGATATTACGTTATGATTTCCTGTTACTAAACTGCTGGCCAACAAAAACTTGTTTCATTAGAATTTTACAGAAATACCAGGAAATCAAATTCATATTTTTACTTTTTTCACCAATTTAAATCTACCCCTGTGGCTCCACCCCCACTAATATCTTTAGGGGCCGTGATTTGACGGCTGGTAACCGCACTTCACGCGTTGAAATATATAACTTACCGAAATCTGCTTACAGCAGAGTGCCACACTCAGTAAAAGTAAAAGGCGTGATGATATATTTATTTATTTATTTTTTTACTTATTCTGTAATTGCAGATCTACTTAATGAGATTTTTTTTATTGTCATAAGCATTAAACTGTAGAATAAATAGGCAATTGTAATCTAGTGGTTAACATCGATATGTAAGCAAGATATCGTGCGTTCAAGTGTCGTTGATTTCGACTTATTAAAAAATCTGATGTGGACACCACATGACTTCCTTGTACGCGTATTAAACTATAGATATTTTTTTAATTGCACATATATTTGACATAAAATCTTTTATTTTTTATTTTTTGTTCTAATCCATAGCAAACTTAATTTTAAAAAAACTAAAAATATATAATATTTAAATTTAGATATCTCGCTGATGCAAAAGGCTAATTTAAAAATTCTTAATGTGCTAGACGCAGAATTTAATTCTCTAAAACTTTTATTTGCAGCATTCATTTCTAAAATTAAAATAATACCATTTTTTTCAAGGAAAACTGTTAGCAACTTCATGTAATGTGCCACTTCCGGTTAGTCTATTTTATCCAAAATCTATTATGTTATTTCCATTGATATAGTAGTCTTATATTCCAAATTTGGAAAGTTTAAAATTATATTTGAATATAGTTTTTCATGAAAATCTATTATAGGCTTCAAGTAAAGTACCACTTCCGGTAGTTGTATAATGACCAAAAAGGGAGCTGCACAACTAGATGTTATAACAGTCCTAAATATAAAGTTTCAATTTTCTACGGCTTACCGTTTTTGAGTTATGCGAGATACATACGTACGTACATACGTACGTACAGACGGCATGACGAAATACCTATTTCCGTTGAAATCTGAGAACCGAAAATTTTCGCGATTACAATACTTCCTTTACTTCGTACAAGGAAGTAAAAATACGATTATATCTGAATGTTTCGGATTCCATTATAAGATTTAGGCTTCATGTACCTACTATAATTAGGATTAAGTTCGTGTTGTGCAAATAAAATAAATAAAGTTGTGACGTAAGTTGCTTTTACCGGTATAAATCTGTATGTAATTTTAGTTTGAAGAACCTATTTCTTACATACCACTGATCCTAAATAATCAAATTAATTAAATAAATATCGTTACTTTGAAATATGATGGGGTAGGTGGCTCAGTGGTATCGAGTCGGCCTGTGGATCTTGAGAACCCTGGTTCGATCCCCACAGCCGACAAACAATTTTCACCATATTAAATCTACTCCTGTGGCTCTCCTCCACTAACATCTTTGGGGGCCGTGATTTGACGGCCGGTAACCGCACTTTACGCGAAAAAATATATCACTTACCGAGATCTGCTTAGGCAGAGTACCACACCCAGTGATGGGTAAAAGGCGTGATGATATATTTATTTTATTTATATTTATACTTTGAAATATGATCATCAGCCGTCAAATCGCGAAACCCACTGTGTAAAGTATATTACGTCTACATATGTATCAATATAACTTATCAGAAACTGTAGAAATAAAATTAGGAATGTGTATAATTAATTTTATGGTTAATTTAGTATTATAGAGTTTTCAGAAGACCTTGATAATGACGATATTAAAATGTGCGAACTTTTCCTACTGAATCGAATATTCATAAATTATTTTAGAAAATATTACTTGAAATTGAATCTCTCTATGGTAATTTAGAAAGTTTAACAGAATAGGTAAGATTCATACATTTTTGTTGACATCATTGTCAACAGCTTCAGACAATCTTTAAAGAAACTTTGACTTTACAAACAATTAGGTAGACCAAACATGATTATAAATACTTACTGAAGTAAACTGTAAACCTTGTATATGTATTCTTCTTATTTTCAGGAAAAGTTAGTGAATAAATTGTGAAGAGTATATTAAAATAACTATTTTGGTTGTTGGTGTAGAGAAATCTAAAGCCAATACCTTGGGAATTTCCAGCTATTTAGTTTAATCTTACTTTTGTTCAAATGTTTCTAGTTGTTCAACCATTAAATGTGAAGGAACATTTGTTCCGATGTTTTCAATAGTTGGCCTTGAACATAAATACTTAAAACTGATGAAACACGGAATATGATGTATCAATATTTACAAATGAATATATTTAGATTTAATTTTATGCTGAATTTATAATTACGATACGTATTAATAATAATAAGTAATGGAGTAAAATTATGGATTTCTCAGAAATCTTTAATCATTTTAAAGTTTAATTATGCAATTTTATGATTAACTGTGAATTTAATTTTACGTTTATTTAAATGTTTAATTGTAAATTCTACTCCTTTCATTATGCATTTATATAATAATTACTTTGTGTAGTATCTATCTAGTTTGTTTTTCAAACAACCATCTAATTTAAAATTTTGATTATATAGTCATAAATTCTTATTAACAATTACAATTATAATTTTATCGTAGCGCGCGAATATAGGTTATTCTTATGGTGACGTAAATTTTATTTATTTATTTTTTAAAATTATTTTGATTTTTGCTACAATTCGTTGCTTATTCTTTTTTGCATATTGATTATGAAATTTTTTAATCGAAAATAATGATACATTTCTCAACTACATGAAACAAAGTAAATAATACATTTTCATCACTTAAATTTAACTTTTTTTCAATATGTTTAAGTATTTATCATTTGAAATTTAATAACATGCTATCGATATTTTCATATATGTTAATAGTTATTTGTGTATCTAGGCCGAAAAATATTATTTATGTGCATTGAAGAAAAATTATTTTCTGACCGCATCAAATCATATCGCGGCCAAGAAGCACACAAAATTTTACACGCAGCTTCATTATGTTCATTAAAAATCTTCAAAATTTATTATAAATTTGTTTTTGAAATGATGGTTATTATAAATATGACCAAGGATATGTTTTCAGAAAAATAACAATTTGTTGTTTATCGGTGGCATTTTATAATCGTGTGGTAATGTATTTTTTTTTCTACTTCCGTTAGGAAATAGACGTTTTATTTCACTTAATTGAGTTAGGTAATGAACTGCATTATTTAACTAGTGAAATAATGAGGTAACATAGCAACACAAAAAAATTAAGATATCTTGGTAGACGAATTCTGATGTGTTATTCTTTTATCTTTTGAATTTATAACTGTCATTAATATGTCAAAATTTCATAATTCCAAAAACGCTCTTTCGTATTTATTACAACGGAAGTAGAAAAAATATTGTATGAAACTCGCAAGGAAATAAGGTTATTAAATTACTTATGAGTTTTTCACATGCGTAAGGTAATAATCTTCATTTCCTTACTAGTTTCATAAATAGCTATTATCGGACTGTCAACTTTCTTTGATTGTTGCGTGTAAAATAATATTTATCTCTGTAAAATTAGTTTAATATCAATAGACTTTATGGACAAAAGTACTGCTTTCATTACTAGTTGTACAAATAAGCACTTAAATATTTCCTTCAAATGATCAGGAAAGTTGAACAGTTAGTCCCCCTTCATCCATGTTTATATTGCCCAGTCAATTAATTTCGGAATTATGTTCTATCACGCTATGTTGGATTTTTCACTTTCTGTTTGAGAAAATTCTAATATATCAATTCATTCAAACTCAACAAACCAATCACTTTATAATGTCCTCTCAGTTTATTTCACTCACCACAATCAGCGATCAATATGGTCGCACTCCCCTCAAATCAAACACAAACAAAACAATCCAATCTACCAGAGAAAAGTAAGGTGGAACATCCTGTGTATATATATATATATATGTGTATGTAGGTATGTGTGTTCTATAGAGGCAGTGAAACACCATTTACACGTACACATTCCTGTGTAAGGGTTGGATTGCGACAAGGTAAGGGGACGAAGCTCGTCCGATATGGTTTCATTTTCACCCCATACATTAAGGGTGGTAGAGAGAGAGAGAAAGTACAATGAGCAGGTAGTGAAGAAGGGTTGGTCAGATGAATTTTACTCGAAATAAAATATTCGGATTGTTGTTATTTTTTTATGGTTTGAGATTGAGAAGTAAAGTATTTTCATTTTAAACTCGAGGGATCGACATAAAACGATTAAACGTCCCTGTCCCATATAACTACAATAAAATCTATTAGGCGGCTACCACAAATCGCTTAACGATGGGCACAACAGGAAATTTTTTAAGGGTCGTATTCAGCATAAAATTATTGTTTTTTTCCTATGATTGACCATTTAAAAATACCGACGATTGGGGCTGTACAACCCTGTGCGAACCTTGTGAAACCAGTTATGACGGATCATATTTTGAGTTCCTTTGTAAACGTAATTGCTGTGCATTTAATTGTTTTATGCCGATCCCTTCAGTTTAAAATGAAAATAGTTAATTTAAGAATGAGGAACATATGTCGAATGAAATATGAATTTGAGAGTGAGAGATTGCGTGGAAGGAATAAATGAAAAGATACGATTGAAGGTTTATTACGTGAACGAAAGATGGGACAAGCTTGTATGAAAATAATTATGAATGTGAAAGAAGCAAAAGTTGTGTGCTAGGATAAGAATGTTTGGAGAAGATACATTATTTCAGAATTAATTTAATATCATAGTGTGATATCATAACGCGAGATATAACCTAAATAAATATTTCGATAAAAATTATAATATCTAATATTTGTAACAAATCTGAGAAGCATAATGATTTTAATTAATTTCTATAATTTTTGACATTAAAATTAGGTAATCTGTATTAAATAAGATATGTGGACAGGTCCAGTATTGTCATAATCAATATATGACAAATTCGTAACAAAAACTATTTATTTAAAAATTACTATTAGTAAAACAAAAATTTCATTTAGTACTGAATTATTAAGGTTTGTATGTTAAACACATACATATTTTGAAATGAAACTTCTCATCCATACAGTACCAAAACATATTGGCTGATAGCACAAACTTTGTTTTTGGGTGTTTTAAGAGCACGGTTTTAAGATGTTAGAGATAGTTAAAACACCCAAATACTCTGCTCTTAAAACACGCAAAAACCCTAGAGTTTGTGATTTCGGTTCAGCAACACTTCCGCTACTTAACTGTCAAAATGTTGAGAAATGTACAAATCAATTTTTCTTAACTTCACTAAATATAAATATCTAACAATTCTAAGGTTTAATATCTACTTGAATTTTTAACAAATATAAAAAAATTAAATAGATGGATAATCAAAATCAACTCTTTGAGTACTATTGACTAGTTATATGATTTCACAACTCAATTTTGATCGTTAACAAATCATATCTGCCTTAATCCGGACGTTAATTGATAAATCAAATGATGATGAGCCCATTTGGCATCGTAATTGTTTGTCAGCCACTTCTGATTTGCAAAAAAACTAATTTCCCATCTTAAAAACCTATATTCTATCGAGGTTTCTATTCATGTGAGAAATAATATATGTATTTTCAATTTATGTAATAAGACTTACATGGTAGATTTAAGTTGTAGTCGATTTGATGATCCAAACCCAAGAATTACGCTACACGTTACGTTATGAATGTGTGAAAACGTATAGGAACGTCACAAGGTTATTTCAGTAATCAGTTAATCATAGACAAGGAAATAGCCTTGGCATGACGTCACACACTTACCTATTCATATCTCAGACTGGCTCAGCTTGGAGTGTAGCACTTCTTCAATAACTTACCTGTTATATAATACAGGCAGACCTAGCCTCGTCAACTGGTACAACTCGCCGACTTTAATTTATGCAACAGTATGAGTAAAAGTCACTAATGCATATCTGTTTTTTGTTTTTTTTTTGTTAAAATTAACCACCTATATGTTGCAATAATATAATCACAAATTTGTTTTAAATTGAACCAATCAAATGAAAAACGATTTTGATGGTTTTCAACTAGTCAAATTAATTAAGTGATAATTTTTGTACTGTAATTAAATCTTCTTGGTTATCAATAAAATAAATGCTATTTTCATAAACAAAAAAAATATCTAAATGGCAAATTCTCGATGGGGAACTGCTTCTACAAAATAAATTTTTCTTGTTAAATTCTCTCGTAATATGATAATTATCAGGTAATATTTTAACATAATTTTCAATATGTTATTACGAAAATAGAAAATAATTGCATTTCCATAACAACTCATAATTCATGTCATAGTTATTATTTACATTGCAAGACCGTTATTCTGAAATTTACAGGCGAGCATAGAAAGCTAACAAGCGATCGCTGGCGCTCGCCTGTTATCTGTGTGAGCCTAAAAATGTCTGGTAACGGTCGAGCATTGCACAATGTTTTATGGGTATTTGAATCGCAATATATGTATATTTAATAAAATTAATTGAAATAGTATAACGCTATAACTAAAATGTTCAATCCAGGTAGACTTTGAAAATCTGACAGATTTTGTTTAATGTTGTCATGATAACTAATGTCAACAGCCCGTTATAATTTTGACACGGGCTAGCCCGTTAAAAGTCTCGTAGCCCCTAGAGTCAGAGCTAAATAAACAGTTCTTTACTATTCAAATGCCCATAAAAATATTATCAGCAATTATCTTATCACTTGTTATATTAGTTATGATGATTTAAAAGAAAATAAAAATTAACATTACATTTAAACTTTTATCCTTAAAATAAAGTCAAATGTAAGATTTGAAATGACATATTTAACAAAAAATTGTTTTGTTAATTTTATGTTGGCGTCTATGACCTCATTGAAAACGTGAATGATGACGTGCGTCGTTAGATTTCTCGACCCGATTGTAGTAATTTCAGTACTCACAACATCAAAAAATCGTTGAGTTTAAGTTCATAGTTGGTAACCTTGTTCAGAGTTGAAATAATAGTACTCTTACACGGTTCCAAATACTAGCGGGACTAAAAACACTTTTTTTCATAATTATTAGCAATGAGAAGAAAAGTTCATTTTATTCCAGTCGCTCTTGCACTTTTAGGTCACAGTTTCAAAAAAATAATACATTTTACAGGTAACATGGTAAAGTCAATCTTTAGTAGTTTCTTCGCAACATAAAAATAACAATAATAAATTGTGCAGTGAGTTACTTAAGTACACGCAATCTGATTGGCTTAAAGAGTATTAAATTAAATGCCATAGAAACCGACTTTTACGCCTCCCTGGCTGTGTAAAAATAAATAAATGTTGTTCATTTCGATTTGATTTCGGTTTGTATGTTTCGTTTCTAACCTGCCTTTTAAATCGATTTGAATTCTCATCGCATTCTCAGTGCTTATCGATTCGCGAGTTAGGAATTATAAACAAGTTGTTAAACTTTGATTTGTAGTCATAAACATTCGATAAGCGCTGTGCTGTGCGGCTGGTTTATCTGGCGCTGTGGAGCCTAAGGTCACTAACAAACAGAAACAGAAAACTGCTATTGACGATGTTGTACGAATCGAATTAAAGCGTAGTGTGATTGATATTAATGACAATGTAATGTGCAACACTGTTTGGTCTTCAAGGCTAGACTATTTCATTAGTCTATGAATATCATCGGAATGAGAGTGAGAGTTGGACGGTTATTTACAATTTTGGCGGTCTCTGCTCGAATATTTCAATTTATTTTGTAGTTGTAGACGTATAATTTATTTTATTTATTTGAATGTTATATTATAAAAACTTCATTTCTATTATACTATTTTCATTTTAAACTGGAGGGATCGGCATAAAACGATTAAACGTCCCTGTCCCATATAACTACAATGATATCTATTAGTGCGGCTACCACAAATCGCTTAACGATAGTCAAAACAGGTAATTTTTTAAGGGTCGTATTCAGCCTAAAATTATTCTTGTTTTTTTTCCTATGATTGACCATTTAAAAATGAATGGGGCTGGTACAGCCCAGTGCGAACCTTATGAACTCAGTTATGACGGATCATATTTTGAGTTCCTTTGTAAATGTAATTGCGGTGCATTTAATCGTTTTATGCCGATCCCTCGAGTTTAAAATGAAAATAGTATACAGTGAAGTGAATCTACATCGTGTGGGTAGTAGCACTCGGAAGACAGTTTGTTGAATCCACGAACATATTTTCTTGTAAATCTAAATAGGGCAAATCATTTTATCACAACTATTTGTATATTATTGTTATTAAAAGCTAATTATTATTTCTTTCTGTTATAGGTAAGAATTTTCTACATACTGATTACTACAAGAACTAGAAATAATAATTATGATGGTATGTAAATATTTACAATTCTTTTTAGTTTTATATGTATTATTTTTATTCTGAACTTTCGTAGAAGTGCCTTGTACTTTAAAATCCACGCAATATTTTCTACTAAATTTATTAGATAAATGCAAATTTATCCAGGAATTAAATCTGTAATTTAATGTTTTTATAACAAACTTGTATTTAATATTACATTCGTACATACATATCATCACACTGTACTACAAACCAAAGTTGTGGAGATTCACCAGAGAATTACTGAAGCACACTAAACGGGATCCAAACCTTTGCAAAAAAACAAAAATCTTTTTTTTAATTTACAGCATTAACTTTAAATGTAATAGTATATTGCATAACGAGAATTGTAACAAGCACATTACGTGTGAATGAAAAAGTTGCGCACGAGCCTCGGCGAGTGCAGTAATTTCACGAGCAATGTAATTGCGTTACAATTCGAGTTGTGTATTAAATAATAATAAGAACAATTACAGAATATTTGATAGGTTATATCCGTAACATCAACTGTCAAACAGCAGTGTTACCGCCTAACAAATGAAAAATTTCTTGAGATATATATATATATATATATATATATATATATATATATATATATATATATATTTATTACGTAACTAGTGCAGTAAACCCTTAGCAGCCATAAATAAACATTTACTGTTCTTGCAAATTGTTTTTAATGGCCTACTTACATATATGGTCGTATATAAACAATTTTTTTTAACAAAACTAAAATTTCCTTTTCCCTCAGTTGAGAAAATATAATGATACTTCATCTCTGGAGAAGAGACGTATAGTATATTCAACGAGCGTGTCACGCTAGTAATTATTCATTCGGATGATACGGAGTTAAATACTATACTTTTTTCATGACCATTCAGCAGGACCTTCCACTTTTAGGTCACAATTTCAAACATGGTAAATGTCAATCTTTAGTAGTTTCTTCGCAACATAAAAATAACGATAATAAATTGTGCAGTGCGTTATTATAGTACACGCAATCTGATTGGCTTAAAAAGTATTAAATTATGGTTCATTATTCAACACTTTTTCATTATTCTGCACTTTTGAGTAATGAACTGTCTTAACTATTTATAAATTTATAAATAATGTAATTATTTAATAGTCGTGAAAAAATTCATTAATCTTTCTTAGGAAAGGAAAGTAACAGTGACATCTGCCAACAGAATAATGAATCTTATGTTAATTTCTAATTTATTTCTGAAAATCTTACATTCTAATCAAGTAGTGAAATAAATGTATGTACCTCGTGAAGAAAGTATCATTCATCCCTAAAGTCCTTTATATCCCTCACCTTCAGCCATAGTTTTAAAGTCAATTCGGTGAGCGATTAGGTTGTATAGGACGTATTTATTTATTGTTAAAAAAATAGATATAACAATAATAATAAAAGAAAAAGGTTAGTAGATAATTATTTAATATTCATCTTGATGTAATTTATCTTTGTTATATACATTTGAAGCTCTATCCAGTCCTTACTTGATTTTTTTTTTTTTGTTTTGAAGTATCATTTGTAAAAATACGTTCTATTGCAGGTGATGAAGTAATACATTTTTATAAATGACTTGCAAAGACAATATAATTTTTATAAATGTTATTTGGCATTTGATAGTGACGACCACAGGAGTATTTTAATGAGGAGAAAAGTTGGTCTGTTATGGGAGTCGAACTCGAGTTCTCAAATCCACTGACACATTGCCACTGAGCTATCTACCCCGTTATAAACAAAAATAATTATATAAAGTACCTGTTAAAACATGAAATACGATATCTTTGTGCATCCACAAATTTGTATTTCATAAAATAAGTAAATAAATAAATATATCATCACGCCTTTTACCCATTACAGGGTGTGGCACTCTGCCTAAGCAGATCTCGATAAGTGATATATTTTTTCGCGTGAAGTGCGGTTACCAGCTGTCAAATCACGGCCCTCAAAGATATTAGTGGAAAGGGAGCCACCCGGGTAGGTTTAAATTGGTGAAAATTGTTTGTCGCCTTTGGGGATCGAACCAGGGTTCTCAAGATCCGCAGGCCGACTCGATACCACTGAGCCACCTACCCCATAAAATAACTAATAAAAAAATAGTGGCTCAAACTACTTTTAATGGTTTAAATCGGTTAAAACCACTGGTTTGGTCACAAATAACTATTTTGAGCGTGACTTATAACTCGCCAAACAGTTTTAGGTCTTTAAAAACGTAGCTCTGGCACTATTGTTCCATAACATTGAATAGCATAAACCCAGAAACATTGATTAGATTGATCCTGCACTTTATTTCCACTCATATTCCTGTTCATATCAGTTTTCGTTCCCGCAACAACTCTTCAATCATATCCATCCATTTATTCCATACTGAATCTTGCAGTTCTGCGAGCCCAGTGATTTTACACTTTCCCCTGTTGCCGGTGTTGCCGGTGTTGCTCTCTGTTGCTGTTCATGGCACATGCGACATGGCTCCTGGCCAACTTTCACTTTTGTTGCGTGCGAACTGCGAAGCACCGTCATTATTGCCTGAAGATTGTTTACGCGAAGATTTTTACTCGTAAAACAATTCGTTACAACTGACTGAAAACTTTATGAGAAGGAAGGTATGCTAAGTATTATGTGCATGTTATTAGCGTAATTTATTCCTTTACTTGTCGATTCTCAAAGAGATGAACTTAAAGTGGTTGTATAGGTCATCTGAAAGAAATAATTATAGACAAAAATATTTAAAGTTACATTAGACATAGTTAAATATAAGCTTAAACTATTCCATAATATATACTTTTTATTTTCAAAATATTCTGCTTGATGTTAATTTTAATGGGAAAACTTTTTTCTACGACCACTTAGAAATCTGCTCATTGTATATTTGTTGTTGCTAGGGAAATGAGGTACATTGTAAACACATTTTCGGTCACCATAGGAAAAGTGACAGAACTGTGCAGGCATGAACATTCTCACACAGTTCTGTCAAAAACGAATTCATTCTCGCACAGTTCTGTCAAAAATGATAAATTGTTTCAAATTTAAAACTGGCGCGCTTCGACAATTCATTACAATCCGAAGTTCGGCCGTATGCTGTATTCCAGCTGTCAATAATAAATTGAGAATGATTGAAGAATTTATTTTATTTTAGTATAATACTAGCGATCAGGTCGGCTTCGCCGACCCTCAGCTAGGCTCCGCAGCCCTTGAAGAAAATTATTTTTTAAACTTGTTACTTTATGTACCATATGGTCTAGTATTAATATTGTAAAAAATTACATTTTAAAAAATTTTTGAAAATGATTTGCTATCAACTCCTTGCTGATTTATTTTTACATTATCTCTCAGATCTTTCATTAGAACTGAAATAAGTACAGTTTCAATAACATTTATGTCAAAACAATTGACAATCAGTCGATTACAATTTTTGGCTTCTATATTTTCTCATAACTTCAAATATGATACCAAACACGATATGTTTCTAACAACTTTAGAAATAAACAATTGACAATCAGCTGACCTAATTTTTTTTTAATATTTCTGTTCGAAAGCTCTCTTTAAACCTTTTAGTTTGATACCAAACTCGATAGATTTTTAAAGACTTTTAGGAAAAACAATTGACAATCAGTCGATTATAATTTGTAATTATTCTGCTCGAAATCTCTTTTCAAAACATTTAATTTGATACCAAACACGATAGATATCTAATGACTTTTATGAAAAACAATTGACAATCAGTTGATTACAATTTTAATAATTCTGTTTAAAAATTCTCTTCAAATCCTTTAGTTTGATACCAAACACGATGCATTTCTAAATAGTATTAGCAAAAACAATTGACAATCATTCGATTATAATTTTTTATTATTCTGTTAAAAATCCTTCTTTAAAATATTTAATTTGATACCAAACACGATACGTTTTTATTTACTTTTAGAAAAGAAAAACAATTGACAATCAGTGAATTACAATTTTTAATAATTCTGTTTAAAGCTCTTTTCAAACCATTTAGTTTGATACCAAACACAATACATTTCTATTGACTTTCAAAAAAACAATAGACAATCACTCGAATATATTGATAATAGTTGATTAATAATTTTAATTCTAGCGACTATCAAGTCTGTTAAAATATTTCATTATGAAACTTGATTTTATTTTTAAAAAAAACGCAGCCAAGCTGATAGTGTAAAACCTCGGTCTGTTAATACTTGGCAACTTCATGGTGCACTGTCAAGTCAAAAAATATATTTTTTAAATAAACATTTAAAAAATCTGTAATTATAATATAAACGTCCCCTCATTCCTATAATATGCGTAAAATATATCAAAAGTAGTCTACAAATTTTTCTATTCAAGTAATTTATAATTAAAAATACGACATGGCCACTGAGAAATGTCAAATCGACGATAGATGTTCTTCTTAAAAAATCCAAAGCTACCTTGCTCTAAGTTGATTTTGCGCCAAAATCGCATGTTTTTCCAAAATATCTCGCACATCATGTGTACGAAAAATTTTAAACTATCAAAAGGCACTCCCCAGTCTTGCCCTCTATCAAATAAAAATTGTTTCAAATTTTTCGGATAATCCGTCTAGGCTGTAGAAATGGGCAACTGACCGTGATGAATCCAGATATATATACATATAAATATCCGTTCTCTTTTAGTATATGGACTAGCGATCAGGTCGGCTTCGCCGACCCTCAGCTAGGCTCCGCAGCCCCTGAAGAAAAGTATTTTTTAAACTTGTTACTTTATATACCATATAGTCGAGTATTGATATTGTAAAAAATTACAGTTTACAAATTTTTCGAAAATGATTTGCTATCAACTCTTTGCTGATTTATTTTTTCATTTTCTCTCAGAATTTTCTTTAGAACTGAAATAAGTACAGTTTCAATAACTTTTAGGTCAAAACAATTGACAATCAGTCGATTACAATTTTTGGCTTCTATATCTCCTCATAACTTCAAATTTGATACCAAACACGATATGTTTCTAACGACTTTAGAAATAAACAATTGACTATCAGTTGACCTAATTTTTTTTAATATTTCTGTTTGAAAGCTCTCTTTAAACCATTTAGTTTGATACCAAACGCGATAGATTTTTAAAGACTTATAAGAAAAACAATTGACAATCAGTCGATTATAATTTGTAATTATGCTGCTCGAAATCTCTTCTCCAAACATTTAATTTGATACCAAACACGATAGATTTCTAATGACATTTATGAAAAACAATTGACAATCAGTTGATTACAATTTTAATAATTCTGTTTAAAAACTGTCTTCAAATCCTTTAGTTTGATACCAAACACGATGCATTTCTAAAGAGTATTAGAAAAAACAGTTGACATTCACTCGATTATAATTTTTTATTATTCAGCTCGAAATCCCTCTTTAAAACATTTAATTTGATACCAAACACGATATGTTTCTAATTACTCTTAGAAAAGAAAACAATTGACAATCAGTGAATCACAATTTTTAATAATTCTGTTTAAAGCTCTCTTCAAACCATTTAGTTTGATACCAAACACGATACATTTCTAGTGACTATCAGAAAAAAACAATAGACAATCACTCGAATATATTGATAATAGTTGATTAATAATTTTAATTCTAGCGACTATCAAGTCTGTTAAAATATTTCATTATGAAACTTGATTTTATTGAGAAAATACGCAGCCAAGCTGATAGTGTAAAACCTCGTTCTGTCAATACTTGGCAACTTCATGGTGCACTGTCAAGTTAAAAATTTTTATTTTAAATAAACATTTAAAAAATCTGTAATTATAATATAAAGGTCCCCTCATTCCTATAATATGCATAAAATATTTCAAAAGTGGTCTACAAATTTTTCTATTCAAGTAATTTATAATTAAAAATACGACATGGCCACTGAGAAATGTCAAATCAACGATAGATGTTCATCTTAAAAAAATCCAAAGCTACCTTGCTCTAAGTTGATTTTGCGCCAAAAACGCATGTTTTTCCAAAATATCTCGCACATCATGTGCACAAAAAATTTGAAACTATCAAAAGGCACTCCCCATAATTGGCCTCTATCAAATAAAAATTGTTTCAAATTTTTCGGAAAATCCGTCTAGGCTGTAGAAATGGGCAACTGACCGTGATGAATCCAAATATATATATAAATATATATACCTTTTTTCTCTTTTAGTATATGGACTAGCGATCAGGTCGGCTTCGCCGACCCTCAGCTAGGCTCCGCAGCCCTTGAAGAAAAGTATTTTTTTAAAGACTTTTAGGAGAAACAATTGATAATCAGTCGATTATAATTTGTAATTATTCTGCTCGAAATCTCACTTTAAAACATTTAATTTGATACCAAACACAATAGATTTCTAATGACTTTTATGAAAAACAATTGACACTCAGTGAATCACAATTTTTAATAATTCTGTTTAAAAACTCTATTCAATTCCTTTAGTTTGATACCAAACACGATACATTTCTAAACAGTATTAGAAAAAACAATTGACAATCATTCGATTATAATTTTTTATTATTCTACCCGAAATCCCTCTTTAAAACATTTAATTTGATACCAAACACGATATGTTTCTAATTACTTTTAGAAAAGAAAAACAATTGACAATCAGTGAATCACAATTTTTAATAATTCTGTTTAAAACCCTCTTCAAACCATTTAGTTTGATACCAAACACAATACATTTCTATTGACTTTCAGAAAAAACAATAGACAATCATTCGAATATATTGATAATAGTTGATTAATAATTTTAATTCTAGCGACTATCAAGTCTGTTAAAATATTTCATTATGAAACTTGATTTTATTACAAAAAAAACGCAGCCAAGCTGATAGTGTAAAACCTCGTTCTGTCAATACTTGGCAACTTCATGGTGCACTGTCAAGTCAAAAAATATATTTTTTAAATAAACATTTAAAAAATCTGTAATTATAATATGAACGTCCCCTCATTCCTATAATATGCGTAAAATATATCAAAAGTATTCTACAAATTTTTCTACTCAAGTAATTTATAATTAAAAATACGACATGGCCACTGAGAAATGTCAAATCGACGATAGATGTTCTTCTTAAAAAATCCAAAGCTACCTCGCTCTAAGTTGATTTTGCGCCAAAAACGCATGTTTTTTCAAGATTACTCGCACATCATGTGCACGAAAAATTTGAAAGTATCAAAAGGCACTCCCCAGAATTGCCCTCTTTCAAATAAAAAATGTTTCAAATTTTTCGGATAATCCGTCTAGGCTGTAGAAATGGGCAACTGACCATGATGAATCTATATATATATAGTTATATATAAATATACCATTTTTCTCTTTTAGTATATGGATTATAAACAGAAATATTTTTTTTTTTAATTTATATACCGGACCAACTACTAAGGTCATATACCGATATGTCCTTTGTATGGCCGCCACGGGCGGGACTCGAACCCACGACCTTATGGTCGTCAGTCAGGCCCTCAACCCGCGCGGCCCCCACGCGGGACAAAGAAATATTTATTGAATAGCTTATTTACTTATTTATTATTAGTGATATTGAATGTATTATTGTTACAATTATTAAAAATCATTTTCGGTGAACATGAACTTTTAAGGTTATGATTTAAGTTATTTTGATTGTCCACGCTAATAGTTGTTGATGTCGAAGATCTATTTCAGATATTATTTTATTTAATATTTGTTTTGTTGTTACTGCTAGTTGCTGGAATACTAACTTTGAAATGTCATTCTGGAATAGTGAAATTGGGACATCTTTATTATTAATATTAATAGGACCATAATATCGTAGTCGTAGAAAAAGTATAGTGTACAACTCGCATGGAATGCCCATTTCATTCTTATTGTACAATATACTGTTGTACATTAACACTGATACGTACTATTTAAGCAATTTAAATTTAGAATTTAACGTATTTTTCATACTCGTACTTATTTTTTATCTGGTATTTTAATTCGAGTAAAAAATAGAACAAATGTATATATAAACCAATCAATAAAGTCAATATTATTTTTGTCCAGTTTTATTTGAAACGCGGATAATACAATGAAATAATAAGTTAAATATACAGTTTTACCGTAAAATATCATTACAAAAAATCTCGGCTAGGTATATAGTAATTACTAGATATTCTTTATCGTTATTTTATCGAATTAAACTACATTCGCGAAAGATTTAACACCTTTCTATTCAGTCCAATTGTGAAGCATTTCCAAGAAATAGCGTTCAGTTAATTAGAACTACGCTATTTGCAAATATCAACTTGACATTGGCTTAATTTTATTTTTCGGTGTCAAATGTTTCTAAATTATTTTAGACAAAAATACGTCAAATTAAAGATACAGAAAACTAAATTTTCTATTACTTTTATTTGAATCATTTTTCTTTAAAGTAATTTAGAGACGATTGCAAACTTAAAATATATCGTAGTTAATTGACTTCTGATATATATCTACTAGAACTAGAGCAATGACTCTTGAAAAAATACTGTTGTAATTATCTTAATTCTGTATCTGGATAATTATATTTAATTGAATCGATATCGATAACATCAACTATTAGTTTATCTTTTAATTCCTATGTTCTTGGAATTACATTACATTTATATTTATTCTCTATAAAAAGTATTCTATATATGTCTGTATTGTATAAAAAACCAGCAAGCTGTCAGTTTATACTCAACTTTATTAAGTTGGCACACGTGATTGGCTAGCCATGACGTCAGCAAACGGTTCTGTATACTGTGCTGACGTCATGTCTACAAGAAAATATTTTTAATTTTCTTTTGCAAATTCTTTTGTCGCCAGCAGGAAAACAAACAGCTTTGCTGTATTGTAAAGTCAGGTGATTCAGTAACGTCATAAATCTCGTGTTAATATAAATATAATTTTCTGTTGCATTTTTTCTAAAATAATATTTAATAGCGAAAAATATGTGCATTTTTGATGATTTTATATTGTAAATATGTATGATTAAAATATAACTAAAATTGCGATATTTCACACGTGTATAAACAATGAAATAATTAATTAATTAGTGTATAAAAAGTTCTGGTAATTTGAGCGATAATTCGCATTAATTACCAAAAATTGTATGGCCTACTTTAACTTTGATATCAAGCAGAGAAAATTAGGTTATTTAATTAAAATTAAAACATTCAAAAACAATTTAATTTTTTTATAACACAAATTAGAGGGAAAAGCGCAGAAACGAAGAAAGCGAAATTTTAAAACCAATTACGAGACTTGTAATAATACTAATAACAGAAATGTATAAATAGCATGAATTCCAAGCACAATCTCAGTACGATAACATTGTTGATTACATTTACTCAGTTATATTATCGTACTCGTATATATTTACATTTGTTTCTAGAGAATGTTCAGAAAAACTTGATAATGACATAATCAATTTAGTGCGTAGCTTTCTCGCTGTTAAACATACCTAAATTATTCAAAAGAGAAATACTTATTTGAAGCATGTAAGACAATCAATGTTTACTTCATCTTTGTTTAACAAATTATGTATGATGACGTCACATCATTCAGTTTGATGTATAGTGAGTGACAAGTAGGTATGTCAAACGATCATTCTTTTCTCTAAAGTGAAGGCTGTTATACGTACATAACCTAGGTTATTATTGTTAAAATTATATTTAGTTATATTATTTCAATATCTATTAATAATTATTATAATTTTGTTGAAAACTTGAACTATGGTGACTAGAGTATAATTTTGAATTATAAAGAAAAAATTGAGATACGTGGGACCTTTGAATTTCGATCAAATATTCTTATCCAACCGTAAAGACCTTAAGCTGAGCTCCATGTTATTCAAATCTGATGTTATTCCAATTTTTCTCCCTATTTTTATTATGTGTCAAAGACAACTTTTTTGTCTCTAATTCAATTTAATTATGAAAGTTGTATCAAATTGTGAAAATATTGGCTGTGTGTAATCGGCATAAATTAATATACGACAGCGTACGACTTGGTCAATTCTAGTTTAATTTATATTTACAACTAATCTACGTGTACAGGGTGTTCAAAAATTTCCGGGACGGTGAAATATCTCGAGAAATATACATTGAATCAAAAAACAAACAAAAAAAAACACGTGTTTAATATTTTTTTAAAACCTATCTTATGCCACCAAGCACGATCCTCCACCGCCATCCCTTGAGGGTGAGGTGGGGGCCACTTTGAAATCTTAAATGGGAGCCCCATTTTTTATTGTACATTCGGATAATACGGTTAAAACTAAGTAGGTTTTGTACGAAACTTTTTTTCCGATTCGCGATAGATTGCGCTGTAATCAGAAAAATAATTATTGTAATGATTCCCATTTAAGGATTCAAAGTGACCTCCCGCTCCACCTTCAGGGGGTAGCAGTGGGGAATTGTGCTTGGTGACATAAGATAGGTTTTTGAAAAATATTAAACACGTGTTTTTTTGTTTATTGATTCGATGTGTATTTTTCGAAATATTTCACCGTCCCGGAACTTTTGAACGTCCTGTATATATAAGTATAATTTCGTAGTATTTCTGTTCTCTTCAACTTTAAAAAGTTTACAAACTGGAACGAACGTTTATTGCGCATTTGCTTTTCGAGGAATAAATATCGAACTCTTGCCCAAGACGTGTTATCCATTTGTAATACGATATAACGATAAGTTAAATTGATTAAATTACAATGACGTGTAGGAGCAGTAAAGCTCAAATTCAAAATTATTAGGGTAGTGTGCAACGTAATGCTGTTGCGCTCTTTCGATTATGAATCAGACGGACAGAAACAAAAGGAGATGAGAGAAAAATCATTATTTGAATAGGGCTCAGTCCAAGCTGATTTTATCAATAACTTCAAAATTATTAGAAACAACAGATAATAATGTTTGCTATTATATAATAACAATTTACATACGAGAGATATTTTGAAGGATATATAATAAGTAAATATTGATTATAATTTTTGTAACATAGTTCTCAATGTCTAATTCTAGGACGAACAGAAATACGAATATTATCATTGTTTTATTTTGCGAATCATTTAATATTTATAATAATCGGAACAATCATACAAACAGTTTCATAAAGATAATAATACTATTTTTATTTCATATTGAAATTTTTGATAATTGAGCTATTTCCAAAACAGAATAAGGTTATTAATAAATTTTGAGTTATTGTTAGTGCTTCGTACGTCATCTTATATTGTATTTTTTATTTACCTTAATTAACACTTGCAGACCAGAATTATCACTGATTTTTTTGAATTAGAAACCGATAAAATTTGTACTAAAAATGGTATTATTGTTTAATCTGTTTTAAGAACTCGTATGTGAGAATTTAAGATTTATTTTATTATTATAAATAAATTTGGGACTCAGTGGTATCAAATCGCCCTGTAGATTTGAAAACCCGGGTTCGATTCCCACAAGTTTCAAACAATTTTCACCAAATTAAATCTACACTCGTGACTCCCCCTTTAATAACGTCTTTGGAGACCGTTATTTGACGGCTGATAACCGCACTTCACGCGAAGAATTATATCACTTACATTTTCAAAACCAGTAGGTACCAACGCCTGGTAAAAAAATGAACTTCAATTTTTTCAAATAAATTAAAAAAAATTGAAAAACGATGGCTGGTACCACAAGCTCTGTTTTTGCTTGTTTTAAGAGCAATGACTGGTAGCACAAGCTCTGTTTTTGGGTGTTTAAGAGCACTGTTTTAACATGTTAGAGATAGCTAAAACACCCAAAAATACTGCTCTTAAAACAGGCAAAAACAGAGCTTGTGCTACCAGCCATTATGTTTAAGTATGTTTTAATTTTAAATAATTGTTAATATCATTAATATGTACCTTATTATAGTTTGTTTTCACTTAACTACAAATATATTTATCATTCTATCAGTTCGGTGCAGGTAAGTATTCATTTTGTACAATTTTATCTACGACCTATGACGTTTCTCTTCTGCTTAATTTTTTTTTTGTATAGGACTGAAATAAGATATACAACCATAACATGTACTCGTATCTATACGATAAAGAAAGAGTTATATTTACTTGGTATTTCTAGATACGGATAGTAATGACACAATTATCACCACATTAAAAATAAACTGTAGTAGCGTTATTGGAATTGTGTACCTATCTTTTTTTGTTATTTTAGTTCGCTAGTCGGTTATGTACTTACATTAAATGTTATATTACATTATATAAATAAGTAAATAATAATAATAATGAATTTGTGGATTAAATATTAATTTACCGAATTTACAAGTTAAACTGTAAACCCCCTGTACTATAATTATGATTAATTTCTTGTTATGCAGGATAGTAAATAAATAAATAAATATCTACTTCGTCATCTAGAGCTAAAACCAATATAAAACGCCTCAGAAAATGTGTTAGAAATAGGTACAAACTATTCAAATATCTTCACAAAAGAAGAATTGTTCGCGGCGCAAATAGAACACAAAACAAAGAAAAAGACGTCGTGTAATATATCTGGGATTCATTGAAATTCCAGGCACGGCTCCGAATGACGTCACAGTCACACCCTCGTAAGTGGCAGCCGAGAACACAGCCATAGCACACTACGACGAACCTCATTCGTTCATGAATCACCACCGCTCATTTTCATACATAATTTATAGGTAAGGAAATTTGGACCACTTAACGATCGAAGGGTTTAGGCTAACTTGATAAATATATTCAACAAATTGTCAACAAAAATTAGTAAATTATCTATGGGAAATTAGAAACAGGCAGTCTTAACCCAATAGATATAACTTGCGTCTTTCAAGCCAAAGTTCACGCCTAAAAATCTTGTCGACTTCTTATTATTTTCAAAAATTACGAATGATCACGTGTGATGATTCAGTTTTCACTACAACAGTTGTACAGTTGCTCACAGTAACAAATACATTTATGGGCAAAACTTTGTTGACTTCAGTTTATAACCAAAAATACAACTAGGTTCAAATGATTCGCAGGTGATTGTAAACTGTAAGTTATTACACTCATCCTGACATCAATCTCACCTGAATAATCCACTACTTTCACTCAGGGCTTGCAATTGAAAATTCACGAACCAGAACGCCAATTCAAAATTATGGTGCGGCCAAAAAGGACATTGTCAAGAATATGCGTTTTATCTCGAAGGTCATTTTCGCTTCAACCAATTTTTTATTTTTTTTTATTTATATATCGGACCAACTACTCAGGTCATATGCCGATATGTCCTTTGCATGGTCGCCACGGACGGGACCCGAACCCACGACCTTGTGGTCGTGAGTCAGGCTCCCAACCCGCGCGGCCATCACGCGGGACAACCAATTTTTTAAATAAATAGTTGAGTCGTCTAGTTTCAAAATCGGCCAAGTCAATCTTAAATCATTTTGTAAAAACGATGAAAGTTTAATTACAGTTATCTGATAAAAGTTATTAATCAAAAAATTATTATTTTTTATAAAGTTGGTAAATGACTTGGCCGAATTTGAAATTCACCAATCACACAACGGCCAAGTTGTGTGATTGGTGAAAAAAAATCGCGTTTTTTCCTATACATTTTACATGTTATTTAGCCGGTTTCGAAACTCATCAAATTATTTTTCAAATGAATGCTTTTATAAAGATTACAAAACTTTAAAAAAATAGAAAATTATATTTTCGTGACTTGGCGACTCAGTTGTTCATTGTGTCCGCCTGTTTTTAAATAGAAATATTATGTTTTCAAATTTTATTTTATTGATGAACGGAACAAAATATTCGTAACATTTCTCAATAATTTTAATAATTACACGACCCGGAACATATTTACCATAATTTCACGAATCGGGACAATTTCATGAACCGAAACATTTTTCCGGTTTGTTTTAGTTCCACGTCATCCATTTTTATAATTTTTCCTATTCGAAATCTTTCGGTAACAAACCTTCATTTATCTATGTATTTTTAGTTTTTAATTTTCTCACTCTCAATTTCACCAACCTATACCTGTTTCATCAGACTTTCATTCAACATACGTTCCACATTCCCAAACCATCTCAACTGACATTAACCTACTTTTCTTACAATTTTCTTAATAGACACTTACAAAATTGACGTCATGTGAAAGAAAGATGTAGTCAATATTAGAAAGAGATAAAATATTCACGATCCAAACAAATCCCCTCGCGCCCTTTATCCTTCACTTTTTACAACAGCTCAACAGCGTGAACCTATACTTTTCTTGTTTTTATAATTTGTTATTTTGTGGTTGAAGAAACAAAAAAAACTTAATATTTTTTAGTAGCATCTTTATTTTGTACTGAGAATGGTTTGTACATAGCCCGTATACAAACCCTTTTGTTGTGTTCTTTAGGTTGACGTAATAAATGTATTTGTTCTTTGTATTCTGGTAACCTATTAATTTCGTAAAAGTACTGTTAGATGACAACCTTAAATATGGTATTGGTGTAGCACGTATCCACCTCCAATTACTTTTTACCATATAAATGCGTTGACGTTCTGAAAAGAGCCCTAAGCTGGATGAGGAAGCTACTGACAATGGAAGAAAATAGAACCCCTAAAATACTTTTAAATCGCTTATTAACATTAGACATATATGAATTTAACAAAAAAGAATTTAATTGGGTAAGTCAAGTCAAGGAGCTAGTGATAGAGTTGGGTTTTCAAGATATCTGGGAGTCACAGTTGTTTACCACAAGTAATATTTTGAGAATCACTAATAAATATGAATCTTTTCTCCAGTCTAAAGATTTAGAAAGAATTGCAAAATCCTCATACAGCAACCATTACAGACTGTTAAAGAAATCGTACGCAGTCGAAATCTAGAATTATTTCTCAGATCAGACTCTCTAGTATTTTTTACCTTGTATTTTACTTCAATCGTATTAAGTATTCACTTAACCCAACTGAAATATGCTCAATCTGCAACATAAATGCGCTTGAAAATTTGTATTATTTCTTTTTCATTTGTCCAATCTATAATCCTTTCAGAATAACTTATCATTCACCACTAATACTTAGAAGAGACATCAACGAATCTGTTTAATAATTTAGATAAAGATGCAATAAATAAAATGTTCTATTTTACAATTAACTCTCTTAGAATAAGAAGTTTGTTCCTAAATGCATAGATTGTTTCTCTTATACTTTCAATCCTATTACGAACTTCTGTACTTTTTATATTATACTTTATTTTTCTTTTTGATTAATTAATTACTAAAATAAATAAATATATCATCACGCCTTTTACCCATTACTAGGTGTGGCAACTCTGCCTAAGCAGATCTCGATAAGTGATATATTTTTTCGCGTGAAGTGCTGTTACCAGCCGTCAAATCACGCCCTCCCCCCAAGATATTAGTGGAGGAGGAACCACAGGGGTAGATTTAAATTGGTGAAAATTGTTTGTCGGCTGTGGGGTTCTCAAAATCCACAGGCCGACTCGATAACACTGAGCCACCTACCCCATAATTAATAATTAATTACTAACATAGTTAAATATTATCCGTTGTCAAACATTTGTAATAAGTCTTTGTACATTTATTCAAATAAATAGTTATTATTATTATTATATAAATGCGTGCTGTACTAGGTCAGTCATGGTTAGGGTTGTTTTTTTTTTAGTTCAACCAGCTCCAAAACTGAAAACTCCTGAAAAAAAAACACCCCTAACCATGCCTGACCTAGTACAGAACGCAGAAAAAGTAATTGTAGGTGGATACATGCTACACCAATACCATTAAATATTATCTTTGTAAATTGTCTATGCTTAAGGAATTAAATAGGAGCATAAGTCTTCGCAGTAAAGTCTATCACTTATCCTCGTAAACTTGAAGGAATATTGATAAACCGAATGTTGTTTTTGCCTGCTCCGGGATCCGCTTAGTCTAATCCAAGGATTCTAAATCGTCTTCGTCTGGCGACATCTCCGCGAATGACGACACTTGTGATTCGTCGAAATCGTAACAAATTGCTTTCCTCGTAATGGGTTCTTGTTTCGGAGATCTTCGTGACTGTTCGAGAGCGTTCGGTTTGCAAGGCGGACTGGATGTGTATTTGTGAATTTTAAATTGAGTTTTTTGTGGTGAGACGGATTACCTGGCACCTTGCATGTGTGGTTTTACACCTTGGCGGTTTTTTATTTGTTTAGAAGGTTTCAACATTCAAGAGACTACATTTTCTGCAGTTTAAGCACATATTAACTAACCTAACTTAAGACCACGTTTTCAAACTATATTATTTTTCTAAATTGTTCAAATATTATTGTTAATTTCATTTACTATTATCATGGATAATTTTTTATATAACTGTTATAATATTTTACTTATATTATTTTATATACATCATAGCTCTAGCTTTATTTGTTTCTTTTTTGATATATTGACATTTTATTTATTTGACAACTTAAGTACGTACTCTTATTTTATATATTTATTTTTTCAATGTAAAAATTTATATTATATATGTATACTTATTAATGTATACTTTTCAGCTGTTGCCTGATGATCGCACAAAGCATATAATTAATATATTATAAAATTCAGTTTTTTTTATTTACACTCAACCTTTCATCTAACCCACATATTATACATACAAAATTAGTATACTAAATTGGGTATCTTACTTTTTGTGGTTCTTTTTGAAAAATGAGTTTTAAACATACTTTAAAAGAGAAAACAAGAGAATGCAACAGAAATCCTATTTACATGTGTACAATCCTAATAATCTCATAATTAACCAACGCGGCGATAACTATGTAATAAAATATCCAATAAAATTCACCGCAAGACATTACGCACCGTCCGCAACACACATGCACGCACAAACACGCCGCAACACAAAAACAATTCCAAGTCGTGAGATGAAGAGAAGCCAGAATCACTCGCGAATGTTACAGCCACGGCGTGTTATGCAAATTAGCTTCGCCTTTTTGTCTTCTGTGCAGTGACTAGGTGTGTTATGTTCTGGTTACTTGGTCATTAGACCGGCGAGATCTAATATGTGCCGCTGTCGACGTGCAATACACTGCAAGAACTTATTTATTCATTTTTAGCGAACTACGTTTTCTGTTAATTATAAATACGCTGGATGAAGTAGGAAAGCGGAAAGCTAATTGCACTTGAAGATGACGATATTTTACTTTATCTACACGTTTAATAAATAATTAAATAATTGGATAAATGTACATACATAACATCACGTTATATCCCATTAAATGGGGTAGCATGAACTCCTAAAATATTCACTAATACGATTTATCAAAGAATCAGTCTTCATCTAACATTATCATCCTAACACACCATTCTCGCTTTAACAAACTAATTTATTCCTGACACGTGGAATCAAGAATATTTTATAAATTGAATGTATCATTGAAACTATAAATTATATGTTTTTAAGAAGGATGGAATATAAAAATTAATATAAATTATATTCAAACATTTCTAAGAAAAATAAAACAAATATTAGAATATATTTAATTTATAGATTTAATTTTACATTTAATTTTTAAAATATCTTTGTTCAATTTTGAGCAGACTTCCACTATAAGCTTTAGCAAAATAACAAAATAAATAAATAAAAATGTATCATCACATCACATCAAGAACTTAATTAATCAAAATTGCAATAGTACTAGATTTACAACAAGTGTGACATCCGTATTTTTAGCATATAAGTTGAAGTCACGGAGTTTGTAAACTTTTACTTGTATAAGTATAAGTATAAACTGGAGGGATCGGCATAAAACGATTAAATGCACCGCAATTACGTTTACAAAGGAACTCAAAATATGATCCGTCATAATTGGTTTCACAAGGTTCACACAGGGTTGTACAGCCCCATTCGCCGGTACTGTCAATCATATGAAAAAACAAGAATAATTTTAGGCTGAATACGACCCTTGAAAATTTACCTATTTTGACCATCGATAAGCGATATGGGGTAGCCCGCACTAATGGATTTCATTGTATTTATATGGGACAGGGACGTTTAATCGTTTTATGCCGATCCCTTGAGTTTAAAATGAAAATAGTATAGTAATCCAGGCGCGGTGGCCGAGCGTGTTAAAGCACATCTCTTAGCATACTGTGACGTCACCCGAACCAAGGTTCGTCGGTTCGAATCCGCCTGCCGACAATGTGTGATTTGTCGTAAAAATATAAAAATACAGTTTCATGTATTTATCACACTCGGGCGCTATAAGCTAGTCACTTATACGCCTTAAATAATCTGACTAAAGAAACCGGCAGTACGGCAGTGTAAAAACTGCGGCTCGGTGTGCCCGGAAGCCAAAACCCAACTGGGGTTAGAGAGCTGAAGAAGAAGAATAGTAATCCAAGAGCCCGCGTTCATAATTCATTCATCCATCCATAGCTTCATTTCAACTCATACACCCTGCAGCCCCCTACTAAATATTAATCACTCGGATTACAATCACTTCACAATTTTTTTCCTGTTGTTTCTGTATCTGTTGGCGGCGACAGCGCCAACGACCTTGGCGTGTTACTGACCCCACTAATCGATACATCAGCACTGAGCGTGTTATAGGGGACATACCGCAAAGACACAAACAGAGCTGAAGCGAACGGAATTGGAGGCGGAGACGAAGACGACAAGAAATGCGCAAGGACGGAAGTACGAAATGAGTTGATGGAAAGATTGTTTACAATTGAGGAATGGTATTTAATGTCAATGAAGGAAAGAATGATTTAAAAGAGGAATAACCTCTGATTTCATTTAGGTATTAGTTCAGTCTTATTTCGTATAGTTTTATAGATATGTATTTATTTACTTATTTGGTCCGTCAGTACGGTGATGTGGATAGCAATACGGAATTCGAATCGGATATACCTAGTTCTAATCTCACACAAGCTAAAAAATTATATAAACTACTACACTGCGGCTCGGCGAGTGCGGAATCTGTACTGTAATTGGGATTAAGTTGTACAGCGTAACATAAATAAATAAAAAATTACTATGCACGATAGAAACTTAATTATACCATGTCCAATTTCATTGAATTCAAGTAATGCCATCTAGTGATTTTTATTTCAATTAAATGAAAGTGATCACGCTGTTTAGATACAAAATCAACCTTAAAATATTTGAAAATTGAAGCAAAACAACCTTAAAATATTTGAAAATTGAAGTTTATGTGATAAAATGAAATACATTTAATGGAACTGCTTCATTTTATTTATACATTCAATATTATTAGGTTAGATTAGGTTATGTTAGTTTCGCATATATTGTCAGAGGCGCTAGTTTACGTGCCCGCTTTGCAAATTTGAAACTAGGAATTTTTAATGATATATGAAACATTTATAAAAAGCGTAGCGCAATTTTATAAAGTTGACCATGATCATACTGGCAGTACAGAAGGTTTACAGCATAGAGTGGGATCCAAACCATCCAATATATACTTCAGCAACGTGAGAACTCTTGTTTGGTACACAAGTTTGACTACACGATTGAATGTACACATTGCTCTGTTATAATTGAAGAGGTAAATAGATAAAGGTGGTAAGTCACAAAAATTTAATTGTAGATGCAATTATTAAACAAATTTGACATATTGGCGCATAATTCTACCCTCGAAATTCAACTTTTTCGTAATCAAAATAAAAACTTATTATTGGGCTATCAGCTACTTTAGCCGAATGTTCTAAACCAATCAAAAACACGATTACAAAATGCCGCCGATAAACAAACAAATTGTAATTTTTGCTGAGAACGTCTCGATGGATACACATTTATATTTAAAATAACTATAATTTCGAAATTAAATTTGTAATAAATTTCGAAGTATTTTAAAAAGCATAATGCAGTTGCATGAAAAGTTTTGTGTGTACTTCGCTTGCGGAATGAAGCTGAAAGCCGAGACCGACTATTTTATCAGATACACAAATAACTATTGTGAAATTAACGTATAAACATTTTGTTTTGCTATTTCGTTATCACGTACATACCATCTCTATTTATAAATAAATGAGTTTCTCATTAGTATTTCACTCATATTACTCGTATGATGATAGATTATAGAAAAAAATGGGTTGAATATTTAAATATAAGAAACTTTTCAAAAATGTATCATACTAATTTTATCCATTTACCTCTTTAATTACAAAATAATTTGAACCAGCGAATATTCGCATATTAACCCCTTTTTACAATGAGCAACAATTTTTTGTGTAAATGCAATTTGCAGCTAAAGCAGCAATTAATTCCATATGCAATGTTTCCTAGTTTATATTGAGCAACTAACAATATCCAAATTTTAATATAGTTGCCAGAAGCATTACCAACTTATATGATTAAACGACGATATGATTAAATTTTAGAAAAAGAAAAAGAAAACCCTGGGAAATATCTACGGTCGCTTCTATCTTCTGTACATTTAGAGGTAAAAGTTGTATTTAAAAAGAGCGTTTTATTTGAATTTGTAAAATGATTTCTAATTAATACTTGTTTTACAAAAGCTATACTTACATTTTTCGTACAACCTATTTTTTTTAAATGTTTTCATTGTGACTGCACGTTTCACTTTCGCGCCAAAATAGGATACGCCATTCGTTATATTCTAAAGTGTTTGGAGTTCGAGCGCATTTTTGCCACCGACTCATATGACACCTTTATTTCCTTGATCAATATTGTATTTGTGGTGTTGCAGGCATGATTATTTGATGTAAAAATAAGAATTAAAGTAAATAATATATTTTATCTAGGACCATATATGTAAGTAGGCCATTAAAAACAATTTGCAAGAACAGTAAATGCTTGTTTACGGTTGCCAAGGGTTTACTGTACTAGTTACGTAATATATTACGTAACTGTTCTCAAGAAATGTTTCATTTGTTAGGCGGTAACAGCTGTTTGACAGTTGATGTTACGGACCTAACAAATATTCTGTAATTGTTCTTATTATTATTTATGGTCGTAGATAAAGTATAATACACAACTCGAATTGTAACGCAATTACATTGTTCGTGAAATTACTGCACTCGCCAAGGCTCGTGCGCAACTTTTTCACTCGCACATAATGTGCTTGTTATAATTCTCGTTATGTAATATACTATTATAAACAATATTTTTGTTAAACTGATCTCATCTTATTTGTCGTTTATATCTTGTCAAAATATTTACATAATCTACAAACTTCAAATTTATCACAAAATGTATATTGGTAATATTCTAGCAAAACCATATTTCATGTGCAATTCTTGCAACACATGCTATTTTTGTTAAATCTATTGTTCCTGTAATTTTTGTCTTACACAATGCAATATTGTAATTGTACTTGCAATATTTCTCAGTGTAAGACAAGCTTAATATCTTTGTTACATCGATTTAGTCTTAACCTATAACTTAACATAAACAGTCCAATCTATTTATTTATTTGCTTAGTTGTACATCAGCAACTTAATCCCAATTACAGTACAGGGCCGGATTCACCGAGCTGCAGTGTTATAGTTCATATAATTTTTGGCTTGAGTACGATTCGAACTTGAGATCTCCAGATTCGATTTCCGTAACGCTATTCAAACCATCGTACGTAATTTTAAAAAAAGTTTTACTAATTCTGAATTTTGTATTAATCAACAAGCTAAATCATATTCTCAAAAAAGTTGAAATGAAGTCTAATCTTATTATCATTTTGTTTTCGGAAAGTATTTGAATTAATATTAAAAATCTAAAATCCAAAATTAGCTAGAATTTTTTTGAGAATCGAGTCAAAAAATGCAAGTATTATTTAATGTTCTAAAAAGAAGTACAGCATACAATTGACACAACACCGGTCAGTCCACACACACGCACTCCATGCAAATGAGATTCGATAAAACGATGACCTAAAAACTCGTTTACACTAGGAGGAAATCCCACGGAGTGTACTCACACACACACATACATTCACAGCAACAACCAACAAGGCTGTAAATCTCGCGATCTGCGATGTGAAAGTAGAAAACTAGAATCTTGTAACGCGCCTGCGGCCACCGCGATGTTGATACTCCGAATGCACTCTGTGTTTTCAGACTCATTTACCGGAATGGATCATGCAGATATCGCCAATTACTTCAATTGGATTATCAGTGCAAGTGTTGTTTACGTGAGTGTACCGATGCAGCTAATCGAGTTACTGGTTTATACTTCTGGGTTTTTTGTTGCTTTATAATTTAATTAATATCTCGAAGTTGAAAAGCAGATGCAAAATTAGAATCTAGATTCATGAGTTTGATTTATTTTTAGTATTTATTAACTAGGCTGCAGAACAGGAAATATATCCCAAATACCCACAGTAAAGGAACTGATAGTTTATAGTTACACGTAGTTGAAATATGATTAACAAGCATCATATGACGTAGTTACTGTTCATTATTCAGAATATCTCTTAAACTAAGGCCAACCATTGGAAATTCGAAAACTACTACTTAAATTAGATACAAATTATTATATTAGTTTTTATTTTTATAATTCAAAAATAAAATAGAGAAAAGAGTTTCAAATAGAAATTAAAAGTAAAATAAATAAATATATCATCACGCCTTTTACACAATTACTGGGTGTGACACTCTGCCGTAGCATATCTCGGTAAGTGATATATTTCTTCGCGTGAAGTGCGGTTACTAGCCGTCAAATCACTGCCCCCAAAGATGTTAGTGGAGGGGGATCCACAGGGTTAGATTGAATTTGGTGAAAATTTTATGTCAGCTGTGGGGATCGAACCAGGGTTCTCAAGATCCACAGGCCGACTCGATATCACTGAGCCACCTACTCCATAAAAATTGTAGATTTTAAAACCGTCTTAACACTAGAGAAATAATATTTTTTTTCAAGTCTTCGTTTTTAAAACATAACATAATCATTTGTCATATAAAAGGGAATGAATAGTTAAAAATTACATATTTAAAAAGCTTATTTTTTCTCTTTCTAATGATAGCTAGTTTGCTTGATTTAAGTAATATCAATAAATTATAAACTATTGAACGTAATCAAGTGACCTAGAAATTAAATTTTTCTTTACTCAAATAAATAATTCATATTTCATAAGAACAATAAGGCTGATAATTTATTTCATTAATTTTTATCAAAAACTATTATTAAACATACTTATATTTACCAATGATTTTAAAAAAGAAAGCATTAAAAAGGAAAAAAAATGCTATATTATAATTTATTGTAAAGAGAGCTTTAATATTTCAATTTTTGTTTAAAACTTTTCTCTTTATCTATTAATATTTAAATATGAAAATTATTTGAAAAAATTCGATATTTCTTCATTTTTGCTCATATCTAGTGACCCAGACTTTTTATTTATTTGAAAAAACAAAAACTTCATCAAATTTTCATACTAATTGGACAACTTTTCTCAAATTTAATCTAAATCGTAGCTCTTATATTTCTCGAGATCCTAACGATAAACAATTTTTTTTAAGGAGAAAAGAGACGTCATAGGTCGTGGATAAAACTGTACAAAATGAAAACTTACTTGCACCGAATTGATAGATTTGTAGTTAAGTAAAAAAATAATTATAATAAGAAAAGTACACATTAATGATATTTACAATTATTTAAAATTAAAACATAATTAAACAAAGAATTGAAATTCATTTCTTAAAAGAATTGAAGTTCATTTCTTTATCAGCCGTTGGTACCTACTGCCTTTGAAAACGTTTACATTTGTATCCGACTATCACTTCATTTTGTTACACGTTGTCGTTTGTCAATTTTGTTGTGATTTGTGTGTTATATATTAATTGATAAATAATGCCTAAATCATTTAAAATGTTAGGAAATTGAGTATACATTTATACAACACTCATTGCATTTAATTTTTTGTATATACTATAAACGCAGCCGTCTTTGACGTCATTATTCTAGTTACAAATTTGTATGATCTCTCTCTACTGCTTGAAATTATTTTGTATAGTCTTCGTATAGGAGGCACTATGTATTAATAGTAAGTGATAAGACGGGAAAAGTGCAAAATGTTAAATCACGAAAATTTTGCCAAAAACAAGTATATAAGCTTGTGTAGGTAGCGAGTGTATTCTATGGGCTTAAGATTTATTTGTTTAAAACGCGCGCGAAGTGAGTCTATTTTTTATGCAAATAAATGTAACTTGAAATAATTTGAGGTAAAACTAATTATAACGGCTTACCTAATTGGAACAAATATTTTATGGGTTTAAGGTTTGTTTGTTCAAGAATGCCTTCATATATAAAAAGATTACTGGTAAATAATATAATAGGTATTTTCTTTAGAGATTTTATACATTGCCTAACAGTTCCGCGAATTAATTGACTTCAAACATTACTGGTAACATACAGTCAGTCGAAGCCCAAAATTAAACTTCGGATTTCGTGCTAAACTGCTATAATTGAAATGAAGTTTCTGTAGTGCAAGAAAATAAATACATAAATAAAATGAAATTGTTTTTTGCAATGACCTTGTAACGATTTATTGAACTGTGTGACGATGACGAAGGTGAAAAAGTAGAAATTTCGACATAAGAAAGTAAAAACTATTGTAGAAACTTTGAGAAACTCTTGGAGAAGTCGAGAACAATTTTGTCAAAATGAATCAAAACTTACCAAGTCACGTTTCTCTCGTGATCGTGATGTAACACTTACACACAGTCGAGCAGAATCAAAATTAGAATCACAATAGGGCGCAATTGTTACGTAAATATTTGTTCTACTACAATCAACACTCCACGATGTTGAAAAATCATTTACATAAACTAGATTTTCGAATCAATCTGTTGTAAGATTATAGACAATAACTGAACATATCACAAATTTGCGAGTTCATATCTCAACATACCGCATATCTCAAATAAATAGAGATCGGCGTTTAAAACCTGGGAAATCAAAAGTGTCCAGTAAACAATTATTTTTCCAAATTGCATATGACAATATCAGAATTATACATATACTTTATTTAATATAAATTACCTCATTGTAGAACCACAAATTTTACTATAAATGTTTATAATAACACTTTTAACAATTGTGGCTCTTCCCAATCTAAAAATATTGTTTTCTAGTTCAAATATCAAACCTAATCTAAAGTAGATTAATTAATTTAAGCATTTTATGTTATTATAATCTTACTTTTCCATTAAGCTAAGTTGTTATATTCCACAATATGTATTTTTTCTTATTATTTATATAGTATTAGTCGCGATTTTTGTTTGATTATAATCTGCAAGATGTTGTATCAATGACGTCTTTAGTTCAGAGGTTGTCAAATAGATGACACTGATGCTGACAAATGTTGAAGGAATTTTAACAAATTACTCTTATTTCCCAAATTTTGAATAATGAAAAATTCAGGGAAGTTGTATTTTATAAATTTGATTTTATTATTATCAAGACAGATTTATTTTAGAATGTTCCAAAGGGTCAGTGTTTTTTTTGCAATTTTTACGATCGAGTCGATCGGGAAGCACTTGTTCCTGATTGAGTGTGGCGTACGGGAAGTGTCATTTTGAATGTTGCGAGTACAAAAAATATATAACGCAATAGTTGCCCAACATTCATCTTTCTTTACAAAGAACAGAAATGTATTTAAATAATTCAGAACTGCAAAGCAAACTCGAACCGATTCTTTCTCTTGAACCGCGAATCCGAACCAAACCACTTAGAACCTGTTTTTTCGAATCACACCAAACAAGTTTATCGATTTGAACCAGTTCGTACTTATAGAATTACACATATTTATATAGATATATTATAGAATTTATAAGTGTAAACCTGTCAATTTAAATTTGAAATAAAATTATAAACTAACACCAACATATGAATAAAAAAATTAAATACAAAATAATTAAACCGAACATTTTCATGAACCGTTCCAAAATATAATTATGATGAACCTCGAACCGAAACCGAACCGATTTTTTTCGCAAGTTTTCAATCCTGAAATAATTTAATAAAATCGGTTAGTAATTGTATTTTTCTAGTAACAATACGTTATGGAAGTAACAACTGTCATTTTGACTGTTATATATAGTAAAGGACTAGAATATCAACCCCATGCTCTTGAGACTTTGCTATGTAGTAGAGAAAGATTGATATGTGAAATAAATGCTAGGGAGACAAAATAGAGAAGGGCTAGTTTGTAGGATGAAGTGCATGAGGGTGAAATTTTATTGTTTTTGTACTAGCTCATGGTTCTCAAGATATTTCACTTTAAACTTTTTTGTTTTTGAATTGTAAAGAGGAAAATTTGATTGTATTATTTATTAGGTATTTACTTGAAATATATATTTTTTCTATTTATTTGATATATTTATTTATGCTATTCTGTACAACAGTAACTTAATCTCTATTACAGTACAGGGTTCGAACTTATCGAGCCACAATGTGATGCTTCATATAGTTTTAGCTTGAGTAGGATTCGAATGCCATAATGCTAGCTATACCATCGAACTGCCAGATCAAATTTAAAAATTTAATAGTTTTATAGCGAAGGACTTGACACTCTTGAAACTTTGCTATGGGTTAGAGAATGATCAGTTGATAGAATAATATATGTTTTTTTGTTCTTTTGTACAGTTTTTTGTATACTAATGGTTGAAAATAGTTGTTAGCAGAGCTAGGCTAGAGATTATGCTTTCAACCATTTTTTTTTATTAATCAATTTTTAGTTACTGGTATATGTATAGGTAGCATACTAGGAAAACAATACAAATGAAATAATAGCTATTAACATATCTAGGAATGTTATGAGTATCATTACAGCCGCAGATGTCAGTTTGAAATCCGAGCTCGTAGAGCGAGAATATTAAGACATCTAAGGCCTAAGGCCTGTTATGACTCATAACATCCGTGGTCTGTTCAATAGTTTACCGGTTTCAGAATATAAACACGTTAACGTCATTAATAAATATTATTTTTTCAAATTCTTTAATGAATAACGTAATTGTCATCATTTTAGAAGGTGATCAAGTAAGTTTGTAGTCTGTATGTTTTTATTTAACGCCATGGTTATAATTGTTTTGTATCATATTTATAAATAATTTTTGTATTTAAACGTCATAACGTAGTCATCTCTAATTTGAAAGACTGTACAATTAATATATATATTATGATAAGCAGGAGAAGTAATCTTTGTATTATTGTTTTGAGTTCTGTTTGTATTAATAGTGTTATATTATCATTGTGTTTTATTTTGATTTTCTTGACTGTTTTGACAAGTCAGTATGGTAATATAACCGAACAGAATACAGTTATTACTTACTTACCAGCCTAGTTTTGTGCATGTAAACATAGGTTTAATATCCTGACACCGGTAAAAATGTAAAAAAATAAGATTTGTGGTCTGTAAAGAACCCCGTTGTCAATAACAACGGTTTGCAAAGAACCTTGGTCTGCAATCGTTCACTTTCCGTCACCAAATAACATTCGAAAAGCCTATTTTTGTACTGATATAATGTGTTCTATTTTTAGTTAAGCATTATTGTTTAATTAAAGTTAGCGTCATTAAATTCACATCTGAATTTAAAATAGGATCAAAGTGATTACAAATCTCTGTTTGAGTAAACTACCGATCATTGTTTATTTTAATCTCCCAGATGATGTAATGCAATGTTTGTTGATGTTGAATGCTGCGGCTGCTCAGACTGTTCTATGACTCACTTGTATAGAAAGAAGTCCCTGGTGGTGCACAGCCTGCAGTACCCTGCAACTACCCCAATTTCACTACGAACTGAACAGAGGTCTGTTCAGTGCTCAATGTGCAACCCCAGGAGAATAATAAATGACTAACGAGCCAAGTTTTGATTACTGATGGAAAATGTTAGTATTCTAATTAAGCATAATGGGATTTTAATCATTTTATGATAAAAACCTCGCTGACTTCATTCTACTTATATTCAATAAAATACGACTGTATCTGAATGGTTCGAATTCCTCTAGTACCTACTGTAATTGATATTCAATTCCTGTTGTGCAGAAAAGCAAATAAATATTTTAGTTGAAACATCTTTCTGTATTTAATTTATTAACCAATTTTGTGCAGAGAAGTTAGAATTCATTTGACCTTGTTCTCTGATATCAAGAAATTAACAGTTTAAAAAAAAATTAAAATCCTTAAACAAATTTAAAATGAAGGGATCAACATATATGCAATTACATTACTGTAATCCTATACTCGTAATACGAGAAATTCTTGTTTGTCTGTGAATATTAACTATCTCGGAATCGACTGATTTTCAACAAATTTGTTATGCTTATGTTTTTTTTTTGCATCAATAAATGGTTTAGCTAGATCTCATCATCATTTAGTTTAGTACATCATTTTGAAAGAAAATAGCGCAAAAACAAATAACTTTGCGTTAAAGTAAGTTTTCGAGATATAAAAGAAAATTCGAAAGAATATTGTGAAGAAAACTTGTTAATTTTATCTATTTCTTGGTTTCTTAGTTTTTATATTAAATTTTCCATCTCCCGTAATTTCCCGAGCTAAGCCCGGTCTTCCAGATATTTATTTGAAACCAGTATATTTATATCTAGCGTGAAATTTTGCTACTAGATTATAATTGCAAAAATTCTTCAAAACCAATAATTATAGAAGTTTTGTGGGTATTGTGATTTGACATTAATTAAAATTGGGTAAAATATGTAATTTTATTTATTTATTTCTGTAAGTAGTAAGCTACATAATAGAATCATAATTCGGTTAGGTTTAAGCAGGAACCAGAAACCGAATCGAAAACCGTTCCGAACCCATGTTTTTAATGAACTTGAACCTGAACCCAAACCGTTGTTAATTTTGTCAATTTAAACCTGAACCGGAACTGAACTCACTATTGCAGATTCAAAAACCTGACTCGTTCAACAAACATTTTTCAATACTTTTGTGTTACATTATAGCAGGCAATTAAAATAAGATTGTAGTTTTGGGTTGAGATGATTACCTACATTTTTAATTTATTATTTTTATTACTTTGTTTCATTTCGAATGCTTTGTAACGTGGCAAATGTAGACTTGTTCGTTAACAATAATTCGAGATATTAGTGTAGTTGACTACTAGTAAATCACTTCTTATTTACAATATAAAAAGAATATTAGATTTTTGATAACATCTATTTTTTTTCAACCCGAACCGGAACTGAACCGAAGAGAAAAATATATCAGAACTCTAACCGTACCGGACCCATTTTTGTTATCACTGAACCTGAACCCATTTTTTCTGCCGTTTCCGATATTTGGTGAAAGTTAGTAAGGTCTCTTCCTTGTAAATTTGCAACTATTATAGTATTTCTTGTTTGTACCAAGATCTGAAATTGCAGAGCTATATCATTCTTTCCTCAATAAACAAGAAACATTAAACGAAACCCATCATCACTATTCACATACTGTTAATTATACAATCAATTATACTTTCCACCCTTGTTGGCGGCTAACACCCTACATAACGGCACGCATATGTCAGCGGGAGTGTCAGTGCAACGCTGCACCACCATGCGCCATGTGTCACTGTCACAACAACATACACACAACACGTATAGGAGAGAACTAACAGTGGTGCGCAACCAATGGGTCGCAATCGAGACCTCTTCGTGTAAAAATCATTCACGAGGTTTAAAACATAATAATTCTTATATTTAATTATGACAATTCAACTCTATATGGAAACGTGATTTTTGTACTGTTTCCAAGTGAATAATCCGCGTTTAAAATAGAATTTTACACATGCAAATCAATGAATAAAGTGAAACATAACACTAGTGCGATAATGCAACCTCAGTACATAAAGTAATGACTTTACCAATAAAATAAAAAGGATGTTTCAGAGTCCAAAGATGATGAATGACACTTATGCCAATAATTTGGATATTTTTACTGATATTTTTGGTCGTAGTTAATAGTTATATGTAGTTATATATAGTTTAGTGTCACTTCATTGATTGAGTGCGAAGCTTCAATCGATCTTTACCTAATTTTACATTCTAATTATAGTTATTACATTTCAAACGTCAAAAACATTTACTCTGTACATTATTTTTTGTTATGTAATTAAGTTTGTTTCGTAGCAACTATTTTATCGCATGGTTTCCATTGGCAGCGTGGGATAATAATTATTTGTGTATTATGATCATAAAGTGATTCTTTATTAGTTTGCGAGAGCTGCAATAGTGTAAGAGACACAAAGACACTTTACGTTCGTAATACACACATATTTTTTTCTACGATTGCTATGAAAAGTTGACAATTACGCTTTGTAATCGTTGACGTTTTCTGTGGAACAATCGAAAAATATCTTTTTTACGCGTCCCCAATGGAACGCGCGAAAAAGACGTTAAATGCGCGCGTTTCCGATGGCAACGCGCGAAAAAGATATTTCAATAGTTACCAGGGATACAAACAAAATAGAAACTTGTGATATTGACAATTGACAGAACGAATTTATTTTCAGTACGAATACGTTTTTTAATAATTTGAAGATGCAATCGTACATTGCAGCGCGAGCCGAAGGTGAGAGCTGCAATTACCGTGTTCGAGTAACAAAGGATCACTTTACGCTCTTAATACACAAATAACTATTTACGATTGCATCTTAAATTATTAAAAAAAACGTATACATAAAATCGTTCTGTAAATATGACAAGTTCTGTTTTGATTGTATTCCTGATAAAGTGATAACTATTGTAATAAGCGCGCATTTAATACATTTATCGCGCGTTGCCAATGGAAACGCGCGATAAAGTTATATTTTGATTGCTTCACAGAAAACGTAATATTTACGATAACAAATGAGAGCTTATTGTCAACTTTTTTGCACGATTGTAGAAAAATAAATTATATACAACTTATGCATAAAGTGTCTTTTACGAATTCGTCGATTTACATGTCAGGCCAAATTTTTATTTTCTCCACTTAAACTTTGTTGCTTTGAAGTAACACGAGTCGATTAATTTAACATTAGATCAAAATCTCTTAATCTTTAATGGTATTATCTTTAAAATAAATACTTAATAAAATATTATGCTTATAGTTAGTTAATCGTAGGTTGCGTACCACTGGTGTCGAATCCACTACACAGCGTGAAGTGAAGTTTTCAATGGAAATGTAAATGTAACCTTGTAACGTGTTAGCATGCACTCGCTAAGTTGCGTTGTTATGTTGTCAATGTTGTTGGGATCTTATTGTTTTAATTTGATTCACGAGGTTGTTTTACAACTGGTTTTTGTTGTGAGAAATGTATTGTTTTGTTTGGCATGTCATTATTGTTATTGTTTAAATAATATAGTTCAATTAACAAGGTTTCGAAGAGATATATAGCAAATTATTTATTTAATTTAAACGTACCTATATTATTTAACATATATAATATATTATGTAACAAGTTTTATAAACGTCTCGTTAGCGATGATATAATTTTTTACACAAGCTAAGCGAAGTGAGCCAATATCTAAAGAATTTATCAAACGAGTCACATACTATATTGTTTATATGACCGCAAATTAAGACAACAAAAAATGTCATGTGTTATTAATTATTTGGAAAGTAAAGTTAAGTTATAATGACAGATGCGGCAAGCTAATTTCAGTTCGTGCTTAATACGTCAGTTGTTAATTGCACGCCGTGACTAAAACGCTTGTAAACATGTGATGAAGATGTTATTAAGCGCCATGGAAATCAGTACATTAAATGACATTTTAATAACGGCAGTAGAAAAAGATCTGCACATATTGGTCGAGATAAAAAATAATTATATATTTTCCGCTATCAAATGATTTTAAATTATTTTAGTTTTCACTTGAAGGTTATTAGTTTTTTATTGCTATGATACTAATTTTTCGTAACACGTGCACAAGAAACATTATGTTTCTCTCCCTCGAGAGATGTTTCTGTCCCTCGTGAGAATGTTTTTCTCCCTAGAGACTACGATTATTCTCTGTTTGCGGCGCCGAATGCGCCATCTAGCTAAGCGGACAATAAACTAGTTACGCAACCCATATTTGTCATTTGTCCCGATAAGACGATAATTTTTGTGCACTTGTTACGAAAAGAATAATATAGTTCACGGGAGGGCGCGATTATCCCTTGCGTGAAATTGGCAAACCGCGACTTTAGCCTTCGCTTACGTCTAAGTTTGAGAACTTCACACGCGGGAATAAGCACTTGTTTCAGATCCTTTATGTATAACATACTAATATACAGTGTTTCACAACTTGGAACAAAAAATTAAAGGGTATATTCTGTACGACGTGCTGATCATGAAACAAAATGAATTTTTTTAAAATTAAAAAAATTAAGGGTTGTTAACCTAAAACATTTTTTGTAGTACTGCACTGGATTCGCTTTCCTATTAAACACAAACAGTGAAGTAGGTATCAACTACGAAAGAATAATTACACAATTCAATTATTAGCAGTTATTTATAATAGAATTTTATTTAATTAATAACTTTAACATAATCATCCACCCAGTGACAGTGGCAACGAAAAATTTTGGACTGGGAAACATGGAAAATAGTTTTGCGATTTAAAAAAATCTTTTTGTTTCATGATCAGCACGTCGTACAGAATATACCCTTTAATTTTTTGCTGTAAGTTGTGAAACACCCTGTATACAATTCCATAACGACCGGGACATTATGATTCATAATACCCGCTCCGTCCACACAACACCACTCTTTCACGCATCGTAATTATTATAAATTAAAAGTAATTTTACATATTCTAGTTTTAAAAAATCTTGTATGTACCACGAACACTAATAGATGAAAATGCCCTTGGGCGACAGCCATCCTGCGTGCTGGATACCGTCATCTTATTTTCTATTACTTTTCATTGGTACTAAATGACCATGAAAAGTATTATTACAGATCTGTTAACTGTGTTGTCACAGTGCATAAAACCGAGGTAAAAATTTGATTTCAAAGTCGCTGACTTCAACTTATTTAAAAATAAAAAATATTGAGTCTGAATGGTTCTGGTTCCACTTTAAGCAAGCCTACATGTTATATACTTTACTGTAATTGGGATTAAATTCCTTTTGTTCAAAGTAATAGCTAAATAAATATAAAAAGATTTGATTTAGTATAGAACCATTTACTTAATAGTTGTAGTACTAATGTTTTATCTATCTATATTTTCCTAGTTTAATTAGATTATTATTATTATAAACATAATTATTTATAATTAAATATGACAATAGCTGTGCACTTGTGTTTATTTAGAATCTCATATCCAAATTAATTTAATTATGATTAGTTTGACATTTCAATGAACCTGTAGTTCATATTTAATGTATGTGTTTGTCGAACTACAGTTTATTTTTAATGTGGTGATGTTCAATATCATTACTTTCCAAATCAAGAAAGGAGACAAGTAAATATGTACTTGTTTATCATACACAATACTAAATTTGTATAATATTAAAACTGTACTAATTAACAAGCCAGAAGCCGTACGTTCAAATCTCGTTGACTGCAACTTACGTGTATATAGTTATTTATCTCCCATTGCGGAATCTGTAAACATTGCTTTGCACTGATAGCAAGTTCCTGTACAAAATATACATTTTTGTTTAGTGTTGATTAAAATAATAATAATAATAAATTTAAAATATTACTTATTATAACACATTAATACTTAATTCATAACGTTACATATGTGATTAATTAGTTTAGCTTTAAATGTATTCATATTTCCTATATTTCTATTTTGTTTATTGTACTCTAAAATACATTGATTGTATGTAGTTCAAATTCCATTATCGGGTGTAAGAGTATTTTTAATTCGTATAAAGTTCCAGTTGTACAGAGCAACAATTAAACAAACATATCTATATTGTTAATTCAAATTTGCTATTTTTTATAAACAGACTAAATGAACTCAACATTAAACAAGCATTGAATCTCTATTAGCCAGATAATTTAACAGAATTCTCTATCCCTGCTTGTGAACTTGTCCTCTAGTGGTAGCTATTGAATCATTGAATGTTGAATGTAATCGCGTTGCAACAGACAGAATATTTACGCATGCGCGCTCTCTAAACCTCTGGAGTCCATCACCACATTTATCCATTGTCCTGCATTAACGCATTACAGTAATCCTCGTCCGGATTCGAACCGCGTACCACTATCACAAAGCTGTGCTACTGAAATACTGCACAGAGTTCAATCATATTTCACATTTCAAAATGATAAACATTGTAATGATTTTATTTTCTAATGACACGATATATTTATCACATTCATTAATAAATTACTGAACGTATTTTACTCGAAGAAACTTCAATTTTTAAAAATGAACGCGTAATTTAATTTGTTCTGAAATAGCATTCTATTTTCTATTTTCATCAGTTTTATACGCAAACAGATGGAGAGTAGACCTACAACTGAATTTTGACATATTATATTGAGGTTAGATTACTTGTTTTACGTTTATACACAGACTATTGATAATAAAAATGTCTCGCTCACACATAATAAATTAACTTAACCTAGAGTACAATAACTATTTGTGTATTAAGTGTGCAAAATGGGTCATTATCGATTCAGAGGTTATTGCAGTGCTTCTATGTACTTGTACGTCGCGCGGAATTCTCTTGAAATTGACAATATACATTTACGCTCGAAACACACTCAGGATTTTTTTCTGTAACCTCCACAATAAATGTTTTCGTCATTAATTTCTATTTTAAAAATAATAATTTTATAAGTTTTTAGCAGTACAGAACATTAAAAATGAAAATTGTTTATTTGCTGTCACTGGTTGTTATCGCAACGTTCAATGAACCTTTGATTTCGAGTTAAAATTTGGGAGAGTGAGCGTTTATCTTCCTTGTGCCAAGTAAAGGAAGTATTGTAATCGTTTTCAGATTTCAGCGGAAATATCCATTTTGAGCATCCCTGAATCCATTTTGACTAATTTCGTCGTGACGTCTGTATGTACGTATGTATCTCGCATAACTCAAAAACGGTAAGCCGTAGAAAGTTAAAATTTTGTATTTAGAACTGTTATAACATCTAGTTGTGCACCTCCTTTTTGGTCATTATATAACTTCTGGAAGTGGTACTTTACTTTAGATTATAATGAAAAACTATATTAAAATATAATCCAAAACTTTTTAAATTTGGTATATAAGACTACTATACCAATGGAAATAACATAATATATTTTGGTTAAAATGGACTAACCGGAAGTGATACATTACATGAAGCTGCTAGCAGTTTTTCTTGAAAATTTTTTTATTATTTTGATTTTAGAAATAAATGCTGTAAATAAAAGTTTTAAAGAATTAAATTCTGCGTCTAGCACATTAAGAATTATTAAATTTGTCTTTTGTATAAGCGAGATATATAAATTTAACAACTATATTTTTTGTTTTTTATAATTAAGTTTACTATGGATTAGAACAAAAAATAAGAAAAAAATTATAATTACGTCAAATATGTGCAATAAAAAAAATATCTATAGTTTAATACGCGTACAAGGAAGTCATGTGGTGTCCACATCAGATTTTTTCTGTTTTGTTGGCTATAAGCAGCAACTAACATTTTGCGTTGATAAATGCAAGCGCAAATGCATATAGACTGTAGAAAAACAAAATTATTATTCACTTAATTCGGAGAGTTCATAAATATAAAAAATTGATCGAGTCATACGGGTTTAAGTTGTCATATTTATTTTGAGTGCTGCGATCAGCGATCGATTTACATAGTGTAAAATTAGTATAAAGATATTTTTAAAATTCTCTGTAATATCACCACAATCACAAAATTGAATAAAACCGTGAAAACGAATTATTGATTGACAGTAATTTGACACAAACCGAAAAATATAAATGAATGTCACTTGTAATCAATACTGCACTTTTTTACATAGTAAAGTTGCTGGAGCGATCAGCCAATTACCAATTCGCGAATTTATTTCATATGCTATGTAATGCTACGAAATTACGGTAAAACAGAGTAAAACAAAAATTAATAAATAAATCATTACGCCTTTTTGCTATTACTGGATATGATACTCTACCGCAGCAGATCTCGGGAAGTAATATATTTATACGCGTGAAGTGCGGTTACCAGCCGTCAGATGTTAGTGGAGGGAAAGCCACAGGGGTAATATTAATGTGATGAAAATTGCTTGTCGTCTGTGGGAATCAAACCCGGATTATCAAAACCACAGTCCGACTCGATGCCACTGAGCCACCTACCCCATGGTTCTCCATAACAAAAACTTAACATCGATTTCAGTAGTTTAAGAGTGAAATCCAAACTACTCAGACATAGCTGCATTTTAAAAATGTAATTTGAAGTGGGCTATTTACTTGCTGTAGGCTTATTTGTATACGCTTGGGTTTAATTTTAATTAGTTATTAAAAAGTAAAAATGAAAACAAGTGTCAACATAATTATTTTGTAAATTAAAATAGAGTTCTTCTTATTTCTATATTGTATACAAATGCGAAAATCCAATAATAGCGTCGCCCTTGCGTCTGGCGAGGACAATTTGGCGCGGCACGTGCAGGAGTGCGACAGTCAGGTGTTTACGTTCTGCGCACGCAGCACTCTAACACTTCAATACACATTTCGCAACGCTGCCAGTCGCCAAAGCTGATGTTTGCTGATTTATTTATAGATGTGACTGACAACTTGTTCCAATGTTTTATCACAATTCGTGAAGGATGCTAGTTTCATGAAAACTTTATGTTTAATTTGTTAATAATACACCAACCGTTAAAATACGTATAGCAGTAATTTGTAAACTTGAGAAAAGTTAGAAAATGTTCTCTTTGTCAAACGCAAGCGTTCCTGGTGGTTTTTGTGCCAGTCTTATTTAAAACTTTCTAAACTTTTGTTCAGCAGGCTTTGCTCTTTGTTAATTATATCTTAGATATTCAGCTTTCATTCAGCGCTGCTTATTCCTTTCATCTAATTGATTTTTTAATCTTTTAAATATGAAATATTCTAAACTTTAAAAAATATCTATTTTCATATAACCGTAAAACAAATGTTCACTTTTTTAATTTACAATGTGTGAACTTTGTTATTATTTTCGTCATTTATGTTTGCATGTTAACTTGTATTTCGCTCATAATTTGACTTATCAACTGATTAAATCAAAAAGCCTTGTGTTAAAATCGATCGAATTTTTCTGTCTAAAATAATTATATTTTATTTTTATTTAATCAGTTTGGTAAATTGTTATTTTGTATCAAGATTTCATTGATGCCGTAATATTTTAATTAAAAACAAACAATATATGTATAGATAATTAAATAAAATAATTTATTTTATAATTACGATATATCATTATGTAGGTAAATAATTTGTACATAATTTAGAATTTGAAATATTTGAGGAAAATAATAAAAATAGTGATTAATTACATTCAATCAAATTGAATAATAGATTTAGAATTGGGATTCATCTGGGACCTTTGAACTCGAATCAAATGCTGCCTTGGGCACATAAATAGAGAGAAAAATTAAAATAACATCAGATTTGAATTACTTGTGAGCCGTAGCTTACTTAGTAGAGATTTAATTTTTTATTTGGCGATTGGGTGCACTAAACCTGAAGGTACGCTTTCGTCAGGATCGGTAATATATTAACAAGTAACCAAAACAAATAACTAAGATATAATTACAATTGGTAGGTGGCTTAGTGGTATCGAGTCGGCCTGTGGATCTTGAGAACTCTGGTTCGATCCCCACAGCCGACAAACAATTTTCACCAATTTAAATCTACCTCTGTGGCTTCCCCTCCACACTAATATCTTTGGGGGCTGTGATTTGACGGCTGATAACCGCACTTCACACGAAGAAATATATCACTTACCAAGATCTGCTTAGGCAGAGAGTCACACCCAGTAATGGGTAAAAGACGTGATGATATATTTATTTATTTATGTTATTTATGTTTTAATTAGATTCATAAAAGTGTATTTATCTAAAATGAAAAAGTATTAATCAGTAATAAAAACCTTCGCAGACCTTGAATAATAAAACTTTATTTTACACATATTCAGTGCTAAAATTAATTTTACAGTGCATTCCTATTGTTTAATCTCTATTAATAAGGTTTTGTAAAAATAATACATGCTAGTTAATTGTGAATTTTTTTTCTGAGAAATATACAGGGTGTTTCTATACCTCTGCACGAAACTTTAATGACATATATAATTTGATATACTAATTATAGAACAAAAAGAATTCGCAAAAATTAGGGTATTTCATTCCTAGCGATCATTTTTAGTGTTATAATAATAATAATAATAATAATAATAATAATGACTTTATTACCCAACAGGAAACCAGTTACAGGGTAAATAATAATACAATATAAATATCTTAAAGCAAATATACAAAATAAAATTAAATAAAATTAAATAGTTGAGGAACAACACATAAATTAAAGAAAAATATCTTCAATCAACAAATTAGCATTTGAACACATTATGTGAATTGGTGAGCGCTTCAGAACATTTGAGTGTGCAGTAGGAAGATGGAATGTTCTAGTGCATCTCGATGCCAGCCTGGGAACGCGGAATAGCACTCTTGACAGAAGGAATGGTACATCAATTTTGTTGTGGACCAGCATCCATAGGAATCTTGCGCTGAAATTATCACGTCTAGCACATAATGAGGGTAATGAATGGCGCTCAAGAAGGAAGTTAAGATCTACACCTCTAGTTGGATAAATGTTATCAAGCTTGAAAGAAAGATATTTTAAAAACCTACGGTGAATGCGGTCTAAATATGAACATTGGCTGGCATAAAAAGGATACCAAATTAAACAAGCGTATTCAAGTTTACTTAAGTGTTACTGGTTTAATAGTACATTTAATTATTTATAATTATGTTACTAATGAAATAAAAGTATAAACACTGTTTACAAATAATCATTTATTAATTAGTTATTACCTTATTATTAGTACCTGGTGTAATGTCTTATTTTTATTTGAGTACCTAGTCTGATTTCGTATACGGTATTGAAAGGATAATTTGTTGTGGGAGAAATTTGAGAAAAATATATAGCAACAGTGAATTATTGGATATGCTGTTAGTGTATGGAGAAACTGCGCAAAATTCCGAATTAAACCAGTGACATTAAAAATATTCGCTAGGAATGAAATACCCTAATTTTTGTGAATTTCAAAAAAATTATTTTTGTTCTATAATCAGTATATCAAATTATATGTCATTAAAGTTTCGTGCAGAGGTATAGAAAACACCCTGTATAGATATACTTACACATTATAAGACAACAATTTTGTATGAAGAGAAAAATAAAAACACAAACACATAACTTATATTACGTTAAAATTTGATTATTATTTATTTTAGCTTAACTCGGGATCTCCGGATTTGAATTCCGTATCGCTATCCATACCACCGTATTGCCAAATTATTGTATGTAATATAATAATTTTCTTATAATTTATAGAGATGATTGAAACTATATTAATAACGACCACCCATTTAGCAAAAAGTGCCTTTAATATCTCAATTTTGTTTGAAACTTTGAAAATTCAAAATATTCACTGGCATATTTTAGAGAAATTCCCAGTAGGTAATTAAATTTTTAAAAATACAGAATTATTACATGATTTACGGTCAACATATATCTCCTTTCGGGTCGGCGAAGGTTAAATATGTGATTGGCTGGCAAATAATAATTTAATTTCCATTTGTTTTCTTGAATATCTCTCGACCTCCGGTGCCACATACAAAACTAACGGTATACAATGAAAGTTCACATAAAGCGTTGGAAGCTGAAATAATGAAATTTATTTGCGCGCGTTGCTTATTTCAGTGTGAAATGTGTAATTATGTACTGCACACGGTTACGTAATTAGTTTTGCATTTGCAAATACCATGCAAATTTATGACGTCACACACGCGCACAGCATTCAGTATTCAATGATAATCAGCGGATTCAATTCATGCGTTTTTATACATCGTTATATTGCTGTTTTACTACACGGGGAGCTACATACATTAAACATTACAATTAGTTGTACATACAACACACTCACATCATTGAGACATTAAATCGCGGATTGTTGTAGTTCAATGGTAAGCGGTATCGCTTCAAAAGAGAGAGTTGCACATTATTAATAGCAAATAAATAAATATCTAGCAGTTGTAACCTCATGGTAGCGCTCTCGTTCAACAAGTGATAAAATCTGTAGTAAATTAATAGTTATTCAATAAATGAAGTAAAGAAAGTCGAGCCGAGAAATCAAACGATACATGTCATCAATAATAATGACTTCATTTATACAGTATATTTATATGTAGCTCAAGAAGCGATTTATAATAATGTAGCCTATCAAACAAACATAATAATAAATAGTATGTTATGCATAAAGGGGAGGGAAACATGCGATTATTCCCGCGTGTGAAGTTGACAAACCGAGACGTAAGCGAGGTTCGAAGGCTCGAGCTGAAGTCGAGGTTTGTAAACTTCACACAATGGATAATCGCGCCCTCCCATGAAGCATATTATACTTTTCGTAACAAGTGCACAAAAATTACTGTCTTATCGGGACAAATGTCAAATATGGGTTGCGTAACTAGTTACCTAGGAAACGCCGCAAACAGCTAATAATCGTAGTCTCTAGGGAGAGAAACATATCTCTAGGGAGAGAAACATATCTCTAGGGAGAGAAACATATCTCTAGGGAGAGAAACGTGCTACCTGGGGGAGAAAAGCAGTGTTTTTCTCTCTAAAATTAGAGAATAAGAACGTGTTTCTTGTGCATGTGTTACGAAATAAATAATTTCAACCATTTATTCAAATTGAATTTTGTACTGATCGATGTAAACAAACTATTGATAACATTTGACTACCAATACTTATTATTGTAAAACGTGGAAGCCTGTTATTGGGTAACTCTGTTGGCTTCTCTAATATCCAAAATAGATAAATAAATACTGCAACGTAAAATTCACAAATGTATTTCTCTTTTTGTTGATATTAAACTAGCCTCTGTGTTAATCGTTCTCTTTAGTTTTTTATTTTTGTCGGAACAAATCTGGCCATTTCCAGCTCTTAACATAATAAACATAACCTTGCTCATTGTTCCAGTAAATATTTGTTCACTTAAATGATAGAATTATTATAAAAAAAGTATTTGAAATATTTCAATAATTATATAATTAGTAATGAGGACTTGTAATTATTACAAAATGTAAGTAATAGTTCAATTAATTTATATAATTCCAAAGTAATTATTATGGTGACGTACTCATATTTTAAATATAGTAATTTAAATTTTATAATACTATTTTATATTGGTAAAATAAGGGAGGAATGCTATTGCGTAAATAAATTTTAAAATACTTGTAACAGCGACTAAATAATTTCTTAACATGTTAGTTTTGTTTGTATTGCCGTTGTTGCTTATTCAGCAATTTTTCTTTTTCTCCAGTTGAACTTATTTTTGTTCTGTTATCCATATTTATTGTATTCTCCCTTACGAAACTAATAGGGTACAGAATTGACTGCATATTTCAGCTTTACAAGAGATAGCTTTACCACAATTAACCCTCTCTTACAGAACAACAGCTAAAGACTATGTCGAAAGTATAAAGTTTGTAAACTTGGTGTTATGCGTAACGACAAAGACAACCACTAAAGACTAAAATTTAACTACAAATGTTCTGCTTTCAAGGTTATGTCGTTAAACAAAAATAGAGACTATGTTAAGAGCTGCAAACGTAGCTTAACTCAAAAAATTTACCTTACATTGACAAGTTTTTCCCCTAAACTAAATCTATATGCATTTTTGAAATGAGCTATTTGACAAAACAGTTTGTTTAAATAAAAAACAACAAAGACAAAATTAATTGTCTTTGAATGCTCACTTGGTGAAACTAGGTTTAATAATAAAATATCAAACTAAACACTTGTCTAGGTCTCACATAATTCCATACTGTTGAGCTCTAATAAGAGCGAAACGCGTCTATGGTTACTAACTGTGCCGGCCAGCCTCAGACGAGGACCTCATAAGTTGACTTGGAGGCTGAATTTTGTGAGACTTAGACAAGTGAAAACAGTTTATATTTTTTTGTTAATTCGATATTGGCTTCTAACCCGTCATTGGCACACTGATGACATGCATCGTTTGATTTTTCAGTCCAGTTTTAGCTATGTCACAACATATCCACAATATCATAATCATAATTTGACGAATGGTAATGTGCAAAAATAAATAACTTATCAAGATCTGATGTAACATAGCGCCACACTCACATATTGCATATAGAGGTGAAATGATATATTTATTTTATTAAATATGTATCTAGCATTATAGATTGTATATTTTAGTAGGATAGTATCTATAAATTATTAAACTCTTATTAATAATGTAACGTATAATATGGTGTATACTCGTATGTACAGAAAAGTAACGTATATAAATTGCTAATTTATACTATAGTATAACTGGTTGAATATGTCTGCAGAGATCGAGAAGTTTCTAGGTCACATTTAATTAAACGCTTTGAATCAAGATAAGTCTAATTATTCACAAGTATTAGTTAGCAACATGCTTTTCTGATTTAATACAAATTCAATTAATGAATTAGTGAGGCATGGATCTTCTGTAAGCAGGATTACCGGATTTTGTAATGTTGGCATTCTGATAGACCGGTTCGCCGGAATTCTGGACATCGAATTTTTCATTTCATTTTGATTAAAATTTACGTACCTATTTAAATTTTAACGGGATTACAAACTAATACGAGAAATAAAAATGATTTAAATTTATTATTCAATGGGGTAGGTGGCTTAGTGGTATCGAATCGGCCTATGGATCTTAAGAACCCTGGTTCGATCCCCACAGCCGACAAACAATTTTCACCAAATTAAATCTACCCCTGTGGTTCCCCCTCCACTTTGGGAGCCGTGATTTGACGACTGGTACTGGCACTTTACGCGAAGAAATATATAAATAAATATATCATCACGCCTTTTACCCATTACTGGGTGTGGCACTACATTTTTTCGCGTGAAGTGCGGTTACCAGCCGTCAAATCACGCCCCCCAAAGATATTAATGGCGGGGGAGCCACAGGGGTAGATTTAAATTGGTGAAAATTGTTTGTCGGCTGTGGGGATCGAACCAGGGTTCTCAAGATCCACAGGCAGACTCGATACAACTGAGCCACCTACGATATTTGCTACGGCAGAGTGCCACACCCAGTAATGGGTAAAAGGCGTGATGATATATTTATTTATTTTATTTATATTTAAAGGGCGTGTTATAATAACACTAATTGCCAACACACGTGAGTTGAATACTATACTTTTTCTACGACCAATTAACAGAAACTTAAAGACGTTACTTTAGTAACAGCAATCTAATCTCTTGAAGGTATTGAATAATGATTCATTTTTTTTTATATATTTAGCACTTTTAAATTATTTTATATTTAAAAAAACGTACATATAATGAATATATTACTTAATGGTCGTGGAAAAAGTCTTTAATTAAATTTTCTACTATAAAAATTCAGTTCTACAGTTCGATATATTGTTGTTGCTCATAAAAGTAGAGTAAATATAAATAGTGAAAATTCTATGCCATCAAATATTGATTGTTTCGGCATTGACTTCTGTTAGTTGTAGCACACGTTTACTAGCTCGTGCGTCCTTGTCAATCGCTTCGAAGTAACCAAGGTTCCTCGTGCCAGAACCGACGCTACCGATGTTAGTGACGCTGTGGCCTGTGTTACACTGACGCTTCTAGAATCACCATCCAGTGTCCAACACTTCTAACTGAGATTTACACATTAAAATTAGAAGCGACGCGATGCCAAATTCTTACAACTCTTGAGATCTCACACCTCAAGGACAACAACAGCACAGCACAGCACAGCTTAGCATTCCGAACTCTGAGTTATATTCGAACTATTGTTTCGCAAGTTTATTAGCGGTGGGTATTTTTAAAATTATCTTAAAACACTTTCGAAGTAGTGTAAGTGTTTCACGTGTACTGCTAATTTTACACGTTTTATTATTAAGTGATAATGAAACTGAAGTTTAAAAGAAGCATTTAGGTTTCAAGTGGTGTGGTGTTACAATGTTTTATTTGTTACTCTGCACAACAGAAACTTAATCTAATGGGGTCGTTCCACATTTTTGTTTTTTGTCTGAAAGATTAGTTGTTTAAAAAGTGTTTTCGTAACACATGCACAAGAAACACGTTCTTATTCCCTAATTTTAGAGAGAGAAACACTGCTTTTCTCCCCTAGGGACTACGATTATTAGCTGTTTGCGGCGTTTCCTAGGTAACTAATTACGCAACCCATATTTGACATTTGTCCCGATAAGACAGTAATTTTTGTGCACTTGTTACGAAAAGTATAATATGCTTCACGGGAGGGCGCGATTATCCCTTGTGTGAATAATCGCTTGTTTCCCTCCCTTGATGCATAACATACTATTAATATTTGAAATATATAGTTTTTTTTATAGTTGTCATATTTACAATTTTTCCTGAGATACGTTAGCGTAAAACGTCACTTGTTAATATACATAACACATGCTAAGCTTTCTAGCAGCCATACTACCTTCACGTTTTTGTTTTGATTCATTGTTAATTTAATTGTAATAAATTTCAGGCACTGTATTGAAAATGGACACTTTGTAGCCCGAAACGTCTACGATTTTGACGAATAAATAATTTATTACTACTACAAGTCAAATTTTATTAAATTCCTAATAACGTACTTATATTAAGTATCTAATCATCCTTTTTTGTTTAAAATAAGTAGCATAACGTACATATTTGAATACTGAGTTGAATACTGTACTTTTTCTACGACCATTTAACATAAACTTAATGACGTTACTTTAGTTACAGCAATCTAATCGCATTATTCAATTTTTTTTATATTTAGCACTTTTGAATTATTTTATATAATGAATGTATTACTTAATTCAGTTTATAATGTTCTGTTCATAAATAACTTCTGCGAGGAACAAAGACAAAAAATAATTTTCTTAAACATATAATTTATCAGTTTACTTATTTTATAATTCCATCAAAAATAATTTTTAGGTTATATGTCCAATTAAATAACATTTGAAATATGTGTTCAAGTCAAGTACTTCTTAATATTCAAATATTTAAATAAATGAAAAATAATAATAGTAATCTTTATTGACATTCCAAGTCAAAGGCGAAGTTCAGCCAGAGGCTGCTCTTCCACCTTACCTTATATATATATATATATATATATATATATATATATATATATATATATATATATATATATATATATATATATTACAAATCCAAAAATATAACTAACAAAATTTACAAAAATAAATACATTAACATGAATGTTTAAAAATTATATCATATTCTTTATTTTGTAAAATTAAAATAACGAAACAAAAATAATATCTGTGTTAATTTAAACTATAATAAATAAAAGTGCGAATCATGTACATCAATTTTATATAAAGTAAGATTTGGTTTATATGGATTTGTCATACTATATATTAATAAGTGATGTCACGAAATCGACGCCGTATAACTTTATTGCGAAAGTTATGAACAAAACGTTTTAAATTTGTAAATAATATTATTTTTAAGCTATTGAAATTAATTTTTATAATTTGCTAAAACAATTTACATTATAATAACATAGCTTATAGTGAAATTTGAACTATTCACATACAATAATATTTCTTTTTGATATAAGTTGAATTCAGAGAGATTTGAACGCGCGACTCTTGCTTGATAGACGCATGCTAGTTTTATCCACTGGAGTACAAGTTCATATACTTTATGATTGGTATAGGTATTGTACAAACATCTGGTAATGTTTACAACATTCCTCAAAACACAAAACAAAATAATAAATCCTGTTTGTAAACTTAAACTTAGTTACAAACAAGAAAAGAATGTAAGTAATATAGTTTTCTACGACCTATTCTTTGAAATGTAGTTTTTAGTTTGTTCTGAGAGCCACAATAATTATATTATTTGTTATTGGTACTTATACATACATACATACATACATACATTCATACAATATGTGGTATCGCGTCGGACTGTGATTGGAGAACCTGGCTTCAAGTCACATTTTTCGCTACATTATTCCTGTGGTTTACCTTTCACTAACATCTTTTGAGGCCGTGATTTGACGGCTGATAATCGTGCATAAATATATCTGCTACGGCAAGAGTGCCACACTCAGAATGGGTATGTTCTATCAAAAGCAAATTCACAAGATTCATCTTATAATTAATCTTTACAATTCATAATTCCTTTCAAGCTCAAAAAACCTTCAATCACATTCATCCATTTATTCCTAGTTATGCATGCAATCTTTCACCTACAATTTCACTAATCTTTCATTCGACTTACGTTCCACATGTTCAGATCATCTCAATAACATTCTTTTGAATCTCACACTCATCTATAGAAGCAGTAAATAATAAATGAGCATATTTTATTTGGAATATTTCTATTTACATAAGCGTCATAAATAATTTATTACTTTACGCGAGAGTTGGAAAAGTAAAACACAAACAAACTCAACCTTGAATTCACGATAATTTATTTAAATTGTTTTGCATTGGAAATAGCAACAAACCGGCATTTTTTACTGAAAATGTTATTCATTAACGAACTTAAAGTCAAGAATCTCTTAATTTATATCTAGTTAAAACATTACAAAAAATAGGAGCGTTCTCACTAAATAAAATTCTCATTTCCCGTTCATTTATTCGTAGTTTTAGCGGAGTAATTCTCATTATGCCGTGTTCCATTTCAGTTTATAATGTTCTGTTCATAAATAACTTCAGCGAGGAACAAAGACAAAAAATCCAAGTTAGGAACGGGGCCGATCGATTTCTTGTCTCACTTCCTCAATGTTTGCATTTTTCACGAGTTGAGGGCGGCGGAGCGGCGATGTAATGACCTCGTTCTGAAGACTTCGTGTTCTCAGTTGCTGGTTTGTTTTGTACTTCGAAAAACTCCCAAATGACAACGAACAGTTAAGACTGTGAGACGAATTTTCTGCAATTAATTTGATTTTGTATTTTATTAAGTTCCTGTCAACGTTTTTAATACATCAAAATTTTTAAATCATTTTCTTTTCTAAAAATTAAAATGAATAAATATATCATTACGCCTTTTATATACACATTACTAGATGTGGAAAATAGTGATACATTTATGGGTGTGAAATGCGTTTACTCGCTATCAAATCATCATCATCTGTGGCACTACAGCCCGACATCGGGCCTGGGCCTACCGGACACACCGAGCCGCAGTTTTACACTGTTGTACTGCCGGTTTTCGTAGTCAAATACTACATTATTTAAGGCGTATAAGTGACTAGCTTATAGCGCCCGAATGTGATAAATACCTGTAACTGTATTTTTATATTTAACAACAAATCACACATTGTCGACAGACGGATTCGAACTGACGAACCTTGGTTCGGGTGACGTCACAGTATGTTAAGAGATGTGCCTTAACATGCTCGGCCACCGCGTCTGTAGCTATCAAATCACTAACCCTAAAAATGTTGGTGGAGGAGAAGTCACAGGGATAATTTTAAATGTGTGTATTTGTTGGCTGAGGTTCGAACCCGGGATCCCAAATCTACAATCCGATTCGATACCACTATTTTTAACTTTAAAATATGTATAATAATATGCATCATTTTTAATAACTGTAATATCTTGTTTCAAAGAAATCGGCGTTCATTTGTCAACTTCAGACCCAATGAAACTTTTTGTTATTATCATTCTATGGATGTACATTAAGGTTAGCTAGTTATTATAAGAAGTATTTCTATAAAATTTTCCAATATTCGCAGTTCGTAATCGATTATTGGAAAACTGACACGGATCGGAAGCAAGGTGTAGTTTGACTCAATTTCTTATTCTTTTCTTTAAGATCATTGGTGATTTGCGACTTTGCGCGAACAGAGCAGCCAAGTAAAATGTTTATTAGCTCGCATATTGTCTTTTTGTTGTGTGTAATAAACTTAATTGAACAAAATGGTCGTCGTGTACACGTGTGCTGTAATATTATCTAACAAAATTCTATGGATGCTCTCTGACATTACTGAAAGTTTTCTCATGAAAGTAGAGTAGAATTTTTGTGGTAATTTAATTAGTTTCATATTAATTTATCTCTTTTTATAGACATACCTAATAAAATATGTTATGTTTTATGAAGCCAGATATATGATATCCTAATATATATTTTTTTAATATATAAATATTAGGAATAGAAAATGTTCGGTTTTGTTCTGTAAATTTTATCTAATTCGTTACTTACTAATTACTACACGTGTACCTTTATCAGAAAAACAGAAAATAATAAATAAGAAAACGTAACTATAAACAAGTAACAAGTAAACAAGTAATTATAATTTCTTAATCAACGGACACCAAGTTTTATTCTGCTCACTGCCACAATTGTTCATGTTATTCTTGTGCTTGTAAATTTTAATTGTTTAGAGAATCACTTGACCATTCATGTATTTAGGCCTGCAAACGATTTAATCTTGTATAGAAACTGTATTGCATGCTGAGCAATCGAAGATTTATAGAAGTAATTTAGTTGAATGAAGAGCTTATGTTTGCTAAGTCTTGTTGAATTTGTTCTTTCCGTTTGTCCAAGTAAACTTGACCACATTCGCAAAGAGTACCAAGAATCCTGTCGCTTGTGGTCTGTTATAATTATCAGTGCTGCGTTGTATTGTAGTTATGAATACGATGACAATACCTTTAAATTAACAACTACATTTTCTTTAGTTATGTTTTACATTGAAAATATTTGTGAAACTGTTCAGACTTTAGCTAAAAGACTAAAAGAGGATATTTAAAGTTTAACATATTAGGTAATTTAGACGCATTTTCATGTACCTATTTTGTTTTATTTTTAATTGTTTACTGTAAAGTACCTAAGTTGTTAATTTTGTGATATTTATAATTATAGAGAGAAAGAGAGAGAGAGAGAGAGAGGAGATAAAATAAAATAAAATTATTTTCTTTTTTATGTATATTAGATGTAAGTAATTAGTTATTTCGTTTACAATGTGATATCAGATAAGTAATACTTAAAATAAGACTGACTGTGTAAAATAATTTTGTGATATACCTATACCAACGAGTATTTTTTTTTCTATTTACATAGATTATAACTTTTTATATGAAATATAAATATGTACAGATTATGTTAATTTGATTTTTCTTTTAATTTTTTATGAAACTACCTGGAATTTTTAGTAATATTTACCTTGAAAATCCTTGAATCTCCTGGTATTTTATAATTTGAAATTGGTAGACACCATGGTAAAGTTAAAAAGGTACAGAAAGACTACAAATTCGATTCCTAATATAACAGCCATTTCACTCAGAGATGCCAGATTTTAAAAGTTAATCAACGGAACAAGTTTTTTAAAATAGTTATTTGTGTATTAAGAGCGTAAAGTGATTATTTGTTACAAACAAAGACACTGTACTCTCGTGATACATATATAATTTATTCTACGATTGCATCTTAAATTATTAAAAAAACGTATACGTACTAAAAATACATTAGTTCTGTCGACTGCCAATAGAACAAGTTTGTTTTGTTTGTATCCCTAGTAACTATTGAAATAAGCGCGCATCTAATATCTTTTTCGCGAGTTGCCATTGGAATCTCGCACATTTATTATCTTTTTCGTGCGTTGTCATTGGAGTTGCGCGACAAGGTTATGTTTCGATTGTTGTACAGGAAATGTCAACTTTACGATGATGATGACAAATGACAGCGTAATTTTGAACTTTTGATGGCAATCGTAGACAAAAATAATAATTGTACAATATTTTTTCGAGTTAAATCAATAAAATTTATTATTACAAATACAATTATTTTTGAATGGGGTAGATGGCTCAGTGGTATCGAGTCGGCCTGTGGATCTTGAGAACCCTGGTTCGATCCCCACAGCCGACAAACAAATTTTCACCAATTTAAAAATCTACCCCTGTGGCTCCCTCTCCACTAATATCTTTGAGGGCCGTGATTTGACGGCTGGTAACCGCACTTCACGCGACAAAATATATCACTTACCGAGATCTGCTTAGGCAGAGTGCCACACCCAGTAATGGGTAAAAGGCGTGATGATATATTTATTTATTTATTTTAATTATTTTTGAATCAATATTGGCGTTAATAAATTAGAATAATTACACATTTATAGTAATTTTAATATGTTATTTCGAACAATCAAAAAGAAAGTTGAAGAATGAAAAAGCAAGTTTTTAGGGACTAAGATACTACTTATATAAGAGGAATATTGGACATAAAAAATTGGATTAGATATCGGAGATAAAATGTTTATATCGTCTCTAATCAACTATTATCATTCAATTAAAAAATTATACATATGAAGTCGGAATAATCTACACCTCTTGGTTACTAGAAAAAAAGAGCTAAGAAGAAAAGTCAAAGTAAAATATATTAAGTACTTTGAAAGTTGTTACACAATATTGAACAACTGAAATAAGATTATCGCCAAACACAACTAATATTTTTGACTTTTTGGAACACCGGAATATTTTCATTGTTCACCAGGATGCGGGAAAACCAAGTTCATACAGTGAAACAATTCTCCACGAACTATTTTCACTAAGATTTTACTCATTCGTTTATGTATATAATGTTAATATTGTTTTTAAATATATCCCAATAATAAAGTAATAACTGTCATTCATTTTAATAAATCGTGAAATATATCATTATAGTTTTTAATTTGTAATAACACATATAACTAGCAGTAAATATTTATTTGCATAAGTACAAAAACATTTAAATCTCTTTTCCACTACGACCTTCAGGAAAAATATAACATTAAATGCTAAATGCCTTTGAATTTACGACTGATTCGCCCGATTACTCGCATTTCAAATGAATCGTAAAATATTAAACTTGAGGCAATTATATCGTAGGAAGCACTTCATTTTATAATTAGTTGTTCACCAGAAAATTAAAGAAGTCATTACGTTAAATCAATATCGGGAAATTGAGAACAAATCTACTTTATTGACCCAGTAAGAATATAGAAGTTGTGAGTCGTACAATTGATTAAATTTGATATACGAAATTAAATCATTGTAACATAAATTAATTTAAATAAATATATAGTTATGCAATTAGTCTAAATGAACACAAATGTAGTTGTATATTATTTTCATTTTAAACTGGGGGGATCGACATAAAACGATTAAATGTCCCTGTCCCATATAACTATTAGTGCGGCTACCCCAAATCGCTTAAGGATGGTCACAACAGGTCAATTTTTAAGGGTCGTATTCAGCCTAAAATTATTCTTGTTTTTTTTCCTATGATTGACCATTTAAAAATTTCTAATTCGGATTAAATTATCCAATTAGCAGTTATGTTACTCAATAAGAAGATTAAATATCCTGTACAGAATCAGACTGAGTAATGTAGGTAAATGATTAGATTATGTTTGTATATAATAATTATAATATATTATACTTGTATCGTATGAATAAGGAAATATACTTATTTAAAGATTGTAATTTTTTTGTTTTTATTATACACGTACCACCGAATGGGGCTGTACAAGCCTGTGTGAATCTTGTGAATCCTTTGTAAAGGTAATTGCGGTGCATTTAATCGTTTTATGCCGATCCCTCCAGTTTAAAATGAAAATAGTATAGCATCACATTTGTGCTGACTCTTCACAAGTATATGTTTCACATGTCTAAACTATCTTAACAGTCACGTAATGTAAGTGTAAACACGCAAATTTCTCCTTTCGATCATCGGTCTCCTCTTCCGAGCCGTGTTTATGAGGGTTGGCGGTCCGGGTTTGTCGTCCTCCCATTCTGGATGCGCCATTTATCGCTCTCGCTTATAAATTCCCGCGCCAGTATTTCCGGGCTGCACGGAAGTAGCGATAAAATTCATTTGCGGTTTTCATTTTCATGCTGAGTTCGCTAGTTGTGTTCTGTGCGTTGTGAGCGAAACAGACTGGCTGAGCGCATGGTTTCGGTTTCACTCGAGTTCAATCTTTATTTTCTATAACTAACGGCTTGAACTTGAGTTTATGTATTGGATTGAATTAGGAATCTGAAAATAGAGCCGGTTTTGCATTGAATTAGAAGTATGAGTTTTTAAATTCATGTAGAGTAGATGGTTCAGTGGTATTGAGTCAGGCTGTGGATTTGAAAAGCAAAGTTCGATACCCACAGCCTACAAACAGATTTCATCAAAATTTATATACAGGGTGTTTCTATATCTCTGCACGAAACTTTAATATATATATATATATAATTTTTATGAAATTTGTAAAAATTAGGGTATTTCATTTCCAGAGAACATTTTTAGTGTCACTGGTTTAATTAGTAGAAAATAAAAATAAGGCATTACACCAAGTACCTACATAATAATTAATTAATAAATGATTATTTGTAGGCAGTGTTTATACTTATGTTTCATTAGTAACATACTTATAAATAATTAAATTTTCTATTAAACCAGTGACACTGAAAATGTTCGCTAGGATTGATATATCCTAATTTTTGCGAATTTCAAAAACATTTGTACCGAGTCGGCCTGGGCCTGTGGATCTTGAGAACTCTGGTTCGATCCCCACAGCCAACAAACAATTTTCACCAATTTAAATCTACCTCTGTGGCTCCCCCTCCACTAATATCTTTGGGGGCCGTAATTTGACAGCTGATAATCGTATTTTACGCGAAAAAATATATCACTTACCGAGATCTGCTTAGGCGGAGTGCCACACTCAGTAATGGGTAAAAGGCGTGATGATCACTTTCCGAGATTTAAATACTATTTATTTGTTACTCTGCACAACAGGAACTTAATTGCAATTTCGGTACAAGGCCTTCATTTATATTTTTTGGATATAAGTTGAAGTCAACGAGATTTGAACACACGACCTCTTGTTTGTTAATTAGTAAACAAAAGTGTTACCTCGGTGATATCCACTAAATTACGATTGCTTGTAATATAAGTATCTCAAAAATACAACAACATTTCATTGGTTGTTTTGTTGTCATGGTTCCAAAGATTGACGTAACTGTCTTTTCGTTTGACTTCTATATTTATTATTTAGTGTTACAAAATTCCTAAATTCAAAGCTAATGACCTCTGTCTGTACATTTATTGATTTATTAAATGAAACGCTATAGGCTAAACAAATAATTACTTGTTACGAACGAAAACTTTTTTGAACATAATACCTATAAAAGGTCATTATCACCTTTAAAGTAATCAATATCTACACACAAATATAATCCAATTTAATAATCATGAATATGCAAAATTTCTCTGTAACATTTTCTATTTACTAATATTGCAATCAATAAGTCAATGGTCCATAAAGAACATTCATAATCACCCTGCAATTTTATCTGCGGAGCCAAAACCCAAAACACATTTACGCGAGCCGCGAGCGTAAAATTAAGTGTTTTTCAATATCCGATAAAGCGGAAATGAAGGCGGCCATGACACTGATGATCGTTCACTTGTTTATTCAGTAAAAATTACAAAACTTTCTATCGCCGCCAAAAAGAAAAAGAAATCAACGTCTTTGTGCAAGTTGGGGTAGATCTAGCGGCCTTTGAACCTGCCGGGGAGATATTCTCCTCTCTGTGAGAGACACAGGCGGAGAAAGAGAGTGAACAACCCCGGCTGTAGCTTTATGATCGATATAGGGTAGCAAATAGGGTAACAAAGTTGTATGAGAGTGTAGTGATGCTATAACGCCGAGCGAGACTGCTGTTTAAGAACGGAGAATGAATTTGGGAGACGCAGGCATTGATATATTGTTGTTAGGGGCTGTGATCATATTTATTATGTTTTGTACAGCGAGATAATTTATATGGATCAACTTCCATTCACCCTTATTAATATTATTATTAATAACAAATATACAGAGTGAAACGTGAAATGCGGGCCATAGGCATTAAACATGAGAGAACAATTATTTCGATCAAAACAAAATGACAAACAAATGTGTAATGTTTTTCTGTCAAATATTTTATTTTTGTTTCTTCTGAGTAATGCCATTTAATTATTTGTAATAGTTTTTCATGTGAATAATTTTCGATTTTTACGAAAGTTTTAAAGATAATGTAAAATTCACAGATAGATCTAAAATTTACTTATTCTACGATTGCTATAAAAAGTTGACAATTACGCTCTCATTTGTCATCGTAAAGTTGACGTTTTCTGTGGAACAATCGAAAAATATCTTTGTCGCCCGTCTCCAATGGCAACACGTGAAAAAGATGATAAATGCGCGCGTTTCCAATGACAACGCACGAAAAAGATATTAAATGCGCGCTTACTTCAATAGTTACCAGGAGTACAAACAAATAAGAGAACGAATTTTCAGTACGTTTTTTAAAAATTTTAAGATGCAATCGTAGAAAAAAATATGTGTGTATTACGAGCGTAAAATGTCTTTGTTTAGGAGTAACAAAGAATCACTTGACGCTCTTAATACACAAATAACTATTTAAACAAAACAAGCACTTAATAATGTCAAAATATTTGACAGAAAGGCGTTACACATTTGTTTGCCATTTTTTTCTACGAGTAATTCCATACCTGTATATGTAAACTGTAATTTAGTAAATTTTCAGATTTAATTTCTGCAATTATAAACCATTGTAATGTAGTTTGTTTATTGATTTACATGTAGAATTTTAAGCTCAATAATTTTTATTTGAAATAATTTCGGACACAATGCACACATTTTGTATATAGAAATACATTAGTCACTGATTACATTAATGATTAGTGTACGTTTACAAAAATGAATTCGAGTGCTTAGCATGCAGTTTAAGTTGGCAATCACACTTTCCAATGCCACCAATAATGAAATAACATTGACATTGCGAAATAAATTTTTAAAAAATTGTGAATTGACAAATGGGTATACGGTATTCTATACAACACGGTCAACAGTAAAATATTAACAGTTTTATTTTTATAAACAGTTATTTGAACTGAAAACCTGTAAATGTAAAATATATTGAAAGTACCACGTTTTCTAAAAACTTCTAAACTTTATATCATTTGAATAAAAATAATAATAATACATAAACAAAACATAAATAAGTTTTCTAATTAATTTATAATAGTCTGTACTAACAAACTGAAATGAAAAACACTAAAAGTGTGTTTCCAACTTTTGCTAACCTATCATGTTGGCGGTGTCCATGCAAAGCACCCAAATTATAAGGTACTGCCATAAAGAATCAAAGTTCCTTTCTTATAGTTTAGCGGATAAGTGTGAGATTGAAAATAATGTTGTTAGAAGAGTGGTTATTTATTTATTTTATATAACTGGAGTAAACATTACAATATAATGATATTACAATATAAGAATGAATGCTCATACATAGTAATAAAAATACAAAATAATATCATGCGAAGAATATCGAAAATAGTTACAATAATGTTTACAATAATATTTCGGGAAAGATTAAAATCAGAAATATAATCAAGCAAAATCTATTTAATCATAAGTGTAAGATAATGAAGTGAAAGTAGTATTGAAAATATCAATTCTACATTGGACTTCATGATAACGATTACACATTTCATTTAAAGGAGAATGGAGTAATAGGTTGGTGTGAGCGGGATTTTGGATAAATGTATTTTGCGATCTAGACATAGATGAAGGTATTCTGAAGTTAATTTCTTTTATTATCAATTAAGTTATTAATAGTTTTATATAAGTATATTATTTGAAAATGTCAGGTTAGGTTAGGAAGAATGTTGTTAGTAGAGTGGTTATAGGTTAACATATGTTGAGTGAAAGATTCCTGAAACAAGTGGTATGTTGGGGAAATAAAGGATGTCACGTTTTCTTCATTTAATAAAATTTTTAAAATACTATCAAATACTCTAAACACAAACGTTTTTATAACAACAAAGACAAAATTAATTGTCATCCATACACTTGGTGAACTAGGTTTAATAAAAAATATAAAATAAACACTTGGCTAAGTCTCACAAGGGAGGCTGAATTTTGTGAGACTTAGCCAAGTGTTTATTTTATATTTTTTATACAAACGTTTTTTTTTTATTCTGTCATACACTTTGACTTGACTTTTGTAGTTTTGACAGATTAAGGGAACAAAATTAACCTCTGGTTCAAATTTTCTACATAACTTTATGTACAGATTAACTGTAACATAATCTAGGTTATGTTTATTTATGACTATCTTCATTCTAGTGAAATGAATGTTCGGCCTACATATCTAGTTTTCCTCATACACCAAAATGAATGATGTAACGTCATCATAAATAATTTGACAAATAATAATGAAATAAAACGTTGACCGACCGTATGACATTGGCTTACGATGAGTTTGTATGAATGTAGATGAAGCGTGGTGTGACAGGAGAGGAATGTTTGGTGAAGATTAATTGTACAATAAATACCCAGGGAATAAAACGACTATAAAGTTTCTACAAAAGCTGCTTAAAGATGATTTATTACCAATTGAATGATTTTTTTTTATCTGTCAAACTTTTTTACGTTATTTTATTCTAGATTTAAAATGTCCAATAGCTTGACTTTAATAGATTAGTACATTTTAGAGAAAGTAATGTCCGTAAGGTATTTATAAATTTTAATATGAATGCAAATCTTAAACCAAATTCAATTTTGCTAGATTTCAGCTTGAAATAAATTATCTAGGATATTATTATATGAAAAAGTCTCCCAAACAATGCTCCATTATGAACCTAATTTTCATTTCAGAATTATACAAGATTCCGTTTGTGATAAAGAATAACTAATTAAAGAGTAAAATAAAATGTTCGTCGCCGCTGAATGCGAACATATTTATTACAGCAGGAGACCAGCAGGATGATAAAATAAGATGCTTTTCGTCGCTCTCACCCTAGTAGGCGACGACGGCAACGCCAAGGACGAAAAGCAAGGGATAGAAAACGACGCCAAGATCGACACTATATGAGCAAAATTTTATCTCGTAATCTCGTAACTCTGAAGTTCGCTAATTTATATCTATGCGCGTTGTTATTTTCAAGTCTTTCAAATAACGGTTTTTTAATAAACTTTTGTTCTTTCAATTCGCGGACAATAAAATATAGTGCATACAATAATAGCACTTTTATAAAAACAAGTATAACTAAAATTGTTATTTTCTCTTTTTGCAGACATTCTTATTTATATTTGTCAAAATAAAAAATTTGTTTTTCAAAGGAATGTTTACGTGTAAAGATTCACCTTGAAATTCTATCAACAATATAATAGAAACCTTAAGATTTTACACATTTGTGAACAAGGTTTGTTACATTCCTTCTTTATCTGCATAACAATTTAGAAACATCTGTTTTTAAGTTCGTTATTTATCACAAAAATAAATGACAATGTGAAAAAATATGTTTTTTCTAAAACTGTCAAAAAATGTTCATTTTTTTCCACTAATAACAATACGCGAAGTACGTGATTTTTTCATCATTTACATTACCATAACAACGCGTATTTTGCGCATTATTTTGCACTCTAGTGCATAAAATGAGCATTTTGCGCACTATTTCGTATTCTAGTGCGTAAAATGAGTATCTCGTGCACGCTCCCAAATTATTTGTTGTCAGGTTTCATTAGTTACAACACATCAATAGTATCAAATTCATATCATTGATGATTGTTTTCCTTCAATTTACTTAAATAAATCAATAATTATTGTATTATTCTTTATTCACAAGTTGTAGAAACAAAAAATGTTGTTTGTATTTCGTGGGCAAAATTCTTGTTTTTTGGCGCGTTCGAATTACTTTTATTGTCTCGACCTGCGGTCTCCAGTAAAAGTAACATTCTTACGCGCAACAAAAAAAAACACTCATTTTGCGCACTTAACAAAAATAACTATTTTTTATTTTTATAAATATATAAATTAATATTTCATCATGCCTTTTACCCAGTAGTGGGTTTGGATTTCTGTCGTAGCAGATCTCGGTAAATGATACATTTTGAGCGTAAAAGTACCGGCACCAGTCGTCAAATTATAGTTTCTAAAGGTGTTACTGGAGAGGGAGCCACCGGAGTAATTTTAATGTGGAGAAAAGCTTTTTGGAGACGGAGATTGAACTCTTGTTCTCAAATCCATAGGTCGGCATGCTTCCACTAAGCCCTATACTATCACTGTTTACTTGAATTTAATATCCTGTGAGAGTGATATATAAATACTTATTCTATTTTCAAATAATGTCATTTTCAAAAACTGTAAAATAATTATTGTAAACGATGTCATTTAAAAATCGTAATCTAGATTTAGGAAGGCATTTCAGTTGAATATCGCTCAATTTATAGTTAGTACTGAAATATAAACTTTAGAGTCAATAAACAGTAAAACTGCTTGATGCAGAACTCAATATCCTACCCTGCGCATGCGCGAAGGTCGTATATTGTTTGCACCCCCGTAAAGCGTTAATAAAGTTAGTTATATGTCTTCCCTCTTGTGCATTGGTGGAGCTGGCAAGCTATGAATAAAAAATGAAGCCCAACTGCCCTGTGTAAGTGACGTATGGGAATTATATGCAAATTAAGTGTTGCATTTGTAATTTCAAATAAGATATAAGGTGACTGATGTCGTCAGATTATGGTACGGAGAATTATAAATTTTATTTAATAACATGTGATTTTCTTAAGCTGTGACAGGATCGTAAATAATTTAAATAAAAATAATCTTGTTTCTAAATGAAATCATATCACTCTCCTGTAAATGGGGTAGCAAAAACCTTTGAATCGTTCATTAGTTTCATTAGATATACGAGTACTATGTTTGTGAGGAACATAATCCAAATTAGAGTAATTTATAGTGGAATGTAAATCACTCAGACACAATCGTATTTTTTTGATATTTTACTAGCTGAATATAAAATCCAGTCATTGAGACTAATTCTGTAACATAAATTGCTAGGTACATCAATTGCTAGGTCCCCCGAACAACAGTTGTTGCTAAAAGTAGGAAGGTTTCTATCAAAAGAATTATGTTAGCAATAATTAACTTATGCTCAGTTTTTTATTCAACTGTTATATTTCTGTTATAATTATCTGCCTCGTAAATATAGGAAAATACATACAATTTATATTGCTGTTAGTTAACATGTACTCAATAATTGATTCATAAATCGGGCATTAGTAACCTTAGTTACAGAAGTCTAGGCAATGTATAAAACTCCAAATACAAAAATAGTAATTTTTAACGACAGTTCATATTTTTAACTAATGAAAATTCACGCGACGTAGCAACTGTAATATTTTTATTTTTTTATGTTTAGTTTTTCATTCAACTGTTATGTTTCTGTTATAATTATTTGCCTGTTAAATATATATAACATTTACTTAATAATCGATTGATAAATTAGATCTTAGTGTCGTCTGTTGTTAATAGATAAAAATTTAATAGGCGCTAAAAATTAACAATAATAATAATAATAAAATGTATTTTGTCTTCCAGGATGAACCCCGATACAAAAGAAATTCAGTACAAATGAAATATAAATACATATAGATAAACTTTAATTATTTATAACAACATCTTATTATCTATCAAGTTTTTTTGTTATATTCTGTAGTAAGCCCATATTTATGCCTAGGTCTAGATTAGGTCTAAAATAGATTAATCCTATTATAACATTTACGTTGTTGTTTATGGGGTAGGTGGCTTAATGGTATCGAGTCGGCCTGTGGATCTTGAGAACCATAGTTTGATCCCCACAGCCGTCAAACAATTTTCACCAAATTAAATTTATCCCTGTGGCTTTTCCTCCACTAACATCTTTGGAGGCCGTGATTTGACGGTTGGTAACCGCACTTCACGCGAAGAAATATATCGCTTACTGAGATCTTCTACGGCGAATGCCACACCCAGTAATGGGTAAAAGGCGTGATGATATATTTATTTAGTTTAATTATGTTGTTATACCTCATGTTGATTTCGCTTTTATCGACACATTCAAAGATTTTAATATCTTTTTTAATAAGCATTTAAGCCCGCCCGTGACGGCCACACAAAAGACATATTGGTATATGACCTAATAGTTGGCCCGATATATGTAAAAAAAGTCCTCCACTTGCGCGCCATTATTATTAAAATTTAAAAATTAACAATCAGTTAAGGAATATGTCTGTATACCAGTTATTTTTTTTATATTACTGGTAGAACGCATTCTTGGCAAAACTTTCTTTGCTCGCATTTCTAACAAACAAATCGTAGATAAAGCCGTAGAACACCTGCTCCACATACGTAAGCTATTATATTCGTATTTAGCTCAAATTATTATGAATTTCATATATTTATTTAAATATTAAATATTTCGTGGTAACGCTGACTTCACTCTTGTTTTAAATAAACGAATATGTATGACTTGAGAAACAACACACGCAAGTTTTTATATATGTTTTTAACAAAATTTGCATGTATGCATTTTACACTTTGTCGGTGACAGGTAAGTTGAAGAACGAGATTTGAACTCGCGAAACATTATATACTGGTCTATAATTATTTTATTTCTTCCTAAACTTCATCGCATTTTTTTGGTATAGTCTCCTTCTAAACTGTATCATCTTTCTTGTATCGTGCCTCTTCTCTCATCGCAGCAGGCAACTTCGCCGGCCGACACCTATTATTCATTTCGCTTTCATTCTCCATTCCCCTTGCTCTTTTCCCCTTGGAAGCCCAGCTCGTCTTTTCGTTCCTCGCATGCCTTAGCCTCAGATAGTAGACTGGTGTCAGTTCTTGTTGTTGCTGGTGGGTTCGCGCGTTGAGCTAGTGCTGTATATTCTTGTTTGTTTTCTAGATTTAGTTTATATTTTAGTTATAGTGTTTATTGTTTGTCTGGGAGCAGTGAGTGTGTGGTTTTGAAGAGCTTGCAAAAGTGAAAAGTGTTTTTAAAAAATACTTCGTTAGTTTAGTGTTTGTGTAAATTAAAATAAGTGCTTGTTTGTAGCTAAGTTGTGGATTAACCTAATATTTACAATTAGAAGACAACTAATGGTTAGTAATCACAAAATTTGTTTTTCTGGTTCGACTGATATTTCAAGCTGTCAATAAATGATGTGACAAATAAATAATATCTCATCAAAATTATGAAAATTAGTGTCATTTTGTAATGACTATTTTTGTTTCGTTAAGACGATAAAGTTATTGGAATCTTTGCTAGGAAATTGAAATACCGGTCCTAAATATCTTATAAATAATAATTTTAGTAGTTATAGTAAGTAATTCCGTGGTTATTAATGTGTTACCGTTTAATTATTTGCAAATTTATACATACATAACATTACGCTATATTCTATTGAACAGGGTAGCACAAACCCTTGCAACATTCATAGAACATCCACTCATCAGATTTATCATGATTCAGACTTCGTCCAACATTGTTATTCAGATAATATTAAATATTATTGTATTAGATAAATAATTTATCGAATACTGCCTACAAAATAGATTGAAGATAACATATTATTACAATAATTTATATTTTATGTAGTCCAAATATTCAAACAAAATATATGTATACAGAGTTGATATGTAGCTACTATAAAATTCAATTTCAATTGGATATTGATGGAATACTTTCTTTCGATAAACATAGTTCGCTCATGGTTAAATAATAAACGAGGCTTACAAATCGTGGGAAGCTACAATCTCAACCATAACTATTCCGTGTCACTAACATTGGTTGAAAAGAAACTTTCCCAGCAAAAAGAAGCACTAACAATGTCAACGCGAGGAACAACGAATGTACGAACGAACGAATGGAGGACGTTAGAGAGTCTGTCTGGCGAAGTATAAGAATTTAAAGCACGGCTCGTCCAATAAATAACCGTTTACGTTGACGCCCTGTGGGCCTGGCTGACGGACGCCTATGCTAGAAGGAGATTTCACGGCTGCAAGACATATTTACGATGCGGGTCGTGTACCTGCTACGAGTGCCACGCAGAGGACGCATTGACGCGCTGTTTCATAAGCGTTTGTGACATTCTAGGAATTTGCTGATGCTGATGCAAATTGAGACAAAAATACTGCAAATATGTAACATCAGGAACCCTTCAAACACTCACTGAACATTATTAGATTTATTTATTTACTGCTTTGCATAACAGGAGCTTGGCAAAGTATTCAATGAATTTACTTATGTACCGAATACTACTATTTGTGTTGAAAAGTAATAGGAAAACTATTCGATGATAAGTACACAGTACAAAAAGTAATCGTACTATATCAGTATCAAGTATTTATGATCCCGTCATGATGAAATTTAAATACAAAATTGTAATTCATGATTTCGATTGAAATGCTCCTTCGGTTTATAAGTTACGAAGAAAATTATTATCCTGAAACGAATACGATATAGAAAAAACGATATTATTTTCATTTACAAATTAGTTTCATACTCAACATTTATTAACTTGTTTAGTAAAAATGTAATAAAAACATATTTATAAAACACAATATTTACAAATATTCTTGAGTATTTCTAAATGAGTACTCTTCAGTATTTCTAAAAACTCTGAGTACTTTTAATGTACTCAAAGTACAATTAGTGTACAGAGTGCGAGTACCAAGAATCAACGTAAAATGTTTCGAGTACGCGTAAAAGAATAGATATTTCAAAAGTACTCGAGTTCGAATATAGACTACTAATTTTGTACTCGAGGCACTGGTTAGATGTTATACTGGAGATTATAGTAGAATCTGAACCATTCATACACAATCGTATTTTTTGGATCAAGTTGAAGTCTGTGAGATTTGAATTTCAGGATACGACCTCTTGCTTAATACACAATTTTTATTTCGATTTGACCTACTGAGCTACGACTAACCTGCATTTAATATGAAATATTCTTATTCTGACACGCTACTTTCGCTTCAAACACATTTTCTTTCATATAAACTCATTTATTCTTTTTATCGGTTATCTACTTTAATATGAGTGATAGGACTGCAATTTTATCAATGACTTGCAATTATATAAAATTAAATTTTATTTAAAATCATATAATGACAGTTGTGGCTTGTTGGGTTTCAAACTTCACTGACTTCACCATACTTTTATCATGTCAATGTTTATTTAATTCTCGTTTGTCAAATTATGTATTATGACATTACATCAATCACTTTGTTGTATGATGAAAATTAAATATGGTAGACTTTCATTCTTTTAAATAGAGTGAAGACTGTTAAATATAAACATACTTAGGTTTGTGGTGAACAGAAAATTCTATAAATTTCAAATTATTTGTTGTACACTTCTGTTAAAAATGTTTCTCGATCTGTTAAAACTATAAAAGTCGAATCATCTTGTGTGACAAAATAAAAAAAAAATAGATTTTATCTAGTATATTTGACCAAATTGTATGAAGCGACGCTATATTTTTGTTATCTTATGTTTCTTAATTAACAACAAGATGTACGTTTAAATTTCACTGTCTTCAACTTCCATCCAAATATAGAATTGTGTTTGGGTGGTTCAGATTCTAATATAAGTTGTAAGCCAGTTGTACTGCAATTAAATAAATAAATATATCATCACGCCTTTTACCCATTACTGGGTGTGGCACTCTGCCTAAGCAGATCTCGGTAAGTGATATATTTTTTCGCGAAAACTGCTGTTACCAGCCGTTAAATCACACTCCCCCCCTCAGAAATTAGTAGATTTAAATTGATGAAAATTGTTTGTCGGCTGTGGTGATCGAACCAGGGTTCTCCAGATCCACAGGCCGACTCGATACCACTGAGCTACCTTAAATAAAAAAAAATCCTGTTACGCCGGATAACAAATAAATAAATATGTAACTGTAATTGGGGTTAATTTTCTGTTGTACAGAGTAGCAAATAACTAAAATACAACTGGGCGTAAATGTTTTAAAATTCAGATTTGTTATTTATTGGCATTATAATCCGAAGTTCGAATCCCTCTTAATCAAAAATATAGAAAATACCACGTTGTAATTAGAATTAAGTTCCTGTTGTACAGAGTAGCTAGATTAGCTAGAATTGAACTCAAAACCCTTATTTCCATTTGAACAGTGTTTACAAATTGCATTTTCTCATTGACGAACATTTCATTACATAAAGCATGTTGTTTGTGACACTACTTACTCCATGTGTACACAGACACACATATATCGTGCGTCGTGACAAATGATTTCTGTTTGTGTCGGTTGTTGGCGGCGACGGTAACGGCGGACGTCGCGCGTCACGTTCGCGCTGCGCTGTGCTGCGAGCTACTAGCTGCTCTTGGCGCGTATTTCAAGGCCGCAGATAAAGAACAAATGATCTATTTATACACCAAGCGCTACAAGGTTAACGATATCTCGGTTGTAACGTGGATGAGATTATTTTTGTTGGAGGTGTTTCAGAGTTTTTGATTTAATGGAAGAATTAATAAGAACATTAATGGTTTAACTGAAAAATGTTTTAAATAAAAGTGGTCGAATATTTTTATGTTTGAGAATTTTATTCAAAATTAATTTAGATACTTTGAATACGAGAAATAATGTTAATCCACTATTATTTAATTAGCTTTAATTGGTTATTTTCAAAAATATATAAATATATTATCACGCCTTTTACCCATCCTTAGATGTTGCACTGTGCTGTAGGAGATCTCGGTAAATAGTATATTTTTACTTGTGAAGTACGTTTATCAGCCGCCAAGTCGAAACCCCCAAATATGTAGGAGGAGAACCACCGAGATAATTTAATTTAGAATCAATTGGTCTGTTATGGGAATCAATTAATAGTTCTCAAATTCACAGTCCAACTTACTGCCACGAAGTTATATACTTTATTATTATTATGATTTTATTATTTAAGTTACTATAAATTAGGCAATAAGTGGCTCACAAGTAACACTACCAACTGTCACTCACCGATTTAAATGAAATTTGGCACACTAATAGAACTAAAAAACATTAAACCCCTATTTTTTGCTTTTTACGGGTACAAACCACCTCTGAATGGTGGTAAAAGCAAGAATCGCCATAAATGAAATTAAATAATAACAAAATATTACGTGTTCAACATTGGTTACCCAGGGGTAACCTCGAAAATAGATTCAGCGACCCCAAAAACCCCCGAGTAACTAGTTTTGAACCTAAAATTCTATTTCAGTTGAATATCGTAATTTCATCCTCTTTTTAACCCCTTAACAAAGTGCATATTATCAAAATGATCCCGAAAATAGATTTTGGCGATCTCAAAAACCCGTGGATAACCAATGTTGAACGCGTAATATTTTGGTATTATTTTTTAATTTCATTTATGGCGATTCTTGTTTTTACCACTTTTCATAGGTGGTTTGTACTAAAAAGCAACTTCCGGAAAAAAAAATAGAGGTTCAATATTTTTAGAGTTGTATTAGTGTGCCAAGTTTCATTTAAATCAGTGAGTGATAGTTGGGTAGTGTTACTTGTCAGTGATATCGAGTCGGACTGTTGATTTGAGAACCCGGGTTGGATGCCAAGAGCCTAAAACATTTTTCAACACATTAAATTATCCCTATGCCACTCCTTCAACCACTAACATATTTGCGAGCAGTGACTTGACGGCCGGTGCCCGCCGAGTGCCATACCCAAACTGACTAAAAGTCATGATGATTTATTTATTTTTTTATAAAAATTCATAATTTGGAAACGATTTGTAACATGATTATTAAAAGAAATAAATTTAACAATTAATTTTTTCTTATTTCTTGTAATAATAGTACAGAATTTGTTTTATATTAAATATTTATTAGCAAATTCATTAGATAATCACATTATAATGTTGTGATAGTTTTATATTTACGTTTCTATTTCTTCTTTCAAGTTTTTTTGGTGTTTATTTTTATCTTCATTTAAATAAGAAAACAGAAAAACATGTAAGTTCGTTCAACTCGGCAGATAGTTATTTTATTTGTAATTTGTGTGTAAATTTTGATATTCAGTGTGGGGTAGCCTCGCTGCGTGTTGTGTGTACGCCATGTTATAAATACCGGTGGCGCTGTGTTGTTCATAGAGCCGGGAAGCGGGAAACAATTCCGTGCGGTTTGCACACGCAGCACGCAGGTTTAATTACTTCGATGTTGCAGTAACCTTGCGCTTCCCACTAAACAGAAGAGAATCAAGTTGTTAGAAGTTGAGTGTGATTGGAAATCTTTAATTGATTGATTGATGAGACATTTATGAGTTTTATTCATTATAGAAGAAACTGTTTTTGTTACGATGAAATTTAAAGTTAGTTAGAATATAATTGTTTACGATAACATAATTTAACATACATTTTTTTTGCTTTTTACTTTCCTAACCTATATAGTAGAAGTATTGGATCTTCTAGTTTTAGGCTTTACTGAACCCAAATACTCGGTTGGTTTTAAAATAAAATTTTATTTTAAACTAATAATCCGAAACCTGAGCTTAATTTCAATAACGAGTCAGAGACCTTTGTAATCCAGTAACTTACGTATATTAATTAACACGCAAGAGGTCGAGCGTTCAAATCTCAATTATTTCAACTTATATCAAAAATATATTATTTTGCGTGAATAGTTCATATTCCAGTGTAAGCTGTAGACTCACGAAACTGTAATAGTATGTTATGTATCAAGGGATAATCGCGCCCTCCCGTGAAGCATATTATACTTATCGTAACAAGTGCACAAAAATGACCATCTTATCGGGACAAATGTTAAATATGGGTTGCGTAACTAGTTACCTAGGAAACGCCGCAAACAGCTAATAATCGTAGTCTCTAGGGAGAGAAACATGCTACCTAGGGAGAGAAACATCCTATCTAGGGCGAGAAACATTATGTTTCTCTCTCTAGGGGAGAAAAACAGTGTTTCTCTCTCTAAAATTAGGGAATAAGAACGTGTTTCTTGTGCATGTGTTACAAAAATGAAATTAAGTTCCAATTGTACAAATAGCAAATAAAAAATACTCAAACTGTAAACTGAGTCACTCAATAAATAATTTAATTTTAATTAAGTTTACCTTGCAATTTTTTTCTTAATACTCGTAGTACAATAACTCGATGAGTGATTTTGTTACAATAAAAAAATCCAGTACTTGAAAACAAAAATTTATCTAGAAAAAATCTGAAAGATCGTGTATTATGTGGTTAAAAAAAATCACGAGACTAATAAAATAATATTGTGTCAAACTGATATATCAAAATGAAATAATTTGATATCGAATTGACAGCATATAAACACATTCACTTGATGACTGGATTTTACTGTAGTAACTGGATTTTATCAGTATAAAACTGTGCTTATTGGTTGAATTTTCAAATGTTTTAAATTATGATTTGTTGAAAACAGGTTACGGGAAATAATCAAAATTTATAACAAAATCCTTGTACTTTAAGAAATTAATATTTAGGATTTCCCAGTCATAAGTGTAGTAATTACAGTCGGTAAATAAATAATCTTTCCGAAATAACAATTCTCTTTGTAAAATCTCAATCTGAATAAACCTCTTCTTAGCGGTAACACACAGTCAGAGGCACGGATGATACAGTCAGGGACCTCGGCCTCCTCGCGGTCGGTTGACGGCGGGTGTGCACCGCAAGGGCAAAGACCTCAGCAGGTTTTGAACCTACCGCGCAGAGCTGCATGCCCGAGAACCCACAATAGAGGACTAGACATCGACAACGAACAAACGAAAACCACGTGTTGCGAGGAACAACTTACACCGACCTTTGTTTTGAGTGAAATTAAGAAAAAGTCTTTTGAACAAGTGAAATTTGTTAGTTATATTATTATTTTCTTTAGATATAGGGAATGTAGTATTGACACAAAACAATTATATATAATCATGTAGAATAGAGGCTAGTGAAGCCAGTGGCGGTGCGTAGGTAAATTTACAGAGAGTTCAATTCATATTTTAATAAATAGAAAAGTTAATAATAATAACATAATTTATTTTTTCTACGATTGCAATGAAAAGTTGACAATTACGCTGTCATTTGTCATCGTAAAGTTGAAGTTTTCCGTGGAACAATTAAAAAATATCTTTGTCGCGCGTCTCCAATGGCAACGAGCGAAAAATATGTTAAATGCGCGCTAATTTCAATAGTTACCAGGGATACAAATAAAACAAAAACTTGTCATATTGAAAGTTGACAGAACGAATTTATTTTTCAGTACGTATACGTTTTTTAATAATTTTAAGATGCAATCGTAGTAAAAATTATGTGTGTATCACGAGCGTAAAGTGACTTTGTTCCTGTTACACTATTGCAGCTCTCGTCTTCTGCTCGGGTTGCAATTACCGTGTTCGAGTAACAAAGAATCACTTTACGCTCTTAATACACAAATAACTATTTTTATATTATGTTCCTATACAAGCAAAACAAATAATTTAGAAAAATACTCTTATTATGTATAAACAAGTATTCAAACTAAACTATTCAATTCAAAACTGAAACTGACCACCATATTCTAACGTTATTTCTATGCCACACCGGTATGATGTACAGCAATGTGTGCGATGGAAAAAAAGAAATAACGTTTTGTCCTATGAGATTCAGGAGTATAATTCTATTTTCACTGTGAAATGAGCAACATATTTTCATGACAAAATGTTCGATGGAATAGCGGCGCAACTATTTTCGTAGGTCAAAATAGTTATTTACGAACTAAGTGCGGGAAGACGTCTTCACGCACGTAGTTTGTATAATATTTTTCTTGGAGTACTGGTATTTACTGGTAAATACATCTTTAATTTCTACTTGTGTGAGTACACCAGATTCTGCAAATTATACACAATCTTTATCAATTGCAAACCAAGCTGCTCCAGGAACTTCGATTTCTAAATGCCAAAATTTTACTATAAATGTTTATAATAACACTTGTAACATTTTTGGCTATTCCCAATCTAAAAATGTAGTTTTTTAGTTCAAATATCAAAACTAACCTAAAATAGATTAATTAATTTAAGCATTTTATGTTGTTATAATCTTACTTTTCCATTAAACTAAGTTGTTATATTCCACAATATGTATTTTTTAAAATTATTTATATAGTATTAGTCGCGATTTTTATTTGATTACTATCTGCAAGAAGTTGTATCAATGACGTCTTTAGTTCAGAGATTGTCAAATAGATGGCACTGATGCTGACAAATGTTGAAAGAATTTTAACAAATTATTCTTATTTCCCAAAGTTTTAATAAAGGAAAATTGAGGGAAGTTGTATTTTATAAATTAGATTTTATTATTATCAAGATAGATTTATTTTAGAATGTTCCAAAGGGCCAGTATTTTTTACAATTTTTACAGTCGAGTCGATCGGGAAGCACTTGTTCCAGATTGAGTATTGCGTGCGGGAAGTGTCATTTGGAAGGTTACGAGTACAAAAAGTCATTTCCACTTTTTCATCTTATATCGATGTAACTTTGGGCGGTATCTACTTTTTTTAGAAATAGCGCAATGAATGAATACACAGAATATTTACTATCTGCAAGTGCAAATCTGTTCGAATGACAATGGGCGGGACATTGACCGAGTGCACCTGTACGGGAAAATATTCTATCCTTTGTTATCTCGTCTAATATATATATATATATATATATATATATATATATATATATATATATATATATATATCTTATTCACTTGTACTTAAATATTGTCCTACACAAGTACTGTTCTCCGTTTAAACGATATGTGGTCAATTTTATCGTGGATCTCTGGCATTATTCCCTGTCGAGACTTCAGTACGCTCATATAAAATTCAGCGCGTAATAAATAAAATTTTAGAAATAATTTCAAATATATTTTATAAACCCTATAAACTAACCCACTGACATTTACCTCAACTGTCAAAATCTGAGGCGCACAGTTTCAATCCAATTCTAATTTAGAAAACATGTATTTAATAAACTCAAACCATTAGATACGATTATTAATAATTAACTAGTGCATGTTTTATTCGGCGAAACAAATTATTAGTTCCGACTCTGATAACAAATGAAATTCATAAATATATGGCAGTCATAACTCAGTAGACATAACTTGCGTTTATCATGTAAGAGTTCGCGTGATAAAATTTTCCTGACTTCATCGTATATCTCTAAACAAATATGACTGCTTGAGTAGTGATTCAGTGAAATAAGCTACTGTAATTGGGATTAAGTTTCTCGTGCAGAATTGCAAATAAATAAATGAATTTTACAAAATGCTAATGACTATGTTTTCTTTTTTGTTTCAGAGCCAACACTTGCCATAATTACAATTTCGTCGTATTGTCTGCGAGTATTTCATTAAGGTAAGAATTAATTTAATTAGTTTCACATTACATCTGTATTTGTCAGATTAAATATCAGCGCGCACTACGATGCGAAACTGCGCTGTTATTATTTATTTTACTTTAAAAGCCTAATTAAAACTGCGTTGCCATTGCTATTTTGAATAAATAGAGATGCAAATACTATAAATGATTTTAATATATAATAAGCAGTGTAGGAGAGTTGCAACTGGCTTATTTTGTATGACATTTATTAATTATTTTAATACATCGCAAATAAATATATTTCCTTCTTTGTCATATACATATTGTTACGTTTATATAACGTCTTTCTCCACTTTTATTACGTTTCATTTAAGGTGAATCACTTGATTGGGTCTGAAGTTGATATCTGAAGCTAGTCTTTTTGAAACAAGATATTATTGTTATTATAAATTAAAAGTGCTTTCTTGGCGTCTTAGTTTTTCAACAAAATTTATTTATTATTAAAAATTTAGTGAAGTAACAATTAGTATTAAATTTAAATTTATGCAAGGCAAGCGGGGGATTCCTGGTTCGAATCCAGTCGTCATCCGAATTTTTCTGTCATAAATTTAACTTTAAAATTTATCATTATTACTGTAGTTTCAGTCATGTCATATGACAAAAAAACAATTAGTATATTATAATTTTTTAAATGACCATTTTGCCAACTGATTTTGATTAATTAAATGAAAATTTTGAAATTAGTTTTCATTATAATGCAAATAAATTTAATGTTTTCAAATTTATCAGTGTTTAGTTGCCAACTTCAAACCCAATTAGGCGCATGATTCACTTTAAACCGTACGAAAAACAGTAATAACGTGCAACATAAACTGTACATTATGTTATTTCTATAAAAATATATACGAGGAAATCTCTTATAGAAAATATCGCTACAAAGTCTGTTGTGTGTTACAGCGAAAGCATTTCAGTTCCAAATGGTTGTTAACAAAATCGAAATGTTTGATATATGCATATGTAAACAACAGCCGTAATGTTAGTCAGCGTCAACGAAAACAAATATTTATATATTTGTGATAACGTATCATTCTGTTTAAATTGTTTACGAATGCCATTTTAATAGTTTCAATATTTTCCAACTAGAATAGTTTACACTTCAGTTAATTTATTAGTTTCGGAATTTATTTAAAATTATAAGCACTATCGGTAAAAATTAAAATTAAAATACAAACATTAGTTCCTGCTATAAATATGCATATTGCAAAAGTTATTTTAATAATATTGTAGTAAATAATTGGGCGATTAAAATGATGTATTGTTACAAATTAAAATATTTTCTTTGAGAAATTATTGAATTGAGTTATAAAGAGACAAATTGGGATACGGCCAGGATTTAAACCTGGGACCTGTAATATACTTTAACCAACTAAGCGACCGTAACTTAATTGGTTAAAACATATAACCCAATTTCAAATCCTGGCATTATCTCAGTTTTCCTTTTTATAATACAATTTGATTTCATCAATTGTTAAATATTTACTTATAAATATATCATCACACCTTTTACCCATTACTGGGTGTGGCACTCTGCCGTATCAAATCTCGGTAAGTGATATATTTGTACACGTGAAATGCGGTTGCACGCCATCAAATCACGGCCCCCAAAGTAATTAGGAGTTGATATTAAATTGGTGAAAGTCAGTTTGTTGGTTGTGGGAATCGAACTCGGGTGCTCAAGAACCATAAGCCGACTGCATACCCACTAGACTACCAACTTAAAAGAGTAATTAAATTATGTCTAATACATATTCTGTGGGTGCTGTAATTTAACTTTTGATGACCACTTCAGCTCTGAAGAACTGCTATTGCAAAATTAACTATGTACAAAAATATAAGGAAAATGTAAATATATAGGTGCGGCCTATTTATAGATGATTAGATAACAATATATCTCTGTAGATACATGGTTTTATGAATTATTTGATTTTGATTAGGTACTTGAGTTTTCCTCAATACAGATATTTATATTGAAAACATAACATAACTCCAGGAATATATTCGTACAAAAACAATTTGTTAGACTCCATAGAAAACATTCTCTTCGAACAAAAACAAAACAAATGGTAAAGTAGAGGTGACCTAGTTTATAATAACGTCAATATTTACGAAATTTCAGGAATAAGAAACAAAAAACAAATCGGTAAACTACAAATGCGCAAAAACATATATTTCCTCTTACAGTGTTGTTATTTAAATTAAAGGTAGTAATCGCTTCCTAATGATTGAAGATTTTACATATTGAAACGAGTTCGATTATCCATTATCGATACTGGTAGGACACTCACTTCAATGTTGAAACATTAAAAATTTTAAATATTTTAAAATTATTTTGACATTTTAAAAATATTTAGTTTTCAAAGATGTTATTTTTAAATTAGATGTGTTTTATTAGTTGTTATGTTATCACAAAGGAATGTTTAATTTTTATTCACCAACCGCCTCCCGGTCGGTAAATAATTATTTATCGGAACAGTAATTTGTCAACATAACTTAACAGTACTGGAAACCCTATAAAAAACTTCCGGAAGTTATATAATGACCAAAAAGGGAAGAGCACAACTAGATGTTATAACAGTCCTAAATACAAAATCTCTATTTTCTACGTCTTACCGTTTTTGAGTTATGCGAGATACATACGTACGTACAGACGTCACAACGAAATTAGTAAAAATGGATTCAGGGATGGTCAAAGTGGATATTTCCGCTGAAATCTCAAAACAGAAAATTTTCGCTATTGCAATACTTCCTTTACTTCGTACAAGAGAGTAAAAAATTTTAAAACCCGATCGTGTAAAAAGTACTTTCTGATACGTAGATAAATATAGATATAAAATTAGCTATTCAGAAAATAGAAATAAGTTGGAGTACCGGATGTTCCAGTGCTTTATATTGATCTTGTCAAAATAAATCTATGAATTAAATAACTAAGAATTAAAAAAATCATTTAAATCAGTGTCTATTTCTGCTTTGTTTCTAGGATATAATTTTAGCAGTGCGACTCTTAAATATCTAGTTTAACTATAAAATACCAAATATTATTTTATTAATATTTAATTATGACTAGGCATGATTTCATTAAATTTTGGAATAGACAACAATTTTTTAATAAATTAAATTGGTTATTATTATGCACCGGCTGATATTTTATGAATCTAGTTGTTTATAAATAACAACTAATATTACTTTAATTTTCTATGGGAAGAAATAACAAAGGTATACAATAGTAATTTTCTGTCTCACACTTCGTAATACACTTCTATATAATTCTATAAAAGCACATTCACAATGAACGGCATGGTAAACGTGAAACCAGTCTGACGGGTTTCTCATTTTCATTCTCATTGTGCCGCACTTACAACAAGAACCCGTGAACGCGTGCGCTATCAAATCTAAAGGATATGCTAATGCCTCGTCGTCTGGGTCACTTCGATCTCACATCTCAGTCAGACTGTTTTTGGATTGTCTCTGTGTAATTCTCAACAGCAAAAAGTTAAAAGATGTTCTTGCTCAGTGAATGTAAATTCAAGTAAAAGTAAGTGCAAAGATTAAACGAAAGTCGGAAGTGTGACATTTCGGAATATAAAATGTTATGAAATTGAATAATGATTTTGGTGAATCATTATTAAGATTTACTAGAAATATAGATATAGATTTACTACGCTATACAGCATTAAATTAATCTTATATTATATAGTCGCATAACTCGTCTATTTATCCTCCGTTTATTTTATAATTATACATAATAAATTCATTTTAATAAATCTTTTAATGGATGTTCTGTGAATGGTTCAGGGGTTAATGCTACCCTATTTAAAGGGGATATAGCTTGATGTTATGTATGTATGTATGTAAATTCGTTTTAATATATTTGCTGTTATTATTAAAAACAATGGCTGGTAGCACAAGCTCTTTTTTTTGTCTGTTTTAAGAGCAGTGTATTTGGGTGTTTTAGCTATCTTTAACATGTTAATACCGTGCTCTTATAACACTCAAAAACAGAGCTTGTGCTACCAGTCAATATAATTTGGACATTTTTAAAATTTGAAGTATTATTTGAAAATATTTCTTACAATGCCAATGTGTAATATAAGCGGTGAGAGATCTTTTTCCATGTTAAAAACAATTAAGCCCAAAAAATTGTCATTATTAAATATTAAATCAGAATTACTTAATATTATTGATTTTGAAGATGTATTTAATTAACATTTTCCGAACTAAAAAGATGAAAATAGTTATTTGTGTGTTATGAGCGTAAAACAAGAGCTGCAATAGTGTAAGAGGTACAAATACATTTTACGCTCTTGATACACACATATTTTTTTCTACGATTACATTTTAATTGATTAAAAATATATATATGTATTGAAAATAAATTCGTTCTGTTAATATGACAAATTTCTGTTTTGTTTCTGTCCCTGGTAACTATTATCTAATATATTTGCCATTAAAGACGCGCGACAAAGTTATTTTTCGTTTGTTCCACAGAAAACGTCAACTTTACAATGACAAATGAAAGCGTAATTTTCAACTTTTCATAGCAATCGTTGAAAATAGTAGTAATTTAACAACATATGTGTTAATTTTATTTTGTTGACAGTTTGTGCAATATGTTTTTTTTAAATATATTTTGTTTCGTTTCTTTTTTATTTACTCTTAAATTTCACTCTCAATTATTTAGTTTATTTTTGGTAATTATAAATTTATTTCATGTTTGTAATAATCATATTTTAAAAATTATACATTTAAATAAAATACAAAACAAACATTAAATATTTATAAATTGTGGAATATACAGGAATGCAGTCAATTTAGGAAATTTTATTTACTTCTGACTGATGTTTCGCCAAATTCAGTTTCTTCAAGGTAACACTAAAATTATTATATTATATTTATTAAAGCTATTCAGTCATATATTCCATTTTTATTAAATATTTATGATTACAAAATTGTTAATACATAAACCAACTCTTCAAATAGTGGTCGGTAAGAAAATTTTACTCAGTGCCTCTAAGTTATAAAATAGGCACTGCTAGTTTATAGCTGTTACTTCATCCCACATACTCAACACAATTTAGTACCAAATTGTATCACTAGATATTATATTGTCATTCACCAATGGTGTTTAATATTCTGTAAGGTAATCTCTGTTATAATAAAAATTGCTGTTTAATTCATTAATTCCATCAGTATCCAAACTAACTTAGTTCAACCTTTGTCAAATATATCAAAAGTTAATATTGGGTCTCTGCTCATCTAATCTAAAGTTGAATAACGCGAAGGGCCGACCACCGCGTACGACCACAATATCAAAGTAACAAATATCGGCACGAGTCCTTATCGCAATCTAAGGGTTTTAATCTATGTGTGTGTCTGTGTGTGTGTGTTGGTGTGTATGTCAGAAGGTTGCGAGCGAGCGAGCGAGTCACGTCGTCGTATGGAAAAGGGCGATGATATTATCCGATAAATTAATTTATAGCCCTTTGGAGCTCTTTGTGGGAGCGGGAAGGGACTGCGACGTTCAACTTGCAGGCCTTATAGCGGAGATTCCTTCGAGGTTGCAATTTGCCCACTTCCAATTCGAACATTACGAAATTTGGTATCATCATGATTTCTAATTTCTAGTTTCTTCAGCCAAGTCGCCCGAATTCGATCCTCGGGTAAAAAGTAAACTAATTTCAAAATTCATGATCATCCTAGATCTAGCTAAAATTTATAGTAAAATCTCCAAAATTTATAATAGTAAGAAAAGTTATATCTTCTCGGATGATGGTGGCTGATTCGGCAATAATATTTATTTCATACTGTATCGTATTTACATGTTTACAGTAGCGATTTCAATCTGAAAAGTGAGACTTTATAATACAAGTATTGTAATAAATATTACGGTATTGTTATCGTGAAGTTGCTAGGTAATATACAGTTTTTGACACTTGATTATTATTATTTTAAAATTTCAATTTCAAGGTTAGGATATAAAAATAATGTTTGATAATTAAATGCGACACAGTATGAAATAAAACGTTGTATGTCATACTTCTGTTAATATTTTTTACGGTACACATTTTGAAATTCCAGACTCGATTCTTTCTTCGTCTAGTTCAGAAACATTTTACTCATACGTAAAAACTTATTTTTGTACTCGTAACCTTCAAAATAACACTTCCCGCACGCAACACTCAATCTGGAACAAGTGCTTCCCGATCGACTCGACTGTAAAAATTGCAAAAACACTGGTCCTTTGGAACATTCCAAAATAAATATGTCTTGATCATAATAAAATTTAATTTATAAAATAAAACTTCCCTGAATTTTCCTTTATTAAAAGTTTGGGAAATAAGAGTAATTTGCTAATATTCTTTCAACATTTGTCAGCATTAATGCCGTCTATTTGACAACCTCTGAACTAAAGACGTCATTGATACAACTTCTTGCAGATTGTAATCAAACAAAAATCGCGACTAATACTATATAAATAATAAGAAAAAATACATATTGTGGAATATAACAACTTAGTTTAATGGAAAAGTAAGATTATAACAACATTAATTTTAAATTAATTAATCTATTTTAGGTTAGGTTTCATATTTGAACTAAAAAACATATTTTTAGATTGGGAAGAGACACAATTGTTACAAGTGTTATTATGAACATTTATAGTAAAATTTTGACAGTTAGAAATCGAAGTTCCTGGAGCAGCTTGGTTTGCAATTGATAAAGATTGTGTATAATCTGCAGAGTTTGGTGTATTCACACAAGTTGAAATGAAAGATGTATTTATTTTAAATATCAGTACTCGAAGAAAAAATATTATACAAACTACATGCGTGAAGACGTCTTCCGATCATTCGCGCTATTAAAGACACTCGCTCCTTGCAGTCGCTTGTGCTTTAAAAATGCACTCATGCGGGAACATCGTCTTCCCGCACTTAGTTCGTAAATAACTATTACCGCACTTATAACTTAAATAACTATTTTCAGTTATAAATGACACTTTTACCCAACTCGTTATTTCTTCTTGCCTAGCAACATATATAATGTACTGGAATAATGAATTTAAAATAAACTGGAAATATTTATGTAACAAGTGCGCCAATATATCATGTTTTATTCTGTTTTGATATGGTATTGATTTGTTATCGATTTAGTTTGTAAGTATCCAAGAAAAACGGAGAATGTATTTATCTATTACTTTGCACACATTGTTCAAAGAGACGTACGGTAATAATAATTTTTCAATGAACGTGTAATGATAGCTATTATTCATAAAGATGAAATTTAGTCATTACACGCTAATTTTATACTATAATTTTGCTACGATTAGTTACTCAACTAGAAATTACATTTTTAGGTCTAGAAAATAATAATTATTAGAGCCCATATGATGTGAACGTTAAACTATAATTGTAATGTGTTTGTGAATAACAATTTATTACTCACGGCTGTCACTGCTTTGTTATAGCAGCCGCGATGTGATTGGGTACAACCAGTTGAATAATAAGTTGTTTTTCACGAATGTGAATAATGAACTTCATTACCTGTCAAGAATCGCTCGTTTAAATAATGTATTACTTAATGGTCGTAGAAAAAGTCACTTTACCGCACACTACTACGGACAACGTATGATGTACCGAACTCTATGTAGATATAATCTAATTTTGCGTACTGTTTTTATTGCTCAACAGCCTAATTTTTTTAACGGTTGAAGAAAAGTGTTATTTTTTGTTTGATTGTAAAAAATCTAGCATAATTTATGAAGAATTCGCAAGTTTAATCCCTGCTAACTACAATTTAACTAAACAATAGATATAAATGTATCCAACTTGTCTAAATTCACTGAAACTTGAAACTCGCATACATACAATGAACTACAGGACAATTGAATAACAATGGACGGTTGTTTATCAGGTATCTTCGTCAGAACGAATCTGGCCGAATTAGTCTTACACATGTTTTGTTAGTTTGTAGATTTATTTTGTACCTAACATACATTTATTTTGAATTTCACTGCTCTCGCTTATAAAGACATTTTTATTATAATATTTTAAGCTAAGCATAAAACTTTTATTTAAAATTTGCACTATATGACCATGGAATGAATCGTGCCGAATACCCCCGATACCTCACGAAATGTACCGATTGCCCCCAGCCGCTCTCATTTAATTGATCTTCATTTTTATAATTCACGTGCTAGTTCCAGTGCTTAGATTTCACTATAAATTAGTAGATTTCCGTTACTGTAATGAAGATATATTTCCTGTAATAAATAATAAAATGGTAATTTGTTTTTATGTGTCAAAACGGCAGTGTCCGAAGTGTGCGTCCAGCTCTGCGTCGACCCACATAGCTTTCGATTTTAGTGTTCGTTCGTTCGTTCGTTCGCTTGCTGCTGTGTTCTCCGTGACCTGCCGGCGGATCTGAGCCCGGCTAACGGTTCCGTGAGTTATCTCCTGCACGGCCCGTTATTCTCGCGAGTTCTGCTTTGTGGCTGCGGCAGCGACGTCTCGCGTGAGCTCAGTTTCATTTTCCTCACATCGCCAGACCACAACACCAAGCATCAGCTTCATATTTTCTGATTTTGATTGTGTTGTTGCTGGGAGATATTAAAAATTTAATAGGTGGAAGATAAAGTTTTAATTGATTCATAGAGAATTCAATTATTTTGTAACTTCATTCACTACATATTATGCGATATGTCTAGAAAAGCTTCACAATAAATGTGTCAGTTGAAAGATTTGCGTTTATGGAATCGTCTAAAATTGGTCAAAATTCGGGATGAGAGAATGCGTGGACGATCATTGCTGTTCCTGGTGTATTTTCCAATTTTTATTTATTATTATTATTGGTTCGATCCCCACAGCCGACAAACAATTTTCACCAAATTAAATCTACTCTTGTAGCTCTCCCTCCATTAACATCTTTGGGGGCCGTGATTTGACGGCTGGTAACCGCACTTCACGCGATTAAATATATCACTTACCGAGATCTGCTACAGCAGAGTGCCACACCCAGTAATGGGTAAAAAGCGCGATGATATATTCATTTATATTAAAAATAATTAGGCTATTAATTAAATATAACTCTTGAATGTCAAAAAGTTACTATTTTGTTGAATAAATTATGGAAACCATGGAAACAAAATGTTCTGCTGCTATTGGTCAATACAGTTGTGTCATAATGAAAATTTGTATAGTAATGAGAATCTGTATTATATTGAAAATCTGTGTCGTAATTAGTAATACGTTAATTATGGACTTCATTTTATCATGGAGTCTATGATTAAAAATAATCTACGCCGCAAATGATATTGAAACATATATAACTGACTTGCTACAAATGTATACGTTGTATTCATAATGTGGTTAAATATTTCTATCTAATCCTCGATTTAATTGTCATTGGAAAGGAAAACACTACTTAGTTTTTAGTACGCATTTCTGTTAAGTGTGGTTACATATCCAAAGCATTCAGTTTTTACGCTTCCGTAGAAGTAGAAACGCTAACGGATGTTGAGACGGTTTAAACTGTATTTTTTTCCTTTTATTTTAATTTTGAACTTTGGCAAGTGGCACAATTTTATATCCTTCTACACGTAAGAAAATCTTTGCTATGAAATAAATACAAAATAAATGTTTTTGATGTTTCAAATGTAATAAGTAAATTTAATATAATTTATTAAAACTAGATGGTAGAAAAGATAGAGTATACAATTCCTGTTAAAAGTATATTATACTCGTGAATTTGCAGTACAACAGTACAAGCTGTATGCTTCTTACTCGTGCAATAAAGTGACATATTTAACTTTAGTTGCATAAATAACTATTTTGTTTTTGTAAATCATTCAAAAATGTATACTTTTTTGTCAGATGGTCGAAAATATTATAATAGGAAACACCGTAGAATTTTAGTAATTTGTTTGTGTTGTTTATAAATCAGAATCAAAGTATTTCACTCCTACTTATGAAAACTGTACGGTGAATGAATAACGAGTTATGTCAATTTGCTTATCTGAAATTATAGCATACGTTGATATGTAATCATTATTCAAATAATTTATATAAATTGCAGTCATACATTTTTATGAATGAAATAAAATTAATCAAATTTATCATTATTTTGTTTTAATAATTTTTATGTAATCATTTTAATTCAAAATGATCTCATATTGTGACCATATAAAGTTTAAATCCCCAAACAAAAGTTCGCACATTCAAATCTCGTTGACTTATATTAAAAAAATACGAGTGGGTCTAAGTAGAGGACCAAATTAATAAATTGATATTAAGAATTATATTTTTAATAATAGTTCATTCGATATGGATAACATAACGAGAACATACAGATTGTTTAATGTCAAAATATCAAAGGTAATTTAATTTGCAAAAACTATATTTGGAAACATTACTTTTGTTGGTTTAACATAGGATAAACATGCAAGAAAACTGTTTACCATTGTATATACTTTTATTTAATTTCATTAACTTGGAAATAGCGAATATAACATGACACAATTTGATAAATTATCTCAATTATCACTTAAACGATTTAAGCAAATTAAATATATGTATAGATCAGTGGCATCGAGTCGGCCTCTGGATTTGAGAATCCGGGTTCGATTCCCCTAACATCATTGGGGGCCTTGATTTGACAGCTGGTAACATGCGAAAAAATATATCACCGAGATCTGCTGCGGCAGAGTGCCACACCCAATAATGGCTAAAAGGCAGGATGATATAATTATTTCTTTATATATACATACAATATATTTTACCGCGAGTTTTCAAATATAGGTATAGGCTGGCTCGATTCTACTAAGCCACCTACCTCATATCTAAACAATTTCACATCCAAAATCTCTTCATTCTAAATTGGTGTCGCGATTTTTTCATGTCAAATTGCTGTCATCAGTTTTGTTAACAAGAAATACATTCTCATAAATAAAAATGTGTTCGGCAAAAACTAAACCACTTGTGGTATGTATTTACCCTCAATAAAATAAGAAAAAATTTATTTTGAGAGAAAAATTCCGATGACGTTTCGATTGAAACCAATCAGTAACCATCGTTTAATACAAACACATTCTTGTCCTCATCACTACTTGTACCTGTACCTGTCTGTTGCCTCTTGCTAATATTTGAATTGCCGGCGGCCGTGGAACTTGGCAACCTGGGTTCCAGTCGCGACCACCGAAGTGGAAACCAGCCGCGTCTCGTACAAAAACAACTCCACAGCAGCGGCATACGTTATTTGGTTCACGGGCGTTCATTAGCATTTGTATCGGGCAGCGAGTCGCGAGTTGATCTCGCTCACTGCTACACACACAAACAGAGCAGACTCGCAGTTGAATGAGGTCAGGAAATTATACAGGGTATTGTACGAGGATTATTTCGTAATGGTAGTGCGGACTCAGTTTTATTAGGCGAGTATTTTTATTTCACATTGAAATGTAGAAAATATTAAATGTTTATTGACAGGTTGATAATTAAGTTAGTCATGGTTGTGGGTAACATGACATTGACTTCGATTATAAAATAAATTATGCCAATTTAGTGTCAAGTACGCATACCAACTTTTTTAGTTAATAGTTTTATTTATGTCTGTGCTTTCTTTTTATCAAAGCCGTCAACTCTTTTATGTTTTTACATCAATTTCACTCTTTTTATCTTTTCTTAAAAATGTTGTTTTTAAAATAATAAAATAAAATAAACATCATCTGATAATGTTTATCACGCCTTTTACCCATTACTGCTATAGCAGATCTCGGTAAGTGACATATTTCTTCACGTGAAGTGCGGTTACTGACTCCCCACAGGGATAGATTTAATTTTGGTGAAAATTGTTTGTCTGTTGTGGGAATAAAACCCGAATTCTGAAATCCACAGGCTGACTCGATAACACTAAGTTGTTTTTGCTGTGAATATTTATATTTTTCGTTGGCTTTTTCTGCCATTTCGTTAGGGTGTAGCTTGTTAAACAATGTAATATAAATAAATCTAGGTAATCGTAGTACAATCGTTAAAACCGAGGTAACTTATTAACAAGCTCAAGAGATCGTCCGTTCAAATCTCACTGATTTCAATCAACTACTCGTCTACTATAGCTACTAGCTTAGCTACAATTACTTTAGCTATAGCTGTAGCTTCGCCAAATGTGAAAGTATATATGAGTAACAAGTTTGTAGCGATTTATTTTTCTCTTGCCTTGTCTAAAAAATAACCACGAACATCTTTGGGAGTTGTAATTTCACATCTGGTAACCATACTTCACTCACATAAATATTTCACTTATTAAAATCTGTTACGGCCGAATGCCACACCCAGTAATGTTAGTGGAGGGGAAACCACTGAAATAGTTTTAATGTGGTGAAAATTGTCGGCTTTGAGAATCGAACCTGGGTTATTAAATCCACAGGCCGACTCGGTACCACTAGCTACCTACCCCACATTATAAATGGAATTAAGTTTCTGTTGTATAGAGCAACAAAATAAATATTTAATGTTGTGTATGAATTATTTGAAGCATTTTGAAATTTGCATGGGAAAAACACGAACATTAACGGGTACACTGATTTAACGGTTGGAACGAGCTTTTTAGGATAAAAAGATTTGTCTTCTCCTCAGATATGCAATTTCAGGTCCTACATTTGGAATAGATAAAATATTTACTTCAAAAGAAGTTTCATTTTTTCAATTTAGTTACTAGTTTACTGTTAACACAGGTACATTTTGTATTCAACTTAATATGTTTTTAAAGTCCTATAAATTGGTGATAGCTAGTCAAGAAGAAAATTGCACATGATAGAAATGAAAAGTCACACAAAAAGAAAATGAATAAAAATTCATCATTAATTTTATTTACATTTGGATTGCCATCTAGTGGTAGTGGTTTATTTTTAACGGAAAGATTCGTATCATAATGTTTTTGCCAGAAGGAATGCTTCCTTTTATAGTCTTTGTTTGTTTGTAAAACTTTACACATTCAATTTAGAAACTACAGTATAATGGAGCAAGTTCTGCCACGAAGTGAAATGTACTAACTTTAAAATATGACCAAGTTCACTAGCTGACCTTTCAACTGTAATGTAAATCTGTCGAGTAACACGCTTTGCATCTGTAGTAGTGTCTGTCTGTCTGCCATATTAGCGACATGTGCAACTTTATAATCTGATGTGATTTCATACTTTAGTTTTATATTTGGAATTTACGGCTTGCGAAAATATTTCAAGTATGAAACATGAATACTATTGCATAACATTTTGGTTATATAAATATTTTATAGTAACAACAGATCTGTATCAGAAGGATTTTACAACTTCTTTTCGCAACTTTTTTGCCGTCTTGTAAATAACACATATTAATGATGTCATTTTAAATCTACAAAACAAGATATATTATGTATGACAACTTTAAGTTTTTGCAAATATGTTTTAATTAATAGTAAAAAAGATAATATCTTTATTACAACATATATGCACAACTAAACTAAAAAGTTTTTATCTTTCAGTTAGCTCAGAATATTAGAAAAGTGATAAATTTTAGTTTATGCCCAGTACTTTATTATTTTGAGCTAAATTAAGATTTCAAAATCTTCAAATGTTGTAGATTAACTTTAATAGAGCATAAAAAGAATGTTGTTAGAAGAGTGGAATGCCAGTTGTAGAATAAATATCGAATAAAAGATTGGTGAAATAGGTGTTTGCTGGAGAAAATGAGGGTGGTTTAAAGTTTGTTGTGTAAACGAAAATAAACTTATAAAAAACGAAATGAATGTGGATGAAGCGAAAGAGATGTGCTAGGATAAAAGTATTTAACGAATATTAGTTATGTATTTTTTCTGGTATTAAACAATCCTAAATAATTTGATAGAGAAATAAAAAGTTGCTTTACTTGTTAAATGAAGTAAAAACATTGCAACATGAAAAGTTTCCACTGAAATTTGTCATTCGTTTCCAATAGTAGGCTGAAGGCCATTTGCGCATCGTAAAAACAATATTTCATATTCATTACGCATGTGCAGAACATAACTCCTCGTCTGCTGTGTGCCAGTTTGCTTCAGCGACCGTAAATAAATTTTCCAGTCGAGGTCGCGAGAAAAGAAAAGTCAGCTGGCCTGCTCGCTCGGTAACGCTAGGAGGATGTACGTACTTACCGACTGTTCCACTCACTGTTCGTTGTACGGGTTTATTGTTGCTGTTAATTACTTCCGCTGTGCCGCTCCTTCATTATACTGGTTTGCAGCGTGTATTGCAAATGTTAAAAGCGTTTTAACTTCAAAAGTTTCCGTGAAATGTTTGTTGTTTAGATGTGTTGCTTTCATGTAAAATATCACGGGTATAGAAGATATTATTAGGACAATGTTACTACTTACAGATGGATAACTTTTGTGGAAAACCTTTTCAGTATAAAACCATAAATTAGTGTCTTACCACGCTGAACAAGAAAAAAATAATTCCAGGCCTTCAGTATATAATGGAATAGCAGTAAATAATAGGAAAATATAAATTTATAGACATATAAAGCCGCGCTTTCGAATTACGTTGTCTTCATTTTATTTCAGGGGTCAGCAACCTTTTTGAAAAAGGCGCCACATATGAAATTTTGAAATATTAGGAGAATAATTCTTATTCGAAATTTTATTATATACAATACTAAATGTGGTACTCTACTGTAGTAGATATATTTCTTTTGCGTGAAATGTGGTTACCAGCTTGCAAATCACAGCCCCCGAAGATGGTGGTACAGGGAGAGCCACAGAGGTAGTTTTAATGAGGTAAAAATATTTTTTTTTTGCTGTGAGAATCGAACTGGATTCTCAAATCCACAGGCCGACTCGATACCACTAAACAAAATTTATGTTTACCTTTCTTTTACGTATATGAGGTTCGTACAAAATGAAAATAATACTTTGGAGATCAAGAAAATAGTTTTTTCGACACCCAGAAAATGACTTTTTAGACTTGAAAATATGACACTTTATCGATTCCTAAATTTTAAAAATCTGATGTGGACACCACATGACTTCCTTGTACGCGTATTATACCATACCTACATTTTTTATTGCACATATTTGACGTAATTTGACATGGACATTAATTTTTTTATTTTTTTCTTATTTCTTATTTATTTCAAGAAAAACTGTTAGCAGCTTCATGTAATGTGTCACTTCCGGTTAGTCCATTTTAACCAAAATTTATTATGTTATTTCCATTGATATAGTAGTCTTTATACCAAATTTTAAAAGTTTTGGATTATATTTTAATATAGTTTTTCATTAAAATGTATTATAGGTTTCAAGTAAAGTACCACTTCCGGAAGTTATATTATGGCCAAAACGGGAGATGCACAACTAGATGTTATAAGAGTCCTAAATACAAAATTTCAACTTTCTACGGCTTACCGTTTTTGAGTTATGCGAGATACATACATACGTACGTACAGACGTCACGACGAAATTAGTAAAAATGGATTCAGGGATGGTCAAAATGGATATTTCCGCTGAAATCTCAAAACAGGAAATTTTCGCGATTACAATACTTCCTTTACAAGGAAGTAAAAAAGATCAGAAAAATAAAAACTATATTTCACACTTCTGTTTTATTTACGTATAAATAACAATTTAATAAATTTAATAGTCATTAAATTATTGCTAGCTGATCATCAATTGAAATTTACAAAAAAACTGCACTTGCATCAAGATCAGTTAAAACATAACCTCGGGCTGGACATAAATCTCTCACGAGCCGTAGTTTGATAATCGCTGTCTTATATCAGGAAATTACCACATGTCCGAGTGCTTTCAATTCCACTATAAACTATAATCTTCCTTTACTGTAATTGAGATAATTTCCTATTGTGCAGCGTAGTAAATAAATAAAAAGATCAAAAGCAATTAGATGAAACTATTTGCTATATAGTTGTAATTGTCAACAACAGTTCAAGAATCGTAACACGTCTCAATATCAATACTATAGCAAAGATATTACTTTCCGAATCTATTGTACGGTGCCTTATACTCCTGGACAAGTTATTGAAGTCACTGTTATTGGAATACAGCTTCAGGATTCAGTCCTGGAGCTCTGGAGCCTTTGTCAATGAAACCCAACTCGGTAAAGGTTCACTTTGGACAGACATTTTACTTTATGACGACGATTTGGATGATATTGTATTCGTAAGGATTATTGAATGTTTACGTTGTTTGCAAACTGATTAGATTCAGATTATAATTGTGTTTTCCTTCTGTTTATTTATAAACTGGAAGAGTAGTTCAAGGAAAATTAGTTAAATGTATTGTTTCTATTTGTGTTTAATAAATCTTGCCATTACAATTTATTTTATTTTATTTCAACTCATCAATATCTATTCATCAGATTTATTGCGCAATTAATCGTCGCCAAACATTTCTATCTTGATACACCATTTAACATCATACATATTCATAATTTCTTTCATACCTGTTCATTTATTTATCCATGTACAAAGACTAATGCCCATATATATATATTCCTAACAATTCGTTATTGAAATTAACAATTACACATCGCTTTAGGTCAAGTACGCATACCAACTTTTTTTTTATACTTGTTTATAGTTGTTTACATGTCTATGTTTTCTTTTTATCGAAGTTGTAGAATTTTGATCAATCTTTCTTTCTTTTTGTCTTAGTTACATTATTTTTATATTTGCTAAGATAAGTTGTTTTTGTTGTTAATATTTATATTTTTTGTTAATGTTCTTTCGTTAGACTTACCCTGTTGAATAGTTTAATATAAATAAATACAGCCAATCATAGTAAAATGTGCGTTTACTAATTGACAAGAGAGTGGTCGTGCATTCAAATTTCTCTGATTTCAACTTCCATATAATATCCATAAAATACGTCTGTGTCTGAGTGGTTCGAATTTCACTAAAAGTTGTAATCCCCCACCCCCTCCCTGTATTATAATTTGGATTAAGTTCCCATTGCAGAGTAAAAAATAAAATAAATAAATATTTAGTTTTATGTGTGAATTAATAAACCAATTTGCAAAATACCTAACCGATTTGTTAAATAATTTTATGAATACAGACTTGTCATTATATAATTAGAACAAACAAATATTTAAACCTATAAAAATTGAAACAAGCGCTTAATTAATAAAACGTATAAAAACAATAATAAATTAGTCTCATTTTCAGTAGGATTATCACCCAATTGTTTATAGATCAATCAAAGTGACAATTATACAAGCTAGAACAAAAAAGCGATTTTAGTGATGACATCGCGCTCGTAACGCTCGCGAGAGTGTGTTTGTGGCTGTGTGATATATCGTTTCACTGAGCACAAAGAGATGTTCGCATCGATATTCCGACACGACAAGGCCACACAATTAGTTACACCCATGCAGTCAATGCTGAGAGCTTCACTAAGGTTATCCTGCTAACCAATATTCAAATATCAATATATTTTATCGCGATCTTTTCATTGTTTTATATTAAAACCGTAGACCCCAATTTTCAAATTAATAACTAGTAAGTAAACCGCATTGTACTTTATTTATTTGATACTCCGCACAATAGTAACTTACTCCTAGTTACAGAAGCTTATAACAGAATCTCCTTAGACAGTTGTAGTTATTGAATATAAATATAATATGTCCGACAGTATGGTTGTTTGGATAGCGGAATTCGAATCCAGAGATCCCGAGTTCGAATTCCACTGAAGCTAAAAATATATATACTGCGGCTCGGTGAGTCCGAGCCCTGTACTGAAATGTATTTGGGATTAAATTTCTGTTGCATAGAGTAACATAAATAAATATTTTGAGATAGACGCAAGATATATTGTATATATGTATATGTACAGGGTTACGAATGACTAATATTATTAATAATATTCACAATACTCAAAACTTTCGACGATTCATAAACGCAAGGTTGGTAATAGAATTTAGACAGAGGATCCTCAAATCCATAGAATATTATCTTTAATTCTTTTATCTACATCTGTTATTAAAATGTCATTTATTGGTATAGCATTAAATAACGTGATGACAAAGTATGGTTTCGAACGTTTTAGTCACGGTTTGACATATTAAGTAACTGCTTCTTGCATCTGTCATTACATCTTAACCATACTTATCAAATAATTTATAAAACTTTACATTTTGTTGTTGTCTTAATGTGCGACCTAGAAAAAGTATAGTATGTGACTCGTTTTATAAACTCTTTAGACACTCATTTTTTAAACATTTGCCTCGCTTCGCTCATCTCGTGTTAAAAATAACTTGTAACTAAAGAAACGTTATAAAACTTGTTACATATTGTTGTTAGATACTTTGCACAATAGGAACTTAATTTGAATTACAGTAGCTTATAGTGGAATAAGAACCACTCAGACACGATCGTATATTTTCATTTAACTTGTGAAGTCAGCGAGATTTGATTGCACGGTTTCTTGCTTGTTTCATTTTATCCACTGAGTTATGAAATATCGTCATTATATTTCGACAAACACTGCTGAAATTTTGTGATTCGAGATAGGTATAATTTCTCGGGTCACTTCAAAATTGGATAACTTAAATTTAATAAGCAACAAAATTTGTTGAAATGTTTTATGTCTGATATGCACTGTTATGAAATGAATATTAGGTAGTCGGAAATTTTAAACTTCCTGGTCTACTAGTAATTTTTAAGTCTTTTGAATCTAGTTTAGAGTACGAACTTCTTTTATATACCTGACCCTAAATCTCAATAATTTTAATATAGAAACAGGATCTGCGGAGAATAATATTTGTAACATTTGGTGGTTCGCAATAATTAAAAGCTTAAGAACAGCTGCTTTAGACCGTTAAACTAGTACAGACCATCATCAGACTTATCAGAATGAAATGAAGAACACAACAACATGGTGCATCATCATCACTTGGTGAAAAGAGCGCGCGATGGCGACATGTGAAGGATAGTCGAGGCGGGCCAAACAGAGCAGAACATCTATTTACATTAGGCGCGCAATGGAGACTGCCTGACTGCCAACATACTCGTATTAAAGCGCGCATCTAACAAACCTCATTTGCTATTCATGAGCAGCTAGCAGCGAGAAGCAGAGAGCGAGGTGAGCGTGAGCTTGAGCTTGAGCTTTGCTCGGTACGTTGCACTTTTCTTCCCTGCTATACCGACAGACGTTGGAGGGTAACATCATGTACTCGTATAAATATAGATCCATTCACTAGAAATCACATTGACATTTCATCAAATATTTAAAACTCAATTGCTAAAAGTTGTTATCGTATTAATTTTAGTACTTGCTAACTCTATAAAATCGAATTATATTATTGTAACAGTTGATAATTTTAACATGACTGTGTTTTAGTTTACTAAAAAAATGACAACTGACAACTAAAGTGCTTTCTAAAATGACAAAAATTTATTTTCATTATAAAAACAAAGTTTGTAGAACATTACATACAAAAATAAAGATTATCTTTTTCACTTACTAATACCAAAAAATAAAATTTATATTTATAATCAAAACTTAACAGTCAACTTGATTGCACTCTTTTGAAACGTCTTCCATCAATTACATCCACCAGTCTAAACTGTGTATGAAATCATCATTTTTAGAAATATATTTCTGTAATATACAGGCGCGGTGGCCGAGCGTGTTAAGGTACATCTCTTAACATAATGTGACTTCACCCGAACCAAGGTTCGTCAGTTCGAATCCACCTGTCGACTATGTGTGATTTGTCTTAAAATATAAAATACAGTTACATGTATTTATCACACTCGGGCGCTATAAGCTAGTCACTTATAGGCCTTAAATAATGTAGCATTTGACTACGAAAACCGGCAGTACGGCAGTGTAAAAACTGCGGCTTAGTGTGTCCGGTAGGTCCAGGTCCGATTTGGACTGTAGCGCCACAGATGATGATGATGATGATGATGATTTCTCTAATATGTATATTAAATTATTTGTAGCAAATAATATATTATCTAATTCAAATAATTTTTACATTCATTATAATTAAAATCTAATTTTTGTCTAATATAGGGAATAAACTTATTAAATAAAGGAACAAATATTTGTAATGTTGCAATTTAGCTAAAATATTCTACTGAACTATTTTAGTACATACTGCTCGTTCACACCAACTAGTTAAATTTTATGTCTGACTAAAATAAATAATAGCAAATCAAAGTATATTATTATTTGAAGACATTTACATTGCTGCCAGACATTTGATGCGATATTATTAGTTTATTTCAAACTTAAAATTTAAAATTCGTTGTTGCAAACAGACTTAAAAAATTTAAATGGTATAAAATGATGAAAAAACTTCTTTTCTACCACCAGAACAGTAAGTACATCATTACCTCCTACCAATTTTGTATGTATTCCGAGCGTTAAACAAATTTGTCTACCTCCATTATTTATGTATTTATTTATGTTACGCTGTACAACAGGACCTTAATCCCAATTACAGTACAGGGTCCGCACTCACCGTGCCGCAGTGTGATAGATCATATAATTTTTAACTTAAGTGCGATTCGAACTCGGGATCTCCGGATTCGAATTCCGTAATGCTATCCATACCACCGTACTGACGGAATTAAAATGTAATTTAAAGTACTGGCGCAATATAACATCTTAATGACATGTTGACATGCTGTGGTCTCGAAACGTTTTAGTCACGGCGTGAAGATAATAACTAACAAATACAGAATGAAGTTAGCTACAGACATCTGTCATTATAACTTAACCTTACTTTTAAAACAATTCATAATACTTAACATTTTGTTTTGTCTTAATTTACGATCATAGAAAAAGTATAGTATGTGACTCGTTTTATAAACTTTTTAGATACTCGTTTTTATGCACTCGAATATAAGGAGATGTTTATAAAACTTGTTACATAATATACTATTAAAGGTGTTAGGCTTTTAGGCGCCTTCGGCCTTCAATCATTACTTACCGGCTCTTTATGTATAAATAACAATTGTTTCAATTATTATTTTCTCTAATACATAAAAATAATTAATAATTTGATCTACAATATCTAAGTTATTTTCTTCAGTGTGTGGGTTTGTATGTTGAATAAAAGATTGATGAAACGGGGTATGTTGATGAAATTAGAGTAAAGGATTGCGCGTACGAGAAATAAATAAATGATTGAAGGTGAGCTTGTATGAAAGAATTTATTTATTTATTTATGCTAGTCAGTGTGGGTAAAACCGAAGTGCTATGTTAAGATGTTTGGTTAATATAAACTAAATAAATGTTCTAAGGTTTCATACTACCCCATTTAATTGGATACCAAACGTACCATCTATTATTGTTTCTCACTGTGAATATTGCAATTTATGAAACGGTTGTATATGAATGTGTTTTATACAAAACGGAAATACAAACGCCGGTCGAGTGCGCGAGTGAATTACAGGCCGGTGACCTTGAACTCAAGAGATTAAATATTAACGCAAGGAAAAGTAAAAGTTAATTATGCTTGATATCATTTCGTGATGGAGTTGGGATATCTCATTAATTTTTCGTTGGTACGGATATTTTAACATTAACTACGGAGGTTTAATTTTAATTTTGAGTTTGGAATATTTTATAATGAAGCTAAATTTGTTTTAATCTTTTTATGTTTAAATTGAATTTACATTTATTCATTCATTTTGTATAACAGGAATTCAATCCCAGTTAAAGTAAAACTTATAGTGGAAATCGGTTAATAAATGAATCAAAAAGATAAGAAAGGAAGGTAGTATATTTTTACAATTGGGTAGGTAAATATAACCTCAGGTAAATACCGGGTAAATACCAAAATGTTATTTACCTACCCATTGGGTATTTACTCAACTCACATCACTGGTCACACGTATAGGAACAGTCCATAAATTTATTTATAAAGACATGCGTCATGACCTCACAGTTTGTTTAAATTTGATGCAGTTTAAGTAAGGATTTTGATGTGGGTACTACCGTCCTAATAGTAGCATCAACAAGTCTGACGTCACGACTACTATCAGTGTTCAGAAAGCAATGTTTTCGCTAACATGTAATATATTTATTTTTTAATTGTGAACATTATAAAAACGGATTTTTGCTTTGTTTAGAAACAGTTTTATAATCCGGTTTACATTTCGTTCAGATGAGAGTACCTTTTTTTTAAATATGAATTTTCGCAAAACTTTTTGCCATTTTTTGCGTATGTCTCTGGCTACGTTGAAGTGAGCAACCGAGCTGCTTGGCAATTGTTTCTCGTTGTCTTGACAGCGTTCTTTGTGTTGACGGCACGATAAGAATGTTCCGTTGCTTCATCTTCCGCTCCAACACAAGACAAACCATCTATTCTAGATGCTGCCACAATGTTTCCCGCGCTAGCACTAACAGCAATAGCCTCGAGTGCTGTACGGTAATTTAAAATGACTCATAACTATTTCTAATTATAAAGTCATCTTTGTTCTATGCGCGATTTCACTGTTCTATTTTTGGAGGTTTTGTTTACGTTCTAATGCGTTACAAACGAATGTTTTTGCGAATGTTCTTCACATTGAAAGAGATGTTTTATTTTCTTTTGCATTTATATTGTTTGTTCCATTATAAATAGAATTAAATTCATAAAGTACTACAATATTATTTATTTACCACGCAGCACAACTGGAAATGTATCTCGTGCTTTTTGACACAATTTGTTTCTTTTTCAAACTTATTGATTTTAGAATTCTACGTTGTAAACTACTACAGCATTTCATTGTAAGTTTGCTGCAGGGATTTATCGAGTTTTTGTATTTTTACGTTGTTGGTACTGAACTGCTGGTGCTTGAGTTTTATATATAAACTGCAGGAAAATTTTCTGGTAGGATTTAGCTACAGTTTGTCATTTTGTATCAAATTCTTTTGTCGTAAACATTCAACATATCTTTCACAAATATCTTTATTGTTATGGAAGTTTATACACTTGATCGGAATAATGCAAGTAGTAAACAAAAATAATTACAAAATATTATAAATTTATCGCTTAAATTTTATCAGGTCTACGAAACAATGCAACTTCAACTTGTTAATTGTTTTTATATTAATATTCGGTCTCTTTTGCCTTTTGTTTCTGTTTTACTATTTACAAATGAGGTTCCCCACTACAATAACGAAATGTAAAATTTATCATTTAAATTAGTACTAGATTAACAAGTTTTACTTTAGGTAAAAATGATTGTTAAGTAGTGTCTAGTTGGACACTGCTACGTTGACTCAAATCACAGGAATAAAAAGACATGCGTTAACATATTGTGACTTTGAAGAAGATAATCTTACAGTTTGTATTTTTTAAAATATTTAATAACCAATGTAATTTAAATTCCATAAATATTCTAAAGAATAAAATAGAACATTTATCCATCAATTATATGCAACTTCTACTTTTCAATAGCCAAATCTCCGTAATGTACGCCACAAAATTAACAAAAATATATTATGAGTAACAACAAAGACTTTCTGAAACTATGGATTGTTTATAATTTAAATGAAGTTAAAAATAATAGTTGGGCATATTAATTAACAATGGACTAATTATGTAACTAAATACTTCATACTGTAAACAAAATTAAACAATACCTGTTGACTTTATAGCGACTTTATTCACTACATGCTAAATATACTCTTTGAAAATACGTAACATACATTTTATCAATTTAGATAATTTAGACTTTCGACCTATGAACATGTTGAAATTTTGAAAATGGAACGAATCTTTAGTTCCGAAATAACATCTTCTTCCTAAATAAAATTTAATTTTTGTAATAAAGCCAAGAAATCCAAACAACAGTATTTTTTCATTTTCCATTCCTTCGGTCAAATATAAAATTTGATAATTTCGTTTGACATTAACAAATGTTCACAGTAATGAGTAGTGTTATATGTTCGTAGAATTGCATGCCTATAGTAATGATACAGGCGTTACAAATCATAGTTCGCTAGTAAACAGATGCCACTAAAGCCAAGTAATCCAAACAACAGGATTTTTTCATTTTCCATTCCTTCGGTCAAATATAAAATTTAATAATTTCGTTTGACATTAACAAATGTTCACAGTAATGAGTAGTGTTATATGTTCGTAGAATTGCATGCCTATAGTAATGATAGAGGCGTTACAAGTAATAGTTCGCTAGTAAACAGATGCCACTATTAGCTGTAGCACCTTTATATTGAAGGGAAGTTGTAAATAAATAAATAACTGAGATTAAATTGCTCTGCAAATAGATATAATTTTTAGTGAAAAAGTATGAGCTACATTATTTTTCCTATTTCTTGTAAAACAAACAACAGGGCCACCTGCACAAAATAAAATCGAACTCACGTTCAGAAATAATCGCAGTGTCACCGCACTGTAATTTAAAAATATCTTTCTAGAATGGAACACAACACACAACAGAATCGGATTTGAATGCTCCATTCGCCCAGTGCTGCCACTGAATGTAGGTCGCTACGCTATGCTTGTGATATAAATAGCGGCTTATAGACACCAACGAACCAACGAACGTTTATCTTTATTACCCAGCGAGTTATATAAATGACCTAGACATATTCCTTATGTTCATACTTGATACTGTATTGATTTCATTGTTAAAATATTAATCATATTATTCACATCTGGAAAATAAGTTCAAGTTGATATAACAAGAATAGTTGTTGCAAATTCAAACAGTTAATTTAAATTTAAAGTAACACTTTAGTTATAATTTGTGAAACAATGTAACATTATAACATAATAAAAAAAAATACAGCGAATTTAAAATTTAATTACTTTGTTCATTTGAAGTCTGCATTTAAAACCAGCAGCATTAATAAAATCCCTCATAAATTTCCAACACCAAACTATAAAAATATTTTCATATATATTTCACACAAGTTTTACTACAAAGAACAATATTTCTGTTTGCAAATAACAGCTTATTTGCATATAAACAGGACACCAGCACACAACAGAGTTGAACTGAACACTTCGTTGTGTCTGTATTTGTATGTATGTGTATTGTATTGTATATTCCAAGAACGAGGTCAGGTTCTCTGCGACGGTTTTTGTTTCTGTAGCACCACAGACGCAGTCGGTAACGCAGAAAGCAAAGCTGGTTTACCGACCGATTAGAAATGCACACAAAAAGCTCATATTTGATTTGAATTGATACCAAAAGCATAAATTTATAAATCAGTAGAGAAATATTTGAACTCGAGATTTTTTATATACAAGTCGATAAAACTTGTAAAAGGTCGTGCGTTCATATCTCGCTACTTCTTAGTTAAGTTGTTTGGATTCTACTATTAGCTGTAGACACCCTATACTAAAATCGATATTAAGTTCCTGTTGTGCAGAGTAATAAACAAATAAATAAAATGTTTATTACTATATTACGCAGACCTCGAATTGTCGTACGACCTCACAATTTTTGTTGGATGTCAAAGACAATATAAATATTTATTTAGTACCTGGTACAACATGATATTTATCCCAATTATAGTACTTTACAGTAGAAGCCAAAGCACTTTATGTAGATAGTTGTATTTTTGGTTATAGACTGAAAAATTACCAAAGCTTAAACCCGTAAACTCTGACTTTTAAATTCAAATAACCCGATTATCAAAAAAATCTAAATCATTTTCCGAAAACCATATTGTACAAAATAATATTAGAGTTTATTATTTGAATAAGTAGATTAGCTTAATTTGACTAATTCAAAATACAGGATTAGCTTAAACTCTTGAAAAATTATGGGATAGGTGGCTCAGTGGTATCGAGTTGACCTGTGGATCTTGAGAATCCTGGTTCGATCCCCACAGCCGACAAACAATTTTCACCAAATTAAATCTACCCCTGTGGCTATCCCTCCACTAATATCTTTGGGGGCCGGGGTTTGACGGCTGGTAACCGCACTTCAGGCGTAGAAATATACCACTTACCGAGATCTGCTTCGGCAGTGTGCCACACTCAGTAATGGGTAAATGGCGTGATGATATATTTATTTATTTTATATAATATTTTAGAAATATTTGTAGATATATGCAACATGCTTTATTTTTTTTATGTTGATATAAGTTTTTATTTTCCTCATTTAATAAAACAATGAACAAAATTGCGCAAAAACACGAAGTAAATATAAACAAATAAAATCACATGTTTTTGCAGCATAGTGACGACAGTTGCAGGTGGTAGACTAAAAAAAAACACCTTAGAAGTCCCCAAATTTGGATCAAATATTCTTATATAAAAATAAATAAATATATCATCACGCCTTTAACCCATCACAAAGTATTATTTTACATAAGTTATTAAAATACTTTCTGAGAAATTTCATAATAAACATTTGTATATTCTGCAAATTACACAGAACTGTGAATCATATGATTAAAATCGCTACTAGATGAAAATTATAACATGTAAATATTTATATTCTTCAATCAAGGTCAGTCTGGTGATTCTATTAAAGAATATAAATTTTCCGTAGTAACCTCAAACCGTGAAAAAAATAAAAAAGAATAATAAATACTTTAATTTACTTAGTTGTGGTCTATGAGTAATAATATTAACTATTAATTATCTTTTAGTAGTAAATGTCAAACGTTCCTCACTAAGAAATACCCAACTTATCTTGTAAATGCTGTAGCTGCTTCAAACTTAGTTTGATAACATTTTGAACTTTAATTCTTTAATTTATAAGGTCACATCTATATATTAAGAACAAATTTAGCATTTGTCTTCAATATAAAGATAGTTTCTAGTAACTTTTAATCTAACACGATATATCAATTCTTCATTTAACTTGGAATATGTTGATCTTGAGTTTCAATTTTGGGAAGGAATATATGGTTTTAGGATCCTTGAATACTATTATTTATTTATTGGACGTTTCGATGGTTAACCCATCATCTTCAGCATTTATTTGTACAAAAATATTTTCCAAACCTAATACATATCTGTTTTTTACATTGTCAATTTTTAAATTATAGTTGAAATTAGCTTCACGGATGAGCAGCTGTCATAAACGTAAAAAGTAATGTAACTTGTGAATTTAACAAGATAAACCACATGTGAAAAATCTGTGAAATTTTGCACGTGTATACTGTTAAGATGGCCGACAGATATTTCTGTAAAAAAAACAGATATGTATTAGGATTGGAAACTATTTTTGTTCAAATAAATGCTGAAGATGATGGGTTAACCATCGAAACGTCCAATAAATAAATAATAGTATTCAAGGATCCTAAAGCCATATATTCCTTCCCAAAATTCTTCATTTAGTCAGTTTTCTGTAAAAAAGAAGCTTCTTTAGGTAAAGAAGAGAGTACAATTTAGCATCATGAAGCGTGAACATAAATAATGTATCTAGTTTTATTTATTTTCTGTTGTGAAGTGTTGTAATAAATAAATAAATTTACAAATATAAATATTGCCTGATTCATTAATCAATTGTTGAAGATGAATTTGCGTATAATTAAATCTGAAATTGACACCTGAATAACTGATCATTTGAAACCAATACCGATCAAGATATATTTATTATATTACAAACAATATTTTGCATTGCTTATAATAAACTTATTGATCACTGATCAGTCATAAAATTCGCCACATTCAGGTTTTGCTTTGATTTGTTTACGTTGATATGTAAGTTTGTTATGTTCAAAAGATCACAACATATTTATTTTAGGATCAGTGACCTTGATGCCTTAACTTCTTAGTCATATCTGTCGCGATAATGAATTCTTTTGAGCACTTCGTCATTTCAAAATAAACAGACCTGAATCTCGTGTTCAAAACAAATTATTATACTTTCTTTTAGCGTTGTTAACGAAGCTTAACTCACTAACTTTGCAAGGTTAACTGTTAATATTCACGTTGTCATAGTAATTCGAACGTTAAAGTACGAAATTATGAAATTTTATGCAGCTACATTCAATTATAGAATACAAACAATAAATTAAATATTTTGTAATTTACTATAATCAAGCATGAACTTATATAATGTATTTATTTATTTATTATTATTTTTTATTTCCTTTTATGCATCGTGCGATTGTAGTAAATAAATAAATAATTTTAATGCCTAGTCAACAATTGACTGTTAAGGTGAATTATTTGGTTAATTGAGTATGAAATTGGCACCTAAACACTGTTCTTTTTAAAACAGACTATTATTGTTATTATAAATGAAATAGATTAAATAAAATATTTAAAAACACTTGTAAAGTTTCACAAAATTTCAGCCTCTGATTCGACTTATCAGATCATCAACTCAGACCGGCCAGCACAGTTAGTAATCATAGACGAGTTACGCTCTTCATTTTTATTTAATCTAGTTTCACCGAGTATTCACATTATGGACAATACATATTTTGTCTTTTTGTTTGAATTAAAATAGATTAATAACTCGGGATCTCCGGATTCGAATTCCGTATTGCTATCCACACCACCGTACTGACGGACACAAAGTTAAAAGATAATAATAATAATAAATTTCTTTTATAGATTAAAGTAAATTTTACACAATGTAGGTAAAAATGATTAAGCATTAAAATTAATTTAAGGAAAATTGTGAATAATGTTAATAATAATAATTATTATTGTATCTACCAGTTTAGTGGCACAAGAAATGTTATCTTTAAGGAATGAGCATATTTGAAAATGTTACGTCAAGTTCGATTCGTCAAATAGTAATATATACCTTTTTTTACCAATAATTTTGAAACAACCCGTACATTAGGTAAAAAGAATATGTAAAAATGTGTTTGGTATCGATTCTAAATGCCCGTCTCCACTTACCAATTATCTGAACCCGCCTTTGATTCATACAATGTAATAATTGGAATCTTCCTACGGAAATAAGTATATTTAACAATAAGATAACGGGCGAATAAAAACTAGTAAACTTTTTCTTCTTTCTAATAGTTCAAACAATATGATGACATAAAAAGTAATACCTATAAATATCTTGAATCTTGTTTTTCATTAGTGTCAGGGTTACGCCAATATTAAAACAATATCCCATCGCAATTTACAAACTTCCTATAAAACTGATGTTACACCATCATCCCATAACAATGATCCATTGTATTATAAACAGATAAAGATATAATCTGCACGTACTATAATATCCATTAAATTATAAAAGTATGATGTATTTATTCGTCACAAATACACTAAACAAATAAAAATCCCTACATGTCAACAATAATTAAATAAATATCACTAGTTGTCTGAGACTGAGCTCTCAGCAGCAAGATCAATTCAACAGGAAGTGATCCTGATGCATATTTCAGTGAGCGAGATCCCTTGAGTGTATGTAAGACAAACTTGCAGGATCTAAGTTTCACGTAAAGGTTGCTAGACCTGAGAGAAATTCGAGGAAGTGGTACCACTGCATAGTGCACAGGTCAGCGAACTTGTAACATAATTTACCTCTAATGAGTTCCTTACTTTATCAAAGGAATCAGACCTTGAGAATTTGATAAATGAAAAAAGATAAAAAATTAATTAACAGTGCTAGGCTTTCATTAATAAATGAAATTTGCAAATTAATATTTTTTTCTACAATTATCAAAAAATGTTAATTTTTTTCACTAATATCAATACGCGAAGTACGTGATTTTTTCATCATTTACATTACCATAACAACGCGTATTTTGCGCATTATTTTGCACCCTAGTGCGCAAAATTAGTATTTCGTATTCTAGTGCTCAAAATGAGTATCTCGCGCACGCTCCCATATTATTTGTTGTTAGGTTTCATTAGTTACAACACATCAATAGTATCAAATTAATATTATTGTTGATTATTTACTTAAATAAATCAATAATGATTGTATTATACTTTATTTACAGTTGTAGAAAAATTGTTGTTTGTATTTCGTGGGCAAAATTCTTGTTTTTTGGCGCGTTCCAATGACTTTTATTGTCTCAACATGCGGTCTCGACATTCTCACCCGCAACAAAAAAACACTCATTTTGCGCACTTAATACAAATATAGCTATTTTTGTAAAAATAAGACTAGAAATATTGATTCATTTCTGGCTATAACAGCGTTGCAATTGCAGTCCGTAGTAACTAATTTTTTTCGTAGTGTTTAAACTATTTTAATGATTTTAAAAAATAGCAAATCTAGTTTGTTCGATTGTTATCGGAATATTTCGAAAGCTATTGACCTGTACATTAATTATTTGGTAAAAATGAATATTGATTTTGATGATAAATAAAAATATTTTAATCTTACAAAATAGTTTGTTCTAGGAAAAAGGGAAATTATTTTAGAAATAATATAGAAATTTTTGACAGTAGAAAATATGGTATTCACGATTTTAGCAATATTAATATATCAGGGTGGCGACTAACCTGGAAAACCGGGAAAACCGGGAAAAGTCAGGGAATTTTATATTTCTGGAAAAGTCAGGGAATTTTATTCCATGTCAGGGAAAAAAGTTTTTTGTTCTTTAAATTTTTTAATTTAATTTTAGAAAAATAACTAAGTACAAACTTTTATTTCAAAATGTATTTAGTTATTTTTAGATTTTATTGGCAGAATACCCTTTATTAGATAGATAGTATACCTTTATTGGCTACAAATACCCTTTATTGCTTCTTAAGAGTGAGAACCGCCATCTATGAAAATATAACCGAAGGATGTTTACTAATTGAAAACTGTTTTCTTTTGTCTAACGTTTTTTACCGCGCTATGTTTTTTCTGCATGCAATATTTAAGATTGTGTCTTTGCCTGTTTAGAAACACAAATTGATTTTGCTTTTACTATAAATTTAATAAAAAAAACAATTATATTACAATATATGATATAATATATGAAATGTAACCATAAATTCATAAATAAGTCAATATTCTAGAAGTCAGGGAATTTTTTTACTTAGTCAGGGAAAAATCAGGGAAAAGTCAGGGAATTTATTAATATTACTTGAATCGCCACCCTGTATATATTTCGTCTTGTCTTTTTCTAATTCCTGTGTGTAACTGCTCTGCATATTCAGGTCTCAGTAAATGACTATCGTCGATTGTAATTTTTCCTTATGTACCTATCTCACTGCCTAAAATATATAATGCCATGTCAAGATATTTAAAAATTGCAAGAGTTGTTCATTCGTTTATTATCGAAGACATCCGAAAGCTATAGGATTCGTACATTATATTTAGTTCATATGATTACTGAACAAGTTACAGCAAACTTTACCGATTGTTTTCGTTTGTTTGAGTTAGTAGAGTTCGGACTACTGCAGTGATCGAACTGTTTTCAGAGTTTTAGTAAATAGTGCCATGTTAGTACTGAAATTGATCTAAATTATGTGTTACTGTGCGTCTGAACTACATAAAATAAACTTTAATGACTGATAGTGATGTGAAATAGACTGGATGGACCTTATACAACCCTAGATTGTGCTGATTTGATAGTGGACATGATAAAATCTGGCCTGATTCCTGTTTAAGATATATAAAATATTATTGTTAATATTGTGAAAAATTTTACAGAAGTAAGAGTTGTAGAAAATTTAGTAATTAAATTGATGGTGTATTAGTTAGAAACTTTATTAAATTTTGCCAACTTCAAAATACCTTGCAAATTTTGATGATGCGGCAATAACCATAAATCGCTAAAATGACGGTAAACAAACGATTATCACAGTTGTAACTTCATCTTATATTCAACACAACTATAAAATAGATAATCATTATCGATTTACCTTTACGTTTAAATACACATATAATCGCAACGCGGTAAGACACAATTTTAATCACAAATCGCAACATCAACATCAGCGTTAGTATTATCTCTTCTTCGCTCGTGTTGTTATTTCCGGCACGCTCGCTCTGTTCTGCGGCTGCGGCTTTGTGGAATCCTGACAACGTCCGCTCGAAGACTTTTCCTTTCAGAGGTAAATCACCCATTGGACCATCGCGCCACGCAAGACTACAGAGGGGCTGAGCTGTGCGACCTTCATCATAAACGAGCGTTTTGTGTGCTGATAGGTTTTGTGAATGTTCGTGTTCATAACCTTGAGTTCTTTATTATTTACTGATACCTGTTAGTGTCAGAGGTTGCTAGCGAGGTGTTGAAAGTTTTTTTTAATGGAACTGTTTCAAATATTTGATTTATCGTAGATAAGAATTACGTTTTTTATTTAACTGATTTAATTATGTTTTTGTTATTGAGGTTACTATTTATTTAATTACTTATTTGTTACATAACATAAAAAGAAATTAATCCATGTTATAGTACAAAAGACCTACAATTTACAGCAGTGTCCGAATTATGCAGATGTAGTTTAGGGAAACATTTGCCTAATTGAATTTGAAGTTGGCACCTGAAAACTTCTCTTTTTGAAACAAAAATCCCTCCTACTCTGTTATTTAACGATCCGATAATGATAACTTTTATTTTTTATAATTACTCTATAGATTACCACTATTTCGACTCTCTATGACCAAATTCATTTATTGTGTTATTTCAACTTTCCTTTCATGTATGTTTTCGCGAACGGTCAGAAAATTTGTCCTTTCTGATTACTTTTTAGATTGAAAAAAAAGTCTTTACCAATCTGTTCGTAGATCGAAAAATACGACAAAGTTGCAAAAAGAGATCAGCCCCTGGACCGCGCCATATAGAATTTTATTTTCAACAATAGAATCGCTGTCATCTGTTAAGTTAAAATTATAATTTTACCCAAGCATAAAATAATCAGTGCATTTTGTACCAGGTAGCATAGAATTATTTAGAACTACTAATTTGCGTATTTCAAAATTATCGCTCGCATTCTATTATAGAATTATATATGGCGCGATCTCATCACAGCAAATGACTGTTTCCAATCATGGTCACTTTATTTATTTTGTGCTAATTTTTTTAATTCGTGTGTAAAAGTTTGAACAATTTATCAGTAATGGTTGCAAAAAAAATGTTGTAGGTAATACACCTTGAAAGTTTTTTTACTGGGCTCTCATATCATACCATTGCTCTGTAATATGCTTGTTTACCCAATAAAATACTTGAAAGTCTTGTTACGTAAATAACTATTGTAATATTACTTTTTACGAAGCTGTCAGTGAGCTGTCATTATGTTATTTTTTATTACGATACAACAGCTACGTATTTTAAGTAAGCAAAGTCCATTAAAATGCCAGGATAAATGATTCTGGTTCCAGAATACTACTTTCCGGCAATTTTTTAAGTGGTTCTAGTAAATAATTGTTGTTATTAACTTTTCGATTCATTAATAAATAATGATACAGTCACAGAATATAGAAAATTATTTTTATATAAATGAAAGATTAAATTGCACATATTTTTAAAAATAAAGGTGAAAGTATTGTAATGAATTTTATCTACGACCATATATGTACGTAAGTCATTAAAAACAATTTGCAAGAACAGTAAATGCTTGTTTACGGTTGCTGAGGGTTTACTGCGCTAGTTACGTAATATATATATATATATATATTACGTAATTGTTCTCAAGAAATTTTTTAATTGTTATGTGATAACACTGCTGTTTGACAGTTGATGTTACGAATATAACCTAACAAATATTCTGCAATTATTCTTATTATTATTTATGGTCGTAGATAAAGTATAATACACAACTCGAATTGTAACGCAATTACATTGCTCGTGAAATTACTGCCCTCGCCAAGGCTCGTGCGCAACTTTTTCACTCGCACGTAATGTGCTTGTTACAATTCTCGTTATGTAATATACTATTAACGCATTCAATTCATGTGCAAATGCATTTGCAGTATTATTAATACTGAAAAAAAATAAAAAATAAATTATTTTATGGAAATAAAAATTTTAAAAAATATTCATGGGCCAGTTTCAGATCCAATTAGACGCTTGTTTTATTTTAAGTAGAAGTCACCGAGATTTTTACCCGCTTATTTTCTGTTCTGTAACTGTACACAATTTGATATGGACATCATAAAAAATATACACAACTTTCCTGCTGGCAAAATATATCTACCTAAATTGTTTAGAAGGAAATTGTAAAAATAAAACTGATATAAAATGTAGTTCTTATCTAAAATAACTTATGAATGTTTAACAGCGATAAAGATATATACTTTTAATTGACGTCTTTGCTAAGTTTTTATGAAAATTCTATAAAAGCATTAATCGTATAAATGGCGCGTAAAATAATCTATATCTAAAAAGGCGGGAAGATATTTTTAGAATAACTACCACATGCCACAGACTATTATAAATTACTTGCGATAATAATTACATGTGTCGTAATATGCGTTTTTGTCTTTATATTTAACATGCCTGCTATCGTTTATCTAATTGTCTAGTATATATGAAACTATAACGGATATGCGGTCTACCACTAAAAATTCAGGAATAAAAGTTTTTGCTTTTTTAACTTTAACTATTTGCGTAAACAAAATATGTAGAGATAACGATATAATTGTAACAGTAACAATTTCTTTTGATCTTTATACAAAAACAAGAATTTACTTTGTTACTTTTTATTTTATGAAAATATTCACAGTTAACGAGCAGAAAAGTCGGTAATTTGAAAAGTCTTCCGTTTGTTATTCTATACGGAATATGATTCAACGATTTACCATTCTTGCCTCGTTTGCCAATAGTTTCATTTTCATATTTTTTGTTCATGTTCACAGTGTGGTGTGACGTCACTACACATGCGCGTACTGTGTGTGTCCGTGTGTTTGTGTTTCGTGCAGTATTCGTTCGTTCCCGCGTGCCACCATTTATCTTGTGTCCGTTGTCATTTTTCATATGGGTTATGATTTATGAACGTTCAGTGCAGTTGAAAACATAAATTAACTTATTGATAATCGTCCAGACTCGGTAAATAATTGTTTACTAATTGTGGCATTTCAATTTTTATACATACTGTTAATTGAAAATTGTAATTCTTCAAATGAACATTACAGTGCAGCTTTATTTGTCATAATTAAGCATATTATAATAGTCATCATTTTAGGATATAAGTTAAGTTAAAGACAGCGAAGCTTGAACTCATAAATTCGTGTAGAGGGAAAATCCAAATTATTTATTTATTTCTTCCAGGAATTTAATTCCGCTTCTCTAACCCTTTTTTATAAAATGACTATAATTTGCAATATTAGAATATCTTTTGATATAAATGTTTGTATATTAACAATTAGACAATAATAATTAAAATTAAACTGTTTTGTTAAAGTTAGGAGTGAAAATAGACTTGTTGTAATAAATTATTTGGTTGATTCACCTTTTGAAATGTATGTTTGTAACTGTGCAGTTACTAATTAGCGATAATCGTTTTTAAGTTTTGACATGTTCCTGTGGAACTTTTGTACATGCATTGTATTGATAATGGACAACTCTGTAGTCATCTTTTTATTTTCTTTTATTTATGACTGATTGAATAAATTAACCATATTTTCATTTTTCACTTAAAAATATATCATATTTGATTGTTACTTTAGGACTATTGCCCATATGTTTCCATAGGAATAAATCTTATTCGTAAGTTGTCAAACATCATTTTTCTGCAAGACTAGCATCTCATTCTAATTATCTCTATTTTATTTAAAATATATGTGGTAGGTGGCTCAGTGGTATCGAGTCGGCCTGTGGATCTTTATAACCCTAGTTCGATCCCCACAGTCGATAAACAATTTTCACCAAATTAGATCTACCCCTGTGGCTCCCCCTCCATTAATATCTTTGGAGGCTGTGATTTGACGGTTGGTAACCGTACTTCACGCGAAAAATATATCACTTACCGAGATTTGATTAGGCAGAGTGCCACACCCAGTAATGGGTAAAAGGCATGATGATATATTTATTTATTTATCTAAAATAGAAAGGAAATACATTATATAGAGAAACTGATACGGCAGAGTTGAGGCTTGCATAATTTTGTAAATGTGTTATCAGCCACTTCAAATTATATCTTATCCTATCTCACGGGATATATTTTGTCTTAATAGTTGTTAACTTAGAAACTTCTGTTATATTATTAAGTTACGACTGCTATTAATAGTAAAGACGCAATTTATTTTATTTATTATCCAGCAAAAAACTTCATCCTAATTACAGTACAGTACATTGTGTAGTAAAATGTGAACCATTTAGATATATTTGTATTTATTTGCATATAAGTAGAAGTCAAAGTGATATTAACACGCTATCTCTCTCTTAATTACAAATTTTATCTCTGATTTATCCACTTAGCTATGATTATCTTTAATGTATTGATAGAGGTGTGTCTACAATGAAGTCAGTTGTTAGAATATTGTTTCAACTTAATTTCGATTTCATTAAAGTCAAGGTTAATACAATGAATAGAGAAACTGTATCCACATAAAATGAATTTATAGCGTGAGGTATTCACTTATTCAGAAGTGTTAAACGGCATTCGTTTTCGCATTCAGAAACTTAGGAAGACAATGAGCCTATTTTATGAGGCCGGAAGAAAAAAACGAAATGTTTAAAACTTTTAACGTCCATCCCAAAGTTTCAAATGAAGTTGGTTCTGTTTTGCTTTAACTTCCTCCTTGTTCGTATGTTCGTCCATTCGTTCATTCGTTCGTTGGTTGGTTGGTTGTTTTGTTGGGAGGCTTTGTGAAAGATTCATAAATATTAATACCCCACGAACGTTTAACATAATAGGCAGGTTTCAGGTTTTCCGTTGCGTTGCGATGAAATGTTTAATCGTAATGCCATCAGTTTAATTAATGATCTCGCTAGACCTACATCGCTGGAAATGCTCATTTCAATTTCCTTTTAACTCATTATGGCCAGTTCTTATTTGGAGTGTCCTTCAAGCGAACCAATCCTCATTCAATCATTTTAGTGTAATTCTAATAATCTTTATAATGGTTTAATTTCAATTAATGCACATTCTAGACGTTATCGCGAAAACGGATCAAACTGAGGAAATGGAAATTCGAGTTCGATATACATAGATAATTACTGTTTTTCACAATATTAAAATTATCTTGAGACGCCCACTAGGCTTTTTAAACCTGGAGTCTTATATTGTTTTTCCGGGCTCCGGATTAATTACTAATTTCTCTAGAGTAATTAGCTTTTTAATTAATATGTGTTATTTATTATCATCTTTATCACACAGATTCATAAAGTAAATTAAATTTAGAGTTAACTAACTTCATTTTTATTAATAAAAAAATGAATTTCTAACTTTCATTGTCTTTATTTTTTAGGAATATATATTATGCAACGTTTCGATTGATATAATCTTCAATCGTTATCAAGTGAATACTTCATTTTTATTCTGGACTAAAATTATAGGTATTAAATCTATTTACAAGACACAATAAGATTGGAACTAAATTTTGAGTTATCGCTAGTTCTTTACACGTCTCATTTTAACCATCTTTTTACTTTAGATCCAATCATAAGTTTCGATTGATATAATCTTCAATCGTTATCAAGTGAATACTTCATTTTTATTCTGGACTAAAATTATAGGTATTAAATCTATTTACAAGACACAATAAGATTGGAACTAAATTTTGAGTTATCGCTAGTTCTTTACACGTCTCATTTTAACCATCTTTTTACTTTAGATCCAATCACTGTATACCTAATGTAATTTTATACAGTTTGAGTTGGATATATATATATATATATATATATATATATATATATATATATATATATAGAGTACGTTGTGTATATATATATATATAGAGTACGTTGTGTATATATATATATATATAGAGTACGTTGTGTATATATATATATATATATATATATATATATATATATATATATATATATATATATAGCAACTGTGCATATAAAATAACTAATTAAATTACGTTAAATGATTTATAGTATACAAGTTTTATATTTACAGTTACTTACATTTTCTTAATGTTAATTTATATTTTGAATTGTTTTGGATATTTTACCGTGTTTTTAAGTTAATTTTATCTTTCCATTCTAATTCTAGACGAATGTGTACAACTTAATTTGAACAATTACAGTTTATTCGTTTTAAAATAATGCTAACTCCACTAAATTTAATTTTGGAACTAAATAATATACATAATACTGTTTTTTGAATTCGCAAGTTAGTTTGACATGGCATTAGCGGTAACTCGAGTTGGCATCTAATCACTTTTATGAATTAGAAAGTTAAAATTGGTACTAAAACTGGTATTAGCAGCTATGCATATAAGTGTATAGAATTCCACATATACAAAAAAGAATTTTAATAATCTTTATATTTTCTTAATTTAAAACACTGTATTTCATAGAGAGTGTTTTATAATGCGGTAAAAAATTTATGCGTATTTATTATACCTATAACGTATTGATCTGAAGATCATTGAACAAAAGAATTGAGGGTGGTTTATTTTAAGTTACCATTGTTAGTATTACTTGTTTGACTGTTTATTATAACATATTAATAATGAAGTTAGAATTTAAAAAATTTACAGTAGTCAATCAATTTACATCAGATAAATGACTTTGTCGAGTATATTGAACTAAAAATATACACTTCCAAATAGCCTATTTGTTTTGAATATTTTTGCAGAAATAATCATTTTTACTAGTTAATAATTGACACAATGTACATGAAGCTTTGAAGCCGTTTTCAATGGCTAGTACTACAAGCTTTTTTTGTGGTTTAAGATGTGATTTTAACATGTTGAAATAGCTAAAATACTCAAATACACTGCTCTTAAAACAGGCAAAAACAGACCTTTTGATACCAGCCAATGAGAAATAATTTAGCGAAATTGTTAGATATATTATGAAATTTGGGGATTAGGAATTTTTTTGGGTTAATGAATATGTATATGAGTTCAAAGTTAGCAATCCTAATATTATCTTTACCTATAAAACATAAAACAATATTGTAATATTGATTATGGAAAGTAGCATGTTTCCCTAATCGAGTTCGGTGCGTACCACGTCGGCACTTGGAAATAATTTAAGAACCGAATCTTATCTCAGTTAGAGAAACCCTCATTACACACGCATTATTTCCCGCTATAGGTCTAGCGAGTCCCATCGCTAGTTTTAATTACCGCCCCACCTCTGCGGCAGTGTTTGGGCATCAGTAAATAATTTGGCGGTAGTTTGGTTCGGTTGCGGGAGACACACAGAACAACGCAGCGAGTTCTCGTTAAGTTGAAGTGAACGCCAGGCGTCCCGACGGAACCGAATCGCTCCCTCGACGCAACGAGAGCGGCGAAAACGACGCCAGAACAAAACAATCCGAACGCGGACTGAATTTTGTTCACTGCGACAGAGAAGAAAGCTTTCTATTTCGATAGAATTAACTTAGAAAGTAAACGTGCTGCGTGATCGTCGAGAGACAATGAATACTTCTTAAAAATGTATTCAACATTACGAGGCTCGGCGGCAACATTTTCTACAACATTGGTTGGTTTCCTTTGAGGGAAGAATGTTATTGGAAGAGCGGATAATTACTAATACAAATGTATACATGCAATTTTAAAATTATTACAAAAAAGGTATATATTATTTGATATATCCATAACTATATTCTACAATATAGTGTCAAATTAACCAATAAGGTGCAGATTACAAGGACAAGTATGCATGTATCATGATTTTCACCTAGTTGCTATAGTTACTACAATAAACAAATCAATGTATTAAATAAAAATGAGAATCAAAAATAATCTTCCTCAATACCAGTCAAAGTAAATAAATAAATAAATATATCCTCACGCCTGTTATCCATTACTTTGTGTGGCACTCTGCCGTAGCAGATCTCAGTAAATGATATATTTCTTCGTGTGAAGTGCAGTTATCAGCCGTCAAAGCCGCCCCCAAAGATGTTAGTAAAGGGAGATCTACAAGGATAGATTTAATTAGGTGAAAATTTTTTGTCGGTTATGATGATCGAACCAGGGTTCACAAGATCCACAGGCCGACTCGATATCACTGAGCCACCTACCCCAAAGTACGAGTAATATTATTTTTTTCAGGAAATTCTTTGCCTTTTTCACAGCAATTTAATTAGCAATTTTATTCCACAAAACCTTGCAAAAAATGTTCCCCCATTTCATTTCGTGAAATGTCCAGATGTTTGTGTTTGTTTGTTTACGCTACTCTGTACAACAGGAACCTTCTCAATTACAGTACAGAGTCCACTCACACCGAGCCGCAGTATGGTACGAGCAGATCATATCATTTTTTAGCTTAAGTCCAATTCGATCACGGAATCTCCCGATTCAAATTCCGTAACGCTATCCAGACCACCGTACTGCCGGAAATTAATTAAAATAAGTTGCCATGGAATCAACTTAATAATTCTCTAATAATTATCACCTGTTGAGGTATATTCCCTTTTTGTGCTATTGGATCCTGTAGGTTACAATAATAAACAAAAATGATTAAACATTGAAATTAATTTAATTAAAGTTATGTAATATTTCTTTCAGTGTTGTCTCATTTGATCTCTTATTTAATTTTTATTTATTACTGTAAAGTAGCAGTCAGTTGCACAAAAAAATGTTAGCTCTAAGAAATATGCAATTATATTTGCGAATATCAGCAAAACCTAAAAATAAATATACTCTTTATTCTTTTACAATAATTTTTTAACACTCTGAATTTTAGTTAAATTTGGGGTGAGAAATTGTGTGGATAATCTAGAGAAAAATAAATGGATATAATTGTACGATTTAAAGTTTATTGCATAAACATTGTATAAAAAGAATTACATTGAGCAATTGCAACTTGAACTGATTGCAGCAATAAATAGTAGATACAATTTGATCTATTTTATATTAAGTATCTAGCAAAATCAAAGGTTTTACATAGCTGCTGTTGCAATTTTTGTATCAAAATATGTAATATTTCAATTGGACCTACAATAAATAAATATAAGTCTTACTTGAGTAAATAAATGTTTAATGAAAGTTTAAGCTATCCCATTTGATGGGACATAGCGTGGTGTTAAGATTATTTTTACATAATTTAACAGTTAGCATAATGTCATACTTCCATGTGTTATTATAATAGTTTTTGCAAAGCACGAACATGTGTTTTATACCTGATGAATAAGAACAAGAATGTAAGACGAGCTCACTGCACAAGTGAAACAAATGTCTACAACACAGGAAACGGATATGACTAACAGCCTGCTTAACAAGAATGTTACGGTAGTTATATACGTATTATTTGCACTTTTATTAGCTGTAAAATAAATAAAATAATTGACGTCATCACTTTGCCAGTCAATTCAATACGAGATTAAAGTATATTTGTATAGTACGAGTATATTTGATTCTAATTGTCTGACAAAAATAACAAATTTACATTGCATTATGGCAGTGACAACGCTGAATCATTTTTTTTGTTTCACGTTTTTATAAGCGTTGAAAAATTTCATAAAATAAATCTATAGAATATTTTACAATACTGTCATTGTTGTATATATTTTGTATTGTGTAAATATGTCTTAGATTTGATGTTTTGGTTAGCCAATCAAAATCAAGAACAAATACGATCTAATAACCACGCTATATTCTCTGAGTGAACGCATTATAAATTAACTAACAAAGTATGAAGAATTCTTGTGTTACAATCAGTAGGTATCAATCATGTAGGTAATTAAAAATTAAATTTCAATTAATGTAAATTCAATTATAGTCAATTACATCCTCGTTGAACACTTTCAGTATCCAGCAAATAACGAAAACAGACGCTAGCGATACGTCAAGTTTATTATTCGTTGAATTCATTCGGAAGTACATTGAATTTACCTGTTTTCGAACATCAAACAGTCGCATACACATAAATCAACTTGTTGGCGTGTAAACACTGCGTTCAACTGCCGTGGAGATCGATACTCGAGGCTGTAAACCCGCACCGTTGCTATAACGCTCAACTTTGTACTTGCTAGTGTAGATTGCGCTTGCTGTTGATGCAGGACCGTTGCCATGGACACGGCAGAAAGCGAGACGGTGAAATGTTAAATTGTCATTAGGATTTAAATATTTGAGTGGAAAAATAAACGGGATTCCTTGGTATTATTATTTATTGTTTTATGAATTTAATCATCGTAATTAGTTGCAAACTAATGCCACGTTTAATTTAAGAAGTTTTTTTTTTATTTTGAATTTAAGGTAGGTCAACTATAATCAAATAATTATTTGTGTATTAAGAGCGTAAAGTGATTCTTTGTTACTCGAACACGGTAATTGCAACGCGAGCCGAAGACGAGAGCTGCAATAGTGTACGAGGAACAAAGACACTTTACGCTCGTGATACACACATAATTTTTTCTACGATTGCATCTTCTAATTATTAAAAAACGTATGCGTACTGAAAATAAATTTGTTCTGTTAACTGTCAATATGACAAGTTTCTGTTTTATTTGTATCTCTGGTAACTATTGAAATAAGCGCGCATTTAATATCTTTTTGCGCGTTGCCATTGGATATTTTTCGATTGTTCCACAGAAAACGTCAACTTTACGATGACAAATGAGAGCGTAATTGTCAACTTTTCATAGCAATCGTAGAAAACGTAATATTATACAAGTAAATGTTAATATCTTTATGCACAACTTTAAGACTAAACCAAAGAGATGGACAATAAAAACTATTTAACAATTTGAATACAACTGTCGTGATGTCACGTCATACATTTCCGCAGTCCGAGGCGGCTGACATGTAAACTCGTCAAGTTACTTGAAGCATTGAAGTCAGTTATGAGCATTTAGCTTTGTTGCTATATACTTTATATTCGGTCAGTGTCTCGCGAATGGTATAATTTTCTAAATAAAAAATCCAGTTCGAGTTAATTATAAGTGATAGGGATCCAGGCACTTCCATTAAAAATAATAAGCGAATTGCTCCAAAATGTTTTTCAAGAGCCCCTTTATCAAATGAACTCGAAAAGCTTTTGTGCCATTCGGGCAGTGACGAAAAAACAACCGCTGTATTTTGGTCGTTGTTTAGGCGGCTTTCATACAAATTTGTAAATTTGATTTGTAATTATTAAACATTTATTTACTTAAATATAAGATTCTTAGTAAACATAATTTTAATTTTTGGCATTTAAATTTGAAAAATATTCATCAGCTAAAAATTAAATGTTCAAATCAGTTTAACTGTGCATACGGCATGCCCTACTGAGTCCTTATATATAATTAGAATTATTCATAAAGCTAATTTGAAAATATTTGTATTTGTTTACAAAAAAAAAAGCTCAGCCTGGAAAGTAAGTATCATAAATTACCGTTAACATTCAAAGTGTTAAAATACTAATAGTAGCAAAGTAAAGTAATAATATTAAATTCCATAATTATTATATTACTCTGTCATTGTCCGCATTCAGAGAGTAATTTGAAAGCAATTCAAAACTTTTCTTATTAAGCACTAATAAATCTATTATAACTTTTTACAAACAACAGAATCAGAAATCAGATCTATCCGTGATCCTAGTTATCATTCCAACTCCATATAAATTTCCAATTTCCTCTCGTGATAAAAATCGCATTTTCCTCTAAAAATTGTTACCTCACAAAGTTTTCCATTAAATTTAACATGCAGACTTTGAAAAAGAATCTGGCGGAGGGTAGCGGGGATGGAAGAGTGAACATGGAACAGAAAGAGAAGATATCATGTCTTCGAAAGAAATGGGATGATTGAAAATTGGGGCTCGTCTGACGAGGGAAGAGAACTTAGACAGTGGATCTCAAAGTTTCATATTCGCAAACCGCAAAATCTATGACAATGTACTCTCTTTTAAATGGGGTCTTTTCGGAACCTATAGATCAGTGATTCTCAACCGGGGGTCCGCGAAACTTAAAAATTATCTCAAGTTTTAACTTTAATATAATTTTAAGTTTTTTTTGTAATTATGTATTTTATTGTAAAAATAATGTAGTCGTTTTCAGAGGTAGAAATTTAAAAAATACAATAATTATTTTATCATTATTAGAGTAAGAAATGAACATTTTAAATTTACTCCTTAAAAATAGAGATATTTTAAAAACGTAAACACTTTTAAACATCATTAAAATTATATATTTGAGGTCTTTATTATATTAGGCCTTACTTAAAAATCATTATAGAATTCATAATTTTAATAGAAACTGGAAGGCCGCGAAAAATATTTGGATAATTTGTGAGTCCGCGGTGACGAAAAGATTAAGAACCTATGCTTTAGTATAGAAGATTTGCTACGCATATTGTGGAATGATTTTGGTAGTTGTTTACACATACATATATCGGTATTTATTATTATTTGTTATATAGTGTTTAAATTACCTATTAATTTTAGAACAAAACTGTTATAATATAGTTAGACGTAAATTATAAAATCTCTAATCTATTTACAGAATGCCTATGAAAAATAAACGAATTAATTTTAATTTTGCTATTGACATCGTGTTAGAAATAATCTTTTAACACTCACAAATACACATTCGCCGGAAAGAAATAAATAAGACAACGAATACAGTCACCTTTCAAACACTATATTGTCAACTAGCTCGTATCAAAAACACTCGAAATACTGCCCGACTCCATCAGACGTACCCGCTATTTATAACGTCTCACTATTATATATGTCTTATACAATCTTTCATAACTTAGATAATAATAATAATAATGTCCCGCGTGTTGGCCGCACGAGTTGAGGGCCTGAGTCACAACCATAAGGTCGCGGGCCATACGAAGGACATATCGGCATATGACCTGAGTAGTTGGCCCGATATATAAATTAAAATAATAATAATAATCTTACAATCGGTAAACAGAAGACCACAATTTTAATTTACGCTTATCTCGGGACAGGAACTTATTATATCACTGGATAGACTTTTTAATTCTGAATATATTTTGTATTTACACATTTGTTCTAAAATAAATATATACGTATGTTTCATCAAATGGAGGTAGCGAGAACCTTTGAATCAGTCACTGAATATTCATTAGATTCATCCTGGCACATCACTTTCGCTTCATCCACATAAAGCCGGTGTCACTTAGTCAGTGTTTATTTAATTTTTGTTTGTCAAATTATGTTTTATGACGTCACTTCATTATATTTGATAAATAAATAAATAAATCTTTTCTCTAGAATGAAGACTGTCAAACTTAAACATAACCTACATTATTATTATTATTTTTTTAATTCATATATCGGACCAACTACTCAGGTCATATGCTGATATTTCCTTTGTATGGCCGCCACGGGTGGGACCAGAACCCACGACCTTGCGGTTGTGAGTCAGTCCCTCAACCCGCGCGGCCATCACGCGTGATACTTACATTATTATTAGTTAATATAAATTTAACCTAGGTTATATTACACTTGAAATGCACTTAAAATTATATTTATATTAATTCAGATTCAAATTATCATTATATTCATCTTAAAATTTTGAAACACGATGAACAGATTTTAATTGTCCACTCAATCTGTCAAGATTATAAAAGTCGCATCAAAATATGTGACAAAATAACAAATGTTTCTGTTTTTAGTATTTGCTAAACTTGTATGAGAGGTGATGTCATATTTTTATGTTTGCTATACAAAAGGTTTATAAAACGGAAAAACATTAACCACGTGACATCGTCATAATTCTTTTCATGCAAATAGCCTTTAATCATATCCATCCACGCAATCTGTCACCCTCAATTTCACTCATCTTTAATTCGATATATTTTCCACATACTCAAACCATCTCAAATATCACACCCACTCTTCGTGTTTTCATGTCCTCATTTTGTTGCGGCATTTGTAAGTTATTTCCAATAATGCATCACGCACTTTTTGAGAGCCACTGCACTAGCTGACTAAGGCATGGCGAAGGGATAGGTCTGTTAGGGGAGGGTTTGTAGCCATAGCAACCCCTGTTTCTGCCGCGATAAACTCGCCTAAAAGACGTTATAAATCAAATATCAACTGACCTAAAAGCGAGCAGACACGAGAACGAATGAAAGTGTTTGCGGAGAATCATTACTGAACTAGACAGCGAATTATATAAACCGACAAGATAAATTATTTATTGTTTACATATTGCTTCATCGGATTATCAGTCAAGGAACGTAATTATCTGTTGACTTGCTTTTTATACTATGCACAGTAAACTAGCATTATTAAGTAAGTCCTCCGTTAAATAATGATAGCTAAACTGCATTCAAATCAGAAGAATAACATCTTCTATTGAAACATATATCAAACAAATATGATTACTTCGAATTTGATTATAAATTACTCTAATTCAGATTAAGAACCTGTTGTACAGTGTAGCAACTGATAATACAAGATTTGTCAAGAAAATAACATCGTATTTAGTTTTTTCATGGTCAATTTTTACAAAAATTAGGATAAATAGAATAAATACAATGCCAATAAAAATACTGATTTCGTGTATTAATAAGTTTTTCGCATCCATACTATGTAAATGACAGATTGTTTACCTCATTTGAAGTTAACAATAGCAGGTAAATATGAAAACGCGGGACGCTATACAAATTTGCAAGTTATTACCGTACATGCGTACGAAGCGACATTCATCAAATTAATTTTACTGTACAAACGTAACTTGAATACAATTTGACAAGTATATTTATTAGTAAAAATGCAAGTAAATACAAATGTAATATCCAATTATTTGCTATACAGGATGTTAAAAAAAGGGTAAAAAAAATTCAAGGTATATACATTTCGATGTGCTGATTCACAATCAATTTTTTTTTTTCAAAATTCGTAAAATTATGGACATGCTTCTAGAAGAGTACATTTCTAGTGCCACTGGTCGACACGCAATTTTGAAACAAATAATATATTTGTTATTCAATATTAGTTATGTAGTTACAAAATCCTTTATTATTTTTATTAAAAATTACGTGTCTACCAGTGGCACTAGAAATGTACTCTTCTAGAAGCATGTCCATAATTTTGCGAATTTTGATCCTGTATAAATATAATATAAAAATTATCTTTCAAACGAACATTCGAAATTTGAGATTATATGTCAAAAGGTACGTACTCGTAGTATGCAATTTTTAATAATATTTTGTTATTTGTTGCCATGGTTGGTATTGGTGTATCACGTATCCACCTGCAATTACTTTTTACCATAAAAATGCGTTCTGTACTAGGTCAGGCATGGTTAGGGGGAGTTTTTAGTTCAACCTGCTCTAAAACTGATGAAACCTTTAAAAAAATCACCCCTAACCATGCCTGACCTAGTACAGAACGTATTTTTATGATAAAAACTAATTGGAGGTGGATACGTGCTACATCAATACCGTCATGGTTTCGGTTGTGAACAGGATACTGAGGAATTTTCATATTAGGGTTGAGTTCTACATGAAAATTAAGTCTTTTTATATGTGTTTGTTATGGATGCAAAAAAATATCTTGCATCCTACGGGAATCTAATAGTGTATTACATCCCGAAGTTTTCTGATGCACGAGCGAATGAAGTGAACGAGGGCAGCCCTTATAACGCAATATACTATTACATGAGCTTTTACAACATGCGATAAAAATATGCTAGTAAATAATAAATAGAACAAAATATTTCCTTATTAATACAATTCAGTGGCTAGTAAATTAATTACGAGCTCTTTGCTTTGTCGTGGCAGAGCTTTCGGCATGTTGTCAATGAACAACGAAACTACAACAGTACAGGTTAGAAGCATAATATTCAGTAATATTTATGTTCAGTGTTGTCAATAGCAAAAAATTCACATAAATTTACCAAAAAATAATGAAAAATATCTTTATTATAATATATCTAAATATAATTAATCGTAAAATATTTTCAAATGTATACTAACATTGAATATATAAACACTAAGAGTTTATATATTCAATGATACTAACAATAAAATATCTTTAAATATATATAAATTTATAGGGTACGTTCGATTCCCACAGCCGATAAATAACTTTCGCCAAATTAAATCTATCCCTGTGCCGCCCCCTAACATCTTCGGGGGTCTTCATTTGTCGGCCGGTAATCACACTTCACTCGAAAAAATATATCACTTACCAAGATCTGCTACGGCAGAGTACCATACCCAGTAATGGGTATATATTTACAAATACATAGAAAAAATAAAATTTCTCTAAACAGCGACGTAAATTATCTGATTCAACGGAAACTGTAAAATCCAAGTAATATGAAAAATTCAAAATAAAATAAAATTATTTACCATATTTTTTTATATTAAAACGCCTTTTTGGCGTAGCTCGCTTCGTCGTTTCTTATATTTATTTTTAGCAACATTTGCAAGACATAATACTGAATTTCATATTTTGTCTGATTTCGGTGACATCTACATATATTATTCTATTCTCGATGAGCAAATACCGAATACAAATTACAAATACACTATTATCCAAGAGTTAAAGCACAATTATCTCGAATGTAATCACCGTTAATTACCACACACTTTCACCGAGGATCGCTGCCGATGTCACTTCACGAGTGACGTGTCGATTGCCGGCATCGTGCACCACTGTCTGCGGCAGCGGAACTGACAAAACGAATTAAAAAGTTTATTGGGATCGCGGAACCGGTTGGGTTTGCGAGGTAAAGCTGACCCAGTTCCCAGTTTGAAGTTTAGATACGGTCGGGATCGGGATATAAAATACAGCTGATGGCGACGAATATGGAACAGTCGATAATGGATTATTATTTTATTAATTGTTGGTTATGTTCTTTGAAATTGCTGACATGAGTCTATCCAAATACTGTTTTTAATTTAATTTTTAACAGACTATTAAATAATCTGAAAGATGAAATATAATTAATAACGTAACAAGCTTTTGCTGCCGTTTCTTCAGAATTTAGTTGTCGTTTTTCCACAACTACATAATTTATCGTCGCGTTAAGCCGAACCCAGCAAGGCCTACAACTTGACTAGTATTCTAGCGAAGATAAAAGATGCTAGTTGAGCTTGTGGTTGTTTTATAAAACAATAGGTTTATATTTTACCACATCTAGCGCTAGAGCTAGAAGCGGTTGAACGTGGTTAATATTTGGTTTCAGTGTTCACGGTTACACCGCAGACTTGTAAGGTACGTTCGGCAAAAAAAATCTTGTAGTGTAGTGTAGTGCGCAGTTGATAGTTAAGTGATTTCAGTGCAAATTGTGTACCAAACAAATATCTGAACGCTTTTGTGTTAACAGAGAATGGCGCTGTCAGTTATTCTAACAAATTGTTATTATTATTATTCATTAAAAATAATTTTGTAAGCTTTTATTGATTACAACGAATCATAATCACCCAGAAAATTAAATAAACATTTTAGTGATTTGTTACATTATTTTACAATAAGTTTTATTTTCATAAATCTATTCAAGTTAAATAAACAGAACAGTATGTTTTTTATACAATTAATCTAATTTATTGAATGGACATAATTTTGTGTTATAACTACTTATATTGCTATTGTGGTCAATAATAATATTTATTAATTATACTTTATTATAAATATAAGACATTTAGGGGTCGGTGGCTCAGTGGTATCTAGTCGGCCTGTGGATTTTGAGAACCCTGGTTCTCCCACAGCCGACAAACAATTTTCACCAAATTAAATCTACCCCTGTCGCTCCCCCTCTACTAACATCTTTGGAGGCCGTGATTTGGTGACTGGTAACCGCACTTCACGCGAAGAAATATATCACTTACCGAGATCTGCTACGGCAGAGTGCCACACCCAGTAATGGGTAAAAGGCGTGATGATGATGATATATTTAGAATGAATTGTTATTTCATCCATATCGCTAGATCTTGCATTATAAACAGCACAATCATAAACTAATGTTATTCCTGCCATTGTTTTCACTCTGTCAATTTTAATTTAAACGCCAAAAGTATCGTGCAAATAATATCTACACTTTCTGAGGTGGGGTAAATGGTGTAAGCACCATACACGCTACACGACATTTAACGAACGCCACTGCTTGCGCACAGTGTACACAAACTGGAATAAACGAACAACTTCGGTGTAAATAGTGTTAAAAGTGTACACGGTGTTGAATTGCCGAACGCACCTATAGTAGATCTAAACGGTAGATTCCACCTTAATCAAAATAGGTAACACAGTGTAAACAGTTTCAATATATAATGATCTGACATTGGGTCAGGTCTACTTGCACATCTACCACGATCTATATTACTACGCAATTTAAGTGTATATCATAATTATTTACATAAGAAGTCAGGAAACCGTTCAATTACAAGATGAGTAGATAGTTTCATGCCGAGCGATAGCGAGACTTGAAAAAGCTTACGAATTCTGTACGACGCTTTACTGACGTGTTACGTATAACATTTTACCTGAAACTTATAAACAAATAATAAATATTTGAAATTAATTTAAATTAATAGAAATATTTGACTTATAGTATTTTATGTTGCTAAGTAACTAGACACTCACGTTTCTTGCATTACCTGCCTGCCTAGGCAGGCAATATGTTATTTTCCTGACTAGGCATGCAAAGCGAAGCTTTCCTGAGACTTAAAGGTCAAGCAAATGTGTATTTTCCTATCAGTTTCAGGTAAATATTTTTTTGTTTGATTTATGATAGATTTACTTTACAAATATAGATTTAAAATGTACAATTAGCCTTCTTGATTTATAGTTCATTAAAATTTATGAAAAAAAAAATGGAGTAGGTGACTCAGTGGAACTCGGGTTCGATACCCACAGCCGACAAACTATTTTCACCACGTTAAAACTACTCCTATGACTCCCCTTCCACTAACATCTTTAAGGGTAGGGATTTGACGGCTGGTAACCGCATTTCACATGAATAAATATATTACTTACCGAAATCTGCTATGGAAGAATGCCACATCCAGTAATAGGTAAAAGGAGTGATGATATATTTATTTATTTTAACTTTAAAATCTAAAAAAATGCGTTCAATCAACTTATATTTTGTTATGTGGTTTGACACAAATGTGATAGTAAATAACATAACCTCTATTATATTAATAACAAATCATGTTTAGTGAAATCCGTTTCAATTAAAATATGTTAGGTTGGATTCACAACAACAAACATCTGTCACATGATATTTTTGTTGTCAGTATTTGAAATATTATCATATAATTGGATGAATTCAGTAATTTAGATTTAGAACATAAATTACTAAAATTTATCGTGAGCCAATAAAGACAATCAAATATTGTATATTTTCACCACACAGAATAATTACTAATAAACATAAACAATATATCAGTAGAAAACATTATAATTTAAATAAATAAATAAAATAAATATATATATATATTACCCATTATTTGGTGTGACACTCTGCCGAAGCAGATCTCGGTAAGTGAAATATTTCTTCGCGTGAAGTGCGGTTACCAGCCGTCAAATCACGGCCCCCAAAGATGTTAGTGGAGGGGGAGCCACAGGGGTAGATTTTAAATTGGTGAAAATAGTATGTCGACTGTGGGGATCGAACCAGGGTTCTCAAGATCCACAGGCTGACTCGATACCATTGAGCCACCTACCCCATTGTATTTATTACTTAAATATATAATAATAATAGCATGCTGGTTGACATCTTTGATCTAGGCTGTCATAGAACATCTGAAACTGCAGAACAGCCGCATTGGTCTGCTGATACTTTTTATTACGAGTATTATACCGCGTAAAATTTTCATCTGACGATAGTTTCTTTCATTTCAATTTCAGAAGAAAAGTGTAAATATAAAACATGTTCAAAATTTAAAACTGCATCTAAAGAACCTAAATTAATTAATATAATATGTTGCTGTTACAAGATTAAGGCGAATGAAAATGTAGAAATAATTTTTTTTTGTATTAGCAGATCTGTTAAATTACTTCTTTTATTTTTCTTGGCAATCTGTACAACTTACAAATAGCAATTTAATTTACACCTATCTCGTGACAGGATCTTAGGGACAAGTTGATACGTTTTTCTTATTGATTCTGTTGCGAGGTAAATTGATACAAAAAACAAAAACTTAAATAAACAACAGTTTCATACAAAAATAGTAGATAACTTTATTTATACAATTTGTTTATAATTTGCAAGAATTAAAACAAGAATGTAACAAATTAAATAAATAGTTACTAAAATATTAGTCAGATCCACTGCTATATAGAATTTATTTACACGTACAGTATGACCATTTTCTACTAGCGGATGACCATAGGATGCGCAGTAGCACACTAAGACACCGTAGTGGGGGTAACTCAGTTTCTAGCACATTTCAGTTGTTATTGGACTAGCTAGACTGCGTTGTACAGTCTGAGTTCCAAATCAAATAGTTTAAACGTACGCGATCATCTACTTGAAAGTCAGAGCAGGAAACTTGTTCCGTGTAGTGTACTCGGTCGAGCGTACTACCTGTCTCTTTCTGACAGTATACTTTCTCTCTTTGCGCCAGTAGAAAATAGCCAGACTGTAAATATTGGAGTGTCATTAACGCATTATAGATATGTTCGCAAAAAATGCATTTAATCCACTCTTCACTAGGTCATTATCTAGGGCAAATATAAAATGTTTATATATATTTATTTATGTTACACTGCACAACAGGAATTTAATCCCAATTACAGTATAGAGTCCGCACTCACCGAGTCGCAGTGTGGTAGTTTATATACATATTTTAGCTTCAGTGCGATTTGAACTCGGGATATCCGGATTCGAATTTCGTAACGCTATCCACGCCACCGTACTGACAGACAAATAATTGGAACATATTTATACACTGTCCCATTTAAAACGTATCAATATGACATAAATTACGCCACTGTATTTTAATCGCATTTCCCAGAAAACAAAACAAGATGAATATTCAGCAATAATCAAAATCTCTTTCTTTGGAGTACCTATACAGCACCTAATGGCAAAGTAATATAATAGTGAATGTCGAACTACCTCAGTTCATTTCAAATAAGAAAGAAATTAGTTTGTACTGCCAATGTTTTTTTTCGATTATACATTTTGGAAGACGATAAATACAAGCAACGCTGTGCAAATGTTATAACTTAAGACTTTTTTTAGAGGTATTTCCCCTTCGCGTAACCTTGGGCACGTAATTCAAACTGTATCTACCTACTCGTGTATCAACTTACCTCGGTCTCTCGTAACTATATCTAAATATATTGGACTTACTGAATGTAGTATTTGATCCTGAACATTATTATATTTACGCTTTTGTTCTAAAATGAATAGGAAAGGTATAACAACAAAATTAGTCACCAGATATAAGTAATTAATGGAGACCGGATTATATGCAACATAAAAAGCTTGAAATATGCATGAAAAATGCTTAAAATATGCCTGAAAATTGTCGAAATATGCAACATTAAACAATATAAAAAGTAAGATGTAGTTATTTTATTTCAAAATCAGTACACAATTAGTAAATTAATCATTCATAAATTATCAATATCAGAATTTAGCAACCTTAACGACGATAATATAATAAAATTAACAATTATTTAACATTTTGTTACTCTTGTAATCGTAAACAATCAGGTACTGTTATAACTGTTCGCTAGTAAGATTGTGTCTTCAATCACTCAAAATATTTGTATAAGTGAAAAAGGATCGCTCCACATCTACTTAGGTAACTAGGAAGTATTTGAATTTAGGTGCTATGTTAGCACTTATAGTTTCTGCCGTCCCAGTTATAAAACTACCAATTTGACACAAAAATTCTAATCCAAATAATGCTATCATTAAGTTCATTGAGTATTTCTTCCAGAACATGTAGGTAAATTATTGGTATGTAACTTTTACGCAATGTTGATTCGTCTGGTATATTTTGATTTAAGCAATAATTTCGCAGAAAATCTTTGAAGGTATGATCTTTAGCTCTAAGAGCCGTGCGGGTAATAGGTTTGGCCGGCAACAACGTAAGGTTTCATTCGTTAACTACCCTACCGAAAATTATTGTAAATATAGCAAAAATATGCATTATCACTAGATCTTAGATAAGATATGCCATGACCGCTAATAATGGACTAAATATGCAAATATATATATATATATATATATATATATATATATATATATATATATATATATATATATATATATATATATATATAAATAATCCGATCGCTACTAATTAAGCTTCTCAACTAGTAGTGATATAACATTGTCAAAACATTATATAACCTATCAAAATAGCTATCGATTCGAATCTTTCGCAAATATCCAGGGCGAACCAATCGTCTGCTATTACATTATCGACTCATTACCTGATATGAATTTTATCGGGCGCATTTTCCCTGGAAACATGTGTTTGAGCGTCGGGTGGCGGTTAATAAAATGTGCGATGGCATGCGGGGGTGGCAATGGAGGCAACTACCACGATATTTAATTAACAGTACAGTGTGAATTACACATCGCTCTTCTCCGCTAAGTGGTCACACTGGAAGTATTTTCAAAACTTGGCATCACATATACCCGACAAACATTTGTACATGGTTTAAATGACATCAAATTTAGTTCACCGATACTTTTACTTTAAATATTTTCTGTATAATAATTTACAAATTGACAGCAAAAATAAATTTTTTATCTTTGGTATGCTTACACATTTACACTTTGTAACTATGATAATTATAAAGTAATGTATTAGATGTATGTGGTTAATTTTATCTACGACCATATATGTAAGTAGGCCATTAAATACAGTTTGCAAGAACAGTAAATGCTTGTTTACGGTTGCTAAGGGTTTACTGCACTAATTACGTAATATATATATATATATAACTGTTCTCAATAATTTTTTCATTTGTTAGGTGGTAACACTGTCGTTTACAGTTGATGTTACGGATATAACCTAACAAATATTCTGTAATTGTTCTTATTATTATTTATGGTCGTAGATAAAGTATAATATACAACTCGAATTGTAACGCAATTACATTGCTCATGAAATTACTGCACTCGTCAAGACTCGCACGTAATGTGCTTATTACAATTCTTGTTATATAATATACTATTATTTATTTACGCCAACTATATATTACATATTTATTTATAAGTTAATACAGCATAAAAATTACTGGTTCTTGTTGAAAACTTTTCATTTATATTACAAGTACAGCGTAATTTGCAAGATTTATGAACTTGAAACTTATCATTGGAATTATTTAACTTTTTACATTCTTGAATAGGTTTATTTTCTAATTTATTTTCTTTTCTGTTACAGGTAAGCAATCAATCACATGTTTTACATGAATAGTTTTATTGGATTGTGGTGAGTTTGCAATATCTATTTAAGTATTAATGCGCAATGCTTCCTACCGATTGAGAATACATCTGATGACGGCAAGGCAATGCTCATCTTTTTTCATGATCGAAAATATAAAATAAAATTATTTGAAAATTATTTGACAATTTTGAAATTGTCAGAATTGTCATTTTTAAAGTTTTTTTTGATAATTGCTGTGTTACTACGAAGGAATTGAACGTACATTCGTAGCTCTCAAAATAATCATTATTTTTCTTTGTCTTTGCCGAGTGGACATCTATTTCCAGTAGTTGACACAAACATTATTTTTGTTTTATATTTCATCACGTGTCTGTATATAAAATTATAGAGATACATTTTTATTTGAAGAAATGAAACCAAAATAAACTATTTTAGATTCAATAATGACAAATCAAAGATAAAAGTTTGAAGTTTGAATTGTGTTTATGCTTGTGCAAAACAAAGATTTAGACTGTAGCTGAGACGTTGTTTCGTATGTCGTATTGAGGGCTTTGACAAGCTATAAAAACAGTGACTAGGTTAAGAGCCGTGAATGAGACTTTACTTACCAATCAGAAATTTGTGAACGTAACTTATTGCCTTGGAAATTATATATTAAACATGTCAGTGGCGCGCCCATAAAATATATTTGAAGGGGGCTTGGATGTTTGTGAAACAAAAACAGATAATTTATAATAAAATATAACAAAATAAATGTATATATCGTATATACTTTTCAGCAACATTTATATATATATATATATATATATATATATATATATATATAATTTATTAAAAAATTATTTCTGTATACATAATTACCTATATATTACATAGATACTTTAGATAATTCGCTTATGTAAATATAGATATTTTACTTTAATATAAATTAAAACATTGCAACATTATAAATCAAAATCTATTTTTCTTTTTGTCATTCTTTGCAAATTAAAAAAATTAAAAAGAGTTTACTGTTATCCAATGATATTCAGTTATAGTGGTCAGGTACATCGAGCGACTATCCGTCATGACACATCGTTAAACGACCAACTATGTACTAAGTAATAAAAGTAAATTATAAGTGGCCTTCAATACTTACTTATGGAATAAAACATTGATACGGAAATTATTTTTTGTACTCACATCATTTAAAAAACTGTTTACGTTACCCTGGAAATTGATGTGAAGTAATGCGCAAAGTAAATAATTGAAAAACACCCATTTTTATGGTTGTTAACAAGATATAAACATGAACTATATGGGGGGTCATAGTGACTTCGTGTACGGTAATTATTTTAAATTATTTACTGCGTTAGTTCAGTTTTATCTTACTTTACGAGAAAAAATAAACAATTTGTTTTCATATAATAAATGACATTTCATGGCATCCATGCCATACTACTAAACCGTTATTTAACATTTAATAAATTTTATCATTGTCGCTTATATAAATTTTGCTTGTTACAAAAAGCATTGTACAAACCTCGTGCACGAAGACGTCATTTGCACCGTTCGTGCAAATTAAAATTGCACTTATGTGACTAGTACGTCTGCGCGCACTCGTTATGTAATAGTTGTTTACGAACTAAGTGCGGGAAGACGATGTTCCCGCATGAGCGCAATTTTAAAGCACGAGTGACTGCAAGGAGCGAGTGTCTTTAATAGCGCGAATGAGCGGAAAACGTCTTCACGCACGTAGTTTGTTCGAGTACTGGTATTTAAAAAAAATACATCTTTAATTTCAACTTGTGCGAGTACACCAGAATCTGCAAAATATACACAATATTTATCAATTGCAAACCAAGCTGCTCCAGGAACTTCGATTTCTAATTGTCAAAATTGTACTATAAATGTTTATAATAATACTTGCAACAATTGTGGCTCTTCCCAATCTAATAATATTGTTATTTAGTTCAAATATCAAACCTAACCTAAAATAGATTAATTAATTTAAACATTTTATGTTGTTATAATCTTACTTTTCCATTAAACTAAGTTGTTATATTCCACAAAATGTGTTTTTTTCTTATTATTTATATAGTATTAGTCGCGATTTTTGTTTGATTACAATATGTAAGATGTTGTATCAATTTAGTTCAGAGGTTGTCAAATAGATGGCATCGATGCTGACAAATGTTGAAAGAATTTTAGCAAATTACCTTTTAATAAAGGAAAATTCAGAGAAGTTGTATTTTATAAATTAGATTTTATTATTATCAAAACAGATTTATTTTAGAATGTTCCAAAGGGCAAGTGCTTTTTGCAATTTTTACAGTCGAGTCGATCGGGAAGCACTTGTTCCAGATTGAGTGTTGCGTGCGGGAAGTGTCATTTTGAAGGTTACGAGCACAAAAAAAATATTGAAATATAAGTATATTGAGGAGAGCTTCGGCCTCCAGAGATTCCCTTGCATGCGCCACTAAAACATCTAAAAAGAAATCGATCGTTTAAAACTGTGTCTAAATGGTTCGAACTGCACTATGAATGATAGATCCTTTGAATGCAGTGGTTTGATCGACACAATCAATTAAATACAAATAACAATCTCGATCAGTTGCGCTGTTACACATGCAGTTTTAGTCAACTGATTGCCAAACAATAATTCATGCGTTCAGATTTCAACACTTTAACTTATAATAATATAAAAAAGATTGTTGCCGAGTTGTTTGAATTCCACTATAAACTAGATAACCTGTTCTTTGTATTAGGATACTGTTTTGCAGCATAACAAGTAAGTATATACTGAATAATTTTCTACATTGGTAACATAAATACTATAAATAAAATGTTATAATTTCTTGATGTTGTGTGGGTTTCTTCATTGGTTGATTGATTGCTCTGCATTGTTGTCGGACTGCAATCAGAATTGCCGTCGCTTTGATTGCGCTTTGTTGCCAGCTCGGTCCGTTTGATGTAGTCCTTTGCGCGATGCGCCTTGAGCACTCTGTAAGCAACCAAGTCTCCGACAACGTCGATAAATATTGATTAGTAGGGTGTAAGAACCTCGGAGAATGTTTCTATTTTTATGTGCGTAGGAGGACCAATTTGTAGCTTCAATTATCTGAAAAGTTGATGGCCGTGTTGTAGCATTTTTGTAAAGAAAACTTGTTTACTTCAATCGTTAGCAATTTGATATTCTATTATAATCTATTTACAATTTATAAATAGATGATTCATTATGATACAGTAATTCTAATTTTATCACTGTCTCACTAATTGAGGTAGAACGAACCCTAAAAACATGTATCTATAATTTGTATCCTGACGTACCACTTTCGCTTCATCCACAATCATAATGCTTTTCGTACAAGATCGTATCATCTTTCGTTCACTCAACAAACCTTCAATCATATGCCTCAATTTATTCCTAGGTCGTTCATGCAATCTGTCACTATAAATTTCACCAACATACATCTGTTTCATTAGAATATGTTGTAATTTAGTGTTAGCCACATCCCACATTAATTCACACAGTATCATTATTTTGAAATTACCACTGTGTTTACGATGCAGTCACAATATTATTATTATTCTTTATTAATTTATTTATTTTTCATATCACTTTATAAATAAAAACTTTTCTATCGCTGTAAATACAGGATTATAAACGATTCGTTGTTCAAAACTTCTTTAAATTCAACAAATTCAGTCAATCGCATTACCATAGACTCACATTTGTTTTGATACAATTGAAGACGTATAGAAGCCGTTACAAAAAGAAAGGGTTATGTTACACAATCATTATTATAATGTAATGTATGTAATTAGTATAAGAGTGTCTTCGTTCCTGTAAATCAATTAATTTGTATATATATATATATATATATATATATATATATATATATATATATATATATATATAAACTGTGCAAAACAAATAAAGGGACACCTAAAATTTTCGAAAAAAAGGTCTCTTTTCAAATGCCTATATCTTGGGCGAAATTTAGCCGTTTTGAACCCCCGAGACGTAAAAATGTTCGTACAACTGTCTATTTTATGATGCTTTTTGTCTCATTCCATGTTGTAACTTATATGACAGATTCAACAGAAAAAAAATTTTAACAGCGAATCGAAATTTTTGTGCTCTGTTTACATTCAAATGAGCGGAACTCGAATTCAAAAAATCGTTGGAAAATTCTAAAGAAATATTTTGAAGCTGACAAAATTTCCTAACTTTTCCTTTATTTCAATTTTTAGGCAAAAATTCTCCGCACTCCGTGCAAATTGATAAAGAAAACATTTTTTTGTAATTTCTTTTTCTGTTTAATGGCGCGCCATATGTCGTATAAAGTACGAAATTGGAATGTGACAAAAGGTATCATAAAATAGACAGTTGTACGAACATTTTGATGTCTCGGGAGTTCAAAACGGCCAAATTTGAAAAAGAGACTTTAATTGTTTTGCGAAGTTTATATAAATAAATACAGTTTTCTTGTAGTTAAATTGGTTAGTGTTAATTTAATTAAATAAAAATAAAAATTTCAGTTGTTTTACTTTTACACAACAAATTTTGCTAATTAACAAAATTAAATTGGGACGAAGCTCGTAAATTATTATTGATATTTATAAAATGATTACGTTATTTATTAAATTCATTTTATTTCGTACACTCATTATTTATGTACCAGTAAACCGACAAAATTGTTCGGTATTTAAAATTACATTAACATTAATTGAAAAAAAAAATGAAATACCAGAATATAAATTCCACGATTAAACATTCGACCGTTACAATTCCTAACAAAACCAACTTTCCATTCAAATTTAATGCTTACAAAAGCAACAAAACTCAGGCAGGTAAAACTCCAAACTCCGTACTCATGTGCCAGAGAATAATACAGCGCTAATGAGGAAAGATATAAAACATGTATGTGTTGTACACCCTCCGCGGGCGGCATGCGGCAGCACGTGCGCAGATCTCGCAAAGTGACGAGGGTCTGAGCAGCATTGTGAAAACTCCCTCTGCTCTGCCCCCTCACACACACAATCACTCGTGTCATGCATGCATAACACGTGCAAAACTTTTCAATTTATAGTGGTCCTGATGTTCAACTGAATAATAAATAATACAAAATATACAAGATAAAATAAATAACAGAATCATATAAACACCAATAATATTCAGGCAGTCGTAATCCAGTGAATACAAGTTTTGTCTAGCATGGAAGAGTTTGTGAGTTCAAACTTATATTAAAATAAAATAAATAAATATATCATCACGCCTTTTACCCATTACTGGGTGTGGCACTCTGCCTAAGCAGATCTCGGTAAGTGATATATTTTTTCACGTAAAATAAAATAATGTATTCGACTTTTAGTATAAGCTACTATAATCGAGATTAAATTCTTGTTGTGCAGAACACTAAATAAATAAATAATTATTATTTACGTAACCAGATAAAAAGGTTGATATTGGTTGACGAACTTAACATTTGCCAAAACGAGCGAAGCGAGTTTTGCAAATCAGGCGAGTCAAACAATATCACATTTTGATAACGTAATACGTTACAAAATTTTACCTAATTCCGCTAAAATAATTTTTAAAATACATAAAATTCTAGGTTTATGACAACTCAGTATATTTCAAAATCAATCAATCAATTTACAAAACCGTTGCCGTGAAAATAAATGAATAAAATTTTTAACTTTAAAGCTTATGTCATTGAAAATGAGTTCTCAATCCGAGACACCTTCCTTCTGATAGCGAAAAAAATGCTAATTTGCCCGTTTAATACCAGAAAAATTATTAAATGTGTATAAATCCTACAAATTGTAATAAATAGTTTTTTTTCCGTTATTTGCAAATATTTTTGAGAAAGTTCAAACTGTCAACATTCATTACGTAACTAGTTATGTAAAGAGTTCTTTACATAACTCTTGAATGACAGTTATGAAAAATTGACATTTCATAACATCAAAAATTTATATAAAACAGGACTTTTCATAACGGCATTAGGTAAATATAATGAAGGTACATTACTTTAAATGTCACTAATTTAATCTTGCAATTAAAAATAAAACTGCGATTTCTGCCTTCCCCTTTATTTAAATAAATAAATATCCTAATATGATGTATTTCCTTCAGCGAATTTATTTTTGTTTTATTAAGTGCTTTGTATAAATTAGGCATACAAGTACATTACTGTATTTTAATAAACAATGAACCCAGCGTCAATCGATAAAACATAAAAACATGAAATTTAGTTAGTATTACTGTATTAACACATGACGGGAACAAGGCAATTCAATTAAAATCAAAGAGCAACAGAAACAGATCCGCTGCTGATGATAAAGGCACTTTCCACCTGTCTCGTTGCGCAGATTAACGAGTCTCTCATGTTTGCTTCTCCGTTTTCTGCGCTTCTGTTACCGAGAAAACCTTGATCTCTTTCCGTAAGGTTTTTAGAAGATATGGAGGATGAATCCATTCACTAAACAAATCATGACGTACAGTTTATTTTAAATATGATGTATTTTTTTCGATTTTAGAAATGACAAATAATAGTATATATTAAAGAACTTTTTCGCACGCGTCCAAATTTGGAACACTCGCCTATGGTTCGTTTTCTAAAGTACAAATGCGAAAGAAGTCTTATAAAATGAGTGTTTTGTACTATATTTTTTATTTTGCGTCTTTTATGAATGAGAAAATCAGCGATATTTTAAAACGAATCATTTTAGGACAATTTGTATGTAAAATATTGTAGTTGGTAACTGTTATTGACATTTATGCAATTGTTCAGATTTTGAGGTTATATTCAAATTTTAATGTCCCCAGCTTAACAGTTTCCGTATGTCATCCATTTCTACCAATCGTTTAAAACAAAATGTTGCGTATCGTAATGAACGCTCTTTCGACACGCAACTGGGTTTCGTAATGACTTCCTTATGAACGCAAATTATATTTTTAGTTTGTTATACTGTATGGTTTAAATAAATAGCGACATATGATTTTTAAACGGAAAATATTTTGTTGCAAATTAAGAGTGTAAGACATCAAATTTCATACGACCATACTGATTAACATACCGTATTTACGAGTAGTACAGATTATTACGTCATTAAAATGCCACAAATTAGAATAATTAATAAAAATAATTTTAGAAGTTGGCTATCACCTATAATAATTTTTGATGACAACTATGTCATTGAAAAATTGATTGTCACAGTCACGTCATTTCGTTGTACATATTTAAAATTTGTAGATATTTTTATCGAATTTGTAAAAGTAAAATGAGGCCATTTTTTTAAAGAAATAAATCTGACAGTCACAGTAGTGACAGTTGGTGTTACTAAAAAACATTATTCTCTAACTATTTTAATTATTTTCTCTCATTGTGACATAAAAATCAAGTAGTCTGTAAGTATGTGATAATGTAATATTGCCATATGCAATTTAGTACCATAATTTACATCAGGCGCATAAATAAAGAGGGGAGAGTACGGGGTTCAATACTCCCCCATTAAGAATTAATAGTATAATTTTATCTACAAATAAAGAAAGAAGAAATTAAATTTTATTATGATTTATATTACTTTTCGTTTCGAATGTACCATTTAAATTCCCTCTTTTTGATGAGCGAAGTTAGTAAATTTTATTTTGTTTTATGGTGTTTTCATATACTTTGACTATTTTTTATTTAAACCTTACGGATAACATTTATGAAGTGAACAATAAAACATTTAAAATAAACTGAATTGCTTATAAAAATATCCAGATTTGATGTTAAAAAAACATTGGCTCTTCTCTTCCTCGTTCAATACAAATGATTCTTCTTTTTTATTCAGAGAAGCTTCCTCTGTATAATGCGCTGTGTATTGCGTTGCGTTGCGCTGTGTGCGTAGTGTGTTCGCTCTCTGAACGTGAACGTGAACGTGAAGCCGAGACAAATTATGTTTGAGCTTTGGCTTTTGTTTTTCTTTTTCGCCGCGCGCTTCAGAACTTGATAAATTGTTTGCGTAGAATATAAAACGTGCAAAATTGCTTACATGCAGATAATTTGTTTTCAACCTTTTTATTTTGTTTTAATCCCACTTTTTGTGATGATAAAATGCTTTATTAAGTTATTATAATTTGAAGAGTATTAGTAGATTTACTTCATCATATTGACGTGCAGATTTCATCACTTGACATTTTATTAACTCGCATAGGACCGGTATTATCAACCACATTTATTTGTTAATCTAGTTGAAGAAAGATAACAGTGAATCACTTATGGGAATGACATTGCTGTCCAAACTTATACCGTAGTACTGTACGAAAAAAGTTTTATAATTCCGGCCATTCATAGTTCTTTTACTAAATGAAATGTTTCCTTTAATCTATAATATCTTATAGAAGATGGCTTTCCCCGAACAGCTGGACGACACATTAAGGCAGTGGTTTCTGATTAAACATTTCGGATCAATTATTTTAGAATAACACTTTTTTCTACGGTTACTAATGTATGTTTGTTGTAGCTAAGGAAATAACCTTAAAATGATACTTCCCGCACGCAACACTCAATCTGGAACAAGTGCTTCGCGATCGGCTCAACTGTAAAAATTGTAAAAAACACTGGCCCTTTGGAACATTCCAAAATAAATCTGTCTTGATTTGATAATAATAAAATCTAATTTATAAAATACAACTTGAATTTTCCTTTATTAAAAGTTTACGAAATAAGAGTAATTTGCTAAAATTCTTTCAACATTTGTCAGCATCCGTGCCATCTATTTGACAATCTCTTAACTAAAGACGTCATTGATACTTACAGATTGTAATCAAACAAAAATCGCGACTAATGCTATATAAATAATAAGAAAAACACATATTGTGAAATATAACAACTTAGTTTAATGGAAAAGTAAGTTTATAACAACATAAAATGCTTAAATTAATTAATCTATTTTAAGTTAGGTTTGACATTTGAACTAAAAAACAATATTTTTAGATTGGGAAGAGCCACAATTGTTTCAAGTGTTATTATAAACATTTATAGAATAAAGATAAAGATTGTGTATAATTTGTAGATTCTGGTGTACTCGCACAAGTTGAAATTAAAGATGTATTTTTTGAAATACCAGTACTCGAACAAAAAATATTATAAAACTACGTGCATGAAGACGTCTTCCGCTCACTGCGCCCATGCGGGAACATCGTCTTCCCGCACTTAGTTCGTAAATAACTATTAACCTGGGAACAGTTTTTTCGTGCGCATTGCTTCCCAAATTATTTTACACAAAAATGATTGAAATAAAAATTGTAGAGCTTAAAATTCTGCATCTACGAGTAAATCAATAATTACATGTCCTATATTTTGTAACAACAGAAATTAAATATGAAAATTTCAAAATTACAATTTAATAGTGTCAGCGACGGAATTAAACAATATAAGAATCAAATTAATTATGTTTTTCTGTCAAATATTACGATTTATTTTTATTATCAAAGCCAAACCTCAATGTGCCAAATTATTTGATATAATTAAGTCACACATTTGTTTGTTATTTAATTTTAATTTCATGGCTACACTATTGAATTGTAATTCTACATTTAATTTATGCCGTTTACAAAACATAGTAAATTAAATTAGTTTATTGATTTAGATGCAGAATTTTACGTCGTACAACATTTATTTGAAGTATTTTTGTCTTAATTAATTTGAAAAGCAATGATATATTGTTTTCTCATATTAAACGCCTGAGACCCGCTTTTCGTGTTACATCCAGTATACGAGTATGTTAAAACAGGTGTCTACCAAGCAAGAGTTCGTGAGTTCAAATCTCGCTAACTTCAATTTATATCAAAATGTCCCTACATATCTAAACTTAAACATTTACATAACCGGTGCCAGTAATGCGGCTTGTTTCATATGTTCCATATGACGCGTTATCGCAATCGGTCACTGACATATCGTGGTATTGTCGTCTGTTTGTTGTGTATGTATGTTTGTGTTGCCGCTTCGTTGTGATGGAGTAATGACACTATGTGAGTGTGACGTCACACCCTACAGGTCGTGGATTCAGAATTCTGCTGAGCGTGACATCAGACAGAGATAGGAGTAGGAATATTTTTCTTTTCTTTCGATGAATATGTTTTCATTGTGAAGCATTAGTTATTAATTAGGTGCAGTTGATATTATAGTTTCATATGTTGGTATATCCGGATATCTATTGATGATAAGGTGCAATGCATTTTATTTTTATCTAAATACAAAATAACTCTGCAATTGAAGATCTTAATAATTATTAAATTTATTTTCCTAGCTGTACAATATACAATCATATGACAAATGAATTAAAATCTGTTTGATGATAAGTTGCACCGCCAAAAATTAAATTTACTCTTGATAAATAAAAGCGAGCGAAGTTACATGTCATATAGAATGATTGACATTTATTTCCAACAAATACTTCTTATTTTAACAGTTTTAGCGGACGTAGCCGTAGAAACGATAAAACAGTTTTAACAGCCTTCGTTAATAGCTACGTAATTAATTGGGCAAAAATAATAATATATTTACTACCGGGACTACAGTTTCATAGCCATGATTTTGATAAAGTACTAAATCTGCATTTTTGCCTAATTTGTTTTAATTGTTTTTATAAAATTAAATAAATAAATATATCATCACGTCTTTTACCCATTACTGGGTGCGGCACTTTGCCGTAGCAGATCTCGGTAAGTAATATATTTTTATTCGTGAAGTGCGGTTACTAGCCGTCAAATCACGGCCCCCAAAGACGTTAGTGGTGGGGAGCCACAGGGGTAGATTTAATTTATTTGATTAAATTTAATGTTAAATTTGTTGTTCTAGCTGTAAAGTGCAGTTTTACAGACTTGATTATAAAAGTAACATTTTACATCGTGTCAATGGTCAACAAAATCACACTTAATATCAATTGGCAAAAAAAAAACCATTTACATATATGACATAAATATAATCAAATTTGTTTTAATTATATTTATTAAATTATATGTTACATTTGTTGTTCTAGCAGTAAAGTGCAGTTTTATTGACTTGATTATAAAAGCCACATTTTACATCGTCAACAAAATCACACTTAATATCAATTGGCAAAAAAAAAAACATTTAAATATGTGACAAATATAATCAAATATCCTGACGTTCTTTTTATGTAATTCTAGGCAGGACAGCTCTGTATTTTTTTTTTGTATATATATATCGGACCAACTACTAGGTCATATATCGATATGTCCTTTGTGTGGCCGTCACGGGCGGGACTCGAACCCACGACCTTACGATCGTGAGTCAGGGGCCCTCAACCCGTGCTGCCATCACGCGGGACAAGCTCTGTAATTATTTATCTAGATGTATAACTTTTCGCTACTCGTTCTCAGTAGGTTATTGGACATTTGGTATATGTTTTATCCGGTGAAAATAAACAGACGCGACACGTTACTAAATTTAAACCGATTTTCTAAAACTGTAAACTCAATCACCTATTACCTTTACCGCTAGAAGCTATGCCATTATCTATATTATAAATGTAGTAATAACATTTTATTACAGTATTCAATTTATGCATAAAGTGAAATGAAAACTTTTTTTATAGATAAAACTTTTAATTTAATAATTCTAGTAGATATTAAAATTTCCTGAAATTATATGTAACAATTTTTGCCAATTAATAAAATTTGTACAATTAAATGGAATTTCTAGGTATTTGAATTTGTAACAAATTTATTGGCCTAATCGATATCGACTATTAATTTAATCCACAGAATTATGAATCAGTAGAGAATAGAGTTCTGTTTATTCAGCGCTACCAAATCAGTTCATTTTATCACCCTGTGTCACAAAATTGAACTTGGCTAATTTATTCAATATTCATAGTTATATTTTTTCTTGTAATTAATTTTATAATCCTTTTTACTTTCTTGTACGAAGTAAAGGAAGTATTGTAATCGCGAAAATTTTCGGTTCTCAGATTTCAACGGAAATAGGTGTTTTGGCCCTCCCTGAATCCATTTTGACTAATTTCGTCATGCCGTCTGTACGTACGTATGTACGTACGTATCTCGCATAACTCAAAAACGGTAAGCCGTAGAAAATTGAAACTTTATATTTAGGACTGTTATAACATCTAGTTGTGCACCTCCCTTTTTGGTCATTATATAACTTCCGGAAGTGGTACTTTACTTGAAGCCTATAATCGATTTTCATGAAAAACTATATTCAAATATAATTTAAAACTTTCCAAATTTGGTATATAAGACTACTATATCAATGGAAATAATATAATAGATTTTGGTTCAAATACACTAACCGGAAGTGACACATTACATGAAGCTGCTAACAGTTTTCCTTGAAAAAATGGTATTATTTTAATTTTAGAAATAAATGCTTCAAATAAAAGTTTTAAAGAATTAAATTCTGCGTCTAGCACATTAAGAATTTTTAAATTAGCCTTTTGCATAAGCGAGATATCTAAATTTAAATAGTATATATTTTGTGTTTTTTTTTTAATTAAGTTTGCTATGGATTAGAACAAAAAATAAAAAATAAAAGATTTTATGTCAAATATGTGCAATTAAAAAAATATCTATAGTTTAATACGCGTACAAGGAAGTCATGTGGTGTCCACATCAGATTTTTTTAAATTAGTTTTGTTTTTACTTCCTTGTACAAAGTAAAGGAAGTATTGTAATTGCGAAAATTTTCGGTTTTAAGATTTCAGCGGAAATATCCATTTTGACCTTCCCTGAATCCATTTTGACTAATTTCGTCGTGACGTCTGTACATACGTATGTACGTATGTATCTCGCATAACCCAAAAACGGTAAGCCGTAAAAAGTTGAAATTTTGTATTTAGGATTGCTATTACATCTATTTGTGTATCTCCCCTTTTGGTCATTATATAACTTCGGGAAGTGGTACTTTACTTAAAGTCTATAATAGATTTTCATGAAAAACTATATTAAAATGTAATCCAAAACTATTCAAATTTGGTATATAAGACTATATCATAATGGGTTTTGCTTAAAATAGACTAACCGGAAGTGATACATTACATGAAGATGCTAACAGTTTTTCTTGGAAAAAATGGTATTATTTTGATTTTAGAAATAAATGCTGCAAATAAAAGTTGTAAATAATTAAATTCTGCGTCTAGCACACTAAGAATTATTAAATTAGCCTTTTGTATAAGCGAGATATCTAAATTTAAAAATTATATATTTCTTGTTTTTTCTAATTAAATTTGCTATGAATTAGAACAAAAAATAAGAAAAAAATAAAATAAATTAATGTCAATGTCAAATTACGTCAAATGTGTGCAATAAAAAAATGCAGGTATAGTATAATACGCGTACAAGGAAGTCATGTGGTGTCCACATCAGATTTTTTTATGCTTTCAGTACTGATTTGAATACTAATTTTTATATTTCATTTATATATCATATTAATAAATAATTTGTACTAATTATTTCTACTAGTATAGATGTTATTAAATATTTCAAATGTTTTCTTTTATAAATTCGTAAACTGTTGTTGACAGCTGTCTAGTCTTCTTAGTTCATTAAAATTTTAATTTCCAGTGTAATTTAAATATAAATTTATTATAATACTTCCTAAATACCATATGTTGCTTTCCGTTAATTACCACACAAACAAAAGTAATCCAATAGAAAAAAACAGTTATAATACCAATATTATCCATTGGATTAGTAATTAGTATAAACAAAAATACAATTCAATTCGCATGTAAAACTGTACCTTATTATATTAATATGAATACATGAGTACATTAATTGGAACGAGAACCAAAAACCAGTAACAAATGTTCCGCGGGCATAAATGAATGCTAAATATTCAAACTGGGTACCTAATGCCATTTACCGTAAAAATCTATATGTTTTTATTGTTGATACAGTAAACTGGAAACAAAAACATCGCAAAAAAATCGTATATTGTGTTGCATTGTGTAGTGGTCAGCAAATTATTGAATAAACAGAGGTGTCCAGTTAGATAAATCATTAATTAAATATTTAAAGCAATATATTTTTTTAACTTTTTATTCATTTAATTTTAACAAGTGTAAAAAAATTACCATTATTCTGCACAATAGATATATCAATTGCGTTTTTGTTTAATTGCGTATAATACAAGTTTAATAATGACAGTTTAATGTTCATTTAATGTACGTACACAACATCTCGTTATGGTCCTTGAAACATTCACTGAACATTTATTTATTAAATTCATTCAGCATTTAATCTTCGCCAAACATTCCTACCTTGGTATACCACTTTCGCTTTATTCACATTTATAATTCCTTTAATGGGGTAGGTGGCTCAGTGGTATCGAGTCGGCCTGTGGATCTTGAGAACCCTGGTTCGATCCCCACAACCGACAAACAATTTTTACCAATTTAAATCTACCCCTGTAGCTCCCCCTTCACTAACGTCTTTGGGGGCCGTGATTTGACTGCTGGTAACCGCACTTCACGCGAAAAAATATATCACTTACCGAGATCTGCTTAGGCAGAGTGCCACACCCAGTAATGGGTAAAAGGCGTGATGATATATATTTTTTTATATAATTCCGTTCATACAAGCTCGTTTATTCCTTTCACTCAGAATCTTTCGTCCACATATCAAATCTTTTTCTATCATGCTTCCATTGGGAATGATGCATCGTTATAATTTTCAAGCACGGCCTACCCTTCACGTATCGCTGTTTTCATGTACTGGTTCGTGCAAACTCCTAAAAGAGCGGATTTCTTCCTAGATCGCAATTAGTCACCCTCAATTTCACCAATCTTTCATTCGACATACGTTCCACATGATGAAACTATCTCAACTTCTACTCCCACTCTTCTAACATCATTCTTTTAAATCTTGCACGCATCAAACACCACCGTATTCTGGACACGATCCTGTTTTCTGTACATTGAAATTGTAAACCTCTTTATGCAGTTTCTGGTGGAAGTGATGCCCGAAATGACATCATTCATTAGAGCGTTGTGAGCTGGTGTCATTTATCTAACCACGCATGATCATAACAACCGCCATAACTTTCAACCAGCCCCGCAGTCTCCTAGCCTCGTTAACTGTACACAGCCACGCCGACTATAAACCCCATACATCATCGACGAAATCAATAAACACACAAATTCGCCCAAATGGCCAATAACACCAAAACACCACTCAGGAAGACCTACGGATAATTTTATAACCATCGACAACTAGAATAATAAACAGTTTGTCTATTAGCATTATTATATTTAGTTTTTTATTAATTTGCTACTCTGCACAATAAGAACTTAATACAAAATACAAAACCGGAGGATGTAAAACGACAACTACTCCAAGAATGTTTGTTTACAATAGATTGACATTATTTATTTTTTTAAAAATATCACCATCTTGTTGTTCTAATTTGATTTATTTACTACTATCTTTGCACAACAGGAACTTAATTCCAATTTCCGTAGTGTATAGAGGAATCCGAATCACTCAAATACAATCATATTTTTGGATATAAGTTAAAGGATACATAGTTTCATTTTTACTGTGTTTTATCTGTATTTGCAGATCTCAGTAGATGTTATGATAATATTTATTACAATGAATTGTAGTTTTCATCTGGTGAGTGTGAGTGGATACAATTTATGTCTACCAAGAAAGAGTTCACGTGTTCAAATCTTGCGAACTTGAAGTTACATCCAAAAAAATACTGTGTCTGAGTGATTCAACAAATCAATCAACAAATTAGAACACCAAAACAGATGTATAACAGGAGAATGACAGTTCCGTTAAATATAGTCAAATGGTTAACTGTTGAAAACAATCATTGTTGAAGAAGTTTTAAAGCTCGTTTTAGGTCTACCTAATTTTATACAAGATTTTGTACAATTTTTCGAAATATCTAAATTGTGTTTGAAATATTGTATTGCTTCAAAAATAATCTGAAAAAATAGACCATTCAAGTACGTAACTTGCGATTCTCGTAGTATTGAAGCAACGAGATATTGCAAACAATTTATTACTACGCAATTATGATTATGCCAAAAATGGTTCAAAATCTTGTACAATTTTCGGGCCCATATTTTCTTATTCTAAAAGTTCCGAATAAACAAATAAAAAATAGCACATCAAAAAATAAATCTGTTAATACAAATTTCATTATTTAAATTATTTTCGACAAACTAATTTTTAAAACATTTAAAATTACTCCTGTGACTTCCATCCATTAACATCTTTGGGGGGCGTGATTTGCCGACTGGTAACCGCACTTCACGCACATAAATAGATATCACTTCTGAGATTTGCTTTGTCATAGTGTCACAACCAAAATCGTGATGATTTATTTATCGTTTAGGCATTCAAGTTCCGAAGATTCCATATTTATTTATTTATGTTACGCTGTACAACAGGAACTTAATCTCAATTATAGTACAGGGTCTGCACTCACCGAGCCGCAGTGTGGTAGTTCATATAATTTTTAACTTAAGTAATTATTGCTATCCACACCACTGTACTGAGGGACAATATATGAACTAACACACTGCTGTTTAGTGAGTCCGTACCCTGTACTGAAATTGTTATTAAGTTTCTGTTGTACAGAGTAGTAAGTACCAAATCTGCCACGGCAAATTGCCATATTCAGTAGTGGGTCAATGTCGTGATAATGATATATTTATTTACTTATTTATTTCGATGCAATGTTTGTTTATTTGTTTGATACATACATTTTTTAGTAAAGTTGTTAGTAGATTGAAAACCAGTCTCTTATATAACGTAAAACGAGCTTAAAGCATTCTGTATAATGAGATTAGTAGGTCATTTATTATGGACAGTTTGCGTGAACACATCACACAGTCTCATTGCATGTGGCGCGGTCTCTTCGTTTGCGTCAGTTGCATATAGCATCAGGCTGCACTGCACTGAACTACACTGCACTGTTGGTGGGTTTAATTAAAAGATGTGACATTTCCCGACACAACGAGCATCACCATACACTGCACTGAGTCTTCTCTGAGCGTAATAACTGACGCTGGAATGTGCGCAGCGTGAATCATGCAGGACTGTAGTAAAGCCTAGTGTTCAAGGGTTTAGCAATGAATCATGCCCCAACTTACTGTTATTGGATATTGGAATTTGACTCACATTTACATGGAAATAATAACGGGAAAAGTTCACTGTTATTTGACAAATATGTTTTAGTTGGAATTGATACTTCCTCGAAGAAGAATCGATTATACAGGGTGTTATATTTGAATAGACCCAGCAAATATCTCGCTTATTTATTAACTTAGCAATTTCTTTCATATAACATGGTTTATACAGCAACAAGAAAGCTAGTTGATGACGGATGTACATTTATGATATAATTTCCGGTTTATTAGGAATTAATATCAACTTTGAAATTTCAAATGGAACATACTATATTTTTTTTACAAATTTGAAAAGTGCATCAAATTTGCTTTACAATCATGTAAAATAATCCATATGTTACATTATTAAAAAGTAAAATTGCGGGCACTTTATTATACACCTAATCGGAAAGAGATGTTATTAATTACTAATAAACCGGAAACGATATCATCAATGTACATCCGTCATTAACTAGCTTTCATGTTGCTGTATAAATCATGTTATATGAAAGAAATTGCTAAGTTGATAAATAAGCGAGATATTTGCTGGGTCTATTAAAATATAACACCCTGTATAGTAGAAGAGCTCCGGATCGAATTTGTTACCTTATTTTTAATACAAAACTCATATTAACATGTTTATGGCGTAAATAGCTTAATGGAAACGCGTAGATTTGAGAACCCTTGTTCGATTCCTGCAGTCGGCAAACTATACTATATTAAAATTATCATTATTATCTTTGAGGGCCGTAATTTGAGAACTAGAAAACGCACTTTACGCGCATAAATATACACACACATACAGTAATGAGGAAAAGGCGTGTTGATATAATTTATTTTTATTTTATATTAGATAAACATTATAAAATGGAAAGTCATCTTTGTGTACCTAATTGAGACCAGTAGATAAACCGAGATAAATGTCGCATTTATTAATTAACAAGCAAGAGATTGTACGTTCATATCTTCAACTTATATCTAGAAAATATGATTGTATGGTTCGAATTCCACTAATCCACACATCTAATATTTTAATTCAAATACAAAAAAAAAACATACAATTTAAGGTTATAATAATAAAAACATTTATTACAAATTAAATCAAGGAAGGAATATATAAATTACTTATTTTATTTGATAAATAAACAAAAATACAGTTCAAATACATATTCACAATTACAATAGAAATATAACAGATATTTATTCGAATTTTATGTAATTATTTTGACTGCTTTATATATTTTCCTATGATTTTTTTTTAAGTTAGCAAGCGTGTTATTAATTTTATCACAGTTATTTATTCTTCTTATTTGCCATTATCATAATTGCTTCTAAACGATTATTTGATAGGGTATCAAAATTATATTTTTATGAAAATAGATATAGTTTTAATTACAGCACTATATAAACAAGAGCTTTAAATATTAAAATTAAGAAAATCCATACATATTTAGCATATTTTCAATATTTTTATCAGGATTTAATTTTGTTAATTAAAGTAAGAATATACAATATCAGTTTTTTTTTAAATCTAGATTGAAGCGATATTTAAATAAATACACCAAATTGGCAATATTGACGAAAATTGTGTTATGTGTGAGCTATTCCTTTATTCATATTTATGTAGGAATTATTACATATTCCCTTTTATAATGTTATTATAAATAAATAAATATATCATCACGCCTTTTACCGATTACTGAGTGTGACACTCTGCCATAACAGATTTTGGTAAATAATATATTTCTTCGCGTGAAGTCAAATCACGGCCCCCAAAGATATTAGTGGTGGGAGAGCCACAAGGATAGATTTAAATTGGTGAAAATTGTTTGTCGGCTGTGGGGATCGAACCAAGGTTCTTAAGATCCACAGGCCGACTCAATATCACTGAGCCACTTACCACATAATGTTATTATATAAAATAAATACGTTGTGTAATAAAAAAGAGGGAATGTTTAATAAAAGATAATGAAATGAAACATGTACGGTATAATCTGAATATGTAACAGCAATGTCGATTTCCTCAGTGTCGGCTGTCGACTGTCTTCTCAGCCATGACCTCGATAGAACGCGACGTCGCGAACGTCAGTCGAGTTCTGTAGTGGAAGCTGTTGCTGTTGCTGTTGCTGTAACTCTGTCTCGCGTTGTTACCGTTAGCGCTAGTGAGACAAGATGCCGGTTGTTCCAGTTGCGCTGACTACATAACGTAAATAGAATGCTGCTCTACTTCACAACACTTTACACTTGTTTACGTTATGTTACGTTACGTTTGTTCATTTGACGAGGTGTATTTAGTGAAACCAGAGAAGTACAAATTAAGGATTGCAAATTACAGAAATGATAACATTCACAATTAATTGATTACAGCTTTCAATCAAGCTTGTACTCGTATGTATTAACTCCACATAATGTATACAACAAAGAACAAATGGGGTTGCACGACCCTTTGAAACATTAAATAAATTCTATTATAGGCTTTTAATTAACATGAAACAGATCGTATATTAAAATCTCGCTGATTTCGACTTACATTCAAAAACAAGTTTGTGACATAGTGGTCGATATTCCACTATAAGCTATGGCCGACTTTGACTATAATTTGGATTGTTTTACATTAAACAATTCGTGGTTTATTAAAATTAATGAAGTGGTACAGGCGTGTAGAAATGAATTTTTTTTTTGCGGTGCAGAGGCAAATTATAATATTAAATTCCTGATTGTGCTATTTTGACAACAGGGCGGGGCTGTAAATTTTTAAATAAACAAATTGAATCATTCAAAATATTTTTTCATAGTAATATTAACTTAAAATATATATAAATTGCAACGTTTTTTTTGTAATTTTCAAAATTTGTTAGTTTTTTATCAGAGATTTTAATAGTTATTTACATTGCAAGACCGTTATACAGAAATTTACAGGCGAGCATAGAAAGGTAACGGGCGAGCGCTAGCGAGTCTGTTATCTGTGTGAGCCTGTAAATTTCAGTTAACGGTCGAGCATTGTACAATGTTTTATGTGCATTTGAATCGCAATATATGTATATTCAAATATGTATAATCAAATTAATTGCAATAGTATAACGCAATAACTAAAATGTTCGATCAAAGTAGACTTTGAAAATCTGACAGATTTTGTTTAATCAAAAAATATTTAAGTGTCAAACATTTCAAATTAGATATGTTGTCATGATAACCAATGTCAACAGCCCGTTATAATTTTTACACGGGCTAGCACGTTATAAGTCTCGTAACCCCTAGAGACAGAGTTAAGTAAACAGTTCATTACGATTCAAATGTATACGTAAAACTTTTTATTGTAAATTGGAACTTTTCAGACAGTTCTTTTAGAGTTTTTCAGCGTTTTATCAGATGAATTTTTCTACAAGAGTAATAATGGGCTCGTTTTAATTGACGATTATAATGCGTTATTCATTATTACGAATGTTAGAAATATGAAGAATTAAAATTGAAATTAACAAACACAAAGATGAAAATATTAAAATTATCAAAATTGAAGGCTTAGCTAAAGTTGTCGAAAATGTAGACTTTAAACTTAATAATGCTATTAAAGTTCCAAAAGCATTGGAGACAAAATGCAGTCTTTCCTTCCCCAACTAAATTCATGGAGGGGCTGCTGCTGCCTCTGTCCTTCTCCCCCCCTCCCCCCGACGGATCCTACGCCCCTGAAGTGGTACAAATTATCTAGTGATCTTCGAGGATGGGGATCTCTACTATAGCCTACTATAGTAAATTAGTCTTTATATCAAGACTAGATCCAAAATGTTGGTCACATAATAAAGTTTCAAAAATGTTATTAGTTTTTTTTAGATATTTGAATATATAATGTCATTAACTCTGATGTCAGAGCATTGTTATCTTTCTTTAACTCGCACCCCCTCCCCCCACAGCACCTCTTGCATATCTAATCTATTCAGAATATACTTTATACTTTTCATGTCTTCTGTCTACGGCTAATTTTGAGGTTATTATTTTGCTTATGTCGTATATACAGAATTGATAAATATATTTTAAATACATACTTAATATATTATTTATTTCTTAACTAATGAATAGTTGTTAAATACGTCATTGGTCGGTTTACACAAATCAGTCAAGGGAAAGACAAGCTGAAGGCAAATCTTACCGGTAGTAATCAAACCTTTGACTAAGATAATCTTTTTTTTCTGTTATAACTGATACCCTTACAGATATTTATTATTTATTAAGTTATTTAAACTCCATTTATATATTTTTCAAAATAATAAAATAGATTATTTATGTGACTGCTATTATTTTGCCCCATTTTTTGAAGTTTACATTTCCTTAAGTCATATATTTTTTTAAAACTCTACGGTTCAATAACAATTGTAACATTGTTTTCAATTTATATGAAGTTTTATAATTTATTTTTATTTAAATAGTGAGAGAGTATTTTTCCTCTCTGTTATTAGACATTTCTAAATTATTTTATCGAAAAATCTCTAATTTAAGACGTTAAAGGTTTTTGTTAATATAATTTTCAATTTAAGTTTCCAAAGCTGTTATTACATTTCATTTTGAAATCACCTGACGAAGTGATTTTATTGCAAAATATATAAATAACACTGCAAACAAAGTACAAAAAGCTCAAAAAATATTTGCCGAGACAAAAAAGCGAATAATTTAGCTCGCGCGTAGAATGTTTCACAAAGCAGAGGTTGGGCTACGTTTACACGTAGCGCGAATTGGAATTTTTAAAGCGATAAATCTTTTTTAAGGGCGTGCAGATGTTTACAGCGCGTTCGCGCTTTAATGCACCTGTAAGTCGCAGCATGAAACGTGGAACGTACACGTGACGCAGATCACTGTCTTATCAACAAGAGAAACATGGATGGCGACGGGAACAATTTACATAGGTGTCTCGCTTAATCAGTGAAGCTCGTCAAATTCCATCATTAATCGCTTAACCAATATTGGAATAAGAAAAATTTAATGTGGACATCACATGACTTCCTTGTACGCGTATTATACTATAGCTACATTTTTTTTTATTGCACATATTTGACGTAATTTGACATTGACATTAAATATCTTATTTTTTCCTTATTTTTTGTTCCAATCCATATCAAACTTAATTACAAGAAACAAGAAATATATAATTTTTAAATTTAGATATATCCCTTATACAAAAGGCTAATTTAAAAATTCTTGTTGTGCTAGACGCAGAATTTAATTCTCTAAAACTTTTATTTGCAGCCTTTATTTCTAAAATCAAAATAATACCAGTTTTTTCAAGAAAAACTGTTAGCAGCTTCAGGTATTGTATCACTTCCGGTTAGTCCCATTTATTTCCATTGTAGTCTTATATACTAAATTTTAAAAGGTTTGGATTATATTTGAATATAGTTTTTCATTAAAATCTATTATAAGCTTCAAGTAAAGTACTACTTCCGGAAGTTATATAATAACCAAAAAGGGAGGTGCACAACTAGATGTTAAAACAGTCCTGAATACAAAATTTTAATTTTCTACGGCTTATCGTTTTTTAGTTATGTTAGATACATACTTACGTACAGACGTCACGACGAAATAAGTCAAAACGGATTCAGGGATGGTCACAATGGATATTTCCGCTGAAATCTCAAAACCGAAAATTTTCGCGATTACAATACTTCCTTTACTTCGTACAAAGAAGTAAAAATCGACATACTTATTTTGCCAAATTTAACAAACTTAGCAATTTAATTTAATATTATTTATGGAATATATTATTAATACAGCTAAAATTGTATGTAAATATTAGCATTATCTAAAATTAAACTGTTTTAAAAGCACTTTTAATTTGATTCGTGTGGCAACACTGATTTTCTCTTTGTAAACAGTGCGCTTTCAGTGATAGTAAATTGCTTCATTTTTGCTTTGTATTGCAACATTTTGATATTAACTATTGATGTTGTAGATGAAACGTCATAAAAATTCATGACGTATGACATGACGTAACTTCATTGATTAGCGAAGCTAATTCCCATGATATGAAGTAGCATGAATACTTGAAACATTCACAATTAAACTTTATTCTCAACACGAAATCAGTAGTTGATTCTAGGACATGCGCAATAGCGCAAAATTGTCCACAATAGCAAAATTAGTTTTACTCCGCTCAGCGTTAATTTCAGTTCGCAAGCTCCAAAGTTATAGTTAGTAGTTAGCGACCATCTTGTCTAACTACCAATCAGGACCAAGAATGAATGTTGACGTTTTAAATCCATGCTTTTGTGTGACAAGCAAAATGTACGTAAACAGAAATTATTAAATTTGAAGTTGGTTTTATTAAGCTGTAAATAAATAAACAAATATATCATCACGCCTTTTACCCATTACTGAGTGTGATATATTTCTTCGCGTGAAGTGTGGTTACCAACCATCAATCGCGCCCTCCAAAGAAGGGAATGGAGGGGCAGCCACAGGGGTAGATTTAATTTGTTGAAAATTGTTTGTCGGCTGTGGAGATGGAACTAGGGTTCTCAAGCTATTAAACTGTAAAGTATATGTATATTTAAGATAGGAAAAATAAACAATCTTATTTTCCTTGTAGATTGTTTTAAAATATAAGCCAAATATCCAAACAACAAGGAAACTTAGATTGTTTATTTTTCCTATCTTAAAAAAATAGAAATTATTATTAATTTCCTTGTTAGTTACATAGGTGCAATTGAAAAACAAAAACGTAAAAGTATCAAAAAATATATATAATAGTTTTTTCTACAACTGTCAAAAAATGTTAATTTTTTTCACTAATATCAATACGCGAAGTAGGTGATTTTTTCATTATTTACATTACCATGACAATACGTATTTTGCGCACTGTTTCGTATTCTAGTGCGCAAAATGAGTATCTCGCGCACGCTTCCAAATTATTTGTTGTCAGGTTTCATTAGTTACAACACATCAATAGTATCATATTAATATTATTGTTGATTGTTTTTCTTCAATTTACTTAAATAAATCAATAATTATTGTACTATTCTTTATTTACAGTTATAGATATAATGTTGATTGTATTTCGTTGACAAAATTCTTGTTTTTTGGCGTGTTCGAATGACTTATTGTCTCGACCTGCGATCTCGACTAAAACTAACATTCTCACACGTAACAAGAAAAAAACACTCATTTTGCGCACTTAATACAAAAATAACAATTTATTAAGTCAGAGAGTCATGTTTGTCATAAAAACATTTATAATTTTGAACAATATTAATTAATAAACGCCTCTTCATCTATTTTAAAAAGAAACATTGTGCAACAAACGATACAGCTGGCAAAAATGTACAAAAATTGAACTGACATGTGATTTTTCTTTCAAAACTAGTGTTTATTTTATCAAAAACAGTATTCTACGTTATCAACGAAGTCACTAACTACACCATTAATTTTTGCATTGTAAACGACAGTATTCAAAACTCTAATACTAACTATGAACTAATAATAAGTATGAACTATAACTATTAACTTCGTATTATGTGTTTGAAATTTCGTTTGTTTCATTATTATTATGTCAATCTGATTATTTAACTGAAGTTGTAACACTCGGTAGATACCAATAGTAACCCGAATAAAAAAGTAAATATGTATTTCCTAACAAAGTTCACTTCCCAGCAAGGTGTTTCGGCAGCAGTTCACTAACTCCAACTCTAGGGTCTGCGGTCTCTACAGTTCAACGGTACCGAGGGACCTACTTCTTCTACTTCACCGATATTATTCCGTTCGACGTGGACCCCCGACGATGGCGTAAATCAATCGAGAATTCGATATGAGGTTTTTGTTGATATAGTGGTCGCTCAATGAATATGGAAACTATAAAGAATATTTTAGGGTTTATTTATTGTGCAACATAACAAGAACTAAATCTCAATGGCGCCTGAGACCATACTTGAATTTAAAGAATAAAATATTTAAAAGAAGTAAACTAAATATTATGTATTAGAAATAATAAAATGGGGTAGGAGACTCAGTTGTATCGAGTTGGCCTATATTAAAACCAACCCTGTGGTTCTTCCTCCAAAAACAACTTCGGAGCTGTGATTTGACGGCTGATAACCGCACTTCACGTGAATAAATATATCACTTACCGAAATATGCTAAAGCAGAGTGTTATACCCAGTAATGAGTAAAAGGCGTGATGATATATTTGTTTATTTTAATAATAATACAAATACACATACATAAGGTAAACATAGAGATTTATATTCTATTTTTATGGTATATCACATTTGTCATAAAAAACAAACATAAATCATGATTATTCCGTACTATTTAACAAAAATTAAGCAATTTCTTTTTAAAATTGTGGAGAAATCAAAAACCTAATAAAACTTTCAATTCTGAACAACTTTGTAGTTAACAGGTTTAACTACAACCCTATAAATAAAACAATTATATCATCACACCTTTTACCCATTACTGAGTGTGACACACTGCCGAAGCAGATCTCAGTAAGTAATATATTAGCAGCCGTCAAATCTCGGCTCCCAAAGTTGTTAATGGAGGGGAAATTTTATTGTCGTGAAAATTGTTTGTCGGTTATGGGATTTGAATCTAGGTTCTCAAATCCACAGTCCGACTCGATATCACTGATCACACTCTTTTCGGCACCAGTCGGTATAATTAAATATATTGGCTGGTACTACAAGCTCTGTTTTTGCGTGTTTTAAGAACAGTGTTTTAGCTATCTGTAACATGTTAAAACCGTGCTCTTAAAACAACCAAAAACAAAGCTTGTGGTACCAGTCAATGTATTTTGAATTTGACATAGAAAAAATTGAGATAGGTCAAGTCACTTCTTTTCTATATCTTCTTATATAACTAATTTGTAATCTATGTTTTTCTCTTAAGTGTTGAATCTGACGAATGACAGGCATCACGTGGTATAATTTAAGATTAATTAGTTCGGATCATGTCTCGTGAACTGTACAGGATATGCAATGTAACGAAATAGAATGAGACGTATGTATATCTGCTTATTAGTTTAGAAACAACGCGCATCTATCGGGCGTGACCTTGGAAGTTCCACGAGATATGAATCGAGCTGTAGTTGTGAATTTAAAACTTACAAATGTAACTCGGTATCATTCTCTCCTCGTATGTTCTTTATCTGATTACCTGTCACTAGTATGTTACAGTAATGTTACATATTATTCCTTCTTCAACTTTTTTATAATTTTGTTTTCTCGTAAACTATAAATAATTAATTAAAAAAATGGTTATAACAGACCCCTTACAGTACAGGGAAGGTCACAGCTTATAGTAGAATTTGAGCTATACGAACCCAGTTGTATTTTTGATTATAAGTTGAAGACAGTGATCGCAACCATGGTGCTACACTGAATAAAAGAATAAGTTTATAAATATTTGCAAAATGAAATCTAACAAGTCAAATTTGTTTTTCATTTCTTCGCCGAGGTTCTTTTTGATCAAATAATACCGTGTTTAATGTAACAGAAAAGAAAGGTTAACAAACGTAGGAAAATGCATTATTAATAATGCTGGATGATTAAGTGCTAGCGTACAAATAAAAGAAGAATCATATTTTTTCATTCTCGTAAATAATTAATAATGAAAAAGTCAGTAACATCCATTTCTGAAAGGAAAGAAAGAAAAAAAACATTACAAGAGATATTTATTTTTTGAAGATTAAGATATATGAAGCCAAATTAACAGTACAAATCAATTAATAATAAAATCATGTAATCACTAAACATTTATAAATTATTTTAGATATTTGCTTCAAATAAAAGTGGTATAAGATTTAGATCTTTTAAACTTTTATTTTAACCGTTTTTTTTATATATATATAATAATTTAGTAACTTTTAACAGCGGAAAATATGCGACAGTCACGATAATTTGAAAGTATTGTTGTAATTATCAACTGTAATATCCTAAACTGATAGTGATAAGAGATTCGATAATACGCATTAATACAATTATCGCTGAAATATTAATTTAATTAGGAAACTGAAAAATTGTTATTGCGATTTGTTAATTTAGAATATATAACATGAAAAATATAGTTAGTTATTTATAGAAATTAAATTGAAGTTTCTAGGGTTTGATTTAATTTTTTGAATTTGTAAATTATATTAAGAGATGGGTCGGTCATGTGAAACGCATGTCAAATGAAACATTGGTGAAATTGAGGGTGAATGACTTATGACTAAATCGATGGATTTGATTGACGGTTTAGTGCGTGAACAAAATTTGAAGCCGATCCCAGACCACTGGCAATAAATATACTCGTATTATCTGAAAAATTTAATTTTTATAGGAATTAAAATTAGGTTTCTAGGGTTATAATTTTTTGATAAATTTAGAAACTTAAAAGGTACAATCAAACATTATTTAATTCTAACATATTATTAAAAATATCTGTCTTACCCTACATTTCATTGTTATAAATTCAAATATACTCTTATTTTTCTAATAAAGTACACCAAATTTTCACCACATTAAAACTATACTTGTGACTCTCTCTCCACTAATATCTTTGAGGGCTGTGATTTGGCGGCTGGTAACCGCAATCCACGCGAAGAAATATATCACCTACCGAGATCTGCTACGGTGGGTGCCACACCCAGTAAATTGGTAAAAGGCGTGATGATATATTTACGAGTTATTTTATTTTAAAGTTAATAAAGACGATTATTCCATAAAAGCCTATATTAAATTACTTAATTTAGTTTTGAAAGCATTGTACGCGGTAGTGTACAGCTAACACCCCTTACTCACCACCCCAACAGTTTTATTAGATCCAGTTATTGATATCGCTGTGCCTCTGTTTACTTTTTTGCGGCAGGTAATATTATTAGGAGTCCTAATTTAACAAGTTTTGTTATTTAATCCATTTATTATTTACTTATTTATTTAGTTTACAATAGGAAATTAATCGCAGTTACAGTACAAGCAACTAACAGCTTATGATGAAATGTTACAACACATAGTTATATTTTCAGATATAAGTTGAAGTCAGCGAGAGAACGAGAGTTCATTTTTAACGATCGGTTATAAGTGCCCTAATTCACGACCGACTGAACTTTGTCCACTTTGTAATTTTCTTAAAGTTTATATTCAAACAATTATCCAGTTTTTAACTCTTTCTCAGTAAAAAATACCATTCCTTTCTCCGCAGTTGCAGCGCCATTAAATTTTCTCGGTGAAATTGAATGTCTCGTCTCTCGGTCTCTCGGTCTCTCGTCGTGGCTAGTGACATGTCAGCTTTATGTCCGCACTAAACCCGCGGTAAACAACGTTCCGTGATAGCAAGCGACGCTGGCGTCGTAAACTGCGCGCGATAAATGCTCAGAGTCAGAGAACGGACGCTCTAGTTTGGTTTATACCCAAGCACGAGCTGTGAGCTAACATAAGCAGTGTGCGGAAGTTTTAGACGGAGGGACTGACTTACTACTTGACAGACTTGTTTAATTGTTTATATCCAGGTGCTCAATTGCCTTGTAGTGGCTATCCTCAAATTGTTACTCAGGATCTAAATCATAATCGGAAATTATTATTTAGTTTTTTTTAGATCGTAAATGATAATGAGAGGTGGTTTAGTTATTTGGAACGTATGTCTAATGAAACTGTGGATGATAAATTTCGTGAATGACTTAAGAATAAATGGATGGATTTGTTTGAAAGTTTAGTACGTGTATTTACGAGTATCAAAAATCACGAATACTGGTACTCGGCGTTTAGGAATAGGAATAGTTGAAGATACTAGAATTAAAACTGGCTACTATTTGAAATAATTGAAATAAATAATATTTTTTTGCCTTATTATAAATATTAAAGTTCTGCATCTACCTGTAAGTTTATACGTTTCAAAACTAGCTAATAACAATACAAATTTCACTTGGAATATTAGTGTTAGTTTCAAAAATGGTTATATTTACCTTTGACATATATCAAACATAGCTAAATCCATTTCAGCCAATAGCGTGCTTTCATTTTGACGTTTCTTTTCTCATTTAGATAACCTTAAAAAGTGTTTTAAGGGCAATAATATTAAAACTGTGAGAAGTTATTATTTATTTATTAATGTTACACTGTACAACAGGAATTTAATCCCAATTACAGTACAGGGTCCGCTCTCATCGAGCCGCAGTGTAGTATTTTTTTAGCTTGAGTACGATTCGAAGTCTAGATCTCCGGATTCGAATTCCATATCGCTATCCATATCACCGTCCTGACGGAAATAATAATAATGGCTGGTAGCACAAGCTCTGTTTTTGCCTGTTTTAAGAACAGTGTATTTGAGTGTTTTAGCTATATCTCACATGTTAAAACCGTGCCTTAAAACACCCAAAAACAGAGCTTGTGCTACCAGCCAATGAATCAGAATATTGGAAAAGCGTAGAAGATTTATGTTAGTGTAAAAATGTTCTTACATACATACATACATAACATCACGCTATATCCCATTAAATGGGGTAGCACGAACCCGTCAACATTCTTATCCTGACACACGATACTCGATTCGACCATATTAACACTTCCTCCATACAAACTCTTTCTTTTCTCACAACCAAAATCCATCAACACACAACAAACATTCATCCATTCGCTAGTGTACACTGCGCTTGTTTCTGAAGATGGTCTCCGCACAATTGCAGGTAAACACTCAAAACATCTAACCAATTAATCTAAAATCAAAAATCATACGCTTGTCTTCATTCATCATATTTATCCCGCAATTAATTTTCTCCAAACATTCCTATCCTGACACACCACTTTTGCTTCAACCACATTCATAATTCTTTTCATACAAGCTCGTTTATTCTTCACGCTCAGAATCTTTCGCTCACGCAACAACCCTTCAATCATATTCATCCATTTGTTCCTAGGCCGTCCACGCAAACTTTCACCCTCAATTTCACCAACATACACCTGTTTCACCAATCTGTCATTCGACATACATTCTACATGACCAAACCATCTCAACTGACTTATTCCCACTCTTCTTACAACATTCTTCCCAATCTCACATTCATCATACACCAATGTATTCCGGACACGATCTCTTCTAGTATATCCACACACACCCCGCAAATATCTCATTTCCACAGCAGTTATACGCCGTTCATGTTTCTTCATCCATACCCAACATGTTCTTGCAGCTGACAAAGATATTTCTGGGACAGAAGACATTGATGACAGATGTGAATTACTTCAGAAATCATCTGAATTAATTGTTTAATATAATTAATGTTTAAAATTTACTTCAAATCCTTTTTTGGTTCTAATGAAATTTATAGATTAGGTTTTTTGTTTTGTTTTAAGAAACATCGCTTATTATTATTATAATAAATTAATTCATTTCGAAAATTAACAAAAATTTACATATAATTTGTTTCAAAGTCGACTATATTTTATTATATTAGATTAGAAAAGTAGCTATATTCAAATGTTAGAATCAAAAAGAGCTATTACCTATTTATTATATTAAATATAAATCTATTCAATCGAAATTGAAGGGAAACGTTATGTCAAATCTCATTATTATAAATATTAAAACAACTTAAAATTAATTAATTTCGCGCATAATGTTAAAATATATGTAGAACAGAATTTGGGTATTACCTCGAAATGACGTTCAACGGACATAACCGGTTTTGATTCTAATTACATTCGTGAATTCTTGCCTATAATACTCGCCGAAGGTCCCACACCATTCGAGGAACCTACCTCATTCGTCTTATCACTCTTTTGACTTAATCATTCATTTATGTATTGTTTATACTATATTGCTTTGTTAATTAATGAACTGGTTTCTTTCTTTTTGTTAATATTTTCTACTTGTATTTAATGTTAAACGCTCTTGTAGTTTGTGCCACACTTGTTAATATTGCCTTTTGTTTGAAATGTTAAAAGGTTAATATGGAAGAACAGCTTACGGCGAATATTTGCCAATAAATCAATATTTATTATTCGTGTTAAATCGGTGTATTCAACACAAATAATAAAAATTTAAAATATAGGTTAATGTCAATTACGTGCATCAACATTTTGTATTTAATTTATCGCTACATATGTTGCACTAACAAAATAAAAATCATTCGGTAGTTGATGCTGACTAATTATTGTCGAGGAAGCATAATTCAAATATTTGCAATTGAGAGGTCAGGTTTTAGTATTCGTGCATGCCCTTGAATATTTGACAAGGCAAATGGCCTGGGGCCGGCTTGATATGAGTTTGTAAGAAAGGAAATATTACAGGATAGGAATGTTTGGCGGAGATTAATTGGAGGATGAATTTAATGAATAAATTTTCAGTGAATGTTTTCAAGGTTCGTTCTATTCTATTAGATGGAACTTGCATTATACCGGGTGTCTACAACATTTTCTGTCTTTTTATTTTAGAATAAAATTGTTAATACAAATAGTATTCGGAATTAAAAACTTCAATTGGTAAATTTATCTTTAAATTTATCACTGTCACTGTACTCATGTCATTTAACAAAAAAATACTTCATATAACTGGTCCAATTTTTTCGATACTCGCAGATGCAAAATAAATATGACAATTTGACATTATTTACAGATTGTCGGCATGAGATATAAAACAAGTAACTTGATATTTTGTGTTGGCATATGTAAAAATTAGAGATTTAGTTCTCATAGCAATCTTTAAAAAATCCCAAATTGTCAATTTGATTTTGCATCTATTTATTATTATACAATTTTGTGTAGCTGTCAACCCGTCCCAGCCTTTTTAGGACCGGTCTTTAACTGGTCTTTTGGTTTATAAAAGACCGAAATGACCGGTCTTTTTAGCCAGTCTTTTAACCAGCCTTTAACCGGTCTTTTAACTGATCTTTAACCGGTCTTTTAATCATTTGGTTAATCCGGTCTTTTTTAGGACCGGTCTTTTCCTACTAGGAGCGCAATTTTTTAAAATCCTCAATTTTTGCCAGCACTAGTAGTTAGTAGTACAATCACAAATTTTTCTAAACAAAAACATATACGTTCTATCACTTTTATTTTAAGGGCCGATATTTCAATGTCCTAAGAAAGTTTCTAATAAAATTTATTCGTCTAACAAACAAAAAATTGCACATAAAAAATGAGTGCTATGAATAATTGAACTGCTTTCTCTTTATTTTTAAAACTTAAAATTTCAATAACAGCGATGCAATTGACCATTAATGTAATTATTTATTTATTTATGTTACACTGTACAACAGGAACTTAATCCCAATGACAGTACAGGATCCGCACTCACCGAGCCGCAGTGTGGTAGTTCATATAATTTTTAGCTTGAGTGAGATTCGAACTCGGGATATCCGGATTCGAATTGCATATCGCTACCCACACTATCGTACTGACTGACAATATAATATAATTTGTACTATAATTTCGATGCAATATTTGTTCTTTATTTGACAGATAAGTGTGTATTTCTACAGCGATAAATCAAATTAATCACGGTTAATATCTTGATTGGCGTTCGTATCTACCAATATTTTTCATATTCCCCGAAATGAAAATACCAACTAGTTATGAATTTTTGAGTGATTTAGTTATTTGCTGGATATACAGCGGAGTGCGCAGTGACATTAAAAACTCGTTGGAATTTACGACCGCACGAGCGGGTGTAACATAGCATAGCGTAGCATAGCGGCCCGCTAACCTTTCGTTTGTGAACTTGCTTGCGTGGCAAATACGTCAACGCATAGCGCACATTTGCCTACATGTTGCCCTACATCATTATTTCATTATAAACACACAACAAACCTAAAACTACATGAGGGATTATTAGCATGTATATATTTGAGTTATATACCTTTTGCCATTTGGTTCATTTATGCCAGTTCAGCTAAAACTACGTGACTAATTGAAATAATTGAACTACTTGAAGTAAGAAGGTCTTAATCTGTAAATTTAGCGAACAAAGCTAGTCAATTAGCGATTACAATTATCAATTAATGACAGCGTTTTAAAAATTACAATCCACATTACAATTAGTAGCACCATAAGTTAATAAGAGAGGAACTACATTCGCAGAAAACTTTAAAAAGAAACAAAAATATGTTGAGGACATCACATTACTTCCTTGTACGCGTATTATACTATACCTATATTTTTTTTATTGCACATATTTGACGTTATTTGACATTGACATTAAATTTTTTACTTTGTTCTTATTTTTTGTTCTAATCCCTAGCAAAATTAAAATAAATAAAATAAATATATCATCACGCCTTTTACCCATCACTGGGTGTGGCACTCTGCCTAAGCAGATCTCGGTAAGTGATATATTTTTTCGCGTGAAGTGCGGTTACCAGCCGTCAAATCACGGCCTCCAAAGATATTAGTGGAGGAGGAGCTACAGGGGTAGATTTTTTTTTAAATTGGTGAAAATGTTTGTCGGCTGTGGGGATCGAACCAGGGTTCTCAAGATCCACAGGCCGACTCGATACCACTGAGCCACCTACCCCATCCTAGCAAAATTAATTACAAAAAATATATAATTTTTAAATGTACATATCTCACTTATACAAAAGGTTATTTTAATAATTCTTAATGTGCTAGACGCAGAATTTAATTCTTTAAAACTTGTATTTGCTGCATTTATTTCTAAAATCAAAATAATACCATTTTTTCAAGAAAAACTGTTAGCAGCTTCATATAATGTATCATTTCCGGTTAGTCCATTTTAACCAAAATCTATTATGTTATTTTCGTTGATATTGTAGTCTTATATACCAAATTAAAAAAGTTTTGGTTTATACTTTAATATAGTTTTTTTATTAAAATCTATTATAGGCTTCAAGTAAAATACCACTTCCGGAAGTTATTGTTGAAAAAAAGAAAGATTAGCAATATTTTTTATTATTATTTAAAATAAAATTAATAAATCATCACGCCTTTTACCTATAAGTGATATATTTCTTCGCGGGCGGTTACCAGCCATCAAATTACAGCCCCCAAAAGTTGTTAGTGGAGGGAAAGTCACAGGGGTAGTTTTAATGTAGGAAAAATTGTATGTCGGATGTGGAAATTGTATCCGGGTTCTCAATTCCCAAGGCAAACTCGATACCAATGAGCCACCTACCCCATAAAATACTTTTATAAATTTTAATTCTTAGCAAAAATGTATGAAAATTTTGTTATTTATTACACAATATATGTACTCGTTAGAGATTGCACATTTTTATTAATAAAATAAGACTTCAAGATTCCTGTGTTAATTATTTTACTAACAAAAATCAATTTAAATCCTTTTATAACCCATATATAAAAAACACATTTTTAAATTTTTTCTGATTTGCTTGCATTAAAAAATTGTAACACCTAGTATAATTCATATTCATTTTGAATATATTTCAGCGTTTACTATATTTTACTTATACTCTTTCATCATATTTATTCAATCTGAATATTTTTCTCAAAAAATCTGATTTTTTTTTACTAAAAACCGGTTTCCAGGCTAACATCGGAGAGGTACCAACCGTACTATGATCCCGACAGTTGAGTTTAATTGACAAAATTGAAGATTACATTAACATATATAATGAAAAAGTACAAATAAAATAACACATGTTTACAGAGAGGAAAAAGAAATGATCCAAGTAACTATCACCCTAAGTTATAACATGTTTTAATAAGAGTAACTAATGTGTTCTCATATTTACCATAACAGTCTAGCACTTCATTATTTATCTCCATATGAAAGCCAGATTGTTTGTAATAACTCACTGACCTCAATAATCCGAATTGAGTTAAAACTGACCGAACCAACTTGTTCACAGTCACAGGAATGCGAATAGGTCAAGGCTAACAAGATCACCTAACACTCAATTCAATTCCATCGAGTTCAATTGTTTAATTCTAGACGTAAACAATTTCATAATAAATGAATACAGTATATAAATAAATGTTCAAGTCTACTTGTTCCTGAAATAGTCCGACAATGTAATAGGAAATGACTGAAATGTTGAAATGAATTTACTTGCGAGTGGTTAGAATGTGAGGGAACATAGTCAGCGAAGTGAATTTCAATTGTTTCTTGGCTTGGCAAACGTGATGTGTTACATTACATTCTCGCTGTGTGTTGGAATTAGTAACACATGCTCAGTTATGAATGCGGTAATCGTTGAGAACGATTGTATAAACTGAATTTCTACAGTTCATTTCTATTTCTTGTCATAAAAATTTATATCATTTGTTTCTTAGAAGTAGGTCATATAAAAACATTCCAATACGAATAATGCAAGATGAACATGAACTCATGGCTCATATTTATTTATTTGTTATTATGCATAACAGGAACTGTGTCTCAGTTAAGATAATTTATTTAAGTCGAACAATTCTAACATGAATTTTGTTGGAGGGGGACAATTTTGCTCCCCTTTGGAACTTTGGAATGTCATTATTAACTTCAAAGTACATTTTGGACAACTTTAACTTCGACTTCAACTTGAATAATTTAAATATTTGAAATTTTTTAATATTTTTCCATATTTTTTTTTAAATTTAATTTGTTTATTATAACACCCCTTCCTCCGTTAACAGAATCACGAACTAAATAAATTCATATTATAACTGTCTCCCCACCACTCCCAAGAACAATTGCATACCTACGCGCATGGACACAATCGTATTTTTAAAATTAAATAAAATAAATATATTATCACGCCTTCTACCTATTACTGAGTGTTATTGGAGGGCAAACGACAGGGGTAATTTTTAATCACTTTATCGGCTAGAGGAAAAATTGGAAATATTGTAATAAAATTGAAAACATGAAATTTATATTCAAATAATAATGGAAAATTATTTCAAAATTTTAGTTTTATTTCCCAGAAATGATTTAAAGAATGCGCAATAACAAAAAATTTAAGCTCAGTGATATCGGTCTGTGCATTTGAAAGCCCGGGTTCGATTCCCACAACCGACAATTTTCACCATGTTAAAATTACTTCTGTGGTTTCCCCTCCACTTGGTACCCGCACATCACGCGAAGAAATGTATCAATTACCGAGATCTGCTACAGTAGGATGTCACAGTAATGGGTAAAAAGCGTGATGATTTATTTATTTATTTATAATTCAATAAAGTTTTTTTTTATGGGGTAGATGACTCAGTGGTATCGAGTCGGCCTGTGGATCGATCCCCACAGCCGACAAACAATTTGCACCAAATTAAATCTACCTCTGTGGCTCCGTCTCCACTAACATCTTTGGGATCCGTTTTTTTGACGGCTGGTAACCGCACTTCACGCGAAGAAATATATCACTTACCAAGATCTGCTACGGCAGAGTGCCACACCCAATAATGGGTAAAAGGTGTGATGATATATTTATATTTGTTTTATTTAAGTTTTATTTAGTTTAAACTAGACAATTTTGAGAAAAAATAAAATATACAAAATGTATTACAATACTTTCGATATTCAATTTCAATCGTGCCCAGTAAATAAAACTTGCGTCTACGAAGCAAACGGTCATGCATGCTTGGCGTGCTCTCTTTGACTTACGTTACCGGCAAAATATAAAAATCAGGTATTGTGCACAATTTAATACCAAAATCGTAGTTACTTTTATATTAGAATGCATTCTTAGCGAAGCTCACTTCACTCGTATTTCTGACAAATAAATCCTAAGCCCACACATACAAACTGTTATATTCGATTTTACCTAAATTATACACACTTTCAGACGTTTATTTACATTTTGAATGTATTCTTGGCAAGGCTCACTTCGTTTGCATTTTAAACAAACAAACCGTAAGCCCGTAGAACGCACGCTTTACAAACACACGCTTTATATTTGATTATATACAAAATTTGCCTAATTTAATACTGCATTTCACAATTTGCCGTGTGTCAAATTCATGTTGTACAGGGTATACTATTTTCATTTTAAACTGGAGGGATCAGCATAAAACGATTAAACGTCCCTATCCCATATAACTACAATCGCTTAACGATGGTCACAACAGGTAATTTTTTAAGGGTCGTATTCAGCCTAAAATTATTTTAGTTTTTTCCTATGATTGACCATTTAAAAATACCGGCGAATGGGACTGTACAACCCTGTGTGAACCTTGTGAAACCAGTTATAACGGGTCATATTTTGAGTTCTTTTGTAAACGTAATTGCGGTGCATTTAATCGTTTTATGCCGATCCCTCCAGTTTAAAATGAAAATAGCATAACAAATAAGAAAAATGTATAAAAAGAAAAGATAATAATTGATATTTGTACCATTTAGATCATTGTTTTCGTACAAATTTCAAACTCAATTAGACGCGTGATATATAATTAGTTATTTGTATATTTTATTTGAAGTATGTATATAAAGTCTGTTAAATTATAATAGTATCATATCAGTTAGAATATTAATTAGATATATTCATTAACATCAAAAAGCCACTTTACTGTTAATATGACAAAAACAATAGGAATTCAGACACCGCTCAAAGTACTTATATTATTATATTCATATATTCTATATCAAAGCAAGTACAAGAATATGACCGAGTACTAAATAAGTTTGTATGTGTGTGTGTGTTAATGCGTGGTCATGCATGAAAATTCAAGTAACGGAGTAACGATTGCTTTCTTATCAACCAGAGAATCACTCGAGTGCACGCTGCACACTGCACGATGCAAGTCTTGTCTCACTGTCGCTGTGAATCATCAATGTAATCAGACTTTCAACGATTCTTCAATTACTGCTTGTCGGAAATACTTATCATTCACAAGATTAATTGTCATAGATTATCAAGTACTTTCAATTCAGTTTCTTTACAGTCCAGTCAACTTACATATTGTATTTACACAAGTATATTATGATTTGGCATTTGTCAAATAATAATGAATAATAAATAAACCATCCAAGACAGATATTGTATTTGTATTACAGGCAGTCTTAGTCTAATGGATATAACTTACGACTATAAAAATACAACTGTGATTTCAGTGGTTCAGATACCACTTTAACTGGGATTAAGATCGTGTTCTGTAGAATGAAAAATAAATAAATAAACTAAACGTTTTAAGAAGACTAATATTATTTTAATTTAATCAAATTCAATATCCTTCTTTTCAAAGAGAATGCTGTAAGTTTATAAATAAAATATATACCTACTTATTTGTATATCGATTGGAATGAATATAGAAAACGATAGCTGAAAATAAAATAAGAAAGTTTTCATCTGTAGAAGTTTTATAAGTAACACAAACTAGCAAACTGTTTTCAATGAAAGATATTTCACACTTTTATTAAAATTGTTACAGAATAATAAACACTATTTGAATAGTTTGAAATGAAATGACAATTTCAACATTATTTAAGATTGGTTGAATAGTTCTTGTTTTTATATTAGTAATTGTACAAATTATAGTTCATTTAATGGGTAGTACATGTACAAATCCATGAAACAATAATTTAAATGTAAAATAATGTAAGTATCGTTGAACGCTTATCAAATTTGGACTATATTATCATAATAATTTTTTCTGCGGTTGTATCTTAAATTATTTAAAAAAACGTATACGTACTGAAAGTAAATTCGGTCTGTCAACAGTCAATATGACAAGTTTCTCTTTTGTTTGTATCCCTGGTAACTATTGAAATAAATGCGCACTTAATATGTTCTTTCTACGATTGCTATGAAAAGTTGCCAATTATGCTCTCATTTATCATCGTAAAGTTGACGTTTTCAGTGGAACAATCGAAAATTAACCATTACTGAGTGTGGCAATCTACCGTATCAGATTTCGGTATGTGATATATTTCTTCGCGTGAAGTGCGGTTACCGGCCCCCAAAGATGTTAGTGGTGGGGGAGCCACATGGGTAGATTTAAATTGGTGAAAATTGTTTGTCAGCTGTGGGAATCGAACCAGGGTTCTCAAGATCCACAGATCGACTCGATACTACTGAGCCACCTACTCCATATATATTATATATTTATATATATATATATATATATATATATATATATATATATATATATATATATATATATATATATATATATATATATATATTCATAAAATGTCGCATCAATAAGGTACCACGAACCCCTGAGACTTTCACTCAACTTTTTTTTTTATTAGATTCATATTTCAATTAATATTCGCCAAACATTATTCAAGCATCCAAATCCCAATTTCTTTTAGAGAAGCTCGTCTTATCTTTTGTTCACGCATCAAACCTTCTTGATATTTCGTCCAGTTATTTCTGGAGTGCCCATGCAATTGTGTCTACGTATATCTATTTCACCAATCTTTTATCAGACAGAATTTTCACAAGCCCAAACCATCTCAACTTACACACATCCATGAGCAGTAAAAGAACAGAACTTGGAACAGAAGTAATGAAGTAACGAAGTAAAAATAAGAGTATTAAAATTCTCTTTCCTCTAAAAATAGAAACCAATGTAGCTATTTTTCGTTTGACCTTGTTTAGCATAATGTGCAGGTACATACGTCGTAGTATGCCGTGCTGACTGCCGGCTGTGTGGAAGGCAATTGTGTTCTTTTTTTATTGACGCTGAATGACATAGTTTCCACGGAAATAACTATAATGGAATAGAACAGTTGTAACTCTACCGGAACTCGTGTGTCATGAATTCATAATGGACGACTTCATGATTTAAATAGTGTTGTATAGTTTATTTCTACAAGCAAATCCTAGAAATCTTTCTTATTTATTTTGTTACTCTGCACAACAAGAAGAGTAGATTATAGTAGAAGTAGAACCGGTTAGACACAGTTGTATTTTTTGAATATTAGTTGAAGTCAGTTAGATTTAAACGCGCAAATTCTTGCTTGCTAGACGGAAGTTATATCTATTGGGCTATGACTATCCATCAGTACGGTGGTGTGGATAGCGATACGGAATTCGAATCCGGAGATCCCGAGTTCGAATCGCACTCAAGATAAAAATTATATGAACTATCACATTGCGGTTCGGGGAATGCGGACCCTGTACTGTAATTGGGATTAAATTCCTGTTGTACAGCGTAACATAAATAAATAAATACATTATTAATTAATAGAAATAGACCGAATATGCTGGTCTCGAAACATCCTGTTGATTTGTGAACCCGGGTTTGATTCCCATTGCCGACAAATAATTTTCACCACATTGAAACTAACTCTCCACTACCATATATGGGGGCTGTGATTTGACGGCTGGTAACCTCATTTCACGCGAAAAAAATATATCACTTACCGAGATTTATTATGGCAGAGTGCCACACCCAGTAAAAGGCGTGATGATATTTATTATATTTATTTTTTCAATGATGAGATTTCACTACACTCATACGAATATATATTGTATAGTATATTTTATATAGTCGTTAATTGTACGTCGTTTGAGTTGAAATTTTAAAGTAGAAAACTAAAAATTGTAAAATTTATGACAATAAATAATACAAAGTTGTTATTGGAACATTTTGTATCGATTATTTGGTCTTCGGTCAAATATCGATCCTTATTTATTTATTAGATCGGTCTGAGGCTTCCCGAATACAGTTATTTTTTATTAAAAAATCTTATTAATGAATGTTTCTAGCTTACACTGAAATACAAATACAATTAATATTAAAATTGTGAACCGTTATTTCTTGCGGTTCGAATCCCTGCATACTTTTAATTGATGTATTTCTTTTGCGATGTGCATCCATCTTTGATGACCATCTACCTTATACCTATTTTAAGTTAAATAGTGAATAATTGTACCTGCCAGGTAAATGCAGAATAATTTAAGTAAATATTTAATTTTGAAAGTTAGTAACTGCAACACAATGTAATAAAGAAGTAAAAAGACGAAATACGTTCTGAAACGTTTCAAAAGAAAGCAACTCAAAGTAATTCGTTCATTAAAACATATTATTAACTGGAAACGTCTGAAGATTTCAGAAGTGCTTTCTCTCGTTTCAAATTAAAATATATCTGCGTCGGCAAACATCATCAGAGAGAGAGAGAGAGAGAGAGAGAGAGAGAGAGAGAGAGAGAGAGAGAGAGAGAGGGGGGATCTGGCGAGGATATCAGACGACCTGAGCGTGAGTTTATGCTACTTAGTTTCAACTCAGGTACTCGGAGTTCTCATCTCAACTGTAGAGATCTCTCAAACTTTTCTGTTGTCCATCCTCTTTTGTTTAATATTATTATTTTTAAATAAAAACAATACAAAGGTATTTGCAGACCGTTTTGGACCATAGTCAAATAATTATGGACCTTATGTCGAATGAAAGCTTGATGAAACAGATTAGGATAGTAAAATTAAGGGGAGATATTGCTTGAATGAATTACGAGGAAATGGATGGATATGATTGAAGGTTTGATGTTTGAACAAAAGATGAGACGAGTATGTATGAAATGAAATAGGAATATGGTTGGTGCGCAAGATAAGAAAGTTTGGCGAAGATTAAATGTAGGATAAATCTAACGAATAAATGTGTTTGGCATGTGTAGCATTATGTCGATTGGTGAAATTGAGGCGGTTCGTTCATAACATCAGTTGGACATTGACCTTCCAAAAATAATGAAATGAACGCAACAATATTTTTTCAACGATTGCTATAAAAAGTTGACCAATACGCTCTCATTTGTAATCGGAAAGTTGACGTTTTCTGTAGATCATTCGAAAAATGGCAACGTGCGAAAGAAAATAATAAATGCGCGATTATTTCAATAGTTACCAGGGATACAAACAGAAACTTGTCATATTGACAGTTTATAGAACGAATTTATTTTCAGTACGTATACGTTTTTTAATAATTTAACATGCAATCGTAGTAAAAATTATGTGTGTATCACTAGCGTAAAGTATCTTTACCGGTTTCAGGATATTAAACCTATGTTACATGCACAAAAGTAGGCTGGTAAGTAAGTAATAACTGTATTCTGTATGGTAATATAATATGGGGTAGGTGGCTCAGTGGTATCGAGTCGGCCTGTGAATCTTGAGAACCCTGGTTCGATCCCCACAGGCGACAAACAATTTTCACCAATTTAAATTTACCCCTGTGGTTCCCCCACCACTAATATATTTGGGGGCCGTGATTTGACGGCTGGTAACCGCACTTCACGCGAAGTAATATATCACTTACCGAGATCTGCCACGGCATAGTGCCACACCCAGTAATGGGTAAAAGGCGTGATGTTATATTATTATTATTACCATACTGACTTGTCAAGAAAAATTAAATAAAACACAATGATAATATAACACTATTAATACAAACGGAACTCAAAACAACAATAATACAAAGATTACTTCTCCTGCTTATCATAATATATATTAATTATACAGTCGTTCAAATTAGAGATGACCTCCTTATGACGTTTATATAAAAAATGTATTTATAAATATGATACAAAACAATTGTAACTATGGCGTTAAATAAAACAGTTATTTGACGGCTGGTAACCGCACTTCACGCGAAAAAATATATCACTTCCCGATATCTGCTACGGCAGAGTGCCACACCCAGTAATAGGTAAAAGGCGTTGGGTCTCCAAATCCACAAGTCTGCTCGATGTCACTAAACCACCTACTCCATAATTAATTAATTAATTAAGCAATTAATAGCTAGTAAGAATATGAATTGAATTGTCTATATTAGTTAGTATGAATGTATATGTTCGTATATACACAATATATTATGTTTTTTATTATTATCTTATATATGTATTAAAATATGAATTGATTTCTCCGTAAATTTAGCCACGAACCGTCGCTGAAATGCCTGGATATGATAGAACGTTTGTGGTGTGAACGAAAGACGAGCCGAGCTTGTATGAAATGAATCATGAATGGAGATGCTGTTATAACGTCTCACAATCTTCATCTATAATTTGTGGCTATTTGTATTTTCCTCGCTCCACAATTCCAGTACCACTGCTCTATCTCTTCTTGTGAGTGTGTGAGTGCGACTGCAGCGCTTGGCTGGCTGTGTGCTGCACTTTGATGGTTGCACGAAGGACTGAGAAACGGGAACGGCGGGAACGGCACCGGTAATCCAGTTTGTTTCCGTTTATTTTCGTTCCGTCTTTCGCTTCCGGTGCGAGGGACATTGTGATGGTATGGTTGGTGTTTAGGCGAGAACGGTATGTAAGACGCTTAAAAGAATATGGACATTAAGTAAGATTGTCTAAAATGGTTTGATATTATAGTGGCACCATGGTTAGGAAGATCTTTTAATAGGCGAAAGTTTATGGTTGTAACCCTCGCTGGTTTTAACTTATATAAAAAGTACTTCTTCGTTTTGCATTTTAATAAGATCGGATTCCGCTATAAGTGTAAGTACTGTCATTGGTATTATGTTCCTATTGTGCCTGTGGATCATGAGGACCCTGGTCCGATCCCCACAGCCGACAAACAATTTTCACCAATTTAAATCTACCCTTGTGGCTCCCCTCCACTAACATCTTTGGTGGCCGTGATTTGACAGTTGGTAACTGCAATTCATGCGAAGAACTATATCACTTATCGAGATCTGCTACTGATATTGAGGCTACAAAGTTCAAGGCATTATTTTATCAGTCCAAAACTATATTGTCTATTTATAGTTTACAAAACAGGTTGCCATTTACATCCTATAGAGTCCAATTTATAAAATCTAGAACTAATAACTTTTTTTTAGTATCTAAATATTCCAAGAGAATTGGTTTATAGGTACTCGTATCAAATAATATAAACACGTTTCAAAAACAGATTTCTGTCTTCTGTTATGCTGTGTAGCGATATATCGATGTTCTGATATAACAATATTTCGATATTTTAATAATTCAATATAACGGTATTCCGATATTACGATCTATCGAAGATATCGATATAATGATATTCTGACGATATCGAATATCAATAATGAAATTTTAGTATTGTTCACTCCCTACTGAGCGTGTTTTGCGAAACATAAACCTTTGCGTATTTCGATACAGACAAATTAATCGTATCTTATGGATTAATATTGCTAAAACTATAGTATGTGACTCGTTTATAAACTCTTTAAATACTCGTTTTTTATATACTCGCTTCGCTTCACTCAGCTTGTTAAAAAAAAGTCTTAATTAAAGAGACGTTTACATAATATACTATATTATACAGTTAATAAGTTTTATTATATGCATAGTTGTCATGATGTCAACTCAGAATTAATTTATAATTTAATTTCGTAGTGTGGTAATGAAATTTATTTTTATGTTTAATTTTTAAACAATTTGCCACAAATCAACGAAGTCGATGAAGAATTCAACGCGAGGCTGAATCATTTAAGTTCGTCAAATAAGAAACAAACATTTTTATTTCGCTAAATTAACAATTATCAATTTAATTTCATATTACTTATGGAATATATAATAAATACAACTAAAAATTGCATGTATAGATTAAAATGATCTAAAAATAAATTATTTTAAATGCACTTTTAATTTGACACGTGTGGCAGCATTGATTTTCATTTTATATAGGTACAATGCGCTATCAGTACTAGTAAATTGCTTCATTTCTGCTTTGTATTTTAACAGTTTGATATTAACTATAAACGTTGTAAATGAAACGTCATAAAAATTCATGACCTATGACATAACGCAACTACATTGATTCAGGGAGGCACCGCCAATAATTTCGAAATCAAAATGTAGTTAGTCATCTCCCAAATTGAATCTTTTTTATTAATCTGCCTGTAATTAACTTTTAAAATGCTTTATCTTTTAAAGCAAATTATAAATAGTTTTTCAAATACGTTAATCTTCTAGTTTTCATTATTATTATCTCCATGTTCTCATTCTAAGTTTTGATATTAGTTTTGTCAGGGAGTGTAGGTGTACATAGGACACTAGAGCGTGCTGCATTCACTAACTTCAAAGTGGTATCGATCGCCGGAGTCCGGACTTGTCTCTTGCCTCCAATAAAAACTTTCAAACTGTTGAAGTTTAGTGTCCGCGCAGTCAACGCTGTTCACTGCACAGCGTGCAAAATGTCAGGTGGACACAACCCGAGTAAAGTGCATAGAGAGATAAAAAATAAAATCATGAGATCCGCGTTTAGGTACGAGTACTTCGGATAGAGTGTCATAGGTACAATTGAGAAAATAACATTCATACTATAATTTCGTAATATTCGTTTTCTTTAATAAAAAATAATAGACAACGTTATTCCTTGTATTTGAGACGTTTTTGTTTAATAGTTATATTTTAGCAGATTCTTCGATATCAGAAGTAAGGTCTGTCTCGGATTCAGAACTCATTTTCAATGATGACAAACTTTAAATTTAAACATTTTATTCTTTTATTAAGCTGACACATTTGTATGTAGGGCTCCGAAAATACTACTAACCTTTAAGTTATGATCAAATTAAAAGTTTGTAACATTGAAAAACCAGAAAAAATCAATTAAGAATTCATAGTTCGTAAACAACTTCTAATTGCTTTATCTCAAATTTAACATGCATGGACTTGGTACACTTCAGCTTTAAACCCCTCAAATATGTGCATCTAACAACTATTTTACTGGGGCGAAAATCGTTTATCCTATTTAAATAGTATCAAGCTATTTTCAACTTTCTTAGATATAGTTTGTAACCTAAAAAGATAATATCAATAGCATTGATTAGTGTTAATATAGGAATTTAAAAGTCATTTGTTCAAATAATCGCTGGATATTCAAACTACACGGATGTATTAAAAATATTTCACCAGTTCCAGAAATATTAAAGTTAAATTTATGATACAAAAATTCAGGTGACGCTTGAATTCGAACCAGGGACCTTATGCTTCCTGGGCAGAGATGCTAACCGCTACACCGCTTCACCTAGGTACGAAGTATGGCGTCAACCGAAGTCATATTGGCTAACGCTGAATTGATCCCAGCACTCCTATATGATAGATATTGACAACAGGTTTCACTGATTTAAAGGAAATCATAGCAAGAAGTAAGGTTAGCATCTCTGCCCGGCTTGCAGAAGTTCCTTGGTTAGAATCCACGCGTCACCCGAATTTTTCTGTCATGAATTTAACTTTAAATACAAGTATTACTTTATTCCAAAAATATTATACTCATTTTAAGTCGGCTTGTGGATCTTGAGTACCCAGGTTCGATCCCCACAGCCGACAAACAATTTTCACCAATTTAAATCTACTCCTGTGGCTCTCCTTCCACTAATATCTTTGGGGGCCGTGATTTGACAGCTGGTAACCGCACTTTACGCGAAAAAATATATCACTTACCGAGATCTGTTTTATTTTTATTTATTTTAAGAATATAATATTTGAAGTAATATTACCTGCTATATCGTAGAATAAAAACTCTATTTATCCTCTTTTAATGTAACACTAAATTTTTAACTAATGCTGTAAATGTCATTGAAACACAGCGATGTTTCGAGTGTATTTTGTGAAATTTATGAACATTCTATGGCCTATAAAACTAAATTAATAAAGTTCATTATTATTTACGCTCCAATTTCAGTGTGAATCACATTTTATGTAAAATTGAAACCAATTTATGAATGTGATACCTCTACTACAAATAGATTTATAACTGAAAAACGTTTAATAAAGGATCAACTGAAATACCTATAAATAAATATTAAATATGTATGGAAGCGATAGCACGAGTGTAATTTGAATGCTGTTTGATTAAAAATCTATAAGCTCAGAAGCGTGCAAGAGTGTGTTTGAGAGCGAGTGAGAGCGAGTGAATGACAGAGACAACACTAGAGAAGTTTCTTCCGACCTGTCATTTATCTTTACTTCTTTCTCTCTTTCTTTATTCTTTGTGTTTTCGTTTGTTCTTTTTGATGTAGCCTCTTCTATTTTTTTACGGTGTGCTTTATTTGTGATCCCAGCTGCTTTGGAAATCATAATTTGTATTTTCTTTAGAATTTTTGTTTCTTTATAAGTTATTTTAAATATTTTTCATCTTGCCGAAGATTATATTTGTAACACATCAACGATTTTTATATATGTACGTTGTAATAAGAAACTTTTAATAAGTTTGATTTTTATGTGAATTATGTATTTATAATAATTTTGTTTCATTACAGGTAAGCAGCAGCTTTCAACAACACATTTGTTTTTAGTTATTAAAACTTAAAACTAATCTTTGGTGAGTTCTCAATTACTTTTCTTTTCCTTAGTTTACATATAATAAAAATATTCATAATCATGTTGACAATTAGCTCGAATTCATTAGTGAAATCGCCAGATTCATATCTACCCTAGTTTTTGAGATATAGTCTCCCAAAAAGTAAAATTTTCTTTAACTTTTACCTTGTCCGAGCATTTCTAGAAGTATATAAATTGCAGGATTAAATTCAAAAATTTGTACATAAGTAATATAAAAGATGTGAAAGTTAAAGTTATGTATTAATAACAGTTGAAGACTCGTATGTATTTATTATTGCACATCATATATTCGTATATGGACTGGTGTGTCGGAAGACGTTCACAGGTGTGCGCCAAGTCTATGGTAAAAGGAAGTTTACGCCGGAAATAATATTAAATATATTTCAGTGTAATGTATTTTACCGGTTTCAGGATATTAAACCTATGTTTACATGCACAAAAGTAGGCTGGTAAGTAAGTAATAACTGTATTCTGTACGGTAATATTATCATACTGACTTGTCAAAACAGTCAAGAAAATTAAAATAAAACACATTGATAATATAACACTATTAATACAAACGGAACTCAAAACTACAATAATACAAAAAATTACTTCTCCTGTTTATCATAATATATATATATATATATTAATTGTACAGTCTTTCAAATTAGAGATGACCGCGTTATGACGTTTAAATAAAAACATTATTTATAAATATGATACAAAACAATTGTAACCATGGCGTTAAATAAACAGACCACAGACTTACTTGATCACCTTCTAAAATGATGACAATGACGTTATTCATAAAAGAATTTCAAAAAATAATATTTATTAATGACGTTAACGTGTTTATATTCTGAAACCGATAAACTATTGAACAAACCGCAGATGTTATGAGTCATAACAGGCCTTAGATGTCTTAAAATCCTCGCTCTACGAGTTCGGATTTCTGACGTCAGCGACTGTAATGCTGCTCATAACATTCCTAGGTATGTTAATAGCTATTTTTAAATTGACTTGCTACAAATGTTTACATTGTATTCATAATGTGGTTAAACTTGTATCCAATCATAAATCCTCCATTGAATTCGCCACTGGTCAGGAAAACACTTCTTATTTCTCAATACATATTTCCGTTTAGTGCGTTCTCGTATCCAAATACCTCGGTTCTATGCCTCCGAACAAGCTAACGCAATATTTTGGTTGGAAGATTACTCGCGATCCAATCGTTACACAGTTTATTATATAGGAAATGCAATGTTAAAATTTTATATGTAGATATTTTCTGTTGTATTAATTTTTGGACGAAATATAGAACAATATTTTCAGAGCTAAAAACTACACCCAATGAACTTATTATAATTATTATTAACAATGGAAACTGTTTATTCTGCATCATAATACAATAATAAATATAAAATGTGTTAATATTACGATCAATTCAATTTAATGAAACGAATGAAGTTGTATGGTTTCCTAATAATTTCTCAATCTCGGGTTCTAGATTTTTGGCAGCCATTTTAAAATCGCTTCTGAATGTTCATCTGTTAACCTGGATCTTGTGCTGTTATTGCAATTCATGAGGGTGAAGGTGTGTTCATAAATATATGTCGAATCAAATATGATGAACATTTTCATTTCAAATGTGCGTACACTGAGAGAAGTAAAGTTCTGATTCAAATGTAATAACATTGATTCAAAATATTTTCCGTTTTCTATATGGCGAAAACAATCTCGTTTTCTGTAAAGAAATATAAAGTTTTAAATATCAAGTTTTATTTGAAACCGTAATGTACTTCAACGAAAGCGGAAAATATTTTAATGTAAACAATTTATTTATTAAACTAAAAAGTATACAGTTTTGTTTGAAGATTTGTAAGTTCTTTATCCAAAATACTTCTTATTTGAAACCAAATGTTTATTGAAACAAAGCGTTTTGTATTGAAAGTTTTAATGTTCAATAAACAGGAATTAAGTTTTCATTTAATGAAATATTTTTTCATAGGAATTATAATACTTTTAAATGAAAACTGTGTGCATTTTCATGTAAATGATAAAACAAGCATGCTATATTTTGAATGAAATATATTCTAGTTTTGAAGATAAACTTTTAAGTTTTAATAAAATAATAGGTATTTTCACAGGTTCTCAAAAAAAAATATATTTATAAATTGCTTATATTTATTTATAGGATATATACACATGTATACAAAAAAATAATTTACATTTAAGTATATGTCAAATAAATTCGTAAATCTCACCAGTGAAAATTGGAATTAATTTTGAAAATCTCCACGATATTAGGAGCTCGTTAACATCCATGTCGAAAAACACTATTAACAGAACAAAAATGGTATAATTATCATTTAAAATTCAATAAATACATTCATAAAATATTTAATTTATATTTACCGATGAATTCTGCATACAACTATACACTTTTACACTATTCAACACAACATTTGTTGACGAACGTGTTGTCAGGCTGCCTGTCTAAGCGTGTACTGTGCGGATGGAGATGACGCAGTTCAAATGTGCAGTGTTTATACTGTTCATTCAAACTGAGAGTACCTTCATGTAAAACGTTAAGTTTTGTATTGAATACGAGAAATTTTGTAAAAAGAAGTTTAGGTTTTCATCGAAAACGTTTAGTTTTATTTTGAGTAAAACTAATTTTGTAACTAGAAGTTTATATTTTCATTGAAAATGTTTAGTTTTGTATCAAATAAGAACAATGTTGTAAGCAGAAGTATTTGTTTTTAAGAAAAACATTTAGTTTTGAGTTGAATAAGAAAAATGTTGTAAGAATAAGTTTATAGTTTGTACTAAACATGTTCAACGAATGTATATAAGTTTTAAATTAAAACTACTTTATTTTTGCAAACAAAATTATATAGTTTTTATTCAAAATTTATTTTTTTTTGTTTCAAATGAGAAAATTCAAATAAAAAAGGCATTTGATTCAAAGTGTTGATATATTGAAACAAAATATAAATTTAAAACTAAAAATATTTTTTAACAAAACTGCGTAGAAATTTATTTCAAAACGATATTTTTTTAATCAAAATATATTACTTTGAATCTAAATAGAAAAATTGAAAATAGTGAATCTATTTCATTCAAAACGTTCATTTTTCTCAGTGTAATTATACATATTTATCTTTATTAAATTGCCATAAAAATTTATGTTGTTTTTTCACGAAAAATATCCAAGAAAATTTCTGTTAATCTGCACAATGTGTCTTCAATTGAACAAAAAGAATCAAATTTACAATAAAAATCATTTAATTATGCTCATAAATTGCTAATATACCAGTTTTTTTTTTCTTGAGAAACATTCGGTGACATTTTTTTTCATTTAAGTTTTTGATAAATAGGTCAAGTTTTCTTTGAAATGAATTTAGGATGTGTACTAAATCATGCGCATATAATTTATTTCCTTACATGACTTGATTAAATTCATTGAAATGAGTTAAGATATTAATAAATATCGCTCGCGTGTCATATAAAAGTAGCAGGTGGGCCGTAGTTTGGACATGACTGAGCTAACGGACGCTAAGACGGTTTAAATTGCGTTTCTTTCATAACAACAAAGACAAAATTAATTGTCATCCAACACTTGGTGAAACAAGGTTTAATAAAAAATATAAATATATATTTTTTATGCGTTTCTTTCATTTAAACGCTGCCAAATTTTCATTTTGAATATTCGTAATGAAGGACTCCATGTCAGTTTGTGATAATTAGATTAAAGAAAGGTTGGTTGTAAGAAAACAAACTGAATTTATAATATTTTAATTATATACTTTGTGCGATCGATTTCGATTTAAGTTTCTAACCTAAATTAAGATCACGTTTTAATTTATTTCATAGTTCACTTTATTTATTTTCCAAATTGATTATATATCCTTGCTAATTTCTCTAACAATTATTATTTTATATACATCACATATTTATTTTACTTTATAATTATGCTCTAAAATATTATATATTGACTTTTTATCCATTTGACAAAACATATTTTATCAGTTTATTTATTTATTTATTATCTATGTAAAATCATTTATCTATTTATATGATGTGCAGTCAATTACTTATTTATTTATATTATATACAGATATTTATTAATATATATCCTTTCAGTTGTGGCCCGAAGATGAGCATAGACTCGAAATCGATCGCACAAAGTATATAATTAAAATATTATAAATTCAGTTTGTTTTCTTACAACCTACCTTTCTTTAATCTTTCATTTTGAACTTTTAACAACTGTAATTTTGCAATATCCACATGAACAAAATAAAATATTTGTTACAAAACGAATTTAACTAACTAACCTACGAATATATGTTTTTGATGTGTGAAATGTAATAAGTAAAATTAGCATAATTAGTTTAAAACTTGATCGTAGACAATATAGTGTATGCAAACTCTTGTTGAAAGTGTCTTTATTGCACTCGTGGGTTTTGCAGCACCACTCGTGCAATAAGACAACATTGTTAACACTAACTGCATAAATAATTATTTTGTTTTTATAAATCATTTAAAAATATATGCTTTTTTGCAAGATGGTCGAAAAAATATAGTATACTATTTTTTATATTCTGTAGAATTTTAGTAATTATTTTAGGCGTATCGTGAAACAAAAAAACGTTGTAAAACTCTAATAAATGGTATAAACAAAATAACTAAAGTAAATTTTAACATACTTATTCATATAATATGAAGAATATATTAATGTAAAATTTATATGCACGCTAGCATGAAAATTAAAAATGTAAAACTAAATCTATATTTTGTAAAACTAGAGAAATCTAAAAGCTAATTTCTGGCAACACTGTAATACCTAGAGCCGGCTGTGCCGTAATGGCCTTAATATCATAATAATCGTGTTGTTACTCACTCTTCGTATTCGCTGTGTCGTGCCATTGAAATTGTGACAATGACGTTGTGCAGGTACGCGTAAATTTCAAGGTCACTTGCAGCACGTAGTAACTCGGTGAGCGAGTAGTCATAAATAACATGCAGAAATATTTCAATAGGAGCGATAACAGCGCATAGCAAAGCTCAGAGGGGCAGAGCTTGAATTGATCTGATACGAGGAAGAAACGACTCGATATGGAAGAAATAACTTCATTCCTATCTTGTTTAACAATGCGCCAGGTATAGAGTAACGAACTAACCTATATTATATGAAATATATTATTTCAATAAATGATATTTAATATAACTTTTAGTGTCTAATTACAAACTGAATCAATGAGGGTTTCTTACAAACTATTTGAATCTATCCATATAAAGTATTCAATACAGCAGTAATAATATTATAAAGTTTGAATAAATCTGTTACGACTATTTGGCTATATGTTGTGACGTACTACACCCAGGTAGTGTTAGTAATAAAAAATGACATACGTTTCGATTGTCGGATCTGTTTATGAATGAAATGGCGTATAAAACTCGGTATTATATGTAATAGAACACGTGACTATATGGCAATAATTTAAATATACACAATTTTCATTTGGAAATTACTATTATGTAAATACTATTTTTGTTTTTATCCTATGACTAAAATTAGGATATATATATATATATATATATATATATATATATATATATATATATATATATATATATATATATATAAGCTGTATGATACAAACCCCTGATTCATTTGATTTTGTTCTAATTAAAACTTTTACTACCAATTCAGCTTGAGAGATATAGGCGAATTTTTAAGTTTTTTTTCAAAAATTGATTAAATAGATTTACTTCTTCAAATTTATTAAGTAGTGCATATATATATTTTTTAATTGTCGCGCTTTGCTTAGGTCTGTAGATTACAAAGTGTAAGATATTGGAGAGGTGGTCGCCGGATACCACTTTGAAATTTAAAACATCCATTGAAAGATTAAAAAAAAAATATCAAAAGCTTGAAAGCATAATACAATTAATTATACAAACTAATATTCCAACATATCAGAGCTCATAATGAGAAGAGTTTACCTCTTACAAACCTCAATTTTGATCACACTGATCTGATTTTTGCCTCCAACGGGGTCATGGCTCTAAAAAGTTTGAAAACCGCTAACTTAGACGATATATATATATTGACATATTTGGATAAATTAAAAGATACCCGTTGATCTGGAAATGTTTTCATGTCTGGACTCACCCACATGCAGTCATTTGTTTTTTATTTTTATTTTAGATTAATGCAATATGTGTAGTTTATAATGATGTATTCCTTTGCTTATTGTTTTTAAAAAGTATCTCTGAAAGAAAAGACATATTTTGATTCTTCAAAATGCAGATGATGCTATTTATTATACTTTTAAAAAGTACAAACCACAAGCAAAACAACATGAACATTTTACATAAAATCCCCAAAAAGAAAAGCTAAACTTCGAGCGCTCAATTTGAGTTGCTGAAAGACCTACGTAGTTTTTTAAAATAGCGACATTCTCCGACGGTCATGGACCCTACACACACACACACACACTGACACTGCTCAGAGTCGGGAAGGAATACACACACTACACTACAAGAACAAGCACAACACGAAACCTAACAATAGAATGCAACACAGTTACAAATAAAGATAATGCAATTTCATTTAACATGATTATTTCAAAGTGAATCATTATCACATCTTTTTTGATTTCATTAATTAGTACATCATGTGAAATAAAATACATACATAAATATATCATCACGCCTTTTACCCATTACTGGGACTGGCACTCTACCGAAGCAGATATTATTCTTCGTGTGAAGTGCGATTACCAGCCGTAACATCTCGGTCCCAACAATGGTAATGGAGGGAAAGCCACAGGGGTAGTTTTTTAATGTGGTGAAAATTATTTGTCGGTTTTGGAAATCGAATCCGGGTTCTCAAATCAACAGGCCGACTTGATACCACTGAGCCACCTACCCCAAGTAAAGGTTGTCATATTTTTGAATATTAGAATCGTGACGAAACAGGAGGTCCGACGAAATTGAAATAAAAACATTAGTAAATTGTTAATCTGAGTTGTATTTTTTAAATCAAATTTATAAATATTTTTAAATAATCATTATTTTAATCTATTTTTTCCGGAATTTGATTTAATCAATAAAGCTTGTCATATATGGCAAATATTAATAATAGAATAAACTAAATTTTATTTGATAAACCGGGATATTCGACGGGCCTGAAATATCTTATCGGAATGTAGGGATTTGAGGCCATAAATCGAGACAAACTCGAGAAACCGATACGTCTGGCATTATATGTGTTGCTTTAAGTAGATCTTGATCAGAAATATAATAAAAATGAATATATCACGTCTTTTACTTGCTGCTAAGTTTGGCACTCTGCTCTAACAAATCTCGGTTTGAAGTTCAGTTACCAGCCGTTCAGTTTGTCGCTTGCGGGAATCGAATTCGAGTTCTCAAATCCATAGACCAACACGATTCCACTGACTTATCTAGGATCATCTTGATCTTGATAATTTTAAAGGAATGTAGCAATAAAAATAATGCAAGAGCAACAATAGTGCGCATTATACTTGTAACTATAATATTGAGATAGTGACCAAGCTTCTATGGAGTTTGGCCTCTACCGTATTGCAAGGGCTTTATTGATCGATGTCCGTGGTCGAGGTTATCGCATGGCGTTGCTTATTGTTTCCGGTATCATCTTGTTAACATCCTCTTGCGTTACCATGTTACCAACACGAAGCCTTGTTCACAGATTACTACATGCGTGATAACTTGTAAGTAAATCGACAGCGTTTAATGGTAATCGTAGTCAAAACTGAGGTACAACTTGTATTTATTAATTAACAAACCAGAGGTCTTGCATTCAAAATTTCGCTGACTTCAACTTATATCCAGTAACTACACCCTTATACATTAGATACACGTACTATATTTAAATATATATAGATATATATCCTGGACATTCCATATTAAATACATTAGATGTACGAAGGCTGTTATCTAAATTTTGAGTCTACCTAGAAGTCTGTGGTCTCTTGGTATAAATTTTATTGTGACAATTGAATTACATTTTGTCTTAGTTGAGCAACAACAAAGAAAAAAACAGATTAAAAAATTATTGTGATGTTTTGAAAATACAGTGATTTGAAGTGAACAATTTAACAACGAGCATTTTCGAGCTGTAATTTTTTACAATTTAAAGCGTGAGTTAAGCCGTCAAGAATGTATTGATGAACTAAAGAAGGTGTCTGATTATGTGTCATGTTCATTAACTACAGTAAAACGTTGGTACAATTAATTTCGTTCTGGTCGTGTATCTTGAACCCTTTCGGCCCAAATTCAAGTAACATAAGATTAACATAAATAAATATATTAGACCATTCGGTCTAACGAATATTGGGAACAAAATGGCGGGTTCTTCAAATGATCACTGGAACGCATAAAATAATATTTTGAATAGTGGTTTCGTAGTGAAACCGCTAGGAACGAAATGGTTAAAGGATGAACTTCGTCCAGGACGTCCAAAAGTACTGTTATTTACAAAAACATTTCATTTGTACACGACATGATACAGGACGATCATCACATTACTGTAGGGTAGGTAGCAAATAATGAAATTATAATACCATCAGATTGTAATAATAAGAGAGATAATTTATGTAACACAGATAATACGAATAAAGAGTTCTCTGTAAGGCGTAGTAGTCGTATCCATAAAATGCCTGATCGATTAAATTATTCAACATTTTAATTCTGTTCCTTTGTTATATTAAAAGGGATAAATGTTATATAATTAAAAATGTTGTCAGCTAGGTATTATGGTGCGACTTACGCTAGCAACGGTTGGTTGTGTATAAAAATAATAACATAAACAGTTTACTAAAATAAAGTGTCATCCTATACCCACGAATGATAATTTATATAAATACACAACAGAATGGTATCGAGTCGGTCTGTGGATCTTGAGAACCCTGGTCCGATCCCCACAGCCGACAAGCAATTTTCACTAAATTAAATCTATCCCTGTGGCTTCCCCTTGACTAATATCTTTGGGATCGTGATTTGACGCCTGGTAACCGCACTTCACGCGAAAAAATATATCACTTACCGAGATCTGCTTTGGCAGAGTGCCACACCTAGTAATGGGTAAAAGACTTGATGATATATTTTATTTTTATTATTTCTTTCATTATTTTCCTAAAGATACGATTGGGTCTCAATAATTCAGATTCCACTTTAAGCGATAGTCATTGAGATTAAGTTCCAGTCTTGCAGAGGAACAAATAAATAAATAAATGTAACAAAGTGTATAAATTGCAAAGAAGTATATATAGATAACATCTCACTATATCCCATCAAATGGAGTAACAGGTAGCGCGAATCCTAGAAACATTTACTTAACATATATTTTTTAAATTCATCCTTCAATTATTTTCGACAAAGAAACTGGTATTTTTGTTACAAAATGTGCTGGTTCGGATTGCACTATAAGCTGTAGTTCCCCTGTACTTGAGATTAATATCCTGTTATGCAGAATAGCAAATATAAAACAGATACTTTAAAATTAATCCGTTTGTTGATGGCGTGAGATATCGGAATATGAAAAATGCCGCCGGACTTAAAATTAAATCAGTTGCGTCTGAAATTTGATTTCGAAACTACTCGTAGATGTAACACTGTCCTAAATATCAGGAAATAAAATGTATAGAATTTGACAGCTATGCTTTTGCAAGAAGAGCCAGAGACTCGATTTAGATTTCATGGAATTGTTGAAATAACTTTTGGACGTCTGTTAATTGCAGCTATTTTTTGCTTATACAAATTATAATAAATTACAGTTAGAGTTAGATTGTTATGATAATGAAGGTAATTTATGAATTCCATAACTGACCTGGATAATATGTTTCATAATAATGTTTAATAATAGGTAATGGTTGTTTTATTACTATCATTTATAATAGATAGCATTCTTATAAATTATAAACAAGCAAATTATTTTTGTACAATGTTAGTCCATCCAACAGATAAGTATATTGGTATTATTTTTTTAGAATTTTCGATATAATTTAAAACTTTTTGGGAGACAAATACATACATGTAGTTCTTTATATCTTATAAATAATTTAGGAATGTTTGACAATGAAAAATATGTTATTACAAAGGAGACAAAAACTTTTGGAAATACTCTAAAGATATGAGTTTGAAAATTAAATCTGTTAATGATTTCTTTCCGTTTTTGGACAGCAGAGATTTTTTTTAAGATAGTCTTTACGAACATCAGAAAATAAGCACAAGAAAAGCTATAAAAACATCAATAATAATTTTCTTTTACATCTTCTGTGAAAGGTTGACCAAATTGAGTTTTCTTTCGCGATTGTAAGTCAGTGAAAATCGATTTCCCGCGCACATATTTCTCCCGGTTTTTCACGCGATGACGACGTTCAACTGTTACTGTTACGAACAAATGAATAAGAGAGAAATGCCACTGATGGTTCCATGGCCTACGTCAAATTTTCGAAATGGTTTGATTTTGCTGCAATTTAATGATAATTTGTATTCTGTTCCAAAAGTATTCATCTTACAAGTTCTAGGTTAAGGAACAGTGATTTCCAAACTTCTTTACCTTCGTCTTTATTTACATTTACAAACAGTTGTAGCACCACGGTAGCGCTATCGCTTTACAAACAAAAGTACTCGAGTCCGTCAGTACAGTGGTGTGGATAGCGATACGGAATTCGAAAACGAAGATCTCGAGTTCGAAACGCACACAAGCTAAAAATTATATAAACTATCACACTGCGGCTGAGTGAGTGCGGATCCTGTACTGTAATTGGGATTAAATTCCTGTTGTACAGCGTAACATAAATAAATAAACCTCAACATTTAACCCAAAATACAACTGTGCTAAATTCGTTTGGATGCTACCATAATCTGTAGTACACCTATACCGTAATTGAGATGATTAAATAAATAATTTACGCTCGTGAGTACAAACTAAATAAAAATACAACTGCGTTTAACTGATTTGGCGGTACGAATTCACTATAATCTATAGCTCAACCTGTATATTTCTTTCAAAATTCAAATAAATAACAATCATTACGAGATTAACGAGAACTGCAATTGTTCGGACCATAGATTGCAATAGTCGACCAGTTCAATATTTGCACAAAATATGTATATTATTCCAGTATTCCACTGTATATCTAGAGGGCAGTTTCTATTCTTTCGGAACTTATTATAATGTATCCAGTCAAAGTTAATTTGGTTGCTAAACTTCACAGGTAGGCGAAACCCTCACTGGTCAGCGAATACAGTAGATACTAAGTATAGGTTGTATTTGGGAAAATGTTGTAATGCTCTTAGTTGAGCAAAAATAAGTAGATACATGTTTTAATTAAGATTTTAATATTTACCGTTATAGTAACAGTATATATCTCAGTTATACAATAGTATATTGTACAATAAGCAAGGAATGCTACACATTTTATACGAATATGAAAGATTGTTGCGCGAGCCTCAGGTGAGTGCTGCAAATCATACGAGTATGAAATGGGCATTCCATGCGAGTTGTACACTATACTTTTTCTACGACCACGATATTATAGCCCTATTAATGTATTTTTCAATAATACTCGTAAAGATGTCCCAATTTCACTATTCCAGAATGACATTTCAAAGTTAGTATCCTAGCAACTAGCAGTAACAACAAAACAAATATTAAATAAAATATAAAATATAAGCTGCATTTGACATAAAACTATTTAACTTAAAATACAATTGCGTCCAAGTGCTTTAGAAATATAATCTGAGATCATTTCCTGTTGGGCAACGTAGTAAATAAATAATTAAAGTTCGTGAGTACATATCTAGCTAACTTCAACTTACAACTAAAAATACATATCAGAATGGATCGAATTCCATTTATATATTTGTAGTTCCCAGTACTGTTATTAAAAATAAGTTCCTGTTGTGCAACCCTCACAAATAAATAAAATATGAAATAATATTCGCTATTTTGATGAAACTGATTTCTTCAGCACAATGTTAGAGAGGCACTGGCTTACAGCATACGTCTCATTCAATAATTCATTTTGCGTGCGGCAAGTTTACCGAGTCGTGGGTCTGGTTTTCCCGTCGTTCGACCTTCTATCGCAGTGTTTCTCAATTGTGGGGCGCTTTCTGCTAAGGAGGCGTGGAAGACCATCTAAGGTGGAATATGAAATCGCTCAAATATCTACAACAGACATAAAAATATTTAACAATTTTGAATAAAGTTTTTACCTATTTATCCTACAACAAATGAACATGCTTTGCGTGTTTTAATTCCAATATCATTTAGATACATGAGTGAAGCAGGCTTTTCTGCACTTTTGACTATTAAACGAAAAAATGCAAACGGCTGGGCAATCAAAATGTCTTATATTATAATCTTTCTTAGACACAACCTAATATTTTAAAAAGTTCATTTATTTATGAACGATAAGCAAGTCCAACGCGCACATGAAGTTAATATAATCATAATTTATCTTCACATTTCCCTTTTTTAAAGATTTCCCGTATTTAAATCTGAATATACTGTTATACTTTTGCATTTTAAACTGGAGGGATCGGCATAAAACGATTAAATGCACCGCAATTACATTTACAAAAGAACTCAAAATATGAACCGTTATAACTGGTGTCACAAGGTTTGCACAGGGTTGTACAGCCCCATTCGCCAGTACGTATATAATAAAAACAAAAAAAATACAATCTTTAAATAAGTATATTTCCTTATTCATACGATACAAGTATAATATATTATAAATATTATATACAAACATAATCTAAACATTTACCTACATTACTCAGTTTGATTCAGTACAGAATATTTAATCTTCTTATTGAGAAACATAACTACTAATTGGATAATTTAATCCGAATTAACAATTTTTAAATTGGTCAATCATAGGAAAAACAAGAATAATTTTAGGCTGAATATATGAAATGTACCTATTGTGACAATCGTTAGGCGAGCAGATCTCGGTAAGTTATATAAATATAATTATAAAATTATTAAATAAACAAAAACATGTTCTATTACAACACTCATAAATATTCATAGCGGCAACTAACCAGAGCATTTTATGATTAAACACTATTGCTATTAATAAATAATTAATCTTTCTTGTGGTTTTGCGTATAAAGATATAAAAGTGTTCTGATTGGTTATATCCTTCGTTTATAACTGTCACTATTTGAAACAGCGTCCAAAATTATAATTTAGTATGAAGTGTAAAACGAGAGGTCAAATTAAATAAATTGTAAATTAGATCCAAATTGTCAAATTTTCCATTAAACTGATTATTTCTAATGTATTTCCCTTGTTCCCATTCGAGTATTTTTTTGTAAAAGTTTCCCATGATTTGGCAACACCGTGCGGTGGTTGTACGCGATGGAGCGTATAATACTACTTGTTGTGACGTAAGACACCTGTGCAGTCATGGATTCGAGCCTATCGGTTGGTAAGTGTATATGCCGTTAAAATGCCGCAATACTTGCCATTTACACACATTCTGTGCTGTAGTTGAAATTAAATATCTGTTGTACAAAATAACGAATAATAAAATTGAAAGTTAAATTTAGACAGAAAATTTTGAATAACACCTGTCATAAATAAACTTTAAATTTATCATCACTGTATCTATCTTTAGTCGTGTAACAAAAAATTACTTCTAGAGATGATTTCCTTAAAATCAGGCGACGTGTCGTTGCATATGAAACTATCAATTCCTATTGGGACTTTGTAGAATTGACCAATGTGTAGAATTGCCAAATAATAAAGACTTGACGATATTGTCTAAGTAAATTTATTTATAAAGTAGTTTCAAAAACCAATACAGATGAGCACCTGTAAAAAATAATTATGGGTTAACATATATCAACAAATACATTTTTATAATTACATACTATATCACAGTATTTTCATGAAACATTCGTGATTCCTACCTGTGATCCTGCACTTCGGTTTACAGTAATAAATGAAATATTTTTTATTTGTGTGCTCGCATTAAACTAAATAAATCAAATCAAAAACAATATAAGTATAATAATATCACGGTAGTCAAGAAGTCTGATTTCCGGTTTAATAAGGCGCGAAAATTTAAAAAGAAGAAAGTAATTAATCTCAACAATTCCTATCATGTAGGAGATTTGAGATCGACACTAGATAGAAGAATTCGATTGATCCCATACTTCGTACGTGGCTACACTGATGTAGCGGTTAGCTCTGTCCAGCAAGCAGATAGTTCCAGGCGTCAATCGAATTTTTCTATCATAAATTTAACTTTGAATTTATCATCATTACTGTACTTTCAATTGCGTCATATGACAAAAAATTACAACAAATAATAAAATAATATCAGTATTTTTAATTGTTTAGATTCGCCAAATCGACAAACTAATTTCAACACCTTAAACAATTACTCCTGTGCTTCTCCTTCACTAATATGTTTGAGTGACGCGACATAAAACTACTACGTCCACGTCGTTGTTCCTGGGTTGTGCCGAACGTAGTTTTTAAATTAAAGTCAACATGCATGGTCACAAAATTATTTTATTAACTAAGATTACCTCCCCATAAGGAGGGCGCACTTTTTTCCGTTTAATCTCCCGACAAGTACGGTAAATCGAATTTTTTGGATAACAGCGCCATCTATCATGCTGACAAAAAATGAGTTAAGTAAATTCTTATTTTTTACAAGAAATCTAATCAGCAATAAAAAATAGGGGTTCCCATTTTTTAAATAATGAGTTGACCTTGTTATAACGATAACAGCGCCACCTGTGACAAAACCACCAATATTACAGAATTATGGCCCCCTTCTGTTTGATTATTTTTCATTTAGGTCATTTTTGCGTAAAATGTATATATAATTTTTGTTTTTTTTTGGTTTAAAAATGAGCTATAAATTTTTAACATATAAATAATAAGTATTATTTTTGGTCCGTATACTTATAATAAATTTTGCTTATTATACACATACAAACAAAATTTTCAGAAACGCTGGTCTGTTATTTCCCGCCGGATCGAAGAAAAAATTACGGCATTTATCAAAGCAGCACGCCACTGAACAAGATCCGTTAAGTAATGTGATTTTTATAATAGGTTTATAGTTTATTGCGGACAAGAACCGGCGGTTTTTAAATGGAGATGTTGTTTTTGTTGCTTTTTTTATCGCAGATTCTTTCTTGATCTGACGTTTGATGTGAATTTGTTATTCTGTATAAGAGTATATACAGGGTGTTTCAGGACTAGTGTAACAAACTTTAACAGCTTATTCCTGAGATCATTTTGAGCCAAAAATGTAATATGAACATAGGTCCTATTCCTTCTAGTTACCAAAATACAAAAGGTTGAAGTTCTATAAATAACACGAAATTTTCAAATTTTTGTAATCAAGATTCTTTCGGAAAACAAGAGTTTTATTGAAAAGTTATACCTTATTTGTCTTAATTAATTTTATTTATTAATATTAACATGCAAACAAGTTCAAGACGCTCATTTTGAACACTTGCTGTTTTTTTTTTAATTTGTTATCTTATTTCATATCGTGTTAACCTATTCCATGTTTGGTTATGTTGTTCTGTGTCTATTTAATTGTGTTTTATGTTTTGTTCTCAAAATCGTATTCGTTAATATTAATAAATAAAATTAATTAAGACAAATAAGGTATGACTTTTTAATAAAACTCTTGTTTTCCGAAAGTATCTTGATTACAAAAATTTGAAAATTTCGTGTTATTTATAGAACTTCAACCTCTTGTATTTTGGTAACTAGAAGGAATAGGACCTATGTTCATATGACATATTTGGCTCAAAATGACCTCAGGAATAAGCTGTTAAAGTTTGTTACACTAGTCCTGAAACACCCTGTATACTCGTGATGAATTTTGATATTAATTGATTGCTTTTATATTATTACTTCTTCTTTAGGCAAGAAGTACCAATGACCTACTTGTAATTATGATAATTAATCGTATCGGTAATCTAATTTACTAATTTAGAAAAGATATAAATCTGTTAATTCAAAGTAAAAATGCTGGAGACCGAGTAAGTGTTTGCGTGCAGATAATGAGCAAGTGAGTTACTGGAAGTGAATTTCCGAAGTGGGTCAAGTTCATCCCTTCCTTTATTTCTTTCCGTCTTTATTTCACAAAATCTTCTCAGTCCTATTGGAAAATATATCATAATCAGCCACTGGATTTCCACAAATAATATTATTTATTTCTTTACTTGAACATGAATTACAGTAAGTTATAGTTGAATCTGAACCACTTGGACGCAGTTATATTTTTGGATGTGGAAGATGAACTCTCGCTTATGAAACAACAGTGCTACTATGGTGCTACAGCTCGAAATTAAATTGGAGTTAATAGTTTATAGTGGAATTCGAACTATCCGTGAAGTTATATTTTTATAAATTGAAGTTAGCAAAGGATGCCGCTCAATGTCTCGTATATTGAAAGATATTGGTTAGAAAGCAATTAAAATACATATTTAATGGAAGAGGTGATACTTAAATTTTTATGGCCTGTCAAAGAATGTCAATAATATAATAATAATTACAGATAGACCTTGAGACGTCTTAGCCTTCATTAAATGTTGAAAATACGACGAAGAGTGTTGCAGTGTTTGTGTTGGCTGTTATTTGTAATTAACCATTTAGTTGTTAGATTACTTTCTGTTTACAATAAAATAAATTATATTGGACGTGTTTATTTATTTATTTATTTGCTACTTTGCACAATAGGAACTCAGGGACACCGAAAGAAATTTAAAATTAAATTAAAATTTAATGCACATAATTTACACGAATCTGCTTGGAAATAATATATAAAAATTGCTGCTGTCATATTACTACAATGTATGAACATTCTTGAATGATACCAATGAATATCTATTATATAATGGCTGCTATAAATGATTTTTTGTAAATAAATAAATATATCATCACGCTTTTTATCCATTACTGGGTGTTGCACTCTGCCTATGCAGATTTCGGTAAGTGATATATTTCTTCGCGTGAAATGCGGTTTCCAGTTGTCAAATCACGGCCCCCAAAGATATTAGTGGAGGGGGAACCACAGGGGTAGATTTAAATTAGTGAAAATTGTTTGTCGACTGTGGGGATCGAACCAGGGTTCTCAAGATCCACAGCTCGACTCGATACCACTGAGCCACCTACCCCATGATTTTTTGCAACATTCAAAATACGTTGCGTGTTTTAAATGAAGTATGTAATTTATTAATATAAATACATCCACTTCCTTTACCCATTGGTGGGTGTGTCACTTTTCCGAGCAGATCTCGGTAAGTGATATATTTCTTCACTTGAGTGCAGTTACCAGCCGTCAAATCACGGTCCCAACGATGTTAGTGGTGGGAGATCTACAGGCGTAGTTTTAATGTGGTGAAAATTATTTGCCTGTTATGTGAATCGAACCCGGGTTTTCAAATACACTGGCCGACTCGATACCACTCAGCCATTTACCCCATAAAAATTAATATTAATATATAGAAATCAAACCTCGGGTAATTTGCATTCCTTACACCCGGTTTTCGTCAGCCATGCATGAAATTAATTTTAATTACAGTAGCTTATGATGAAATCTAAAAACTCAGACATAATTGCACTTTTTATATACAAATTGTGTTCAGCGAGATTTGAATGCGAGAACTGTTTGGTATATAGACGCAAATTTTATTGACTGAACTTCATCTGTCTGTACTGGTTTACATCTGTTAAAATATTACTGGGTTGAATGAATTTTTCGTAAATTTTATTTTATTTGCTGTTTATTGTTCTGATACGAAGTGTATAAACACCACTATAAAGACCGGGCCATTATAATTAATAATGTCCGCTTATTATTTACTTCGTTTATACCAGCTCATAACTAGTAAGATTCATTCATTAATCGAATTTGGTTTTGTCTTAACGTATATATGCATAAGCAGTGTTCACAAATAACTATTTTGTTGTTGGATTAATTAATAAAGACATCTTGTGACAAATTTAAAAATAAATTTAGAGGAATTGGCAACACTGGACTGGTTTTTATGTACTGATTGGAAAATGTAGTACTTAAACTGCCAGATTATATTATTGATATTTACAAGATTAATATTAGTTGCATATTATTACTACTATTACATAATCTTAATGTCTATATTATATGAATATTCTAAGCGATGGTGCTAAACAAAAAAAATATATGATGTGAAGTCAGAAATATGTCGGAGCAAATCACTATTCTAACCTGACCTGTCAAAACTTTCGATTTCTTTAAAATATATCCTTTTGTCGTTTTCTTAAAAATAGTAACAAGCGATATAATGAGAAATGTAAACGTTGTCTTCTTCGCTTTCATTAAAATATCTTCCGAAATAATAAATTTTTACCACATCATCTATGAATTTAAAATTTAACATACTTGACCTATAAAATGAAAATAAAAAAACAAAACAAAATAAAGAAACAGTAACCTTGGCAACACAATGTTACAGTTGATCAACACTCTTATAAGTATTACTATAACCATAATTATTATAAATTAAAATTAGTTCTACATATTCTAGTAAAATACTAGATGATAAAACCCTTGCTGCAAAAATAACTGTTAATTTATAATTTATATACACACACTTAAAGCGTTTCTTTGAATTCTTAATGCTATATCGGAACACGATTATTTGAATTTTAATTATGTAAACAAATATCTCTCTAAATAACTTAATAAAACATTTTCTGAAATCCTGAAATCTCGAACAAAATTCCAGAGGAAATTTCAACGGGATAAAGAATAAAACGATCAATAAAATAATAGTTTGTTCAGTCAATTTTGGTTAAATGGTTAGCGTTATTACACAAAAGTAGTTCGAGAGTTCATATCTAGCTGACTTCAATCGGTAGAAATAGTAGGTCTCAGAATCAAAATAATAGAACAAATCTAATAATATCTTTAGCAGGACGTATCGGTTGGAGTGCAAACTATCTTCGGCTCTAGACAAATATACTAAAATAATCAATCAATAGAGTAAGATGGTTCCTGTTGTACTTTTGTCTGATGACATGTATTTTTAAACTATATTGTTGTACGTTTTTTGGCACACTTGTAATTGTATTGACTAATTGACGCAAGCCGAAACATGCTATTAAAGATATTATTATAAGATTAACTCTATTATTTTAATCCTGAGACCTACTATTTCAACAGATTATAATGAATGTTAAAGGATCTACGACTTTTACTCCAATTAGCTGACTTCAATTTAACCCAAACGAACAACTACCTTTAACTGGATTGATTTTCTTATATCTCTTTTACTGTAATTGAGATTAAATTCTTTGTTGTTTAGAGTAGAAAATAAATAACTAAATTAGTTAAATAGAAAATAAGGTCCTTTAAACTTTAACTGATGAATTTCTATTCTATTCTATTCTATGCTGGTCTGTTATAACTCCTACAGTTTTTAACCAATGTGAGCTTTTCCGTCAAACTTTTCTAGATGGCAGTCAAGTATCAAGCGAGAATTTAAGGCACTAGATAAAAAAATAATTGTTAATTTTCGCAAAATCCAAAATTATTTACTGCTCAGCTAAACGATGAACTTAATATAAATATGTATACTATGCCTGGTTGAATATAGGTAGAACTTTGCGAGATATGAAGTCTTGCTTGATAGCGCATGTTATAGCCTTTGAGCTAGGATTGTTTATTTATTTGTATAAATTGTTTAGCGCACCAAAAGCAAAAAATTTAATTACTCGAGGGCGTTAAATATAGTTTGCAAACGAGGTACATGCAATATTTTTATAGAATAGAATTATAATATTAAAAAATATTGTTTTACAGCTGCATACGCGAAATAGACATGTCGCGCACTAGTGTGCAAAAGTATCTACTTCGATGTCATTGAAACGTAAACTGTAAAAAAAACCTACCTTGCACGGTGATAAAATAGTTATAGGATATTTTTAGACAATTGTAGCTAAATTATTTTTTATCAATATTTGAAAATATTTTGATTGAAATTGGAGGTTGTGGAGTTCTTGTACCTAACTCAGTGCCAATAATTTTATCTACTTCATACTTTAGGGGTTTGCCGCAGAATTATCGAAAAATTATAACATTCTTTGTAACAATGTCAATTTCAAAATATGATGGACTAGTGCATTACTGCCATCTAGAAAAGTTTGGCGGAAAAATTCCCATTGGTTATAAACTGTATGAGTTTAAGGTATGAAAAAAGGCTGGCGACAGAGTATGACTGAGTGAACAATATACATACATATATACACCTAAACAAAAGTCTGATTCGTCAACTAGGGATTCTATCCACGATTTCTAAATATAAATTTGTAATTATTGCTGATGATATAGACAGTATCGATCATTTAAGCTAGGCTCTTTGAGAATCAACGAAAAATACAATTGTCCCATAGCAATATATTATAAGCTACTCTAATTGGGTATTAAGTTCTTGTTACGCAGAATAGCAAATAAATAAATAAATGAACAATAATAAAAGTAAATACGTAGGAAAAACAAATTGCTATTACTACTAATGATTTATTAGTTATGGTTTATGTGAACAAAATACAATAATACTTCGCATTTGTCAGGTGAAATATTTGTCTTTAATGTCGCTTTTGTAAAAATCAATATTTTCCAATTTAAAATCCCTTTCAATGTCTTTAATCCTACTTCAAAGAAATCCCAATTTCTCATTACGCCATCAGACAATTACAAACATTGATTTGTACTTGTACTTCGTGCTAATTACAAAATGGCTGCGTTGTGCTGGTCTGTTATAATCCCTTCGAAAGTACAGTGTTATATTTTAACTGTGCTTATCTAGAAAAAGGTCACAACATTGCGTTGTTATCTTCAGTTGGTCGTAGCTAAGCGACGGCGACGAACAGATGAGTGTTGTCATTGAACTTGAGTTGAGTTGCTTCATGACCGAATGACTAATCATTGCAACACTTTCAAGGCTACATAGCGTGCGGAATTTGTTTTCTACTCAGTTGACTACGATGGAAAGAAGTGAAACTGTTTTGTTTTGCTCTATTTATTCGGTAAATAACAAGTGAATCATGATTAAGCGATAGTTTTCTATTATAAATGTACATCTTATAAATTATTTTTTTGTATTAATTATTTGTTACACTTTTAAGCTGCGTTTTGAACATATGGACGCGTACATCGGTTGAAAATTAATGATAGTGAAAAACTGAATGTGATTGAAGGTTTCTTGCGTGATGAACGATTCCAAGTGTGATGAATAAATGAGCTTGTATGGAGGAAACAATGAATGTGGTTAGACCAGTGATTCTCAACCTTTTTTTGTCGCGGTACACTTTTAACGACTTCAAAATTAAGCGGCACACAAAGAAAACGAAGTTTAAAAGTTGTTTACTTACCTATAATACACTGTGTAAAATAGTTTATGACAACAATTTTGAATGTAAAATAATATAAAATGTACTACAAAAATAACAGTAAAAGTTTGGTGATTCATACATATGTGTCGGTTTGAACGCCAGCATTATTTGACATAAGAAAAACTGTGACTTTTAATGATACAAGTAAATTATGGATAGCTGTGAATGCATACATACATTCATAACCCCGTTATATCCCATAAAATGGAGTAACACGTATCCTAGACACATTCACTTATTAGATTCATCAAATAATCAATCCTCGTCAAACATTCTTATCCTATTACACCATCTTCGCTTTGACCCAGTGATTCTCAACCACTGTGCCGCGGCACTGTTGTGTGCCGCCAAACTTTTGAGATGTATATAGTAAAAATTATAATGCTTATTTTTATTACGAGTAAAGTTTAAATTAAAGAAAAGTACTTATATATAATATGAATATGTTAAAATTATTAAATAATATAATTTAAATAGAAAATGTACAAATTATTTTAATTTATCCCATGATAGCCAAAAAAGCTTTAAAAATATGATTACAATTTTCTACATCTTATTTGTGTAAATTCGCATTTGCAGTATTAACCAACATAATAACGAAAAAAGATCGAGACTTAAATGTAGAAGACGATATGAGAGTAGCATTGTCATTTTTACGACCAAATATAAATGAAATTATCAAAAAACATCAAGCTCAAATTTCTCATTAAAGGTAGTCTTATTATTAACTTGTAATTAATCCCTTTTTAAACGTATTGTTATTTTTGTAGTACATTATTTTATTTTACATTCAAAATTATTATCATAAACTATTTTACACAGTGTATTATATGTAAGTAAACAACTTATCTTTTTCTTTGTGTGTCGCTAAATTTTGAAATCGTTAAAAGTGTGCCGCGACAAAAAAAAGGTTGAAAATCACTTACCTAGATACTTGTACCTATATTATTTTGTTTCTATCATTACCTAGGATTTTCATTTTTTTTATAGTGTCAGTTTAACATATTTCCTGTCGTCATATAAATCTAAATTAAATTCTCCCTCCACGCTGTCTAGGTCTTATAGACCGAGAATTATATGACCACAGCACCGACTCCGTCTTATAAACCACATTGATTTTTGTTGTATAGCGGTAAACACTTTACATTCTATGGTTTTTGAAATAGACCAAGTGACGCCTGGGAAATTCAAAGTGAAATGGTATATTTTGTTTATCTTAAAGACATCGGAAAATACAGACCGAGACAGCGTATGTGAATAATATTAAGTCGAATACGTCAAATCGATCTATGGAATCGAAATATAAATAGGAAAATTTTGAATTTGAGTAAATTTTTTTGAAAATTGATCGTATATTTCTGACATGCACGACCGCAAGGAAAACTTGTGAGTTTATATGATCGGCCAAGAGGAAAATAAACTAAAATTCCTCACAGCAGTGAAGGTATTAAATCCTAACTAGAAAGGCAGGTGACAATAAGTAAAATATTTCAAAGAATTCTGTGTTAATGATGAACAAAATCGCATCAAAACTTATGACTATATGAAATATTTTCTACTAATTAACATATATTGATGTGATTTTGTTCATTATTTACATATTTACAAATCTACAAATATATAATTAGATCGGCGACCTTCATTGCGCTATTTTTATATTCTCGATTTTGTTTTGTGAAAAATTTCGACGATATTAATAAAAATATAATCTAATACAGTTTAAAAATAGAAGTGCTGTTATTTTAATACAACACTCCGCCAATAACAATAGGAATGAAATATACAATTTTACTCTTACTTTTTAGGTTATAAGAATGTTTGACCGTCGTTTCACTTTCAAAGATCAGCAAAGAAACAAGAAGTCCGAAATCCTCCTCCAAACCGAATGACAATGCTTCGTCCTGAGCTTCCTGTTCTGTGGACTTGACATTGCCCTGTCCTTTGCTGTATGCTAATATTTACACTGGTAAACCTATCACGTACCTTCATTCAACATTCAATAATATCAGTATCGCCTTTGATACGTATTGTCATTGTATTAGCACCGTGAACATCGGCGAATGATATATTTACTTAGCAATTATATAATATGTTCTACTCCTGTGGCTCCCCCTCCACTAATATCTTTGGGGGATGTGATTTGACGACTGGTAACCGCACTTAACGTGAAAAAATATATCACTTACCGAGATCTGTTTCGGCAGAGTGCCACACCCAGTGATGGGTAAAAGGCGTGATGATATATTTATTTATCCAACACCTACTAGTTATAAAGTCATTATTGTTGTCATTTTAGATTAGTAAAGTGGCTTATAAGTCACACGTGAGTTATAAGTCATAAGTCACGCATAAATTATGACATGTAACTCACTGTTGAGTTTAAATGAAAAACACTTTTATTCATACCTTTGACGTTTCTAGTTGTCATCCAGTCTTCAAACATATGAAATTATTTTTCATAAGAACTTCTAAACTTTTTTTGTAAAATATCAACAACCACTTCCGCTTCCTTAATGATTATTTCGGGAATAAAATTCTCGTCTTTCATTTCAAATACTGCAGCTGCAACCTTTTTTCAACTATGTTTATTTAAAAAATTTGAGTAACCTAGACAACAAAACAAGAAAATATGGCTAACTAGAATATTATTTGAAATGTAGACAATTGTGTCAAAATTTATATTTTAATGTCTTAATTGTTGTTGTTGGATAAAATTTCGTATGCCACTCGTGTGTTATTACAAATAAGTCACTTCAGAAAATTATTCCCCTCGGCCTAACGGCCTCGTGGACTAATATTTTTCTCGCGTGACTTATTTGTAATATAACACACTTGTACCATAAATAACTATTAATTTATTTATTTAAATTATGTTATGCGCAGAATGCGAGATGCTTTATTTATAAATTTAGTAAGTATAGAAAGAGCGCAGACACAAAGCGAGAGATATGGAGTCCAATTTTTACCCTCTCTTATCTACAAATAAAAAAAGAAAAAAGAAAATTTTATTATGATTTCTGAAAGAGATATATATTTTTTAGATGGAACGTCATATTTAAATTAATACCATTCGATAGCCATCGATTGGTTTTATTGTCAATATCGTATTTTATTATAAAAAATATTATTTTTCTTCGCCATTCACCATTAAATTTATAGAATAAAATAGCACTAGTTTGCCTATTTTACCTTCTCTCTATCACTTCATCCAAAAAAATGTCAATGGTGTTCATTAAAATAACCTCAGTCTACTCACATCTTTGGAAGCTGTAATTTGACGGGTAATAACTTTACGCGCATAAATATATTACTTATCACATCCAGTAATAGGTAAACGGCATGTTGATATATTTATATTTGTTATTTGAAAGTAATTGAAAATACTGCGGAGTCGTATTGCCATAGAAACACCTCGAGAGCGTTGGCCGAGGGGTGTGTTGCGGCAATATGTCGAACCAGGAAGCAAAAACATCTTTTATTACAAATTCAACATCAATATTCACAATAGCGATTCATTTTAGATATTTTGGCATTTAATAACAAAAGAAATAAATGTGGTCAAATGTATTGCTTATTGTTTTTGTTATGGTTAAAGTGGATATACACATAGTATGCATATTATACTCTCTGTAATACCATTTAACTACCAAAATAATCATAGTTCTACTCGATACCATAAACAATAAAATATTTTAAATCATGGTGGTACAAGGACAAAATATGCAGTTTTTTTGTACGAATTTTGTATTCGATTGTTAGGAATTTTTGTATATAAGTCAATTTTTTAATTCAGATATTATTTTAGGGGCCGAAAAGTATTTTACGGCCGGTAAAATTACTGTCACCTATCAAACTACAGCAAACATTAATATTTTTTTTGAAAAGGTTACCAAACTTTACGTACTAATATCGTAACTAAAAAAACTTCCTGTACACATATTAAACTATAGATATTTTTTTTATTGTACATATTTGACTTAATTTCACATTGACATAGATTGCTCAGTGGTATCGAGTCGGCCTGTGGGTCTTGAGAACTCTGGTTCGATTCCCACAGCCGACAAACAATTTTCACAATTTAAATCTATCCCTGTGGCTCCCCCTCCACTAACCGCACTTCACGCGAAGAAATATATCACTTGCCGAGATCTGCTATAGCAGAGTGCCACACCCAGTAATGGGTAAAAGGCGTGATGATATATTTATTTAGTTTAATTATTTTGTTATACCTCAAGTTGATTATATATATAAAGTTGTATACAACTTTTTAATTTTTGTCTTATTTTTTGTCCTAATCCATAGCAAACTTAATTACAAAAAATATATAATTTTTAAATTTATATATCTCGCTTATATAAAAGGCTAATTTAATAATTCTTAATGTGCTAGACGCAGAATTTAATTCTTTAAAACTTTTATTTACATCATTTATTTCTAAAATGAAAATAATACTATTTTTTTCAAAACAAAACTGTTAGTATCTTCATGTGGTGTATCACTTCCGGTTAGTCCATTTAACCAAAATCTATTACGTTACTTCCATTGATATAGTAGTCTTATTTACCAAATGGGAAAAGTTTTGGATTATATTTTAATATAGTTTATCATTAAAATCTATTATAGGCTTTAAATAAAGTATCAGTTTCGGACCAAAAATGGAGATGCACAACTAGATGTTATACCAGACCTAATACAAAATTTAAACTTTCTACAACTTACCGTTTTTGAGTTATGTGAGATACATACGCACGTACGTACGTCACGATGAAATTAATCAAAATGGATTCAGGGATGGTCAAAATGGATATTTCCGCTGAAATTTGAAAAACCGAAATTTTTCGCGATTACAATACTTTACTTCGTACAAGGAGGTAAAAACGTCAATTTTTGACACAATCAAATAAATACAATAAAAAAAAGATTTGTATTCAATAATACTCCATAAATTTTATAATAATAATAATGAGTCCCATAATTCCAATGTCGGAACATAGGGGCCGGGCACACCGAGCCGCAGTTTTTACACTGCCGTACTGCCGGTTTCTTTAGTCAGATTATTTAAGGCGTATAAGTGACTAGCTTATAGCGCCCGAGTGTGATAAATACATGAAACTGTATTTTTATATTTTACGACAAATCACACATTGTCGGCAGGCGGATTCGAACCGACGAACCTTGGTTCGGGTGACGTCACAGTATGCTAAGAGATGTGCCTTAACACGCTCGGCCACCGCGCCTACCCATAAATTTTATACTACCAAAAAAAACGTGAAATAAAAATACCTAAAGGCACTTTTATTCCAAACAGTCGCGATTTAGTTTACCATCAATGTCCATTATTCTTTTTAGTTTCATGCATGTGAACAAAAAATGAATACAACACACAACCGCAATGTTTATTCAGTCAAATATCACTGAAACTTGATGCCACAAACCAGACTTTAATTAAATTTGATTTTAGCTTTCAATAATCCATTTAAAAATAAAAATACTTCACGCCACAAAAACAACACTGGTAAAAAACTCACTAGATTGTAAATAGCTCTATCACAGACTAAAATATCACGCGAACCGGAAGAAGACAGACCCGATGGTGGCAAATTTTCATGAATTACAGGCAGGAGTTCTACGAGATGTAAATTCCGATTCTCGTTCTTTAATTCAGTTGAAGAAGTAGTAAATATTAGATCTGGCACCAGACCAGGCCATGCTTAAAAATAGATGACACGCAAAGTTCGATGTTGAAACTGCGGAGAGAGAGATGCAATGACCCGGAGCCCGCCAAGTACAGTTCAGCCTGTGCTGAATTGATCCAAGAAATTTTCGTACTTAGTCCACTTTATTATTACTGTTCCAATAGATGTATGGATATTAATATGTCATTACCAATCTCTTGGGGTAGTTAGTTCAGTAGAATCTTGTTGGCCTGTAGATTAGAATATAATTCCCGCAGTCGATAAACTTTACTTCAAATTAAAATTTGATGTTTTTAGTTTGACGACAGATAAGCGCACTTCACGCGCAAAATATATCACTTACTAAGATCTGTTACGGCAGAGTGCTACACTCACAAGTAACACTACCCAACTGTCACTCACCGATTTAAATAAAACTTGGCACACTAATAGAACTCGAAAAAATATTGAACTCCAATGTTTTTTTCCGGAAGTTGCTTTTTAGGGGTACAAACCACCCCTGAAAGGTGGTAAAAGCAAGAATCGCCATAAATGAAATTAAATAATACCAAAATATTACGCGTTCAACATTGGTTTACCCAGGAGTTTTTGAGATCGCCAAAATCTATTTTCGGGGTCAGTTTGATCATATGCACTTTTCTAAGGGGTTAAAAAGGGGATGGTGGTATGAAATTACGATATTCAACTGAAATAGAGTTTTAGGTTCAAAACTAGTTACTCGGGGGTTTTTGGGGTCGCTGAATCTATTTTCGAGGTCACCCTCGATAACAACAAAAAACAAAAATTGACAGGGCTGTTTTCATACGAGCGATATTTTATCGTACGGTAAAAAATCTTTTAACGTAGGAATGGAAAATAAAAAAATTCTGTTGTTTAAATTTACTTGGCTTCATAAAAGTAAGTAAGATTGTATTTAGAAAGATATTACTTTTGGAACTAAGAATTGGTTCCGTTTTCAAGTTTTATACTAGAATAAAAATTAGCCTAAGAGAAGAGCCTGATAAAAAAATCGTACGATAAGCTTAAATGCATTGAATGCAATGGTAGATTTTACACTACGACCGTACGGTAAAATAATCATACGATAAAATATCGTTCGTATGAAACGGCCTTTAATATAATGTCCATAATTAGTACTATAATTTCGATTTTTTGTTTGTTTGACATAAATTTCTTTGAAACTTTGTTAGAAGATTGAAACATCTACTCTTAATTATTTTTTGTACAAAAAGTTAAAATAATTTTTAAACAAGGTTACTGTTTTCTTGCTTGCAGTATTATATTTAAAGTTAAAAATAGATTTCAAACAAATTTCAAATAAATTTTGCAATATGAATGTGTATGATGCATAAAAATATTGTGTGATGAACTTAGAATGTCATTTGCCTTGACCCCGGTCAAAGAGTACATAAATAACTATTAATTTTTATTATAAAACTAAACTAAATTCACGATGCATTTACTCGAAATAACAGTTTTATTATAATTTTAAAACTACCCAGTTATATATCCTCCCTTTCTATCCGTCCGTTTATACATTTATAGTAAATGTAACACATAACACTAGCAGTCAGTATCTTATTTGCATATTAAAGTGTATGTAAGCGTAAGGGTGGTTCGTGCTGCATGATGGCATGATGTATGCAGGGGCTGTAGAGAATTCTTGTTTAAATTCAGGTACATCATCTTACGACGTAAGACACGGGGTGACGGTGCGCGCAAAGACGGAGAAAGAGAAAATTTTTAACATGTTTAGTGTCTGTTCACTGTAAGGTTATTACTTTTAGGGTTCGGAGCTGTTGTAGGGTGGTAACTGCTTACTACAGTGCCTCCGAACATGTTAAAGTAGCGTCATTTATTAAAATATAAGGTCTATTTACTTTTGTAAAGAGTGTTAGAAAATTTGTAGTTATTTGTCTTAATTCGAATTGTAGTAGCTTATATTGGAATACTAAGCATTCGAATAAAAACTAGTGATGACAATTACAATATTTTAAGCTCTCAGTCTTTTTTTAAATTTTAAAGTGTTTGTTTAATATTTTAATATCTGGAAATAATGAAAGATCGATAATTTAAATTGATAAATAAGAAACCAAGAAATGGATAAAAGGAATAGCGATTTTCCTCAATTTTCTTTCGTATTTTCGCTTATAAAATCAAATCACATTGCCCTAAATACTTACATATCTATATTTTGAATAGCTACATTTTAATATGAATAATGAACGTAGACACTTGATGTAGTGTCACAAAAATTATTTAATAACATAAGTTGATCGATTTCGGCTTGTTAGACCATCTTCAGAACGTTGACTTATTCATTATTCATAATGTTTCACCAAGTGCCAACAGCTCATACTTTTGATATTACATTTTAATACATTTTCTTTCAAAATGATGTAATAAATGTATTTTCCTGTGATCGAGCTACCGTTTCCTAGGTTCAAAAACATTAGTTTATCAAGTTTCTTCAAAATAGTTTGAGCCGATTCCGAAATCGTTGCGGCACACACAGATGGACAAGAATTGCTGGTGTTACATAGAGTATAGGATAGTTATCTGACTATAAGAACCTAGGAATAGTCAACTATCATTAGTTAATTCATGAATTGCAAGTGACTGTACTTAAAAAAAATTTCAGGTTGTCATTATTTTCGAGAAAAAGTTCTCATTATATTTTATAGAATTTTTTATCTGTCAGCACTCAAAGTAATATACCAATGTTTGGTTTATAATCACAATCACGTTTTTTCTATTTTTATTTTTTGTCTGAATAGATACAACAATATTTACATTTGTATGCAATATTTGTTTAACGGTCGTGACTAGAATATAAAAACTCAAACAAATTGTTGCGTAAATAAACATAATTTACTATGAATTGTATTGCGAAATATATTACATGCTTTCAAATGTATACAACTACGTTTGACACTGAATTAAAGGTTTTTTTTATTTCGTACTCTGCATAATAAATTAATCCCAGTTGTAGTACATGGGACCTACAACTTATTGTGGAATTTGAACCCTCAAACACGATAGTGTTTTATATAGAAGTGAAATCGGCGAGATTTAAACACACGATTTCTTACTTGATAAATTTATCTATAAATGGTGAACAAAATTTGTTAATTTCACTTTTTGAATTTACAATGAAAAGTTGTATTTCTTGCGACAGAATTAAATAAAATTCTGCGGAGAAACTAAAAAACAAAGTATTACAGTTTTAGCGTCACTGTCTCAACTTAGTCGCTTTGGGAACCAAAAGGGAAGTCAGCTGTTTCAAGTTTCGCTCCATTTTCAGCTCTTCTTTATCCTTCTCTTCTTCTTTGCACAGTTCTCCGTTCGCGTTCGAGTCTTTGTTATCGCGCGCAATTTTTTATCCGCACATTCTTAGGTTTTTCGTCTTCCTGTAAATGTAATGTATTACGACGTTCTGTCGGCAACTAAAAAAAGAATAATTCGTTGCGAAAGAGAGAGAGGAGTGGATAATGGCAGAACTTGAACTGAAGAGTGTTATAGCATTAAGGATGAAGCAAGATCCCAGGATTCAGGACACTTGAAGGCGAGGCAACACTGAATGTTTAATGATATTAGCAGTCATTGTCACTTATATAACGCCTTATTTGATAGATGACAGCTCCTGGCTTTATTTTTTTATCAGGAAAAATGTGTTGCTAGAGATTCGTGTTTAGATTCAAGTTAGTTTGATAACTGATAAATAAGACATATACAGGGTGAGTCTATACCTCTGAACGAAACTTTGATGACATATATAATTTGATATACTGATTATAGAACAAAAATATTATTTTTGAAATTCGCAAAAATTAGGGTATTTCATTCCTAGCGAACATATTTAGTGTCAAAAAGTGAGGCATTACACCAGGTACCTACATAATAACTAATTAATAAATGATTATTTATAGGCACTGTTTATCCTTTTAATTCATTAGTAACATAATTATAAATAATTAAATATACTATTAAACCAGTGACACCAAAAATGTTCACTAGGAATTCAATACCCTAATTTTTGGGGTAGGTGGCTCAGTGGTATCGAGTCGGCCTGTGGATCTTGAGAACCCTGGTTCGATCCCCACAGCCGACAAACAATTTTCACTAATTTAAAAAAATCTATCCCTGTGGTTCCTTCTCCACTAATATCTTTGGAGGCCGTGATTTGACGAGTGGTAACCGCACTTCACGCGAAAAAATATATCACTTACCGAGATCTGTTTAGGCAGAGTGCCACACCCAGTGATGGGTAAAAGGCGTGATGATATATTTATTTTCTTATTTAAAACACTTCTTTTTGTTCTGTAACCAGTATATAAAATTTACATGTAATTAAAGTTTCGTGCAGAGGTATAGAAACACCCTGTATAATAGATGTAACGATTTCTCTCTGATCGACTCCGGCAGTACAGTTATGTAAATAGTGTTACGGCATTCGAATACGGAGATCCCAAGTTCGAATCCCACTCAAGCTAAATAAATGTATATGTATAATATGAACTAAACCGCGGATCAGTGAATTTGGAGTCTATAGTGTAATTGGAATTGAGTTCCTGTTGTACAGAGTCGCATAAATAAATAAAAACAGGTATATATTTTTTTCTACAATCAGTAAAAAGTAGAACAAAAGGCAAAAAAATGTCTCATGTTGCTAATACATACAATAATAAAAATTAAATTAATTACTTTTCTAAGTTCCACAGATTTCAGCCTATTAGGTATATTATAATTCTCAGAGGCTTGGAGTCTGAAATCTGTGGAACTTAGAAAAGTAATTAATTAAGTAGTTGCTGATAGCAACAGTTTGTAATAGTATATTTTACATCAAGAGAGAGAAATGCATGTTTTGTTCCAAAATGTAAAACTGTAGCAAGATACGAAGCTGAATGTACAATACAACGAGGAAAAAACACTTCTCTCATGTGGTGTATAACCAGTTTTTTTTTCACTACTAACATTTAAATTCTATTTAATGATTTTTATATTGATAATAATATACATCTTGATATGAATATTTACTTATTTATGAATACTCAAAAAAAAACTGGAATAGATAGAATATGAACATTGTTTTTATTATCCAGCGTTTTATTTGAGATTTTTATATCAGCGTCTATTGAAAGTGACTCAGAAAATTATACTTCTACAAACATTAAAGAAGAGGTGTAAAATGTACAGTATGGATTCAGCGAAAACACAGTACAATAAATTGAGGCTTGAGTTCTTTAAAAGGTTACATTTTGTGTTATTGCTCTGATGAATAATCCATTATAAAACAACAAAAGTAAGTTTTCATTTTGTAGAGTTTTATACACAAACTATGACGTCTCTCTTCTGCTTAAAATTTTTGTGTATATCTTTCTTTGGATACTTGCCATTAGTACGTCACACTGACGTCATATATCCCTTCTACAAATTTATATTATTCTTCTCGTAATCTATAAATAATTATATTTATATATATCTCCCATTACAGTTATGATCGATTTATCTTTATTTCCTATCATATATTTTTTTGTGTATTCTTCTGATTTAAAATATTTTGCAGACCTCATTTAGGAAGTCGTCGTTACCTTGTGCTACATAGTCTCGGTCTTTTGAGAATAATTACAACATTTTTGTTATTTATAAAAAATAGTGACGCGCCAACAAATAAATTGTACAGATTGTGGTTGGGTCTGGCGTCGCACAATTGCAGAAAATTGAATTAAATTGATTCGATGGTATCCATTCAATTACAGTTAGGTTCAATAAAGGTTCAGGCTGCTCGTAAATTTACACTCAGTCAAACGTATGTGATATTAGAACATTTTTACTACGCAATACTCTCAATACAATCGAATTAACAACACAATATACTTTGTGATATATTCGCGTTAGGTAAATCATTTTAGATCTGTTTTCAATTTCAAAACTGAAATTCGTCATTTGTATCGAGACTTGTAGCGTTCAAACGTCCTTGAAATTAACGACTAATAAAAATAATTTGAAATCAGATAATTTATTTTGTGACGTTATGTTGCATAAATCCGCTATACAGCATTTTAATAATTCATGATATGTCAGATACATTTTCTGGAATAAATAAAAATAAAAACAAACTATTTTACAAGTTGAGAATATTTTTACGCTACAGTACAACTGATGTTATTGTTCTGTACTTCACAGTTATTAATAAGCATTTCGCGTGCGGAGTTTTTAATTTAGAGAACAAATAGTGATCATTTATTACTGGCGACATCTTGATGAAAATTTCGATTAAACGTTCACTGCATGCAATGCAACTTTCTCCATGTTGTTGTTATTGTTTGTTACATCTGATTTCATATTGTTGCTGTACAGTAAATGTACGTGTATTTAATTGAATTTCAACCTTTAACTACGTACTCATTAAAGTGGAACTGTATCAGGATGTAATTAAAAGTTTAATACTTATATTACATTTTTATTACATTTTATTAGTTCGTTTCTCGCCTTGATATAACTGTTGGTAATCGCACTTCACGTGCAAAATAGTATCATTTTACATAATGCTATTACACCCAGTTATGGGTAGAAAGTATGATGATATAATTATTTATTTACAATGCAGAATAATACTGGGGTATGTGACCATATTTTAATTTTATTTTATATATGATTCTAGACAAGAAATAAAAATTTCCGTATTTAGAAGAAGGGATCTACAACATCACTATTAGGGAATGTAATACCGAGACCCCGGGATCCCGAATATCGGGATCCCGGCCCTAATTTGGCCGGTATTCAAACCGATGTTTAGCATAAAAATGCCGGTTTTTCGGTATTTTTTCAATTGAAGTATAAGATACAATTTAGCGGAATGTTATTATTATTTATTACTTTAACGTTTAACTCCTTTTTAAAATTATGTTATTGAAGAGTTGGCAAGCTTGTTGCGGGGATCCTAAATAATGGAACAGTGGAACGTTGCGTATTTGTCAAATATTAGCTTGCCGATCGCCAATTCGTAGTTGTCTCGTAGTCGTTCGTTACCAAATAGCAAAAAGCAAGAAGTTGAGCAACTAATCAAGAAGGAAATGATATTTTTTGAAAAGAAAGATATTATGGGCGTGAATTTACAATTAAAATACGATTATTATAACAGTAGCACCAACAAGTGTAGAATCAAAAACGGCATTTTCATGCACAAGAATAAAATCCAGATTAAATGACGACACACTCGATCATATTTGTTTACTAAAAAATGCATATTTTAATTCCATTGAAGCAAAAAAGTAAAAGTTTATGTTGTTTATTTTACATATATAGAATTACCTATCTATATTTTTTGATGTTCAATTTTATTTATATTTTATAATTATTAAAATAAAATGATTATTTTTGATTAAATTTGAGATTCCCTTAATCTTTATACCACACGCACACATCACACACTACTGTAAATAAATGTTAACTGGGTTCAATTTTTAAAAAATTATCAATACCGGTATTATTACCGGTATCTCGATTATCAAAACGAAAATACCGAGATACCGATATTGAAATTTTTGACCGGTGTTGCATTCCCTAATCACTATGACGTATAAGTGGTAGGCGGCCGAGAAAGATTGACTTACTTATTTAATGTCAAATTCAAACTACAATATAATATAGTTTTTATTATTATTATGAGGTAAAATACTCGTATATAATTGTTGAATTATCTTAAGTTATAATTTCTCCAAATATGAGAGCCATGTCTGTTTTCGTTTGCAGTTTTCCTCATGTTGCATACATACAAAGAAGTTAGCGATTACCTTGTGCAGTGGCGGCGGCAGTGTTCAGATAACAGGGTAACAAAGTACCGAACTAATTACGAGGCAAGAACAATCAGCTCTAACGGGTATAAACAGTCAGGCCGGCGTGGTGTGGCGTGGCGTGGCGTGGCGTGGCGTAGTGTGGCGCGGTGTCGGTGTATACCGTGTTCAGTGTGATTAATGCCACCGGCCGCCGCCGGATGTTTTTGTGTTGGCTAGTAGCCAGGGTGGTGGTACTATCGACCTTCAGCTTCAACCCTCGATACTGTGGTATTGATAGTGAAGGGACGGTTGGATTTGTGGATTTGATCTTCGTGTTAGGGTGTAACTAGCAGAGACAGTGAGGATGCAGTCATGCATTTGCGGTTTTATAGTTTGTACAGCGAAATCGGCGGGATAAGCGAGATACGTCATACCTTTACCGAACACTATTATAAAACGAAGTTAGCTGGAACGAAAACAATACTTGTATTTATTGCATATGAAATTAAATAACAATTTTTTTAAATGTATCAATACGTTATATTATCAACAAAGCAATATAAAATAAATGGTATCCTTTACTATTTGTATTTCTATTTTTTTATGAAATATCTAAATTGAAAACAATATACAGTTTTAGAAAGTATCAATTATTATACATTAAGCTGTAATAATTTTTTTTTTAATTTTGTGACGTTAGACTTAAGAAAATGTGAATCTCAAATAGGGGAGTCACAAATAATTGTAGTCACATATATACTACTACTACTACTACTACTACTTTATCGAATAAATATATCACTTACCGAGATCTGCCACGGCACAGTGCTACGCCCAGTAATGGGTAAAAAGCGTGATGATGCTATATTTATGTACTACTACTTGATCATTTTGAAAAATGTATAAATGAGTTTAAATAACTTTAATGGCAAATAATTAAACATATATATGGATATTAGTTAATTTTTAAACAAAAATAAATAAACTGTAAGATTATCTTAGTCAAAGGTTTGATTGCCACTGGTACAGTTTTCTGATTTACACAATTTAGTGATTTGTGTAAATCAAACCAAAGTTTAAAAGTAGGCTGTTTTTAACAATCATTTTATCTAAATAACATAATCATTAATTAGGAAATAATAGTATATTAAATATGTATTTAAAATATAGTTATCAATTCTGTATAAAACGACGTATACTTAATAATAACCTCAAAATTAACTGTCAGTTAGACAAAGACAGCAGACAATCTTAATAGAAATAATTTTGAATAGACTAGATTTACGAGAGAGACGGTTACAAATAGATCGCAATGCGCTGACGTCAGACGTAAGCATTAAAAACTCAAATATCTTAAAAATTACATTTTTGAAACTTTAATTGTCACTGATATGAATTTTTAGAAATGACTAATTTACTGGTTGTGACTATATATTAAAATTGTTAGATATTAATTCATATAATTTTTCCATTGGTAGCAATGAGATATTGTATGTTTATTGTGTTATGGTTATAGTGACGATTGTTCTGGTTGCAGGTTATGTTTTTATAATCAATTATGATGAACGATGATTCTAAAAGATTTCTAATAATTTATTTATATTGTGAACGAATAGATATTAATAATTAATATTTAATATGACTTGATCTGCATATCACATTTACATTACAATTCAAAGATCGATATAAACGTGCTCACAAATGATATAAAACATTTAGTTAATTTTTTTCATTACATACCTCGTATTCTTTAATTAAATCTGTGTTTACATACATGATGACTTCGTTAGCGGAGCTAGTGTGACATAATTTACTTTTTCTTGTTTGGACTTTCACAAGATACATAAATGGAATTCAATTTTCGCAGTCGACAAACTTTAAAATTACCCATGTGGCTTCCCCTAATATCTTTGAGGAACGTAATTTGACAGATGGTAACCGTAATTCTTGTACATAATATATTACTTATCAAAATGTGCTACGTCAGAGTACCACATTCAGTAATAATAATATAAAGCTTTATTAAAGGTACAAGACTGGGTAAATGACGTGTTGATATATTTATTTATTTATTTAAATTTCTCTCAGTGGTATCGAGTCGGCCTGTCGATCTTGAGAACCCTGGTTCGATCCCCACAGCCGACAAACAATTTTCACCAATTTAATCTTTGGGGCCGTGATTTGAGGGCTGGTAACCGCACTTCACGCGAAGAAATATATCACTTACCGAGATTTGGTCCGGCAAAGTGCCACGCCCAGTAATGGGTAAAAGGCGTGATGATATATTTATTTATTTATTTAAATTTCTGGCAATAAGCTAAAAAATACTCGTATGCGGTAGACGGCTCATTGATATCGAATCAAACTGTGGGTTTGAGAATCCGGGTTCGATTCCCACAGCCGACAAATAATTGTCACTATAATAAAATTACTTTTGTGGCTTTCCTTCTACTAATTTATCTTGGAGGAGCATGATTTGTCCGTCAGTACGGTGGTGGGGATAGCGATACGGAATTTAAATCCGGAGATCCTGAGTTCGAATCTCACTCAAGCTAAAAATTATATGAACTGCCACAATGCGGCTCGGTGAGTGCGGACCCTGTACTGTAATTGGGATTAAAGTCCTGTTGTCCAGCGTAACATAAATAAATAAATAAATTTGTCCGCGAGTAATCACAATTCACGCGTGTAAATATATTATTTACCGGGATCTACCACGGCAGAGTGCCATATTCAATAATCGATAAAATGCGTGATGATTTTTATACTTATAATACGAGTTTTTATATATTTTGCTGTTTTAAATTTACATCGAACTCGACTGCACAAAAAATATATATTTTATATAATTTTTAAAAATAATTTTGATTACCTTTTGAAAAGAGTAACAAACTGTTTCAATTTCAAGACATGTTTTCTTTTTCGTTTTACAAAGGGGTAGATCCCGGGTAAGATAGCATGAAGTAAATAAGTATAATATAACTTCGAGGGTAACTTGTAACTTTTAAGTTAGTGAATTGGCAATATTGTCTAAGCCAGGTCATGACCGTCTAGATTTCCAGACATGAGTCAGTCTTTCGTCGCCCCTTAAATCGTTTAGTGAAGTGCTGTTCCGTTATCGCAGAAAGAAACAGTATGATTTTTAAGAAATAAAAGTGTACTTGTTTAAAACTTAAGTTGCTGTTTACTTATTAAAGTTTGTGATGTGCATCCAAATAAACTACATCGAAATCAAAACTCTGTAGTAAGTTTCAACTTGTGTATTTAAATTAACTTAAAAGGTTACGGTCAGTCATGTATTTATACAACAACCTTGAAAACAGCTGACACATTCCAACATAGTAAACAAGAATAGCTTCATTAAATAACAATCAAAACCATAAGTATAGTATTTTCAAATTATATCGTATATATTTTCGTCGTTAAATATTTCTAATATTATACTGTAGTGTAAATTGTATTTGTGCAAAGTAACATAAATAAATTACGTATATCACTAGACATTAACGCAAATTTAGCAGTATTTAGTCATGCAAATTTTGCCATAAATAAATTTTAAAACTTGCTTTTGTTCGCCGGGTTAGAGTATGTTCAAAATGTGAGCAAAGCGAACCTTGCAAAGAACATATTTTATATTTAAATAAATGTATATTTAAAAGAAGAATTGAATATAATGACTTGCGCGTTTCTGAAGCATAAAAATAGCTGGTAAAAATACAATTTTTTCATTTAGAATTTTGTACATTGCCTGGATTTTATATTCTGTTTGTAACGTACATATAGTATAATTATAAACAACTAGTTTCAAGATTGCCACGTTGCCACGTGTACAAAACCACACCGAAATATTTTTAATACAAATTGAAGAACAACTAAATAAGATTTGGGAAAAAATGTAGTAATATTTTACTTCGCTAAAGAATGTCTTCTACGTATACAACACAGTGTATATGTAATCAGCAGCACCATGTGTGTAAAGGTGAGGTTACAACCTCGCCTACAACGACGTAGCGCCATAAATTAGTGATTTATGTAGCTGTTCACCATGGCCAAGTAATGGCGATGGAACCAACTTGGGATTCGAACTCTGCTTCGCTATTGAATTTGTGTTTGTGAACTGGAATTTAGTGAATTTCGGTATTCAATGTTGAATGTTGAGATCGCGAAATACGCCATCTGTGAAGATTTACATTTTATTTAAATTAAACTTCTTAGAAGATACAAACGACTCTTGTGATATTTTACGCGCTTGGATTAAATTATTGGGTTGTTGAAATTTGTTAAATTTCAAAGCTAATTAAAATTTTAAATATTATCTTGAGACAAAATTGGAATAATAATAATAATTTAAATTAGTCATTTAGTTTTCATTAAAGTATAAAGTAGGTATTTATGAGAAATGGTAAGATAACATTTAATTTTCTTCGTGTTTTATTTATTTTTAGAAATTTATTTTAATCGACATTAACAATAAACAAAAGTTTGCGGTCTTTATGTCTGATATTTGAACCCAGCAATAATCGTTCGTGTAACTTATACTCCATAAACATTTATGGATTCTGAGTTTGACATACGAGTTTCTAACAGGTCTCCAGCTTTTTAATGCGAACTTTAAAAAAGCTTAAATCTAGTCTCGTGATTCACACGGAGCATAAAACTGGATCCATCATGCGTAAAGAAACAAATATATATTTTATTGTTTTTGCTAAGTTCAAATGAATACAATTTTACTGAAGTACTTATAGAACCAATGTTGTTTATTTGGAATTCCTAAAAAAATCATAAAAAGCGTGGAACTGAAAAACTTGCGTTGAAATGCTTCAAATCCTTGAATTTTTTTTCATATACAGAGTATTTAGAAAAATAAGATTTTACGATACATTTGCTTCCAAATATAATTGCAAACATACTTATTTCTAACTGTTTTAAATCTATTTTTTTGCTGTAAATAATCAAATACATATAAAGATATTTAGATACAGAATTTTATATTCTACAACTTTTATTTTAGCATTTTTTATTAAAATTATTTTTCTACAACTGTAAAAAATGTTTCGTATTCTAGTGCGCAAAATGAGTACCACGCGCACGCTCCCAAATTATTTGTTGTCAGTTTCATTAATTACAACACATCAATAGTATCAAATTAATATTATTGTTGATTGTTTTCCTTCAATTTACTTAAATAAATCAATAATTATTGTATTAGTCTTTATTTACAGTTGTAGAAAAAATGTTGTTTGTATTCCGTGGGCAAAATTCTTGTTTTTGGCGCGTTCGTATGATTTTTTTTGTCTCTATCTGCGGTCTCAACTAAAAGTAACATTCTCACGCGCAACAAAAAAAAACACTAATTTTGCACACTTAATACAAAAATAAATATTGCAAATAAATATAAAGTTTTGTGACACTATTTCATAGCAGATCTGCAATTTTAGATTTGTAGATATGTCTCACTCAGAAATAAAAGAAAAGTCGTGATAATAAATAAATAACTATTTAACAACAATGTTATTATAGAATTAATTGAACATTCAACTAAACAAAGAGGTATTTCCCAGTATCTCGTGAAATCACGAATAAATCGATGACCGCTGCGATTCACGTTAAACGGCAAACATCTCTGTAATTCCATGTAGCGCACAGAGGGTTAAAATTCCTCGTAGTCGTAAACGGTAAATTTGATCCAATCCACTGCAACAGCAATGCGCATGAACACAAACTCAAACAATCTAAACCAGTGCTTCTTAACCGGAGGGGTCCGAGAAAGAATCTCAAAGGGTCCGCGAAACTTAAAAGTTATCTCAAGTTTTAACTGTAATTGTACCTGCTAGTATTTTTGTCTTTAAATATATATTTTATTTTATGTCTTATTTAATTTTTTGTTCGAATCTACTCGTAGTAGTAGATCAGTGATTCTCAACCACTGTGACGCGGCACTCTTATGATGTGCCGCGAAATTTTTGAAGTGTACCGCCAAATTTTATGCAATAAAAAATATGATTACAATTTTCTACACCTTATTTGTGCGAATTCGGATTTTCAGCAATAACCAATATATAAACGAAAAAAAGATCGAGACTTTTAAATGTAGATGACTAAATTAGAGTGGCGTTATAATTTTTACGACCAAATATAAACGAAATTATCAAAAAACATCAAGCTCAAATTTCGCATTAAGTGTATTCTTATAATTAATTTATAATTAATCACTCAATGAACATTCTGTTATCTTTGTAGAACATATTATTTTATTTTACAGTATAGCCCAAAATTATTATCATAAACGGTTTTACATAGTGTATTATATGACAGTAAAATTCTTTTAAACGTATCTTATTGTTAGAGTGCCGCCAAATTTTGAAGTTGTTAAAAGTGTACCGCGACAAAAAAAGGGTTTAAATCAGTTGTATTTGCTAGCGAATAATATTTATATTTTTTTGTTGTATTTATTTATGGTTATATAATACAAATTATTTAGTCGTTTTTAAAGCTAGAAATTTGAAATACTGCATGGATTTTATATTTACCATTATCAAAGTAAATGAACTTTTTTCATTTTCTCCCTTAAAAAAAAGAGACATTTTAAGAGACTTTTAAACATTAAATTAATATATTTGAGGTCCTTATTTAAAAATCATTATAATCGTAATTTCAGTAGTGGGTTGTAAAAAATATTTGGAAATTTGGGGGTCCGCGATGACATAAAGTTCTTGAACCGCTGATGTAAACTGATGCAGATGCACACATGCATGTCGTGTCTGTGATGTATTGATGCTCATGTCACTTTATATGAAATTGAATATAATGAAGTTGATGCAAGAAAGCCTTCATGGAACATAACGGGTTTCGGAAAACCGCTTTGTTTACACAACCACCTAAATAAATCACACTCACCGTTGCAGCGGTCGTCAAGCTGAAGTTATAAACCTACATCTAAAAACATGCAAATATTACGGAGGGTGACTTTATGTTTAATAGCTAATTAAATACATACATAACATCACACTATATCGCATCAAATGGGGTAGCACGAGTCTTTGAAACATTCACCCTACAATTAATCTTCACTATATTCGCTTATCCATATTTATCATTCTTTTCAAATAAGCTCTTCTCATCTTTCGTTTACGGAATAAACTTTCACTCGTCCATTCGTTTATTCCTATTTCCTAGGTGGTCTATTCAATCTCTTTCTCTCACCTTCAATATACACACCTGTTTCACCAATCTTTCATTGGACATACTCATACATTGTGTAGTTTTATTGAACCGATGTCACAAGATTAAGGTTTTCACCATTATAGTTATTTGTGTATTAAGAGCGTAAAGTGATTCTTTGTTACTCGAGCACGGTAATTGCAGCGCGAGCCGAAGGCGAGAGCTGCAATAGTGCAAGAGGAACAAAGACATTTTACGCTCGTGACACACACAATTTTTTCTACGATTGCATCTTAAAGTTATTAAAAAACGTATATGTCGGAAACTAAATTTGTTCTGTTAACTGTCAATATGACAAGTTTCTGTTTTGTTTGTATCCCTGGTAACTATTGAAATAAGCGTTCATTTATAATCTTTTTCGCGCGTTGCCATTGGAGACGCACAAAACAGATATTTTTCGATTGTTCCACAGAAAATGTCAACTTTACGATGACAAATGAGAGCGTAATTGTCAACTTTTCATAGCAATCGTAGAAAAATAAAACACAAAAATGTGACATTTCATACAACTTGATCAAATACTCTAAATACAAATGTTTCTTATCCTGTCATAGTAGTATCATTCATTATAATTCGTCTTGTAATTTGACAGATTGATTCAATAAAACCTTTTTTCTACAACTGTCAATAAATGTTCATTTTTTTCACTAATATCAATACGTGAAGAACGTGTTTTTTCATCATTTACATTACCATGACAACGTGCATTTTGCGCATTGTTTTGCACCCGAGTGCGCAAAATGAGTATTTTGAGCAAAGTTTCGTATTCTAGTGCGCAAAATGAGTAACTCGTGCACACTCCCAAATTATTTATTGTCAGGTTTCATTAGTTACAACACATCAATAGTATCAAATAAATATTAGTGTTGATTGTTTTCCAATTTATTTAAATAAATCAATAATTATTGTATTATTCTTTATTTACAGTTGTAGAAAAAATGTTGTTTGTATTTCGTGTGGAAAATTTTTGTTTTTTGGCGCGTTCGAATGACTTTTATTGTCTTGAGTTGCGGTCTCTACTAAAAGCAACATTCTCACGCCTAACGAAAAAAACACTCATTTTGCGCACTTAATACAAAAATAACTATTCTCATCATACGAGTAGATCAAGTTTTCAACAGGATTATAATTATTATTAAAATTTGAATATATTTTTAAATTCAAGTATTTCTTCACTCCAGTGAAAAAAATGATTGTCCAACGCACCTAGTTTTATCATACGTAAAATTGAATGGTGTCGTGCATAATTTGCCAAACAAATATTGACCGTGTGCCGTCGGCTTTAATACGTACATAATTTATTAATTTGTACTATCATTGCTCTATAATAGCAGCTTTTAATGAAAGACCATGTCACTAGTGTACAAAATCCATAACCAATAATTTTGTCGCTCCCAATATTTTTGACTTTTATTGGCTTGTGAAATGATGCAGTGCGCAATTACAAAATCACCAAAAGATGAAAAATAATAACTTTCATTGTAACTATCGTTACTTACACAGTCAATTTATCCGGCAACACGGTGATGCGGTTATTAGCGTTACGAGATTTAATTCATTCTTAATACTAGTTTTTTCCTTCTTTTTTTAAAAATAAAGAACCCCCAATAATTTCTACAAGTTTTATTTCATTTTGTAAGGTTTTTTTCAGATTGTTGACGTGCGTCTTCTGCCTATTTATTTTTACTATACTTAATCTAACTAAACAAAATTGATAAGTGGCAATTTTCTTGTCAAAAATGTTAGTTTGGCATTTTAAAATATATATATTGAATTGTCATTATATCAAAATATATGTTTTAGAAATATTAAATAATAATAATCTTTATCATTTTGCGCTTCATATTAAACTCCCAGTCCTTTAATATGTCCATAAATTTCTTTTTTGAAGTTGATGCATCAAACTTGTAATTTTTATTTTGACAAAATGTTACAAACTGGGCCATTACCTTCTTTTTCTTTATTTATATTTGCTAATGATTTGGTGTCAAAACGTGACATTTTAGATTTGCTTATTTACTTGATACAAGTTGCCATGGATACATTATTTTATCATACGCTGATTATTTTAAGCACAATAAATCCAAAATTATTTTTACTTTTTGTATTTGTGTCGTCTGCTCTCAAACAACGTAATCTGCACTCGTGTTCCATTTGTGCAGATGAATACGTTCCTGGAATGTCCTCAAAAAAATATCCGAAAAAAAATCAATGCTCTAGGGACATTACAATTGAAAAGTTTTCGTTTGCTATTAATTTCACGCAATTGTATTATCTGAAAATTGCTTGACACTATTTAAATAATAATAATGGAGTAGTATTGATTAAATATTTTTGGCCATTCCATGATTTAAAAACCTACGAATTAAAAACAAAAATGGTTTATTCCAGAAGAAATAACTCGTATATATGTAGTGTAGGTATATCCCATAATTCCACGGATGCTTCGCTATTGATGTAATAAGTGGTGAAATCACGACAACTAAGTTATGACTGTTACAAAGGAAGCAACAAGAGTAATTTTTACGTCGTAAATATTTCAATTGTCGGTTGTGGAATTTAAACTGAACCATCACTATCTACCGTGAACCGTGACCATTCCTCCATTTTGACGTGTGCTTCTCGATCACATCATATGATCACTTGAAGCGATAACACAAGTTGACAGCGTCACGTCACTCGCTCCGTAATCTCGGGAATTGCTCGACTAGAGAGAGAAGGAAAGAGAGAGTTGTTCTCACTTGTAACCGGAGAGGAGAGAACGCCGGGTCGTTACCATGACCTAGTTGTGTTGTGATATGCTGGCCGTGGTTCGTGGACTGCTGTGTTGTAGTGCAGATTGATTCCAAACTCGCACTTTGAAGAGATTCAATTGCTGATAGTTGTCAAAAGAAATGTATTGCGTTGGGGTTTTGTTTACTCCAAAGGCTTTACCAATTCAGAAATGTAACTGCATCCAAGTAAAGCATATTTCAGTACAGGATACAACCGAGATAAAAGTTGAGTTTGTTAATTAACAAGCAGGAGGATGTGCGTTCAAATTTCCTGACTTCTACTTATATACAAAAAGAGATTGTGTCTGAGTGGTTCGGACTCTACTATAAGTTGTACTATTACTAGAAATAAGTCTGTTATTTAGAGTAATAAAATAAATAAATAATAGCAGTGGGTTCCTTACACTGAAATTGGAATTAATTAAATCGCCTATGATCTACAATTGGTAGTTGCTTATATATTTATTTATTTTTTCTACGTTTGCTATAAAAAGTTTAAAATTACGGTCTCATTTGTCATCGTAAAGAACTTGTCCTGTTAACAGAATGAATTTATTTTCAGTACGTATACGTTTTTTAATAATTTAAGATGCAATCGTAGAAAAAATTATGTGTATCACGAGCGTAAAGTGTCTTTGTTCCTCTTACACTATTGCAGTTCTCGCTTTCGGCTCTCGCTATAATTACTGTGTTCTAGTAACAGAGAATCACTTTACACTCTTAATACACAAATAACTATATTTATTTTAATCTATGCCAGCAATTATTTGACTCTCATTTTTTCTTTCAGTAAAATGTAATAAAGGTAGGAATAAGACGAAACAAATAAATGTTGAGATATAACATAATTTTGTACATTTTAAAAATAAAGCAAATATTTATAATATATTTTTTCTACGATTGCTATGACAAGTTGACAATTGCGGTCTCATTTGTCATCGTAAAGTTGACTTTTTCTGTGGAATAATCGAAAAATATTTTAGTCGCGCGTCTCCGATGACAACGCGCGAAAAAGATATTAAATGCGCCCTTATTTCAATAGTTACCAGGGATATAAATAAAACAGAAACTTGTCGTATTGACAGTTGACAGAACGAATTTATTTTCAGTACGTATACGTTTTTTTAATGATTTTAAGATGCAATCATAGAAAAAATATGTGTGCATCACGAGTGTAAAGTGTCTGTCTGTTCCTCTTACCGTGTTCGTGTAACAAAGAGTCACTTTACGCTCTTAATACACAAATAACTATTTTATTCAATAAGTGACGCTGGCCGTGACTTATAGTAACTTTGGAGCTACGGAACTAATGGAGAAATTCTCTGAAAATTCATAAGTTTTATAGATTTGTAAATCTGTAAATGATGAACAAAATCGCAACGAAACTTATGACTTTATGAAACATTTTCTTCTTATCAACAATTATTGATGTGATTTTGTTCATTATTTACAGATTTACGGATCATTATACTTGTAGATTTATCATAAAACCATTAGACACTGTTCCAAAACTATGTAATAATCCATGTCTACTTAATATAGCTTTGACAGCTAGCGCTTGCGCAAACTGCTAAAATATTTGGGAAATCTATGTTTATACTTGTCAGTTATTGTGATTATATTTATGTATCGCATTTATTTGATATATGTTTGACAACTATCAAATGCGTATTTGTATTAACAAAATTTTAAAAGACTTCATATATTTTTAAATTTCACGCATTCAGAATACATTAGTTTATTGCTGCCATTATGCGACGAGCTTTGTCCAACATTTATTATTATTTATGCTAAGACAATTGTAAACAAATTCAATGTCATTGTTCCTAACAAATACATCAAAGCTGTTTAATTTCTACTAAAATTCTAATCAGGTAAACCAGAATTTTCAATCAGAGTTTTTCATTCTATCATTTAGCATTATATATTTTATGTTGCCACTAGTTATTTATGTACCTACTGTGCGTAATGTCTGTGTAGCACACAGAAAGTAAAAGTTTGTTTGATGAGACTTACCGACACAAACAATTATTCGAGGACGCTTAATATATTTCGCGTACAAGATAAATGCAGTATTATAATATTTATTTCGACCTTCTATGTAAATGACACTTTATAAGCATTTATGATAACTAGGTAAATGCGTAAATATAGCGTGTTTGAACTAATTAAAAGATATTACTTGCAGAATCTGCAATATTTTGTATATTTTCTTGAAGTACAAGAAAATCGCCTTGGAAGTGTTCGTCATGCCTTAAATCCATGGTTTCAAATTATTTATTTATAGAATTCAAGAAACTGTTGACATTGACAATAGTTGTTTTTTCATCACAACGATGACAACACCCTGACAACGTCTAGCTATAAATTGTCCTACCGTCAACAACCTTTGATTACAAAATATAATATATATTTTCATAAAACTAATAAAGTAAATGAATAAAAAATGTTATGAAGATGAAATTAAAATTGTACGTAGCACGCTTGTAATTAATATTTTTGTACTCGTAAACTTCCCGCACGCAACACTCAATCTGGAACAAGTGCTTCCCAATCGACTCGACTGTCAAAATTGCAAAAAACACTGGTCCTTTGGAACATTCTAAAACAAATCTGTCTTGGTAACAATAAAATCTAATTTATAAAATACAACTTCCCTGAATTTTCCTTTATTCAAAGTTTAGGAATTAAGAGTAATTTGCTAAAATTCTTTCAACATTTGTCAGCATTAGTGCCATCTATTTGACAACGTCTGAACTAAAGACGTCATTGATACAACTTTTTGCAGATTGTAATCAAACAAAAATCGCGACTAATACTATATAAATAATAAGAAAAAAAAACATATTGTGGAATATAATAACTTAGTTTAATGGAAAAGTAAGATTATAACAACATAAAATGCTTAAATTAATTAATCTACTTTAGGTTAGGTTTGATATTTGAAGTAAAAAACTATATTTTTAGATTGGGAAGAGCGTGCGTGAAGACGTCTTCCGCTCATTCGCGCTATTAAAGATACTCGCTCCGTGCAGTCGCTCGTGCTTTAAAAGTGCATTGTCTTCCCGCACTTAGTTCGTAAATAACTATTACTGCACTCCCTGCAATCTTCTTCCTCGCTCGCCACACACACGTTCCAGCTCGCCCGTCAAAATTAATTTACTGCGTTTGCCATGTAAATAACTATTATCACGCTTTTTACATATTACTGGATGTGGTATTCTGCAATAACAAATCTTGATAATATTTTGCGCGTGAAGTGCTGTTATCAGCTGTTAAATTAAGGTCGCCAAAATGTTAGAGGAGGAAGAATCATGGAAATATTTTTAAATATGGTGAAAAATCAGTTTTTCGATTGTAAAAATTGAACTCGTATTCTCAATTTCACAGTCCGGCGCGATGCCACTGCGCTATCTTTTTAAAATGTTATAACATTTATTACACTGAAAATACCTTTAGGGGAAATTTTGTTAATAAAAAATTAAATATCTCTCTGCTCGCGCGAGTCTTAATTGCCGTTTCATTGTCATCACTCGCGTCGCTTTATCTTTGTTTTCGGCGGTTACCTTTCGCATCTTCCGTTTCCGGCATCTCTCTTTTCCTTCTCTGTCTCTCTTTAGTGTTGGTGTATGCGAGTTCATTAAGTTTTTTGTGGAACGTTCACAACATACTCGTACGTAGGATGATATCTATAAAGGCGCAATGAGCATTTCACAGACGTTATACGTTGTGTAAAGTTGGCGATGAGCGAAACTTGTTTTTGCCTTTGTTCGCTGGTTTTTTATGGGGTTTATAATGGGATTAGTTTGAGGAGAAGGTGGTTAATGTAAAATAAATTAATGTGGGTTTTTAGTTTTCCTATTACTTTTATGAATATGAAAGCGCTAATATGTGCAGTGTAATGTAAGAAGAAAGAATGAATGATAATTTATTGTACTACTTTTGTTACTAGAAATGTGTCGTGTCATATATGTCAGGAATATAATATTGTTTACAATTATAATAGTATAATGTCCTGAAAGGTGCGGAGTTTAATGCAGATGCTGCATAATATTTTTATAAGTTTAAATAATGTATATATGTCAAATGCCTTTGTATTTTGTTTGTATGGTTTAAGACTTTCTGTCATTTGATGGTTATATAGCATGATGTTATGTATAGCAGCAAAATATGAAATGCAGTATTAAGTTGCCAAAAATAAATGCGTGTGTGGAGCGTGCGATCTTACGGTTTAGGATTTGTTTGTTTGAAGTACGAACGCAGCAAATCTTGATAAGAATACGTTCTAATAGAAAAAAAAACTTATAAATATGTAATATAATTTACGACTAGGAGTAAAATACGGTTTCTAGGGTATTAAAACCGTGACACAAATAATAGTAGATTTCCATGCACGCGTTTCGTCCGTTCCGTCGTATCGGGCGAGAGTTGTGATTGGTTAATTTTTAATTTGGAAAAATGGCGCGAACGTATACTCGTAGACAATGACGAACGGAGTTCGTTACCTCTCCTCTCGTTGTAGTGCGATATTGACAACGGATGGTTTTATAACCAAAAAATAAATGTTCTAACTTGTTTTTTTTATCTGTTAACAAATAGGGAATATATCTTGTTTTATAATTAAAATAAATAATATGCATGTGTATCAAAAGTTATATTTTTAATGAAATAACGGTAGAGGTCAAACTACAAACTGTCAAAACGGACGAAATGCAACGGAACAAATTTTACACATTGTCACGTTTGCGATGGACGAAACGTCTGCATGTATCCTATCATAATACATTTTGCATGTTGGCGTTGCTAAGAGTGACGGGTCTAAAATGAGGATTATCTCCTGTTTTTTATAACGATTGGAAAAAATAGTATATTATATAATTAGCATATAATGTTATATAATATAACCATTATATGCGAGTCAAATACTATACTTTATCTACAACTATTTAAATAAACGGAACAAAAATAGTAAAACATAATCTTACTTAGTTCTGTCATGGATCAACAAATGACACATCACCTGATTAAAACATAAGAAAATCTTTGATTTCCATTGATTGGAAGGAAATAGGCCGTTTCATATTACATTGTTATAATATGAAAATATTTATGTATTTAAAGTTAGATACATTACATAGATATTATTTGTCGGTCAGTACGGTGGTGTGGTTCGAATCTCACTCAAGCTAAAAATATATGTATATAAACTACCACACTGCGGCTCGGTGAGTGCGGACTCTATACTGTAATTGGGATTAAGTTCCTGTTGTAGAAATCAACATAAATAAATAAATAAAGTATAATTTAGTCTAGCTAAGATTATTTTATGTCAGTTAAGGGAAGAAAAATAAAACAAATTTCAATTATCTTTTGTTAGCTTTAATTTTAATGTTGTAAGTATTCGTTTCAAATTTATGGTCGTGAAAAAATATATACATCTCCCGAGAGAAACATACATTTCTCTCCCTTAGTGTATAATAAACTACACTACTCAATATTTGTAAGAATACCTAAGGTATTATTTTTATTAGAAATATTTGAATATAATTTAAAGTTTTAATTTTAGAAATATGTATTTAAGAAGTTTTTATTTAGTTAATATTAAGTTTTAATTTTACCTTCAATTTTGAAAATATTTTGAGCAATGTACATTGAATGTAGAATTAGGCATATTGCCTGTATTTTATACTCTGTCGATAACATATGTATAATAATAAAGCTTGGTTATTTTAGAAAATGTCAAATGCCACATCTTATTACTGGATGTACATATATTTGAGTCTAGCGGTCTTTTTATTTTTTCTCATATTCCTATATTACTTATAGTAAAATATTCTTTTGTGTTTTTCAGAATGTCGGTGGGTCTAGCCACGGGCCCGCCCCTGCGCCGGCTTCACAACACCGCAGGATAATCAGTGCATCCGAACCCACAAGGTAAGCAACAACAACAATACTACCACTTAAATCCAACATCTTGTCTGATGCTATTTTTGCTCTCAATTTGTGATTACATAAACACCCTCATCTTCATCAAATTGTTAATGAAATTCGAAGAAAATTCTCTCTTACAGTCAAGTCACTGCACAAATCTTAAAAAGTCATGCGAACACTCATGTAAAGTCTCATAGAGTCAATGATAGTCATTTTACAATCTGTTAAGTCAGTATATAGTGTTAGAGCTATGAGCTCAGTTATAGTTATTTACATTGCAAGACCGTTATACAGAAATTTACAGGCGTGCATAACAAGCTAACAAGCGCTCGCCTGTTATCTGTGTGAGCCTGTAAATTTCAGGTAACGGTCGAGCATTGTACAATATTTTATGGGTATTTGAATCGCAATGTATGTATATTTAATAAAATTCATTGCAATAGTATAACGCAATAACCAAAATATTCAATCAAGGTAGACGTTTCAAATTAGATACGTTGTCATGATAACCAATGTCAACAGCCCGTTATGATTTTGACACGAGCTAGCCCGTTAAAAGTCTCGTAACCCTTAGAGACAGAACTAAATAAACAGTTCTTTGCTATTCAAATGCCCATAAAATTTAAAACAATTATACAAAAATCTGTATATGTTTATTCCTAGATGTAAGACGATAAATCTAGTGTTATTTTATCAGATCGATGATTGTGTTATATTTAAATATATTGTAAATCATAGTTAATGACATTAAATAAGCATTTCGTTGAACAATTAATGGTTTTGCCAGCTGGAACGTTGCCAACGCGCTCTTTCATATTAATTCGTGACTATTTTCTTAATTTAATTCGTTCCAACAACAGACACGTGTTGGTTCTTTCATTACGGAATTCGTTGTAATAGAATAAAAAGGTAATTGAAAATTTTACGCGCTAAAATAACAATAATAAAAAAGATTTCGTAAATCAATTTTGACATTGCCAAGTAAACCATAGTCAAAACTTAATCTCAAGATGTATCATAACTATAGAAAAAAATATGATGTGGACACCACATGACTTCCTTATACACGTATTAAACTATAGATATTTTTTTAATTACACATATTTGACATTAAACTTTTTAATTTTTCTTATTTTGTGCTCTAATCCATTGAATCCATTAAATCAGTAATGAGTAAAAGAGGTTTATGTCACGACTGTTGAACTGATAAATAAAGTTAGTGAACTGTTAGTTAGGCTCTTAAACTCATTTACGAGTGTGATTTAAAAGAATCTATTCTCGATTCAATCGTTTATCTATCACAGATGATTTCTTCCAAACTATAAAAGACGAAATGTCCAACATACATCTCACACCAAAGTAATAAACTTAAGAACTCAACCTTCATCTTTCGCCGCAGTTTGTGACTGTTTTCCTACCAATACCGGTAAAGTAGACACCATCAAGAATAACTTCGTTACGGTTGACCGGTTGCAGAGAACTAGAACTAGAGTAACTTGACATAGCTGTAGAACTGCGATCGGGAACAATGTAAGAGCGTTGAAAATGTACGAGTAATGGCGGTGCATAGAATGTCTTCAATGGCAGTCCTGTTGATGATACTTATATAGTTTATTACAAGACGAGTTTTAATTAATGTTTCGTGGAATGTAGTACGGAAGTAATGCTAGTTTTTAATGTCGTAGGTTAATTGATATGATGGATGTGTGTTGGCATTTGACCAGAAAGGTTCTGGGTTCAAATGTAATAGTCTCAGGATATGAAATTAAACTAAAAGGTTACGCAATTTTTTTTATAACTGAGCGTATTAACTTTTAAAAGATATGGGTTTAATCCACTACAATAATTGCTACATAAACGAGAGTTCCCTAGGTCAAAGTTCGCTGATTTAGCTATCTTATTAACCTATAATCAAAAATACTACTGTATTGAGTGGTTCGGATTTCATTAAAAGGCCAGTGTCATTGACAAACAAATGTGACGTCATTTCCTGCAATTTGGTCAAATACTCTAAATCTAAATACAAACGTTTCCTTTTCGACTTTTATAGTTTTGACAGAATGAGTGAATAAAATTAAACTGGTTATATCGACTGATAGTCATAACATAGAAGGAAGCGTACCATCATATTTAAAAGTTGGTATCTCCCTGCCTCTGGTGTTATTCTGGCGCATTAATATGACAGCTTGTGCATAGGTTCTACAATATGGAGTGAGAGTCGGATACAAATGTAAACAAATGTGAACTTCAATTCTTTTAAATAAATTAATATTTCCTGAAAAACATTATGTTTAATTATGTTTTTATTTTAAATAATTGTAAATATCATTAATGTGTACTTTCCTTATTATAATACTACAAATATATTTATCATTGTATTAGTTCGGTGCAAGTAAGTTTTCATTTTGTACAGTTTTATTCAGGACCTATGACGTCTTCCGCTTAAAAAAATTTGTATAGGACGTATTTGCCCTTGTTTGTGATTGACTAAGAAAACGTCAAAATGAGGAAAAAGGTAAACAGTACAAAAAATATTGAAATCAGTTTGACACCGCTGCATTAGTCTCAAAATTTCTGTTAGTTGCACATTTGATGATTTTTACTGTTTGTTATAATATTTTAATTGTTATCTTGAAGTTTAATGGAAAAAATTCTGCACTTTTAATACGAACAACTCTTATAAATGAAAATAACTTCTACAAATGTATTTGCAGTGGTTATTTGTAGTTGTTATTAGTTACAGAATCCCGCCCGTTGTCTTGATATTCTAATGTGTTTTTAGACAGAAAATTCATGAAAATTTTGTACTTTAAATGATAGGCATATGGTAATGTAATTTGACTCAAGAAGTCGATTGATACCAAAATCAACTCGATATCACAAATTGCTTTCGGGATATAAGCGAAAATCGGAAAGAAAACTTGCTTCTTTATCTATTTCTTGGTTTCTTATTTTTCATTTGAAACTTTCCCGTGTTATTCCGAGCGAAGCTTAGTTTTTCCAATATTATATTTAAAAATTAGTTATTAACTAAGTATCATCAAAATAATTCTAATATGTTCAGGAACAGTCGTACTTCGTGCAACAATTTCTACCTAACATATGACAAATATTTTAACGTCAGGCACGGTGGTATGGACAGCAATATAGAATTCGAATCTCACTCAAGCTAAAAATTATATAAACTACTACACTGCGGCTTGGAGAGTGCGCACCCTGTACTGGATTAAGTTCCTGTTGTACAGTGTAACATAAATAAAAATGAAAAATATAATAATATGTATTCTTAGTTGAAACTACTGTTCACCGCGGTTAATCGTGACTGACACAGAGTATAGTGGAAAGAATGATCATCTTACACACATAGTTTTCATCGTGTATCAAATTGAATGGTGTAATGTCATCGTAGAGATCTTGCCAAATAAAAATGAAGTAAAATTAATCACTTACATTATATTATTTTTTATTGTGCAGAAGTGTAGGTGTTGGGCAATTAGATACATTTCATCTCTAACAGTAATATTTTTGACATTTGTAATTACCTATTATAATATGATGTTAGTTATTAGTTAGTTGTAGACGGTATACAAAGTAATTGCGCTCCCACAAAGCAATTTTAATCTTGGTTTAAACTTCGAAGAACGGGAGGACATGAACAATGAATGTTATTTAATATTGATTGAGCACCATTTCATAATAACACTGTTCCTGTTTGTTGAGTAACTCATTTTCCGAGACACTGTTTTGTAATTAATTTTGTGACATTATGTGATGCATTATAAATAGGGCACATGTATGTTGGGTTGTTGTATGTTTACAGTTTCTGTTGTTAACACACTTAACTTCACTCGACATTCAACATTAAACATTCATGCAGCAAAGGTCAGTGTTCACATCATTCAATCGTAATACAAATGAGATTTTTAGATATTTTTTAACATTTATATAATTTTCTCATAGTTCGTTGAAACGTTTTATACTAGAAAAATGTTCACTACCAATATTACTATACTGCATTTGAATAATTGAAACATTCATTCAACATTTATTATTAATAAGATTCATATTGCAATTAAATTAAATGTATGGGGTAGGTGGTAGTGGTATCGAGTCTTCCTGTAGATCTTGAGAACCCTGGTTCGATCCCACAGCCGACAAACCATTTTCACCAATTTAAATCTACCCCTGTGGCTCCCCCTCCACTAACATCTTTGGAGGTCGTGATTTGACGGCTGGTAACGGCACTTCGCGCGAAGAATTATATCACTTACTGATATCTGCTTCGGCAGAGTGCCACGCCCAGTAATGTGTAAAAGGCGTGATGATATATTTATATTTATATATTGCAATTAAATATTACCAAAGATTTGAAATTTTTCGTTCGCGCAACAAACCTCCAATCATTTTCACCAATATACACTTGCTTCTCTAAACTTTTAATCTGCATACGTTCCTCATGTCTAAAACATTTATTCATTATATTAATTCTATCATAATTAGTCTTCACCAAACATTCATATCTTATCACAGCATCCACATTTATAATTCCTTTTATACAAGCTCTATTCATCTTTCATTCTTGAACAAATTTTATACATTTTTTCCTAGGTCGTCCACGCAATCGCTCACCTTCAATTAAACAACCTTTCATTCGACATACGTTCCACACATCTAAACCATTTTAACTGACACATACGCACTCTTTTAACAACAGTAATAATAGATAGACATATTTATTTTTAATATTTTTGCTTGTAATATATCTCTTTAAATTAATAACTCAATTATAGCTCCGATTTTGGTTATACCGAAGATAAATACGTACGATAAACTCACGAAGGTAAAAAGGTTCAAGCACAGCCTTCTCAATGCTGCCATTACAGTTCGCCACCCTTGAACAGGGGTGCGGTAGCGCGGATAACGTTCCACTAACGAAGATAATTTGAAAACGGTCTGCGTGATCATTGCTACACGCTCAGACGAGACATCGCCTCAAAAAAGTATTAAGGAGCTTCCGTTTCCTGCAAGGGTATTTTAAATGGCGTCCGTTTGAAGATACCTCGAAATAAATTCAAGGAGCAGTATATCATTTATGCCTAGTTTCTCATTGCTATTTTTACACCGCGCAAACAACACATAATTACTTTCACCACTCCCGTCGCTGGTAGTTCTCACGTTGAAGCCGTCCCTGGTCAGTACTAATGTTAGTTACGGCCGCTGTGGACGCGTTGTAGGACATCCGAAGTCCCCGGATTCCCCTTGGAGTCGTGCCATACGTTCCGGCGTGACTCCGGAACCTACGAGCGTGCAGCGTTGCGTCCGCCCGTTCACCGCCCTAATGACGATAACTTTGTGGATATAAACCCTTGCGCTCGCCCTTTCTCGATAAACAGTTGAAAATTGTGCCACTTTGTTGTTGATGCTGCTGAATGACTTTTTGTAAATTGAATTGTTTATTTAACATAACAGGAAATTAATTCCAATTACAGTAAGGAACCAACAGCTTATATTGTATTTCGAATTTGCTAATATAGAAATTATAGCGTGATTGTACATAAAGTCTCTCACCGAGATTACAGTGAGGTTGAATATAACGTATTTTCTTCTCGTTCTGAACAGCTGACCAAAATGTCAAAATTAAAATTTATTTACATAGAATAAAAAATTTGTGACTGTGACAACGTTAATTGTTCCTCAAATAACATATCGTACTATTTATTTACATGTTCGAAAATACCCTAAATATTTTATGAATTTGTAAATATGTCTTCATATTGACATTTTGATCAGCCAATCAAAATCAAAGTAAAAGATGTCCTATACAACCACATTGTAATCTCTCAGACGGATTTTTTTCTAATCGTGATAAAAATTGGCATTTCTGATTACAGATTTTTTACTATTAATGGAATATATTAAATATTGTACGTATTTTTTTCTATTTTACATTCATTTTGCACCAAGTTGCGTATCTAAAGAGAGTTCAATACGATTTTGTTTTAGGCCGTTGTTAGTAGTAGTAGCGGATGACATACTGAACCAACCCATCAAACTGAGAACATCAAAATTTCAATATAACTTCAAATTCTGAACAATTGCATAAATGGCAATAACAGCTACCAACCACAACATTTCGTATACAAATTGCCCTAAATTGACTTGGTTTAAAATATCGCACATTTTTTTTAATTCTAATTTAAAAAGACGCAAAATAGAAAAATTACTATAAATAACTCAGTTTATTAGACTTTTATCACACTTGTCCATTAGAAAATTCGTCTGCGGCTCGTTTTCTAAACTTGGACACGGGCGGAAAAAAACATGTCTTATAAAATTAGTTCTTTAATATGTTATTGTATGTTTTACAAAGTTTTAGTTGTCTTGAACAGGTTAAAATCATGCACTTAAAACATTCAAAAACAGAGCTTATGGTGTTTTATATGAAGCATGCAACGGCGACTAGAACCACGCGGAATAAAAGCCACTCGAACAAACTTTCCCCCACTACAATGATCGTTCAGCATAAATTGCTGTGTGTAGGTTTTAGAGGACGTATTTGTAAATTTTGCCTAAATTAAGTATCGGGATTTGCTAATGGGAAGCGTGCATTCTATGGGCTTAGGATTTGTTTGTTAAAAACGCGAATGAAGCAAGCCTAACTAATAACATGGTTGATATTCAAAAAAAGGGATTAAACTTAGAAAATATTTACGTGTGAACGCAAGGGATGTCTTATGTAGAACGTTTTTATACTGGACGCACATTGTGGTGGGGAAAAGAAAAAGGAGATATTAGTCCGCGTGGTTTTAGACGGCTTAGCATATATTCCTTTCAATTATAATAACAATGATATTTTGTTTTAAAATGATCAGTGTTCAGGTGACAATTTCTTTAGATATATCAGATAAAATGACTGAGAGGTGGAAACTTCAAGTCTTCATGAAGGTTAAAACGAGTATGAAATAAAAAATAAATGATCTGTAAATAAAACTGATCGAAATACCAAATTAATAAACAATGTTGTGAAAACAAATAAGAGTTGTGTAAAACAAACAGAAATGTCCAATTACCTAACAACAGTGTGATCCAAATCAATCGTTGTTGAACCCTTTCTGTTCTGCAACCAAACACCGACCAACAAACAGAGAACAGTGAACCGAACACAATGCAAATAGGAAGTGAAACGTAAAGCGTACAACGCTCTCTGACTGCGTGGTTGACTCTGGTCGAGGTCTTCGGTCTCCGCTTCTCGAGAACTGGAACAACTCATTTATCAGAGTGGCCTGCGCCTCGAAATCTAAACGTAAATGTTTCTCTTTTCTGAGGCTTCGATCCGTTGCGTCGGACTCGTGCTAATGCAAAGAAGGAAACAGGTGCTGCTAACTAGATTTTACTGTTCTCTCGTCTTACCTTGAGAAGCACTAGAAAATGTAATTACAATTAAGAAGTAGAATAGTAGATTTGACAATTAAGTCTACGGACTCTCCATTTTATTATTTGCTTACACTGTCAGTTTTTTATGCGGATGTAAATTCTATATAACAGTCTTTGTATCGAAGAATTTATTATGAGTTTGTAAATTTATTTTTTTCTTATACAACAGGGCCGGATCTAGGAAAAGACTTGCAGTGTGCAAGATTTCAAAATGCCGCTCTTTTAAACTGGGTTAAATTTGATAACTTTTATTTTCTATACAAAACAAGCGCTGAGAAACACTCCCTTCCTTTCTTATCTTTTGATTCAATTACTGTTTTACTCCTTTTCTTTCTAATCATTCTGACTCATTTTTACTTTTCTATAGTATAGAACAGTGATTCTCAACCTTTTTTGTCGCGGAACATTTTTAACGATTTCAAAATTTGGCGGCACACAAATAAAAAGATAAGTTTAAAAGTTGTTTATAATACACTGTGCAAAATAGTTTATGATAATAATTTTGAATGTAAAACAAAATAATATAATATGTACTACAAAAACAATAGTACGTTTATTAAGGGATTAATTATAAGAATACTTTTAATGAGAAATTTGAGCTTGATGTTTTTTGATAATTTCATTTATATTTGGTCGTCAAAATGACAATGCTACTCTCATATCGTCTTCTACATTTAACAGTCTCGATCTTTTTTTCGTTTTTGTGTTGGTTAATACTGAAAATCCGAATTCATACAAATAACATGTAGAAAATTGTAATAATATTGTTAAAGCTTTTTTTGCTATCATGGGATAAATTAAAATAATTTGTACAATTTCTATTTAAATAATTTTATTTAATAATTTTAACATATTCATATGCATAAGTACTTTTCTTTAATATAAACTTTACTTGTTATTAAAAAAGCATTTCTAAAATTCGGCGGCACACAAAAGTGCCGCGGCACTGTGGTTGAGAATCACTGGTATAGAGTGTCTAACTGCAATTGTGTAGAATTTATTTCCAAACCAAGCACAGGCCGATGCTTCCTTCATTTCTTTATAGATTCGTCGTTAGAAGAGTGGACATAAATGAAAGATTTATGAAACAGGTGTACAAGAGCGAATGGATGGATGTGATTGAGGGTTTGTTGCGTGATGGAGAATTTCGGGTGTGAGGAATGAATGAGCTTGTATGAAGTATGAAGGGAGCGTTAGTGTGATTAAAGCGAGTTTCGGGTGTCAATGTGACAATGTTGGAGCTGGACTGATAGTTTGATGAATCTGTTAGCGGATGTTCTGTGAATGTTTCAGGGGTTCGTGCTACCCAATGGGCTATAACGTGATGTTATGTGATATTAGTGGTATCGAGTCGGCCTGTGGATCTTGAGAACCCTGGTTCGATCCCCACAACCGACAAACAATTTTCACCAAATTAAATCTACCCCTCCACTAACATCTTTGGGGGCCGTAATTTCACGGCTAGTAACCGCAGTTCACGCAAAGGAATATATCACTTACCAAGATCTGCTACGGCAGAGTGCCACATCCAGTAATGGGTAAAAGGCGTGATGATATATTTATTTATTTTTAACGTTATGTTATGTATATGAACCTATATATATATATGTAGTCATCACAATTACTGAACCCTAAATATAAATTGTAAATTATTTGTCAGGAGTTATGTTTGTTGTCATAATAGAAACTCGATATTGAGTTTTCATGCAGAAATCTGAAAACATGCACAAATACTTGTGTATTATAGATGTTTATTTTATCTTCAATTAAATTAAAAATTAATCAAATATTATACTGGTAAATAATAACAAAAGTACTACTACACATCAACAGATGCATGAAACGCGTGGAGAGCAGCGCTTCTAGCAATAACAAATGCTAACATTATTTCCTTTGAAACGGCAAACAAATTAAAAGGCGATACTTTGAAAAGGGAAATAATATACTAATTAGTTAATCATGAAGTGGAAATAAACAAAAATAAAGAATAAATTTTAACTTGACAAATCAAATAGAATTTGTTTATATATATTCCGCCCTTTGTAAAATTTCAGGTGTGCAACTACTCAGCTTGCCCTGATTTCCAATGTCTCTTATGTCTTTGGGAACTAACCGCTTCAGGAAATTCCTCACTTTTAGTTCATGATTATAATTATATTTACTTTAAATTGTTGCATTATACGATGTGAATAATATGTGTATTCAATATACATACATACAAGGTGTTTCTAAATTTCATGATCAAATTTTAAGGGTACGTGATACGTTGATAACGAAAAAAAACAATTTTTTAAAGTTCACATAATTAAGTGTAATTTAATATCACTGGTTTGATAGTTAATTCTAATATACATGAATTAATAATTAAATTGTAATTGTGAACACTACAAATAATCATTTATTAGGTGTTGTATAATGAATTAATTTACTATTGTAGTATTCAAATTTACATTCTAATTTAATTATTAATATATTATGAATAATTATCAAGTTAGTATTACTAAAAATGTATATTTTGGTTAAACCACTCTTAATTTTGCGAACTTTAAAAATATATATTTTTGTTGCGTTCAGTACATTTGAAAATAAATATCTACAGTGAATTCATTTTTAAAGTATGAAGAATCTAACTTCTACCCATTACTAACACTTCTCCGTCGTTACCATCTCTCTTCTCATAAATAACAAGTGCAACACTGCACAATGTTCCATCCTCCATCCTACACGTCCCCCTTGTTTCCCCTACATTGCTCGCAGTTGCACAAATTGATTACTACACACACAACTACCCTATACCGTGCGTTGTTCGTGAACAGCAGCAACGGCGGCAGTGTTCACAGGATATTGATCCGTGAGCGTGAGTGTGAGCACGCGTGTCGCGTGATTCAGTGGCGGAGATATGGTAGGGATGTGTTGGAGGTTTACCCTAGGTAAGGGAAGGAAATTGTATTAAGAAGAGTGGGATGTAATGAATTTAATTACAACGAGGTTGCAGATTGTTTCTCACAATGATTGAGATTCAAAATAAGTAAATCTTTTACATTTTTTGTAAAATAAAAGCTTGTAACAAGAAAAATACAACTTTATACATTTTATTTATTTATTTATTTGTTACTCTGTACAACAGGAAGTTAATCCCAATTACAGTACAGGATCCGCACGCACCGCTTGAGCTTGAGTGAGATTCGAACTCGGGATCTCCGGATTCGAATTCCGCATTGCTATCCACACCACCGTACTGACGGACATAATATGATATAATCGCATACACATATTATAAAAATGCTCAAAACTGCTCAAAATTGTACAGGGATATTTTAAAAATTTAATACAAAAGTAAAACTATAAATTATATTCAAATATTTGTAAGAATACCTAAGATATTATTTTTCTTAGAAATACTTGAATATAATTTATAGTTTTATTAATATGTATTTAAGTAACTTTATATTTATTTAATATTAAGTTTTAATATTACATTCAATTTTAAGACTGTACAATTTTGAGCAGTGTATATATAAAAAATTATATATAAGAACTAATTTTCGTGATTAAATTGTTGTCAGAAATAGGAATGGATGTTTACAAAATTTTCATCAAATAAACAATAACAACAAAACATAGATATTATTTAGATTTTGTCACATACATATACAATTTTTTATTTCTTTTTCTGCGCAGAAAAAATATTAGACTGCAATTGCTTTGTTTCGCTAAAAAAAAATTATAAAGTCTGAATAAATCAGATCCGGTAATTTGACCCAGATATTATTAGTAATGAGAAAGGTCATATCGTGCTGTTTGTTGTTAAGTTAATTGGTGTGGTAAGCGTTGATCGTACTAATACAAATGACAATATGCGCTTGCGTACAGAACTGGGTTTAGTACGTCATATAATATATTACTACATAGCGACGATTTAAACATATGTAATTTTCATGTAAAAATTATTAGTATAAATATTATTTTTCTACGATTGCTATGAAAAGTTGATAATTACGCTCTCATTTGTCAACGTAAAGTCTCCAATGGCAACGCGTGAAAAAGACATTAAATTAGCGCGTTTCCAATGGCAACGCACGAAAAAGATATTAAATGCGCGCTTATTTCAATAGTTACCAGGGATACTAACAAAACAGAAACTTGTCATATTGACAGTTAACAGAACAAATTTATTTTCAGTACGTATATGTTTTTTAATAATTTTAAGATGCAATCGTAGAAAAAATTATGTGTGTATCACGAGCGTAAAGTGTATTTGTTCCTCTTACACTATTGCAGCGCGAACCGTGTTCGAATCACTTTACGCTCTTAGTACACAAATAACTATTTTGATCGTTATTTTTGTTTTATTATAACTTTTAAAGTCGTACGCTGAGAAATTCCTATTATATAACTAGGAGACCAGTAATGATTTAAACTTGATAAATTTGAAATAAAACAGAAAATGACATAATTGTTATAAGTTAAATACAGTTAGGTTTTCGTAAGAAAGTATTAGACATCTTTTATAATATGTCTTAATACTGCGTTTCTTTGTATACGTATGTTATTTCTTCATGCAATGGAATTATTGCAATGTTCTACTTACGGAAATCTATCACGCTGTAAATATACGCCAGTTTATCAATACTGTGAGAAAATGATAAAGAATTCATCAGTCAAATATGTGCAAAAGTATCCGACAAATTAATGATTAATATTCTATTTCATTAGTTATGTGCCACTTTAAGCTAGCATTGATAAATGCGGCTTAGTTAATATTGTATTATACACCAAACGAAAGGAGTGCATGTTTTCTCGCGTGACATGAGTTGAAGCACCATAGCTATAATAAACTTCTTTCTTGAATTGTATATACAATTTTTTTTCACCATCACAATATTTAAAACGAATACTTAGTCTTATGAATAATATCAAAATTTAAACTGATAGATAAAGAAGGTTAAAATATGATTTATTTTTTCTTTCTTTTACAACGATAGTTAAAATACATTTACTATTACGGAACTAAAAAGATAAATTATTTCGTTGGTATTAATAACGGGAGAAAAGCTTTATTTTGTCCTGTCGCTCTTAACAACAGTACAGCGGGTAAAATTTTGCAACGATTTTGATAACATATAGAAACAGACTTTTACTCCTGGTCGTGGAAAATAGTATTTAATTATGGTATTATTTGATAAACAATATAGCATGTATCTATTAACGAACAAATAATAAATTTCTAAGCATATTATTATGATCCTCATTACTATAATTATAAACAGTCCATCACCGCAGAAATAACAAAGTTCGGTAATGCAACAAATGGTATGTAATTATGTACAGTTAGCTAGTGAAATACACCAGTGCACGCAAGCTAAATTACTCTGTGATTTCCAGTGTAAGTGATTATAGTACCTACAGCAGTAAGTGAAGACGTTGCCGACCTTCCTCAAACACGGACATTACCATTTCTTTTTACTTTTCTTTTAAATATCTTGGAATTTTCTCAAGACTGTACAGGTTCTCGTAGTCTAGTGGATAATACCGAAATCAACCTTGCGTTTATTAATTAACAAGCAAGATGTACGTTTAAATCTTTCTCACTTCAACTTCAAAGAAGTCTCGCATACTTTAACATTACTTATACCTAATATTAATTCATAATATAAAATGTTATACCTATGTAGACAAATTGTAGATCGCCATACGATAAATAAATAATAATAACTTCAACTTAAATATAAAAAATACGATTTCATTATAAGTTTATTGTAGTTAGAATTAAGTTCCTGTTGTGCAGAGTAAAAACATTCTAATAAATCATCATGCCTTTTACCTATTATTGGGTGCAGTACTCTACTACTGTAGCATATTTCGAAAAGTGATGTATTTTGCGTGTAAAGAACGGTTATCACCCGTCGAATTACGGCCCCTGAATATGTTAGTAGATGTGAAGCCATAACATTCAATATGGAGTAAACTTTGTCGATTGCGGAAATCCAAGTCGAGTTCTTAAATACACAGACTGACGTATTTCATATATACTTGAACCAGTAAATTCGTTTCAAATAAATAAATTATGAATATAAATATTTATTGATTCATATTCAGCATAAAGCAATTTATTTGAATTTGTTTCAGTTCAGTTTGTGGTTTGATTCACTTATTTAAGTGAGCCAAATGACAAATGGAATCCAAGTAAATTCATAAGAACATTTGGTTAAAACGGGAAAAAAATATTCTTGTCTGTTTTAGAGTTCAACGACACAAAATAAAACCTTGTAAATAATTCTTTGAATATCCTAACATCGCTTCCAATTTGTTTCCACACAAATACTCCGCGTTCGTCTCCGTATAGCATCAACACAAAAGCTTTCACATAACGTTCCATTGGCTCATGGAGAGACAGAGAGACGAACGAACAGACACACAGTACGGACGAGTGGGTATTATTCTTCATAAAGGTGACGTTTCCATATCCGCGCTCGCGCAAGTGCACCCAGCCGTTTGATCTGTTTATCTCCCTGCAAGCTGCAAGGGTTCCTTCCCTCGCAGCGGAGGGTGAGTGTAAACCTCGATACTGGAATTTAATACTTGTCACAGATGATTACAGATAATGCAAGTAGAAAAATTGAGGTAATTTGTATCTGACAGGTTTCGTTGGACTTCTGAAAGAAAACTATGAATGCAATGATACATACATATATATCATTATGCTGTGTCCTATCTTTAATCTTCACCAAACATTCCTGTTATGGCACAGCTCGTCTCATCTTTCATTCAAGTAACATACTTTTCCGTCAAATCTATCCATGTATTCCTAGGTTGTCTCTCAACCCCAATTTCACCAACATAAACCTGTTACACCAAATTTTTAATCGACATATTTTCAACTAAAATTTGATTTATCTTGCAATTATTCTTCGCCAAGCTTTTCTGTCATTTAGATTCATAATTCTTTTCATACAAGTTCATCATATCTATCCAGGCATTCCTAGGTTGTCCACATAATCTCACAAACACTTTAACCACCAATTTCCACATTCTCAAAACATTTATTCTCAGATTCATCCTGCAATTAATCGTCGCCAAGCATTCCTATCTTGTCGCAGCATTCTAGTTCATAATTTCTTTTTTATACAAACTCATCTTATCTTTCTTTTACGCAACAAATCATGAATTATATCCATCCACTCTTTCCTAAATCGCAATCTTTCACCTTCTTCTAACAACATCATTCAAAATCTCACTAAACATACCCAACATATTCTGAATACTTAAGTTATATTTATTTCGTATGTTGCGCAACGGTCAAATACATCTATAGCAGGTTAATAAGCCTTTGTCACCTATTACATTGTTTAACAAGTCAGAATCTGTTTCAAATTCAATCTGTTTCATTTCCTTATTACTCCATTCGCTTTTAGAACCAGGTTATCAGTAACGGAGACAGCGGAAATGGAAGAGAATCACCGCCACGTTGCAGAAATGCAGACGAAGCAACACTATTCACACTTGAAACGGGCAATTACTGAAATTAGGCGAGTTTGCCAGCTCTAGAGAGACTAGAGCAGGGAGAAGGATCGCGTGAGCGGGCAAGGGACGTGAGGGTGAAGGATAGAAGAGGAGAAGAGTGGCGCAGTGGTCCGTGATTACGGTTGACCGCCCACAGAGATTAAATTGATATATGTCTTCAGCGAGCAACGAACGGTCCAAGCAAGGAAGGATCGGTGGAGCTCTACAATTTACCCAAAGCTAATACTTCATTACGTGGCTAACAGCATGAGACCGACAAGAAAAATATTTATTTTTTCCTTGAGGTTTATTAGATATTATAAATAAATTCAACTGATATTAATTGCTGTAAGAATTAACTCTTTTGCGGACTGTTCTCGTTTAACACATTGCACTATGACATCCGGTAATAAATATTGGTATTTTTCTGTTGCTTCATTTTTTTTTTGTTAGTTTTAGTATCCTAAAATTGTTAGTAGAAGAAGTTACATTATTTAGAACAGTTCGGGCTATCTATAGTTCGTCATGTTTTGATATTAAAATACTGACACCGCCCATTTTAGAATGAAACTGTAAATATCAAAAATATTTTAAATGCACAACTAATAAGCTCAATTTATTTGATACAATATGTTTTATTCACGAAATAAACACAAAATATAATTAACAATTTATAGATTGTTGCAAATAAATAAATAAAATAAATATATCATCACGCCTTTTACCCATCACTGGGTGTGGCACTCTGCCTACGCAGATCTCGGTAAGTGATATATTTTTTCGCGTGAAGTGCGGTTACCAGCCGTCAAATCACGGTCTCCAAAGATATTAGTGTGGAGGAGCCACAGGGGTAGATTTTTTAAATTGGTGAAAATTGTTTGTCGACTATGGGGATCGAACCAAGGTTCTCAAGATCCACAGGCCGACTCGATACCACTGAGCCACCTACCCCATAGATTGTTGCCATTGAATAAAATCAACTAGAACGTTTGTGTTGACAGATCTGTTAATTATTTGTATCGTTTTTTCACAACCTTGTCAAAAAGTTTTTTTTTCTACGATTGCTATGAAAAGTTGACAGTTACAATTTGGTATCGTAAAGTTGACGTTTTCTGTGGAAAAATCGAAAAATATATTTTTTGCGCTTCTTCAATGGCAACGCGTAAAGAAGATATTAAATGTACGCTTATTTCAATAGTTACCAGGGATACAAACAAAACAGAAACTTGTCATATTGACCGTTGACAGAACGAATTTATTTGCAGTACGTATACTTTTTTAATAATTTTAAGATGCAATCGTAGAAAAAATTATGTGTGTATTACGAGCGTAAAGTGTCTTTGTTCTTCTTACACTATTGCAGCTCTCGCCTTCGGCTCGCGCTGCTATTATCGTGTTCGAATAACAAAGAGTCACTTTACGCTCTTAATACACAAATAACTATTTTCTACAACTGTCACAAAATGTTCATTTTTTTCACTAATATCAATACACGAAGTACGAGATTTTTTCATCGTTTACATTACCATGACAACGAGTATTTTGCCCATTATTTTACACCCTAGTACGCAAAATGAGTATTTTACGCACTGTTTCGTATTCTAGTACGCAAAATGAGTATCTCGCGAACGCTCCCAAATTATTTGTTGTAAGGGTTCATTAGTTACAATACATCAATAGTATCAAATTAATATTATTGTTGATTGTTTTTCTTCAATTTACTTTAATAAATCAATAATTATTGTATTATTCTTTATTTACTATTGTAGAAAAAATGTTGTTTGTATTTCGTGGGCAAAATTCTTGTATTTTGGCGCGTTCGATTGACTTTTGTTGTCTTGGCCTGAGGTCTCGACTAAAAGTAACATGTGCAACAAAAAAACACTCATTTTGCGTACTTAATTCAAAAATAACTCATTTTAAAAAATACTTTGTAATAGGGATAGTGGAAAAAACTATATGTACCTACTTATATTTCTACGGCTCGTGTTATGAAATGGCATCTTCGGTAAGAATAGCTCACTTTCTTCCCTTGATGTACAAATAAGATTAGCTGAGATATATTAAAATATAGAAGAATGATATGATATAAAGTACAAAACGTATTTATAAATTAATATTGAAAATGAAATCCATGATCGAAGGTAAACAAGAACGTATAAACAAAAAATAGAAATTGATTACGGCAAGACTATACCTTACACGATAATGAGACGACTTGTCTCGATTAAAGTCAAAGAATTACTAACTAATTATTGTTGTTTACCATGGGACATAAGGACAGAAAGTTTGCAAGGGATGAAGTACTAAGATCAAATCCATTCCAGACGAATACACTGCTATTAATTTACCCAAATACCTAAGTCAACACATACTGTTTAACCAAAGTTAAAAATTTAGAGAAACTAGTTATTGATGTAGGGAAAACTGAAATTATTACAAACATATGCATTAATAAATTTGTTAAAGTCAATATTTAAGAAGATACTTAAAGTAATATTTAATTAATCTGTACTCTCATAGCTGAGTTGTTAGTGAAAAGTTATAATTATAAACAAACAGAAATCCAAATTGTTTCACTTTGTTATATTATTATTACTCAGTAAAATTAGTAAGTAGATTGCGATAGACAATTTTATTTTGCAGTTATTTCTTTAAGGGGGGACACCTGTCTGAGGGTTTCAAAAAATCGATATTTTTTTTGTATTTTCGGCATCTTTATATATTCTTATTTATTTATTTATGTTACGTTGTACAACAGGAATTTAATCCCAATTACAGTACAGGGTCCGCACTCACCGAGCCGCAGTGTGGTAGTGCATATAATTTTTAGCTTGAGTGCGATTCGAACTCGAGATCTCCGAATTCAAATTCCGTGTCGCTATCCACACCACCATACCGACGTAATGTTATGTCAAAATGTCAATATATATGGTGCCGGAATAGCAGAATGAATGTAAGTCGCTGTTAGTATTGTGTTTAACGCACTTAAATATACTCAAATCTTTACAAGCGTTTTTTTCGAAACCACATTTTTTTACCTTGCGAGACAGGAATCTTTGAAACTATTCGATCAATTTTGCCGATTTTTTCGGTTTGCGATGTAAAAATGAATTATCTAAAAGGTTAGCATACGATTTTTCGAATATTTCAACTTTTCGATTTTTCATGCGCATTTTATTAGCAATTTTTTTAACGAAAAATCGAACTGTTTCTGTCGAGCGTTGCCATTTTGGTAATTTACCTTTTAGATTATTTAATTAGGAACCCAAAACACGAATTCATTTTTATCTCTGATGTTTCTGTACTGACCACGCTGTCCCGCAAGCGACCAATACATCGCCTGCAGCTGTCTGTTCGCAGGGCTGCCAATAGCGAAGAAACTAATATTTTGTGTTGGAAATTTTTGAAAATAAAGCTCAAATATCACTTAATAACATATTGAAAACCCGAACTCAGACAGTTGTCCCTCCTTAAAATATTATAGGTATGTTGTTTTTATACAAATATATCTGAATGATTCAAATTACTCTATAAGCTATAGAATCTCTGTGCTGTAATTGGGATTTTTTTCATTATGCTGCGTAATACATTAATAACTAAACTAATGATCCAAAGGTAAAGTTTGAATTCTAGTTCATGACTTGTATGATTTATAATCCAATGTTAATTAATGAACATTCCAATGACGATAAAAAGTGATGTCTTGAATTAGCAGCTAATGATTCAATTTAATATTCAACAAGCAGATGTAAATAACGGTTGAAATATGATAAACAACCTTCATCAAATTAATGTTACACATTAATGTTTAATCCAATCAGAGTAAGACATTGAATATAAATGAACATAAACGTCAACACATCAAGCTGTTAGTTCATTAAATCAATCATAGTTGATTCTTAATTCTTGTGAGTTTCTGATGAATGTGCTACCGCAGGGAGTACCGAAAGATATCGATGATTCAAGTTTTTGTCCGCTCACTGCTGAAAATGCAGCCTCGTGCCATCATCGTCTGTTGTATTGCTTTATGGCCACGTGCCGCGTGTTTGCCGCGGACGCAATCGATAGACGCTCACTTTATAATATATACGAGTATACAATGTTTAGGGGCTTTTGTGCCACATAAGCTTCTTTTGGTATACGTGCAATTAGCGTGTTCATGTATGGGAGACAAACACTGTTGTTGCCCAGTGGATATATAATTTGCGTCTAGGGATGTTGCCGTACTATAAATACCAGTAAAGTCACGATATTTTCTTTTCGGTACCAAGTATTTCAGTACTGCATACATTTATTTTAATATTGAAATACTATGAAACTAGTATCGATATCCAAAGAGTTCCATACTAAAAGTCCGTCAGTACGGTGGTGTGGATAGCGATACGGAATTCGAATCTGGAGATATCGAGTTCGTATCTCACTCAAGCTAAAAATTGTATGAACTACCACACTGCGGCTCGGTGAGTGCGGACCCTGTACTATAATTGGGATTAAGTTCCTGTTGTACAGCGTAACATAAATAAATAAATAATTTATTATATTACATGTTTTAGAAATTTTTAAATATTGTTGTGCACTTAATACATTTCTTATAAAAATGAACTTATCTTATAATATTTTTAAAAAAATTCTCTTTAAGTATTTATTTTATGGGCATTTGAATAGTTAAGAACTATTTATTTAGCTCTGTCTCTAGGGGTTACGAGACTTTTAACGGGCTAGCCTGTTTTAAAATTATAACGGGCTGTTGACATTGGTTATCATGACAACATATCTAATTTGAAACGTTTGACACTTCAATATTTTTTTATGAAACAAAATCTGTCAGATTTTCAGTCTACCTTGATTGAACATTTTAGTTATAGCGTACTACTATTGCAATTAATTTTATTAAATATACATACATTGTGATTCAAATGCCCATAAAACATTGTACAATGCTCGACCGTTACCTGATATTTACAGACCCACACAGATACCTTTCTATGCTCGCCTGTAAATTTTTGTATAATGGTCTTGCAATGTAAATAACTATTAAAATATACTAATTAAATATTTCAATTGGATAATATTCTCCTTAAATAACAGTGTCACTGTAGATGACTCTTGTATCAAGTCTGTCAGTGTATGAGAGAGTCATGGTCTCTAGTTTGCCTATGACAAATCGAACATAGAGAAGAAAATTGGAATTAAATCTGATTTGAACCACAATCGACTTAGTTGGTTTAAATCATATGACTAGAGTTCATAGGTCCCAAGTTCGAATCCTAGCGGGATCCCAATTTTCCACTTTATAATTTAATTTGAAGTTACATATCTTGTTTTTGCAGTAATCCAACGATATATATTTTATACGAAAGAAAAATAATTTTGACAAATTTCTAATAGCGATATTTTAAAACAATACATCTCAAAGTAGACGATATCACTCTCTGGGGGGCGCTTGAATGATCCTAGGGGGCGTTAGACTTGACTTTGACTGACAAAGGGGCATTAGAAATGTTCAGAGGGCGTTGGAATGGAAGTGGGCGACAAGGGAACGGTCGCATTAAATATTAAAATATCAAATATTTTTAATTAATATCGTGAATTATTAGCTAATTAATAACTATAATTTGATTTAATTTATACAATTAGTAGCTATACCTATAACTTTATGTAATTGTAGTTTTTTTGCTAAGAATCAATAAAGTGTAATAAGTTTTACTGCTTTTTATAATTGACACACACATACATAGAGTCGCATTTACACTTTCAAGGGTAAACGTTTATTTCATTTATTTGACTTCTCTTTATATTGGTGACAGGGGTCGAAATGTACCGGAGCAAACCGGAAAGGTGTTCCGTTTCATAAATTTGTGGTAAATATTGTTGCGGTTCATGAAATAACTGTAAATGTTGATTCCGTTCGTTAAATTATTAAAATTATTGTTTAGGTTCCTGAAAAACTTTAATATTTCTTCATTCTGGTTCATCCAAAAATATTATACAGTACTTTAAAAAATAGTTATATGTGTATACCTGGTGTGCGAAATGCTTGTTTAACGCGCCGAGAGTAAATGGTTGTTTGACGAGACTTGCAGAGTTAAATAATTACTTGAGGGCGCTGAACACATTTCGCTTACGGGATGCACACTGTTTTTTCTATAGCTGAATTATAATATTTAAAAACATACTAGAATTATAAATTTCATTATAGTAAAGCGTATTTTTTTTAATTCTAGGTAATAGCAGATTTCTAGTAACTAGGTAACAGAATTGAGTTTTCTTTTGGTTGTTTAGAGAGCGTGCACGACATACGCGTTGGTAAAATATGCGTACTTCGCGTGCAAAAAAGTAACATTTTTTTATAGTTATAGAAAAAGGCTATTATTATTTGAAAACAAAGCGACAAAAATGAACAACTATTTCCGAAAACGATTTTAGAACTTCCAGTTATTAAAAAAAAAACTGACAATGTGTAATCCAGTAATTAACCAAATTAATTTAATAGTATATTATATATCGAGAGTTGTAACAAGCACATTACGTGCGAGTGAAAAAGTTGCGCACAAGCCTTGGCGAGTGCAGTAATTTCACGAGCAATGTAATTGCGTTACAATTCGAGTTGTGTATTTTACTTTATCTACGACCATAAATAATAATAATAACAATTACAAAATATTTGATAGGTTATATCAGTAACATCAACTGTAAACGACAGTGTTACCGCCCAACAAATGAAAAATTTCTTGAGAACAGTTACGTAATATATTACGTAACTAGTGAAGTAAACCCTTAGCAACCGTAAACAAGCATTTACTGTTCTTGTAAATTGTTTTTAATGATCTACTTACATATATGGTCGTAGATAAAAATATTTAAAGCATTTTACACTAGAATAATATGGGCGAATTTTGAAATGCAAAGACTGACTGCTACGAATTTGCCTGGATTTTTTAACAATATATTTCTTGAAATCCTTAAATTTCCTTGAATTTTATATTTTGAAACTGTTATTATTGGATCCGGACTCACCAAGCTACAGTATGTTAGTTAATTTATTTTTAGCTTGAGTGAGATTGGAACCCGATATCTACAAATTCGAATACCGTAATGCTAACTACACAACCGTACTGTCGAACTTATCAAGACTTATTATTGATCATGGTGGTGTTTTTAAAAACGTATAAATTGAAAAATATAGCATATATTCATTATAATATTTAAGTTTATAAATTCTTACCGGGTATTTATTTAATTTGTGAAAGGTACTCGTATATAGGAAATACAATAGTAAAATTTTCATATTAGAAACTGTTCTGCATCATTAATTTTAAAATAAAACAACAACTGTAAAGAAAATTTTACCATCGTATTTTGTATTTTCTATAAACATAGTTGATAAATTGGATCAGTAATTCTCAACCCTTTTTTGTCGCGGTACACTTTTAACAATTTCAAAATTTGGCGGCACTCTAACAATAAGATAAGTTTAAAAAAAAATACTTACCTATAATAATCTATGAAAATAGTTTATGATAATATTTTGGACTATACTGTAAAAGAAAATAAAGACAACAGAATGTTCATTGAGTGATTAATTACAAATTAATTATAAGAATACATTTAATGCGAAATTTGAGTTTGATGTTTTTTGATATTTCCGTTTATATTTGGTCGTAAAATTGATAACGCCACTCTAATTTCGTCATCTACATTTAAACCTTTTTTTTGTTTATATATTGGTTAATGCTGAAAATCCGAATTCACCCAAATAAGTTGTAGAAAATTGTAATCATATTTTTTATTGTATAAAATTTGGCGGCACACAACAGTGTCGCGTCACAGTGGTTGAGAATCACTGAATTAGATAAATCGAACTGAATTAACGAGTTTCGTTCATAATTTAAACTTGTTTCATAACCAAAAATGGAAAAGCAGAGTGTGAAAAATTAAAACATACTTTTAATAATATTACTTTTAGGCTTGTGATATTCTATAGCTTGAAGTATACCCCTCTTAACCCTTTACAGTAATCTGCCACTGCAAACACATAAAAAATATACGATACTATCTTAAAATTACTTCCGTCTTAAATATGCGTCTCTTTCGTTTTATTTTATTTATTTATTTGTTTTTCTGTTTGTTACAGGTAAGAGGTCAACTAGACGAATTGTTTTCAGTAAGTTTATTTACAGTTAAATAGTAATATAAAATCGATAACATATCAGTATTATTAGTTTTCAATCACACAAATCTATGTCGTCGATCAGCGTCCTTCGCACAAAGTGGTATCTCCTCCCGCGACCTCAGTCTACAACGTAATGCAATAATAGTCGAGCGGATGTCAGCCGTTATTCATGCATGGTGTAAAGAGTTATGTCATTCCATTTCCGTCCACTGAACGATGCGGCTGACAGCTGGGCGAAGAGTGAAGCACAGCGTGCGCTTCACGCCGCTTGAAGCTCACAGATCGTGGGGTCGAAGCCCACATAAGGGACAGTAAATGGTGCGTGGCGCCACGCGCCTTTATTCTTCCGCTGGATAATAACAATATTTAAAGCTTTTTAAAATATTTATTCACTCATTTAAGAAACTGAAATAACATTTTAAATGTTGTGTGACAATAACAAATTGAAAAGCAACTTAGTTCACAGAAATGAATAGAAACGGAATCAGCAAAATATGACAATTATACAATAGCAATGCAAATATTTAGAGCAGAAAGTAGTCTATTATTGCCACTCGCGCAAGGAGATACAATAGTTATTTGTGTATCTACGAGTAGGTTGCGAAATGATCGTTTGTATGCGTTGAAGAAAAAGTTAGGCGACCGAGGCTGAATGCCGAGGCAGACAATTTTCTGAGCGCACCAAATTATTTCGCGGACGACGTGGCACAAAATTTTTCACGCAACTGCAAAATATTAATTAAAAAATTTTATTGCAAATTTAATTTCGAAATGATGTGTAATCCAGGAATCGTTTTTTTTTAAACAAGTTGTTTATTTATTAACAGTATTTTGTATTCATGGTTGATTGGTTTAGAACAGCCCGCCAAAGTAGTTGACAGCCCTCGAAGGAATAATTGGCATAATACGCAAGTTAGATACACATTTTTTCCACGAACATATAACAAAAACTTGCATTTTTGGGCGTGGGTTGAAAAAAATTATACATTTTAGAAGTTGAATAAAAACTGTAAAATACTGGCGTTGTTATAGTAGTCTCAATCTAATTGGCTTAAAAGTGTTGAATAATGGTACACTATTCAATACTTTATTTCACTATTCTTCACTTTTGGGTAATGAACCATATTATATATCAAGGAACGTACGTATAATGAATGTATTCTTTAATGGTTGTGGAAATAGTATATTGTAATACTAGGAAGGAAAGGGTTTAATTGCAAAACGAATTGAAGCACGAGCGATAGGCCCGATAATGAAGTTTTATTTCCACCTTCTATATAAATGACACTTTATAGATATTTATGGTAACTAAGTAAATGAATAATTATAGTGCGTAGCCCTGTAAAATTTTACAGGCTCTTAGAACAGAACTGTAAAAGGCTCATTAAGAAACAAAATAACTAATATACATTAATTAAAAGTTATTGCTGCAGCATCTGCTATATTTTGTATATTTTCTTGAATTGCAAGAAAATCTGCTTCGAAATCTTCGCCAGGCATTAAATCCATTATTTCAAATTATTTATTTCTATAAATCACAGAACGGTTTTGACTCTGACAGCAGTTTTTTTTTATCACAACACCATGACAAAGTCTAGCTATAAATTGTCCTACCGTCAACAACCTTTGATTACAAAATGTAATGTAACTTTTTTTAAAACTAATAAAAATTAATAAAACGCTGTGAAGGTAGAAATAAAACTTTATACGCGACACGCATGCAATTAATCTTTATTATGCTGGCCACATAAATAACTTATTATTGGGCTGTTTCCAAATAGTTCAATTTCGCGGACTAAATTGTGTGCGTAAATGTCAACTTTGTTTGTCAGTTGTACGAAATGACACTTTTTTTGCTCGTGCTTCATAAAATATTATATTATTTTTAGAAATGTTTGAAAAATAATTTAAAAATCATTTCTAAAATATTGACAGTATTCATATGTTCTTGAATACGGGGATTACTCATTCAGGAAATATTTATGTTATAAGTCCGATAAATAAGTTTTGACGATATGAGTAAGATGTTTCCGCACAAAGTAACGGAGTAGCCGAATCTGAAATTTCGACATGAGTAGCGTAAAAAATTATTAACGGATGTATGACGCACAACGATGTGGCACTTAATTATTAAATATATTTTCATATCCTATCCTTGAAAATGACATCTTAAAATATTATAAATGAAATGTCAAAAACTGTTTGTTATCTAGCAACTTCACGATAATAGTAACGTAATGTTTATAGACCCGTCTGATGTCACAACGGTTTCAAACAATCGGTTGTCATGGCTCTGTTGAAGACAATGTAATCTGTATTACCGTCGAAAACGTCACTTGTCAATTGTCGTAAGGTTAGAAAATAAATATATTTAATAAAAAAAATATAAAGTAAACACTTGGCTATGTTTCACAAAATTCGGCCTCCAAGTCACCTTATGAGGGCATCGTCAGAGGCTGGCCAGCACAGTTAGTAACCATAGACGCGTTCCGCTCTTATTAGACCTCATCAGTATGGTATAACTCACTTCTTCACCTCACACGTCTATGGTTACTAACTGTGCTGGCCAGCCTCTGACGATGCCCTCATAAGGTGACTTGGAGGCTGAATTTTGTGAAACATAGCCAAGTGTTTACTTTATATTTTTTTATTAAACCTTGTTTCACCAAGTGTTGGATAACAATTATTTTGTCTTTGTTGTTATATAAATATATTAAGTTTGAAATATGGCTTAAAGGCATGTTTTAAAATATTAAACTGACGAGTTAAAATTGAATAACAATTGCATTCAGACTAGTAATAGTGGTAGTAAGAGATCAAAACGTGTCACAAGTCACAAAAGTATTCCGCGATTAAAATCGAAGCATTAGTGCAATATTTGCTTAAATCGAGACACATAGTACTTGTTGTTAAGCAACGTAAATTGTTTGGAACCACCGTGACGACACTACCTTATGGGTCTTTTATGGTATCTAGTACTGTAAAGTTCCACTTTGCGGACTGAAATAACTAGTGTAAATTTTAAAATATGACAGTATGAAATAAACTCACTTTTTACATGTATGCGCAAAGTATTTCTTTTTACACGTGTAGGCAGCAAATGTTTACTTCCCATACTAGTGTATGTAGAAAAGTCTACTTTCTGTCATGGTCGTATAAAAATGTATAAACATATCATTAGAACTATGACATAAGTCACAATTTATGTCAGTCTTTACGGCCACCAAACCCTGGCTTGACTGCAGCACACAAACTCCAACTATAATCACATTTATCCGTAAACCTTTCACACAACGTACACATAATTCCACCACAAATTCAACGAACTACGCAACTAGATCCGCGACAGCTAGCATCTCCGCCCTTCCTGGTCTTTCATCATTTCACCAGAGCCAAGATCACGCGCTAATTTCAAATCGTAATGAACAGAGTTTTAAAAACTCTTAAGGCTGTTAAATATTGACTGCAACTTACAACTGATCTTGTGTATTGTAATCGAAATTAATATCCTGTTGTACAGCGTATTAAATAAATATATACCGTCAGTACGGTGGTGTGGATAGCGATACGGAATTCGAATCCGAAGATCCCGAGTTCGAATCTCACTCAAGCTAAAAATTATATGAACTACTACACTGCGGCTCGGCGAATGCGGACCCTGTACTGTAATTGGGATTAAGTTCCTGTTGTACAGCGTAACATAAATAAATAAATAAAGCTGTCCTTAAAAAAAAACACACGTAAATTTCTAAAATCATACACTAAATAGATATACTATTGTTGGAATTAAATTGTGAAGTTTATTCACGTGAATCATGGGATTTGAAAGCATTATATCACAGCGTTTATTTTAAAATGGAACATTGAAGCAAAATATTTTGATTGAACGTTTATGACAAATACAAATAAACAGTAATTATAATAAACTTTCAAAAATTTCTCCATTATTTGCCATGCCCTAGTCGACTACAAAACTCATTAGATCTTTTGGCATCTGTAATACTTCAAGACACGTTTTGAATCTGAATTTTTAATTCTTCTAAATTTAAAATGTTGCCAAGTGTGATTCGATTTTAAAAACTTTCAACGTTTGATGATATTATCTTTAACTGCATATATTATTTAAAAATAACAAATCGTTAATATCAATGCAACACTAATTAATTGATTCGTAGATGGCTCAGTGTTATCGAGTCGACCTGTGGATCTTGAGAACCCTGGTTCAATCCCCATAGCCGACAAACAATTTTCACCAAATTAAATCTACCCCTGTGGCTTCCCTATCCCTAACATATTTGGGGGCCGTGATTTGACGACTGGTGACCGCACTTCACGCGAAGAAATATATCACTTACCGAAATCTGCTACGCGAGAGTGCCACACCCAGTAATGGGTAAATGGCGTGATGATATATTTATTTTATTTTATTTGTAAATTTGATAACCTATGTTTAATTTTAAAATAAACGCTCTCATATATTGCTGTCAAAATCGTAACCATAAATATGGCAAATCCCATGTTTCATATAAATATGAACTCATGATGATATAAAGCTAGTTATTTCTTAATTTATAAGTTCAGGGATTTCGATAAAAAGTGTGAAATTAAATCAGGCCATTTATTTCACATTTTACGAACGCGAACAGCAAACACGGAAGTAGTCTCTTTCATTCTCAGTTTCTGGCAAATAAATCTTTGTTACGCGTCTCTCGAACTTAACTTTTGTTGCCGACGTCCGAAGTTCGAAGTTCGATGCTCGACTTGTTCACATTTTGTTCCCCTATTTCCAGTGTAAAATTTTCACTAAAAGTTTCACAATTATATCTTACCAACAGACTTATATTTAGTTGAACCGCCGAAAGTTACATTTTAAATTTCATTTAGATAAATAAGAGCAAATGGAACACTTAACAGCTATATCAACAATTCCAGATTAGGAACATTGTTTTTATTTATATTTACAAAGTATGTCAAACATGTATGTAAACAGTATGTGCTTTATGAAAGTTATCCAACATTAATTTAGCGCTGAAAAGCAGCTGTGTTCTTCACCACGTAACTATTCGTGAAAGTATTCGCAATTTGAGAGAAATCATTTAATGTAGTACACGTATAGTGAGCTCGATCGGACCGTATAATATTATAAAGCTAGGTGGAAATTAGTTCAGAAGTTACTCAAAAGGCGAAATCATACGCTACCGTCGCCGCCTCCCAACTTTGTAATTGTTGTTCAGGTTCACGGGAGTCCCAGACGAGCGGCACGACGCGCTTGTGTAAATACGAGCTACAACGCTCCAACTCGGAGCGAGTTCCAGCTTACGTGGAACTTATCGATCGACAAGAAATTGCTTTTTGTGGCTTCACAGGACTGATGTCACAATTTAGATTTATACTCTGATTCTGTAGAGAAAACCGGCCGATTTGTACTACCAACTTTACCGTTACATTTAGAGATAACCTATCAGTTAGAAACTAGCTAATAGTGTTAAAACAAATAACTACATTCATAATTTTATCTTAATATACATTTATTTTGAGTCAAAATTAATTCTATTTAAAAAAGTTAGTATTATTCTAAATACCTTAAAAATATGTAAAATACATACGAGATTATAATAACAGCAATATCATATTTACTCTGTTTACATACAGTTTTTAAAATGGTTTCAATTTTCAGTCAAAATTGTGTGAAACTGTTTACATGTAATTTGCAAAATAGGTCTACAGATCGGTTTAAAAATAGTTTTGGCACATACACATTTGGATGATTTATTTCTCGTTTATAAATTTTTCGATTTTATTTAAAATATATCCACGAGTAATTTTTTATACACCAAGAAGTACACAACTGTCAGTTTATTTGTAGGTTACTAACTTCATCAAGAAACGGCAGAAAACGGTTGCTAGGCAATCACAAAACTAATTTGTACTTGTTTTTAAGATAAGTTTTTAAGTCGAACCATGAAATTTGTTTTTCGTTTTCGTTAACTCAAAACCGTTGTGACACTGTATACAAGATGGCGTTTTCAAAACTTAAAATGTTTGAAAACTGCATGTAAATTTAGCAACTGTTGTTAGAAGACTGGTTGTGTATCAATTGAAATAGTTTGGGCATATTGAACATAAGTTGCATGAAAGATTGATGAAATTGAAGAATTTGAGAACGGTTTCAAAACTGCATGTAAATTTAGTAATTGATTCGAAAAGATTAGTACTCAGGTGACAACTTCATACCCAATTAGGTGCATGAGTCATCTCTAGAATTCTATTTCTATATTTATATATATAATATATATATATAAAAACAGTAGAAGAAACATTATTTTGTATAAAGATGGAAAAGATAAAACACTCGAAATGCAGTTACATTTCTTTACTTGTCTAAATTGTATTGTTATTTATCAAATAAGTACGTTTTCGTATCATTTATTCGGAGCAGGAAAGACCAACTATACTTTTGTAAAAAGAAGTATCTTGAAATAAACATCTTGTTATGGTAAATTAATTGAACATGATGCGGGAGTAAATAGTATGCATTTCAACTATAACTGACTTGCAGTTCTGTGTAACCATAACTTCTTTGATAGAATATTATAATGATAGTAATTACTGGCAGGTTTAACAATGATCCTCAGACGTCAACCCGGTGCTTCATGCACTGCCAGGTTCCGACTATGTATATGCATATCAGCTTACTCATCTTGCAAAGCTCGCGTTTATACTCTCTCTCTCGCATCTCGCCAGCTTCACAAGATACACAGCACGTTCATGTTGTACGCTCAGAGAGTCGTAGTAGACGCATTCCAGATAGACCGAATTTGTCAATTTCCAACGAATAAACGAGTCGCTCTGAATGAAATTATGCCTATGTATAAAGTGAATGTTTGGAGGAGATTAAGGGTTAAATGTTCTGTGAATGTTTCAAGGGTCCGTGCTACCCCATTTGATGGGTTGAATGTGATGTTCTGTATTCTTTGAATCTTCAAAACATCATTCACTATTAATTAAAACAGATATTATGTAGTTATTGTTTCTAAATATTTTAAATAAAATTTAGTTTTTCATTTCTTTCTGTAAGACATAATTCCTTTCAATTTATACTCCATTTGGTTTAAGAATGCAATGGTAGGCGGAGCAGCAATATTTTAAGGTTAAATACCAGCTTAAGTACTAGATTAAAAACCAAATTAATAGCTACTTGCTCATTTATTCGAATTATTTATTATTATTTTTGTATTAAGTGCGCAAAAAGAGTGTTTTTTTTTGTTGCGCGTGAGAATGTTACTTTTAGTCGAGACCGCAGGCCGAAACAAAAAAAGTAATTCGAATGCGCCAAAAAACAAGAATTTTGTCCATGTATTACAAACAACAATTTTTCTACAACTGTAAATAAAGAATAATAAAATAATTATTGACTGACTTAAGTAAATTAAAGGGAAACAATCAACAATAATATGAATTTGATACTATTGATGTGTTGTAACTAAAGGAACCTGACAACAAATAATTTGGGAGCGTGCGCAAGATACTCATTTCGCACACTAGGAGACAGTGCGCAAAAATACTCATTTTACGCTCTAGGGTGCAAAATAATGTGCAAAATACGTATTGCCATGGTAATATAAATAATGTTAAAAAATTTAAAAATATATATTTCTACAACTGTCCAAAAATGTAAAAAAAATTTCTCTAATATCAATACGTGAAGTACATGATTTTTTCATCATTTACATCACCATGACAACGCGTATTTTGCGCATTATTTTGCACCCTAGTTCTTCAATTTACTTAAATAAATCAATAATCATTGTATTATTCTTTATTTACAGTTGTAGAAAAAATGTTGTTTGTATTTCGTGTTTTTTTGGCGCAATCGAATGACTTTTATTGTCTCGACCTGCGGTCGTAACATTCTCACGCGCAACAAAAAACACTCATTTTGCGCACTTAATACAAAAATAACTATTTCGAAATTCGTAAAAATAATTCAACATTACTTGAAGCAAACAGGTTTCGTGGAACTGGACTGATAGGTATTTCATTTCGATTACAGTAATAATGTTAGAATAATATTTAATTAAATAGTAGAAACATTTGACAGTGTTACATATACACTTGTTTTAAATGACATCATGATTAACTTCTCCAAATACGAGTAGTACTTATAAAATGTACACTTTATATTCCCTGCATCTGAGTGCATTTTGGAAAATCATCCATTGACTATTCTTTATTCTTTCTGATGCATTTACATCACAAAACAAGGTATGCTGAGGTTTTGCTTATTTCAGCTCTGAAGTCTGAGCTGTAGACTCCGCTGAAATCACGCTGCATCTAAAATCCTTTCATGGCAAGTGTTGTGAAAAAGAAAATTGAAATGTGACGTCGCCTGTCGCCAATTTATATGCACGTGTGACTACGAAGCATTCATGATACAACGGTATGAGCATGAGAATTTCGAGCAGCGAGCTGCGTTCTTTTGTAAGATGTGAGATGTGATCGCGATCTAAGAAGAGTGATCTGTTTTCGCTACGTTGTTGTGTTGACGGAGAATTCGAATTGCGATACGTGCGACTTTTCATGCGAATTTTGTTGTAGTTGAATTTGTAAAAATATATTGGTTTTACGACCTTACGAACTACGCAGGAGTACCTATTAATGCACAATGCTTCAAATAGAACTAACGTATTATGTGATACTGTTTGATGAAACAAAATATTAATATACATAAATGATGAATGTAAGAATAAGAAGGATATGGATATGTATCAGTTAAGATAGAGATAGAAATAGACAAACTATTTTAAAAAGTAGCGAAAATTTAGTGGAGCTACAACTACTATCTACAGGGTTTAAAAAAAACTACGCATAAAGAATTTTTACGAAATTCACAAAAATAATTGTACTTTACTTGAAAAAACTATTTTCGTGTCATTGGACTGATAGGTTACAGTAATGAATAAAAATTAGTAAACCTTATGCATTCAAAGAACTTTTACACAATTTTAATTAAATTAAATTAATTTTAATATTTACTAATTTTTATTCATTACTGTATCCTATCAATCCACTGCCACGAAAAATATTTGCTTCATGTAATGTGTAATTATTTTTGCGAATAGTTATTTTTGTATCATGTGCGCAAAATGAGTGTTTTTTTTTTGTGCGTGAGAATGTTACTTTTAGTCGAGACCGCATGTCGAGACAATAAAAATCATTCGAACAAGAATTTTGCCCACGAAATACAAACAACATTTTTCCACAACTATAAATAAAGAATAATACAATAATTATTGAGTTATTTAAATAAATTGAAGGAAAACAATCAACAATAATATTAACTTGACAGTATTGATGTATTGTAACTAATGATATCTGACAACAAATAATTTAGGAGCGTGCGCAAGATACTCATTTTGCTCACTAGAATACGAAACAGTGCGCAAATTCTCGTTGTCATGGTAATGTAAATGATGAAAAAATCACGTACTTCGCGTACTGAAAAAAAAATTAACATTTTTTGACAGTTTTTGCTAATAATATATATCCTTTATTTTTTTGTAATAATTTTGAAATACCGTGTGTATTTTGTAAAAAATAAAATGCTAATTTTTTAATCAGTATGTTAGAACCTACAACTAATAATTATTTTGCGTGGTTTAAACTGCATCAAGAAGTAGCTTCCGCAGTTAAAACTAGCTTTAAACTACAAAATGTAGTTTTGAGCTACAAAAAGTAACTTAAGTTATAAAATGAAGCCTTAATAAGTAGCTTCAATTGTTATAACATTATTTATAAGCTACAAAAGGAGAAATTAATGGTTACATACTATTGCTACATATTTTTATATTTAACGAAGCTTACAGCTATTAAAATTTTTAATTAAGAATGCGCTTGTATTGACGATAATTGGAACTACAACAAAGATACAGTTTGCTACTAACGTAATAACTAAGTACTTAATAAAAATGAAAATGAATAAATATAAATCTAATATTTACAATAAAGAAGATAATAAAACTATAATTAACCAATATTATATTAATAACTAATTTCTACTAAGAAAAACCTACACTATTAAAAGAACCTATGAACTATACAGGGTGTTTCTATACCTCTGCACGAAACTTTAATGACATATATAATTTGATATACTGCTTATAGAACAAAAATATTTATTAATTAGTTATTATGTAGGTACCTGGTGTAATACCTTATTTTTATATTTTTAATTAAATGTACTATTAAACCAGTGACATTAAGAATGTTAGCTAGGAATGAAATACCCTAATTATTGCGAATTTCAAAAAAAATATTTTTGTTCTATAATCCGTATATCAAATTATATATGTCATTAAAGTTTCGTTCATAGGTATAGAAATAAATTTATAAGTTAAACGATAAATGAAAATAATACTAAATCTACAACTAACGATTACACAGAACTATATTTTATTTAAATTAATAACAAACATAAAATAAAATAGAAGACAAAGAAATACAAGTGATAGCAATGGTAAACTTATGAAGATCAACTTAAATTTGTATCTAAAAGTTAAACGATAAATGAAAATAATACTAAAACTACAACTAACGATAACACATATAAATTATTAAAAAAAAAACTACTACCAAACAAAGAAATACAAGTGATAGCAATGTTAAGCTTACGAGGATGAACTTAAATTTGTATCTAAAAGTTAAACGATAAATTAAATATAATACTAAAACTACAATTAACGATAACACAGAACTGTATTCTGTATAAATTAATAATAAAAAAAGCACTACTACGAGTAGAAAAATAAAGTAGAAAATAAAGAAATACAAGTGATAACAATGTTACCAACTGAAAGTGTACCTTTGTGTTTAATATATCGTATTGAATGCCATCTCGTAGTAGTTGAATATCCAAATAGCTAAATTAATTGTAGCCAAGTTATAAAAGTAGCTAGTTGCTGATTGATTAAACAGGTGTATATTGGTAAAATTAAAATCGAGAGATTGCATAGAGGATGTAGGAATAAATGGATGAATATAATTAATAATTTGATGCGAGAATGAAAGAAGAGACGATTTATATGATAATGATTAATGAATAATATACCAAGATAGGAATGTTTAGCAAAGTTTAATTGCAGAAAGAATCTAATGAATATTTCAAAGGTTCATGTTACCTCAACCCATTCTCCACAAACCCTCCTGGACGCTAGTTAAATAATTATTGTCAGGTACCTTTTAGAAGTTTAAATGAAATTTATCTTTAAGTTTCATATTTCGTAAGAGTAACTTTTAATTAAATTACCTAATAATTAATCTAATTAATTTATGTTGTTAGAAGAGTTATGGGTCTGGGTCGGTCAAGATAATTTGGATACTTTGAATGAAATAAATAAATAAATATATAAAAAGTATAAAATACACACTTGGCTAAGTTTCACAAAATTCAGCCTCCAAGTCACCTTATAAGGGCATCATCAGAGGCTGGCCAGCACAAATAAATATATCATCACGCCTTTTACCCATTACTGGGTGTGGCACTCTGCCGAAGCAGATCTCGGTAAATAATATATTTCTTCGCGTGAAGTGCGGTTACCAGCCGTCAACTCACGGCCCCCAAAGATGTTAGTGGAGGGGGAGCCACAGGGGTAGATTTAAATTGGTGAAAATTCGAACCAGGGTTCTCAAAATCCACAGGCCTACTCGATACCACTGAGCCACCTACCCCATTTAATCACTTACCACTTTGAATGATAGGTGAAATTGAGGATGAGAGACCTAAGAATAAAAGGTTTATTGGGATATGCTTGAATGAAAGGAGTTATGAATGTCAATAAAGAATAAAGCGATAGTATATAAGGATCGAAATGTTTGGTAAAAATAATTGCAGGATGAATCTACTAAATGAATATTCAGTGAATGTTTCAAGGTTTTATGCTACCCTACTTTGTGGGGCAAAACGAAGTGTCTTTCAACCAAATGTATTTTGAAATAATGCGATTAAGTTTCGATTGCAATTTGCAAAGTAAATCATAATCATGCACTTTTGTTGTGGTTTATAAACGTATTAATATTAATGTAGCATTTATTTATAATTCTCCACGAGCAAGTTCGGTGGAGGAGTAAAGGGAACAAGGGATTTCCAGTGAAACCAGATCAGAATTCTCGTTGCGCTAAAACTGGGTCAGACGTATAGAACACTGAGCGCGCTGTCGCTGTCGCACTTGGTCATGAATAGTGAACTTTTCATTTATTTTTTATTCTTTTTAAAATGTTTGCACAGCGTAGTTTTAAACGAGAACATTTGTTTTCGTATTATTGGTAATGAACATATTTATATGATGTACTTTCCAAATAGTTTTAGAACTTTTTCACTCGTTTATTATTCTGTACTTGTTGGAATTATGGTTTATTGTTATAATCAATCAGGTGTTTAGAAGTCGTTTGGATTTATTCGTCCTAAAATACATGTGTTTCGGCGTTTTATGCTCGGTTATATTTCATGACCGTTTTGCCGAAACGAATATTTTATACCTTCACGCTCCACTTTTCAATGTTGGTTTCTACGACCGAAGTTCTTGTCGCGGCATATATTTCTTTAGAACTCTTTTATAACGAGTTCAGTAAAACTTATCTTCACATTTTTATAACTTATAGCGGAATCTGAATCACTCTGAAGTAGTTGCATTTCTGGATTAAGTTGTAACCCACAAATAAATAAATCTGTAAATTAATATTTATGCACATGATTCTGTCCACGAAGAAATGCTCTTATTCCTATTGGCACCGTTCGCTAAAACTGCTAAAATGTTGGTAATAAATGTCAAAAGGTTTCCGTTTCCCTGTTTACAATAATTATTATAAGTCAAGAAAGTGAAACATTTCTTTCCGAAGATACCGTTTAATTTCCCGAGCCGAAAGCGAGGCATATACGAGTACAGCATCTGCGGAAATAATTATATTTTCTTTACTAGATGTTTATTTATTTATTTATGCTACTTTGTAAACAGGAACTTAATTTCAATTTCACAAAGATTCACTGAACCGCGATGTGGTAGTTTATATATTTTTTTAGTTTGAGTGGGATTTGAACTTGGGATCTTTGAATTCGAATACCGTACCGAAAATCACACTATAACCTTGCCGGATAATTATTTGAAAGATTTGCGAAGTTTACACGCAGTTTTGAAATGATTTTTAGGTTCAAAAACGCCATGTATACAATGTCCAAACGGTCTTGAGTTAACTCAAACCAAAACTAAATTAGATGCTTTTGACTAGTTTCAAAACGAATCATGTAAACACGTAAAAATCAGTTTTGATATAGTGTATGCGCGTACTTTGCAAAATAAACTTTCTAAACAATTTTCTACATGATTGAATTTTAATTTTAGTGACACGCTGTTTATGAAGCTGATTACTTCAAAACCGATTCTTATGTTTTCTATATACATGAAACACGAGAGGTTATATTTCATTTACTTTGACATTCAAATCCATAGATCCCGAGTTCAAATCTCACTCAAGCTAAAAATTATATGAACTACCACAATGCGGCTCGGTGAATCCGGGCACTGTACTGTAATTGGGATTAAGTTCCTGTTGTACAGCGTAATATAAATAAATATATAAATACTTAAATTAGTTAAATACCTTTGAATTGCATATAAAATGAATAATTATTTACTTCTTACCGACAAACTATACACTACTTATATACTACGTAGATATAATCATAATAATACCAAAGACAAGACGATTTCCCATTTAACAGAATTCCAAATCATATTCGACGTAGTAGTGAATCTAAGTTAATTAAGAGCATCCGAATAGCACTGTTCGAGCGGAATCAGAGAACTTGAGTGACACCAACACTGATGTGAAACTAGATCAAAGCGGTGTTAGTGATAGTCTGCTAGTCACTAGTCAAGTGTATGTCCTACACCCTCGGGAGTTTGACCCTGGTTAGACACTACTATTGGAGGAGAGGAGAGGAGAGATCTGGATAGATCATTTCCTTTCCGCTGTGGAATGATTCGCGAGAAATGTGAACTTGTAAAGAATTTGTTATGAGTATTAATTTAAATAATCCAAACATTCAAATTTCCCGGACTTTTTCTTTTCGGAGACTGGTGGCAGTACTTGTACCTATGTTCATGTTATTTATAATTATTATATTAATTCTTTTGTTGATATATGACATATAAAAAGTTGAGAACTGATTACGAGTAATTCGCATAATAAAGGAAAGTTATAAAAGGATTCGGTGTTTTATTGAGTTAAACCAACAGAATTAAACTAAAAATAATTAATCTACATATATTTTTCAAATTGTAATACCAAAAATCTAAATTACGCTTAATGAGAGTCTTTTATTTAAACCAAATAAATGTTCAATTACAAACTAAATCATTTGCAAATTTAATTTGTTTATGAAACCCGCCGAAACAAATAACAACGGATAACATAGATGTTTTCATCATCGTCTAAATCGTATAAAAACTTTTCCAGTTCCTCATTCGATAAAGGGACTCTATAAATACGTTTTCGGGTTCGGTACTATCACTCATGATTAATCCGAACTGAATTTTTTATTTACGAAACTATACCATTCATGAGAGGTAGGCAAAGTGATTTTTGCGGGCTCTACCCATAAAACAAAATATTCATATATAATAACATTAGTGATTAGGATTTTGCTGGAAATTTTTGTCGTCATGATCACGACTGCTTGTTGCGACGAGTGCGACAACACGAGTGTAGATTTTCTTCAAGCAACAAGCAGGAGGGATCTAGACAAAAATTATCAAAGGAAAATCATAGTCACGTATGGTATTCGGCTTGACAATTCCTCGAAATATTGTATTTATTCCAAAAATATTTTATCTGCAGTATTTTTAAAACAATGTTTGAACTACATTACCTTGATTAATTTACATTGTTTCATTTTTTGACATAATTAAGCAAAGTAAACAAAGTCAAATAAAATTCAACAATGTTAATCTACTCAAAATATTTAACAAACGTTATATCTAAGCAACGATTTGCCACAATTTTCACTAGTGAAATTGTCGCTGTAATACTACTGTGATTGGTTCAATTCAGCAAAATACTGTAATTTGATTGAATAAAAAGTGGAATTGTCATTAAAAATATATAATTTTTATTACAATAATAATCGAATAATTATTTTATACATAAATTATGGGATAGGTGGCTCAGTGGTATCGAGTCGGCCTGTGGATCTTGAGAACCCTAGTTCGATCCCCACAGTCGACAAACAATTTTCACCAATTTAAATCTACCCTCACGCGTAAAAATATATCACTTACTGAGATCTGCTTAGGGAGAATTAAAATAAAACAAAGTTGCAAAATTATTTTACGTTACCATGGATGCGTTATCGGTTTTAGGATCAAAAATAGCATTTATCTATTTAGCGTTCATAAGGAAGTCATTACGAAATCCAGTTGCGTATCGAAATAGCGTTCATTACGATACGCAACATTTTGTTTTAGACGGTTGGTAATAGCGGATGACATACTGAACCTATCAAGCTGAGAACATCAAAATTTTAATATAACCTTAATATCTAAACAATTGCATAAATGCCAATAACAGTTACCAACCACTACATTTCATATATAAATTGCCCTAAGTTGACTTGGTTTAAAATATCACAGATTTTTTTAAAATTTTAATTTATAAAAGACGCAAAATATTAAAAATCAAATAAATAACTAATTTTATAAGACTTTTATCGCACTTGTCCTGTAAAAAAGTGACCTGCGGCTCGTTTTATAAACTTGGACGTCCGCTAATAGAATATATCTTATAAAACTCGTTCTTTAATATATTATGTTTACTATAGTCAGTGCCGGATTAACACTAGGCGGAGTCCTAGGCAATCGCAAACGAGGGCCCCCTCCCCTGAGATGAAAATACAATAACTAAAATTCAAATAAACTTTATTCATAATTCAAATAAACAGAGAACATAAAACTTGATATATAATTATTCATAAAGAAAAACAAACATTTGCAATTACTACTCCAACGGTCAACTCAGAAGAAGCGTTTTCTGCATTTCAACTCGCTGAACTGTACAATCATTTTGCGGGGCCCCTATTTGATGGGGGCTCTTCGCAATTGCCTAGTACTGCCTGTTGGTTAATCGTCACTGACTATAGTTGTCATGGTAATAAATAATATTCCTGAAAAAGTTGAAATAATAGTGTTATATTCAAGTCGATAAAAAAATTGTACGCAACATATCGTGAAAGTATATTTACTGGGCTCTCAAACATGTTGACCCAGTCAAGTATCACTTCTGGCTCGATTCCCATAGTCGACAAACAATAATTATTACTACATTCAAATAAACCCTGAGGTTCCCTATTTGTTAACAATTTGGAGGCCATGATTTGACGGCTCGTAACCGCACTTCACGCGCATACATATATCATTTACCGAGATCTGATCGCACCCTACAGGGTTTTTACTTCCTTGTACGAACTAAAGGAAGTATTGTAATCGCGAAAACTTTCGGTTCTCAGATTTCAACGGAAATAGGTATTTTGGCCCTCCCTGAATCCATTTTGACTAATTTCGTCGTACCGTCTGTACGTACGTATCTCGCATAACTCAAAAACGGTAAGTCGTAGAAAATTGAAACTTTATATTTAGGACTGTTTTAACATCTAGTTGTGCACCTCCCTTTTTGGTCATTATACAACTACCGGAAGTGGTACTTTACTTGAAGCCTATAATAGATTTTCATGAAAAACTATATTCAAATATAATTTAAAACTTTCCAAATTTGGTATATAAGACTACTATATCAATGGAAATAACATAATAGATTTTGGTTAAAATAGACTAACCGGAAGTGACACATTACATGAAGCTGCTAACAGTTTTCCATGAAAAAAATGGTATTATTTTAATTTTAGAAATAAATGCTGCAAATAAAAGTTTTAGAGAATTAAATTCTGCGTCTAGTATATTAAGAATTTTTAAATTAGCCTTTTGCATAAGCGAGATATCTAAATTTAAATATTATATATTTTTGTTTTTTTTTTTTTAATTAAGTTTGCTATGATTAGAACAAAAAATAAAAGATTTTATGTCAAATATGTGCAATTAAAAAAAATCTATAGTTTAATACGCGTACAAGGAAGTCATGTGGTGTCCACATCAGATTTTTTTCTTTACTAATCCATCTTTTTTACAACGTTACATCAATTATCCTAATCAGTGTATACTAAACCCAATAACATTTTTGAAGATGCAATTGTCAAGTTGTAGTTTGACTACAAAACCACTTTCAAATCCTATACATTGATTTATCCTTCAAGCTAAGTTTGAGCACGGACAATGATTTAGAGCCGTTATGATGATAATCGATCACCTTCTTGCTCGGCAAGTTGGTCGGACTGCTTGTATAGTACACTGTGGCCTTATTAGCACCTCGCAGTCGACTCTGTTTTAATTAGCGCCCTCTTGCCACAAGGATTTGCATGTGATCGCGTGTTGTGAACAGACTGTTGATGTTGATGGTGATTACTGACGCGTGAGTTGCTTAAGATTATGGGTTGTCAGTGGAGATTTTCTAGAAGAGTTGTTAAGTTCAGTATGTGATTAATATATCTGTAGGTTCATTTAGGATGCAGGACATCATATGTATAAATTTAATAAATACAGCATTAATTCAGGTGTTGAAATTCTGATATCGTATCATGTCTGTTGCTTGTAATTTATTAACGGATGACACTGTATCTAATTTTATTTCAGGTAAACTTCAAAATATTTCCTTCAGGACACATTGATAACATACAAAATTAAAAATTATGGGGTAGGTGGCTCAGTGGTATCGAGTCGGCCTGTGGATCTTGAGAACCCTGGTTCGATCCCCACAGCCGACAAACAATTTTCACCAAATTAAATCTACCCCTGTGGCTCCCTCTTTAATAACATCTTTGGGCCGTGATTTGACGGCTGGTAATCGCACTTCACGCGTATATATCACATACTGAGATCTGTTATGGCAGAGTGCCACACCCAGTAATGGGTAAAAAGCGTGATGATATATTTATTTGTTTTTAATTTGATAATTAACAAATTTTGATTTGAGCTCTGTAAAATATTAGACGTTTCGGTACACTTTACCTCTATCTTTGTCAGTAAATAGAAAATAATTGACAAAGTAAATTGAAAGCAGAGGTTCTTAACTCTTCTGAGCCGTGATCCAGATTAGGGTAAAGTTCTGATTTCACAAACCCAATTAAAGAAATTAATACATATTGTTGTCTTGGTCAAAGTATTAAAAAGCACATGTTAAAATAATACATAACAGAGTAACCACTCCATGAGACGAAACTTTACTGTTATTTATTATTTTAATATTTGTTTTTTAATACTTTTACCAAGACTACACATTATTATGTATTAATGTTTTTCTTAATTTAAATTAATCAACCTGAAGATGGACCAAAACTAGCCCGAAACGTCGTTGTACGATAACTCCAATAACGAACGGTCAAATTTTATTATTTTTCTCATATGCAAATAATCTTTTTCGGTTAATAAATCAATTTCTTCAAAAGTATTTTTTGTCAAAAATATTTCGCGACTCACTAAATATGCTAATTGACCCCAATTTAAAGTACTTTCAGAAGGTTTAAGAAAAAATATGTATCCTTTCATTTAATATATCAAACATGATATCTCTTCCGTTAAAACTGACAGTGCTATTTAAAATCGATTTATATAAAAAAGTGACATTTATATTGTTTGCAATTTATAGCCATTTATATCTATTTATATAATTTAAATACCCGAATGAATAAAACAGCTATTTCCGTTATTAATTGGAATTAGAATAAAAATGAAGTGTAAACATTTTTTGACAATTACAAATTTTTAACGGTATAATTTTAATAGTTTAAAATTAAATTAAATAAATATATCGTCACGCCTTTTATCCATTGCTGGAATTGGTATTCTTCTGTAGCAGATCTCGATAAGTGATATATTATGCACGTGGAGTGCCGTCAAATCACAGGCCCGAAAGATGTGAGTCGAGTGCGAGCGACAAGAGTAATATTAATAGCATGCACTAAAATAATAATAATTTATTGTGTTATTTAACCAACAATAAACATTTTAATCCTGAATATGAATTATATATAACATAAAAATTACAAATTGTGTGGAATATAATGTCAGCCATCTTGGTTATAAGAGTCAAAAAAATGTTAATGAGCAAACTCTTGCTTGATATTATAAAATTAGCGTGTAATACAATTTTCTCAAACTTATTTCATATACAATTGCAAAATGGGAATATAACACGATATAATAAAAATAGTACACTAATAAATCACCTAATTGGCGAGATCCTCGCATATAATAATACCTCATGGCGAAGCCCTCTCGTGTAGTCTTCTCTCTCACTCGTTCGCTCGGCATGAAAACGACTCGCCATTCATCAACCAATAAATTCACGAACGTTTCCAGTAAATCATGATTACAAGAAACTATTAAGCAGGCCGAAGCATGGCTGTACGGCGCACGGAAGCGGAAACGCCACAACGCGGTCCGTTATCGAGCGCGCAAGCGCAGGCCAAACTGCTGGGACATATGTACATACATACATAACGAGACCGAGACCTGGCGTTATCTGCACGAGGAAAACTCTTCCCGTGCTGGAGTTTTTGCCGGTAAATGGCGTCATAGTTCTCTGTTCGGGTGCCAGATAATTTACACCGAGCCGCAGACGCTGATTGTTATCTTAATTACCGCGGTCAAGAACAAGGAGAGTTTTTTTTAATTATAAGATAATTTATTCAATCATATTCCTTAGATGATTCTTAACACTGATAACTACAAATATTATACGAATAAGAATATTTAATACAATCAAAGACGTTCTACTTTTTTTCTAAATTACTGCAGAAACTTTTACAGCGAACGGATAAAATTAATCAACACACAGTTTATCGTCCTTGATCGACATACTTATTTGATATCTAGGCCATGAAATAAGTATTTGTCGCATTGAAGAATAAAAGAGTAAACTTGATGGCTGAGATGATAGTCATCGAGGCAGACGACATTCTAAAAACACCTACGACTACATGAATAATGATTTATTACATATAAATAAATATATATATATATATATCATCACGCCTTTTACCCATTACTGGGTATGGCACTCTGCCTAAGCAGATATCGGTAAGTGATATATTTTTTCGCGTGATTTGCGGTTACTAGCCGTCAGAATCACGGCCCCAAATATATTAGTGAAGGGGAAGGCACAGGAGTAGATTTAAATTGATGAAATTTGTTTGTCGGCTGTGGGGATCGAACCAGGGTTCTCAAGATCCACAGGCCGACTCGATACCACTGAGCCACCTATCCCATTTACATCACTGATATATTTTAAAAATTTGGATATTTGATTTAATTCTAAAAAAAATAGTATACGCAACACGTGTATAATGGTTAATAATACACTCTTATGCATAAATTATGACACTCATCTACAGCCGTAACGTAATCTTTATACTTGTGTAATAATAGCTATAATTATAAACTTGTTGCATAATATGCTATTGTGCAATTGTATTGTGTACCATTACAACACGACCATCAACAAAGACACAAAATTTTATATTCTTGTCTCCGGTGCTAAAATTTTCAGTTTTACAGCCTTACTGTAAATGTAAATGAGATTAATTTCCTGTTGTATAGTACAGCAAACAAAATATATTGAAAGCTATTACCAATAATAATTTAGAAGGTAGGCGAACGCCAAGATCTATTTATGATAGTTTTCATTCCAAAAGTTACTGACTGAAATAACTTATTTTTATCTATATCTACCTACACGACTTTCCATCGGCACCACAGGATAGCAGGTTGCAGGATAAAGAAGTGAACGATACATCAAAGGAAGGAACATCTTCTTGCAAGTCTACCCCTCTCTCCCACGCAGACACTAACTTCTGTAAATTAGATTGAGTTCGCATTACCACTACTACGCTTCACACACCATTATAGCAAAGCGGCTAATATACACCCACACTGTGGTTTACAGTCATTCCTTGCCTTTGTCCGTTACTGAATAGCTTATACATCTGCATTTCATACATTTCACTGCTAGTATTAGTATTCGTGGAGTTTGTTGAGGATTCTTTCTACTGATTTGGGGCTTCAATGGTTACGTTTACACTATACATTGTATATTAAAACTAAAAAAATGAAAAATCGCATAAGTTTTCACCGAGCGAATGGTTAACATAAACCAGCGACAATATTTGGGTATTTTTGGAATTTTATTTGACACTCTGATTGTCATTTATAAATTTGCAAACATGGGTAAAATAAACGTTCAACAAGATGTAAAATATTGTTTTACATTTTGGTTATTAGATAAACTTTCATTTAATTTTGCACTAACAACCTAAACAACATAACATTGTTTTAGTTTTGACGTACGGTAGATATAACCTACAAATATTTGAGCCAGGCTTGTTTACATCACATTAATAGCTATTTATGTAACAAGTACATAATGTAGGACTTTATTTGACGAGACGAAGTTTATGGCAGAGCGAGGCTAATAAATAAGGCGAGTCTATAAAGTCCGATTATGTACGAGTTCCATACAAGGCTTTATGTTTGACTGCCCTACAGAAGATTTTCTATTATCTATGACATATTTGACAAATGACAAATTCAAATTTAATATCTAACAAAGGGTGCCTTTTCTATTCTTTGGTTACCAAGTTGTTTGTTTGGAAATTTGATTTGAAGCAAAATGCAAACGCACAGTTCTAGTGAAGAAATTTTTGACGCAATAAAAATATCGCTGCTACCGTCAACGATGCCCTATTACCATCAAAATCCCGACATTTGTACGAAGAAACATATAATGCGTATCGCAAATTCAACAATTTTGAGAGAAGAGAAGAACAGAACGGAATTGCCGAGGGAATGGCCAATATCAATATTTCTAGTAGTAGTAATTGCTTAATAAATGTAAATCATTATTTTAATAATAATTACTGGCAGTACATGTAATGTTTTGTAATTAATTACAATTTAAATTGAAATAAATTTATTTTGACATTGATTGACAGCTGACCGGATCTTTATTTTACTTTATAATACTAGTAATCTAGAGTTACTTTATTTGACTGGTATTATAAAGAGGTGCTTTATAGCCGCATAATTGTATTATAATCAGTATTTTATTATGCAGTCGTACATAAATAGTTATTTACGTAAAAAATAATTATGCGAGTGAAAATATTAAATTAATGGTGCTATTCTCTAATTTTCTATAACGCTACAGGTCTGTAAATCTGAACAAAAGTGTATCATATTTGATTGTCAAATGGCATTAAATGTATTTGTCAATAAAATCTATGCGCTTTTGTACAAATTTACAGAACTGTAGTGTTATAGAAAATTACAGAATAGCACCATAAATTTGTAATATCAATACAGCGCAATTATAATAACTAAATTAAATACATTGGCGATTTATAAGATGAATACTATCATGTTTTTTATATAATTATTACAATGTATTTAATGTTTTATAGTAAAATTGAATCATTTTGATAAAATAAAAATAGTGAAAATTAGTAAAAACATGGCGACGTACATGTCTAAATTTACTCACTTAACACGCACAACGAACGAGGGATGAAGCTAGGAAAATATGAAATACAATGTAATTTCGTCTAAATTTCTACAAAATATATTTGGTTTCTTTAAACTGTCATTTGAATTGTGCCTTTTATTGCATTTAAATCAGTTACGAGTATATAAACAAAAAAGTTAGTACTAAATGAGATCGTTGGTCTTTGTACACAAATGTACGAACTAAAAGTAGTCTTCATTCGATCAATGCGTCCGAAGTTTCACTTTCAATTGATTTACCTTTATAATTCATTTCAAATGTTTTTAAACCGAAAACACGAAATTCGTCGTTGGTTTAAAAAAAAAACAGAAAATGTAAAATGGCAGAAACAAATTCGTAACGTATGTGTTGTACCACAAACAAATTCAATTAACTTTCATGAAAAATTTAATTAACTTTCTATATTTTCTCGTTTATGAATAAATTTTCAATGTATCTTTGGTTTACATGATTAAGCGTCAATTTGAAAGTTTAATATTAACATATTAGAGACAGATTAAGTATACTGCGACTAAAATAATTAATATTGAAGACAATATATAATATAAACTCCTACGATGGGCAACAAATCGCTAGATTAAAGAGAACATAAAATGAACACGAACGAAGAGCATGCAAGGCAAAGACAAGGACTGGAGTTTGTTGCTGATCGCTTCGGCTCCGACTTCGACTACAGCTCGGGTTCCGTTAGTGCTGAGGAGAAACGCAAACATGCAAATAAGCCATTAACTTAATTAAAACCGGTGTCATGCTGCCCACATTATTAAAGTATTAATTTTAATGCGCCCTATATAACTTCGCTAAGATATTCTTCCTTGATGCGAGTAATCACACTATTATCAGCAATAATATGTAACTTTGTTTGACTATTTGAAACTCACGGCCATTGAATGATTGGTAAAATTGGTGGTGAGTAGGGAATGCAATACCGGAATCCCGAATACCGGGATCCCGGACATAATTTGTCCGGTATTCAAACCGTTGTTTAACATAAAAATACCGGTTTTTCGGTATTTTTTCAATTGAAGTATAAGATACAATTTAGAGGAATGTTATAATTTATTACTTTAACGTTTAACTCCTTTTTAAAATTATGTTATTGAAGAGTTGGCAAGCTTGTTGCGGGGAATCCCAAATAATGGAACAGTGGACCGTTGCGTATTTGTAAAGTATTAACTTGCCGATCGCCAATTCGTAGTTATCTCGTAGTCGTTCGTTAGCAAATAGCAAAAAGCAAGGAGTTAAGCAACTAATCAGGAAGGAAATGATATTTTTTGAAGAGGAAGGTATTAAGGGCGTGAATTTACAATTAACTTACGATTATTTACAAACAGTAGCACCAACAAGTGTGGAATCAGAAACGACATTTTCAGCCGCATCTCAAATATGCACAAGAATAAGATCCAGATTAAATGACGAGACACTCGATCATATTTGTTTACTAAAAGTTTATTTTAATTCCATTGAAGCAAAAAAGTAAAAGTTTATGTTATTTATTTTACATATATAGAATTACCTATCTTTATTGTTTGATGTTCAATTTTATTTATATTTTATAATTAATAAAATAAAATGATTATACTTGATTCAATTTGACATTCCCCTAATCTATATACCACACGCACACAACACACCCTACTGTAAATAAATGTGAAATAGGTTCAATTTTTAAAAATTTATCAATACCGGTATTAATACCGGTATTCCGATTCTCAAAACGAAAATACCGAGATACCGGTATTGAAATTTTTGACCGGTATTACATTCCTTAGTGGTGAGAGATTGCGAGGACAATCTAGAAGTAAATGCATAGATAGAATGAAGGTTTGTTGCGTGAACGAAAGATAAGACGAGGTTGTATAAACATTTGAGTTATAACATATACTATTTAGTTAAACGAGAAACGAAAAAATTGTGGATAAAAATAAAAAAGGTGGCATTAGACAAAGTTGTAGACAAGCTAAAACTATTCAATAATATTTTAGCTACTTCGAAAATCATAAACTTGAAGTTAATTTTAATAAGGAAACTAAACAGTGTTTTTCGGTGTTTGAACTACTAGTTGTCAACTGTCTAAAAAGATTGATGAAACAGTTGTATGTTGGTGAAATGAAGAATGAGAAATTGCGAGGAAAACCTAGACATAAATGAAAGATGAGAGAAACTTGTATGAAAAAAATTATAAATATGGATAATGCGTCAAGATACGAATATTTAGGGAAGATTAATTGCAGGATAAATCTAACGATTAATTGTTTTGAGTTTGTGAAACGTATGTCGATTGGTGAATCAGTGAGAGTGAGCAACTGTGAGGACTTTTTTTGAATAAATGAATGAATATGGTTGAAGGTTTCGGTTTGTTGCGTGACCGAAATATAAGTGGAACTTGTATAAAATGTACTATGATTGTGGATGCTAGAAATGATTTGCGAAAATCAATTGCAGGATGAATATAATTAATATATTTTATGGTTTTTTACTTCCTTGTACGAAGTCAAGAATGTATTGTAATCGCGAAAATTTTCGGTTTTGAGACTTCATCGGAAATATCCATTTTGACCATCCCTGAATCTATTTTTACTAATTTCGTCTGACGTCTGTACGTACTTATGTATCTCGCATAACTCAAAAACGGTAAGTCGTAGAAAGTTGAGATTTTGTATTTAGGACTGCTATAACATCTAGTTGTGCACCTCAGTATTTGGTCATTATATAACTTCCGGAAGTGGTACTTTACTTGAAGCCTTTAATAGATTTTAATGAAAAACTATATTAAAATATAATCCACAACTTTTCTAATTTGGTATATAAGACTACTATATCAATGGAAATAACATAATAGGTTTTGGTTAAAATGGACTAACCGCAAATGATTCATCACATGAAGCTGCTAAGAGATTTTCTTGAAAAAAATGGTATTATTTTGATTTTAGAAATAAATGCTGCAAATAAAAGTTTTAGAGAATTAAATTCTGCGTCTAATACATTAAGAATTATTAAATCTAAATAAAAAATTATATATTTATTGTTTTTTGTAATTAAGTTTGCTATGGATTAGAACAAAAAATAAGCAGAAAATAAAAAATATAATGTCAAAGTCAAATTACGTCCAATATGTTCAATAAAAAAATGTTGGTACAGTATTATACGCGTACAAGGAAGTCATTTGGTGTCCACATCAGATTTTTTAAAATATCAGATGATATTACAATACAGAACATATTTTGCGATTGTTGTTATTTGTATTATATATTTGAACATTATTTTGTTTACTTTGTATTCTTTGATCGTCAATGGCATTGTCCGTAATTATAGATTATTGTTGTTATTGATGATTTCTTTTTAACAATACAAATTGCTTGAATTCTATGTTGATTCCTCTTTTATATTCATATTATTTTCTTTGCGTTTTTGTTTCGCGTGCACACGTTTGTCGTGTGTTTATTTTTAATGAGGAAACTGTCCTTGAATGATTAATCGCTTACATTTATAAGGAAAGGACATTTGTCTGGCGTCTGCCATCAGTTATCCTGGACATGTGTTGTGTTGGTACCCCTGTACTGTTTGCCTGTTCCTTGTTCAGTGCTAATCTTTAATCCAGCCTTTTCCCTTGCTCCGCTTAGATAGCTTGTTGACTTGTTCATTAATCAACAAAGAGTATGAAAATTGGTTGTTGTGACTACGCGAATTTCAACGTGAATTTATTTATAATCCATTTGGTGAGAGATTACAGCGTGGTTACATAGAATGTATTTATCTTAATTTTGAAGACATATTAACGTACCATAAAAATTCATAACAACACAGTTTATTGTCCTCCAATTAAACATAGCATGCAATTTGTTTATAGATTCATTTTATGAAACTTTTAAACATTATCTATCAACAATAAAAGAGTAGTTAAAATTTGGACACCGGAAATTAAATAAAACATTTCATGTAATTCTAATGGTTCGACTATAATATAATCATCTTCATTGTAAAAATGAATGAAAGAATAGTCATTAAAAACGCAACTTCATTTTCAAACAGAACATCGTTTTGACTTTGGCAGTGTTAAAATTTTAAAAAGAAAATTATAAAAAATAGTGATTTGTGTATTAAGAGCGTAAAGTGATTCTTTGTTACTCGAGTACGGTAATTGCAGCGCGAGCCGAAGGCGACACCTGCAATAGTGCAAGAGGAATAAAGACACTTTACGCTCGTGATACACACATAATTTGTTCTACGATTGCATCTTAAAATTATTCAAAAACGTATACGTACCGAAAATAAATTCGTTCTGTTAACTGTCAATATGATAAGTTTCTATTTTGTTTGTATCCCTGGTAACTATTGAAATAAGCGCACATTTAATATCTTTTTCTCGCGTTGCCATTGGAAACACGCGCATTTAACGTCTTTTTCGCGCGTTGCCATTGGAGACGCGCAAAAAAGATATTTTTCGATTGTTCCTCAAAAAACGTCAACTTTACGATGACAAATGAGAGCGTAATTGTCAACTTTTCATAGAAATCGTAGGAAAATAATTTTATTAAAAATGTTGTATATTTCCATCATAATAATGCAGTCAATTTCAGACATGATATGCAATATTTAAATAAAGTTAAATAAATATATCATCACGCCTTTTACCCATTACTGGCCATGGTACTCTGCTGGAGCAGATCTCGGTAAGTGATATATTTCTTCGCGTGAAGTGTGGTTACCAGCCGACAAATCACGGCCCCTGATGATAGTGGAGGGGGAGCCACAAGGGTAGATTTAATTTGGTGAAAATTGTTTGTCGGCTGTGGGGATCGAACCAGGGTTTATAGAAACAATTTATATCTTTCATATGAATATGAATGTTTATCTTTTGTTTATATTCTATCTAATGTTTGACTCAATTGATAATACTGCATCTAGACTTATTAGTTACACTATTGACTTCGAATTGTAGTACTATTTTTATTATATTTAACTTTACAAGTACTACTTTGTTTATATTATATCTAACTTCTATTTAATGGGGAAGGAAAATTTGCTTTATATATCGTTATTTGTTTTTTACGAAAAATGTACATTTAGCAATTAATTAGAACATTGTAACTTAAATTGTATTGTCTCTGAAAATAACTAGATTTTAGTCGAAACGTTAATTTCATGAAGTGTTTTATTTAATTCCAAATTCTGACTAACTTTACTGAAATAATTCATTGGCCGTTCTTTGATCTTCGTTATCTACCAACATTTATAAAAATGTGAAACAATAAAATTGGTTCAGCGCTGTTATTGTCATACATCTTTTGTGCTATTTGCAAATATGTCTTCATTTTGATATTTATTATTCATGTACCAACCAAGAAATTGTTTCTGTATTTGTTCTGTTGTCAAATATTCTTAAATAATTTTAGAGCAAATGTTTCAAAAATCATACATACATACATAACATCACGCTATATCCCATTAAATGGGGTAGCACGAACCCGTCAACATTCTCATCCTGACACACGATACTCGATTCGACCACTTTAACACTTCCTCCATACAAACTCTTTCTTTTCTCACAACCAAAATCCATCAACACACAACAATCATTCATCCATTCGCTAGTGTACACTGCGCTTGTTTCTGAAGATGGTCTCCACACAATTGCAGGTAAACACTCGAAACATCTAACCAATTAATCTAAAATCAAGAATCATACGCTTGTCTTCATTCATCATATTTATCCCGCAATTAATTTTCTCCAAACATTCCTATCCTGACACACTACTTTTGCTTCAACCACATTCATAATTCTTTTCATACAAGCTCGTTTATTCTTCACGCTCAGAATCTTTCGCTCACGCAACAACCCTTCAATCATATTCGTCCACTTGTTCCTAGGCCGTCCACGCAAACTCCCCCTCAATTTCACCAACATTCACCTGTTTCACCAATCTGTCATTCGACATACGTTCAAAAATCGGTGGTAAAAAATAAAATAAATAAATATATCATAACGTCTTTTACCAATTACTGGGTGTGGCACTTTACCTAAACAGATCTCGATAAGTGATATATTTTTTCGCGTGAAGTGCGGTTACCAGTCGTCAAATCACGGCCCCCAAAGATATTAGTGGAGGGGGAGCCACAGGGGTAGATTTAAATTGGTGAAAATTGATTGTCGACTGTGGGGATCGAACCAGGGATCTCAAGATCCACAGGCCGACTTGATACCACTGAGCCACCTACCCCATTTTATATTTTAATTCTAAATTTAATGTTAGGCTGTGTCTAAAAACAATTTCGTAACGGTCAGAACGTATCATTCCTTAGAATTTATATCGTTTGAACCGTTGAATGCTTGCTCGTCGGTCGTTGCTCACTGCGATCGTTTGTTAAATACAACCGAATCAATCTTTTATTGTGCTGGGACCGCAGCGCGCAGACAGAGTTCAGGCGGAATATTTACATTACAAATTGTGTTCGATTCCTTGAAAAGTTGCCATATAAATTTCGCACGACTGACTGAAGTATAAATTCTACATTAAATCAATATCTTTTCGGGACATCTGCTGTCTTCGTTGAATAAATAGTTCTACACTCAGTGGGCAAGGTCAATCCAGCTCTATTGCTTTTGGGGTTCAACAATCGAACGAGTTCTGAATATTTTACAAAAACAAACATTTAGTTTAATAAATGTGATAGCTTTGCATTTTCATATCTCAATAGATGACATATTTTTATATATTTGAGTATAGTTATTAGCCTTGTCGTTATTATATTTTATTTGCTACGGTGTTCAACGGAAACTTAATCCAATAATAATAATACTTAGGCACACACACAGTCAATTTTTTTTAATATCAGCAAATGGAATAATGCACAATATCTTGCAAAATTTTCCAAAAATAAGTAGAAAGGATTGCCGCGAGAGCGAAGCGAGCCTTGGCAAGAAAATACAATTGTTGTATTTGCCTGATTGTTAATTAAGAAAATGAAAAACAAGTTGACATAAATAGAAAAACCCTCCCCAAAACTTCCGGCTTGCAGTAAAGACACTCTCTAAAAAATAGTATGTTATGCATCAAGGGAGGGAAGCAAGCGATGTGAAGCGAGCTGAAGTCGAGGTTTGCCAACTTCACACACGGGAAAATCGCGCCCGCCCGTGAAGCATATTATACTTTTCGTGCACAAAAATTACTGTCTTATCGGGACAAATGTCAAATATAGGTTGCGAAACTAGTTACCTAGGAAACGCCGCAAACAGCTAATAATCGTAGTCTCTAGGGAGAGAAACATGCTACCTAGGGAGAAACATAATGTTTCACTCCCTAGGGGAGAAAAGTAGTGTTTCTTTCTCTAAAATTAGGGAACAAGAGCGTGTTTCTTGTGCATGTGTTACGAAAAATTATTTTAAATTCTCTGTACATATTTCCGAATTGATTCCTGTCGTCAAACTTTCCTAAAACATCCTTGCTGTAACTTAAAACAAACTATATCATCTTGAAATAATATATCCAGTTTGACAATTTCCATGTTTGCGAATATATTATCTTGTGAAAGTGTACAACGAGGTAAATACTTCACAGACTCTAGAAATCTAAAGGTTTAGAGATTCTAGAGTTTCTAGAGATTCTAGAGTCTCTAGAAGTTCCAGTGTAGCACTTGATCGCTATTGATCGTCTGGTGTGGATGTAGTAGTAGAATCAGTGTCGAAGCAGGAACGCTTCAGGTCAGTTAGACGCTGTTGCAACCGTCTAACGTTCTTCCGTTCGCCGGAACAAAGAGACGGTTGGTTTCCTTTTAAACTGCTTACGCGGACAATTTCCTCTACATTAGATTAGCGTTAAAGGATGGAAAAATGGGGTTACTACATTCACTGAGAATTAAATTAGGTTTACGCATGAAATTATTGTTATCATTATTTTACATTTTCTTCAGACAAAGGACAAGAATGTTAGGTTTGGATGAGGAAACATGAACGGGCTTATAACTGTTGTAGAAATGAGGTATTTGCGGAGCAAGAAGCGATCGTGTCCGGAATACATTTATGAATATGTGTGTAAGATTGAGAAGAATATTTTAAGTTGTGATGGTTTGGTCATGTGGAACGTATCTCAAATGAAAGATTGGTGTAACCAGTGCCGGGGTCCTAGGCAATTACAAACGATGGGCTTCCCACCCTCTCCCCCGACAAGAAAATACAGTAACTTGATATATAATAATTCATAAAGAAAAACAAACATTTGCAGTTACTACTCCAACGGTCAACTAAAAAGAAGCGTTTTCTGCATTTCAACTCGCTGAACTATACAATTTAAAAAAAAACTTTGCGGAGTCCCTATTTGACGAGGGCTCTTAGGTAATTGCCTAGTACTGCCTATTGGTTAATCCAACACTGGGTGTAACAGATGTATATTTGTAAAATTGGAGGCAAAACATTGCGTAGATGATGTAGGAATAAATGGATGAATATAATTGAAGGCTTGTTTCGTGAACGAGAGATGAGACAAATTTGTATGATAGAAATTATAAATGTGATTGAAGCTAAAGTGATGTGTCAAGATTGGTAATGGGACAAAAAATGATGTTTAGTGAACGTTTCAAGAGTTCATACTACTGCATTTGATAGGATGTAGTGCGATGTGTAAATAGAACAAGTAAATTATATAGATACATATTGTATTGTCTACAAAGTTTAAATAAGTACAAGTTAAGTCAATAATATCTGCATTAGAAAATAATCTACAAATAATAATCATTGACCTCATAATGTTTTCTACAAAAGTATTAAATTACAGATTTCATTATTTTCAGTTGTATCTAGTTGGCCTGTGGATTTATGAACCCGGGTTCGATTCTCACAGCCGACAAACAGTTTTCACCATATACAAATTACACCTGCTGCTCCTCCGCCACTTAACAACTTTTGGGGTCCGTGATTTGACGATTAGCAAGGCGTGATGATATATAAATTTTTATTTTATTTATTATTTTTAAATGCCATATTAGCTCATTATACACTTCATAGCATCAGAATATTTGTATACGTTTGAAGCAGCCATTATTAGTGAATTGTTGTATTACGAAAGATGACGGTATTTAAAGTCAAATATTAATATCATCTTATCACCAAGGATTGTTTACACGATCTTGAAATTAAGTTAATTATTGATGAACATCCAAATGAATAATAAATTATGTTTCACAAAAACAACAGTTACGTAAATAAGGATGGTGTAGTTTATTCCTCTTACTTGAAATATTTCGTTCACTCATTTCTAGATCGCTCGTGCAATATTTCACCCAAATAGTGATTTGTTTCGATCTCGAGATGTTTATGAATCTTGACGTTTTAGACCTTACTGAACCCAACAAACCTGGTCTCAAAATAGTTGGTCTCTCGGTCAGTATGTTTGTATTTGTCTAGAAGCAGGATAACTTAAAAAACGCGGTGAAATTTTGAATTGAAACCTTTTAAGCGATAAACTGAGGTTAAGTTCGTTAATAGTGTAACATTGGTAGTAGTGTTTATCACAAGCTACGTAATTACTAAAATGGATCATAATTTCATTTACAATATTTCTTACTTGTACCATTTTTCGAAATTATTATCGGTTATATTATAAGTTGAAAATATTAACAAAAATTGGTTCAATGGATTCTAAAGGCTATTTTATTTCAATAATATTTTATTGCTGAAGTTTCAGTCCCAGAGATTGGACCATTTTCAAAGCCTTAGCAGATAAGTCACATATTATAAAAGAAATTTAATTATATTTTAAAAGTCAAATTATAATAACATCCAATGTAATAACACTCGGAATAACATGATGAATGAAGTTTAGAAACCACTCCATGAGTGTAACTGCGACATCAGCAATAAAATATTGAATAAAAAACCCTTTAGAATCCATAAAACAAGTTTTTAATTTTGAAAATTGGTATGTGAAAAACAAAAAATATCAAAATAATAATAAAATTACAGTCATTACTCACAGTTAAGTGTCAAAAATTACTTTAAGTGATTGATAACAGCTTTTTTAAAAAATTTGTTCAAATTAAGCACAATTAGGTATGAAATTAAAGCTTTCTGGAAGATAATTCTAGTAAAAGTATAAAAATAACATTTAACCGATCATTGTCAATTGTTTTTGCAAAGTCATATAAATTTACCGAGTTATGGTCACGGAAGTATTGTGGTGGCCACAGCATTTTTCTTACATGATTACACCTACATGACCTGATATACATACAGCGTGTATATGTACTTCGGGAAAAAAATTAAAGGGTATATAATATAAGACGTACTGATCATGAAACAAAAATATTTTTTTAAAATTCGCAAAAAAATTTGCATCGTATTTAAAGGCAACATTTTGTTAGCCACTGATTGATAGCTATTTTTAATAATTTTATTTAAATGTTCTTACAAATAATTATTTTCATGACACCAAATAAATGTCTGATGTTGTGTAATTGATAATTTAATTTAATTAAATGCAGCAGATCAAGAAATAAAGTTTGCTAATCAAATGGCCCTAAAAATGTTCGTTTCAAGTAAACCATCCTTAATTTAGCGATTAAAAACAATCTATTTGTTCCATGATCAGTACATCTTATAGCATACAGCCTTTAATTTTTTCCCGAAGTACAGATACACCCTGTATATCGTGCTATAAACTATAACATACAATCCAAATTATGCTAAAATTTAAACATATTACATGTGAAAACTGCATGTCCATATATTTGCCAGAATATTGCAATATCTATAATGCATGATATGATATATGAAGTTCGCAGATCTGGCGCGCTGCCAAAATCTATGCGCATTTGAGATCAAAGCCATTCCGGTTCCGTTCAGCAACATGTTTTATATCATCTATTCTTAATCCGGATCTGTATAAGCACAGAGGCGGAGCAGCAGGAGGAGTTATTATATTAGTTTACTGTTCCGGGCAACCGAGTAAGGAACTTAATATCGGTTTCGAGGGGATACTTATAGAAAACAAATAACCAAGACCTAATACCATCTCCGAGGACAATACGCATAATTATTTCCATGAAATCGATATTGTTATGTTCTAATTCCATTATTATTTTATTCATTACTGTTACCGCGTTACTGATTTGATATTATCACTTTTTAATAGAATAAACGTTTTGTATGATATAAATAAATATATCATCACGCATTTTACCCATTACTGGGTGTGGCACTCTGCCTAAGCAAATCTCGGTAAGTGATATATTTCTCAAATCACGATCCCCAAAGATGTGAGTGAAGAGGGAGCCACAGGGGTAGATTTAATTTGGTGAAAATTGTTTGTCGGCTGTGGAGATCGCACCAGGGTTCTCAAGATTCACAGGCCGACTCGGTACCACTGAGCTTCTACCCCATGTATGATAGAGTGTAATATTGAGAAGAATGTTGATATACGCCAGTTGCAATGGTTTGGCAGGTGGAACGATTGTCGAATGAAAAATTGGTGCACCTCCTATAAAAACACTAGTATTGCGCTAACTGATCAGTCCTAGAACTTTGAAATTCTATAAAAATTTATGTGAAAAATTAGACAAAAAACGAGCAACGACACGGATTGTCTGTAATATTATTAGAAGCCAGAAATCCGGCGTCTTAACAGACCGGATCGCTGAAATTTTAAACATCGATTTTTTACTAATTTTGTTCATAATTTACGTACTTAAATTTTAACTGTCAATAAATAAGTATAAACTTAATAATAAAATAAATAAAAATGCTCCAAGTTTCTTTATTCCTTCTTTACAGTGCTGTAATGACGTTTTTTGGTGTCTAATTGACGAATTTGTGCATATCTACCCAGTTTTATTCAATTGGGTATATAAGTATAAAACATAATATAAGAAAAAAAATAGAATATCTAAATAACATAAATTATCTGCTTAATTAATATGAACATTTTGTAATTAGTTATAACAATATAAAAGTATATACCTGTCTTCGAGAGTCACAATTGAGATCTCGAGAACTATAAGAGTCCAGACTTTGATTAAATTAGTCAAAAGTTGTCAGTTTAGTAGAATAGTTTAATGATGTGTTTCCAAAAAAAATGCTTAATTCACTAGACATGAGCAAAAATGAAGAAAATACCAAATTTTTCAAATAATTTAAATTCTTAAATAGTAGTACATAGGAAAAAAGTTTCAAATTAAAATTGTGGATAAGAAAAATAACTTTTTATTCAGCTATTCAGTTTTTATATGTCTTGAAGTTATATTTTTAAACTGGATCGGATAGTTGAAAATAACTTATTTAAACAGCATATTTTTCCTCTTTTCAATGATGCTGTTTTTTTTTTATTTTTTAAATTCATTTAGTAGTTCAAAAATGTTAATAAAAATTAATGAAATAACTTATTGTCTTAAAGGCAAATCAAATTTATATGCTATTTGATTAACGTAAAAATAACAAGCTTTTTAAATATGTAATTTTCAACTCTTCATTCATTCCATTTTTTAAAAAGAGTGAAAAAACGACTGAAAATAAGTATTAATTCTTCTTTAGTGTCTACAATTTTTATTTGAATCTTTTCTCTGTATTTTCTATTATTTTTGAATTAAAATTATTTGAAAAAATTCGCTATTTTCACTCATATCTAATGATCTATTTATTATTTTTGGGAAAATCCAAATATCGGCGAATTGTCCTACTAATATGACAACTTTTGTATAATTTAACCGAAGTCGTAACTCATGTAATTTCCGAGATGACAATGGTGGAGGAGACATTCTGTATATTTAACGGAAAATTTTATTATTAAAAGAATGAAATGATACTAAATTCGTAAATAAAGAAAATAACATAATATTACATTTCACTTAAGCTAAAATTGAACTAGGTACCATACTGCAGCTTGCTGAATCTGGACCCTGTACTCTAATTAGGATTAAGATCCTGTTGTTGACAAGCGATATAAAGCCATGTTAGTTCTCAAATAATTTGCTGTTGTTACTGACAACGTTAGTAATATGCGCAAAGCAATATCAATGTTAGAGTAAGCATCTTGTAGAGATTATTTAACTTTGTTACATTTGTCGTTACTACGGAAATATAGTACAATTGTGCTTACATTTAATTTAGAATTGTCATATTGAACAATGAAATGTAGGCAAAGTTATTATAAAAATATAAATTAATAGAGTAAAGAATATCGTAGTCAAATACTTCAACAAGCCCTAAAATAATTTTATGTTGTATTAAATAATAATACATATACAATTTAAATCACTAATAAATAATTTAAGAGATTACTTCGACTCCAATTTTATTAAAATGTGAATCCTACTCACATCAAAACAAATAATGGTATTCAAATCACTTTGTTTTCGTTGTCGCGTGTCAGACTTAAGTTCCATTGAGTTCATTGGCATGTAAGATTGCTTGTCTTTATTTGATAATTACGTTGTTTAATCGGTATGTATAGATAAGCGGCATTTGCAGCAGGTAATTGAACAGGTATTGAGTGATGAAAATGCCATTGGTATCCGACGTTTGGCCGTATCCAGGCGGAAACCCGTGCATCGGAACGTGAGCGTGAGTGTGAACGATAATATCGACCGCGTCCCAGTCTCTAATATTCGGTACTGTGAACCTGTACCGGTACCGTTTGTACCGCGGTGTTTACATATCTATTGCGTTTGAGCACTGGCGCGTGTCATGCTATTACTGATTCATGTGAACCAGGGATTTACTCAATTCGATCAGAATTCATTCTGTTACGCTCTTTTAAACACACTTTACATTACCAAAGTGAAACATGTGCCTAATTGGGTCTGCTTGGTGTGACTTGATTTTTTTGAAACAATATAAATGAATTAAAGGAATATGAAAAAAACTTGACGAGGAAAATGTAACATAAAATTTGTCACAAATCTTGTTAATTCAATGTATGTATTTAAACTAATCAATTAAACATTTTACACACAGAGTTCTATGATTCCAATATGGTCAAGTTGTGACTGTGACGTCACTGAACTCACTGCTTCGCCGAATAGTACCATGTATTCGCCTACCTTGTTTAGGTTATACCTGTTTGACAAAATACAACAAGTCATTCAGCCATGATTGTCGTTCACTGAGAACTACTGTCGTTGCGGGTATTTAGACCCGATTATAGCAAAATGGACAAACTGTGGATGCAGAATATAATACATCATTAAAAAGAACATAGCATTGCCTAACACACACGTACGATTATATGAATACCGCACCTAAATATGAACATAACGGAAACACCTTATAAGTACATATCATACCATTATCAATGAATATGGCATTCAATAATCAACAGAAATGTGTGAAATCATTACAGATTCAACATCCACTATATCTAGACTAAAATGACAGTGCGATAATTATCCTTTAATTCAATATAGTGTTCGTATAATTCTTCACTTCACTTGTTTACTTCAATTTCTAATCTTTCTCCACAACTGTAAAACACATACTTACAGACCATCTCATCGCTGTATGCCCTCGCAGGTTTTCATTGTCAGATTTGCAACCAACAGCGCTTTCAAATCAGTAGATCGCATTTTAAACCGTATAAATTACAAGAATGAAACACATTAAATATTGTACATATATTTTAAATTAGAGATCGAATGTATTGTAATAAATTTAAAGACATAAATTTTTATGTGGAATGTAGTGAAAAATTATTTCAAAATTTATATTAACTTTCTCGAAACGGTTGTTTCTGTTGCAGATAAGGAGTGGGTAGGTGCGCCCGCAGGACATGGATGTGACCTTCACCAACGTATTGGAGGGGGCGCGTAAATACTTTCAGGGGCTGCCAGCGGCCACGGGCTCATCGGCGAGCCCCTCCTCGTCCACGGTAACCTATGGAGTCGCGGGTGGAAATGCAGGCACGGGAGGATACACAGCAGACACGGTGCCGGTGTCGGCGGCGACGGACGGCGTAATGTACCAACAGCAACAGCAGCAGCAGCGCACCGAGCAGACGCCGTCGACCAACCCCAAGCCTACGCCACAGCAACAGCAACAGCAGCAGATGTACCATTACCCGGCGCAGAGCTATCCGCAATATCCTGGGCACGAGGGTGTGGTGCAATACAGCTACCCGGCTCAAGGACGCTCTACCACCTATCACCAGCAGCTGCAGCATGCCTACCAGCCGCCGCAGCAGCAACCCAAGCCGTACTACCCACCGGCGCAGGCACAAGCCTACACCAGTCAGCCGCAGCAGCAGCAACAACAACAGCAACAGCAGCAGCCGTACCATGGGCATCAGTTCACGTCGCACTCGTATTCGCCGCACGCGCATTATACTCACACTGCGGCTACCGCCAAGCCTGCCGACCACACACAGCCCGCCCAGCATCACCGGACCACACATAATCTACCACCTATCGCAGCTTTATCCTCCGTCAACTATCATTCCAATAAGAGTAACCGAGAGCCAGTGCGGCTAGCAAGTCATCGACACCGGCCCCAGGGAACGAGTCACACGACCGCTACTTCGGCAACGGTCACGGTGCCGTCCACCGCTGTTATGTCTTCCCAGCCAAGGATTTCGACGCAGTACTCTTCGCAGAGCGGGAGCAGTCATTATGACACGAGTAGCTACACGGCAGCGGTGTCACAGAACAGTAGTACAAATGGACCAACATATCCATCATATCCAGCAACGTCGTCACAAACCTCCTACACTTGTACTACTGCGACTACTCCCAGTTACTCATCAACTACCTCTTCCACTGCATCTGTTTACAACCAGTCTTCCTACTCCCAGCATTACCAGAAGTTAGCTAAAACTACTTATCAAGAATCTAATCAAAAACAATCTCAGTACCAGTCAACCTCTTCCAAAGACTATCCTTATCAGTCCGCGCCGACTTCCGGTCGGACGAGTGCAGAGCAAGTGCAGGCGTCGATTACTCCCACAAACCACAGTCAGCCGAGACCTGAAACACACTCAGCCACTACGGTGTTGACCGCCAAACAGAAGCGAGAATCACCGCTAGATCTTTCGGTGAAGACTGTTCGTACGTCTGCAGACTCCACTGCATTGGACGACGCGGAGGTGCATAGTTCGGAGCAGCGGGTAAACAAAGCCTACATGCAAAGTAGAGCCATGCCTCCGCCAATGCAAGTGCCGTCTAGTGTGCCGTACGCATCATATGATCACAATCCAAACAACCATCAACGAAGCTCCAATGTGCGTAGTTCATCAGCAGCGACAGGCGGTGCTCCCAAAGTAGATTTCCTACCTAACTTCAATGTGTCATCACTACATCACACGCAACGCAGTCATAGTACTGACAATAATCGACAAGTTATTCAACAGTCTGATAAAAATCTTAATGTGAATCATACGTCAAGAAATATGCCATACAATAAAGTGTACTATCAACAACAGCAGCAACAACAACAACTGCAGCAGCAACAACAACAACAGCAACAACAACAGCAGCAACAACAACAACAACAACAACAGCAACAGCAGCAACAACAGCAGCAGCAGCAACAACAACAACAACAGGGTGCATATCATCACGCGACAGCATATCCGCATTATAACAATAATATAATGGCAAACGCGGCTCATCCTAACGCGTACAGCGCAGCTCCAGTTCCTCCTAAACGTACAAGTGACCAAGGATTACCGCGAATTGATTTCCCAACACCTGGTCACAACGCCAAGAGTGCCACGGTGTACGCGAACTCCGCGCGTGATGTTCAACGGAAGCGTCCTGCGGACCCCGTGTCAGTTGTTCCTAACAAGATTCCCAAGATGGACGCTTGGAGACAGACTATAGACCAGCAAATAGAACAAAGACTCTCTTCGTACGCAAATTCGAAAAAACATTTAGAACAACAACAACATCTTCCTTCACCGTCACAGCAACCGTTACAATCACATCAACAATATTCACAACAGACACCTCAACCTCAACAACATCATCATATTCATCAACAACAGCAGCAACAAAAGCCAGTAAATAACGTCTCAAAACAAATAGTGAATGGTAACATGATACCCAATCACCACAGATCTCGAGAAATGTACCCTACGTATCCGCAAAGTCATTCTTCATATCCACAACCACAACAACCATATAATAACAACAATAGTCAGTACCATACTCAACAACCAACGCACAATCAAACATACGTTCCTACGATGGGTCAGCATCATTATCCTGCTCATGCAAGTATGCCGAATCATTCTCAAACCCAAGATATGTATCAACAAAACATTTTACCCAGAACAAATTCCAATCCTAAGTTAATTCCAACTAGTCCTGTGAGAAATAATACCTTGGGCGGTGTTGATAAAAGAGTATTGAGTATATTGAGAAATAGTTTAGAAATAAAAGGTGCTAATAAAGAAGCTCAAAAGAAACTAGAACAAATTCAAGTAAAACCACAAGAAATACACTCAAATCATATGAGGTCATCGGGAGTACAACAACCTTCGACAGATGTAACTGCACCGTTGCAACCAAAACATGGTATCGTTGGTCGTCAGAATGTCTCACCATTTCCAGCCGCAAATTTATTAGAAAGGAACAGTAACACTCCACCGATCTATAAGTTTCATTTTCCACGAGCAGTTGACTCTGTTAGTAGATTCGAAACAGAGACCATCACAAAAGATAATCCCGTACAAACAGCAGATAAATTCACAGTTAAACAAGATATTTACTCACTGGACGATAACGGTTCAGCGCAAAACAATTCCAATGTACCTCCAATAGGTGCAAGTTCTGGAACTAGCGATTTGGATGGTTTGGCAGCTTTCCTCGCTGCGCGAATTCGAACGAAAGCCGAACTGAAACAAGTCGGTACTAACCAAATACAGAATATTTCTTCCAATGTTGCCACATCTGAAAATGCAAGCACCAATCCAGACAAACCTATTGATGCTGCTGCTCCAGTTTCTGCCAACACTGGAATTGCCAACAATGTAGTTAATAAGTTAATCAAAGATCGAGCAGTTCTTCCTCCAAGACGAAGACTCTTTAGTAGATCAGAAGAAGAACCAAATGCTGCTGCTACTGCACCAAGTAGTAGCGCTAGCAGCACTTGCGCGCCTGCAAGAGATTCGGCTTTACGAAGTTCTTCCGAGACTTCTGTTTTTGACTTCCGGGATAGCGATTCAGAAGGAGAGATGCCGGTATTAGAAAGACAATCTTTACATGATATGAGAAGAGACAGGAAATCTTTGATTAAAACTCAACAATATCCTATCACAATAGTTCCAAATGAAAATGAAGATATAAAACTGGAGGAAAATATCGTAGAAATAAAAATTGAAGAGGATTCTGCAGATCCATTCTGGTCTGAGACTTGTGACAAATTTTTAGAACAGTTAAAAACTAGTGGTGGTAAAAAAAGAGGACGAAGAAAGAAAGTCATAGAACCTGATGTTTTAGCAAAACTTGAAACAGTGACGAAAGAAAATCCTATAGATAACATCAACCTCGCTGCAATTGTTAAGTTAGAAAATATTGATTTGTTACAAACACAACAACAATCAATACAACAATCTCAACAATTTCAAGAGGCTGCAAGTACTTCATTAAAAATTAAAGAAGAAACGAACCTGGAAGTAAAATCACCTAAAGTTGAGAATAACGATTCAGATTCTGATGTTCCACTAGCTAGAAGAAAACCTGTGAAAAACGAAGAAAATCAAAGTGATGGGGAAGACTCCAACTTGCAAACTAAAAAAGAAAAAATTGGTGCTAAAATCAAAATAGAGTATTCTAGTGATAGTAGTGACAGTGACTCAGAAACAATTCAGTCCGTTTCAGACAAATTACGATTAAAGAAATTAAAAGAAAATAAAGAAAACACTAAACAAAGTGAAAGCGATAAAGGGATGGTGCTTCGATCTGCAGATTCCTCTCCGAAGAAAGTTAATCCCCTCAAAAAGAAGAAAGCAATCTTCGGAGATGGATCAGATTTTCATCCTGGTTGGGAAGAAGAAGTATATAAATACAAAAGATCTCTGCGCATGCCCGCAAGGTTGATCAACATCACTCGAGCTCCTCACTGGCACAGAATGTCTACATCTCTTCCAGATTTGGACCCGTGTTCCCCAGCGGCATCTTCTCTTACGGACGACACTGAATTTAGCGCAATTCACCGCAGATCGATGCCAAGTAATTTCGTTGAAACCTCAAATACTAGCAAAAACAAGAGAGATCTTTTAGACAGTGACATGGATTCAAATTCGAGTTTTACTTTCAGTTATACAAAAGCTTATGATTCAGAAGAAGCATCGTGTTCTTCATTAAAATCATCAGGTATGCGGAAATCAGATGACAAATTAAAAAATAAAGAGAATAATAATATTCTAGATGTGTTAGTTGAAAGATATAGTAAGCACAAACGGAAAAAATCTAAAGGAAAAGAACAGAAAATTGGTCCTAAACTTATACCAAAAGCTACTAATCCTCTTGAATTGTTACCTACTCCTAGTTTAGGTATAGGAAGCCCAGAAAAGGAGAGCCCAAAACCAAGAGGTAGACCGAAACTCAACAAAGAAGAAAACAAAGTTGAAGTAAATAATTCCGTCTACTTAGGTTTCTTCAGAAAAGAAACTGTTAATAATTTCCGAGATACATTCAAAAAGAATTCCGGATTTATGGGAATGGGTGAACCATTCTCAACAGTAGTGCTCAAATCTCGTACAAGAACAGAAACTCGAGTAATGAAGCAACGAGCTACTATTCGAGAAGTTTTCGGTGAAGAAAGGCCAGCTTCTGCACCTCCAATCGCTTGTCGAGAAGACGACGTTATGGATTCATCACAAGACACAATAATAAGTGAGAAAAAATCAGAAAACAAACCTCAAATTCAAGCCACGACTAAAACGAAACATAATATGTCTCCTACTAGAACCGGCTTAAGAAGTGCAAGTGGTCGACGTCCCACCAAAATATTACTCACTAAAAAACTGCAACGTGGTAGAAAACGTAATAATAACTTATTGAAAGTATTAACTACTAAGAAAATAAACTCCGATGAGCAATCTGTCACAAAATCTGAGACTCCTTCAATCAAATCCGAAACTCCTTCTATCAAATCAGAGACTCCAAGTGTAGACGGTGAGGAAGGTGCCCAAGTCACCGCAATCACCGCAGTCACCGCGGTGATCCCGATCACGAAGAAGCGATTGAAATTGAGGAACATGAGGAGGAAGTTTAGTTCAGGATTTGACTACATACGTAAGAAGAAGAAACAGGTGAAGAAGGAAAACGTAGATGCAGATGGTAGTGTTAAGACGAAGAGAAGGGGGATGCTTCCTAGGCCGAGCCCGGAGTCTGTACAGGATATCCAGAGGGAAATCAAGACTTGGGTGATGAATAAAGGCGTCGGCGAGACTCATCTTCATAGAGCTGCGCGTCTTGGATACACAGTGAGTAATTTAAACTTAAAAATTATACAATTGTGTTTGAGTAATTCAGATTCCAGTATAAGCTATTGCAATTGAAATTAACTTATTGTTGCTGTAACAAATGATAGAAACTTTTGTGATTTATTTAGGATGTGACAGCATACTGCCTGGAAAAAATGGATTGTATCCCGTCACCAAGAGACAACGCTGGTTACACTCCGCTTCATGAAGCATGTTCTCGCGGTCACTTGGACATAGCGAGGCTTCTGCTTCAGTACGGCGCCAACGTTAGCGAATCTGCCCAGGGCGGCATCCGGTAAGAAATATCTGTGGATTAATAATAAGATATGCGAATGGAATTTAGAAATGATTTTTTCATGTTTGTTTCTGATTTTGCAGACCACTACACGAAGCAGCTGAGAATGGTTTTGTGGAGATGGTGCGACTCCTGCTGGCATACGGCGCGGACCCCGCTCTAGCTACATACTCGGGGCTTGTACCACTATCGCTTGCTTCAGATGAAGAAACGCGCGCGTTATTGAAGCACTACATGGCTGACGTGCAAGGTCTCCCCGCCCCACCTTGGACCTTTAATGGACCTGCCGCTTGTTTCGGTAAGTATAAAAATAATAATGAAGTATGAATTGTTAAAAATATAATATTCTTTCAGATCCCGATGACATGGGTTATGATCCGCTAAACAGCGCGCCATCTCCAGATCCAATCCCGGAGGACGAAGACATCGAGATTGAAATGAGCGAGCAACATCTGCCAAACCTCTACACCCTTCGAGGAGAGCCTCCAGGTGACCGCTGGGTTCTCCTACAAGATCTCTCCCTCATCCTGAAGATCAAATCCCGTGACACACTGCTGCGGCAGATTAATAATGCCGGGGCTTCCTCCAGTTCCACCCCCACGAGCTCCTCGACGACAGCAGTCAACAAGAGCGTGCTCAGAGAGCTCAAGTTCTCCGATTTCATGGAGCAAGCTCATTGCTGCACGTTTCTTTGTGCGAACGAGAAACTTAATGCGCGATCGACAAAGATCGCGTTGATAAAGTATACGGACAAAGTCAAACAGCTCCTTGGGGTTGAAAGGGTCGTCGTTACGTCGAGATGACATCTGCAGGGGGTGGAGAAAGACTCATTCAGTGAAGTGTGATATCAATTAGGAAATCGTGATTTAAATCGTTAGGTTTTTATTTCTTTATGTGTTTATTATTCGAAGTTATAACCTTATATTAAATACAAGTTTTTATTATTTTCTATAATATTATTTACTTTGTTAATGTTTGCATTTAGCGCGTTTTTGGAACATTTTACGTACTTAACTTTTGTACAGCGTTACCATAAATTAAGATAGTTATAAGGACGTATAGTATACTTAATAAGTATTGTATAGAGTAATCATATTTTGTGTATGGTTACTATCAATGTTTTATATAAAAACTAATTGCAATAGAAAAGACCGCTTGCCTAGTTTGTAGTAGAGAAGAAATTATATCGTTATTATAAATGTTTTTATTTTTATTCAAAGATTTTTTATTTGCCATGGCTTGAAATCATTTCACAGGATGACAGAAAAATCATGATGAGTTTCAAATATTAATTAAACAGTAAATAAAACACTTTAATATGAATTTTACTTCATTTTTTTTCTGTAACTCAATCAAATTTCATACAAAATACAAATAACTTCAATCTCGTATTACTTCCATATGTGAGTTTAATTAATTTAACGTGTTTAGGATTATTTAATTTTTGTTATTTTGTAAAGAAACTGTTTACGTTGTAGAAGATATATAAGTAAAAATTAACTCTTAATTGTATTCTGTTTAAATTACCTAATTTGTGTTTGAAATCTTTGGCACGACTTTTCGACACGCCTGTATTATGACAAGAAAAGTATTCAGTTTTGTACATATTTCCATTAATTATGTAACACTAACATTAATAAATTATATTTGTACTTGAAACTATAAAAATAAGTAACAACAACAATACATACATACAGATAAAGTACAAAAAACTATTTAACATAATTATAACACAAATACAAGATAAAAAGCTATGTAGTTGGTATGTATATGAAATCAAATATTGAATGAATCAAAATACAAAACTATTTCTAAGTTTTGTAGATATGTACACATATTTTTTGAGCGTATTTATGAGATATTTTCAAGAAAAGTAGTGAGCGATAAACGAAAATGATCAAAAGTGACAATAAATGGTCTTTACCAATAATTTGTAACGCACATTTTAGTTATATCAAAACTAGAGTCCATATATGTGCACATTTAATTAATTAATGTTAGTATTACATTAGTTTGAAGTGAAAATGTGTATTTGAAGCTATATACTTTGAGGTGAAATAAAGTAAAGCCATGGTGTATTACGAGTAGGAATTTTACAATGATACGAATTGATAATAATATAACTATCGTTTCAACTCAGGGAAAAGACGGTACATGCAGTTAATATATATGATATAACAGAAAACTGCGATCAAAAACACTAGACGTGTAAATAAAATACCTATTTAAACGATGAGTGTGTAGGACATTTCTTACTACTAATAAATGGTGATATAACACGAGAATGTATGGTAATGAATGGATGATGTAGAACAATAGTACTACATTTTTCGTATACATAATGATAAAGTTTTTGATCTATCAGTGTGCTTGCTCACTCGAAAGCTAATCGTATTTCTGTACGCGTTTTAACTTCGTGAGAAGGTTAAAATTCGGCCCTGCCGAGGTTATCAGAAAAATGCGAGATATCTGTGATGCGTATCGGTGGGAAAGTGCAATGCTTTTTATGCATATGTAACAAAAAATGTGATTTCGCTATTACAATATGTCCTATTGATGTAATAAACGATAAGAATTTTTTTAATTTATGTTTTCTTTTTTTTACTTTAAAATAAATTGTGAATCGCCAAAACATGAAATTGATATTAAAAGAATTTAATTAGATTTCTGTTTTTCTCTTTTTGCGTTTATTATACCTCTTACAGGCAATGAATACAACTTTCGTCTGTCAAACAAGAGTTTACATCGCCAAATCTCGCTAACTTACATAAATCTGGAGTGTTTTGGATTCGTCATAAACTCTAGGCATCCTGTACTGTAATTGAAATGGAAGTTTCTGTTGTGAAAATAGCAAATAATAATCAAAGGAATTAAATTCACAACTGGAATACACCAAATACCAAATACATTATAATGAATGAAAGCAACTTCTATTACTATTGTAAGTTTGTTTTTAGTATGGTAAATTTAGTATTGTTTAAATCATTTTATGATTTGTAGTACATCTTTATTTTCTTTTACATTTTTATCAGAATAATCTTGACAATAATAGTGGCATTAAAGCTATACCGCCTACGGTTTAATACGTTATTTTAAAGCTACTAAATATTAAATTTATCCTAAAAATGTAATTTTCAATATATATAGTTGCAGCATTTGTATCTAGATGGCGCCACCATGCAAGCCTTGCCAAGCTTAACGTTCATCTTCTGTCATTTCATTCAGTAGTGTGTTAGAATCATGGAGTAAGTTGCAGCTGCTGTGATAGTATAATTAGTGTCAAAGTACGGAGTTCACTAACATTTTATTACATTTAAATAATGTACTTTTATTCTATAACATATTAAAAATCTCGTGTTTGTCTTTATTTGTAAACTATTGTGTTTTGTGGCTATTGACAACTGTAGGAATACCAAGGTATTGTTGGTTAATTTATTGTTTTATACATTCCTTGTAATTAATTTTCTTATGACAATAACATTAATTTGTTTATTTGTGCTGCTACCCAAAATTTAAAGAACCGTACCACAAATTTTGATGCAAAGTTATTTATAACTCGAACCTAATCTACTTGTTGGTATGCTGTATCTGCAGTTTATTTTTTGCTATTGTTTCTTTTGAGATTATAAATAATTACTGTAAACAATGAAAGTAAGCAGTTTACGAATGCTACACATAGTTTTCTTTAGATTTTGAATACCAACTACAATTATATTTAGATTTCACATAAATTTCATTATTTATTACACTGTTTGGAATGCAAGTCCGAGCAGATCAAATTCAATTAACTCAAGAAGATAATTTATTAAGAAAGTAATTATTTTTGCAGTAACAGTAAATGTTTTATTTTCAGATTTTTACAAAATAACTGCCATTTACCAACGAATAGCGAATAGATACTACATAAAGGTAAGTGCATTTTTATAACCTCTCTGATTATTTATTGCAAATCATCAAATTAAAGACCGACTATTTCATACAAGTTTCGAGCGTGAAATTACTCATTTAACAAATTTAATAGTAAACGATGCAAATCTAATAGCAATGACAATAAAACGTGAAATAAAATTATATGTTATAAAAACTATTTTATTTACAAATTACTATTTTATTGTCATTACACATTTTTTATTATTTACACATATCTACGTACGGATACGATATTTTTATTTTATACGGCATAATAATATTAAAAAATAAACAACAAATAATAAATGCATAGATATAATTCAAGGTTTGTTGTGTGAATTTAAGAAATTATGAATGTGGGTGAAGTATAATATTATACGAGATGTATCTAAGAAATGTTCGTGCACTCCCATTTGATGGGGTATAGTGTGATTATGTAGATATGAAAAAAAAATTATATAGATTTTATAACATTTTATACAATAACAAGTACAATAATTTGCGGTTAAAAATGTAAATGTACTAGAAGAAAGTATGTATGTACATTTATTTGTAACTGTGGTTTGGTAAATTACATTTTAAATTTATAAATAAATAAGTTATAATTAGAAGTTACCACAAGCTATTAAATTCTTCATATCTATAAAATTTTATGTTTATAACGGATAAGTAAACATAGTAAAGAACAAAATCTTGTCAGTGAAAAATGAACTTTGATAATAAATTGAACCGGCATATTTGTTTAACTTATACAACTTAATATTTTGTAAATTAACCAATACATACACATATTTTTATAAGTTCCAGTAAATGTACTGTCATTTGTATACGAGTAGTTGATTCAGCGTTTATTTGAACAAATGATTTTAAAATGTTTTTATTATATATTCTAAATATATTCTCTTCCTAATTTATAAACTATATCTAAGTCAGGTGAAATTGTCCAGTAAAATAGTTGTTCCATATCGATATTTTTGGCTTAGCAATGTACACGAGATTATATTATACCAAGGATTAAAAACGAAACCGAAACCGAAAGAAGGTTATTAACTGAAATTTATGTAAAAACGATAACAATATACACTTTTTTATTCAAGATTGACAACAGAATAAATAATTTCGATTACCGGTTTCAACCGTTATTTCATTTATTTATTTATTTTAGTTTTTGACTGTCAGATATTTATATATAAGTAATTGACTGCCATCTTCTGGGTGTTTATAGCACTTCACGTTGGTTAAATTCAAATAAAAAATTACCTTTATGTTTTATAATGATTTATTGTTATTTTGATTATGGAGTAGGAGTCCCAATGGAAAATAAAATAATAGTATAGTAAACTTTGTTCTACACATGCTTTCAGGAGTTGCTTGTAGACGTTAGCGTCCAATGACTTGAGACATTGCACGCATTAGATGTATCTCTAATCGCTTAATTCATCTTTATTTTTTTTATAAACCCACCTTGATGTACTGGAGCATAACAACCCTACTGTGGTGGGTTGTCCTTACCTTAGGAAGGTTGGTAGTTGTGTAAAAAATGTATAATAAATTTTCAATTGATTTATATTTTCTTATAAGTACAAAGAGCAGATTAGAAAATAACTATCGAGCGAATTCAAAAACACCAAAAAATATATTTATGTTTGGAAACATAAATTCTCGTGAGGGGCAATTGCCCCCTGCGCTTCTCTCTCCGGCTGGATCCGCCACTGAGCGAAATCAACAGTTTATAATATTTGAACTCGCAAATTTTTGCATGTTATATGCGACAATAGCTGTATTCTTTTTGTAACATTTTTAATCAGCTCAGTTGATATGTGAGTTGAGATAAAGTGAATTGAGATGCATCCAAAAAAATATATATTTTTACATACAGGGTGTTTGAAAATTATTGCAAAAAAAATAATAAAGATATATATTATTGTATGTACGCGAATAGATTTTTTCCGAAATTCGCAAAAATAATTGTACCTTACTTAAAACAAACATTTTTTGTTTTCTTCATGTTTACTAATTTTTATTCATTACAGTAATCTATCAGTCCAGTGTCACGAAAAATGTTTGCTTCAAGTAATGTGCAATTATTTTAGCCGACAAACAATTTTCACCAATTTAAATCTACCCCTGTGGCTCCACCTCCACTAATATCTTTGGGGGTCGTGATTTGACTTCACGCGAAGTAATATATCACTTACCGAGATCTGCTTAGACAGAGTGCCACACCCAGTAATGCTTAAAAGGCGTGATGATATATTTTTTTATTTAACGGAATATATACTCTTTATTTATTTTGCAATAATTTGGAAACATCCTGTATATAAACAGTATAACAACGCCCAACACCAATAATTTTAAATTCGTCATCCGCATCATCACTTGAGTCATTTATTTTGATTTAAGCTAGTTGAAGTTGTTTTAGTTACGATTTTAGAATATGCTTTCATATTACACACCAATCTAAAAATATATCAGTTCTTCTCATAACCCCGTCCATTGAACTGAGTGGTTCAGAGTATTTTGCGGATGGTGCAACATCGGAAAGGGGGGAAATGAGCTCTCTCAATTCACTTCAATTCAGTTATAATAAAAAGAATAACAATTTATTGTGTTTATCTGTTGAGCTGAGACGAACAGAAATTTTGAGAAAAAAGAATACAAAATATAAAATAAACACTTGGCTATGTTTCACAAAATTCAGCCTCCAAGTCACCTTATGAGGGCATCGTCAGAGGCTGGTCAGCACAGTTAGTAACCATAGACGCGTTTCGCTCTTATTAGAGCTCATCAGTATGGTATAACTCACTTCTTCATCTAGAACAAAGTTCACGTGAAGAAGCTGGTGAAACATAGCCAAGTGTTTATTTTATATTTTTTATTAAACCTTGTTTCCCCAAGTGTTGGATCACAATTAATTTTGTCTTTGTTGTTATAAAGAATACAGCTTATGCTATAGTAGATGATACAACGATCATTTGAACAAATTCCTCTATACACATTAATCAATGTTTCTATTAATCTTTCCTTTGTTAATTATTTCTTCGCAGATTACAAAACATATCTGAGAAAGTTGAAAATTGCTTGCACTATTTTTAAATAAATTGTTGGTCATAATCGACCAGTAAAATAATTGTTCCATGTCGATATCATTGTAACTTAACCTTACTTTAAAATAATTCATAAAACTTTAAAAAATGTTGTCTTAATTTGCGATCGTACAAAATAGTTATTTGTGTATTAAGATCGTAAAGTGATTATTTGTTAGTCGAATACGGTAATTGCAGCGCGAGTCGTAGGCGAGAGCTCCAATAGTGTAAGAGGAACAAAGACACTTTACGCTCGTGATGCACACATAATTTTTTCTACGATTGCATCTTAAAATTATTAAAAAACGTACACGTATTGAAAATAAATTCGTTCTGTTAACTGTCAATATGACAAGTTTCTGTTTTGTTTGTATCCCTGGTAACTATTGTAATAAGCGCGCATTTAATATCTTTTTCGCGCGTTGCCATTGGAGACGCGTAAAAAAGATATTTTTCGATTGTTCCACAGAAAACGTCAACTTTACGATGACAAATGAGAGCATAATTGTCAACTTTTCATAGCAATCGTAGAATAAGTATATTATTTGATTCGTTTTATAAACTCTTTAGATATTCGTTTTTTATGCACTCGTAACTAAAGAAGCGTTTATTAAATTTGTTTCATAATATTCTATTAAACCCGCGTTTTTACTGCTTGTCATAGTTTATCATGTAGTTTCATAAAAAAATAAACAAGGAATAGGTACAGGAGCACATCAAAATAAAACCATTCTAATTTATGGCTCATAAAATAAAATTGATTTTTATATTTCAGTTTATAATATCCGCCATTGTATGTTACTTAAGTAAAAATAGTTGTTAAATATTGCTTATTTCAACATTTAGGTTAGGTTTACACAAATCAGTGAAGGGAAATAGGTACATACTAAACGTACAGTTTTTTTTGTTTCTAAAGTAACTAATATTCTTAGACAAATTTAATTATTTGCAATGAAAGTTATTTTAACTCCATGTCTATATTTAAATAGTATTTTTGTAAGTAATTAATTAATGTAAATAAAATTTAATTTACATTTCTTTTATATATTTTTCTAAATGAAAAAGTAGATCATTTTTTTATATGACTCCAATTATTATACGCAAGTTATTTGAGATTTACAAATTCGTCCGACGTCACAAGATTTAAATAAAATCATTACGACCTAATAAAGAACAATTAAGACCTTATAAAACTCTACATTGTTTTCAATTTAAATGAAGTTTCATAAAAAAAAATAATAGTGAAGAATTATATTGTAGTAATTGATATTGACATTTGCATATTGCCTTCTAACTTCACGCTTATATATTATCCGTCTCCTCTTTACCTATATCTATGACAGACTACAGTATCAATAGAAACAATTGAACGTTTACATGTAGTTGAGCATGGCTTGTCTGTTGTTAACATAGACGTAGTATATCAGTTGTTTCACGACTTGCGGTGCGATTCGCGTTTGTTGAGTTTGTTCCCACGACCAAGGCATTCTAGATAGAGTAACACCTGCCCGCATCAGTATTGACGTACGTCTAATTCAATTTGCACTACGTAAGTCTTTTGTTTGACGTGAACGTGTACCTTATTATGAGGTTGTTAGTTGAGTTACTAACCGTGCTTGCTGTGGGTATATGCTTAATACATTTTGTGGCGAAATTAAGTACTATAATTAAATTATTAGTGTCATTATATCTCTTTATAAAAGCAGGATAAGGTTGACATTGAAATTTACAAATTGATGTTTATTTTTGTTTATTTGTTCCTTTGTACTATGGCTATGCGAAATTAAACAAAATGTAACAAGGTAAAATTAAGGACAACAATGCAGATATTCATTTATTACTTGTTTCACGTGTTTTGTCATTAATTTTACCTTGTTCATTTTGTTTAATTTCGAAAAGCCATCTAGAATAGTTCAATAAAAATAATTCCTGATATTTCTCAAATATCTTATTTATCTCGATTTTTTTTCATATACATTTGACAAGTAATACATCGCTTAAAAGAGAAAAGAATGGCGGTTTTTATTTTAATAAAATAATTCTAGGTTCCCATTTGAAAAATAAAAGTTGATAGTACTATCATGTCAATCTGATTTTATAAAAAAATTCTATATGGGTCATAAAATAGTTATTTAATATACTAAAATTTCCATATGAAGAAAAATGTTCTATTTTTTATAATAAAAAAGTTGGGGGGGGGGGTTCATCTTTCCAGACTCATTCTGTATGAGTAAATAAGAAAAAAATTATAATTCAAAATTCCTATTAATTGAGGACATTTCAGTAAAGGTAACTTTCAAATTTCTTGCATCTTTTGAAAATTGCACATCCTACTCTATGGAGAGAATATTGAAAAGATATTTTTTACAAAAATTCAGGTAATTTTTAATTTCTTATACGATAGAAAGGCAATAGTTATAAACTTAAACAATGAGGTATTTTAGAAAAAATTGTGAAGGCTTGTGAAATGCCTGTGGAGAGGCAAGCGCCTCCTATTAGCTCCCCCCAATGGGCGTCCATCATTTTGTTCATTATTTACAGATTTACGGATCTATAAACTTGTAGTTTTATCACAGAATTCCACCAGTAATCGCAATTAGATACCTGCAACTTATAGTGAAATCCGAACCACTCATACACAATCGTATTATTTTACTTATGTAGAAGTCGGCGAGATTTGAACGTCCGATCTCTTGCTTGTGAATTAAAATGGAGCAAATAAGATATTTCTTGAATGATTAGATAAAGTAATTAAAACCATAAATGCTGGCAATGAATGTTATGTTACTGTTATAATAATTATTACTTTCCTGTAACTGCTCTGTATAATTTAATTTATATTGCTGATAGTTAACTTTAATATAATAGTCGACTAAAATAAACCGGACACATAATCAAGCGATGCACTAGTAACAGATGCATTTTAATTTTATAATTATAGTTAGTGTTTCAAACATCATTAAACGGCGTTAAAATTATGTATCTGCTACTTAATGTATTATTTCTTAAAATTATGCATAATAACATTTATCTTATTAAATATTAATTATTACATTAAAACATGTTTGTATAAAGCTGCATTCACTGCTACCTAATTAGTAAATACAATTAGCAATTATATGCCCTTATTTGTCTTATGTCAAAAATAATGCTAGCGTCCATGACGACAATATTGAAACATTAACTAAATGAAATATTTTGCAAACTTCAAACTTTTGACAACAAATTTATTTTCAGTACTTATACGTTTTTTAATAATTTAAGATGCAATAGTAGAAAAAATAAATAAATAAATAAAATAAATATATCATCACGCCTTTTACCCATTCCTGGGTGTGGCACTCTGCTCAAGCAGATCTCGGGAAGTGATATATTTTTTCGCTTGACGTGCGGTTACCAGCCGTCAAATCACGGCCCTCAAAGATATTAGTGGAGGGGAAGCCACAGGAGTAGATTTAAATTGGTGAAAATTTGTCGGCTGTGGGGATCGAACTAGGGTTCTCAAGATCCACAGACCGACTCGATACCACTGAGCCACCTACCCCATAAAATTATGTGTGTATTACGAGTTGCAATTACCGTGCACGAGTAATAAAATATCACTTTACGTTCTTAATACACAAATAACTATTTTCTACGATTGCTATGAAAAGTTGACAATTACGCTCTCATTTGTCATCGTAAAGTTGACGTTTTCTGTGGAACAATCGAAAAATAACTTTTTCGCGCGTGGATATTGGAGACGCGCGAAAAAGACGTCAAATGCGCGCGTTTCCAATGGCAACGTGCGATAAAGATATTAATTGCGTGCTTATTTTAATAGTTACCAGGGATACAAACAAAACAGAAACTTGTCATATTGACAGTTGACAGAACGAATTGATTTTCAGTACCTATACGTTTTTTAATAAGTTTAAGATGCAATCGTAGAAAAAATTATGTGTGTATCACGAGCGTAAAGTATCTTTGTTCCTCTTACACTATTGCAGCAGCTCGAGTAACAAATAAATCACTTTACGTTCTTAATACACAAATAACTGTACTTAGATTGTCTAAAACTAGAAACCCTTTCTGTTAATTGAAATAAAAATCACTAGGTGGCTTTACTTAACGTACCAGATCTGTAAAAAAAACCCAGGACAAATTTTTATACGGCAAAACAATGAAATTAAACGACCATAATAAGCATAGCGCAATTCAATAATGTCATGCTATTAGCCATGTAAGTTAAGTGATGAGAGCCTCAGCCTGTATTCTCGCTATATGTATAGTTTGTTAACTTGGTGTTAGTGTACGATGTACAAGTCTAGCTTGTTTAAGAACTTTAAGGTAAAGTCTTCGCGTGCATCAAATGAAATTCTAACACAATTCCACCTTTGATCGTAGAATGCTGTGGTCGGTGGTCGTGCTGTGCATGTTAGACCGCAGTTTCGTGATGAATTTTAAGGAATATTGGAATCTAGTTGGCATAACTTTGTGTTAATAGTTAATATGTTGTTGTAATATGCTAGTTTCATTCTCTTTGTGAATTTCATTCTCTTTTATCAGTGACGGATCTAGGAGGCCGTGAGAGCTCAATTTGTATTTAATTTTTTTTTTAATCGTTCATAAAATGCATACAAACCACACAGGAAAGTAAAGTACAATAAAAAAAAACTTATTGTATTATTAGTAAATATTAAAAAAAAGTTTGTTGTATTGTAATATAGAGAGCTTTGATTTTGTTTTAAAATAATACAAAAATAATTCGAATTTTTTACAACAGGTCTTACAAGTAACACTACCCAACTGTCACTCACCGATTTAAGAAACTTGGCACACTAACAGAACTCTAAAAAATATTGAACCTCTATTTTTTTCTTCCGGGAGTTGCTTTTTAGGGGTACAACCACCCCTGAAACGTGGTAAAAGCAAGAATCGCCATAAATGAAATTAAATAGTACCAAAATATTATGCGTTCAACATTGGTTATCCAGGGGTTTTTGAGATCTCCAAAATCTATTATCGGGATCGTTTTGATCATATGCACTTTTTTAAGGGGTTAAAAAGGAGATGGGGTGATGAAATTACGATATTCAACTGAAATAGAGTTTTAGGTTCAAAACTAGTTACTTGGGGGTTTTTTGGGTCGCTGAATTTATTTTCGAAGTTACCCCTGGGTAATCAATGTTGAACGCGTAATATTTTGGTAATATTTAATTTCATTTATAGCGATTCTTGCTTTTACCACCTTTCAGGGTTGGTTTGTACCCCTAAAAAGCAACTTCCGGGAAAAAAAATAGGGATTCAATATTTTTTATAGTTCTATTAGAGTGCCAAGTTTGATTTAAATCGGTGAGTGACAGTTGGATAGTGTTACTTGTTAGTGATAAGACAAAAATAATATTTAAATAGATAGAAATGAATTGTTTTATGTCAATTCTAAATCAACAATTTTCTGGATCCGCCACTGTCTTTTATAATTATTTTAATAACTAATGCACAATAAAACTATTTATATTATGCAGAGTATCAGAAAGTTCTACTTTGATTTTTAATTAGTTTTAATTAAATATGTTGGCATTATAGTTTTGTTCTGCTAGTAATCGCACTTCTCGCGCAAAATATATCACTTTTCGGGAACTGCTACGACCTTATACCTACTATACTGCTAAGTAATGGTCATTTGCACCACCATCTTCTTACTAAAAATATCCAATCGCATTGTCAACAGTAATATTTATTTATACATTTGACATTTATTCTCGATTTTATCTTGTTTTACTTAAATTACACTTAATATTTATGGGACAGCGGTGCAATTGGTCGTAGGTCATCTTCTTGACCACGATGAAAGAAGATAATAGTTATTTATGTAAAAAGTCAGGAAAGCGTTCAATTACAGGATGAGTAGATAGTTTCATGCCGAGCGATAGTGAAGCTTGAAACAGCTTACGAATCCTGTACGACGCTTTACTGATGTGTTACGTATAATATTTTACCTGAAACTTATAACAAATAATAAATATTTTAAATTAATTTAAATTAAAAGAAATATATGACTTACATATTCAGTCAGTATTTTATGTTGCTAAGTAAGTAGACACTCTCGTTTGTTTCATTACCTGCCTAGACAGGCAATATGTTTCCTGACTAGTCATGCAAAGCAAAGTTTTCTTAAGTCGTAAAGGTCCGACAAATGTTTATTTTCCTGTCAGTTTCAGGAAAAATATATTTCAATCTTTTTGTCATGCGCATACCTCGTTTCTACTCTTCTGTTTTAGTCGACGCAGTCATAAGCCGTGACATATGAAACAGACGAATAGAGATATTATCCGTCTTTTTACATCGTGGTTGTTGTTCTCCATTGTAAAATACGAATATCAGCAGTATATAGATTTGTCATTCTCAACCTTCTTGATACCTAACCTCTTTTTAATAAGCATGGAAACTCAATGCTTCCCAAACATATATTATCAAGACACAATTTTTTTCCAATTAGTTCTCTCATATTGTTATGGGAGTTTAAAGCAGAATAAAATATCATTATGAATTAAAATAGATCTTAAAATGAGCTTAGCAAAAATACAGGATGTTTCAGGACTAGTGTAACAAACTTTAACAGCTTATTCCTGAGGTCATTTTGAGCCAAAAATGTCATATGAACATAGGTCCTATTCATTCTAGTTACCAAAATAAAAGAGGTTGAAGTTCTATAAATAACACGAAATTTTCAAATTTTTGTAATCAAGATACTTTCGGAAAACAAGAATTTTATTGAAAAGTCATACCTTATTTGTCTTAATTAATTTTATTTATTAATAATAACATGCATACGAGTTCAAGGCGCTCATTTTGAACACTTGCTGTAATTTTTTTTCAATTTGTTATCTTATTTCATATTATGTTAACCTATTCCATGTTTGGTTATGTTGTTCTGTGTCTATTTAATTGTGTCATTTTATGTTTTGTTCTCTAAATCGTATTCGTTAATATTAATAAATAAAATTAATTAAGACAAATAAGGTATGGCTTTTCAATAAAACTCTTGTTTTCCGAAAATATCTTGATTACAAAAATTTGAAAATTTCGTGTTATTTATAGAACTTCAACCTCTTGTATTTTGGTAACTAGAAGGAATAGGACCTATGTTCATATGACATTTTTGGCTCAAAATGACCTCAGGAATAAGCTGTTAAAGTTTGTTACACTAGTCCTGAAACACCCTGTATACGAACGTTTTATGTTCACGAACGTTAATAATAGCAGTAACAAGTACTCTACAATAATGAATAATTCAAATAAATTTTATCGACAACAAACATAAATGTTCTGAAATTTTAATAATGCTCAATAATAAAAATGTCAGAAATTGAAACAAAATATGGATCCGTTCCAAAATAAATGATTATTCCGGGTTATTATGATTAAAAATTTATGGACACAAAATCATACACCCGTAATATGACGTGACGCAAAACAGAAAAAATCAACTTCAACTAATATAAAATGCTTTCATGTGATGTGCGATATGTGCCATATGTAATTTCACGATGGTATGATGTTTTGTACAATGACAATTATTCCGAATTCATTTTCAGTACCTACAAAAAATATTTTAGTTCAAGTGGTTTGGGTATGTGAAACGTATGTTTAATAAAAATAAAATGGCACTCTACCGCGGCAGATCCCAAGTGATATATTTATGCGCGTGAAGTGCTGTTACCAGCTGTCAAATCACGACTCTCAATGATGTTAGTGGAGAGAAAGTCACCGAGGCAAATTTAATGTGTTGAAAACTGCTTGTTGACTGTGGGAATCGAACCCAGGTTCTCAAATCCACAGTTCGACTCGATACCACTGAACCACCTACAGGTGTAATGTTTATTTATTTATGTTACGCTGTACAACAGGAACTTAATCCCAATTACAGTACAGAGTCCGCACTCACCGAGCCGCAGTGTAATAGTTCATATATTTTTAGCTTGAGTGAGATTTGAACTCGGGATCTCCGGATTAGAATTCCGTATTGCTATCCACACCACCTTATTGACGGATGTTGATCAATATGACGACCTAGGATTAAATGGATGTATACGATTGACAGAAAGAGAGAGGAATAAATGAGCTTGTATGACAGGAATTATGAATGTGGATAGTTAGCTTTTCTTTACAATAGTTAAGCTGCTTAACTGTTTTATAAGCGTGTTTCTTCGTTCGTGATTCGTTATCCTTACTCTTGCATTTTGTGATCATGAAACGACAATCCTTTTCCCCTTCTAAAATATATTTTTCCTACGATTTGAAAAGTTGACAATTACGCTCTCATTTGTCATCGTAAAGTTGACGTTTTCTGTGTAACAATCGAAAAATATCTTTTTTGCGTGTCTCCAATGGCAGCGCGCGAAAAAGATTATAAATGCGCGTTTATTTCAATAGTTACCAGGGATACAAACAAAACAGAAACTTGTTATATTGACAGTTGCCAAAATGAATTTATTTTCAGTACGTATACGTTTTTAAATAATTTTAAGATGCAATCGTAGAAAACATTATGTGTGCATCACGAGCGTAAAGTGTCTTTGCACCTCTTACACTATTGCAGCTTTCGCCTTCGGCTCGCGCTTCAATTACCGTGTTCGAGGAACAAAGAATCACTTTACGCTCTTAATACACAAATAACTATTTTCTATGATTTATGTTTACTGATTCGTATCAAAGATTTTAAAAATGGCTTCTGCAAATAAATATCAGTACTCCATATAACGAATACAAGGGAATGTCAGTTTTTAGAATAATATCTGCGGACGTACCACATATTTAATAATAATGAAATTGCTTTTTGTACGGTTACGATTTATACACGAACCAATATTTATGAAGTTATAAAATACGTAAGTTTTTGGAATTTGACGTTTGAAGTATTTAACATTCATGTTTATATTATAGGACTGCATCGATCGGGTTTAATTTTAATCATTATTCATGTTTGTTGTTTTCTTTGACATCATAGTTAATCATGATTCAACGCAATCACGATCAACTGAATCATGATTGAAAAAATCACACCTGATATGACAACGGCACGTGTCACGTGATGTTAACAGGTACAAGTTATTGCAAAACTACGATGTTTAACTTGTGTTACCGAGTTAACCAGAACAAACGCACCCTGCCAATACTGTTGACAAAATACTAATCAATTAAATATAATATAAATTTGGGTTAATCAATATTGGATGAAACGCAATGAGTTAGATTGAAATTGGGGTTAATGTACGGGTTACACGTTTTACTAACGATTTTAAGGTCGATGGTCCCTTTCGTGATCATTTATATTTACATATAAATATGTTTTTATAATGAAATATTTCATATTGCCTTATTTCCTATTGCTAAATACGTTTTAGTTTGAATACACATATATGATTAAATGATTCACTAATAAAATTTTGTGATGACTACACATTTTTATATCCAACACGTATCTGTTCATGCATGCTTATTTTCTACAGGTATTTTTATTGTAAACACACGATTAAGGTTTGTTGTAAATATATTTGTAAATGTAAATTATTTCCGTATTTTGCATGATTTATGAAATAAATAAATATATCATCACGCCTTTTATTCATAACTAGGTGTGACACTAATATCTACTATCAACAGGGTGTTTCTATACCTATGCACGAAACTTTAATGACATGCCTAATTTGATATACTGATTATAGAACAAAAAGATTTTTTTTGAAATTCGCAAAAATTAGGGTATTTCATTCCTAGCGAATATTTTTAGTTCACTGGTTTTATGGTACATTTAATTATTTATAATTATGTTACTAATGAAATAAAACTATAAACACTGCGTCCAAAAATCATTTATTAATTAATTATTATGTAGGTACCTGGTGTAATGCCTTATTTCTTAAATTAAATGTACTATTAAACCAGTGACACTAAAATTATTCGCTAGGAATGAAATACCCTAATTTTTGCGTATTTCAAAAAAAATATTTTTGTTCTATAATCAGTAGATATATCAAATTATATGTCATTAAAGTTTCGTGCAGAGATATATAATCACCCTGTATATCAATTGGTCTTAACTGTGGTGGCATGCCTCCGTTGGAGGGGAGAAGAGACTCTCAGGAGAGGCATGACACATGGACGCTTTTAATTTTAAAATTAATTCGTTGTCTTCTAATTATATTTAATCTTGCGTAAAAAATAAAACATGTAAGTATTAACATTAAACTTATGAGTTCCAAAGAGATTCTGTAGAAATTTTTTCGGTTAAATACATTTCAATGTACCCCAAATTATCGCAAAAGGCTTTGCGTGTTCTCATTACCCTTTTCAACAATTTTTCTGCTTTGCTCTGTATAAAAACAAAACAGCGCAATAGATTGAACGATATGTCGTTTCATGATCACAAAATGCAAGAATAAAAATAACGAATCCCGAATGAGGAAACATGATACTTTTTGATCATGTTAACTTTGGTTACGAATCAGTCTAAAGAAACACGCCTATTTTAAAAAACGAGCAACCGAAGCAGCATAAAATAAAAAATTAAGGTAGCTTAACTATAGTGAAGAAAAGCTATACTGATGATGAAGCTTGTACCACATACATATCGTCAAACATTCCTATCTGGTCATACTGTACTTCATCCACATTCATAATTCCTCTCATACAAACTCATTTATTCCTCTCACTTTCAATCAATCATTTCCATCCATGTAATCCTACGTCTGTCATATTGATTAACTTACACCTGTAAGTGGCTCAGTGGTATTGAGTCGAACTGTGGATTGCAGAACCTGGGTTCGATTCCCACAGCCGACAAACAGTTTTTACCACATTAAAATTGCCCCTGTGACTTACTCTCCACTAACATATTTGGGGGGGGGGGGGGGTGATTTGACGACTGGTAACCGTATTTCACGCGCATAAATATATCACTTACTGAGTACCGCACTATACAGGGTAAAAGGTGTAATGGTATATTTATTTTATTTTTGTTTAACGTTACGTTCCATATATATGGAGTAGGGGGCTCAATGGTAGCGAGTCGGCCTGTGGATCTTGAGAATCCTGGTTCAAGCCCTACAGCCGACAAACAATTTTTACCAATTTAAAACTACCCCTGTGACTCCCGCTACACTAATTTCTTTGGGAGCCGTAATTTGACGACTGGTAACCGCACTTCACGCGAAGAAATATATCACTTACCGAGATCTACTTCGGCAGAGTGCCATACCCAGTAATGGGTAAAAGGCGTGATGATATATTTATTTTATTTCCATATCCTAAACCAGCCGACAAACAGTTTTTACCTCATTAAATATGCCCCTATAGCTTTATCTTCACTGACATCATTGGGGGTCGTGATTTGACAGCTGGTAACAGCACTTCACGCGCATAAATATATCACTTCGGAATAATTCTCATTGTACAAAACATCATTCCATCGTGAAATTACGTATGACACATATCGCACATCACATGAAAGCATTTTATATTAGTTGAAGTTGATATTTTCTGTTCTGCATCACGTCATATTACGGGTGTATGATTTTGTGTCCATAAATTTTTAATCATAATAATCCGGAATAATCATTTATTTTGGAACGAATCCATATTTTGTTTCAATTTCTAACATTTTTATTATTGAGAATTATTAAAATTTCAGAACATTTATTTTTCTGGTCGATAAAATTTATTTAAATTATTCATTATTGTAGAGTACTTGTTACTGCTATTATTAACGTTCGTGAACATAAAAAGTTCGTATATTTTCGAGATATTTTTGATAAAGCCCATTTCAAGGTCGTTTAAAAATAACATACTGAGATATTTTTAAACTATTTTCATTTATATTTCACATTTATTATTTTTAATATTATTTATGGAGTAGATAGCATGTCGAGCTATGGATTTGAGAACCTGTCTTCTTCTTCTCCACTTGGCTTGTGGCTCCCTCACCGCTTATATCTTTGGGGGTCATTGTTTAACGACCGATAACCGCACTGAATGTATCGAGATCTGCTATGGCAGAATACTACACCCAGTAATGAGTAAAATGCGTAATATATTTATTTATTTTATAGAACAATTGATAATATACAGTTATTGATATTTAAGGTTATGTAGTTAACTCAAAATCATCAGGTTTTTGCAAGTGTATAGAACGAAGTAGAGAAAAGTCTGGATCCAAATTGTACCTCCATTCCTTAAATTGAATTGTATTCCTTATTTCTATAAGTGTAGATGGAGCAGAATGCAGTTGCGTGACATGTGTTTTTTATGTAAATCATTACCTTTGCTGTCTTATTAAAATTGCAATCAATGTTATGATAATGACGAATACACGTATTTATAAAAAATATATGAAACTTTATTTATTTATGTTACACTGTACAATAGGAATTTAATCCCAATTACAGTACAGGGTCCGCATTCACCAAGCCGCAGTGTGATAGTTTTATATAATTTTTTAGCTTGAGAGCGATTCGAACCCGGGATCTCACCACCGTACTATAAAAATAAAATCACAAGAGAGGAATTTTTGAAGTTTTGTGTTGGAGCTGTGACGTCAGATGTATTCAGTTCTCTTCTCTTTTCTATATTTGCTGCAGAGAAGGTTTTTTTTTGTGTTCGACTGAGATTATTTATTATTATTTATTTATTTACATAAAACTTGATATATAATTATTCATAAAGAAACATTCTCATTTGCAAGCACTACTCCAACGGTCAACTCAAAAGAAGCGTTTTCTGCATTTCAACTCGTTGAACTGTAAAATTTTTTTCAAATTCATTTTGCGGGGCTCCTATTTGACGGGGGCATCTAGTACTGCTTATTAGTTCATCCAACACTGCCTATTATCTTTCGCGCGAAAAAGTAGCCAATGATAACACTTCAATACTTGTGGTGTCACTATATTTTTAATCGCTTATAACTCTGAAGTAAATTTTATTTTGGGGGCGTGATTTGACTGATGGTAATCACACTTCACGCAGAAATATATAACTTACCGTGATCTGTTGAGGCAGAGTGCCACATCCAGTAATGGGTAAAAGGTGTGATGATATATTTATTTATTTATTTTATTTTATAGTTTTTCCGCCAATAGTTTTTTATGTTTTTATCATTAATTATTTCAATTATAGTATAGGATCCCATTATTAATATTTATAATTTTCTGGATCACTAGTCTATTGTCTAATATCAATTTAAAAAATAAAATTGTAATATTTTTGAGTTATAACAAATACAATTTAGGTAAACTAAATTGTAGAAAATAATTTTTAAAATGACAAGAAACAAAGTTGTAGGCAAATTTTAAACTATGAACAATATTTTTGCTGCTTCGAAAATCGTAATAAAACTATACAGTGTTTTTCATTATTTGAACGACTAGTAGTTAACCGCCTTAATAAATTTAAAAATATCGTTCGATACTTCTTAAAACCACACCAGTACCAGAATCAAATAACCGTGTTTGTTTTCATTTATTTACTTTCAGTAACAGTAACTGAAAACCGAACCCAATATTGGCAAGAATTGATTGTTGTTTCAACAAAACCAAAACATCAGTTTCATGTCGAGTTTGCCAGAAAAAACTGCCGGTCGCAACTAAAAAAACAATTGAGTGTGTAGTCTGAAGCCAACAGTAGACTGAGGCGATCACGTGACGTCATTATGCACCCGCCAAAATCTCTTGGGGGTGGTGGGTGAATGGCCTACAAGATACTTGATTTGAGTGATTCATTCGATCATTTGGTAGACGGTGGTATCGGCTTCTTGACGTCAAGTACGTTTTAAAAATATTACTTGAATAAAAATATCTCATACTAAATATATTTTTGATATATATATATATATATATATATATATATATATATATATATATATATATATATATATATATATATATATTTAAAATGCAGATCAATAATAATTTTTCATCACGTCATGTATAAATACTAAACAGTAGGAGTGGGGAACTTTTTGCTTTTTGTAACCACGTATGATCAATGAAAATTGAAATTCGCCACATCAAAAAGTTTCCATTTCCAGTTCAAATTTTAATTACTGTCAAACAAGTTTATTCAAATTTCTAAATATAAATAAATAGATATATCATCATGCTTTATACCCATTACTGGGTGTGGCACTCTGTCGTAGCTGATCCTTTGTAAGTGATATATTACTTCGCGTGAAGTGCAGTTACAAGCCATCAAATCACGGCCCCGAAAGATGTTAGTGGAGGAAGAGCAACAGATTTAGTTTGTCTCAGTGGTATCGAGTTGGTCTGTGGATTAGGGAACCCGAGTTTAATTCCTACAGCCAACAAACAATATATATCAAATTAAATTTATCCCGGTGATTCTCCCTCCATTCACGTCTTTGGGGACCGTAATTTGACGGTTGATAACCGTATATCACGCGAAGAAATATATCATTTACCGAGAACTGCTTAGAGAAAAGTGCCACACCTAATAATAAAATAATATTCTTTATCGTAAAACAAAATATATATTTACAAAAATACAAACTTATTATCAAGTTGCGGAAAAAATGAATTTAAAATTATTTACCAATTTGCCACATTGTATCAAAGTATCAAAAACTGACATTTAATCATGAAATTAAAACAAATGTATAACGTTTAGCTGTCACATACATATTGTAACTTGAATTTTAACACTAACTAAATAAGTTAAATGAAATATTTCGACAGTGTTAGATACAGAATAAAAATTATTTACAATTTTTTTTGAAATTTTTTCCCTGTAATCAGGGAAGTAATGTTGCCTATGCCGCAGTTTTAATATCACAAACTTACGTTTACTAATAAATGTTTCTTTTACAACGTATTTAATGTCAATAAAAAACAGTTGCACAAAGTTGAACTTTGTAGCACTTTAACAAAAATATTTGCACAAAATGCACTTTTTAAACGCTATGTAGGAAAAAAATATTCTTACCTGTTCAGCAAAAAATCGTGCGTTCAAATCTCTGTGACTTCATCTTGAATCAAATTCCACTAACCTGTAAGCTCCTTTTACTGTAATTACAATTAATAATAATAATAATAATGTTTATTGTGAAAAGGCAAAGCCTATACAATAGAGTGGGTACAATTATATAATATTCATACAGGTAGGTAGATTATAAATTGGGTTAATATACAATAGTTGTTTGGATCCTAGTTGGTTGACGGTGCTGTGGGGGTATTTAAATTTGTGGATTACATGTTCATCGCAAATGATTTGATCTGTAGAGCTGTAACAGTGAAATTATATATATCGTACATTTTGGATTGGGAAAGTGGTCTTAGAATTTGGATGATGTAGTTGTCTTCATTGGGATTCTGTAGATATTTCTCTAGAAAAGTGTGTCTGGGTGACTCGAAGTGTGGGCATCTTATGAAGAAATGATAGAGATTGTCAGACTCTAGGTGGTTGCAAATAGAGCAGATGTCGGTTTCGCTAAATTTATAAGTTAATCCTTTTAAGTATAATTGGGCAGTGTTGCGTGTGGAGACTACTCTGATTTGACTTATTATTTTCGTAACATTTATGTTTATTTCGCTGTTTAAATATTCCAGGTCGTTGTCGGTGCTGATTTCTTTATTACTGTAACAATATGAGCTATCTCATTGTTGTTATGTTGCATTTAGGTAAGATTGGTTTCGTGTAATTTGACACTCGTGACCACATGTGCCATTAAGGCTGAGTGTGACATCTTTTGGTTTTCGAATATAGGGCATTAAATTATAAAAAGAGACAGTTATAGTTAATATTCTTAGAATTCCAACAAGATTTCATGTTCGCGTTATCTGCAGGGCCAGAGTGTCAGACTACATAACCAAAACACTTGACACATCTGTGTCCACCCCGATGCGAGGGGGATGGATTCCAGATGTGGGTATCGTACCCAGGACAGCAAGTGTTTTGGTGGGAACCATCAGTCTCGTCCATCGACTCAACGCGTGAAGATGTAGTTCTTCACATCACGCGGTGTTCGCGTTTTATTTAATTTTAAAGTAGATTCATTAATTAAGTATAATAATTAATAAAAATATAATTTAAATCATTATTCTGTTTAAATCTTCTTATTAAATTATAACATTTCGCGTTCAATTCAGTTTAAATTTTATTAGTTATGTGTAAATAAGATTTTAAGACTGCGTTTTTTCGGCTCGTTTTACAATTGACGCAGTCCGGAAAGATCAGCTTATGCACCCAGTCCCCTCGTGTTACAATTGGCGCAGCCGGTAGGATTGGCAAAAAGATTTGATTAAGTTAATCAATTCTATTCTAGCGTTTTAAAGTTAGTCACATTTTTTTTGTTTAACTTTTAGACGTGAGTCAATCTTTTACGAATCTTTTAAGAGTGCTTAAGTTGAAATTTAGTAAATTGTTTAATGTTTTGTTGCAAGTTTGTGTTTGTTAAGTGTTTTGAAGTTTTATTAAAATTTTGAGAATTTTAGAAAATAGCTTGATTTAACAAATTTTTATTTAGTTTTTTTTTTTTGTCTTTGTTTTGTTATCAAATATTTCAATTTTGAATTATTTTGATATTTCGTTGTGAATTTTAGTAATTTTTTTTTAATTTTTGAAAAATTTTATTTTGAACGCTTGGTTCAATTTTATTTACAAAAATGTATGGAAACAGAAAGATTAAATTAAAACAAGTGTATGTGCGTGACAAATAAGTAGAAATGTATCCGTACGTTCCGCCGACGTACCCGTCGCCACCTGGATACCCGCTAAGAGTACCTGGCTCTTGGTTTCCGGTGACATCGCCGTGGAGTACGATACCAGCATCGTATCCACCAGCGGCAGTGCAATATGGCTTGCCACACCAGCCTTCGCTACCTGTGCCAATGCCGTATCACGTGCCACCTCAGCAGCTGACAGCGCCGTGGAGTACGATTCCATCACCGTATCCACCGATGACCATGCAGTATGACGTGCCAATGCCATACTTCGTGCCACCGCAGCAACCGACATCCATGCCAGCTACCTGTATACAGCCGAACGTGTATGCACCACTTCCAAGTATGTTGCCTTCTGTTCTTCAGCCTGGTAGCCAGCCTTTGCAAGTTGCAAAAATTACTGCGGCTGAGTTTGAGTCATTGTTGCAAGCTGAAGAACGCGTGTTAGTGGACATTCCGCGTCCAAAGGAAGACAACAGCGATATCGTGGCTGTATCAGAGGTAGCTGATCATGAAGACGAAAATAAGGAGGAGGTAAGTGCTTTAACTTGTGATGTAGTGTGTACTAAGGATGATGAAATGGGCAATGATGATACAATTTTGAATACAACTTTAATAAAAGATGGCATGCTATTAGGAGAAAATAATCTTGACATGGGCATGGAACAAGTCCCCTGTAGCGTACTTGTTTCCAGTGTTGAGCTTGGTGTTCTATGTGTAGAACACTCAAGATTGGAGCGATCGTCAACTTGGAATAAGTTGAGATCGTTGAATTGGAGCGAATCCAATTCATTTTGTGCGCCCATGAGATCAAGATATTTTCTCAACAAGTATATTGGTATCAGCAGCTTTAAGTCCATCGCAGCAAGTGTTTTGCCCATTGAAATCATCAGTAATACATTACAAGTTAGGCACTACCTGAAGAGAAGAAACCCCCAGCATTTACAGCGACCGCATCTAGGCCTGAACATATGGTTCGGCCATCAGCTGATGTGCGGTCAGTGTCAACAACCCCAGCTGAAGGAAGAACCACCCCCTTGCCCTCAGTGTTTTTTTGTACAATCGTGCGTAGTGATGTTGGTGTAAAGTGTGGTGTACGCCCCTCGTTCCCTTGACATCCCTACAACCAGGACATGACCCTGCAACCATTGACAATCTGTGTTTTTAGGAATAATAGTGTTTAAGTGCATGTTAGTTAAGTTTAGTTTAATTATGTAATATGTGTATTACAAATTCTTTGTTTAGTTGTGGTACAATTTTCAGATGTGGGAATTAGATAATTCCATGTTTTGTTTATGAATGTACCAGCTGCTTCATTATGTATGATTATATGTATTTTCATTTTGTGTTTGGCGAAATTTGATAATTTAAATTGAAGGAAAAGTAATTTAATTTATGTATTGCTTTATGTAGAATATGTTCCATGAGAGTGGACTTGTGTTTAGTATTTTGTTTTGATTTAGCAATTCTTCTTTTGTTGATTATTTTATTATTTTTATTATTTTGTTCATTAATGTTAATTCTAAAATAGAATTTTGTTCCTGTGTCCTTTAATGGTTTAGCAATTCTATTTTGTCTATTATTTTGTGTCATGTTATTTTAACCAATGAATTAGAATAGTTTCATGGTGTACAACAGTAAATTAAGTGCTGTTATTAGTTTATTTGTACGTTAATATGTTTTTAATTCTCTTGATAACTTTGATTAATATTTGTAATATTTCAGATTTATCAAAAGTTACAAATCCGATTATTTGTTTAGTTTCAGTACTGCAGCATTTCAGGAATGATATAGTTCACCCAGTTACCGGTAAAATAAATATATCGAGGTTACCGATATATTTATGTTTTAACATGGGGATAATGTAACAATATGAGCTATCTCATTGTTGTTATGTTGCATTTAGGTAAGATTGGTTTCGTGTAATTTGACACTCGTGACCACATGTGCCATTAAGGCTGAGTGTGACATCTTTTGGTTTTCGAATATAGGGCATTAAATTATAAAAAGAGACAGTTATAGTTAATATTCTTAGAATTCCAACAAGATTTCATGTTCGCGTTATCTGCAGGGCCAGAGTGTCAGACTACATAACCAAAACACTTGACACATCTGTGTCCACCCCGATGCGAGGGGGATGGATTCCAGATGTGGGTATCGTACCCAGGACAGCAAGTGTTTTGGTGGGAACCATCAGTCTCGTCCATCGACTCAACGCGTGAAGATGTAGTTCTTCACATCACGCGGTGTTCGCGTTTTATTTAATTTTAAAGTAGATTCATTAATTAAGTATAATAATTAATAAAAATATAATTTAAATCATTATTCTGTTTCCATCTTCTTATTAAATTATAACATTTCGCGTTCAATTCAGTTTAAATTTTATTAGTTATGTGTAAATAAGATTTTAAGACTGCGTTTTTTCGGCTCGTTTTACAATTGACGCAGTCCGGAAAGATCAGCTTATGCACCCAGTCCCCTCGTGTTACATTACAATTAATTAACTGTTGTGCAAAGTAACAAATAAGTAATTATATCTGTTATAGTTGTTGCTGTGGGGTTCAATTGAATGTTTCTCATGCGAAAGATTGCGAGTTCAAATCTCACTGACTTCAACTAATAACCGAAAATACAATTGCATCTGAGTGGTTCCGATTCCAGTGTAACAGTTCTTTAGTTATAGAAGCTTCGTTCAATCAATGAAATTGCGCCAGTTTAGTCATGAATTTTTATGTTTCTTCTAGAACGTAGTTAATATCAAAATGTTAAAATACCAAGTAGGAATGAAGCAATTTATTATCACTGCTATCGCTCTGTATACAAAATAAATATCAATGCTGCCATACTAGTCAAATTAGAAGAAAGATAATTGTAATATATTCCATAAATAATAAAAAGTTTATTTTCAAATGACTAGCTTTATAAACGATAAACTTTTTTTTTCGACAAATTCTCATCAATTTAACGTATCTTATAAAACAATAGTATATTGATAGTAGATGGCTCAGTGGTATCGAGTCGGCCTGTGGAGTTGAGAACCTGGGTTCGATTCCCACAGGCGACAAACAATTTTCACGACGTTAAAGCTACCCTTGTTGTTTTGCAAATTACAGTGTTTTATGGAGAATGCAATAGTGTAATAAAAAAGAGGAGTTTCCATTTAATCCAAACTCCGCTTACCAGTGGGGTAGAGGGTATGTTTGCATATTATGCCTGAATAGTTTTGGAAAAATAAAAAAACACGTGTTTTGTTAACTTTGTCATCGAGTGCTTCGTTCTCGAGATATTTAAACGTTTCCAGACTTTTTGGACATGTTGTATATGCTGAGCAATGACAGCTAATAGATTTATAGCAGTGTGTCTTTTTGATTTGATATTTTTTCTACTTTCATTTATAAATTGTTATCTAGTGGACTAGTCCTGACTACGAGTACATTGATTTTATTCCAGTTTTTTATTTGATTATTAAGACTTTAAGACTAGTTTATGTTTTATGATTTATTGTTTCCAGAAAAATAAAAAATAACCTTTTAATTTTTCATTATTTCCGACTATTGTTAATATCATTTTTTATAAATTTTCTCCAATAATGTCAAAACTATATTTATTTATAATTGTTTTTAATTAGAATTAGACAACTTAACAATTATACAAATAAAATTCTTAAAACCAGTTGCACAAAGTTGAACTTTGTAGCACTTTGACAAAAATATTTGCATAAAATTCCCTTTTTGTAAACGTTATCAACAAATATTTATATAATTTTTACCGATTTATTGATCTATAAATTAATAGATTTATCACAGAATTTCACTATAACTATCACTGACTAATAAAAATTTATTAATTTATTATTATTAAATATATTCTATCGTTTATAAAAATGGATATAAGTTTGATAATTCGGTTAAATAATTTTTGTTTTCTTTTTTAAGCTTGGTTAAGCAATTAATGATTCAATATTCATGGATATAGCGAACCACCTATACACTCTTGTTTCTCAAGCGAGAGTTCGTGGGTTCAAATTTCATTGCCTTATAATTAAAAATACAACTGAATTTGAGTAGCTCTGATGGCAATATAATGGGGATTAATTTCCTGTTGTACAGCATATCAAATAAATAAATATCTGCGCATTTCTTCTTTTTGAATATCATTTTATATTTGTGATTATTTATACAGAAAAGTGTCAAAGCGCCATGTATTTCGTGCCGTAGACAACCCTGTGAAATCCTTGCACATGTGACCTGTTTTTCATGCAAGATTGTTCATGAAATATTCAACACATATTATTTATTTCATACGCAATCTCTTCGCTGAGTTCTGAGTTATGTTCTAGTTTTATTGTATGTTTTCTGAAGCAGTACTTGCCATTGAATAAAAGTGAAAGAAAAATCAAATTGTTTTACTTTGACATTGCGTGTTCGTATTGTTCACTTGTGTTATATAATTTTTAATTATTTTGACATTACCTAGTTTCATTATAGTTATAACTGTTTGTTTTATTAACAAATTTATGTAAATTTTCTTTATATGCAGTACAATTTATCTGAGGTCTAATTTGCTTATAAATATATTACATCCTAAGGGAAAATGATCCTTTACACCCTCCAATATACAAATAAATTTAATCTTAAAGTCGTATTAAAGCTACATAAAGTTTTTTTACCATCCCCCTAAGTACAGTCGTTTTAAATCTCATGCTATCTGTAAACCATTAAATTTATTCACAGTTCGTAAAATCTCAACTAAACCTTAAAATCAATCGTAAAGTTTATGTCTATCTGCTGCAGTTTTCTACCGCGTCCTTAACGACGGTCAATAATGGATTATTATTGACCTAGGTAAATAATGAGAACTGTCACTTTTCAAAGAAATTCAAGCTTCTGGACTTATTTAACTCGTTAAATGGAGGGAAAATATTAATTCTGAATTTAAAATTGGCGCCTAATTTCAAGTTTGCAATCCCAGGTAAATTTCAGTTTGATTAGTAAGTATCTTTCAAACTGTCACATTTTACAAGCGAGTGTGCTTTACTGTTATATTGTGTATTTATTTATTGTTAAATTCTCGAAAAGGTAAATGTTTATTGAAATATTATTGAATAATCTTACATTGTACAGTTTTGTTCATTTTAGGGTTATAATTGCATTTTTATATAAGAAATGGAAAACATGACTAGTATTTATTGCTACAGAACCCGTGCTTAATGAAATTTGAGTATTTCGTATATTTCATGAAGTTGCAGTAAGGTTACTCACGGGCATATTAAGTCGCATTAAGAATTTCTGTCATCATTGGTTGAGGTTATGACATTTACTGCCAAAATGACAGCGATAGTACTTCGCAATGAATAACCAATGTAAGTTTCTGAGTTATCTAAATTTAAAAATGTTGGAACTATATTTGGACATCTTGCTTATTGTATTATGTCGTATATTTTGTCTTGTAGGTTTGTCATGTCAGAAGTGGGCCTCTTATTTAGATATTTTTAAACTATTTCAACCCAAAAAAAATCTACCAGGACAAATTTTCTCGAGGATCCAAATATTTTAAAAAACAATGCTAAAAACAAAAGAATTTCATTTTTGCCTTCTCGGTTTTTGTAGATGTTAACAAGTATTCATATTAAATTGCTTATGTTATGATTATTAAAAAATTCGTTACATAGGATTTAAGCTAGTAGTGAAAAAAATTTTATATAAACCACGGTTGAGAAAATCATTATTGACCATGCTCCTTGTACCCTTCGGTTGCACCTCGGGGTACAATTTTGGCGCTAGGTCAAATAATGATCATCTTATCAACCTTGGCTTATAATATACTATTATCTACGACCATAAATAATAATAAGATCAATTACAGAATTTTGTTAGATTATATCCATATATTTCTGTAGAACAGAAACTTTATACATATATATATATATATATATATATATATATATATATATATATATATATATATATATATATATATATATATATATATAGGGTTGTGCATTTGACCAGTCAAATATTTTTCGGTCAATTGATCGACTATTTGACCGGTCAATTGACCAAGAAACATTTAATAAAAATCACAATTAAAATTGTAATTTATTTATATAGTACTGTTTACTACATCCAATATTACTGAAAATGAAAAACCAACAAGAACTAATAAACAAAATCATTTTATAATTTTTTAATATTTATTATAATAAATAATAGAATTTTTACGCAAATAATTATTTTATTTATTTAGAAATAATATTAAATTACAAAAGGGTTATTATCCATTTTCAATAATGATATAACAACAATCACCGTTGTCACTTAAATAAATCACAAATCCATTTAAAAATAAACTTTTCTGACAGTTAAAACGTCATACATTTGTTTATCATTTTGTCTCAATTCCATGGCTATCACTATAAAGTAGAAATTCTTATAAAATATTAATGCAATTATTTCGCTTACAAAACGTGCAAAATAAAATCTGAAAACTGATTTAGATCCATAATTTCAAGCTCTACAACTTTTATTTGAAGCATTTTTGTCTAAAATCAATTGGCCACTTTTGCGCAAGGAAAAACTGATTTCCCATGTTAAACGCCTATGGCCAGGTTTTCATGTTACACCCGGTATATATATTACATTACGTAACTAGTGCACAGTAAACCCTTAGGAACTGTAAAGAAGCATTTTCTGTTCTTGTAAATTGTTTTTGATGGCCTACTTACATATATGGTCGTAGATAATAGTATATTACATACCGAGGTGGAAGGTGTTTCATTGTAGCAAGGGCTAAGATAGCAAGCCAAGGCGTGAAGCATAATAAATAATATTAGTTTGTTTGTTTCTTCGTGCGAAATAAGTTAGTAGGTAATGATTTTGGCAATTTTTTGTTTTTAAACTATCTTGATCAAATTTGATTTTCTGAGTGCATCTATTGTTCGAAGCGTGAAAATTACAGAATATCAAAATGTCAGGTTCTGAAAATGATATAATGGATTATATTTAATTTCTGAGTAACAACAATTTTCAAATTCCAAGATAATTTCTTTAGTTTCACTTTACGTTGACAGTTCCAAGTTGGATAAATGACACTTCTAAGTCGGAAAAGTGACAGTTTCAGGTCGGAAAAGTGACAGTTCCAGGTCGGAAAAGTGACAGTTCCCGGTCAGAAAAGTAAAGCAATCAGAAATTAAAAAATAAGTGATACTTTTCATCTCCAGGAATAGCAATTGGAAATCAACTGTATAATTTGACATTAGTGACATCCAGGTGACATATTTCAAAAGTATAATAAATCTTATCTAAATTGCTAATTTTTTTCTGAAAATTTTACTTTCTGACAAAAAAAATTCATGTTTCATGTGAAAAGAAAGTACTGTTCTTCCCTGAGGTGCTATATTTCTCACCCACGCTGCGGGAAATGAAACGGCGCCTTCGAGACGAAATGTCTTACTTTCTTCCCTTGATATACAATTGCGGTTTGTATACCGTAGGAGTAAAGGGTATTATTTCCTCCCGCGACTGACGATTAATATCTATGTTTATCTCTAGAATCATTCAGTCATGTCATTTTGATAAAACTTGAAAAATGCTTACATACATAAACAAGAAATTGAAAATCTAAGACTGTACTGATTGTTGTTATGAAACTAATCATAAATAAAAAAGGAAAATAGTTAATTTTCTCCTTATGGAGTAAAATAGCCAAATTTCAACCAGGATATGAGGCAAGAAAAGCCTACTTTCGGTTAAAGTTGTAGAATAATAACTATTTCAATTTCATTATATTCATACTTTCTGTAAATTAGTTAGCTATAATCTCCTATATTAGTAGTATGTTTAAATAAAGTTTGTTTGAAATAAATCTTGACAAGTTACCAAGAAAAAATATTCACATTTCCAATTGAAACAGATATATGACGCTTTACAATGAGGTAAAGGGATACATTAAAAGGGGTTCAGAACCTTTGGTTTACAGTGGCATAACTGAGTAAAATAGCGCCCATGGCAAGTGTTGTAATTGTTTAAAACTATAGCACGCGGAAGTATTCGCGCCCAAGCTGTGAAAAGTCAAAAAAGTATCTGAGAACCTCTAAAAAAACTGAAAAACTGTCAGATTTGGAACTGTAAGAATTTTTTAAGAGATTTTCAGAGATTTTCAAACTCTTTCTTTGAGTATGTAAGCCTACAAGTCAGTCAGACTCGGGCTCTTAACATTTTTGGGCCGCTTAAAAATTGTGCGTCCCTTCTACTGCGGCGTCCAGGGTGCGTGTCCTGTCTGCCCTATAATAGATACGCCACTGGGTTTAAATAGGCAGGCAATTAATCAGATGATTATTGTAAATGATTTACATTGCAATCAGATGGATAAATACAAAAGAAATTCAGTCTTAAAGATACACCTACTTAAATACTAAATTAGTAAACTAATTAGAAACAATGATTATTCTGTACTCGAAGGTGATATTGCATGCATGTAAAACATAGCATTAATGTTTCAATTAATGTTTCTGTAATTAATACCTGTATATGAATTGGAGCATTCAGTGTTACAAAGACAGATAAATATATGTACATATTCATTTTATGAAAATAAAATATTGGTCATGTGCACTAAGTATATACTGAATAGTGAACACTTAGTTGCACAATTTGCTCTAATGACATCATTTTGTTTCTATTTTATTACAAGTTATCAGTGCAAGACAAACGAACATCGTTAATTATTTCATGATGTGTACCTCAGCAATACAGTTTTGACTAGTAGAACACTTAATCTGTTCTTGAATTTCACTCAAAACAAATTTGTTTTCCAGAAATGCTAAATTGAAAATTATAGTTTATAAGCTTTATACTGCGTTCACAGCTATCCAATTCGTAATTACAATTATCAATTAGTGGAAGCGTCTTAAAACGTGAAATCCAAATTACAATTAATAGTACTTTAACTAAATTAGAAATAAATTACATTTTCACGAATCTGTCAAACAAAGTTTACATTTGTACACTTGGGGAAAAAAAAGTACCACTTGAAAATGCACCAAAAATACCAAATATTCAGACAGCCATAACTCGGTTGAATTTCAAGTTTTCTCTTTAAGGTCATGCAAGTTAATGAATGTGTCACCATTCATTTTACTTTCAAGGGGAAAATGAGTTCCGACGATGATTTGGCGAGAAATTATGAATTTTTGCATTTCGTCCTACATTTTCGGCGATTTTGATCTTTGTGCAGAGATATTTGCGTTGATACATTTGCATGCAAGAAGTTTAACGGCTGAGGTTTAAAAACCTGTGTCTTCGGCCACGACTGAATGTTCCGGTCTCCTGATGCCTTTTGAAGTGGGGTGTTTTTTCCCTGAGTGTACATATAATTCATTGTAAAAAGCTCGACATAAATTCATTACCGAGCTGTTAGCTATTGGCAGGCTGTTCTAAACCAATCAAAATTATGATTTTAAAATGCTGCCGATAAATAAACAACTTATTTTACTGAGCACGTTTCCTTGGTTACCCTTTCATATTTATTTTATTTTAATTTATTTATTTATGTTACACTGTACAACAGGAGCTTAATCCCAATTACAGTACAGGGTCCGCACTCACCGAGCCGCAGTGTGATAGTTCATATAATTTTTAGCTTGTGTGAGATTTGATCTCGAGATCTCCGGAGTCGAATTCCATATCGCTATCCACACCACCGTACTGACGAACTAATATAATATAATAATCATTGTTTCGATATTAAATTTTTAATTGCGTGACAAAAATTGTGTGCTCCTCGGCCGAGAAATTATTTGATACGCTCAGAAAATAGTCTGCTTCGGCTTTTAGTCTCGGTCGCCAAACTTTTTCTTCGACGCATATAAACTATCAATTCGCTGCCTAAATATACAAATAACTATTGTAGAAATCTTTGTAAGTAACATAAATAAACAAAATAAAATCATCTAAAAAGGCATAATGCTGGTCTGCGTCTTTTTCAATGAATTATTTTATTTATTATATACATTTATTTTATTCCAATTTCTTATTTGATTGTTAAGAGTTAACTTGAAGCCTTGTTTATGTTTTATGATTTATTGTTTCCAGAAAAATAAAAAATAACAAACATTCTCATTTTTCATTATTTTTTACTATTTTTTATTTCGTTTTTTTTGTGAATTCTCTGCATTAACATCAAAAGAATTGTATTTAATTAGAATTAGACAACTTAACAATTTCCCAAACAAATCTAAAAACAGTTGCACAAAGTATCATTTCGCGGTCTAGATACACAAATAAATATTGTCGAGATCTTTTACTTAAGTAAACAAAATAAAATCATCTAAAAAAACATACTGCGGCTACTATATTTATTACTTTCTTGTACGAAGTAAAGGAAGTATTGTAATCGCGAAAATTTTCGGTTTTCAAATTTCAACAGAAATATCTATTTTGACCATCCCTGAATCTATTTTGACTAATTTCGTCGTGACGTTTGTACGTACGTATGTATAACTCAAAAACTGTAAGCCGTAGAAAGTTAAAATTTTGTATTTAGGACTATTATAACATCTAGTTGTGCACCTCCCTTTTTGGTCATTATATAACTTCCGGAACTGGTACATTACTTGAAGTCTGTAATAGATTTTCATGAAAAACTATATTCAAATATAATCCAAAAATTTTCCAATTGAATGAATTCTAGCATTATTTGACAAAGACGATCAAGTGTATGCAATTGTTAATTGATTTACTAATTAGATAGCTGTGAACGCAGCTTTAGAATTGAATAATAAATTAATAATATCAATAATTTAGTAAGGTAATTATGATAATTACATCATATCGTAAACTGAGGTGCAAATTGCTTTCAGAAACTTCTGTTGGAGTGAATAGCCTCCGAAAAGAATCATAATATAATTATAGAAAGTTGAATAAACCTCTTAGTCAAATATTCCAGGAAGTACAAGTATCGAGAATATTCAATCTGAAATTCGTTTATAATGGTGGAAAGAAATTCATTATATTCTTCAATTATTTAGAGCCGATGAATTGATTTTGCCTTTCTTTGTAGTAAGATAAGAAAAGAATATGAATATCTGTAAAATTGAAGTTGATGCCACAATTACCAATCAAAAATATTCATATCTCTCCTGCTGCCAAATATTCCTAAATTATATATTTTAAAGGGAAATATAATTTAAATAAAATTGTTGTGGATGTATCCTAATTTTTTTTATAATTCAATGGGGTAGGTGGCTCAGTGGCATCGAGTCGGCCTGTGGATCTTCAGAACCCTGGTTTGATCCCCACAACCGACAAATAATTTTCTACAATTTAAATCTACCCCTGTGGCTCCCCTTCCACTAATATCTTTGGGGGTCGTGATTTGACGGCCGGTAACCGCACTTCACTCGAAAAAATATATCATTTACCGAGTTCTGCTTAGACAGAGTGCCACACCCAGTAATGGGGAAAAGGCGTGATGATATATTTATTTATATTATTATTATTATTTAATATAAACATTTAGTGTACCAAAACGTCGAATCAAATAAATTATTACAAAAACCAAAATTGTTTTTAATTATTTAAACATGATTTCAGAAAGCTTATTCCATAAGTATTTATGTTCTCATTTATAAATAAATAACCACTTTATCCCCATGTCATTTCTGTAAAAAATCCTGTTTAAATAAATAACTAGCAAGAAGCCAAGGTCTGAGAAAATAATTCTCAAACCTAGTGTTATATTTCTCACTGAATTATTAACATGACACTAGTCAGACATTGTCATTTATCTGATGGCCATGTATTACGTACAAAGAGCGTTTAATAAATTAGCTACCTGGTAATGTTGTGGGAACTCTCTCCATATGTGTATGTATTAACTGGTAAGTTTTGTGAATGTGCTGTTGTAAGATTATACGCGGTACTTTACGGCTTTGAAATAAATTGATAAAAAATTTCAGATGTCAAATGCTTTTATAGTTATTTTTGTATTAAGTGCGCAAAATGAGTATTTTTTTGTTTTCTACATCTGTTAATAAAGAATAATACAATAGTTATTGATTTATTTAAGTAAATTGAAGGAAAACAATCAACAATAATATTAGTTTAATACTATTGATGTGTTGTAACTAATGAAACCTGGCAAAATTTAGGAGCGTACGCGAAATACAGTAGGATGCAAAACAGTGCGCAATAGTTATTTGTGTATTAAGAGCGTAAAGTGATTCTTTGTTACTCGAACACGGTAATTGCAGCGCGAGCCGAAGGCGAGAGCTGCAATTGTGCAAGAGGAACAAAGACACTTTACGCTCGTGATATACACATTATTTTTTCTACGATTGCATCTTAAAATTATTAAAAAACGTATGCGTACTGAAAATAAATTTGTTCTGTTAACTGTCAATATGACAAGTTTCTGTTTTGTTTGTATCCCTGGTAACTATTGAAATAAGCGCGCATTTAATACCTTTTTAACGTCTTTTTCGCGCGTTGCCATTGCAGACGCGCAAAAAAGATATTTTCCGATTGTTTCACAGAAAACGTCAACTTTACGATGACAAATGAGAGCGTAATTGTCAACTTTTTATAGCAATTGTAGAAAAAATAGGAATTTTTTGCTTTAAGGTGCAAATAATGCGCAAAATATGCGTTGGCATGGTAATGTAAATGATGAAAATATCACGTATTTCGCGTATTGATATTAGTGAAAAAAAAATGAACATGTTTTGACAGTTGTAGAAATAATTAATTTTGGGTAAAAAAAATCTGATGTGGACACCACATGACTTCCTTGTACGCGTAATAAACTATAGATATTTTTCTAATTGCACATATTTGACATTAAATCTTTTATTTTTTATTCTAATCCATAGCAAACTTAATTTTTAAAAAGAACAAAAAATATATAATATTTAAATTTAGATATCTCGCTTATGCAAAAGGCTAATTTAAAAATTCTTAATTTGCTAGACGCAGAATTTAATTCTCTAAAACTTTTATTTGCAGCATTTATTTCTAAAATTAAAATAATACCATTTTTTTCAAGCAAAACTGTTAGCAGCTTCATGTAATGTGCCACTTCCGGTTAGCCTATTTTAACCAAAATCTATTATGTTATTTCCATTGATATAGTAGTCTTATATACCAAATTTGGAAAGTTTTAAATTATATTTGAATATAGTTTTTCATGAAGATCTATTATAGGCTTCAAGTAAAGTACCACTTCCGGTAGTTGTATAATGACCAAAAAGGGAGGTGCACAACTAGATGTTATAACAGTCCTAAATATAAAGTTTCAATTTTATACGGTTTACCATTTTTGAGTTATGCGAGATACATACGTACGTACAGACGGCACAACGAAATTAGTCAAAATGGATTCAGGGAGGGCCAAAATACCTATTTCCGTTGAAATCTGAGAACCGAAAATTTTCGCGATTACAATACTTCCTTTATTTCGTACAAGGAAGTAAAAAAACAGACTTGAAATATGACAAAAATAGATACATTTTCTATTTTTATTTATTTATTGTAATTTAACGATGTAATATTTTCAACCAATTTAAAAATATCGAATGGAAATTCTTCAAATAAATACTGAAAGCTTACAGCTGTTTTCTTTGATTAGTATAGGAAAAGCTTTGAAATATTGAATAAAAGATTTAAAATATATTAGGACGTGAAATCAGAAAACGTCAAAGAATAAATGAAATGGCCTGATTGAAATTTGTTGAAATGTCATGCGATCGACAAATAATAGACTATATGTGAAAATATGATGAACGAGTACACAAATAGATGAGATATACTTCCGCGATGACGATGACGATTTCCTTTATTATACATTCGTCATATCCTATTTTTCACATTTTGTCTATTTATAATAACACAAAAAGAAATATATTAATCGCAGTTTAAAATAATTATTGTCGGTTAATAATTATTGTTGAGATGTTGATTATTTACTGTGGAGTGTGAATTGATGAGAAATGATAGAAGTTAATTAGGAAAATTATATGAACACTTTTATTATACTTTCTGAGTAACGTTTTTAACACAACTGCCCACAATGGCGGATTTTCGAATACTTCTATACAATTTTACATTAACACAAAATGGTTGTTTTCCTACAGCTAGTGACATCTATATCTTAAGTTACTACAGTGTTACCAATCATTTGGAACAAAAACATATCTAAATGACATTTACATTACGAGCAATAAATGACTAAATTAAACATTATTCTCAACAATTATAATTAATAATGAAATATAATTGATATATTTCCATGTGCACTAAATGCGAACTACTCTTTCATTCATAAAATATTAACTACGTTAAATTTAAATTGTATTCATAAAGTTTGTTATTTTTTGTAATGAAATTTCCTTTGAATATTTCATGCACATAATTTAAATATAACTAGTTTTCCAACAAAATTTCCATTCCATTTAGCATTACTGAATAACAGTTTTGCGTAATACCAAGATCTGCAATTGCACATCTTCTCGTACAAAGTAAAACTTTATGAAGATAATTTTTTCGACGTTTTGTATCTGTTGTATTAGTATTTTTCTAAAACAAATGCAGAACAACAACTGATGAAATAAATTTTTATTTTAAGAAAGATAAATTCGGATTATGCCGTAACTGGACACCTATTGAATTATGGTCACATGACTGTTACTGAGCTATACACCCATACCTCGCTTTACGGCCTAGATACGTTCCACGAAACTTGGCCGCAAAGCGAAAAGCCGTATAAGGAATCAATCAATTCTAATACAAATTCAATGGGGAAAAAGTTTTTTTTGCCGTTATAGGGAAACATTTTAGGCCGTAAATCGAAAACGTGTCTTAATTGAAAAGGGCCGTTATAGCGAAATGCCATATAAAGTGCGGCCGTATAGCGAGGTATGGGTGTATTATTAATTAAATTTAAATCAGATGTCATCTAATTTTTATTTTCTATTTTGCTGTGTTAAAATAGCCTCTATTCAGGTTCAAATTGCGTCGTAGCCCAAATTGTTTTCTGTAAAGTAATATTTGTTTTGCATTTATTTTAAATACTTAGAAGAAAAATATTTAAAGTTATAAAGCGATTATAATTAGTATATTTGTTAGTATAGGTAATATTCGAATACGTTCATGGCATAATAATTTTAAGTATTGCAACAAAAATTTTGTATTAATTGATTAATGTTTTTTTTTCTGTTGGCAACATTGAAATGTGAATTCATAATTCTCAAACAGCTTATTTTGACAGTTTCATTTCTGTGGTAAATATTGAATGAAAACTGAAAATGTCGAAGATTTAAATTGGTAAAGTTAAAACTCATTGCAAATTTAATAGAATATTAAGAGATGGAGAAAATCTGTAATGATATAATTACGTAAGGTTACCAGATTAAGACTTTACAAATAGGGTAAATACATAATAAAACTGATAAAAAAACTGGATTGTAACATCGTAACTTTTTATTTAATGAAAAAATATCTGTAGGTACGTAAAAAACAGTAATTTAAAAATCAAACATGTCTTTGCTGTATAAATTAATTGAACAAAAGATAAATATAAATAAATGTTAGAAATAAAATATAATACTTATATGTCAGGTTGATCTAATTTGAGCCAGTATTATTTTGTAAAACATTAGCACAAAATTCTTTGTCATTATGTATTTTAATTTTATTAGCAAGTCACCCTCAATTATTTTCAAATATACTGTGTTTCTTTCTTTTCGCCAGGTATTAAATATTAGACTACGTTCGTTCATAGAGATAGAATGAGGTAAATCGAAAACAAAGTTGATAATTATTTCAAAATTAGAAGCTTTATATGAATCAAAATGCTTGATATAAATATTTTAGATATTTTAACAACGAATTATAGGGGGTAGATGGTTCAGTGATATTGAATCGGCCTGTGAGTTAAAGAATCTGGATTAAATTTTCAAAGCCGACAAACAATTTTCACCACTTGAAAACTACCCATGTGGCTCCCCCTTCACTAACATCTTTGAAGGCCGTGTTTTAACGGCTGGTAACCGCACTTTACACGAAGAAATATATCACTTATTGACGCAAAGTAATGGACAAAAGGCGTGATGATATATTTATTTATTTAACTACCTATATATTCACACACAACAAAATCCACGTCCAAAAATGCACTGTTACGTGCGCTCTCTGTATTATTTTATATTAATAACTGATTAAAAATTAATTATGAAACATGATATTTTGGATTTTGTGATATATTTCGTAACCCTTTTGAAATTACTGACATACTCATAATAATTATCTTAATAATCGTTGCTTAGATATAACGTTTGTTAACTATTTTGATTAGATGAATATTGTTGAATTTTATTTGAATTGAATACCATACGTGACTATGATTTTCCTTTGGTAATTTTTGCCTAGATCACTCCTGCTTGTTCCTTTAAGAAAATCTACACTCGTGCTATCGCACTCGTGCAGATTTTCGTCGTAACAAGCAGTCCTGATCATAGCGACAAAAATTTCCGCCAAAATCACTAATGGTATTATATATGACAATCCTATGACACCAACATATAAACAAGTCAGTTTATTTACTCTTATTTAGGACGTGTATGAATTGATTCAGCAAATGGACTATATTTATTTTTGTAACTATTTCAAAATTGTGAAATTTGCGAGGAAGATTTCATTTCTTTTAAATATTATAATAAAATAGAAATTAACATATTTAAACCGGAGGTAAGATGCATACCCGTGAATAACAATAAATGTGAAATTTCGCTACGTATTTTATTTGTTTTTGTCATATGTATTGTGTAATATTAGAGAAAGTTTTCTCATACTTTAATTGTTTATTCTAGATCTGCAGACGTTCTTTTCTTTGTGTGTCCAACAGAAAAGTGATAAGTATTTTAATTGCTTACTTACACTGTAATTAAAGCCTACTACGTATTTGATTTTCTTACCAAGATTCGAAGTATTTCGAAAGTAATTTAGACAATAAGATTAGTTCTAAAACAAATAATTATCTAACTTATAATTAAGAAATCTTAAGTGTCTATTTCTTTGGCAATTAACTTTGATTTTACGTTTAGAAAAGAACTTCTCTAAGAAAAGAAATAAAATGAACAAATATTAAATAAATTTATAAAAATATAAATGATCTAAGAAAACCTATAAAAATATCAAAGATTACGAAGCAGTAAAATAGATTTATTTTCATGATCTTATTAAATAGTTATTTGTGTATTAAAAGCGTCAAGTGATTCTTTGTTACTCGAACAAGGTAATTACAGCGCGAGCCGAAGGCGAGAGCTGCAATAGTGCAAGAGGTTTGTATCCCTGGTAACTATTGAAATAAGCGCGCATTTAATATCATTTCGCGCGTTGCCATTGGAAACGCGCGTATTTAACGTCTTTTTCGCGCGTTGCCATTGGAGACGCGCGACAAAGATATTTTTCGATTGTTCCACAGAAAACTTTAACTTTACGATGACAAATGAGAGTAATTGTCATCGTAAAGTTGACGTTTTCTGTGGAACAATCGAAAATATTTTTTTTGCGCGTCTCCAATGGCAACGCGAGAAAAAGATGTTAAATGCGCGCGTTTCTAATGGCAACACGCGAAAAAGATATTAAATGTGCGCTTATTTCAATAGTTACCAGGGATACAAACAAAACAGCAAATTGTCATATTGACAGTTGTCAGAACGAATTTATTTTCAGTACGTATACGTTTTTAAATAATTTTAAGATGCAATCGTTGAAAAAATAATGTGTATATCATGAGCGTAAAGTGTCTTTGTTCCTCGTACACTATTGCAGCTATCGCCTTCGGCTCGCGCTGCAATTACCGTGTTCGAGTAACAAAGAATCACTCTTAATACACAAATAACTATTTTGATTATTCCACAGAAAACGTCAACTTTACGATGACAAATGAGAGCGTAATTGTCAACTTTTCATAGCAATCGTAAAAAAATAACATTTTTGTTTTTATTTTGTATATTTTCCGGGGTTCACTTTCTGCCGCAGTTGCACTGTAGTTTTTTGCTTGGGGAGCATTTCCTATCAGTTGTAGTGTAAGTTATATTATTCAGTCTGAATTATATTCGCTCTTGCCTTCTAGTTACCTAATAAAAGTCCTTGACTGTCAAAAATATTTGTGTATGACTATTTTGAAATAGTTATAAAAATATCTACATAAACAAAATTTAAAAAACTTAGTGATTAAAATTAGCAAACATTCTTATTTCTGAGTAGAAAAACAAATTAGTTGTTGATATAATTAGATCTTGTTTTCATATCCTATTAATCTTAACAGCAAATGTTTACACATCATTGAAGAGAACAGCCGATGACTATGTCATATTAACCACTTTATCTCTTTTCTTAAAATACTTATGATTTCATGTTAATAATACGATATATATTTTTATGCCCCTGTTAACATGATGTAAAGAATCGTGTTAGTTGAGCGAATAATAATAAATTTAAACGATCTAAATTACTTACATGTAAACAAAGTCGTTTAAAATATAAACAGAACGTCATTTAATTTGCGGAATTGCTATTACTTTGTTTTTATTCGATAGTAAGTAAATACACTATTTAAATATTCTTTAGCAAAACCAAAACAAGTAAGTAACGGAAGTTGATTGTAAACAAATGAAAATTGTGTCATGTTTATTGTTGTAATTGTTTTAGCAATATGAGTAAAATTATATAATTTAAAAATAGAATACGTTGATTTATGATGAGTGGCAAATTGAGAAGAATGGGTCTGTTGTTGAGATGATTTGAACATGTTGAACGTATGTGAAATGAATGATTGATGAAACAGGTGAGGTGGGTGAGAAATTGTCAGAAATGATATGTTTGAAGGTTTGTAACGTAAACGAAAAATTGTGGGAGGAATAAATGAGCTTGTATGGAAGTAATTATAAATGCGAATGAAACTGATGTGTCAGGATGAGAATATTTTGTGAATTTTAATTGCAGGATGAATCTACTGATTTAATGATTAGTGAATAACATGGGAAAAACTTTCGGAATTCATATTTAATATCTAAAATTAAGTAGTTTTTTATTTTATTTGTTTTTGCCAAAGTAGACATTTCGTGTATCGAAATATCAAATTTAAATAAAATTAAAAAATTTGAACACAAAAATCATGATGACAAATCGAAATTTTATGTCGACATTTATAATCACAATATTTTTCACGTATCGCGGCATTGATAAACAGAGCTCGAAGATTAACATTATATTGATTTTTGCTACCATATGGTTATATTGATTTTTAATACCTTTATCGGCTAAAGTACTTAGGATTCTTTATAAAATTATCATATCTCAGAAATGACCTTCATATCTGTATAACTATTTATAAATCGGAAAATATATTCATTCGGTTACATTGTTCAATAATGGTAATTTAAATGTTATTTTACCCTCCTCCGTCTCTTAACAGAACTGATGCCACATCGAATAAGGTAAGTTACAAATTTTAGAATGCGAGTATAAAATGCTTTCGAAATCTATTTAATCATATGGTTACAAAGTCCTATAAAGGATATACAAATATATCCTTTAACGATCGTTCGAAAAGTGAGTCATTATGTACTCATTTTCAGTGCAAAATTGATGATTTATTGCATGGTGCGTTATATAGTTATTTTGATTAAGTTTAGTGAAGTATTTATATTTGATGTGGTTACTACATAATGTTATTGTTCCTTCCGTATAGTTCCTTGTAAATACAAATGACATACGATTTTTGTATCTATAATTTTATTTACTTATATATGCTTCACAACCGATATATTTAAAAAAAAATGTATATTGGTATGAAGATTGGATGGTTTCATGCACCAAAACGTATATATTGTTGAATAAAACAAATATACAAAAATTTCTGAAGTTTATTTATTACTCAAAGTTTCTTACAATTGATTAAAAAATAGTTCATAACACGCGGACGAAAACACTTTGCCTAATCATGTGGTTTACGTACTATAATTTGTACGAAAAACTTTTCTTACGAATGACGGAACTTACCGCAGAAAACGAATATTATAATATTTGTATAAACGTAATAAAACTTAACTTATAACCCACAAAATAAATGTTTTTGACAAAAATGTAATAAATAAAATTAGTATAATTATTTAAAACTCGATCCTAGAAAAAAATTATGCAATTCGTGTGTATTAAAAGCAAAAAATATTCTTTGTTACTTGAACACAGTAACCTGCAATAGTGTAAGAGGAACAAAGACTCTTTACGGTCGTGATACACACATAATTTTTTTCTACGATTGCATCTTAAATTATTAAAAAAAACGTATACATACTACAAATAAATTCGTTCTGTCAATATGACAAGTTTCTGTTTTGTTTGCATCCCTGGTAACTATTGGAATAAGTGTGCATTTAATATCTTTTTCACGCCTTGCCATTGGAGAAGTGCGATAAAGATATTTTTCGATTGTTCCACAAAAAACGTTAATTTTGCGACGACAAATGAGAGCGTAATTGTCATCGTAAAGTTGACGTTTTCTGTGGAACAATCGAAAAATATCTTCTTTGCGCGTCTCCAATGACACCGAAAAAGATATTAAATGCGCGCTTATTTCAATCGTTACCAGGGATACAAACAAAACAGAAACTTGTCATATTGACAGAACGAATTTATTTTCAGCACGTATATGTTTCTTAAACATTTTAAGATGCAATCGTTGAAAAAAATATGTGTGTATCTCGAGCGTAAAGTGTTTTTGTTTCTCTTACACTATTGCAGCTCTCGCCTTCGTCTTGCGCTGCAATTACCGTGTTCAAGTAACAAAGAATCACTTTACGCTCTTAATACACAAATAACTATATCTGTTCCCATTATTCAAATGTCATTTAACGTACTGGTTTCCCTGGCACTAAATAACATGTTGTCACATCACATGTTGACAAGCCGTGACTTCGAACAATTTAGTCACGGCTTGAGATATTAAGTTCGGGGTGAAGGTAGCGTCAGACACCTGTCATTGTAATTTAACGTTTATTTTTAAAAAACACATAAAACTTTTTAAAAAAATGTTTGACTCGTTTTATAAACTCTTTAGATTAGTTTTTTATACCCTCGTTTCGCTTCGCTCAGCTCGTGTAAAAAAACACTTATACCTAAAGAAACATTAATAATTGAATTCATGTCATAAAGTGACACAACACTAATTATTAAATGGAGGGCAATAAAACTAACTAGTTGTACAATATTTTTCAATTGTTTGAGAAAATCGCGCGAAATAAAACTGGTAAAATATTTAGTTCTGTTATTAGAGTTGACATTATGCCTATCGATTTTCTCTTAAAGTGAAGTCATTATGAGCGTGAAAATTCGCTGAATATTTTAGCAGCTCTGTAATTTAATTCCCGTCCAACTTTCATCTCTTGCCGTGGCTTCATTTTCACACATCCATTATCATTCCTTCACCCGTTCATCGCCAGAGAAATAAATTACATCTTGCAGCCTTGCGCTGACGTCGCCACGCTGGTGACAAGCTTCACGTTTAATAGACCTATATTAGACGATTTGCTGGTGACAGATATCAATATACGACATGTTATGAAAATAAATACATAGGGATATTTTGTATTATTAGTTTTGCGAAAAGAGTAAATAAAGTATTTTTCACTACTAGCCTAGCAACATGCCATTATTGACTTTGTTTTGAGTCGTGTAATTGCTTTTCTCTACCGCGTCCTTAACAACGGTCAATAATGGAGTATTATTGACCTAGGTAAATAATGAGATCTGTCACTTTTCAAAGAAATTCAAGCTTTTGAACTTATTTAACTCGTTAAATGCAAGAAAAATATTAATTCTGAATTTAAAATTGGCGCCAAATTTCAAGTTGGCAATCCTAATCAAATTTCAGTTTGAATAGTAAGTCACATTTTACATGTGAGTGTGCTTTACTGTTACATTGTTAAATATGTATTTATGTATTTATTTATTGTTATATTTATTGTTAAATTCTCGAAAAGGTAAATGTTTATCATAATATTATTGAATAATCTTACACTGTACAGTCTTGTTCATTTTAGGATTATAATTGCTTTTTTATATAAGAAATGGAAAACATGATTGCTGCAGAACCCGTGTTTAATGAAAGTTGAGTACTTCGTATATTTCATGACCGGCATATTAAGTTGCATTTAGAATTTGTCATCATTGGTTGAGGTTGAACCCACTATGACATTTTAGAGATAATATGTTGCCCCCATTTTCTGCCAAAATGATAGCGAAAGTACTTCGCAATGAATACCTAATATAAGTTTCAGAGTTATCTAGATTTAAAAAGTTGGAACTATATTTGGACATCTTGCTTATTGTATTATGTCGTATATTTTGTCTTGTAGGTTTGCCATGTCGAAAACTATTAATACTTTTTCATTTAGATATTTTTTAACTATTTCAACCCCAAAAGATTCTACCAGGACAAATTTTCTCGAAGATTCAAATATTAAAAAAAAAAACAATGTTAGAAACAAAAGAATTTCATTTCTACCTGCTCGGTTTTTGTAGATATTAACAAGTATTCATATCAAATTGTTATGATTAATAAAACATTCGTTACATAGGAATTAAGTGCTGGTAGTGAAAAAAAAAACGGTTTATAAACCACGGTTGAGAAGATCATTATTGACAATGCGCCTTGGTATCGAATAGTACTGTGGATTTGAAAACCAGGTTCCATTCCCACAGCCGACAAACAATTTTCAACAAATTAAAATAATTTGTGTGCCCCCCTTCCTCTATTAACATCTTGCGATCCGCAATTCGACAGTTGGTAACCGCACTTCATGCACATAAATGTACCATTTATCGAGATTTGTTACAACAGAGTGCCACATCCAGAATTGGATAAAAGGCGTGATGATATATTTATTTATTATTTTTAATTTTATTATTTATTTATATATTGAAAATGTAAATGACAAAAACAAAAGAAGTTATATACTATACATTCAGTACGTTATTAACAAGTCATTTGCACCTGTATAAATTATTTATAAATATTTACAAGTGGGGAAATATAATGTATGTTGTGATATAAATTTCGTTCACCAATCAAGAGGTCACCTCGTTAACTTGAAGGTTGTTTTTATATAACTGTGTACTGTGTCTGAATTAGTTGGTTTCCAAACTGTAACTAGTATTAAGTTCTTGCTGTGCAGAGTATAACAAATAAATTACTAATTTATTACTGTACATACCCCAACAAATTGTGTAATTAGACTACTTAAAATGTGCTAAATTAATCAATATAAGTAACGAATAAATTCAATGTTTAAATAACATATTATTTTTTCTATAATTGCTATGAAAAGTTGTCAATTACGCTCTCATTTGTCATCGTAAAGTTGACATTTTTCATGGAGCAATTGAAATATAATTTTGTCGTGCGTTTCCGATGGCAACATATGGTAATAGAATGTTATGCATCAAGGGAGGAAAACAAGCGATTATTCCCGCGTGTGTTTCCAATATTAACGCTCGAAAAATTTATTAAATGCGCGCTTACTTCAATAATTACTCGGGATACAATCAAAACAAAAACTTGTCATATTGACAGAACGAATTTATTTTCATTATACGTTGTTTAATAATTTAAGATGCAATCGTAGAAACATTATAGGTGTCTTTGGCTCGCGCTGTAATTACTGTGCTCGAGTAATATAGAATTACTTTATGCTTTAAATACACAAATAACTATTATACGTGGGGGAAGGTTTAGGAACAGTCTCGGAAATAATTGACCTATTTTTTAAATTTTATACTTATATATAGAATGTACGGAAGTCACTCTTTTGTTAGATAGCTTGCCTCAGCAACTATACCTCACCGTAATTTCATAGGTAACCGATCAATTTATAGGCAATCGTAGCTCAGTGAATAAAACAGAAGTAAAATTTAGGTTTATTAATGTATGGGCATTTGAATAGTTAACAGGGGTTTCGAGACATGGATATCATGACAACATTAAACAAAATCTGTCAGATTTTAAAAGTCTACCTAGATTGAACATTTTAGTTGTAGCGTTACACTACTGCAATTAATTTGATTAAATATATTGCGATTCAAATACCCATAAAACCATTGTACAATGCTCGACCGTTACCTGATATTTACAGGCTCACACAGATGAGCGCCAGCCTGCTTGCCAGTTACCTTTCTATGCTCGCCTGTAAATTTCCGTATAAAGATCTCGCAATTTAAATAACTATAACAAGCATGAAATTCGAAGAAGAAAATTAACGGCATTAATTAAATATATATATTGATAGTACCTTAAACTCACTATCTAGTGAAAAATTGCAAGTTGCAGAAACAAAATTAGAACATGTTCTAATTTCTGAAACATGTTGCGCAATGTATCCTGCAGCTCAAATTGCTTACAACTTCTGTATTACACTCAGCAATTTGTTCCAGATTCTTGTTACGGAAACAAATTGCTGTTTTATTGCTGGTTGTAAAACAGGCTTTACAGAGCTAACAAATAGCGGTACCAACCTTACAGTTGTAAACATAATCGACCTATAAGATCCTGTTGTGCAAAATTATAAATACATAAATCAGTCTCTAGTAGGAATATTTTTATAAATAAATTAGCATGTTATTTAACTTCTTATTGAAATGACTATAATAAACTATGAATCTAATTACACAAATTAGTGCAAACATTGCACATATTCACACAAACAACGAAGGTTTTTCCTTGAATATCGGCTTGACTTAGTAATCATACTTATTACACAAACATTCACAGTCTTAGGTAAATCAATGACGTGAAGAAAACTATTAAATATTATACTAGTATTTAAATAAAAACTCATCCTTCAAAAGATTTTTATTATGATTGCTTCAAGAACACTGCACGCTGCACACTGCACATTTCCCATATATATTTCTGCCATGAAGAATGAATTCGTTGTTGTTGAGAGATAAACAGATACTAATGAGTAACTTCAGTATGTAATTTTATACGAGTGATAGGAGAACAGATTCTAGAAGAGGATTAAATTTCGAGTTAAATTACTCCAATTTCATTCCAAATTGAAATAATTGGTAATAGAGATACATATGAGACAATACAGAATCATTTTTATAGGGTAGGTGGCTCAGTGGTATCGAGTCGGCCTGTGGATCTTGAGAACCCTGGTTCTATCCCCACAGCCGACAAACAATTTTCACCAAATTAAATCTACCCCTATGGCTCCCCTACCATTAACAGCTTTGTTGGCCGTGATTTAACGACTAGTAACCGCATTTCACGGGAAGAAATATATCACTTACCTATATCTGCTTCGGCAGTGTGCCACACCCAGTAATGGGTAAAGGGCGTGATGATATTTATTAATTTATTTACCGTTATCAATTTCATATTACTATTTAATTAGTATTTTTTAATTAAATTAAATTAATGTAAATCAAATTAAATTATATATTATAAAGAGATAAAGGGATATCGCCAAGATTTGAACCTGGGATCTTATGAACTCCGGTCATATGTTTTATCTAACTAAACCATGGTCGCCTATAATTCAAATCGGATTTTATTCCAGTTTTTCTCTATTTTTGTTATGTTATAGGTATCCTCAATCCTATAAGTAAATATAGCTCTTCGATAAAACAACAGAACGCACTCGTCATTGACGAAAAATAAAAGCTTCTAAAGTTAACAAAGAAAAACTAAAATGCAAAATTACGCTAACGTGAAATGAGACACAAAAGATACGAGTGAAATGAGATACGTTCGTTTCATTAATGAGCTCTTCGATGGAAATAGAGGAGCCTCTATTTTTCGTCGAAAACGGGTGCGTTCTGTTGTTTCATTTTCGATGCTCTTCGACCAGTGTGCCATAGGTATTAAAGGCTTGATGATATTATAATGTTATTCATAAATTTAGAATTATAGTTAGTGCTTCAGACGTCCATATTAGGTTGTATTTATGCCATAATTATCAGTTATGTTTGCTAAAATCTTGATTAAACATTCTTTGAAATTAGATCGTTTGCTTTATCGCGTTACTTTTACCAAAATAGTGGTAATTATAGTTTAATCATGGAAAAAGAAGGCTATTCATCGATACAAAAATCAATTTACCGAGTAAGAGAGGAGAGTGGGGGGCTAGGAAAATATGCTTATAACATTTATAAAATCAAATTGACATGATTCTATTTTTAACCATCAATTGAGTAAGATTGCAGCACACATGTTGGACTAGTTAGTGCATAACAAGTGTCTGGTAAAGTGAACATAATTCAGATTTGTTGCATGAAACTCGAGTCCGATTCAGATGACTTTGTAGATGACGCTGTAGCCTTGAATTAAAATCGCTGCTTCCGAGATTTCATCCCTAATCTTATTATGTTATTTATAAATAAGAATGCGCTCACAGTGACGAAAATAGGAACTAGGATAAAAGTACAGTTTGCTACGAACCTAGAAACTAAGTACTTTAGAATAAATAAAAATTAATGATAATACAACTAATATTTACAATAAGAAAGGCAATAAAGCTATAATTAACTAATATTATATTAAAAGAACTAATTTCTATAAAAAAGACATAAAACTTTAATGTACTATTATCTTTTGCTGATGCTGATAAGTCAGTAAATGCTGAATCCGAATGCTTAGGATGATTCTGTTTAAAATAATCAATGATTTTCCATGCCATAAACAAAAAGTTATATTGAAAATAAAATTCAAGCAATTACAATATGCAAATATTTTCAAATTAAAATATTTCAGAACCCATAATATAAAATAGATAGCCTTTTTTATAGACATTATAACAAAAAGAACCCCATATAATAATAATAAAATAAAATAATTAATTTCAATAATGATTAAAACAAATTTCTACTAGAAATGCAAATTACAGAATATTTTATACTTATTCCTAAACTTAAATAACATATTATAAATAACCAATAATGAAAAATTTTATAGAAATATATTAATTTATTATTTAGAAATATATACGAGGTGTGTCAGAAAAGTAATGAGACTGACTTTGTATTTACCAAAGTTGTTTATATTTTCAACCAATAACATTATTCCCTTCAAAGTAGTTCCCTTCGGCAGCTATACATCGGCGGTGTCGTTGTTCCCAGTATGCCTTTAGCATATCTCCACAGTCCCAAAATGACATCCTTTTAAGACATTTTTCAGTTTTGGGAAAAGAAAAAGTCACAAAAACTGTTATCAGGTGAATAGGGGGGCTAGGAATCACAGGATGCCTTTTGAGGTCAAAAATTCCTTGATGGAGACGACCGTGTGACATCTTCCGTCAAAATTTGATGTACGATGGAACAGTTTAAGTTTAACTGGTCACTCATCATCCTGATTGTTAAACGACGGTCAGATCTCACAAGATCCCTCACACAATCGACGTTTTCTTCGGTTTTTGAAGTTGAAGGCCTCCCTGTGTGAGGTTCATCTTCAACGTGTTCTCGGCCAGTCTCATTACTTTTCTAACACACCTCGTAAGTATACGTTCATATATAGAACAACAATTATATGTTTATAATTATGTGGACTGAACAAAACACCGCTTTGGTGAAGTGAAAATTTGTATTACGAATTATGTTCAACATTTTTTAACAAGAACGGTTTTATTTGAACGGGCTTTCTCATCAATAAAGTGAACCTTTCTTCTTACCACTCGAAGTGATTACTTTTTTTGGAGCATTGTTTGTGTTTTTCACGCCAACTTAATTCGCAATTTTACATCACAGGAAATTTCCTTCAACTTCATTTCGTAAAGTTTTCAGATGAATATAAGTTGCCATGAAAAAGTACTAACAAATATCAAATAATTATCAACTATTGTGATATTAGCCCTCATCATTTGTTTCAAATATCTAGCTGTACTCGTATTATGAATTTTTACAAAGAAAAAACGCATTTTTAAATGTTCTTAGGCTACAGTACTTTTAAAAGCTCAAGTATAACAATGCAATACAATTTAAAATCGAGCATAGATTTATCATATAAACATAGCGACACACTATGTCATTCATTTAGTTACATTGTTTGATGAAGTAGGTCGATCCTTTAAACGTTTCTACTTTATCTTAACATGAACTAAATTGTGCAATTAACACTTTTAACTACATTGAACATTGAATCTACCGTTGACACTAAATGTATAGCTTGTGTTCCTAGGATTTTTTGAACAGATTTAACGCTTACATATGTTTATTATCATATTATCTTATACACATTATTATTTCGAAGAAACTTTATTATTGCACCTTTTTTTTTTAATAAAACGAAGCAGTTTTAATTAATACTTCAAATTTTAACTGATTATTAAGAATATATTTTAATATGTCTTACTAAAATTTCATTTGATGGCTGGTAATGGGTAAAAGGCGTGATGATATATTTTCGATTTTGTTGCTCACACGGAAAATAACACATCAAACGAAAAAAATCAGATTCGGATCAACTGATCTGACGTAGAACTCTCATAGAAGGATACATTTCAAATTAATATTTATTAATAATACAGCTAATTTCCTCTATATTTTCAGACAGAAAACTCCTACAGTTCTCAAGCTGAAGAAAACCTACAAAGTAAAACGTATGTAACTTGAAACAATTTAGTTCTGAAAGCTCTTGTAACCTATAAATAAAACTGGGCTAAGTATTCCATAACCATTTATGCTGTATCAAATGTCAAAATCAACAATCAACCCCCTTCACAAGGGCGGGGGGAGTAGACACGCGAAATTGTGTTCACTGTTCACTGGGCTGTTTCAAACAAGCGATATACATGTACCTAAGTTTTAAAATGTTGTTCAGATTTAGGTATATTTAGCGAAAATTTTATATAAATTATAAGTAGGTATACTTTTAATAATACTAGCCAGTTTATTTATTTATTTTGCTACTCTGAACAACAGGAGCTTAATTTCAATTTCAGTAGCTTAAAGAGGATCTGAAACAATCACACAAAGTTGTGTTCAGTATAGCCGATAACACCAAATATTTGGTTAAGATTATCATTCCTGATAACATAAATTTGAATGTGCAAAGTAGATAGTCTGCTAAATTGGATATTTTTTAATATTTAATTTATAGTTTTTGTTGTTGGTATATTGTGAATTGCGTGATGAAAGAATGATGTGACAAGATGGAATGATGGACAAAGACTGATTCTTGATAAATCAGATAAGTGGATGTTCTGTGAATGTTTCAGAAGTTCGTGCTACCCCATTTAATTGGATGTAGCGTGACGTTATAAATATATAATAGTTATTTTTCTACGATTGCTTTGAAAGGTTGAAAATTACGCTCTCATTTGGCATCGTAAAGTTGACGTTTTCTGTAGATCAATCGAAAAATATCTTTTTTGCGCGTTTCCAATAGCAATGCGCGAAAAAGATATTAAATGCGCGCTTATTCCAATAGTTATCAGGGATACAAACAAGACAGAGACTTGGCATATTGACAGTTGACAGAACGAATTTATTTTCAGCACGCATACGGTTTTTTAAATAATTTAAGATGCAATCGTACAAAAAATGATGTGTGTATCACGAGCGTAAAGTGTCTTTGTTCCTCTTACACTATTAAAAAATCTGATGTGGACACCACATGACTTCCTTGTACGCGTATTAAACTATAGATATTTTTTTAATTGCACATATTTGACATAAAATCTTTTATTTTTTGTTCTAATCCATAGCAAACTTAATTTTTTTTTAAATCAAAATATATATAATATTTAAATTTAGATATCTCGTTTATGCAACAAGCTAATTTAAAAATTCTTAATGTGCTAGACGCAGAATTTAATTCTCTAAAACTTTTATTTGCAGCATTTATTTCTAAAATTAAAATAATACTATTTTTTCAAGGAAAACTGTTAGCAGCTTTATGTAATGTGCCACTTCCGGTTAGTCTATTTTAACCAAAATCTATTATGTTATTCCCATTGATATAGTAGTCTTATATACCAAATTTGGAAAGTTTTAAATTATATTTGAATATAGTTTTTCATGAAAATCTATTATAGGCTTCAAGTAAAGTACCGTACTTCCGGTAGTTGTATAATGACCAAAAAGGGAGGTGCACAACTAGATATTTTAACAGTCCTAAATATAAAGTTTCAATTTTCTACTGTTTACCGTTTTTGAGTTATGCGAGATACGTACGTACAGACGGCACGACGAAATTAGACAAAATGGATTCAGGGAGGGCCAAAATACCTATTTCCGTTGAAATCTGAGAACCGAAAATTTTCGCGATTACAATACTTCCTTTACTTCGTACAAGGAAGTAAAAACGTATACGTACTGAAAATAAATTCGTTCTGTCAAATATCAATGTGACAAGTTTCTATTATGTTTGTATGTGTCATAAGCGCGCATTTAACATATTTTTCGCGCGTTTCCATTGGAGACGCACGACGAAGACTTTACGATGACAAATGAGCGTAATTGTCAACTTTTCATAGCAATCGTAGAAAATTGTATGTATTTATATTTATTTTGATTGAAATAAAAATACTCTGACTCTGACTCAACCACATGTTTATATCATTTTGTAACATTCAATTTAATCGTTTTCTATGTTGTCTGCTATTAAATACAAAACCATAAACTGTCAGCATTATTACGACATTAAAAAATATGTAAGATTGTTCAAAATAATTTCCATCCATCTTTGTAAAAACGTGCTGACCACTACAACCGCTATTAAATTTCATTTGCAACTGTAATCTGAACCCGTTGCTGTTGCGTTGTCGCCATGTCGCCGAGAGTTTCCGGGAAAACGATTTTTTGTTCCGGACGCGCGATAATTATTCCACCATTCCACCTAGCTACTCTACACCAGAGCTTCTCAAAATTAAATAGTATACAACATATAATCCAGATATTTTCAAAGTATTCGATATCTTTCTCTACCTTTCATTGATAATTTTTGATATTTCATCATTACTTGTATATTATTATAGATGATGAAAATGTCGCCATTTTTATGTAACTGTTATTATAAAAAGAGTATAATGACGGTTTCGTAAAATGTGTGGTTACAAAGTAGTTTATTTATTTATTTATGTTACGCTGTACAACAGGAACTTAATCCCAATTACAGTACAGGGTCCGCACTCACCGAGCCGCAGTGTAGTAGTTTATATAATTTTTAGCTTGAGTGAGATTAGAACTCGGGATCTCCGGATTCGAATTTCGTGTCGATAATTTATAAAAGTATAAGGGAAATAACAGTGTATGTAAATATTTTTTTTGCTGATTGATATTTGTGTCATTTTATTGACAAATGACAGGCAATGTTGCTATGGAAAAACAACACATTTGACATGTATGATTTAATTTAAAGATAGTTATTTTCCTACGACAGTACGAAAAGTACACACTGTCTGCACTAATTTGCGTGCGGAAAGTGATCATTTCCTGCATTTAAGTGCCAACATAATGACATGATTGTTTTCGGTCGCCATAAACATAAAAAATGACAGTGAGACAATGAATCCGTAACAACCTTTGATATTATTGGAGAAAATAAAAAAAATCTGTTAATTGACTAATTTCTTGTAGTGTAAAATGTTAAATTGTCGAAATATGTAATAAACGTATTGAAAGGTCATAGAAAACTTATGCTCGTGTTCGACGACAAACAATTTTCACCACGTTAAAACTAATCCTGTGGCAGAAGGAGTTCTGCACTAACATCTTTAGACGCCGTGATTTGGCTGCTGGTAAACCGCACTTCACGCGAAGAATTATATATATTTTTTTTATAATATTCAGAAAAATCTGAAAGACATTTATGAAATCTGGTAATAAACATCAAATTAGATTTTAAATAGCAACTGCTTTTAACAAATGTATAACATGATTTTTACTACCTATGTTATTTATAATGTGATAACATTGAAAATATTGAAGGTAAGCTCAAAATTAATAGTAATTCTCCATTGCTCATGTCTATGAAACGTTAGCCGTAGCAGTGAACCTGCTACTTTTTTGCCTAGTTCAACAGATTATTATTAAATAAAATAAAAAAGACAAATAATTGTCCATGTTGCTAATACATAATGAAACCAATGCAATAATAAAAATCAAATGATAACTTTTCTAATTTATTATTCGTTATAGAATGAAATGGTTGCAGTCTGTATAATATCTTAAAAATAAGGTTTGTCATTAAGTTATTAATTGGTAAAAGATAGATCGAGAATAGTTATTTACGTAAATAATCAGGAAAGCGTTCAATTACAGGAAGAGTAGATAGTTTCATGCCGAGCTTAAAACAGCTTACGAATTCTGTACGACGCTTTACTGACGTGTTACGTATAACATTTTACCTGAAACTTATAAACAAATAATACATATTTTAAATTTTAAAAAATATGTGACTTACATATTCAATCAGTATTTTTTTGTTGCTAAGTAACTAGACACTCACGTTTCTTTCATTACTTTGCCTAGGCAGGCAATATGTTATTTTCCTAACTAGGTATTCAAAGCAAAGCTTTGTTGAGCCTTAAAGGTCAGGCAAATGTATATTTTCCTGTCAGTTTCAGGTAAATATATGTTATGTTGCTTTAAATTGTAATATTATAATGTAGGTAAATGGGATGGCCCACTCAGTAAACATTTATTCATTAGATTTATCTTGTAATTTATCTTCAGGAAACATTCCACCACTTTCGCAATCCGTCACCCTGTTCTTCCCCAACACACATGTAATATTATTGTTAAAATATTGAGCAGCACTGCTTTAGTATTAAATTCTAATTCCACACACGTTTGGGATGTCTGCTCCGTGCATGGCATGTGTGTATGGCTATGTACGTGCACGAAGACACCCGTTTTCTAATTGGCGTGTCAATCAGTTTGTTTGTATGAACGATATCAGAGTCTCGCGCATTCATCCTCTTCTCTCTAGTGTTCTGGATTTGTACAGCGCCATTGTTTGCTGGATCCTACTGTGAACTCTTGTAATGCGCTGATATGAAATTTCAATTTTTGTTCCGTGTATCTGTGAAGTACAGAGCACAATGAAATTTAATTGGGATTTCAAATGATTGTTAATTATTGTCTGATGATGTTTGCTTTTGTGAATACTAATAAGAGTGAATTGCTTTTCCTACATAAATCATATATTTATTAATTCATCAACACATATCCGGAAAATAGGGCGGAATATGAATTATATATTGACGCAGCGGAATTTAGTTAGTGGACGGAATAATTACTGAAGAAAAAATTGAATTTAACTCTCTCCGGTTTATCAATTTATTTATTTATTTTGCTACTCTGCACAATATTAACTCAATTACAGTACCGGGAACCTACAGCTTTTAGTGGAATCTAAACCACATAACTGTTGTTTTTTTTAATTTGAGATCAACAACATAATTTTTTTCTTCTTCTTTTTTCTTATATGTAATTGATCGATATGTTAGTGAAAACTTTTTATATTTTATGATTATTACGGATGTGTCGAATATTCGTATTTATTCAGTATTCGGCTGATTTGGCGTCCTTTTACAGGGTGGCGACTAACCTGGAAAACCGGGAAAACCGGGAAAAGTCAGGGAATTTTATATTTCTGGAAAAGTCAGGGAAAAGTCAGGGAATTTTATTCCATGTCAGGGAAAAAAGTTTTTTGTTCTTTAAATTTTTTAATTTAATTTTAGAAAAATAACTACAAACTTTTATTTCAAAATGTATTTAGTTATTTTTAGATTTTATTGGCAGAATACCCTTTATTAGATAGATAGTATACCTTTATTGGCAACAAATACCCTTTATTGCTTCTTAAAAGTGAGAACCGCCATCTATGAAAATATAACCGAAGGATGTTTACTAATTGAAAACTGTTTTGTTTTGTCTAACGTTTCTACCGCGCTATGTTTTTTCTGTATGCAATATTTAAGATTGTGTCTTTGCCTGTTTAGAAAGACAAATTGATTTTGCTTTTACTATAAATTTAATAAAAAAAAACAATTATATTACAATATATGATATAATATATGAAATGTAACCATAAATTCATAAATAAGTCAATATTCTAGAAGTCAGGGAATTTTTTACTTAGTCAGGGAAAAATCAGGGAAAAGTCAGGGAATTTATTAATATTACTTGAATCGCCACCCTGTTTTAAACAAATTTGACTTCGGCCAAAGTAAAACTAATTACAAAAAGCAATATGTCTTTTAAATGCAAGTATTTCGTAAACTATAATAAATGTAAAGAAATAAAATACAATTTTATTTATTGTCTTACTGTTTTATTCCGTTTGTCGTACTTTATTATAAATATATAACTTTTTATATATAATAATTCTTTTAATTATATTAATAAAATTTGAGTACGGAATTTAATTTTTCCATGATGGGTGGTAGACAGTGAACCTAATTGCAGATTAAAGCTCTTTGCAGATAGTAACGGTCTGCAATAGTTATTCACAATTAATAATGAAAGCATCTCTTTTTTCACAAATTGAAATTTCAAAAATATCTCCAAGTAAATAAATATATGAAAATGGTGGAAAAAAAATGAAACTAATAAAATTGTAGCATTTACTTTTACTCACTATTTTTTTAAATTGTTTTTTACACGTTTTTAAAAATAATTGAAAATTGTATTACTTCTTAAATAATTTTTCGTTTCATGATCAATTTACAAAAAAAGTTGTTTGCGGGTCACAAATGCCATTTTTTACATTTTTATTTGTATTATTTTCTTAGTTACCTACATTCAAAATTTTTATTAATTGCAATTACAAATCGGTCAACCTTAAAAAAATGTTTCATATTTCTAGTTGAAAGTATCTTTGCAGACTTAAACTACTTGCAGCCCTCACTACGCTCTTGCTACATTATCTTGCCTCGGTCCGCAAACAGCTACTTTTTTTTTCGTAAAAACAAAAATTCAGTTTTTCAAATAAAAGGAATGTTTCGTTTTTAGGGAAAAATAAAAGGTGTGTGTGTGCTTCGATTGAATATTCGGTGCTTCGGTGTAATTCTGCACTGAATTTTCAATATTCCGTTGTTCGACTAAATCAAGCTTCGGCACAGTTTCGGTATTTTGTGACCCGGTTACTTTTGTGTTATTTTCCGGAAATTTGCTTATATATTAAACTTATATTAAACATTACTTAATGACAACTCACTGACAGCTTCCTAAAAAGTGTGGTTTGTAAATAATATTTTTATAGTGACAGTTTCGCATGAGATCAAAGTGTAAATAACAAAATTAATGATTTTGGACATAGAATACCGAAATGGTGGCAATGTTTAGAGTAATTACGAAAAATAAGAAAAATAAAATAAATGCTGAAGCAGATCTCGGTAAGTGATATATTTCTTCGCGTGACGTGCGGTTACCAGCCGTCAAATCACGCCCCCCAAAGATGTTAGTGATGTGGAAGCCACAGGGGTAAATTTAATTTGGTGAAAATTGTTTGCCGGCCGTCGGAATCGAACCAGGGTTCTCAAGATCCACAGGCCGACTATATAACACTAAGCCACCTACTCCGTTATAAATAAGTATTGTCATTAATTCATCGATCGATAACAGATAATAATCAAGTTACAGAATGGCACGGGGAGGGAAAATATAGAAACAAATATCACATCAAAATAAAAATTGTTCGAAATATGTAACTGTAAATAACATGAAATAATTATATAATTTCATTATTCATTCAAATGCTACAATTCATATTTGTTCACTGATTTATTTCTTTCTTTGCTTTTTATTCTTTGTTTTTATCTCTGTTATACAAACAGTTGGTCAACGCAAGTTCATGACATAAGAATAATAGTAATAGGTCCTAATTTAATTTCGTCACTCACAAGAAATGGTAGAAAATAATACAATAAACATGTTTAGTTTATTTTTAATGTTTGTTTTTTTTTTTGCAGGTTTTTGTAATTAAATTGCAAAAAGCCAGAAGGTCTTTTTACGTTACTTTCTAAAACACCGTTAAATATATCCGTTAAATACTAAAGAAAAAATGAAATAAAAAAAGTTAATTGTTTGTTGATAGGACAATATTGTAAATACTGTCGTCTAATAATAAGCGATTGTTATAGGTTCAAATCACACTGTCTAATTTATAACAAAAAATACCGATGGTTCAGATTTCACTATAAGCTTCGTGTACTCTAATTGGAATGAACAAATTGTACGATAATTTTTAATTATTAAATAAAATTAGGAATATACATGATGTTTCAGGACTAGTGTAATAAATTTTAATAGCTTATTCTTGAGGTTATTTTGAATAACAATATCATATAAACGAATATATATTTCTTTTAGTTTTAGATTTTGTATAGGTTAAAGTTTTATAAATTACAGCAAATTTTTAAATATAATAAGAAAATTAAATCTGGATTTAAATTAACATTTTTGTACCTCACTTATTTCCAAATGGAGAAATTTAGTGCCGCGAAATATGTAGATATTATTTTTGTGCCATACATTAAATATTTTCTTATCCCATAGTTGAGTTATCCTATCTTTCTTCATATTTTATTATCTTCATTTCATGTTTAATATAACTTATTTAATATGTTTTATTATGTTATTTTATGTTTTATTGCTCATATAGTGTTTTATTTAACTTGCCCAATTACAATTTAATATTTATTTTACAATTTGTTGTTATTTATAAAACCTTGACCTCTTTTATTTTGATAACCAAACGTTCATATAATATTTCCTAATCAAAATTACCTCAAGAATAAGATTTGATTACAATAACTCTGAAACGCCATGTAATATATATAAATATCTGATAGTTAAGATAGTGCAAACCTGAATAGTTAAAGCTCACAGTTCACGAGCTCAAATCAGTCAAATCTCATTGACTAACCAAAAACAAAGTTGCGTACGACTAGTTTTAATTTAAGTATAAGCTGTTTAATTAATACATTCTAATTTGAATTAATTTCCTGTTGTGCAAAAAAAGGAAATAGACAAAATTAATTAGCCAAAGCTCTTGTATTCTTCTTTATTGTGTTGCAGGTTTATTTAATGTTGTGTTTCACCTTTTTAAAGTCCTTCTAAATGAGTGACCTCTATCACTTCATTCGGTTAACGAACCTCAATTTTGCGTGTTTGTTTCAATATTTCGCATTAAATGTGCTTAATTACATGCTTACTAAAACACCGAAAATAAAAAATTATATAAATACGAGTATGTTATTGTTTACTGTTGAATTATCATTTTTTTTAGGTTTTCAAGGTTTTTTACTACGCATATATTTTACTAGATGACATTGAAAGTAAGAATACAGTAAAAGTTGGCATCATATATTTTCTGTTGTCAAACATTTCTAAATTATTTTAGAGAAAAGCAGTTCAAGAATATATTTTTTTAGCACTCTAATTGAAATGTTATAATAAATAAGGAATTTTGATAGCAGAAAATATTCAATGCTTAAGCTGCTTTCACAACTACATAATTAATAATTACAATTAGCAATTTAATGGGGTAGGTGGCTCAGTGGTATTGAGTCGGCCTGTGGATCTGATTCGATTCCCACGGCAGAGTTCCACACCCAGTAATGGGTAAAAGGCGTGATGATTTATTTATTTAAAAGTTTCAAATGAAATCAGATAATAAAAATTATTTTTCACTACTAGCCTAGCAACATGCCATTATTGACTTCGGTTTGAGTCGTGAAATTGTTTTCTCTACCGTGTCCTTAACAACGGTCAATAATGGATTATTATTAACCTAGGTAAATAATGAGAACTGTCACTTTTCAAAGAACTTCAAGCTTCTGAACTTATTTAACTCGTTAAATGGAAGGAAAATATTAATTCTGAATATAAAATTGGCGCCTAATTTCAAGTTGGCAATCCCAGGCAAATTTCAGTTTGATTAGTAAGTATCTTTCAAACAGTCACATTTTACACGTGAGTGTGCTTTACTGGTACATTGTGAAATATGTATTTATGTATTTATTTATTGTTAAATTCTCGAAAAGGCAAATGTTTATTGTAATATTATTGAATAATCTTACACTGTACAGTTTTGTTCATTTTAGGGTTATAATTGCATTTTTATATAAGAAATGGAAAACATGACTAGTATTCAAAGTATCAGACACGTTTATTATTATACACAAACGATAAATTCAACACAGAATACTTTAAACAATTGTTTACAGCAAAAGTGGTCAACTACGACAGAATCTCTTTTCAAATCTCATCCCAAAATATAGTTAATTATATAGGTGGCGCAGTGATCGCTGGCTGATTTTTTGACGTTTGTACCCAAACAGCTGTTTTTAAGTCATTTTGTCACGTGAGTGCCCGTAACCCATTGCTACAGAACCCGTGTTTAATGAAATTTGAGTATTTCGTATATTTCATGAAGTTGCAGTAAGGTTACCCACGGGCATATTAAGTTGCATTTAGAATTTCTGGCATCATTGGTTGATGCTATGACGTTTTCGAGATAATATGTCGCCCACATTTACTGCCAAAATGGTAGCGAAAGTACTTCGCAATGAATAACCAATGTAAGTTTCTGAGTTATCTAAATTTAAAAATGTTGGAACTATATTTGGACATCTTGCTTATTGTATTATGTCGTATATTTTGTCTTGTAGGTTTGCCATGTCAGAAACTAATGAATACTTTTGCCATGTCAGGAGTGGGCCTCTTATTTAGATATTTTTTTAACTATTTCAACCCAAAAATAATATACCAGGACAAATTATCTCGAGGATCCAAATATTTTTAAAAACAATGCTAAAAACAAAAGAATTTCATTTCTGCCTTCTCGGTTTTTGTAGATATTAACAAGTATTCATATCAAATGCTTATGTTATGATTATTAAAAAATTCGTTACAAAGGATTTAAGAGCTAGTAGTGAAAAAAATAGTATATAAACCACGGTTGAGAAGATTATTATTGACCATGCGCCTTGTACCCCTCGGTTGCACCTCGGGGTACAATCTTGGCGCTAGATCAATAATGATCATCTTCTCAACGTTGGCTTAAAATTATACTATTATTATACTACTAAAATAGTATATTATACATCTAGGGAGAGAAATGTATAATTTGTCATGAGGAGTAATTTGTAGTTAGAGGGCGAAGCAAGAGGGCTACAAAACACTGAGGTAAAAATATATCTAAGTAAGATTAAAAACGAAAAAAGTAATTTTAAAATACAATTTATTCAAATTTTTTTGACATTTATTAATTTTAAAATTAATAGTAGTCTTTGAAACTCGGACAAAGCAATTGGAGGGGATTGACACACATGCCTAGTGAAGAAGAACAACATAGCGATGCCAGATCGCTCGCAGTGTTGCTAGTCTCATTACTTTTCTAACACACCTCGTATATCTATGATAATTAAAACCAAACGAATAACATAGTTTTCATTATTAATAATTTATACTGATTTTTTAAATAATTAATTTTCAATACAATTCTAATTGAAAATCTCATAAATTGTTTTGAATTATATTTTTATACGAGTATTAAAATATTTGAATGTGAAATAAAATTTTATTATGTAGCTTGTAAATATTTGAATAGAATTACAGATAGAAATATACAATTAAAATTTTGCAATTAAATTTTATGTAGTACCATTGTTAGAATAGACTGCAAACAAGCTAGAGAGATAGTTATTTTATTTTTATGTGCACATACATGTTTGTTCGTTCGTCATTCTTTTACAATTATTCATCTGTTTAAATAGCTTAATATACTCGTAAAACAAAATATTTCAAATTGTAATAAAATTTCCAGTAAAATTTCCACAATAACCAGCAGAAATTTTCTGCGTAGGATCGAGATATAAATATCATCCAGCTTATTTTCGTGTAAAGCCTTTCTTTCTTTATGATTTCTTTTACAACAAAAGTATCCGTTCTCTTTGTGGTAAGGTAATAACTATTTTTATTTTGTTGTTCTGTCATCTTCCATATCTTCGAAAAGAGATGTGATATATTTCAAATGAAATTATGGACGATAGCTAAGTTAGATTCATATAGAGAATTTCAGTCTGTGAATCGAATTAATTTCTAAAATTGTGATTCTCTCAGGCAATCATTGTTCAGTGAATAAAACAGAGATAAAATTTGCGATCCTTAATTAACAAGCAAGAAGTTTTGCGTTCAAATCTCGCTGGTATCAAAAAAAATTAATTGTGTCTGACTGATTCAGATTCAACTATAAGCTGTGGAGTCCTTGTTCTGTCATTGGGATCAAATTGGTATACTGCTGTACAGACTAACAAATAAATTAATTAATGTCAATTCCGTTGAGCAAATCGTCGTGTCTTTTTATTATTTTTTTATTTATATTTTTATGATTTTTTAAATCACAACTTTTATACTTGTTTGTACCAGTGAAACATAAATTTTATGTCGACTATTTCCCAGTTGCACCATTTCGTTTAACAAAACGTCGCTTAAAATTAAACTAGAGTAAAATTACAATTTGTTTTATTGCATCATAGAAATCTAAATTTAACTTTTTTGTATTTATTCTGCCAAATATTTTCTTTTTCCATATGAATTAGATAATAAATTAATTTTCTACCGAAGTATATAAAATTTAATTATTAAATGACAGTAGAATTTTTACAGTGATTTTATATATGCCATTAAAAAATAAAATGGGGTAGGTGGATCAGTGGTATCGAGTCGGCCTGTGGATGTTGAGAACCCTGGTTCGATCACCACAGCCGACAAACAATTTTCACCAATTTAAATGTACCCCTGTGGCTCCTCCTCCACTAACATCTTTGGAGGCCGTGATTTGACGGCTAGTAACCGCACTTCACACGAAAAAATATATCATTTACCGAGATCTGCTTCGGCAGAGTGCCACCCAGTAATGGGTAAATGGCGTAATGATATATTTATTTATTTTATATATGCCATTAAAAAATATTGTAGAAAATTTGGAAATTATAAATAATATTTTTCTACTTTGTCATTATAAATCTCAGTGGCGTATATAAAGTGCTTTTATTACGATACGCAACATTTTGTTTTAGACGGTTAGTAGTAGCGGATGACACACTGAAACTATCAAGCTAAGAACATCAAAATTTCTAAATAACCTCAAAATCTGAACAATTACATACGATAAATATCAATAGCAGTTACCAACCACAACAACATTTTATATACACATTTCCCTAAATTGACACGGATTAAAATATCGCAGATTTTTTAAAATTTCAATTTATTGAAGACGCAAAATAGAAAAAAATAGTATAAATAACTCTTTTTATGACTTGATCGCACTTGTCCTTTAGAAAACTCATCTGCGGCTCGTTTTTCACACTTGACGCGTGCGAAACAAACATGTTATAAAACTCGTTCTTTAATATACTATTTTGACATGAAATTTCTTTTGCCACATATAATGACAATGTCTAGGTAAATTTTATTGTTATACTTATTAATTATTTTTATTCGTTTAACCATTTTGACACACACAATGACAAATTAAATATTAAAGAAATTTTTGGAAAAATGAGAAAATTGGAAGATAAAAATGTGTAGTATATAAATAAATACAAAGTTTTATAATAATCATGTGTAACTTTTCAAAATACAAATGACATATCTGTCAAAAAAAGTACAATTCAAATAGTTAAACCACAAATTTTGTGTCTTAAACCTGGTTCAAGAAATGACACAATTGTATTTAATATTTGAACCATATTTTAAACTTCGTTTAGTCTTAAATAAATAAAATATCGTATGAAACATTTATATTGCTGTCATACATGTGATGCAATATTTGGCATAAGAGGTTATTATCTCAAAAACTAGACCTAAAATAAATATCATCATATATTTTACCCATTACTGGGTGTAGCTTTATGCCGTAGCAAATCTCAACTAGTTTTTTGTTGTTGAATTCCAATGGCATTTTTTTCATGTATATGATAGCGTACTGTATTATGTGTATTTATAAATGTAGCGAGAATGCCCTGTAGTGCGTATTATTTATACAGACCCAAAGTTCAAGGTGTAAGTACACGTCGAAGACGAAATCTGAAATGTGAGAATATTAGATGAACGTTTGCACGCACGTGTTGGCTGGCGCCCACTCATTTCCCATATTGATCCTGAAGCGTTCTCGTCCTGTCTCCTGTTGTCCTGCCCACATAGCCAGGACCATAGCATCACTCGCTCGCGATCAAATCTCTACGACCAAAGAGGAAAGAGTCCTATCAAAATGGAGAGACCTGATATACCTGTTGATATGTGATGTGAGTCCAAATTGGACTTCTCGTCCTCGTTAATATTATTTGTAAACATTTTGGATATTCTCTTATGAGCTGTTTCCAATTTTGGGGAAAATTCCGAATAGTCCATTTGAAAAGAAAAAAAGTGGTTGTTGAAACGTAAAAATAATAATAAAAAAGTAACAAAAAAACAATAAACAAACCAGTGAATACAAAATTATATTTTTTATTCAGGAATTTTGACTTGATATTAATATTTAAATGAATTTTAATGCGTAAAAGTCATTGTTAAGGATGGATTAATAGGGAAAAAAGTACTTACAACCCTTAGAGCTGAAATATAACTATTCAACAATGACTTTTTATACATAAAGATTCATTTAAATATTAAATATATTTTAATTAAATAATTGACAGCAAAATTTACCAAATGGAGGCAATATATAACAGCAATAAAAAAGACCAAAAATTTAAGAAATGATCTTTTCTGAAATGCTTCATTTTGAAAAATGAACAAATTAAAAATAAATGTTAAATATATTAAATTTTTAAAAAGATTCATAATCGCGGGATTAAAAACAAGTCAAAGTGGTGGAAAGGGATTTTAAATGTATATATGTATAATATGGGTTAGGTGGCTCAGTGGTATCGAGTCAGCCTGTGGATCTTGAGAACCCTGGTTCGATCCCCTCAGGCGACAAACAATTTTCACCAATTTAAATCTAAACCTGTGGCTCCCCCTCCACTAACATCTTTGGGGGCCGTGATTTGCCGGCTGGTAATCACACTTCACGCGAAGGAATATATCACTTACCGAGATCTGCTACGGCAGAGTGCCACACCCAGTAATGGGTAAAAGGCGTGATGGTATATTTATATTTATTTATTTACATATGTAAATATTGTGGGAGTAAATTTTTCTGCGATTTCAACTAATCAAGTCACATGTGTCCTATCTTCTTCACATAGAATTCTTTTTAAAAATGCAGTAGTAGTATACATATATTTTAATTTTTTATAATGAACTCCGATTTAGCTTATTTGTATCATGAACAAATAGAGCAGCAAATATATTACAAATATCTATTACTCCAGATACACAACCAAATTTTGTATTATTTGTTTATGCTACTCTGTACAACAGGAACTTAATCTCAATTATAATATGGGTCCGAACTCACCGAGATGCAGTGTGGAAGTTCATAATTTTTGTTTAGCTTGAGTGGGATTCGAACTCGAAATCTTCGGCATCGGATTTTGTAACGTTTTCTACATCACTGTTCAATCAATAAAAGAAATAAATTATCTGTATAAACAAGAACATGTAGTACTGGAACCTACAACTTATAGTAGTAATCGAACCACTCAGATGTATTTTGTGAATATAAATTGGGGTAGTTGGTTCAGTGGTATCGAGTCAGCCTGTGGATCTTAGAACCTAGGTTCGCTTCCCACGGACTACAAACAATTTTCACCATGTTAAAAATACCCCTGTGGCTCCCCTTCCACCAACATATTTGGGGGGCGTAATTTGACGTCTGGTAACCGCACTTCACGCGACGAAATACAGCACCTACCGAAATCTGCTACGACAGAATGCCACACCCAGTAATATGGGTAAAAGGCTTGATGATATATTTATTTATTTTATCTAAATTGTCAGTGTCTTGCTTTTTAATTAAAAACTCAAATTTTATCTCGATTTTATCCACTGTACCTGTTATGTATAGGTTTTACAGTAACAACAAATAGAGATTATTTCCCGCATTATTAATTTATTGACTTTGGGACACCTTAAATTTGGGAGCCTAAAACTTCAAAGAGTCTTTCAAAATACAATTACCTCACGACTGTGTTGAAATCTCAGGCCAGGTACACATTGCTGTTCATATTATGCATAGCACACAGTACATACTCTACACATGTGAGACGTCAGCGACAAAACACACATGAACATTATCCCCACCAGCACCGCAGTCCAGTACACTCGTCCGAAGCGTTGCGCCCGAACTTGCTCGGTTAGTTTCATTCTGTTCGTAGTGGAGACGAACGCTTGAAGTGCGCTGATATTCTGCGACATTGCGAACAATTGGTGATATTTGTGCAGTGTGTGATTTCTCTCCTTGCGCAATTTGGTTTCTTATTGTGGCAGCAGTGAGTAATGTGTCAATGACGCAGAGATTATTTTTGGTTGGTTTTGTGTTAAGTGAGACCTGTTGATTGTAGTGTACGTTACAGTTTGGATCAGGATTCATATTTCATTTTTGGAGATTTACTACAGTGAGTATTATTTTTGTTTTTATACTTTCACTTGAGCGTGTGGGTGGGAAACATGTTTTTATTTAGAACGAAGCAATGTTCAACGAAGGCATTTGCATTTTTATGAAGTTCTTGATGGCACTATATAAGCTTGTTAAATTATTCATTAATATTATAGACTTCCACGTATAACAATGCTGTTAATGCATCAAAGAGAATAATATAAAGAATTTATTATGTTTAAAACAAGTATCGTCACGTCATTTTATTTATTTTAATGGTTGGCAATATGTGTTTTACCGGTCATAAAATGGTAAATCCCAATTCATACATAACCTCGCACTATATTCCATCAAATGGGGTAACACAAACCTATGAAGCATTTATATATGCTACTCTATACAACAGGAACTTAATCCCAAATATAATATAGAGTCGGAACTCCTCGAGCCGCAATGTGATAATTTATATATTTATAGCTTGAGTGGGATTCAAACTCGGGATCTTCGGATAGGATTCAATTCGAATGCAATAGCACTAACCGTATTGAACATATGTTTATTAAATTCATCTTGAAATTAATGTTTGATAAACATTATTTGTGAAAAATCGTTATAAAACCATAAGAAATAAGTGCAATATTTAAGTGATAAAAAAAATCTCAAGATAACATGAAACTTATAATTGAGTTTTGAATAATAATGAAATTTGCTGTTGATACATGCTTTATAAATAATTATTTTTCATTTTTAAATTACTTTATATATTTAAAAATATATATATCATCACGTCTTTTACCCATTACTTGGTGTGGCACTCTGCCATAGCAGATTTCGATTAGCGATATATTTCTATGCGTAAAGTGCGGTTACCGGCCGTCAAATCACGGCCCTCAAAGATGTTAATGCAGAGGAAGCTGCAGGGGTAGATTTAAATTGGTGAAAATTGTTTGTCAGCTGTGGGAATTTAACCCGGGTTCTCAAATCCACAGACCGATTCAATACTCCATAAAAAATAACAGTTTTAATTTATATAATTGACTTTGTGAATCTTGTACATGTTTATATGTGACACTTGTGGCTATTGCTGTCAATAATGTTAATTGATTCGTGATTGAACATATTGCTGTTTTTACAAAGTAAAACTGTATTTTTAAAGATTGTTAGTTTTAAAAACAATAATTATGCTAGGTATGCCATTAATTTAATTACATGTAAATCAATGCCTAAAACATTTATTCTATAGAAATAGCACCTTCGCTCAAAACATATCGTGTGTTGGCAACAATAAAGTCGGAGCCTCGTCAAGTGACGATTATCGATGTCAATCGCACCGCGGTTTACATACATTTCATTATTGTTTTGTGAATATGTGCTTAGATTAATTCTTAATACATCTTTTATTTGACATTAGTTTTAATTCTGTTTCATCTTTAGATTTATATTATTGTTATTGAAGTTATTTTTCCCATTCGCAATTGATTAATCACCGTCTAAATATCTCGCTCGACATTTTAAACTTATATCATTGTTAATTAATGGCATATGTTCATCTATTTCAAATTGGAACTACCAGTGTTAGATGTCACATTAGAGTCGCACTTAGAATGACATGATTTAGGAAGCGACAGATTTTTAACAAAGCATCAATTTTTAGTAAATTAAATGGAGTTGGTGGTCTAGTCGGCTTGCGGTTCTTGAGGTCCCGAGTTTGATTCCCGCAACCGACAAACTGGCATTCATCAATTTAATATCAACTCCTGTGGCTCCCCCTCCACTAACAACTTTAGGGGCTGTGATTTAACGTCTTTTAACTGCACTTCACGCGTAAAAATATATAACTTACCGAGATCTGCTACGGCTTAATAATTGTAAAAGGTGTGATAACATATTTATTTATTTTATTTATAAATTGAAACATTGACTTCAATGCAAAATATCATAGCGTTCGAGTGGTTCCCATTATAGTTTGTGAATTTCCAGTCCTATAATTAGGATTAATTTGTTGTGCAAAATATGCATGATTCTATTCTAATGAAACTTTAAACAGACTTGTGAAAAATATTCCGATATGAATAGAATGAGTCAGTCTTGTTATCTTGTGCAATAATTGACAGATGCTTGTTCTTTTTCTTCTATTGATCTACGTCATTTATATTTCATACCTAGTTATTACATCGCTTCGCATATATACGGTTTTCTATTATTAGGTTTAATTTTAATATGTATAATATTGTTGTCAAGCGAGTAGAACTGTAGGTAGATAACCTACCTTGAAATCATTTTCGCATGAAATTATCATTTGTGATTCATAGTTCAAGGAACTTACTATTAGGTTGATAAACATCGGATATGACAAATAGTTTAAAAATATAATCTAATAAATAACATTTATATCGCTGTCATAATACAGATATTTATATTTCAATACTTTGTGCATATTTTATTAAACGAGTTTAGAAATTTTTGCTATTTATATTACCTGCATATGTATAAAAATTAATTTAGTTTTAACTGGACAGATGCACTGACCTTATTAAATTTGTGGGATGCGTATTCGTTCTTATAAAATAAATATTTGAACTTTAATTTATGGGGTAGGTGGATCAGTGGTATCGAGTCGGCCTGTGGATTTGAAAACCCAGATTTGATTAGCACAGCCGACAAAAAATTTCCACCAATATAAATCTACCCATGTCTCTCACCTTTCACTAACATCTTTGGGGGGCATGATTTGACGGCTGGTAACCGCACTTCACGCGAAGAAATATAGCACTGTTACACAGTGCTACACCCAGTAAGGCGTGATGATATTTGAATTTATTTTATATAATTTTATATATTTAAGAGAGAGAAAAAACAACAACTTTTACACAGTATTTGCAACAAAAAATATAATTGTTTAAACAAAAAATGTTTGGTTCATCGCAAACCTAATATACCGTACTTGATTTCACATATGAATTGATTAGCTATTAAATCTAGTTCATCGCTAATATCACGGTGTATATATTAAGATGAAATATGCGCCTATTGGTGCCAGCGCTCAAGCGGCAAATATTCGAACCTTAATACTCGGTATTGTATGTTGTTGTTTACATTGTGCAAGCATAGCATTCTATCAACATTTCATTTTTGGAAATTTATTTTTAGTGTCATTTAATTACCCATTACTTTTTAGTAACGGTTACAGCATGCTATAAGTACGAGATATTTATTTTAATAATTGAGATGAAAAATTGATTTTATGTAGTTGTGTGTTCGGTACTTACCGCCATTTCGTAAGATGCACCACCTACTACCCCTACCATCATTGCCATCAGTACGGTGGTGTGTATAGCGATACGGAATTCGAATCCGGAGATCCCGAGTTCGAATCTCACTCAAGCTAAAAATTATATAAACTACTACACTGCGGTTCGGTGAGTGCGGACCCTGTACTGTAATTGGGATTAAATTCCTGTTGTACAGCATAACATAAATAAATAAATAAATAAATAATCACCCCTACTATGTTAAGGATTCAGTTTATAGTTGTTAAGGACAAAACTCTCTCTGTTACCAAATGTCGTACAGTAAATATTACTTATTCATCTTTGTAAACCTATATCGTTTGTGTGAATGTGAATAAAGTGATTAAGCATCATAAGAGATCATAATTATTTCCGTGTGATCACACACGGTGGTCCTTCGAAATCCTCAACATTGTGTTTACAAATGTAACTTGAAATTTGTTCTAAAAACATGAACTAAACAATAAAACTAGGATGACGAGTAATTCCACATTTTAAAAAGTTTTAAAATCCATACTAAATGTTGATCTACTGTTTCACTTATTCCCAGTCGATTAACGACAAATGACACTTTTCATGTATCAGGTTTGAGACACTCGTGAGAACTAAGTTTGGGCTTATTTTTAGTCCACAATTTACACTTTGGGACACAACAATAAATATTATTCATTGCTAAGAACAATATATTTCAATAAATATAAGTCGCTTTATATAAAATACCTAAAATTGAATTACAATATAAATTTTAACAAATGTAACAATAATTTAAAAGAAAGTAGGCTTGCTGCCATTAAACAATGAAATAAAAGCCGAATAATAAACGAGGCACGTGTTTGTGCATTCAAATTTAAATAAAAACTTTTTTTGGACAGATCGAAAAATATGTTTAAGACAAATGTTATAGTAGATAGTTTAAAGATTTTATAAATGTTTTATTTTCAAAAATCGATCGAGTGGTTTTCAAAATCTCATGTTTCGAAATTTTTGATCGGTCGCCATTTTGTTATTTGATAAAATAGAAAATAATTGTAATTACAAATGTTTTAGAGAACTGAAAGTAAATGCTGAGAGTTTTTGTATTTTTTAAATATTCCTTAAAATAAGGGAATAATGACGATTTTTAGAAAAACAAAGAAACAGCAATAACTATTTACTGGGGCTTCATATAAAAAAACTTCCGTTTTCGGGTGTTACAACGTAGTATTAACACCCTGTATAAGTTGTAGCTTATACTACTTCAATAATTTTAGCACTCAAATTGTGCTGCCGTTTCACATGCCAAAGTTTATAGATTTAAATCTTGTTACACTACATTTTATAACTTAAAATATGATTATTCCTGAGTGGTTAAGCTTCAGATACTCTGTACTGTAATTGGGATTAATTTCCTATTTAACAGCGTATCAAATAAACAAATAAAAATTAATATGACATTAATTATACTACATTCAGATACCGCCTAAAACTTTAAATACCCTGACGTCATTGGTCCGCTTGATGTTCGCTCCCCTTGATTTTGGAACAGGAAGAGTAACAGTTGTTCCTTCCTGTGTGATCACAATCAGCTGACACTCTGAGAAACACTTTGACATTTAAAGCGGGTGTAGCTACCTCGATGCCGGGTGCAAATTCCGCTAGTATTTCAAATCGATGTAAAATCTTCTGTATGTTTTAGCAATATTTCTTTTCTGTGCGCTCGTCGAGCTCCGTTTGCTTTTATTGAATTCTGAAAAGCGTACGGAATAAAAGCTTTTATGATTTTTCCTTATGGAGTTTTTATTAGGAATTTTACTTATTTGAGTTTGAATTATTTGGAATTTTATGATGAATAATGTAGGTTTGAAAAGAGGATTTTTATTTGGTTGGTATGCCATGCATATTAATTTCTTTATTTATTATTATTATGGGGCAGGTGGCTCAGTGGTATCGAGTCGGCCTGTGGATTTTGAGAACCCTGGTTCGATCCCCACAGACAACAGACAATTTACACCAATTTAAATTTACCCTTGTGCCCCCCCCCCCACTAATATCTTTGGGGGCCGTGATTTGACGGCTGGTAACCGTACTTCACGCGAAAAATATATCACTTACCGAGATCTGCTTAGGCAGAGTGCCACATCCAGTAATGGGTAAAAGGCGTGATGATATATTTATTTATATTATTTTTATTTTTTTTTCAAGTTGAAATATAAATTTTACCTGAAACTTTGCGTGACCTTTAAAACTCAGGAAAGTTTTGCTTTGCATGCCTAGTCAGGAAAATAACATATTGCCAGCCTAGGCAGATAATGAAAGATACGTGAGTGTCGAGTTACTTAGCAACAACATAAAATATTGACTGAATATGTAAGTCAAATATTTCCTTTAATTTAAATTAATTTAAAATTATTATTATTTGTTTATAAGTTTCAGGTAAAATGTTACACGTAACACGTCAGTAAAGCATCGTAAGCTATTTCAAGCCTCGCTTTCGCTCGGCATGAAACTATCTACTCATCCTGTAATTGAACACTTTTTACGTAAATAACTATTGCTTGTGAAATGCTGCTACAGCTGTTAAATCACGACTTCCAAATATGTTAGTTAAGGAGGTACTACAGATATAATTTTAATGTGGTGTAATATTTATCGGCTGTGCAATAGAACTCGGATTCTCAAATTTACACGTCAAGACAATATCTCTGACCTACCCCATACATTTATATATGATTCAAATAATATTATTGTTAACAACAAAGACAAAATTAATTGTCATCCATACACTTGGTGAAACTAGGTTTAATAAAATATAAACTAAACACTTGGCTAAGTCTCACAAAATTCAGCCTATATTTTATTAATATTATTGTTACTTTTAAAAGACGCTGACTATATTTATATTTTAAAAGTAAATACCTATTTTTATATTATATTCTAATTTTAAATTACTACATTTAATAACAATTAGAAGCTATAAAATGAATTGTTTATTATTTGGAAAATGCGTCGTACGTGAACTGAGGACGACAATGAATCACAACAACAACAGGTGTGTGTAAATGCATGTACTTGTCTTTTATAAATAACTCTGTAGTTATTTTGCGTTCTGTTACTCTTATTTTCAAACTTGTTCCAGTTCTGTAATTACTATTTTATCGCGGAAACATTTGACTGCTATGTGACCTTGAAGTATTTTTCCTTATATATTTATACATAAGTAAAAATAATCTTTATGACTCATGAAACATTCATAAATATTTTTTATCAAACAGAAGATTAATATAGTTTTAACAAACAAAAAAAATATTTGAACATGTGATAAATAATCCACGTAGGTGTGTATACAAGGAACAAATAAAAAATTATCACCGATTGTTAATTTATTTATTTATTTGTCGCTCTGTGTAACAGGAACGTAATTGTAACTACAATATATTCTTATAAAAGAGTTTGGAGATGGACATGTCGTGTAATACGAAAAGAATGGACATAGTCTTGAAATCTTATTAAAACATAAATAACAAATATTTTTATACTAATTGTAACACGAAACGTTATAATTGAATATTGAGGATGGAAACAGAATTACTATTTAAATTACATTTCTATTAATTATAATAATTAATTCACTAATCAAGTTTAAAGTTAAGTAAAACGCGAACACCGCGTGATATGAAGATCTACATCTTCACGCGTTGAGTCGATGGCCAAGACTGATGGTTTCCACCAAAACACTTTCTGTCCTGGGTACGATACCCACATCTAGAATCCATCCCTCTCGCATCGGGGTGGACACAGATGCCTCAAGTGTTTTGGTTATGTAGTATTAGAAATCTTGTTGGAATTCTAAGAATATTCACTATAACTGTCTCTTTTTTTTACATATATATCATCACGCTATATCCCATTAAATGGGGTAGCACGAACCCGTCAACATTCTCATCCTGACACACGATACTCGTTTCGACCACATTAACTCTTCCTCCATACGAACTTTTTCTTTTCTCACAACCAAAATCCATCATCACGCAATAAACATTCATCCATTCGCTCCTGTACACCTGTTTCGTAAATCTTCACTTATGCCCACTTCTCTAACAACGAATCTATAAGAAATGAAGGCAGCATCGCCTGCGCTTGTTTAAAATTACATTTAACACAATTGCAGTTACACACTTTATAGTAAAAACTGAAAATGAAGTAAAAAAAGATGAGGAAGGAAGGGAGTATCTTTAATTTAATGCTCTATATTCGAAAACCAAAAGATCTCACACTCAGCCTTAATGGCACATGTAGTCACGAGTGTCAAATTACACGAAACCAATCGTACCTAAACGCAACATAACAACAATGAGATAGCTTATATTGTTACAGTCGAATCTTTTGACTGAGCCAGATAAGCGGATCTCGATCGCGAAAAAGATCCAACTCACTGACTAAACTCCTTGAGACCTGGCACTCTTTATACATATTTCTGATTTTTATCAGTGCAGCGGTTCAATCGTTCCGCGGAACGACTGAACTATTTGGCTATCGACTTCTCAGGGCTATGCAAAATAATCGATAAATCAAATTTAATCGATTAATGATTTTTTTAAAGTAATCTATTAATCAAATCGTAATAATGCCACTGTCGCCGCCTATATAGATACGGAGCAAAATCCAATCTCAGACATAAACCAGCCTATTTTTCCTATATTTCTTCCGTCATTCCGAAATCCTGATATTCTTTCAGCTCAAGTCAAGTTATTCGAATCAATATCGGCGCATTGTTGACAACAAACATCTAAATCACAAAATCTTTAATCAAATAAATCACTCAATTATAAAGTTAAAAATTGGGATACCGCCAAGATTTGAACCTGGATTCTTATGAACTCCGGTCATATGTTTTAACCAACCAAAACATGGTCCTGGTCGCCTATAATTCAAATCTGATTTTATTCCAATTTTTCTTTATTTTTGTTGTGTTACAGGTATCCTCGATCCTATAAGTAAATATTTCAATTGGTTACTATTTTTCGTATAGGTCCGTAAATAAAAGTGTCACTGCAGATGACTCTTGTGTTAAGTCTTTCAGTTTATGAAAGAATCCTGGGATCGAGGCTGTCTATGACATATAATAAAAATACAGGGAAAACTTGGATTAAAATCAGATTTGGATTACAGACGACCGTGTTTTAGTCGGTTAAAGCATATAAGGCCGCTCCTAGGTTCAAGTCCTGGTGGTATCCCAATTTTTCTGTCTATAATTTAATTTGATTTTCATATTACTAATTGATAAGAGGTACATTGATGGAATAGGCTTCAGAACCACTGATCTAGGTAATGTAATTATTAAACCTGAATTTTATACTTCACCGATAACAGAAATAAGTTGCTTTAACTCTTCATCATCAGGAGACTGGACATATTTTCAATTTTTCTGAAGCCAAAATTATTGATGTTATGGAAAATAAAAAGCATAGACTTATTTTAGAAACGCGACATATACATTTACACCATGATACCTCTATTAATTACCAAACTGATGCGTATAATAATTTAAAATATGCTCAAATTTTTTTAGGGAGTTGAACAATTTAATTTGTATATATTTTATTTTAATTATTTATTATTTGTTTTTTTTTTCTATTTTTATTTTTCATATGTATCTTTTTTTTGTTATTATTGACATTTTACAAATATTGTTTTATATTTTTACGTTTTTTAAAGGTTTGACATTTTGATTAATTTGCTAGTTTTATATTATAATATTTGTATTTTAAGGTACTGATGATGAGCTAATATTTTATCTCGAAGCGTCCACAAATAAATATTTTATAAAAACATTGGATTCTGAAGCCTTTTCTTTATTTAATATTAGAAATAAGTTGAAGTTTGCGATATTCAAGCGCGCAGTCTGGCTGCGCTACGAGTGGCAAAAAGGTTTTAGTTTCCCTTCAAATGTATAAATTTACAAATTATCTCCATGCTTTTGAATAAATGTCTTTCAAAATAAGGTTATATGCAGATTATTCTGAATCCTTCCTTTCAAACAAGAGATATATATTTTTATTCAGGAGCATTTCAAATATTTATTTATAACTCAAACCAGTTTAGAAGATTTGTTTACCTTAGACTCAGACGCGGCATAACCTCATGCAAATAACGTTCTATGGAATATAACATATGACTGTGACGTACATAGTGAACGTTGATCATGATCGTGGTCGAGTTGTTCTTTGATGAATGATAATTGTTTATTTAGCGTTTGAACATTATGATGTCATTGGGAATCATTTTATTATGTTACTTTATTATTTACATGGTTGCCGTACTTGGTCGAACATAATCTCAAAATATTGTTAGCTACTTCCATAAATGGAGAAGTGATAATGGTTTTCTATACCTCTGCACGAAACTTTAATGACATATATAATTTGATATACTGATTATAGAACAATATGGAGTAGGTGGCTCAGTGGTATCGAATCGGCCTGTGAATCTTGAGAGCCTTGGTTCGATCTCCACAGCCGACAAACAATTTTCACCTAATTAAATCTATCCCTGTGGCTCCCCCTCCACTAACATCTTTGCGAGTCGTAATTTGACGGCTGGTAACCGCACATCACGCGAAGAAATATATCACTTACCAAAATCTGCTTACGACAAGTGCCACTCCCAGTAATGGGTAAAAGGCGTGATGATATATTTATTTATATTATTTATATCAGTATATCAAATTATATATGTCATTAAAGTTTCATGCAGAGGTATAGAAACACCCTGTATACATCTATATTCTATATATATGTGTTAAGATCTTTTAAAATTTGAAAATACGTACTTAAATAATATCATATTAAAACCCATAAAATGGGGTAGCAAGAACCGTTGAAATATTTACTAATTAATTATTCATAAAAATTTTCTCTGCAATGGATTTATCAACCGTTTTTGAAACTTCATAATATAATATTGGGATTTTAAAATAAGAATGCGCTCATAGAGGCGAAAGTATAGTTTGCTACTAAATAACCTAATAAAGAAGCAATTAATAAATATGTATTATTAATAGAACTAATTTTTGTTAAGGAAATTTTAGACTATTAAAAGAACCTATGAACTATTTATTTAAATTTGTATTTAAAGTTTAACGATAGATTAAACTAATACTAAAACTACGACTAACAACAACATAGATCTATATTATATTCTTTATAAATTAATGTAATAAACACGCTACTAGCAAACATAAAATAAAGAAAACACAAAGAAATACAAATGACGGCAATTGTAAGCTTATGGAGATTACCTGAAGGTGTACCTTTGTCTCAACTTTGATACTACGTGATTAACGCCATCCCTTGGAAGTTGAATATTCCAGTAGCAATCAGTGAAAATTTTCAACATGAAAGTAGATATTTAAAATTAAAATATGCATAAAATATATAAATTATAATTTGTAAAATATGCAACTATGTATTGAGTAGATGGCTGAAGAGTATCGAGTTAAACTGTTGATTTGAACACCCGGGTTCGATTCCCACATAAAACAATTCTTATCACATTTAAATGACCCCTGTGGCTCCCTCTTTACTAACGTCCCTGTGGGGCGAAATTTGACTACCGGTAATCGCATTTTACGCGCAAAAATATGTCATTTACAGAGATCTATTACTGTAGATTGCCACACTCAGTAATGAGTAAAGGGCCTGATAATTGATATATTTATTTATTTATTTTATAAATAAATATATCATAACGCCTTTTATCCATTACTTGATGTGGCACTCTGCCGAAGCAAATTTCGGTAAGTGATATATTTCTTCGCGTTAAGTGCGGTTACCAGCCGTCAAATCATGCCCCCCAAAGATGTTAGTGGAGGGGAAGCCACAGGGGTAGATTTAATTTGGTGAAAATTGTTTGTCACCTGTGGGGATCGAACCAGGGTTTCACAGGTCGACTCGATACCACTGAGCCACCTACCCCATAATTTATTTATATGTATTTTATAACTATAAATTCAGCAAAATTAAATTGTGCTCTTGCATACAGTTGAAATGTTCATGTTCACCACCTCAAAGGTAACTACGTCTGTACATCGCAATCTAAGTTTCATTTGTGCGAGTTTAATTCTCTTTGTTTGGGGTCGAATTTAATATTCTAAAAGCTGTGTGCATTGTGAGGGTTGAAGGTGAGCCGAGGGTAAATATGCCCGGTTATAAACGGTTTGCTTGTTTTTAAATTCGTGATAAAGCACGGGGTGGCGCTATTTTATTGCCTGGATTTCAGGATTTGTCGGAAATATTGCCATTTAGGATAGGATTCAGTTCTGTTACAGGGAGTAATTTATAGGTCTAAACCCTTCTGACATTCGATTGAATCAAATGCTCTTTTTAGTTTTTGAGCGAATAACCGTTTCAAATTATAGAGTGCACTTATTTCTAATAAATAAATAAATAAATAATAATACCTAAATCAATAGTTATGTTTACATATTCAAAATATTCTCTGTTAAGAAGGGACACCTGTCTGAGCCTTCTAAAAAAGGTAATTTTGTGAATTTTTTTAGAACATAAGAATAAGTGCAATCACGTCGGGTTCTCAATATATTATTAAGTAATATTTAAGCTTTATTAAAAATATTTCCAGCACAAAATATTAGTTTCATCGCTATTGACAGCCCTGCGAACAGACAGCTGCAGGCGATGTATTGGTCGTTTGCGGGACAGTGTGGTCATTACAGAAACATCAGAGAAAAAAAATGAATTAGTGTTTCGGGTAAGTAATTAAATTATCTAAAAGGTAGCATAAAATTTTCGAAATTCGAGAAATTACCAAAATGGCAGCTGTCGAAAGAAATAGATCGATTTTTCGTTAAAAAAATTGCTACTAAAATGGGCATAAAAATCGAAAAGTTGGAATATCCAAAAAATCCTATGCTACCTTTTAGATAATTCATTTTTTCATCACAAACCGAAAGAATCCACAAAATTGATGGAATAGTTTCAGAGATCCCTGTCTCGCAAAGTAAAAAATGTGGTTTCGAGAAAAATGCTTGCAAAAGATTTAAGTGTGTTAAACACAAGACTTACATTCATTCTGCTATTCCGGCACCATATATATTGACATTTTATCGTATTTTATTTTTTCGTATCGAATTGGCATTTTGACACAACATTCTAGAATGTATTAGGCTGCCGAAAATTAAAAAAATCAATTAATTGAAATACTCCAGACAGGTGTCCCTTCTTAAACAAAGTTTATTTGTATATTCAACATATTATTGGCAAGGTCCGCTTCGATTACGATTTAAATAAATTAACATTAAACCCGTAAAACGCACTTAAGTCGTTAAAATATTTTGTTGGCAAAATTTGCATGATTTAACATTGGATTTCGCACTTTGACATATTGAATTTGTGGTTCGTAATATAACAGTGTATTTCATTTATTGCTGTTGCGTTATCATGGTTTAAAAAAAAATAATAATAATAATAATTTGACTATATAGTATTATAAATTTCACTACTTAAAAATACGTAGTAGTCTGTGCAAAATAAAGTACTTTAACCGTTTGCACTCCGTTGTCGGCGTAATTGCGACATTTTTACATTACATGCATGTACTTGTAACTAATATAGTGTTGGAGTTATTCACATCCTCTACAAGTTTTTAGGCTGGTGTGCAAAGGATTAAAATTAGGCAATTGAAAACAATAATAATAGTATTTTATGCATCAAGGAGGGAAACAAACATATCTCTAGAGAGAAAAACATGCTACCTAAGGAGATAAATATCCTACCTAGGGAGAGAAACATAATGTTTCTCACCCTAGGGGAGAAAAGCAGTGTTTCTCTCTCTAAAATTAGGGAATAAGAACGTGTTTCTACAAGTTTTTAGGCTGGTGTGCAAAGGATTAAAATTAGGCAATTGAAAACCATAATAATAGTATGTTATGCATCAAGGAGGGAAACAAACATCTCTCTAGGGAGAGAAACATGCTACCTAGGGAGATAAATATCCTACCTAGGGAGAGAAACATAATGTTTCTCACCCTAGGGGAGAAAAGTAGTGTTTCTCTCTCTAAAATTAGGGAATAAGAACGTGTTTCTACAAGTTTTTAGGCTGGTGTGCAAAGGATTAAAATTAGGCAATTGAAAACCATAATAATAGTATGTTATGCATCAAGGAGGGAAACAAACATCTCTCTAGGGAGAGAAACATGCTACCTAGGGAGATAAATATCCTACCTAGGGAGAGAAACATAATGTTTCTCACCCTAGGGGAGAAAAGCAGTGTTTCTCTCTCTAAAATTAGGGAATAAGAACGTGTTTCTTGTGCATATGTTAGGAAAAATAATATATTGTGTGTAACTAATACGAAAAGTGATATATTATTTTTTTTCTATTTTGCGTTCATGAGGAAGTCATTATGAAACCCAGTTGCGTATCGAAAGAGCGTTCATTACAATACGCAACATTTTGTTTTAGACGGTTGGTAGTAGCAGATGACATACTGACATCAAACTGAAAACATCAAAATTCTAATTTAATTTCAAAATCTGAACAATTGCATAAATTTTAATAACAGTTACCAATCACAACATTTCATATACAAATTTCGCTAAATTGACTCGGTTTTTTTTTTTAATTACAATTTATAAAAGCCGAAAAATAGATAAAATAGTATAAACAACTCATTTTATAAGACTTTTATCGCAGTTGTCCTTTAGAAAACTCGTCTGCGGCTCGTTTTTCTAAACTTGGACGAGTGCAAAAAAAAACAACATATCTTTTAAAACTCATTCTTCAATGTACTATTATTTGATATATTCTTGTAGGTTATAGTCGTTATTACACAAGTCCAAATAAAATTATTTGAATGTGGCAGTAAATTATGTACAAAATGTCAAATTATTGTGTAATTTTTTAACATTACGTTGCGCTCACATATATTTAAATAAAAGATAAACAATTCTTATTGCGCCCAATCTGCTGTTTTATGATTCCACGTAGTTGTCAACCATCCAGAAATCTGATATATCACATGATCGCTTGTCATAGTTATAATCAGTCTCGAGTCCAAAATGTTGAAAAAGGGAGGATGCCATTAAAAATTATTTTAAAAATTAGCACGAATTTGCATCGAAAAATATCAAATACAATTTGTCACTAAAAAATAACATGTTAATGCGACTGCAACTGCATCCTTACATTCTCCTAGGTACGCCATTGGTTGCAATTTCAAGTTGTCGTCTTTTACGTGGTACAATTTATAGTCGCCATTACTTTATTGTCTGCAATAAGTATTTTATATATTTACTCTATTTGTATGCATTATAGTGTTACAATAAAAAAGTATGGTGTGTACATGCATGATCCATATACAGGGTATTTCAAAATTATTACAATAAAGGATATATATTGTTGTATGTAGTGATTATAACGCAATTTTATTCCGAAATTCACAAAAATAACTGCACATTATTTGAAATAAACATTTTTCGTACCATTGGTCTGATAGGCTATAGTAGTGAATAGAAATAAGTAAACATTAAATATTGAAAATATTGTTACTCAACATTACTTAAATTAAATAAATTTTAATGTTTACAATTTTTTTCATTACCTATCAATCCTGTGGCACGAAAAATGTTTGCTGTAAACAGCAAACATTTTTCGTGCCACAGGATTGATAGGTAAAGTACAATTATTTTTGCGAATTTCAGAAAAATTCTTTTTACGTTGTATTTAGTACAAGAAATAATATACACCCTTTATTTTTTTTTACATTAATTTTGAAACTTTCTATAGATGTGTAAGTTTTTTAGAAAAAAACTTATCAATCAATTTTTTACGGATGGTAAAGTTGTTCAGTCACATGAAATTTCAAACTTTTGTGCAGATTTGCCAAGCTGCAATATGGCACAGCTTGTCACATAAAGTTTGTATGTGATGGGCTATATATCTGTGGTTGCGCTTATTTCTGGTACTAAGTTAGGAATATTCTATTGGTCATTTGGATCTGATCCAATTTACACTTACTGAACCAGATCACTTATTTATTTGACTGGTTTACTTCGCACATTTCATTATATTTTAGGTTCTGTATTTGACATTTATTGATTCGAATTTAGCTTGCAAAATCCATCCCAATAAGTATGTTTAATTCTGTTATTTAGTCTAGTTTATCCAAACTGATTTAAGCGAGTCAAGTGGCAATTGGAATACAAGCAATAATGAATATTGCAGATTAAAAATACCGAAAAAGTGTCCATTTTCGCCCGTTCAGTTGGTAGTTTCTTTAACTGTTGATTGTTTGTCGCTGAATGTTATTATGTTATCCACTTTATTTCTGCTTTTCAAACATGCCAGATGTTACTTCGCCTTTGCCGTTTTGTGACGAATTTGATGAACGACCGGTTGTCACGGCGAAATATTCAAGCACTCTCTCAAAATAGCTGTTTGTTTTGAATATTTATACATGTCTAGTTCTTGTGTGGAGTGAGTGAATAGTGTTTGACAGAATGTGGGTCATGGGTGGCGCCACCTGGGTGGGTAAAGGGGACACGGTCTTTACAAAACGGTGAGAATTTTGCATATGTGGTACTGTATTGTATTCTGTATACGTATGCAAATGGCTGCGATTTCTAAAGCATTATGTTCCGGTAAACAATTGCTTTATGTCCAAGGTATACATGTAAATTTGATTTTAAATGTTATAAGTTTTCACAGATTAATTAAAGAAGGATTGAGTTAGGTTAAGAATTGGAGTAGGACACTGGTAAGTTTAAAAAAGCAAATAAACATTTTCTTAACAACAGAATCTTAATTTAAATCTTAATAATTTATAGTATATGCATTTTATTTATGTGAAATACGGACACTATTCGTTTTACAACTTGAAGTTCAGCGTTATTAGAATCTAAAACTAACTTTATCTACCGGCTTGAAATTCCTGAAAATCTTCTAGAAAGCCTAGAATTGAAAAAACTACCTTGAAATACTGGGTGTGGCACTCTGCCAAAGCAGATCTCGGTGAGTGATATATTTCTTTGCATGAAGTGCGGTTACTGGCGGTCAGATCACGGCCCCCAAAGATGTTAGTGGAGAAGGAGGCACAGGGGTAGATTTAAATTGGTGAAAATTGTTTGTCGGCTGTGGGGATCGAACCAGAGTTCTCAAGATACACAGGACGACTCGATACCACTGAGCCACCTGCCCCATAATAATAATAAATAAACAAATTAATATGCATGGCATTCCAATCAAATAAAAATCTCATTTACAGCATAATTTTTTGTGAATTATAGAAATAAATAATTAAAAAAAAAACGCTGTGTAGGTGTAAATAAAAGTTTGTACGCGGCACGCTTGCAATTAATCTTGACTGGGCTCAGTTCCCAGCTCGCCCGTAAAAATTAATTTACTACGCAGATCACGTAAATAACTAGTAAAGTATACCTTGTCATCTTTAAATCATCTGGAATTTTATTTTTTGAAACTGGTAGACACCATGTAGTGTAATCCGAATCACTCAGACACTCGTATTTTTTAATTTAGGTTCAAGTTCAGCGAGGTTTTAACTCACAGGCTCTTAGTTAATATTTGTGAATTCTAAATAGAAATAATTAAAATGAAGACTGAAATTTTTTTTACTAATTATTTTATGTACCGATTATTAAAATATTGCTTGTGTATTAAAAATAATGAATGAGCCACTGTATTGCTGTTACCTGAAATATATCAACTAAGCACCAAAATATATGTTTTTTTTTCATCCACTTCAATATAAAATTATAATTTCAAATTTTCAATAGTAAAAAACGCCATTTTAGGATTGTATTTATCACCATGACAACTGTAGTAAAATTGATAAAAAAGAACAATAAAATAATTTTGTCAATTTGTTTCATTTTAATTTGAATTACTCTGCGAAATTTTCTAAATATGTAGGTAAAAAATATATGTTTCCATCGGACTAAAAATATAATTTCGAGTTTGACAGACTTCTGCTACGCTACCTTTATTGCTCGACCCGAAAACTTGTATTTTTTGTCCTAAGAAAACAATAACTATTATATCCTATTAAACATTATGTTTTGGTAGCCTAAAATAATAACCGAATACCAAAAATAATAATTGAGCACCAAAAATTCTAAATGATCTTTAAAAATAATCCAACAATAGTAAATAAGCTGAAACAATTGAATATGATTCTTCCACTCATATAAATATATAACTTTCATTTATTGCCTTCATGCTCAAATAGCAAAATTAAATATTTGGAATGACAGGCTACCAGACTCAATTTTTTTTTAGTACCATTTATGAATAATTCGGGGCTGAAAGTTTGGAGCTCGAATATTAATTTTGGTGATGAATAACAAATATTTAGGAGATCAAAGCAAAATGACTTTGATGCTCTATTAAATACAATCCATTCTAAATTGTCTCCGCGAAGCTACGAGTGTCTGTAAATTGCTATAGAAGATTAAACTAATACTTGTTGAACATTTCTCAAATAATGGAGGATTCTTGAAATTTCAAGCAAATGTAATTGATATTTGAACTCTTGAACTGTACTTAGTTTCAAGTGTGCTTGGTAGAACTATAATATGAAGTTTCAAGTATGTAAATTATACGAACAGTCGCGATTCCAACAATATTCGCTTCGTAAGCAAGCAACTTATAGGGGACAGCGGAGATCTATACAATGCGATTAATTAAAAAATATATATTTTATACGCAGAGTGTAAATGTCAAATTTTTTGTCATTAAACTTTAGAAATATATGGGGAAATCAATTTTTCAATACACAGTGCATATTACTTTTTATATCAAGGATGAAGTACCACTATGGTGACGGTTGAGTAAATTTTAGGTACAAAAACAAAATTTTCTGAAAATTCTTAGCCGTTGGGCAAATTCTGAGTTCGGATTCGATTTTAGAATGCCAAAATGCATTCGAAAACCCTACTCTGGTTTAAAGAGCAGTCACTTTTTTGTTAAATAAATAAATAAATATATCATCACGCCTTTTACCCATTACTGAGTGTGGCACTCTGCCGAAGCAGATCTCGGTAAGTGATATATTTCTTCACGTGAAGTACGGTTACCTATCGTCAAATCACGGCCCCCAAAGATGTTAGTGGAGGAGGAGCCACAGGGGTAGATTTAATTTGGTGAAAATTGTTTGTCGGCTATGGGAATCGAACCAGGGTTCTCAAGATCCACAGGCCGACTCGATACCTCTGAGCCAGCTACCCCATACATTGTAATTGTTTTCAAATGTTAGGTCGAAAAAAATAGAACCTAAAATGTAAAGTTAAATTTATGACAGAAAAATTCTGGTGACGCCTGGATTCGAACCAGGGACCATCCGGTTGGCTGGCAGAGATGCTAACCGCTACACAACGACACCTGGTTCGAATCCAGTAGTCACCCGAATTTTTCTGTCATAAATTTAACTTGAAATTTATCATCAACACTGTACTTTCGGTCATGTCATATGACAAAAAATCACTAAAATTTACTAATTATTATAGTATGTTTTCATATTCGTGATTTTTATTTAAATTTGTAAAATTAAACTTCATATTTTGAGTACTATTGATTTAATAGTTATTTCTAATATAATAATAACTAAATTATACGCACCACAATAGTCAATGTAGTTATTGTACAACAACAGATAAATGACTATACTTGTAGTTTCGGCCAGTGCCAGTAAAAATTTGTACTTCAAGAACCATGTTATTAATCTTTTTTCTATTATTAATGTTTTTTTTTTCGAAATATAAAAATCCCTATTTATTCCAGATTTATTTTCATTACTTTCTTTAATTAATCCTCTTTGATAATCTGCGTGTACATGATTATATTTTGAAGTTACGAGTTGATATAATATTATATATGTTGTTAAAATGACAGATACTTTTACATTAAGAAAGTAGGTAGGAAGGATAGGATTCTACAAATCTGGATATTTAAAAAAAATGTTGAAATTATATTCATACAATATCTATAGTTCATGTCTAATAAATAATTTAAAATGAGACAAGAAATGTGTGTCTTCTAAGAATTCTTACAAGTTATTTATGCTTATTTATGATAAGAAAACATACGAGTGCCTATTTAAATAAAAGTGAAAGTGAATTATGATTTGGTGTTACATAAAAATTAAATTTCTAATCAATCCATTCATATAAAACATGTATCTTTTACATTTTGAATAGACTAATTTATGAGAAATATTTTATTGCAAGTAAATATATTTTTCTAATAAAACTCAGGAAAACAAAAAGACCGAAAGGTCAAAGTTGATCCAGATACTTTTATTTGTATTACAGTACTGAAAAATTCAGTGAGTATGTCCGGTAATTTCTCACAGCGTTCTCCGGTTTTCTAGCTCATTTTTAATTTTCCTGTTTCTGTCATGTTGCGAGGCAGTTTTCTCTGCGCCATTTACTGCCTCGTCTCGCCCAGACTGTTGTGCTGGGGCCCTACGAAACACATTATGTCACGTCATATTGTCTTCATCCAACTCTTGTGTTGCAATTCATTACATTTATACAGGGCTGACATAAACAATAATTAAGATGGAATTTTTACAAAACTTTTTAAGACAAAGAATAGATGAATGATTTATTTTGTCTGAGTGATTTGGATTTTGCTATAAGTTGTAGGTCCCCTGAGACTAACTTTTTGTTTTACGGGGAATAACAAATATTTCACTACGACTAAACCATCTCAACTGATTTATTGCTTTAAGGTTGGTGCACCTACGTCATCAAAGATGGCGTCAATCACCTGATTGGAGAGCAAACAATGCATTTTAAAGCATTATTTTTCACTATTTGAATTGTAAAAGTGTTAACATATTGTTTGGCAAAGTCTTTGAGATTATTTATGTGAAACCATGAGTTCTTTAACAGAATACTTTCATACACTTTGAGAGCAGTGTAAAAAGTAAATATCTGTCATAAATAACACAGATTCATATTCGTCAAATAAGAAGGGTTTAAGTACAGAGGTTAAAAGACACCTCAAATAACATACGTTAACATATACAATTATGCAATATTAAAAAAGTGCATATACACAATAGTTATTTATGTATTAAGAGCGTAAAGTGATTCTTTGTTACTCGAGCACGCAATAGTGCAAGAGGAACAAAGATACTTTACGCTCGTGATACACACATAATTTTTTCTACGATTGCATCTTAAAATATTAAAAAACGTATACGTATTGAAAATAAATTCGTTCTATCAACTGTCAATATGACAAGTTTCTGTTTTGTTTGTATCCCTGGTAACTATTCAAATAAGCGCTCATTTAATATCATTTTCACGCGTTGCCATTGGAAACGTGCGCATTTAACGTCTTTTTCGCGCGTTGCCATTGGAGACTCGCAAAAAAGATATTTTTCGATTGTTCCACAGAAAACGTCAACTTTACGATGACAAATGAGAGCGTAATTGTCAACTTTTCATAGCAATCGTAGAAAAAGTAAGTTTCGTGCATATAAAAATTTGAATTCATATACAATTTTCAAGTCTGAATGGGTGAAAGAAGTTGCCACAAAGACTTTCTATGACGGTATTTTAGTTCTAGGAAAGGTATAGTACAAAATAAGACTTGTATAAAAAATAACGTTCGTACTTATAGTTTTTGTTTGTCCTGCACACAGCTAATGGAAACCATGTTGTAACGTCAGCTGCACGAACCTTATTCTTCTAACATTTGTCTGGCATTTATTTCACCAATATTGCATTTAGTGACGATGTCTCTGTATTTAATAGAATTGTTTTTGTTTCGCAATATTATCAATTGCATCCATGAGCTCTATTTTAATTAATTCATCAACGCAGTACAATTTCCTTTAATTTCCGATTCTATTATCTGTTATAACATTAATTGAAGTTGTTTTTCAAAACAATATGATTTTGTTGGAGAGGTTCGGATTCCACTATAAGCTGTAGGTCCCTTGTACTGTAATTGGGATTAATTTTCTGCTGCTACATTAAAATGTAATGAAAATATCGAGTTTAAAGTACAATAAATTACAATTACAAATATATCATTAATCACCATTATAATATTATTTATTGTTATTACGTGAGTCATTATTTAAAGATAAAAGCTTTCCATTGTTTGAATTTAATTTCATGTGAAAAAATGATGAATGGAAAGATCAGTAGTGTAGATAAAATGACAATCAAAATTTGTAGTTACATTTGCTATTTGCAATTGACACATGGACGGAGCCAGTATTTTGGCAGTAAAAATTGCGGAATATTGGTAGTTCTAGCTGCTCTAAAGCGTGCATGTTTCATTATTAACTAATATTTTTAATATAAATTGTAATAATAAAATAATAATAATTTAATACCCGGGTTCGATTCACACAGCAGACAAACAATTTTTATTACATTAGAAACTACCCCTGTGACTTCCCCACCTCTAACATGTTTGGTGGCCGCGACTTGACGGCTAGTAATCGCACATCTCTCGAAGAAATGTATCACTTACCGAAATCTGCTACGGCAGAGTGCAAGACCTAGTAATGGGTAAAGGCGTGATGATATATTTATTTATAAAATACAAAATTTACTGATCTATTATATACATTTGATTGAGATACATACCAATATTTAGTACCAAATTTGATCATCAAATGTCGTAATCCCTAGTGCAATGTGTCAAACACTAATTATTTTCCTGTCAGAGTATGTTGATTAAACTTCGCTGATTTCAATTAGAACCAAACATACAACAGCGTTTGAGTCGTTCTAATTTCATGATTTTCTGTATTGTAATTGGGATTAATTTCCTGGTTGGATCCCTACAGCCGGCACACAATTTTCCCCAATTTAAAACTACTCCTGTGACTCCCCCTTCACTAATATCTTTGGGGGCCGTGATTTGACGGCTGGTAACCGCACTTCACGCGTAACAATATATGACTTACCGAGATCTACTTAGGCAGAGTGCCACACCCTGGGTAAAAGGCGTGATGATATATTTATTTATTTATATTATTATTAATTTCCTGTTGTGCAGTGGAAAAATATATAAACAATTATCTATTTCGATAAGAGAATTAATACATTTTGTTGTAGAGAAAGCGTACATTTTGTTTTTAACATTAATCATGAAAGTGGTCTTTTTTAACGAAAAATCGTTTAGAAAGTAATGCATTTTTCAACTATTTAAAAAAGTTTAATAATATTTTTAAAATAGTGAAAACAGTAAAATTGTAAAAAGAAGTAAATAGTGCAATTTCATTGGTTTAATTGAACTTGTTTTCACTATTTTTATTTATTTTTCTTGTTGGAGATCATTTCCAGAATGGTTGTAAAAATAATTTTTACTTTGTATCTTCGTAAAATTGTATTGGTAAATAAATAAAATATATCATCATGCCTTTTACCCATCACTGGGTCTGGCACTCTGCCTAAGCAGATCTCGGTAAGTGATATATTTTTTCGCGTGAAGTGCGGTTACCAGCCGTCAAATCACGGCCTCCAAAGATATTAGTGGGGGAGGAGCCACAGGGGTAGATTTTTGAAATTGGTGAAAATTGTTTGTATTGGTTTCATTACTAATTGTACAAATAACTATATTAATTTAAATTTTACAGAACAGAAATTTAATAACATTTACAGTAGTTTATCCTGTAATCAGAACCACTCAGATACAGATACAGCCGTATTTCTTTTTATAAAAGTACATTAACTAAATTCTCTATAATATTTTTTCTGTATCAAAAGAATGTTTGTAAGTGTTGATTCGACAAATGACTTGACATACAAGCGTCGAAGTGTCTCAAAATGGCATTGGTGCGTTCGAAGGACACACATACAACATACACCGTTTTTTGTGGGCTTCCATTAGTCTGAAATAACATTGTTTATCAAGTGCTGGCCGCGGAGAAAATTCAATTTCATCCTCGCGGCCTTGGAGTGGAAGCAGCACAATATCGGCAGGAAGCAAATATTACGCTGATGCTTTGTTGCACAACCAGCGCTGGCTGCTGGCTGCTGGCTAGGTTCTCGCACAGTTTCTTTTATTTTACAACATAAATTTAAATGTGATTTCCACACACGGCATTATTCATAGTTTAATGGACTTCCTACGCTCGGTTTATTTATCACCCGTTACATTTATCTCTTCTAACTCATATTTCACTATTATGTGAGGTATATTGGATAACAACGCACTATTACATTTTATCGATTTATAAACTACGTTGTAAGTTATCCATTGGTAGTTTTTCTTTAAGGTATTTATGTGTTATTTTGCACAAGGCGAATCAAGCGTTAAATGGGTCTGATTTTGACAATGATCTTATTTAATATTGAAATATTAGTTTTATTATAAGAACAAATTAAATGAAATCAAATTGTATTATGAAGAGAAGTGAAGAAATGAAAAGAAGAGAATGGGGTAGGTGGCTCAGTTGTATCGAGTCGACCTGTGGATCTTGAGAACCCTGGTTCGATCCCCACAGCCGACAAACAATTTTCACCAATTTAAATCTATCCCTGTGGCTCCCTCACCACTAATATCTTTGGGGGCCGTGATTTGACGACTGGCAACCGCACTTCACACGAAAAAATATATCACTTACCGAGATCTGCTTAGGCAGAATGCCACACCCGGTAATGGGTAAAAGGCGTGATGATATATTTATTTATTTATGCTTCAAACCAACTAAGCTGCGGTTATTATATGTTTCAAATCTGGTTTTATTGGTTTAAAGCAATGGGGTAGGTGGCTCAGTGGTATCGAGTCGGCCTGTGAATCTTGAGAACCCTAGTTCGATCCCCACAGCCGACAAACAAATTTCACCAAATTAAATCTACCCTTGTGGCTCCTCCTCCACTAATATCTTTGGGGGCCGTGATTTGACGGCTGGTAACCGCACTTCACGCACAGAAATATATTACTTACCAAGATCTGCTATGGCAGAATGGCACATCCAGTAATGGGTAAAAGGCGTGATGATATATTTATTTATAAAGCACATGACCCAAGTCCATAGATCCCAGATTCAAATCCTTGCGGTATTCCTATTTTTCTTTTTGTAATTCAGTATTATGTTTTGTTTATGTCACCGGTAAAACGTAAATTGTAATATTATATCGTGCAAGTTTTGCCGAAAACAAATATAAACGTTTGTGTGTGTGGAGCATGATTTTTATGACTTAGACCCGATTTCATAAAGCGATGTTAACTATGTTGTTAGCTAACAGCATGTTAAAAGTTAACAATCACCAAGATGACTGACACCACATTTTACATATATTCTAATTTTGTTATAATTAATTCATATTAGAATAAGATTATGTGCTTAGAACCTGGTGGGTAGATCATATGGCGTTGAGCGTTTGAGTCTTCTGTCATTTATCTATAATTAATTTTAAGATAAGATAAGTAAGTAGAATAAATGTGTACCCACCTGTCAAATAGTCGTTAAGAGTAAAATAAAGGTATTTGCTAATGAGCAAAATCCTACATGTTAATATAGGACTGTATAAATTTTACTTATTGTACTAGTACAGATTGTAAAACTAAAGGGATGTAATAAAAAAAAAAAAAAATAAAAAAAAAAAAAAAAAATTAGAATAAAAAATCTTTTTTGTTAACTAAATATTAACGGAAATACAATATTTATAACAAATTAGTAGTAGTTTATAAAAATTATAACGTTTTAAAATATTGTTAAAATTTTTCACAATAAAAAAAAACAATTTGACATATTTGTCAATATAAAAAGTTATAGTTATTTCTTTTATTTTTCATGGCACTCTGTGAACAGCTTAAACATGGCTATTTTAATTTACGCCTGTCTCGTGACAGGAACGTATTTTATCAGTAAATTCGGACTAGGTCCAATTTTTAATTGTAAACATATATAGCATTTACAATTTTGTTCTAAAATTTTCCAGGTTAGAACAGTTAAGTTGAAACGAAAGACCAATTTAAAAATCTGTAAATTATACCGGTTCACCCATTCGGTTTAATTTTACGGTGCGATTAAGTTTCTCGCTCTTAAATGTTATAGGAAAAGATTCATGTTCCGGTTTAGGTTAATTAAAAATATGCTGGATCAATCCGGTTTTGGTTTATGATCCGGTTTGTTTCAAGTTTCTAGTCCTAGCAATTTCTATTCATTTGTATTACAGAATTCGCCTCATTGTACATTACATAGGCAATGTGTACATTGCTTGAATTTTATACTCGCATAAAATATATTTTTTCTATGATTGCTATGAAAAGTTGACAATTCCGCTCTCATTTGTCATTATAAAGTTGACGTTTTCTGTGGAACAATCGAAAAATATATTTTTTGCGCGTCTCCAATGGAAACGCGCAAAAAAGATTATAAATGCGCGTTTATTTCAATAGTTACCAGGGATACAAACAAAACAGAAACTTGTCATATTGACAGTTGCCAGAAAGAATTTATTTTCAGTACGTATACGTTTTTAAATAATTTTAAAAAGCAATCGTAGAAAAAATTATGTGTGCATTACGAGGGTAGTATCTTTGTTCCTCTTACACTATTGCAGCGCGAGCCGTGCTCGAGTAACAAAGAATTACTTAACGCTCTTAATACACAAATAACTATTTTCTACTGTCAAAAAATGTTAATTTTTTTTCACTAATATCAATACGCGAAGTACGTGATTGTTTCATCATTTACATTACCATGACAACGCGTATTTTGCTCATTATTTTGCACCCTAGTGCGCAAAATGAGTATTTTGCGCACTGTTTCGTAAAATAAGTACGGTCCGCACGGTCCCAAATTATTTTTTTGTTAGGTTTCATTAGTTACAACACATCAATAGTATCAAATTAATATTATTGTTGAATGTTTTCCTTAAATTTACTTAAATAAATTATTAATTATTGTATTATTCTTTATTTACAGTAGTAGAAGACTTTTATAAAAAGTAACATTCTCACGCGCAACAAAAAAACAGTCATTTTGTGCAATACAAAAATAAATATTTTTTACGTTAAAAGTAAAATAAGTAAAATAAATAAATAAATATTCTGCCGAAGCAGATTTTTAAGTGATATATTTATGCGCATGAAGTGCGTTATTAATCTTCAAATTATGGCCCCAAAGATGTTAGTGGCGGGGTGGTTTTAATATGGTAAAAATTGTTTGTCGATTGTGAGAATCGAACCTGGGTTCTCAAATTCACAAGTCGATTTGATACCACTGGCATAAAACTGAAAACTTTAAATTATCATTCATCTGGCGTGCGGAACGTTCTGTGGCGAATTCTAATGGATTTTTTTAAAATGATTTATTCTTTTAAAATTTGAATTACTTATCTAATATTAACACTGAATAATAATAGGTATAAAATCTGAAATATCTTGAGCAATGAATGACCCAGAATCCTTGAATTCGAAGGTCGTTTGTAATGAACCAATTGCAAAGTAACGTTATATTAGCATTAATAATATTGAATTCTTACAGCTGTTCTGTGACAGATTGCCCCAGTTAAATCTAGGCGATCACGTGCTACATCGATTGTCAGTTGTCTCGAGCCATGTTGCCGAAATTAGAAAGTGTTTGCATTCTCGGCACCACGTGCAATTTTTGTTTAATCTAGGTACTCTTTAAGATAATAGAATAATGGATGATAAAAATATTTGGCCAGATAATGCCACGATATTTTTAAAACAGCATAGTTTTTCAGAAACCGTAAACGTGTAAACAACGAGGAAATATCAGTAAAGCTTCATTAAAAGTTTGTTATTGTAATGGGCTTACTTTTTATGTAACGCTTGAGTTTGGAATTTATTATACCGCTGTGGTTATACAAGTTCTTAGGAAATTCTGAAATATTATTCTCAAAGACCTATTAAACATAATTAATTGCAAACTTATAAATATACATTTCTTAAATAAATATGAAATATTGTAACACAACATAACTTTATCCCATCAAATGGGGTAGCATGAACCCTCGAAACATTGACTAACCATTTATTAATTAGATACAATGAGGCCCTCCATTATAGTCACAAACTAGTAAATTTTTCACAGACCTAAAAACATCGTACTAGAGACAATTTAAGTTTAAAAAATATTATTGGTTTTTAAGATATTTTAGTTTTTAATGCCATTAAGTCTGACGTCAGAGCATTACGATCATTCTTTAACCATCTCTCTCGCACATCTAGTCTATTTAGAATTCTTTTTACTGATCATGTCTTCTATCTTCATTTGAGTTAATTTTGAGGTTATGTTATGTTTACGTCGTTATGCACAGAATTGATAACTAATCTTAAATAAATAATTAATGTATATTATTTCTTAGTTAATTTAATACTTTACTTACAAATAAAAAAAAATAAATATATCATCACGCCTTTTACCCATCACTGGTAGATAAAATTATTGTTTTATACTGCCTAGTTCGAATCTATTTTCGGGTTTACAAAAATCAGTGAAGGGAAAGTCAAACTGAATGGTATGTAGATAAAAAAATCGTTCCAATAGTAATTAAACCTTTGATTAAGATAATATGAGAATTAATTTATTTTTTCTGTCAAGAAATGTTTATTTTTTTCACTAATATCAATACGCGAAATGAGTATTTTGAGCACTGTTTCGCATTATAGTGCGCAAAATGAGCATCTCGCGCACGTTCCCAAATTATTTGTTGTCAGGTTTCATTAGTTACAACACATCAGTAGTATCAAATTAATATTATTGTTGATTGTTTTTCTTTAATTTACTTAAATAAATCAATAATTATTGTATTATTCTTTATTTACAGTTGTCGAAAAAATGTTGTTTGTATTTCGTGTGCAAATTTCTGATTTTTTGGCGGGTTCGAATGACTTTTATTGTCTCGACCTGCGGTCTCGACTAAAAGTAACATTCTCACGCGCACTTAATACAAAAATAACTATTTCTTTCTGAAATAACTGATGACAATGCATATTTTTATTTATTTTCCATAAAGTTATTTAAACTTCATTTATATATTTTTCTAAATAATAATGGGGTCATATATGTGAGGTCCGCTGTTTGAGATTCACATTTTCTTAAGTCTAATATCACAAATTTTGTAAAAAAAAATCATTACGGTTTAATGAATGTCAATTAAGACTTTCTAGAACTGTACATTGTTTTCAATTTAGATAGTTTCATAATTGTGAAGGACCCAATTACAGACAATTGTAGTCCAATCGATAAAACCGAGGTAAAACTTGTATTCATTAATTATAAGATCTCCATTTCAATTTTCACAAAAAATTATATTGTACCTTAGTGGTACAGGTTCCACTATAAATTATAGGTCCCTTGTACTGTTATTAGGATTATGTTCCTGTTGTATTCCGGAATACAACTTTTGCTTCATTCACCTTCATAATTCCTTTCATACAAGCTCGTCTCATCTTTCATTCATCCAATAAACTTTAATCATATTCATCCATTTATTTCTAGATCATCAAGCTAATCTCTTACCCTCAATTACATAAATATACATCTGTTTCATCAATAATCCTTGATATACCTTTTACATGTCCAAACCATTTCATCTGACACTCACTCTTCTAACAACATTTTTCTTAATCGCACTCATCATACCTACATCAGATATGTATTTTCCTTAAACTTAACCTTCCGTTAGTCGCGTCTAAAAACTTGCAGGAAAGCTCTTGCTTTGAAATACAGAAAATGAAAGGAAAAAAAATTCTAATTGAATGAAAATATTTAATGAGGAACACAATTCTTACAATTATTATTGCAATGTTCAAGGCACAAATATTTTTGGCATTTTACACAACAAAATTTTGTGAAACGAGATTTTTTTGTTTGGGAATAGCATACACTACATTGTTTTCTTTTTCTGGGTATATTTTACAGAGCTAATAAATATTCACTTCAATATTCACAATAGCAAAAACGTGTAAAAAAAATTACAAACGGATCGCGTGTATCTGAGAGATACAAAACGTTAATTTTTCAAAACTACTTTAGTCTGCGTGCTCAGTTGTTGCACTGTTAGAACAAGCCCGTCGAACAAGGAAGGTACTGAGTCGGTGGGAATTGTGGGAGCTTAGACACTAGCTGGAGACGTGAAATATAAAATCTCCATGTATCTGACAGATACATGTGAGTAATGGAAGGTTAAATGCAAATTTATAATCTATGTTTATGGAAATTTCATCAGAAATATAATATACTGTTTTATTCTGTAAGTACGATATGTGCCTATGGCAGAAACACACTGATCTCTGTCACACATAAATCTTGGAATACGTGGATTAAATGACAATATTTAACGATTTGTCGGAGTTACAATGACCTACATTCGTTATGATGTGATGTTGGATTAATTGGAGTAATATTTATCGCATATGTACAGTTAATGCTAGTCAGAATTTGTATTTTATGTTGTCATCTTTAATGAAGAGACATTGTAGTTATTAAATATAAAAATAAAATGCCTGCGATTTGTTTGAATATAAATTCGTTGTCATCTGGTTGTCAGTCACACAAAGTGAGCAATATTTTATTGACAGTCCACTACCAATTTGTCGTCTTTTCCGTCAGATTGTTTTTGATACTTTTCTGTTGAGTTGTATTGATTCTGTTTGCTGTGGTATTCATAAAAAGTGAATATCGCATTATTTATTGTACAGTGGCTATAGGGACAGTGACAACATGAAACGCTGCAGCCTTCTCACCAAAATGAAAATTTTTAAAAATCATTATAAACATTACTATACAATTATTTTACAAAAACATATTTTTACTACGATTGCTATGAAAAGTTGACAATTGTCATCGTAAAGTTGAGGTTTTCTGTGGAACAATCGAAAAATATATTGTTTACGCGTCTCCAATGGCAACGCGCGAAAAAGATATTAAATGCGTGCTTATTTCAATAGTTACCAGGGATACAAACAAAACAGAATCTTGTCATATTGGCAGTTGACAGAACGAATTTATTTTCAGTACGTATACGTTTTTTAATAAATTTAAGATGCAATCGTAAAAAAAATATGTATCACGAGCCTTCGGCTCGAGCTGCAAAGCTGCAATTACCGTGTAAGAGTAACAAATGAAGAATCACTTTACGTTCTTTATACACAGATAACTATTTTCCGTTCGTAGTATATTTATTTTTGAATTGTAGGTACTAGGTACCTCGTTAGACGCTCTGTGTGTGTGTAGTGTATGAGTCAGTGTGATTGCGTACACATCAGAGCTGCAGTCAGTGCAGACCGAGTCACACCGCATAGTCAGTGTATTGAGCAGGTGGGGGTGACCCGTGATATACGTTTTTGTAATATGTCTATCGTGGGCTGCAAATGTTGCAGTCCGCACTACGTGTTTAACTTCTATATACTTGTGTTTTATTACTATATGTATAATATTTATGGTGTTATGATGATAAATATGTTTAAATAAATATATGTCAATAAAAATGCGATATTTTTCATCTGGCAGTGACTTTTTATTATAATTATTTCAGCCCTCCCACAAAATTCATCCACGAGCCGCTACTGTCTATCTCTCATGTTGTGCTAATCTTGAGACGCATTTCTTTAGACTGTAATTTTCTGAATCATGATTCCTTTGATCGTAATTGATTTGAATCATGGTTAAATAATGTTAAATACAATAACAAACATGAATAATGTATAAAATACAACCCGATTGACCTCATTTTATAGTAGAAAAATATTAAAAACTTTAAACTTGAAATACACAAACTAACTTATATTTTATAATTTCATAAATTATTCATGTTCGTGTATGTCATTTAAAAATATATCACGGTCATGCTGAAGCAAAAAAAAAACGTTTCGTTGTTTGAAATATTTGGTATATTTGCATATGTTCTTCCAATTCCCTTACATTCCACATATGGATCACTCATATTTGTTTGCAGAAACCATTTCTGAAACCTTTGGTACGAATCAGTAAACAGAAATCATAGAAAAAAGTAGAAGGGAAAGGAGATTGTCGTTTTATGATCACAAAATGAAAGAGTGGGGGATAACGAATAACAAACAAGGAAACATGATTCTTTTTGATCATGTTAACTTTGATCGTTTTTGATTACAAATCACAGTCCAAAGAAACACACCTAAGGATTATTTGATTATATGAAAAGGTTTCTGCAAAATTCATATCAATAAAATACAAAATGAACAAATATAAGAAAACTTCTAGAAAACAATATAATTTAATAATTTTTTTGTTGGACTCATTTAAAAAAAAAAAAAAAGGCATGTTTTCTGTTTTCACAATTGAAAGGTCAATTCATGGAAACAAATGATGTTAACATTTTGCTATTTCTTACGTTACTTAAATTATTAATTTTTATCAATAAAAAATTATTATTATTATTAATAAAATTTCACATTTCTAACAACATGACAGCTTTGTACCACGTGACGTACGACGCATAAAAAATCAAAAGTGAAGCATCAAAGTAACGTCATTGTCCCGATAAAGTCACTAATTTATTTATTATAAGTTTGGTAGATACTGCTTTATTTAATTTGTTAATTTCATTTTTGTTCAATTTTTGTGAAATTGATTCTAAATGAACATTTTACTATTTGTTTATTTATTGGTACTTTGCACAACAGGAACTTAATTCCAATTACAGAAGCTTATTGTGAAGTCAGCTAGATTTGAATTCGCGCTTCTTTAACTACGACCAGGAACTCGTACCAATTTTTTTTGGATTCGGTTACTGTTAACCGTTCTTATCTTAGTAAGATTTTGATTTTGTTTATCGGTTACGGTTTTTTATAAATATTACATAGGTTTTGGATGCGATTTTTAAAAATTATAAATTTCAGTTTTGTTACGGTTTCGGTATTTTACAGTTTCAATTCAAAATGTCTATACAAAAACCTAATATATTTACGCACACTGTACAATTACTTTTTATTTTTTAAATTAATTAATTCGCAAATTTTCGAAAATTATTTCTAAATAAATTTAAAATTAAAATTTATGACAGAAAAATTCGGGTGACGCCCGGATTCGAACCCTCCGCTTGCCGGGCAGAGATGCTAACCGCTACACCACGTCACCTGTGTCCGACGTATGGCATCAACCGAATTCTTTTGTCATAGTGTCTAACGTAGCATCGATCCCAAGACCTCCTAAATGATATGTATTGACAACGGGTTTCGTCTACAGCGACACGTGTCTGATTTTAAAGGAAATCATACCAATTTAAAGTTAAATTTATCATCACTGTACTTTCAGTCATGTCATATGACAAAAAATCTATTTGTAAATATTTCTGTTTTCTACAATCTTCAAATTAATTTCTACATACGCTCGATTTTGCTTTCACACTATCGTTCATATCCAGTATTGCCAACCCTTTTACGACTGTAAATACTGCAATTTTATAAAAATATAAAAACATATATTCTTCTTCGTGTTTTTACTATTATCGGTTGAGTTATTTTATACCGGATTAAATTTACTGTTTTAGAACCGAAATAATATCGGTTCGATTACGTCTTCAATTACAGAATCAATTAAATTTTCGTTTCAAAACAAAAATTTGGATGCGTTTTTTAGTTACGATTTCATTGCGAATCGGATCCCTGACTACGACTGCTTAAATTCTAAAAAAATTCTCTATATTTATTTTTATTTCATTTACATTCGCACAATATTATTGCAACTATTTTGGAATGTATTTTTAACTAAAACTAATTTGCCAAAACATTACCTATATTAAACGTTAATCGCCCGCTCCTACAGCAAATATTTACCAGTTTTTCCTACAAATCTATTTGGTTTATTTTCACAGAACCGACAACCATACGACCATTACCATACTGAAAACATTGCACGCGTTTTCACTAAATCGCCAGTAATAGTTCACCTCTACATGTACGTACATCCTGTTTACATTACGATTACATTACGTACACGTAGCAAATTATAACGAATATTGAAATAGAACACAGCCAGTGGATACAAGTAAGAGTTCTTGCTGACAACAATTTATATTTAAAAAATATGAGTGGTTCGGATACTACTATAAACTACTGTTATAACAAAGTGAAACAATTCAGAATTAGTTTTTGTTATAATTAGGATTTTTCACTTTCAACTCAACTTCGAAAGATACAGACAAATTAAATATTATCTTAAGTATATATTTTTTTTAAGTTGACTTGACAGAGTTTTGGTTATCAAATTTATTAGTGCATATATTTGTAATAATTTCAGTATTCTTCGATCATTATTTATCGAGTTTATGGCTTCTCTGAATTGTCGCACTTGTTAGCTATTATGTGATGTCATATCTGGGTAAATTATTAGCTGTGCGTTGGTCTGAGATAGCTTTTGATCCTTGTATTTCATCCCTTAGAAGCGTCTGGTATTTTTTATGTAAACTCGTGCATGAGAACAGTTATCTCTAACCAAGTCAATGATTCCACCCTCTTACCCCTTGTCAGCACGTCCCATGGAAAACAACAACAAATAGTCAGTGGTGGTTTAGCTTTTGGATTGACAAGATGTAGTCTTGTCATGTAGTAACTTTAGTTCATATGTTGTTGTTGTTTGCCATCTTCGTTCTCTTTGTATTAAATATTATTTAATCTGTAAATTTTGTAAAATTTAACATAACATTTATTTTCTATTATTCTGTACAAACGATTTTATTGAAAGAGCGGATAACAAATTAGCAGTTTTGTTACACTGTAATTAGGATTAAATAGCAAATAAATAAATAAACAATAAGACCGGCAGCATATGAAAACTGTTTAGTTTGTTTTGTCGATCACAAGGAATATTCTATTCGTGTTCAAACTGTTTTTTGTTGTCAAATAGTTTCGTGAGGTCGTCGTTTGCATTTTAATGTCACACTACTTTCACTTATGGTTATAGACTTTAGATTAGAAAACTTGTGAAATTAACATGCTTATTATTTTGTCTTACGTTTCTGAATAATTACAATAAGAAATAAATGTTGAAATTTAATTGATTGAATTTTTAGAAAGACTGAATAATTAATTAATTTTTTAGTTCATTAGGTATACCTAATTTAAACGCTTAATCTCAACAAATTGTATAAATTTTCACTTAATTTCTACTAGTTAATTTTATGGTTCAATAATTCTTTTAAATAATTGTATTAGTTATACTTTTGTCTGTGAGTAATTAGAAACATTTTGAAAACAATATAGTTTTCCTAGATGAATTTATTAGTTTTGTATGCTTTTGTGATCGTTCTGCTATTGTAGATCGCCATAAATAATATTCACGACTTCTCTGACATCAACCTTTATATTCCGTAACACGACCATTAGCTGTTATTGATCGATAAGTTAATAGCAGCCCTTAATTTTCATGATAACTCTATAGATTACCACCAGTTCGGCATTTTTTGACTACAATCATTTTTATTTTATTATTTATATTTTATTTGTTTGCATTTTATTCTTGTAGTGCCTTTGTGATGTGTGCAGTCTGGAGTTTGAGTTAACTGGCTGGCAAGTGTGTTTACCCTTAAAATGCTGCAATATCTCTGGCATTTAATAAAACAGTCTGTACGGTCATTGTAAAAAAAAATAGGGCGAGATTATACAAATAATAGAATATATACTAATTATATAACAAAAAGGTTTTTTTCTACAACTGTCAAAAAATATCAATATGTGAAAAACGTGATTTTTTCATCATTTACGTTATCATGATAATGCGTATTTTGCACCCTAGAGCACAAAATAAGTATTTTGCGCACTGTTTCGCATCCTAGTACGCAAAATTACTATTTCCCGCACGCTCCCAATTTTTTTCTTGTCAGGTTCCATTAGTAACAACACATCAATGGTATCAAATAAATCAATAATTATTGTATTGTTTTTATTTACAGTTGTAGAAAAAATGGTGTTTGTATTTCGTGGGCAAAATTCTTATTTATTGGCGCGTTCGACTGACTTTGTTGTCTCGACCTGCGATCGCGACTAAAAGTGACATTCTCACGCACAAAAAAAAACACTCATTTTGCGCATTTGATACAAAAATAACTATTTTGAAATTCGCAAAATTGCTCTTTATTTAACGGGTACAGTTTTAGTACCACTGGAATAACATATTGCATTATTTATTAATTATCTTCATAATAATATGAACGTATAAATATACCCTACAAATAATCATTATTATGTAGATATCTAGTATTGCCAAAGGTATATTATTTTTATTCAAAAAATAAATAAATATACTATCACGCATTTTACCCATTACTGGGTGTGATACTATGCTGTAGCAGATCTCGGCAATAATACATAATCTCAAGCGTTCAATCGGGTATTGAGCTACCGTTGCTGATCTATCTAAACAAAATATTGGCTCAGTGGTATCGAGTCGGTCTGTGGATTTGAGAACCTGGATTTGATTCCCACAGTCGACAAACAATTTTCACCACATTAAACTGTGACTCGGCCTCCACTAATATCTTTGGGAGCTGTGATTTGACGACTGGTAACTGAACTTCACGTGAAGAAATATAACACTTACCGAGGTCTGTTATGGTAGAGTACCACACCCAGTGATGGGTTAAAGACGTGATGATATTTTTATTTATTTATTGAAGTTTCGTGCAGAAATATAGAAACACTCTTGTATTCTCATATGTAAAGATTTAACGCTGTGAACTGTGATGATTATATATGAAGGTAAATATTTATATTGTTATATTTACACTATTGAATGCAGGTACTTGTGAATAAAGGAAAGTGCTATGTAATGATAACACCATGTAAATTTGTTGACAGATAAGGATCATCTATTACACCTTCCTGTATCAGATACAAGTGCCCTAATGATAACGTATGATATAGCGGAACAAAGCCATAAATAAAGTCGTGCTGACAGGAATCAGAATTTAGAATGAGTTTCACTTGTCGCTTTTACTTCGTACGTGTTGTATATGTGTATGTCGTGTTGGCTTTGATTTAACGGCAGACTTAATCACACTGTCACTCGCCTACCACGTATTTCAATCAAGGATCAAGGACTGAGCTATTTGAATATTAATGTTGCGATGAACTGTTTGTAAGTACAATACAACAAAGCAATTACAGACAAACGCTTTATGCAGACTATCAAATGATACACATAAATTGACAGAATTTATTTACTTTCTTGGGTATCTTGATCGAATTTGTTCATACATTTAATTATTTATATGATATCCTACACAACATTTATCCGAGATATGGATATTCTTATGATAATTTATTGTCAAAAATGTGTATGATATCCTTACATAATCGTAGGAAAATTCAATCTTGTCAATATTTATATACATTATTAAATAATATTATTGATGACTCAATCACTCTATCACGTATTCCAGTTTTTGTTCCGCGCACTTCTTCACGAAATAAGTTAATGTTTAAGTGTACTTTTGCTAGAACAAACTATGAAATGAAATCTCCAACCCGGCAATTATGTACTGTTCTGAATGATATTGCTGCAAGTTTCGATATTGATATATTCGCAGATTCTCTGGATAAGTTTTAGGGTTTATTGCTTACTACTTTTTTTACCTGTTTTATCTCACATATAATTTAGCTTTATACTTCCATATTTACATATATTTTCTACTTGTTTGAATAATTGTAATATTTTTTATTATTTTTATTTTTCTATATACACAATTATTTTGTATCATGTTTCCATCCTCCTGTAATTGGGACTTATGTCCTGTTGGGTAGGTTCTTATTATAAATAAATAAATATAAATAAGTACACAGGAAATTAATTCCAATTACAATACAGGGGGTTCGAAATTCGTGCAATACCCGTCAAATAAACAGTAGTGGCTTAATTTTATATTTTTATTGTCGAATAAAGTATAATAATAATAAGTGATATCATATCGGTGAATGGATTTGGGAATCCGAGTTCGATTCCCACAAATGCCATCGGGTAGGAAACAGCTTTTATGGTACCAAAATATATATAGCAATAGTAAATCTAGCTTCACCTACTTCATTTTAACGTCACAGATTAGATTATGGGGTAGGTGGCTCAGTGGTATCGAGTCGGCCTGTAGATCTTCAGAACCCTGGTTCGATCCCCACAGCCGACAAACAATTTTCACCAAATCTACCCCTGTGGCTCTCTCTCCACTAACATCTTTGGGGGCCGTGATTTGATGGCAGGTAACCGCACTTCACGAGAAGAAATATATCATTTACCGATATCCGATATACCAGAGTGCCATACCCAGTGATGGGTAAAAGGCGTGATGATATATTTATTTAGACTAGAGAAGTAAATTTTTCGAGAAAAACGCATTTTGATTTCTGAATTTTATAATAAAAGCGATATTTACAACAGCTGTTGTTGTTTTCATGGCATAATTGTAGTAATCGTACTTAGTATAAACTTTAGTAAATCTGTTCTCGATATTAAATTATATTGTTATAATTTAGTTTTTAAAACTAAAAATGCATAAAACGGCTAGAGAAATAAATGAAATATTTAATGCTATCCCAAACCAATTAACAGATCCACGGCAATTATAACTAGTGTGATATATAAACGTGCACTAATATTGCCAAAATTATACTGTAATTTTTTTCCAAAAAATATAGAAATTAAATAGTTATTTGTGTATTAAGAGCGTAAAGTGATTCTTTGTTACTTGAACACGGTAATTGCAGCGCGAGCCGAAGACGAGAGCTGCAATAGTGTAAGAGGAACAAAGACACTTTACGCTCGTGATACACACATAATTTTTTCTACGATTGCATCTTAAAATTATTTAAAAACGTATACGTACTGAAAATAAATTCGTTCTGTCAACTGTCAATATGACAAGTTTCTGTTTTGTTTGTATCCCTGGTAACGCGCATTTATAATCTTTTTCGCGCGTTGCCATTGGAGACGCGCAAAAAAGATATTTTTCGATTGTTCCACAGAAAACGTCAACTTTACGATGACAAATGAGAGCGTAATTATCAACTTTTCATAGCAATCGTAGAAAAAAGTAATTATTTATAACACGCGTATCGATAGCTAATTTAATTATTATTCAATAGACTTTTACAAAATTTGTGTTTTTATTTTTTCACGATTAATGATATAAATCAATTCCTTAAACGTTTCTGTTATAGGCGATTTTCTCGAACTAAAATTATGAATTAAATTTTTTGGTGACTAATGCGTCCTTGTGAATTATTGTGGATCCCTTCTTCCTATTCCTCTGAACTGTAATTATGATTAATTTTTTGTTGTGCAGTGTGGTAAACAAATTAAAATACAAAGGCAAAGATTTCCTTGTGAACTTGAGATGTCTTATATCACACAAAACAAAAACAGTTGGAAATTCCAGAATTATCTATTTAGGATTGAAATTCCCCTCAATTTGATATCCTTCCTACTCGCTTTTCAATTAATCAAGTTGAAGATAAAAGCAACCGTAGAGAGCTAACAACCGTATAAACAACAAATAAAACAAGCCAACCTAATTAAAATCCAGACGCTGCAGTGAGCAAGGAAGCAGGCAAGCTCTAACGTTGTGAAGTTGATCATTGGTTCTTTGCGTGTTGCTCTCGCGAAGATGGTATTTTTACAAGCACGAAGCACGTTTCAGTTTCATAGCTTCAGTCACACATTTGCAGCTCACAACCTCACTTACAGGCCCGGATTGGCAATAAAATCGGGTTGAGAAGGTAGTTGCAGAACGAGCCTCACATATTTATATTAAATGCTGTGTTAGTACCCCCAACTATCTTATTTATTTATTTGTTACTCCATACAACAGGCACCTTTTCCGAATTACTTTAAGCTACTAAAAACACAATCTTTTTTTTGTAAGTTGAACTCTTACTTGTTATTGAAAACAATGTACAATTTTAGATGGTCTGAATGATTAATTATTAATCCATAATGATTTTTTTTTAAATTGACGTCATACTTAAAGATATACTGACCTCAATGATCTATTTTATTAGTTAGAAAAATGTACAAATGATGTTTAAATAACTGCCATAACAAATAATTAAAAATATGTAAGAATATCGGCTACTTCAGAAAGAAAAGTAAAAAAAAAACTATAAGATTTTTTTACTCCAAGATTTGATTATCACTGGGGAAATTTGCTGTTATAAACCATTCAGCATATCTTTCTCCTCACTGATTTATCTAATCATAATTAAGTTTCGAACTGCGTAATATTTAACAACTATTTTAAGTAGCTGTAATATGCATTAATTAAGAAATAATATATTAGATATACAAGTATATTTTTTTTTTGAGTCGGCCAGTGAATCTTGAGTACTCTGGTTCGATCCCCACAGCCGACAAACAATTTTCACCAAATTTAAATCTACCCCTGTGGCTTCCCTTCCACTAATATCATTGGGGCCGTAATTTAACGGCTGATAACCGTACTTCACGCGAAGAAATATATAAGTTATCGAGATTTGCTACGGCAGAGTGTTACACCCAGTAATAGGTAAAAGGCGTGATGATATATTCATATTTTATTTATTAACGAGTATATTTAAAACATACGTATATAATAACCAAGAACCTCAAAATTAGCTTTTAGTTACACGAAGATAGAAGACATGAAAAATAGAAAGACTTCCTGAAAGAACTAGATGCGCAAGAGAGGATTAAACAATGAATGCTGTACCCTTATGTCAGAGTTAATGGCATTAAAAACTAATAATATTTTTGAAACTTTAATTGGCCCTGTTACGAAGTTTTTGGACCTACTCTTAATACAAATAATTAAAATACTATTTTGTGACAGTAGTGAAGGACTCATTATGGGTCTATGATTTAGACGAATTGAAAGAAGCTAGTGATTACGATTACGACTAAGATTAATTATAATCGCGGATTAAACAACTATTTCCGATTATTTGTAAAAACTCTATTAATAATCCATCAGTTACGCATTTCTATGTCTACACAATCGGAATTCGGGAAATACCCATAGCGTCGTCGTGTCCTCTTACATAAAGTAAGAATTCTGTCTTTACGTTATTGTAATTTTTTAAATTATTTATAATATACATGAAACATAATAGTACCTACTAATGATATTCGACAATATTTTATAAAAAGAACAGGTGACTTTAACTTAACGACAAGTAAATACTGTACAAGTGATATTTATCAGGGCGGAAAAAATAGACATTATTATTAAATTTTCTTTTTTAACTTTGTAAAATGCATACAAATTGAATACATAGAAACTGAAATGGACTTTTGTCATTTACTCTCTTAAAAATATAGAGATATTTAAAAAGTATAAAAACTTTGAAACATTATTAAATTTACGTATTTCTATTTATACATACGTTTCATATTCGATTGCTGAATAAAGCATAATAATAAATGACATAATGTTCAGCAGTACGGTGGCGTGGTTAGCGTTACAGCATTCGAATCCGAAGATCTGGAGTTCGAATCCCACTCAAGTTAAAACATATATGAATTAGTAAATTGTGATTCGATTCGTTATCTTAATATTTTACTGTGTAAATTATATATTTTATATAAAATTTTGGTAAAAAATAGAAATATATGAGAGAATTAAATAATCTGCATTTTTACTTTTATTTAAACTTTTGTAAAAAAATAAAACAATAATAAATTGATACTGGCAAACTCATGTGATTTCAGATTAGATTTATGTAGGAGTAATATTTATATAAATGAAAATATATATTTCTAAATTTATTTAACTCGAATTAATCATTTAATTGGTATATAATTTTCGTGGTCAAATATTTTGAAAATAATTTATTTTTCCTACGATTTTATTTAAAGTTGATATATCCTGTGGAAAAAGATATTAAATGCGCGCTTATTTCAATAGTTACCAGAGATACAAACAAAACAGAAACTTGTCCTATTGACAGTAGACAGAACGAATTTATTTTCAGTACATATACGTTTTTTAATAAATAAGATGCAATCGTAGAAAAAATTATGTATATATCACGTGTTTCTCTTGCACTATTGCAGCTCTCGCCTTCGGCTCGCTTTGCAATTGCCGTGCGCGAGTAACAAAGAATCACTTTACGTTTTTAATACACAAATAACTATTGAAAAATATAATAGTTATTTGTGTATTAAGAGCGTAAAGTGATTCTTTGTTACTCGAACACGGTCCCTATTCGTTAAAGAAAGTGGGTTTAAGTACAGAGGTTAAAAGATTTACCTCAGATAACGTACGTTGACATATACAATTATGCAATATTAAAAAAATGCATATACACAATAGTTATTTGTGTATTAAGAGCGTAAAATGATTCTTTGTTACTCGAGCACGCAATAGTGTAAGAGGAACAAAGACACTTTATGCTCGTGGTACACACATAATTTTTTCTACGATTGCATCTTAAAATTATTAAAAAAACGTATACGAACTGGCAATATGACAAGTTTCTATTTTGTTTGTATCCCTGGTAACTATTGAAATAAGCGCGTGTTTAATATCTTTTTTGCGCGTTGCCATTGGAAACACGCGCATTTAACGTCTTTTTCGCGCGTTGCTATTGGAGACGCGCAAAAAAGATATTTTTCGATTGTTCCACAGAAAACGTCAACTTTACGATGACAAATAAGAGCGTAATTGTCAATTTTTCATAGCAATCGTAGAAAAAGATTTTTAATTTGCATAAATTATATCAAGTATAGAATAAAATTTAAAAAAATTAAACTATATATTGACGGAATATTATTGTACAATCATGAAGTTGTACTTCACGTGTCGTCATAGTGGCTCATCATACATATAGTTGTATATAATTCTGTTTGTTGCTGCGTCAGCGTCAGCGTCAGATCCCGCACGTGTTGGAAATAATTAGTGTTTGTTATAATCAACGAACGCGACGTGTTCCTCCGGTTACCGTTACTGTGTTACCGGATGCACGCTAGTGATGGTCACGTGTCCAGGTCACAAGTCACGTGGCTTGCTGGTGTGCTCACGTGTGACGTGTGCAACACACCGACTGTAGAGTGGAGTGTTTTACATTCGCCTGCAGGGAATTACAATTTTTGGCGAGGGATCGAAGTATAAATAGCTGAGTGGGATGCTGTGATCAGACGTACGCTGATGCTAATTTCAAATGTCAATGTGTATTTCCTGTAGGAAAAATACCACTTTGTTCAATTTATGACGGTGCCGGTTGCATCACCAAAATTGTGTCTCGAATGGACAATATGTCACAGCAATGAAAACTATTTCATGACATTTCAACCATTATCTGTTACCGATCGATAAGTTTATGACGATCTTTATTTTTCATGATTACGCTAAAGATTATCATTTAAAATAAAAACACTTGGTAAGTTTTACAAATCTATAATTTATGTATTATATTTTACACTACGCGTTTCGACCTTTCGGTCATCATCAGGTGTATTTTTGTAATATAATAAATAAATTATAGATTTGTGAAACTTACCAAGTGTTTTTATTGTAAATAATTTCTAAATGTTTCACCAAGTGCTAACCACACAAACAATTAATAAGATTATCATCATTTCGACATTCTTTTTTTACTTTTTTGTTCTTGTACAAAACTGTCAATAGTTGAGAAATTACTTTTTAACCACACTTTTTTCAAACCTGTCAGTGAGCTGTTATTATAATCTTTTTTATAACAACAGTATAAACGTGAACAAAATGAATGAAAATAATATTAAAATATGAAGGTAAATTAGATTTGTCGTAGAATACCGAAATTAAGTAATCATTATTATTATTATTATTATTTGAAAATTCAGCTGCCCAACAGGACAAAGTCCCAATAACAGAGCAGCACAAAGATACAAAAACAGATTAACTTAAAATATAGAATACATAATAAAAAATAAGATTAATCAAACAAAATTTAAACATTGCAAAAATAGGTTTTCACGTTGTTTGTAAATACATTTATGGAATCAGAAAATATATCTATGGTGCAATTAGAATTACACAAAGTATTATACATAGAAGTTATTCGATTAAGTGGAGAATGTGATGCAGAATTTGTTTTACATCCAACAATTTTGAAAAGTTCATTAGTTCTCATACAATAATTGGGAATTCTAAATTGCATAACATCTAACAAATTATTACAATTAAATATATTGTTAATAATTTTGTATAAAAATGACAGGTCGGATACTTTTCTTCTGTTTTCAAGAGATATTAAATTTAATGTTCTTTGTGGAAATTTATAACGCATAGAACGTAAGAATTTGTGTTGAATTTTTTCAATTCTTTCATTGTAAATAAAATATTGTGGCGACCAACAAACAGATGCAAATTCAAGTCATAAAATTAAAAAGTTGTCAATGAAGATATGTGGCACTATATTCACGTATATGGGGTAGGTAGGGGAAGCTCAGTAGATTTGAGAACCCGGGTTCGATTCCTACAGCTGACAAACAGTTTTCACTACATTCAAATTACCTCTGTGACTTCCTCTGTACTAACATCTTTGGGGATCGTGATTTAACGGCTGGTAACCATACATCACGCGCAGTAATATATTATTTACAGAGATCGGATCCGGCAGATTGCCACACCCAGTAATGAGTAAAAGATGTGATGATATATTTTTAAAATTTATTTTGTACTCACGTATATTTGAATTCTATAAACCAAAATAGCTGTTATTTTGAATACGAAACCAAATCGTAAATTTTTCGTTTTGTTATGTAGGTATAATAGGATCACACAGATATGATTGAACAAAAAAATCTTGTATAAAGCTTTTATAGATATTGATATATTTTAATTAAAATGTAATAATTTCTGACATTTAAAAATATAATTATAAATAAAAATTAAAAGGTCATGAACGCGCTCTAGTACAAGACTGGGAAATATGTGACATACAGTTTCATATGATTCGGTTTGGATACGGGTTTTTGATTTCATTTAATACGTATACAAATGTGACCACAGTTTGTACCGATTGATGCATTTACATAATAGGATGGATTAATTTCAATTTACGTTTATTTCATTAAATCAAGTTTTAAATTTAAGTCTTATAGGTATAGGGTGTAAAGGCTTTACTGGCGGTTAGCTGGGCGAAGTCGCGCAAGTAGATATAAATTAGGAACTGGAGGAACAGACTGAGGCTCAAAATCTTAGAATAATCGCATCTGTCCAACTATCATTTATATGCGATCTGCGCAGAATCACGAATTACATAATTCTATAAAAAAAATTGTCTAGTGTCGAACAGACTAAAAAAAAAAACAAACAATTTATTCTTCAACATATTGCTGCATTTTTAGCTCAATTTCTTGTTTAATATTTAGTATAATATAAAACAAGCGTAAGATCATGACATACAACAAAATATATACAAATACGTGTAAAACTGGTCATTCTATAAATTGTTTACATCCGATAAAGTATCACTTTTCTTGTTTCTGCGCCGACTTTACTTTTTAAGTTTAGTAAGTTTAATTTATACTAGGGTTGCACAAATGATGTGTGGCAGAGAGTGTGTCGGTAATGCCTCTCACAGTTTAGTGTCTGCGTATATACATTTTATTCATTCGTAAATTTTCACTGTACGACTTATACAACGAACTATAAAATTATAAAGATTGATTTATGCAATTTTTCATAAAGCATAAGTTATAAAACAAAATAAAAACACTTCATCGTTTTTGCAATTTTGGAATAAAACATATACATAATATACATAAACATAAGCGATAAGAAATGACCAAATTTTATTTCTTACACTTTTATCACAAAACTCGCAACAGTGCATGCGTAGATTTCAATGTTTGTGTGTACTTGAAATATGAAGTCACTAAACTCATTAGTGCTTTGACTTTGACACGGTTTTACTTATCTAATATTATATAACATACTTGAAACAAATATACGTAATAAAATGATACGAAATCAAACAAAACAGTAAACACAATCAAATGTCGAATTGTATTTCAGTACAATATATTTTCTTAATATTGGTATCTTTCCTACATAAGAATATTTTTTCTGTCACTTGTTAAAAATGATGTTTTATAATATGTGCATAAATTGTCTTATGTTTTATCCTTAAGCGTTATGAAATGTTGCATAAACCAGGCTTTAGTCAATAAATACTTATACGAATAAAAGATGCTCGATATTGGGCTAATATAAATATTGTTTTGGTTCTTAATAAGTCGACGAAAGCCGATTCTTTATTCAACTTTAACGTTTTAGGGATTACGTTCCCATAGAAACTATAAATAGCTTAATTCACATGGTTACACAAGCTGAAAGACCAGTATTTATTTTGAAGAAAGTCCTTTAAATCACATTTTTTGTAATAATTTTTATTTTCGTTATCTTACATATACATTTGCTCAAATCAATTTAAAATAGTATATTATGGGATAGGTGGCTGAGTGGTATCGAGTCGGCCTGTGGAATTGAGAACCCGGGTTCGATTTCCACAGGCGACAAAAAAATTTTTTCACGTTAAAACTACCACTGTGGCTTCCCCTCCACTAACATCTTAGAGGGTCGTAATTTGACGGTAGATAACCGGACTTCACGCGAAGAAATATATCACTTACCGAAATCTGCTTTAGTAGAGTGCCACACTCAATAATGGATAAAAGGCGTGATGATATATTTATTTTCATTTTATTGATTATGCAACAAGTTTATAATGATAGCTATTAATACACAAGTATGAAGTTTACGATACAAGCCGTAGGCTAATGTATTAATAGTTTCATACACTTTTATTTTTTTTTACTACAAAACCAATACTTAAAATTATTAAAATAAATGTCATTCTTGAATATATATTTAAAAAAAAACAACAACTTTCTATACTATTGAGGAAATTATGATAAATTATAAAATTATTGTTAAAAAGAGACAATAAAATTTGTATTTGCTAATTAACAAGTATAAGATTGTGGGGTTCAAAATTCGCTGACTAATTTCCAAGAAATACAATTCTGAGTGGTTCATATTTCACTAGAAGCTGTAGGCCCTCTGAGCTAAGTTCCTATTGTGTAGAGTAACAATATAAATATAGTTATTTGTGTATTAAGAGCGTAAAGTGATTCTTTGTTACTCGAGCACGGTAATAGCAGCGCGAGACGAAGGCGAGAGCAGCAATAGTGCAAGAGAAACAAAGACAATTTACGCTCATGATATACACATAATTTTTTCTACAATTGCATCTTAAATGACGTACTGGAAATAAATTCGTTCTGTCAACTGTCGATATGGCAAGTTTCTGTTTTATTTGTATGTCTGGTAACTATTGAAATAAGCGCGCATTTAATATCTTTTTCGCGCGTTGCCTTTGGAAACTCGCGCATTTAATACCTTTTTCACGCGTTGCCATTTTAGACGCGTAACAATGATGTTTTTCGATTGTTCATAGCAATCGTAGAAAAAATAAGATAAACTTTAAGCTAAAAACTGATGCTAAATTAGGTTCATTTAATTTATTTTAGCTATAAAAATAAAAAGTATAATTATTAACTCCACTGTACCTAACGTAGTTTAACAGTATTTCACGTACCCAAATAATTTAGTTTTATTCGTATTTCAACTCTGTATAAAATCGCACTAAAAAAAATCACAGCCACGGTTCTCTCTTTTGTGCAGTCGTTATATGTCGGTTGCTTTATCTAGTGCAGTTTAGACTCCAACTCTTTAGCTAACAGTGTAACCACGTGCCACCAACGAAATGGAAAAAGTAAATGAGAACACTAATGTCCTTTCTGCTGGCATCGAGCTGCCGTCCGGAGGAGAAATACCTCTGTTTCATAAATAAACTCAACAGATGTTACTTTTTCTCTCTCTGTTTCCATACATTTTTTTATTACAATAAAACTTACAGTTTTGTTTTTCTTCTGGCGATTTAATAGGTAACTTTCCTAGAAGTTTGAATTTTATATTTATTCTGTGCTTATAATAAACACCTTATTTTGTTTGGTATTTACTAGTACAATTACATTGTTTACTTTTGTTATCTTCCTAGTACTTCCCATGTGATTAGCTAGAATATTTTCCGAGAAATGTTGCCATGAAATGTTCAAATTATGTTATTTATTTTTGTTCAGGATAAGGTAATTGATATTAGTTTTCAGTTATGTACTACGCTATTAATTATTATGACATAATTGATAGCGGCAAATATTTAAACGGTTTTTGTGCCGAATATGTCAATACTTATGTGGGAATATTTATTTAAATATTTATAATTTTAGCTGTTTTGTGCAAATTTTGGAAAAGCTGATGTATATATATATTTCCAGTACTTCGCCTGTTATTGTTCAGACAAATATCTGAATAGAGCAGTGCAGAAAGAGAGGCAATTAATTGTGGACATCATATACAGGGTGTTTCTATACCTCTGCACGAAACTTTAATGACATATATAATTTGATATACTAAATATGGAACAAAAAGATTTTTTTTTAAATTCGCTAAAATTAGGATATTTCATTCCTAGCGAAAATTTTTATTGTCACTGGTGTGTGTTTGATACAACATGCTGCATTTTGTATAGCTGCAGGAGGAGATAATTTTGAACAATTTTTATAGCAATGAGTTGTTAAAGTTTATTCTGATGTAAAATTAAAAAGATGGTATTCTAAATTTTGTTTTTTCCTTGACCTACCTAAACAATCAGAACATTCACTTGTTACTGAAAATTACATAATACCTTTAATTTTATTAGTTTTGTTTACTTTATTTCAATAGCAACATAATTATAAATAATTAAACGTACTATTAAACACTAAAAATGTTCGCTTGGAATGAAATTTCCAAATTTTTGCCAATTTAATAAAATTCTTTTTGTTCTATAATCAGTATCAAATTATATGTCATTAAAGTTTCTTGCGGAGGTATAGAAACACCCTGTATATGAATATATAAATATTGCTTATACAGGTTGTTGTTATACTTTATGAAAAAATTTAAGAATGGCTGTTTTTACAATTTATGACACTTATTTTAACCCCATATATTACACAACGTAACGATTATGAACAAAGATTTTTTTTAATCGGAAAATTAATTGCACTTTACATGAAATAAATATTTTTAATGCTATTGGTTTAACAGTTATTTCTAATATATTAATAATTTAATTAAAGTTATAAACACAACAATAGTCCATTTATTCATTATACATCAGATAAATGCCTATTAGTAGTGCTATAATTATAATTTAATTATTAATATATTAGAAATAACTCTCACAAGTGACACTAAAAGTGTTTACTTCATGTAAATGCAATTAATTTTACGAATTTTGAAAAAAATCTTTTTGTTTCATAATCAGAACATTGAAAACTACATGGTGTTAAAATAAGGGAATGTATATTATATGACCTACTGCTCATTTTTTTCAAAATACGCAAAATTATGAACATTATTCTTGAAGTGTACATTTTGAGTGCCACTGGCCGACACTACAAACAGTCATTTATCTGATGTTGTATAATTAATAAATTGACTACTGTAATAGTTTTAATTATAATAAACCATCCTTAATTTAGCAAATTTTCAACAAATATTTTTTGGTCCTATGATATTTAACATTATTATTTTTTTTAATTGAAGTATAGAAACATCCTGTATATGATAAAAATAAAATATACACCGTTATTTATAACTATATTTGAAAATTAAATTGAATATATTTATTTTCTTTATAATGCGCCACTGACTGAAGTAACTTTCATTATATTTGAAAAGAATTTTTATCAAGTTAATTTAAATTCCAGTTCAAATATCTTTTTCTCTCCATCTTATATAACATTAAGAAATCCTAAAACTCACAAAATTAAGAATACGTCTGACAAAATGTCAAAGAAATCCTACAGCTAAAAGAAAGTTTTCCAAATGAATTACTTGTAGAGATGAAAACCGCTCGGCACACGTGTTATATTTACAGAAAATAATTCAAAATTAGCTTTAAATAAATAAAATAAATACACTCGAGGAAAAAATCACACTACTTGAAAATGCACCAAAAATGATAAATACTCAGACAGCCATAACTCTGTTGAATTTTGTCGAAAATTGATGATTTTTTGAGTGCCGAAAATTTTCAAGTCTTCTCTGTACGGTCATGCAAGTTAATGTGTCGCCAAGACCATAACACCCCCGCCATCCCTTACGAAAAAAAATGTCCCTGATGTAAAAACATGTCAAAATTTGACACCTTGTACCGTGTGCGAAAAAAATCGTGAACTTAATCGAGCACCAGGACAATAAAGTTCATTCATTTGACTTTCAGGGAAAAAAATTGAGTTCCTACGATGATTTGACCAGAAGTTATGGATTTTTGCATTGCGTCCTAAATTTTCGGCGATTTTGGTCTTTGTGCAGCGATATTTGCGTTGATACATGTGCATGCAAGAAGTTTAATGGCTGAGTTTTAAAAATAATGTTTCAACTTGCACGACCTTGAAGAGAAAACTTGAAACATTTCGGCACTCAAAGAATCATCAATTTTCGACCAAATTCAACCGAGTTATGGCTGTCTGAATATTTGGCATTTTCAAGTGGTGCGTTTATTTTCCTCCGAGTGTATATTATCGGCAATCTAACATAGAGTACTTTTAATGTTTCCAAAATAACTTGGCGATACTTATTCACACTTGTGACATTGAAAAGTTATTTTTGTAACAAAGTCACGCACAGGAAGAGATAACGTGTTCGTTATCTTCGATAAGCACATTGTCTTGTTTCGCTTTTAGACATTTTGAGCATAATGAAACGTTTGAGGAGAAATTTCACTTAATGTATATTGTGCCACATTGGATCTGATTCTGTCAAGAGAAAAATAAAGTCGTGCTGTTTTTGTTTAGTAGATAGAGACAACATCTAATCTTTGTATAATAAATGGCATTGAGACTGAAATAGAAAGAGGAACCATACCTTGGCGCGTAAGGTAAACAGCTGTTTTCTTTTATATAATTTTATATCAAATTGAAATGTATCGTTGCAAATATCTTATTTACGGTATATAAATTGCTGGGTATAGTTTTATTATTATTGCAACATAAAAATTGTAGAAACAATAAAGTAACAGTTACTTTTCAATAGAACAATAGATAGTTTTGCAAATAACTAGTACTATTATTGGGCAATCATTTTCTTTGGTTTACTTCTTATAACTGACTGTTTATTTATTATTTTCTTGCGCGACCTACATATTTATTTATTTATTTATTCATTTATGTTACGCTGTACAACAGAAACTTAATCCCAATTACAGTACAGGGTCCGCACTCACCGAGCCGCAGTGTAGTAGTTTATATAATTTTTAGCTTGAGTGCGATTCGAACTCGGGATCTCCGCATTCGAATTCCGTATCGCTATACACAACACCGTACTGACGGACAGGTGTCTCCTGTTTGATGGCCCCCATTGAGATTTCGGAATCTATAAGAGCTACGACAAATGTTGTCACATTAGTAGGGTGAACAAAGTTTTTGTTTATCCAAAATATTTCATAAATCAATGGATGAAAATGTGGAAATAGCATTTTTTTTCAAATAATTTTAATTAAAAAATAATAACAGATACGGAGAAATGTTTCAAATTAAAATTGTAGATATTAAATTGCTTTTTACAATGGACAATTAAAATAATATTTTCAGCTGTGCATTTTTGAGATAACATAAGGTTACATTTTTTAAATGAAATTAATAGTTGAACCTTTCATAAAAAGTTTATTGTTTTCTGTATTTTTAATGGTGTCAAGATTACTTGAGTTAATTAACATGATTAATAAATTATAAATAAAAACGTTCAATCAAGTAACCTATTCATTTGATTTTTATTTGATCAAGTAAATATAATAAATTCATATGTAAAATAAACATTAAACTGATTAATTATTTAATTCATTTTGAATTACAATTAAACATATTTATTAATCAATTAAAAAAATAAATAAACAAGCTTGATTCGTTGAAAATGAGTAAAAAATGCATAAAAATGTTACTTTTTGCTATATCTCAAATATGAGCAGCTAAAAATTATATTTATTCTCTAGTATAAAATGGACTTTGGATCTACATTTTTTATTTGAAATTTTCTTTCTATCTATTATTATTTAAGAATTTTTAAAAAATCGCTACTTCCACATTTTTGATAATATCTAGTGTCATGTATATTAAAAAAAAAATTTAATTGACCTACTCAAGTGTCAACTTTTGTTTAAGTTTACCGGTCATAGCTCGTAAGTTTTCGAGACCCTAATGGTGGTCTTCATACAAAAGAAACCCTGTCCGAGAAGTTGATTTTTATCGATTTTGATGTTTGGTAAATCTTTATCTTTTAGCCCCTATTGATTGTAAAAAATATAAATAGTTTATCGATTAAGATCTTTTGAAAATACTACAGCTGCATGAACAAAACTAGAATTTTAAACTTAGTTTAAATAAATAAAAACATATAAAATATTTGACAGCAATATTGCAATTCCATATGACATGTAACTTCGATTTGTTTTTGTTAATATAAATTAAATTAAAAATTTAAGCTGTGTTCATAAATATTTAATTAAATTATTGAAATTTTAGTATATTTTGTTCATTGACAAATTTAGTTTTTTGCATTTGATTTAAATATTTAATAACTAATTAAATGAAATATGTGTAACACTTTAAGTATGAATAAATTGTTTCATGGTTATCATGTGAACGTGGTTATATTTTATGTAAATAACTACAGGAAAAATTAATATAATCAATGATAAAAATATTTGAACATGAGTCATAGTAAAGCACAAAGTACGTATCTAGTGACCATGGAATAATAAAATATACACGATAAATTTAACTGCACGTAAAATTCCGGAATGATAATAAAAAATACTATAAACAAAACAAAAAAGGAATACATATAGTGAAATATGAGAAAATCTTAGTTGCTTTGTTTGTTGAATAACTTTTTATGTTAAATAATATATTACTACATAACTATTTATATAAATATTATTTCCTGGAACACTTAAAAATAACATTAAAATAAAGACGATATTCATGTCCTAATTTTAATTAGATATTTTGCAATTTTTTGCTAATGAGATAGTTGCTTATTTGCGGTTAAAATTTCCAAGATTGTATCATCGCGTTGCTCAAAGCCAAATGCAATTCAAATTATGCGCTATCATTATACGTAATCTATTTTTATCTCTTGTTTATGTAATTATGCCAATATCAATAATTATAGCTAACAGCTTTATCTTGTACAAACATTAATGTAAATGCATATATTTTATTAATAAGTATTAAATTATGAAAAATCTTGTATACATATATTTTGAACGGCATCGTGTGATACGACATTCGAATCCGTAGATTCCGAGTTCGGATCGCACTCACGAAAAAATATATGAACTGCCACACTGCGGCTCGATGAGCCCAGACCCTGTACTGCATTTGAGATTAAGTTGTTGTTGTAGAGAGTAGCATATAGTTATTTGAGTATTAAGAGCGTAAAGTGATTCTTTGCTACTCGAACACGGTGATAGCAACGCGAGCCAAAGGCAAGAGCTGTAATAGTGCAAGAGGAACAAGGACACTTTACGCTCTTATATATTTTTTTGTACGATTGCATCTTGAAATTATTAAAAAAACGTATACGTACTGAAAATAAATTCGTTCTGTCAACTGTCAATATGACAAGTTTCTGTTTAATTTGTATCCCTGGTAACTATTGAAATAAGCGCGCATATAATATCTTTTTCGTGCGTTGCCATTGGAAACGCGCGCATTTAACGTCTTTTTCGCGTGTTGCCATTGGAGACGCATAAAAAAGATATTTTTCGATTGTTCCACAGAAAACGTCAACTTTACGATGACAAATGAGAGCGTAATTGTCAACTTTTGATAGCAATCGTAGAAAAACGTCATTTTTACGATGATAATTTCCCTCGAACTGTTTTCAACCAATTATAATGCAGAAAATTCAACCAATAAGCACAGTTTTATACTGATAATTCCACTCATAACTTTTCATTCAATAAAATTACAGTATTTTGCTGAATTGAACCAATCACAGTAGTATTACAGCGACAATTTCACTAGTGAAAATTGTCGCAAATCGATGCTTAGATATAACGTTTATTAACTATTTTGAGTAGATTAATATTGTTGAATTTTATTTGACTTAGTTTACTTGGATTAGTTATGTTAATGTAAATTGATCACCAAGGTAATAGTAGTTCAGACATTGTTTTAAAAATACAGAAGGTATAACATATTTTTGGAGTAAGTAAAATATTTCGAGGAATTGTCAAGCCGAATACCATACGTGACTATGATTTTCCTTTGGTAATTTTTGCCTGGATCATTTTAAGAAAATCTACAGATTTTCGTCGCAACAAGCAGTCGTGATCATGACGACAAACATTTCCGGCAAAATCATAGTCGCTAATGGTATTATATATGATAAAATCTCCTTACCAAAGTATACACACTTATTGTTTATATGCAGTTATTTTGAAAATGTTGACATTTCAATACATTTAATTAATATTTAACGTAAATTCAAAATCCACGATTTGGTCAAGCTACACATGAAAATTAAATTTGATTCTAAAACAGTTCAATAAATAATTCAACAAAACAGTTTTATCTTACCAAATAGCACATGACCTCTCAGATTTTGTCTAGATACATTTTTGTTTTTAAGCACTAATTTTTTTTTTGCTTTTGCAAAATTACTCCAACAAAGTGACATTAGGTAAAACCGAGGGTAAAACCCTCGTCCTGCGAACTCATGATTTTACCATGCATTTTGCTGTCGTGTCTGTTACTAAGCAAAAAAAGTTGTGCAAATCAAAAATTTATCTATACAATCTTTAAGTCTAGTAAATGAGAGCGTAATTGTCAACTTTTCATAGCTATCGTAGAAAAAATAAATATACCTGCTTTATCAATTTTTCTAAGATGATTTAAGAATGTTTAACAACATAAAACATTATTGTATTTAATATTAATTTACTAACATGTAGGGAAAATTATCGACGGTGATTTAATTGTAATGTACCATTTTAAATTATGTCACCACCTTTATCAACTAGTCTATCTTGTTACCAAAATTATCTATGCCAACTGAAATATATTTAACAAGAGTTTTTGACTCTTAAATTAGTTGATATTTACGTAAAACCCCCTGACCTTAATACGAGGATATAGCATTATATTCTATGTCCTAAGATATTTTTGTGGCTTAATTACTTCCTAATGATGCAGAGTTTCAACTGTAATTAGTATACATACAAGAAAAAACTTTCTAGCTGATTATCGCAAGCTACTCTATGATATATTTAGTCCATGTTTCCCTATTAAATAAAAATAACCACAAACTTCATCAATCATGTCATTTACTGACTTACTTTTTTATGACTGAAGTACTAAAAATATTTCTTTTTTCAGGTTGTCAAAGATTGTGGAGAAGTGTTAACTTTGAAAATTTTGCTGAAACCAACATCAGAATAAAGTAAGTTACATATATTTTTTATGATATTCAAAATTAGTATACGTATAAATGCTGCGTTATATTTTCGCGATCTTATGAGCTGTAAATATAACGACATTCTACAATTGTAGATCTAACATATACTAAGTTTATGTAAAATGTAATTTACCTTTACGTTATATTACGTATAGATAGCTCAGTATAGGGTAGTTAGCTCAGTGGTATCGAGTCGGCCAGAGGATTTGAGAACCCGGGTTCCACAGTCGACAAACCGCACATCACGCGAAGAAATATATCACTTGCCGAGATCTGTTACGGCAGAGTGCCACATCCAGTAATGGGTAAAAGGCGTGATGATATATTTATTTTAGATAGCTCAGTGGTATACGTCTGTCTGTGCCCACAAATTGATATATATTCACAACATTAGAAATTACCTTTGTACTAACATCTTGAGGAGAGGGAAGTGTGATCAACGGTTGGTAACCGCACTTCATGCGCATAACTTATTTTTTATGGAGATCTGCTACGACAGAGAGCCATACGCAGTTATGGGTAAAAGTCGTGATTATATATTTATTTAATATTTGGAAGGCTGAACTTGAAAAATAACGGAAAATGAGAAACTTAAAATGAAAAATAAGAAACCAAGAAATATAAAGACATAACTGTTCGCAATTTTTATTAGATTTTTCGATTATATCGCGAAAATAGATTATTATATTGAATTGAATTTTTGGGGCAAATTAGGTACATTGTCCTGTATTTTGTAAAATATTTTTTCTTTAATTTTCTCTCCAATTTTCTTTCAAAATGACATTCTACATGAATTTTCCGGCTAATTAGACCAAGTTAAAATATTTTCAAAATCATTAAAACTGATTTCCAGATTGTTGACACACATAGCCAGACAAGAATTAGTCGTATTACAGCACAGAATATTAATAATTCTGCTAATTAATCTATAATTGCAATTTGTATACTAAATTAATAATTGTTTTGTAGATTGAATATAATGTTGTTTATAGAATTGTAATTAGGATAAACATATCGATTAATACTGATAATTATTAATTAGTTAAACTGTTGTAGTTAGCCAATTTGCTACAAATATTCAACTACTAAAAGATGGCGTTGATCACGATATGTCAAACTTGAGACCAAGCTGCACTTTCAGTTGGTCGCCATAAGCTTACCATTGCTGTAGCTTGAATTTTTTTCTTAATTTAATGTTTACTAGTAGTGATTTTTTATTAATTTATATAGAATAAAGTTCTGTGTTGCCGTTAGTTGTAGTTTTAGTATTAGTTTCATTTATTGTTTAACTTTTAGATAAAATTTTAATAATACATACATTTTTTTTAATGGAAATTAGTTTTTTTAGTATATTATTAATTAATTATGGTTTTATTATCTTCATTTTGGAAATATTGGTTCTATTATTATTCTTTTTTTAAATTAAGTACTTGGTGGCAAACTTCACATTTGTCGCGCATTCTTATTAAAAGTCAGTTCAGATAGGGTTAGCAGACATCTTTATTTAAGAGTACCAGTACTTTTTTGCAGTGTCCCCCTTCTGTATTATTTACCTTTCGAGGTAGTACTAGAGTTTTGCTATTGGGGAAAAACATAGTCAATTGGGTGAAAAGTTGAATAACCTCTTTAAAAAGTATATAATAATAAAGTACTATAGTGTTAATAAACTTGCATTAGGTTGAATTTTCTAGAATGGCGATAGTTTACTTTTAAAAAATACACTTTAAATGTTTGTTACAAACTTTATTGTAAAGTAGCGACATTTCAAGTTTTGTTGTTGATTGCTACTATACGTTTCTCTTCTGCTTAAAAACACTGAGATGTCGATCACATTGAATGATACTTTTTTATGTTAATACATAGTTTAAGTCAGGAATTTAGTCGGAAGCTTAGCATAGTCAATGATTTTATATGTAGCTAAAAATGACCATTTAAATTTTTTTAACTTAAATACTGGTTCATTTTTGTTATAAATTGTTGTTATTGTAAAATAAATAAATTACCCATTATTAGCTGTGGTATCCTGTCGTAGCAGATCTTAGTTACTGATATATTTTGTGCGTGAAATGTGGCTATAAACCGTCAAGCCACGGCCTCCAAAGATGTTAGCATAGGGCTAATTTTAATATGCAATTTGTCGGCTGCGAGAATTGATCTCGTTTTCTCAATTTGTTTCGATTCTACTGAGCTTTCTACTGTAGTAATAATAAATTTCATTCAACCTTGATCTTATAAAATAACAAAAGTTCAAGTTATTTATATCCCTTCATTTAGTATTTTTGTGATCTTTTTTTGTATGTGGACTTATTAAATTTTACTACTAGTTTTTTCCTCGGTAAATTTCTGCACCTAGCGACAGCATGATGAATTCTCGTGCAGACTAAATAGTTTTACCGTTTTAGCTGATTTCGCAACGTTGAACGTAGCGCGTAGAATGCACTTGGCTCATGTATTCATGTAGCTGCTGACACATAACCTGGCCTATTGTGATTCACTCTGTGTTTTGCTGGGTGTAAGCTATTTCACTTGGCAACCGTCCATGTTCCATGTACTTGCAGTACGAACCAGAACCACATGTGTTGTGAGATTGTAATGTGTCTTTTTTTGCAATGAATTTTACATATTGTGTTAGAGTTACAATAATGGTTATTTCATTTAGATAGAAAAAATTGCTTTTTACTTTTTTGCATATCAAAATTGGTTAGAACAATAGGGGTTTCCACGATTTTCTTATGTTATAAATAAATAAATATATTTATTTATATATATCATCATCACGCCTTTTACCCATTACTGGGTGTGGCACTCTGCCTAAGCAGATCTCGGTAAGTGATATATTTTGTCGCGTGAAATGCGGTTACCAGCCGTCAAATCACGGCCCTCAAAGATATTAGTGGAGAGGGAGCCACAGGGGTAGATTTTTTTAAATTGGTGAAAATTGTTTGTCGGCTGTGGGGATCGAACCAGGGTTCTCAAGATCCACAGGCCGACTCGATACCACTGAGCCATCTTATGTTAATCTACATAAATAATATTTTCACGCAATTGTTAAACAAAGTTGACATTTACGTGCACAATTCAGTTCGCCAAATTCAACTGTTTTATAAACAGCTTTAAAAATCTTCATTACTGTGCTGGCAGCTACTATGGCGAGCTGTTTTAAACCAAATAAAAACACAATTACAAAATGCCACCGATAAACAAATAAGTTGTTATTTTGTTTCTGAAAATGTCTCCTTGGTTACACATTCATATTTATGACCCATAATTTCAAAATTGTAATAAATATTGCAGTTTTTTAAAGGATATAATGTAGTTAAGTGAATTTTTTGTGTCTCGGCCGCGGAATGATTCGATGCACTTAAAAAATATTCTGTCTCGACTGCCGAACGATAATTTCGTGGCCTAGTATCGAAGACAAAAAAATAAAATCTTATGGTTTATGTAGACGAACGGTGTCAGTACTTCGTTGTAATGAAATAATCATAGCGACAAAGAACATTATCACATTCATTGGTTTGACGTGAAATGATTTTTTTACGAATCTTTTAGTGGATGTTCTGTGAATGTTTCAGGGGTTTGTGCTACCCAATTTAATGGGATATAACCGTGATGTTATGTATGTATGTATTGATTCTTACAATGTGAATTTGTCGATATATTCGTCTGCTTACGTCAGATATTTAACGTATTTTTTACTCTAATTTTTCACTTATAAATACGTTATATTTTATTGTTTTTTTAACTATTACATCTAAAATTTATATTTTATATATTTTTCTCAATAACCACAGCCTTGGAAGCCTCTATTATGACTGCATGAATGGTTAGCACTATGTCGTCATAAGCGAGATTTCTAGTTTTAGTGGCTGTACTTGTTCTGTATTTGAAATTAATGTCCCGTTGTGGAGTGTAGCAAATAAATAAATAAATTATTATGTTTTCTTTTCACGACCGGAAATATTAAACCGTTTCTATGGTACAAAAATCGGTCAGAAGTAAAACATTTAATCCTTAAGAAAGTAGCGTGCACATTATTTCTTTAGGGAGTTTATATTATTATAAATATATGTACAAGTACAATGAAACAAATAAAAACCGAAGAATAGCTGCAGAAGCTGCATCAGTAATTTCTTGGGATTTTTCCGAAGATTCTTTGCTGTATTGTTGGTATTCCAATTTAGAAATACAGTAGAGTCGCGATATAGTGAACACACTAAATAGTGAACTATCCACTGTAGTGAACACAAAAATAAATACATTGAACTCATACTGAACTCCATACAATGAACAATTGGTGCCTCAATACAGTGAATAGTGTAGGGACTTTCGTTGCAATTCTCTTACAAATCGCGCATATATCTTGGATCATTTTACATGCTCTGTGTTGTGTGTTACAGAATTTGTAGAAACAGAAGTTATGAATATGTTACAGCTCATTAATCCGAATATAAGTAAAAATGTACATACAAAAACTTGGCGCATAGATTTTAGAGTATATTATAGGTTTATAAAAGAAATGATATTGTGGCTTGGAATGACGATATTCAGGCTGAAAATAAGCAAAACAAAAAATTATTGAAATCCATAATGAACGTGATACATTAATTGAGGAATCGGGCATGAATTGCGACAAATTAATTTCCTGTACCGAGGCATTAACATCTTTAAATACTGTCCTCCAATGGGCTGAAGAAAACGCAGATGAAATAGAGTTTTCTAATATTCTTGTACATCAGGACCTACAATCTAAGCTTGTTCAAAAATTTCACGATGTTAAAAAGAAACAAACTAAATTAACCAATTTATTTCATTTAATTAATTAATTATAAATTTTCAAATGTTTCGTGTAATAAACTGCATATAAGATATTTCAAAGCAATAAATACTTACTTCAAATTAAAACATTGTAATTATGTATTTTATTCTCTAAATAGTGAACAAACTCGATATTGTGACATGGCGCTGCATTAATTAGTTCACTATATCCCGACTCCACTGTATAATGTAATTTGACATAACAAAATTTTGCTTTTGTCAATAAATTTTATTTTTTATATTAAAGACTACTAATAATTTAAAAATTAATAAATGTCAGAAATATATGAATAAATTAGATATATTTTAAAATTAATTTTTTCGTTCTTAATCTTTGTTAGGTTGTAAAAAAATAGTTTTTTTTCTCGGTGTTTTGTATCCAGACAGCGAATTACACTTCATGAAAAATCATGCATAATATGCTATAATATCACAGTATTGTAGTCTGTGTTTATAATATAATATATGTTTCCTACTTAGATAATATTAATTTATAATATTATAAACTTGGCTTTTTATTGTATAAATTAAAATTTGTGAAATCTGTTTCCTGTATTAATGATAGTTATAATCTTTTTCGTGTGAAATCGCTAATGATAATATTAATCCTCATTTTAATTTTAACTTCGATTCGCAATGGAAGTTGTGTAACGACATTATATAATTAATATATTAATACTTACTTATTATTTATATTAATTCATACATAATTATAAATTAATAATGCCAAGTCTGTATGGAAATAATTAAATTTATTTTGTAACAGCGTGTTTATATTCTGAAACCGATAAATTATTGAACAAACTACGGATGTTATGAGTCATAACAGGCCTTAGATGTCTCTACGAGCTCGGATTTCAAACTGACATCTGCTGCTGTAATGATAACTAAAGCCCGGATTTTTAGGCAATTGTCTAGATTCAAATTTTAATATACTTTAGGCAATTTCGTTTTTCTATACATAGGTAATATGGTTACGTGTAATGGAAAGTTTTTTTTTTTCGTGCTTTAGAGCCTATTTTTTCTATATTTTGGTTATTGTGCCTATTTTACCTTATACAGCCTATTTTGCCTATTTTTGTTGCCTATTCTAACTTTTATTGAGCAGACAAGGTTTATCATCTACTTCGTTGACTAATTCAGCACTCGACAAAGTGTTTCAACCTAACCTATAATATTTAAAGTACTTACTGTAATCAAGTTTTTGCGTGTGAATTTAAAATGCCGAAAGAAAAAAGTTTTTTAGTCAAAATTTTACGTGGCGATTCAATTGTGTCTTTGCCATTATCAATGGAGCTGAGGTAACTTTAGACGATATGGCTAAATATAAGAACGCTCCTGTCACATTTTGTGTTGTCGAACGAAATTTTCAGCTTACAAGCAAGTTCTGACAGACCGAAGACAGTCCCTTTACGAAAATTTCATAGAGCAAATGCTCGTAATATTTTGTGAATTAAAGTATACTACATAATTTGAATTTGCATCATAGTTAATAAAATGAGAACCTTACATTATTATTTTTCAGATTACATTAATTTTTGTTTAAAATGATTATTTTTTTCTAACGAACAGTAGATACGAGTACCAATATTAGAAAAAGGATTCGTTTATTTTTTTTTAAACAAATTTTTTACATTTAGGCTGCCTAAAATACCGCCTATTTTAGAGTAATTACCGGCCTATATGCCTGCTTATTTGGGTGTTTTTAAGAGCCTAAATATCCGGGCTTTACTCATAACATACCTAGGTATGTTAGTAGCTAAAATTTGGGGTGCTAAAACTCTTTTAAGAATTGGGCTAAAAATGTTTTGAAAACGGTTTTAAAACGATATCAAATATATGTAAAAAATAGAATGTAATAAATTTCTATAATTTATGCCCTCCTTCACAATATGCCGGCTAACTAAAGCAAAACTCCGCTATTGAGTGCAGTATGCAGTGTTATAAATAAATATGTCATAATCAAATGGCATTACCCCCGATTAGTGCTGTCAATCTTGTTATGTCATATTTTAAAAGCAAAATTATGAGACTGTAATCACATTTCAAAAGTCATAAATGCACAGAAATACGATATTATTCAACCATTTTCGTATTTATTTAATTATTTTACAACGAAATAAAAACAATAATGATAATTTATGTGAAATTTTAAATTAATTCATCTTTTGGCTGGGGTAGCTCTATAAATTTTCATCGCAATTTATAAATGAGATCGTTCAGCGTACTTTTAAAAATAAAATTTATATTAAACAAGATATGCTTTTTCAGTATTCTGTATTTACCTTATGACGTCATAAGTATATTATGTGGTGATCAAATTGTTTGTTTCAGTGAAAACGTATAATACTTATTATTTGTTGCAGGGTTGGGAAAAATCATAATTAAAAAAATATATCACAAATCGTTGAATTTTTTAATTAATCATGATTTTTTTGATATTAAATTTTTTTTTAAATTTATTAATTTAAAAAAAAAATATGTGTCACTAAATGGAGTAAAAGTTATTAGTATTTGTCTATTTATATGAAAAATTCCTTTAATACATATGTACTTTCAATTATTATTGCATATTACAAGTTTTACTACGAATTATATGCTCGACTCGAAGTGTTTACAACTTGAGTGCCGCGGTTGGTTAACATGTTCGTTCCTACACGAAATTTAATGTTTTCATATTGCTAGTACAAGATTCTTGCATTTTTTATATTATTTCATTCGAGGTAGTTCATTTGTTGTATGAAGCCGGTGACTAGTATTTGTAAGTGTATTTTTATCTTTCGGTATCGTGCACTCCAAATTAAGAAATAAGTTAGGTGTTGAAACGACAGGAAAATTGGTATGTTTGTTCAAATATTATAACTGTAAAAGAACTAATGAATAATTAAAAAATAAGTTAGGTGTTGAAAAGACAGGGAAAGTAATGTTTTTGTTCAAATATTATAACTGTAAAACAACTAACGAGTAATAGAAAGATAAATGAGAGTGACATTTTTTCATAAGAATGTATGATTTAGTTTATTTATATTTTTTTATGATTCCATTAAGTGGATATTGTGTTTTATTTAATATTAATTCATTTAATAAATAAATATGAAAAATTATTTTGTCTATTTTACAGAAAATCCTTATTTTTTTTTAAACAACTGAATTTTTATTAAGACATTTGTTTTGTTCTGTACCAGAAATATCATTAAATTAATACAAAATACAAAAAATGATCTTTTTACGAATAACTATTTATAGTGATAATTATATGTTGTTTAGATTGTTATCATTAATTTTGTCATTTCGATTATGGTGGAGGAGCCGAGCCAATTTTATAGTTTCTTAGTTAGGATTTAAAACAGCTGATAAAATATTTCTTTCAAAAACTGTAGCAAATATATAAATTCCAATAAAAATTCCTACAACATTGTTCTGAGAAACTGAAGATTTAAGATTGAAAGATCTTTTCCATCTTGCTTACCGAGTGACGGCACAGTAGATGCCGAGAGGCTTCGCTGGGCTCATATGTTTTTATATTACATCTCAGCTTCTCTGGCTGGCTGCTAGGTGCTACTGACGAGGTGGAGACTAGAATTTCGACGAGTGAAATCGATTTTGTTTGTTTTTATAGAAGGCGTGTTACATATATATGTATTGGATAGCTATCAGACTACAGCTTTTAATAATCTCCAAGATTGAGATTGAAAATGAAATGACTTTCAAGTTGGGTACAGGACAGGTTTATATTTTAATATGTTCTACGCAGACAAATCATATTCAACAGAGTATTCCATATTCTTTAAATTTTAAAATAATAATAATTAGAACATTTTCGCTGAATTTCTAATAATAATGAGAACATTCTCGTTGAATTTCTTTTATAGGTATAAAATTATTTTTTTTAAAGTGATTATTTTTTCTTTGCGTTTTATTATTTATTATTATTGAAGTTTTGATTTTTGGAAAATTAAATGTCAACGGCCATGGCTCAACTCGTTGGAACTGATCTATGCGATAACGCGAGTTAAGCAACGTTGCGCGCGGGGAGTATTTGGATGGGTGACCGTCCCGAGAAACCCGCGTTGCTGTTGACTTTAAGATCTAAAACGCAGGATCAGGGCGTAATGGCGGCATATGACCTTAGCAGTTGGTCCGCCAGGAAGCCAGAATTAAAAAAAATAATACTGATTACATTTCTAGGTATGTCAAATAATACCTTCATTATCATTATGTATCTAATTCTAAACAAATAAAGCTGCTTACTTATTCTACTGTAATATGAAAGTTCATATATCACAGACAATATCCGATCAATAACAATCAAATATTTTCTTATGTTTAATATACGTAGTTTGTCGTTTGTCCATGACAGATACAAGTAATGTTATGTCTTACTATTTTTGTTCTGTATACTTAAATAGTTAGTATTTGACTCGCATATTATGGTTAAATTACACATTATCCTCGTGTAATATGCCCTACATTACATGATCATTAAATAATATACTATTATTTAATCATTAAAATTATTATTTTTTATCAAAATACAAATAAAAATTACATTTAATTTTAAAATTAAAATTGAACAACTTATTACGTATAAGATTCTTATAGGGTTCGGTTATATTAGAGCGGCGATAAATGATAAGACCGAATCGATAGAAACAAATAAATGGAAAATTTGCGTAATTATATCGGTTTGATTCGGTTCAAATCGGATTATGTGTTCAGTTTGAACGGTTCGGTACGAGTTCGTGGTTCAAGAAAAATAACCGATTGAGTTCGGTTTCGGCCCAAGTTTCGGTACTGTTTGCAGACCTGCCATACCTCATGCAAATATGCATTAAAATTCATCTTTTATATGTAGGAAATAGGAAATTCAATACTAAATATTGATTTTTAAAAAAACTACCTAAATTCAAAGAAACGACTCTGAATCCGAAGTATCCAGATGAAAACAGCTTGGTTGGCAATCGTGCTTTCCATTTTAGTTCTTGATTACGTTGCATTTCAGTGCTAATGTTGATAACTAGTTAGTGGTTAATAAATTAGGATTTGCGTATTTAAAATTTATTAAATTGAATTGTGTTCTATAATTTCTTTATATACATTGTCCTAATTCATCATCCATGGTTTTCAATACTGATTCATCCAGAACTATAACAACAAGTGCTGCCATTTGAATTGTTTAGTTAGATGTCAGTATATATTTTGTTTGTACTTTCTGCTCTAAAATGTTCCTGTTAAACATTTAAAAAAATATTTTCGAAAGAAATGCTTTACTTACAAAGTGCTAAAAAAAATATTTTTTTTACGATTGCTATGAAAAATTTACAATTACGCTCTCATTTGTCATCGTAAAGCTGACGTTTTCTGAAGAACATCGAAAAATATCTTTTTTGCTCGTCTCCAATGGCAATACCAGGGATACAAACAAAACAGAAACTTGTCATATTGATAGTTGACAGAAGAAATTTATTTTCAGTACGTCATTTAAGATGCAATCGTAGAAAAAATTATGTGTGTATCACGAGCGTAAAGTGTCTTTGTTCCTCTTGCACTATTACCGTGCTCGAGTAACAAACAATCACTTTACGCTCTTAATACACAAATAACTATTTCGTATTATTTGAAACATTTGTCTATAAAATAAGGAACGTTTAACAATCTAAAACATATAAACATTTCAAAGATCAAATCTTTTAAGTAAACATTATAAAAATACTTGTAGTAGATATGTATCTTCACTTAAATAGAACGTCTATTAATTTCCACTGACCATTACATATGTTACAAGAATGTAATATGGAATTTTAAGTGATATTATTACTTATCTATTTATCTGTAATCAAGTTTTATGTCTTCTGTTAATCTGTATGAACCAATTACAAACATTAATTGTTAAAATCATATTGTAAGTCACGCACATATATCTAACAATAGCTAGTAGCCAGTAATGAATAGAATATCAAGGTTGGATATAAATACCTGAAATCCTTTTACGATCAGTTAAATGCTAAACCAATTTTTAAATTGTATACTGGCAATCGTAATCCAGTGGATAAATCCGAAATAAAACTTGCGTTTTTTAATTAAGAAGCAATAAACCGTGCTTTCAAATCTCGCTCAACTTAGGTATATACAAAAATAGTACTGAGTGTAATTGGGATTAAGTTTCTTTTGTGCGAAATAATTTTTTAAAATCTGTGCCAATGTAGGAGGTACTTGATTTTAACCACACGATCTCGAATACCTGCTTGTCGGTTTTAAAAGGTCGCTTGTTTAGAAAGCTTTATATACATATTAATATTTTATATTTTCCAAAAATGTCTGAATATTTCTGATTCTTATCTATATTCCTCATTCTTGTTGAACTAGTTTTTGCAACAAATATTTGGGTAATAAAAACTGGACTTTCCAACAACCAAGTTGTGATAATTTACTTTATTTTATTCTGTTGGCTGCTCGTAATTTTGTACCATCTGTTGGCAAGAACCGCATGCAGTCTGTTCTTTTATAATAGATTTTTGTATTTAAATATATGTTGTATTACTTTGGTTGCACTATTATTGTAAAATGTTAAACCTCATTTACAGCGCTGTACTAAAGAGAGGTGAACTTATGTTTGAAATTATTTTTGATTTCACAAGGAAATGGGAGACAAATGGTTAACTTCTGTTGGGCCATTCTCCTTAATAAGATAAAAATGGAAAATGATGTTTTGACTCTCTCCAGTTGTCTGGAGAGCTACTATTATTAATTTATTTGAATAGCAGGAAATTAATTTCATTTACAGTAGCTTGTAGTGAATTTCTTATTTTTAGTATTTTTTGGATAGTCTGCAAAATTGTAATTCTTAAACTTTTGCCTTTAATGTAAAAATATGTAGTTAGATCCAAAATGTTTTAATAATGTTAATTTCTTTAGTTAAGAAATATAAAGATATTACGAAGTTTTAGCTAATCTTGAATTTTTAAATATTCAAATTAAGCTAAAATATATTCTTAAAAATATGTAAAATTAGTCTAGAATAAGATTACCTAATCCAAAATTCAGGATTAGCTTGACAATCGGGCTGTAAATGTTTAAATAAATAAATGTCAAAATATACAAAATTAATCAACGAAAGCTAAACATACTCTTCTAAGAATCAAAATATTGCACATTTAAGAGATATTTACCTATTTATTGTATATTGCAATAACTTCCAAATTTCACCGAACTGGTTGTATTAATAATATTCGGCCGTTGCATTCGTCACTAAATACATTTCCTTCATTCATACCTTTAATTTATTTACAGAAAATAAGTTCTAATGATTATAAATGTGAGCATAAGAATATGAAATGTTAGTAAAGTAAAAAGTTCTAATTAACTGTAATCAAATCTACGAGTAAAAAAAGTAAACTGCAAGTTATATCTTACGTATGTGACCGGTAGCAGGAGGTCTCTTGTACGAATACAGGTATTGCCCGAATTTTTTTGTCATAAGTAGTATAGGAGGCACTCCCGTGTAGATGACGTGCAGGTGTACTAATTAGGTTATTGACCTTGGAATGGTGGGTGAGGGGAGGTTATGTTATTTGTGAAATTTGGAATGTCGTTTTCGTAGAATTTGATTGTGAGGGGTGAGGTGGGGTTATGTTATTTGTGATTTTTGGATTGTCGTTTTCGAAGAATTTGGAAAATAGTTGACTTTCGATCTGGGGAAATTTTATGTACGTATGATTTTTGATGATCTGTAATTATGAAAGAATTTGGAAAAATTTGTATTTGTAAGTTATTTGTCATTAGGGCGAGTTTATATTTAAACTGAAAGTTATTTGTTATTACGGTAAACTTTATATTTAGTTAATGTATGTAGATTTTTTATTTTTAGGTTATTTGTAAGTTTTGGAATGTCGTTTTCCGTAATTAAGAAAGAATTTTCAAAAATTTGTTTTGCGAATTGCTTGTCAACAGAATTAACTTTCTATCTGGGAAAATTTTAGGTACGTATGATTTTTGACGATTTGTAATTATGAAAGAGTTTGGAAAAATTTGTATTTGTAAGTTATTTAACTTTCTATTTAGTTAATGTATGTAGGTTTTTATTTTTAGATTATTTGTGAATTTTGGATTGTCGTTTTCCGTAATTAAGAAAGAATTTTGAAAGTAAAATATATTTTTGTGAAATATATTTGTATATAACAGCATGATATGTATAAAAGAAGAAAATAAATTATTTTTCTTTCTATTACTATACAAACATCAAGTAGACTAGTTCGAAGTGCATTCGTGTAAGTATTTTCTATTGTTTATATTATTATTATTTACTATTATTATTATTATACATAATATTAATTTTATTATTTTTATTTACAGTACAATGAATTTTGATAAAATAAATAATTTAGGTTTATTGAAAGATTTGAAACCTACAAAGAAAATTACGGACCTCGTACAAGATGAAAAATATAACGTAGTGAATGCAAAAGCTGTAGAAACAAAGATTGGAAGAAAAGTTAAAGTAGAATTCAAAGACTATGGTGTTTTTCTACCAACACGCTTTGACGACATGTCTGATGATGATATAAAATATTTAAACGAATCAAATGGTCGTGTAGCCATGATTTATAAGGGAAAGAAGGATTGCGGTCTAGCCAGAGAAGCTACGTGTATTGTATTTGAAAAATTGTAAATGCTTATACATTTTAATATATTATTATTGAATGTTATTTAATTGTAAACATAAAATACCTATGTATGTATATATTTTTGTGTTTGAATAAATTGTTTTTGTAAGTTATTTGTCATTAGGGCGAGTCTATATTTAAACTGAAAGTTATTTGTTATTACGGCAAACTTTCTATTTAGTTAATGTATGTAGTATTGAAATATGATTGGGTTGAAAATAGCGTTGGCTTTGTTATTATATTTGAAAAATTGTAAATGCTTATACATTTAAATTTCTCAGTACCACTGATTTTACGTAAATCCATTAAAAATCAATTACCAATATTCTTTAAAACTGAGAAACACCTGAATATAGTTTGGTATCTATCCTAACAGTAGTGTTGCTATTTTATTTGTACGTGTGTATTAGGTAAAATAAAATATAACTTTCTACAACATGTTTTCAATATTTGTAAACTATTAATAAATAATATAAGTAGAGTTTTGACATTCTTTAATAATATATGTGTTTAGAATTTCTTGTATTTACACTGGGAAAATAATAAATCCAAGTCTGTTTGAACGTAATTAATTATTTGGTTATACTATTTTCAATAATGTTATTGTTTGTAAAATTTAAATTTAAAAACATATATATATAATAAAGTAGAAGTTTTATTTTATTATTAATAAATAATAAACACTCTGTCTTAATATTAAGAGTACTATTATTTAATTATTTATGAATATTTATTATATTTGCATGAATTTTAGATTATGTAAAATAAATATTATTTTCTACATGTTTTTATATTTGTAAAACTAAAACTATTAATAAATAATATAAGCAGAGTTTGACTTTGTTTAATAAGATGTGTTTAGAATTAACCGTCTATACACGAGAAACAATGAATTTGTCTGTTTGAAAGTAATTAATTATTGTTTATACTATTTTAAATAACGCTATTGTTTGTAAAAAATTAACATATATAAAATTAAACCAACTATCTGTCTTAATATTAAAAGTACTATAATTTACTTATGAATATTTATTATAATATTTATATATTTATAAAATATGTATTATACTTGCGTGAATTTTAATAGATGGTTGTATGTGAAACGACTTGAAGAACTGATTCAATCTTGTCCTGTAGAAAGTTTAGGGTGCTTAGCGTAGTAATTATATTTTCAAAATTCCTATTTATATTTACAAAGAGAAATTTTGGCCATTAACATTCGTATTGAATACGTCCAGCGGATTAATTAGAAATCATTACCGAAAATAACCCTATTGAATTTGTTATACCTGAACACAATATACTTATACAATTATATTTCACAAAAGTGTATATTATAATTCAATAAATTCTATTAATTTTGCTTGTTTAATATAAATTTACCACTTATTTGTTAACAAAAATATTATATACAAATATATTTCACAAAAGTATATTTACAATCATTCCTAAATTCACAAGTACAAAGTACAAAAATCTATAATTTCTATGTGCCTTTGCAATTTCGTAATATTTAAATTTTTCCTACATAGTAATAAAAGTAATTTTTTGGCTAAATTATGTATTTATGTGTATTAACACAATCTGGGAGCATAACATAAAAACTATTATGAAATTCGATTTATTTAATGCATGTTACATAGAAAAATATAACGTGGTATATTTTGCATTTGAATATATTGAAGGCGCGTTGTAATTAAGTTTTAATGACTCTAGAACTTTTGGGTTACTTATTTTTAGATTATTATTTGTATTCGTGAATTTAGGAATAGTTGTACTTTTGTGAAATATTTTTGTTACCAAATAAGTAGTAAATAATATTATTTTTACGTAAATACTTGGCAAAAAGTCTTTAGAACATAGTTTAAAATGAGATGTAAACACCAATATAAAATAAACATAAAATAAAAATATTATTGTAAATTTTAGAAGTTAATTATTTTGTAATATGTTCTATTTGTACTATTATTTTCAATATTTAAAATAAATAAGTAAATCATCGCGCCTTTTACTCCTTACTGGGTGTGGCACTCCGCAGTAGCAGATCTCGGTAAGTGATATATTTCTTAGCGTGAGGTGCGGTTACCAGTCGTCAAATCATGCATCTACCCCAAAGATGTTAGTGGAGAGGGAGCCACAGGGGTAGATTTGATTTGTTGAAAATTGTTTATAGGCTGTGGGGATCGAACCGGGGTTCTCAAGATTCACAAGCCGGTTCGATAATATTTATTGTAATAAATTCATTATCCGTGTAAAATAAGCTCAGTTTATTTGAAACTGTTATTTTGATAAGTTATCTAATTAATATTTATTGTCTTTTACGATATATGTTATTACTGGTAACCGCACCTCACGCGAAGAAATATATCACTTACCGAGATCTGCTACTGCGGAGTGCCACACCCAGTAAGGAGTAAAAGGCGCGATGATTTACTTATTTATTTTAAATATTGAAAAGAATAGTACAAATAGAACATATTACAAAATAATTAACTTCTAAAATTTACAATAATATTTTTATTTTATGTTTATTTTATATTGGTGTTTACATCTCATTTTAAACTATGTTCTAAAGACTTTTTGCCAAGTATTTACGTAAAAATAATATTATTTACTACTTATTTGGTAACAAAAATATTTCACAAAAGTACAACTATTCCTAAATTCACGAATACAAATAATAATCTAAAAATAAGTAACCCAAAAGTTCTAGAGTCATTAAAACTTAATTACAACGCGCCTTCGATATATTCAAATGCAAAATATACCACGTTATATTTTTCTATGTAACATGCATTAAATAAATCGAATTTCATAATAGTTTTATGTTATGCTCCCAGATTGTGTTAATACACAGAAATACATAATTTAGCCAAAAAATTACTTTTATTACTATGTAGGAAAAATTTAAATATTACGAAATTGCAAAGGCACATAGAAATTATAGATTTTTGTACTATATTGTGTTCTACTATTATTATTCATTGTTTCTTGTAATAATTGAAATTACACAAAATCAGCAGTAATCAACTGATACTGTAAAATGTCTAATAATTTATTTTTAAATTATCCAAATAGTTTCTTTAAACTGTTAAAGTATAAAATATACTACCTACGTTATATTTTTCAGTATAACATGCAATAAATAAGTCAAATTTCATAATAGTTTTATGTTAAACTCTCAAATTGTATTAATACACAAATATACAAAATTTAACTCAAAATTACTTTCATTATATAGAAAAAAATAAAAATATCATAACGAAATCGCAAAGACACACATAAATTATAGATTTTTGCACTGTTTCTAATATTATTATGCATTATTTACTGAAATAAATGGAATTAGGTACACAAAATTATTTATTATTAAATTAACCAAATAGTTAATATTAACTATGGAAGTCAAGTGTTTGTAACGTTTAAATATTTTATTCAAAATACATTAATACTTATTTGTTACGAAAAAATTCTATACAAATATATTTCACAAAAGTATATTTTACAATTCAACAAATTCTATTAATCTAGCTTGCTTATCAGAACATTAATTTTTCATTTGAGCAAATTTTACAAACCATTTTGTTAAGAATTTCTTAAATTAACTATGTCTTCACAAGTTTAATTGTCAATTTATCCCGTAAAATAAATCATAATAAAGATTTTACATTCGCCGATTACTTTTTTTCCAATAATAAACCTAGTATAAATAAATAATTTAGCAAATAATTTTACTATTTATTTATTTATTTCCGACGATCATAATGGCTACTATGCAGCAGAAAGCGTTTTGGTGTGTTTGAGTAAATTGTTAAGTATATATCACAAATCGTATTCAAAATATTAAAATAAGTTTGCTAATTTCTTACATGTTACGAGTATATTCGTATTACAGTTTGAAAGAAAACGATGGTTCACCTAATATATGGTCCAATACTGTCTTACCAATAACTTGTAAAATTTTGGTTTTTATAGAATTTGTATAATGTACAAATATTTTGCTAATAACCATTAAATATTATTTTCAAAGTCTTTGAATTACATTTACTTAAAAGATATTAGATTTTATAAGTACCCATTTATATCCGGAAAGAAATTTTTGCTCCTTATGTTTATAGGTTTGAAATTATGTTTAACGTTTGTAAATATAAATAGGAATTTTGAAAATATAATTACTGCGCTAAGCACTCTAAACTTTCTACGGGACAAGATTGAATCAGTTCTTCAAGTCGTTTCACATACAACCATCAATTAAAATTCACGCAAGTATAATAAATATTTTATAAATATATAAACATTATAATAAATATTCATAAGTAAATAATAGTACTTTTAATATTAAGACAGATGTTGGAAGAAAAAATACTAAAACATGGACAGTTAATACGAGTACTATAATTTTGAAAGATTTCTACTCAACAGTTTGTGGATATTACTGTTCAGTTTATCTTTTGTTTAGAATTATTGGTTACACACATACAAATTTTCTGCAATTATTTAATAAATTTAATAAGTTTGATAATGATAATTTTGTTGTATACATGTTCCACTATTATTTGAAATAAAAAAAGCATATAGTATTTATATATTGTTTTATTAAATAATATATTTTCCAGTCTTTAACATAAATATTTTTGCATTTTCTATGTCTCTAGTTACCTTAAAACTATAATTATTAAATAAATCCCAAAATACTCGACTGTCAGCTCCATTGTACTCTATTAAATAATTATAAATGAACTCTTTAACTATATTATTATTATATCTAATACTATCCACACCAACTTTTTTAATTAAATTTAAGTAATTATTAAAAATATTTACACTATTAAACTTTTTCTCTAATTCTTCTTTTTTTCTTAAAACTATATCTTTAACTTTAATAATATTTTGCATCTCTTCATTACTTAACATTATACAATTATAACATGAAGAATATGTTAAACAAATTTTACAAGTTTTTATTTTCATTTCACTACTATTTTCTACCTTAACAATTACAGCTTTATTAAATTTATAAATTTTATTATTTACTTTAGTTTCTTTTAAAAATAATGCTATTTTCTTACAAAAGTTATATATGTTACTTATATCTATAAATCTACTTTTGTTATTAACTAATCTTATCCTAATCTCATATTTTAAATTGGGATCAATACCCACACTAACACATTTACGGTCCTGGGTACCATTTATATTATAATCACTTTTTTTTAATAAAATGTCTTGGTTATCCCTAGCGTCAAACATAAGAGGTAGATCATATTTATCGATTACTGACGCTGTACCGTTGACAAGGTCCATTCTCTTCATTTTCTCGTCCGTGGAATAATCCTGATTATCCAGGTAAAATAAACAATCAAAATTATCTACCTGAGCATACGGTTTCTTGTTTTCCTTCGCTTTTTGATTATTTAACTGCGGTATTTCACTGGTATTAGATGTTGTACGTTCATTCGTATTCGTAAGATCAATACCAGTGTTCGACGTCAATAATGCAGTATCAATGTTATCAATATTAATACTGTTGATATCTGACACATTATCGCAAAAATCTATAAGATTCTTCATGATGCTAAGCTCGCTGGCGATGGACTCCTCATCCATCTGTATGCTGCTGTTGTTACAGAATTTTTTAACAGCGGACCCGTCATACACAGTTTTTAAACCTGGTGCTGGCTGTAGAGGTGTACCATACCCTTCTCCACTTAAAGTTTCACGGACAATATCTTCGTAAGTCGACATTTTCAACTCAAAATACTTGAAATACAAAACTACAACTGTATAACATATATCAATGCTATATAGTAATTGAAAGAAAAATAATTTATTTTCTTCTTTTATACAGATCGTGCTATATTATATACAAATATTCAAGATTTCTCGGTTTTAAAGAATATTGGTAATTGATTTTTAATGAGCTTGCGTAAAATACGCTTCTCCACTTAAAGGCGTCATTTTTAACTCAAAATACTTGAAATACAATTCAATAATATTCAATAAATAATAGCAAATTTCTTTCCGGATATAAATGGGTACTTATAAAATCTAATATCTTTTAAGTAAATGTAATTCAAAGACTTTGAAAATAATATTTAATGGTTATTAGCAAAATATTTGTACATTATACAAATTCTATAAAAACCAAAATTTTACAAGTTATTGGTAAGACAGTAATGGACCATATATTAGGTGAACCATCGTTTTCTTTCAAACTGTAATACGAATATACTCGTAACATGTAAGAAATTAGCAAACTTATTTTAATATTTTGAATACGATTTGTGATATATACTTAACAATTTACTCAAACACACCAAAACGCTTTCTGCTGCATAGTAGCCATTATGATCGTCGGAAATAAATAAATAGTAAAATTATTTGCTAAATTATTTATTTATACTAGGTTTATTATTGGAAAAAAAGTAATCGGCGAATGTAAAATCTTTATTATGATTTATTTTACGGGATAAATTGACAATTAAACTTGTGAAGACATAGTTAATTTGAGAAATTCTTAACAAAATGGTTTGTAAAATTTGCTCAAATGAAAAATTAATGTTCTGATATGCAAGCTAGATTAATAGAATTTGTTGAATTGTAAAATATACTTTTGTGAAATATATTTGTATAGAATTCTTTCGTAACAAATAAGTATTAATGTATTTTGAATAAAATATTTAAACGTTACAAACACTTGACTTCCATAGTTAATATTAACTATTTGGTTAATTTAATAATAAATAATTTTGTGTACCTAATTCCATTTATTTCAATAAATAATGCATAATAATATTAGAAACAGTGCAAAAATCTATAATTTATGTGTGTCTTTGCGATTTCGTTATGATATTTTAATTTTTTCTATATAATGAAACTAATTTTGAGTTAAATTTTGTATATTTGTGTATTAATACAATTTGAGAGTTTAACATAAAACTATTATGAAATTTGACTTATTTATTGCATGTTATACTGAAAAATATAACGTAGGTAGTATATTTTATACTTTAACAGTTTAAAGAAACTATTTGGATAATTTAAAAATAAATTATTAGACATTTTACAGTATCAGTTGATTACTGCTGATTTTGTGTAATTTCAATTATTACAAGAAACAATGAATAATAATAGTAGAACACAATATAGTACAAAAATCTATAATTTCTATGTGCCTTTGCAATTTCGTAATATTTAAATTTTTCCTACATAGTAATAAAAGTAATTTTTTGGCTAAATTATGTATTTATGTGTATTAACACAATCTGGGAGCATAACATAAAACTATTATGAAATTCGATTTATTCAATGCATGTTACATAGAAAAATATAACGTGGTATATTTTGCATTTGAATATATTGAAGGCTCGTTGTAATTAAGTTTTAATGACTCTAGAACTTTTGGGTTACTTATTTTTAGATTATTATTTGTATTCGTGAATATAGGAATAGTTGTACTTTTGTGAAATATTTTTGTTACCAGATAAGTAGTAAATAATATTATTTTTACGTAAATACTTGGCAAAAAGTCTTTAGAACATAGTTTAAAATGAGATGTAAACACCAATATAAAATAAACATAAAATAAAAATATTATTGTAAATTTTAGAAGTTAATTATTTTGTAATATGTTCTATTTGTACTATTCTTTTCAATATTTAAAATAAATAAGTAAATCATCGTGCCTTTTACTCCTTACTGGGTGTGGCACTCCGCAGTAGCAGATCTCGGTAAGTGATATATTTCTTCGCGTGAGGTGCGGTTACCAGTAATAACATATATCGTAAAAGACAATAAATATTAATTAGATAACTTATCAAAATAACAGTTTCAAATAAACTGAGCTTATTTTACACGGATAATGAATTTATTACAATAAATATTATCGAACCGGCTTGTGAATCTTGAGAACCCCGGTTCGATCCCCACAGCCTATAAACAAATTTCAACAAATCAAATCTACCCCTGTGGCTCCCTCTCCACTAACATCTTTGGGGTAGATGCATGATTTGACGACTGGTAACCGCACCTCACGCTAAGAAATATATCACTTACCGAGATCTGCTACTGCGGAGTGCCACACCCAGTAAGGAGTAAAAGGCGCGATGATTTACTTATTTATTTTAAATATTGAAAAGAATAGTACAAATAGAACATATTACAAAATAATTAACTTCTAAAATTTACAATAATATTTTTATTTTATGTTTATTTTATATTGGTGTTTACATCTCATTTTAAACTATGTTCTAAAGACTTTTTGCCAAGTATTTACGTAAAAATAATATTATTTACTACTTATTTGGTAACAAAAATATTTCACAAAAGTACAACTATTCCTAAATTCACGAATACAAATAATAATCTAAAAATAAGTAACCCAAAAGTTCTAGAGTCATTAAAACTTAATTACAACGCGCCTTCAATATATTCAAATGCAAAATACACCACGTTATATTTTTCTATGTAACATGCATTAAATAAATCGAATTTCATAATAGTTTTATGTTATGCTCCCAGATTGTGTTAATACACATAAATACATAATTTAGCCAAAAAATTACTTTTATTACTATGTAGGAAAAATTTAAATATTACGAAATTGCAAAGGCACATAGAAATTATAGATTTTTGTACTTTGTACTTGTGAATTTAGGAATGATTGTAAATATACTTTTGTGAAATATATTTGTATATAATATTTTTGTTAACATATAAGTGGTAAATTTATATTAAACAAGCAAAATTAATAGAATTTATTGAATTATAATATACACTTTTGTGAAATATAATTGTATAAGTATATTGTGTTCAGATATAACAAATTCAATAGGGTTATTTTCGGTAATGATTTATAATTAATCCGCTGGACGTATTCAATACGAATGTTAATGGCCAAAATTTCTCTTTGTAAATATAAATAGGAATTTTGAAAATATAATTACTACGCTAAGCACCCTAAATTTTCTACAGGACAAGATTGAATCAGTTCTTCAAGTCGTTTCACATACAACCATCTATTAAAATTCACGCAAGTATAATACATATTTTATAAATATATAAATATTATAATAAATATTCATAAGTAAATTATAGTACTTTTAATATTAAGACAGATAGTTGGTTTAATTTTATATATGTTAATTTTTTACAAACAATAGCGTTATTTAAAATAGTATAAACAATAATTAATTACTTTCAAACAGACAAATTCATTGTTTCTCGTGTATAGACGGTTAATTCTAAACACATCTTATTAAACAAAGTCAAACTCTGCTTATATTATTTATTAATAGTTTTAGTTTTACAAATATAAAAACATGTAGAAAATAATATTTATTTTACATAATCTAAAATTCATGCAAATATAATAAATATTCATAAATAATTAAATAATAGTACTCTTAATATTAAGACAGAGTGTTTATTATTTATTAATAATAAAATAAAACTTCTACTTTATTATATATATATGTTTTTAAATTTAAATTTTACAAACAATAACATTATTGAAAATAGTATAACCAAATAATTAATTACGTTCAAACAGACTTGGATTTATTATTTTCCCAGTGTAAATACAAGAAATTCTAAACACATATATTATTAAAGAATGTCAAAATTCTACTTATATTATTTTTTAATAGTTTACAAATATTGAAAACATGTTGTAGAAAGTTATATTTTATTTTACCTAATACACACGTACAAATAAAATAGCAACACTACTGTTAGGATAGATACCAAGCTAAATTTATATTCAGGTGTTTCTCAGTTTTAAAGAATATTGGTAATTGATTTTTAATGGATTTACGTAAAATCAGTGGTACTGAGAAATTTAAATGTATAAGCATTTACAATTTTTCAAATATAATAACAAAGCAAACGCTATTTTCAACCCAATCATATTTCAATACTACATACATTAACTAAATAGAAAGTTTGCCGTAATAACAAATAACTTTCAGTTTAAATATAGACTCGCCCTAATGACAAATAACTTACAAAAACAATTTATTCAAACACAAAAATATATACATACATAGGTATTTTATGTTTACAATTAAATAACATTCAATAATAATATATTAAAATGTATAAGCATTTACAATTTTTCAAATACAATACACGTAGCTTCTCTGGCTAGACCGCAATCCTTCTTTCCCTTATAAATCATGGCTACACGACCATTTGATTCGTTTAAATATTTTATATCATCATCAGACATGTCGTCAAAGCGTGTTGGTAGAAAAACACCATAGTCTTTGAATTCTACTTTAACTTTTCTTCCAATCTTTGTTTCTACAGCTTTTGCATTCACTACGTTATATTTTTCATCTTGTACGAGGTCCGTAATTTTCTTTGTAGGTTTCAAATCTTTCAATAAACCTAAATTATTTATTTTATCAAAATTCATTGTACTGTAAATAAAAATAATAAAATTAATATTATGTATAATAATAATAATAGTAAATAATAATAATATAAACAATAGAAAATACTTACACGAATGCACTTCGAACTAGTCTACTTGATGTTTGTATAGTAATAGAAAGAAAAATAATTTATTTTCTTCTTTTATACATATCATGCTGTTATATACAAATATATTTCACAAAAATATATTTTACTTTCAAAATTCTTTCTTAATTACGGAAAACGACAATCCAAAATTCACAAATAATCTAAAAATAAAAACCTACATACATTAACTAAATAGAAAGTTAAATAACTTACAAATACAAATTTTTCCAAACTCTTTCATAATTACAAATCGTCAAAAATCATACGTACCTAAAATTTTCCCAGATAGAAAGTTAATTCTGTTGACAAGCAATTCGCAAAACAAATTTTTGAAAATTCTTTCTTAATTACGGAAAACGACATTCCAAAACTTACAAATAACCTAAAAATAAAAAATCTACATACATTAACTAAATATAAAGTTTACCGTAATAACAAATAACTTTCAGTTTAAATATAAACTCGCCCTAATGACAAATAACTTACAAATACAAATTTTTCCAAATTCTTTCATAATTACAGATCATCAAAAATCATACGTACATAAAATTTCCCCAGATCGAAAGTCAACTATTTTCCAAATTCTTCGAAAACGACAATCCAAAAATCACAAATAACATAACCCCACCTCACCCCTCACAATCAAATTCTACGAAAACGACATTCCAAATTTCACAAATAACATAACCTCCCCTCACCCACCATTCCAAGGTCAATAACCTAATTAGTACACCTGCACGTCATCTACACGGGAGTGCCTCCTATACTACTGTCATATAAGTTTAGTTTTTAAAATTATATCGTTTGAAAATCATTACCTTCTTGATAATCTATAATTAAATATAATGTAGTATGGAGATATTGTGATACACAATTCTCGTCTCGACATTAATCGAGACATTTTTAACTTGTTTGATTCTTATTTCTGAAAATTTTGGGATTTTCATTTTCCGAGAAATTATTTATAATTACTTTCGAGAACTATCAAAATAAATATTTGTATAAAAAATCTAATGAATTTAGTTTTTTTTTAATGTTGACTTATAATGAAAAATGTATCTATTTAACATGATTGAAGTCATAATGTCACGTAGAACACAAATTTAGAAAAATGTACAGGATGTTCCATTAGAAATAAAAAAGTTGAGGTCGCTTCCAGTTACTCAGGAAATAAAATCATTTCACCTTTTATGTAGTTTTACGCGCGTTTCGATGTAGTTTCTAAATCAGTAATATGAATGCAATTGTTTTAAAAATATGTTTTTTAAGGGGTTGCATATTGTTAACATGTTGTAAAACTGTCCCTATACTGAAATTATGTTTGATTTTTTATGTGAAATGAGGTATATTACAAACTTCGTAACACAATTTACATCGTAGCATGATTTCAATATTGAATAACCAGTAATCTAACTGATCGCGACAGTTTCTGATTTCTCCAATCAGCTTACACAACCAGACTTCGTGGTTCATTTATACTTGGTGTCACTCGCACTTGTTTCTCAATATTCTAGAATCTCTAGCGTCTCGAGAACTCTAGATTGAACTTCTTGTCGACAATCTCCACGTCACAGCGGCCGATAATTTCCTGCGGGAGCTTACAGCCTTGAGAGTTAAGACTTGGGGCTAGGCTATTCTGCTGTCGAAGCAATGTACTTGATGTTAATAATTAACAATGGCTGCCCTTTGCAAATCCGTGCTGCGCTGATTCGTGAAGGAATTATTCACCAAGTGTCGTTTGTGTTTTACGACGGTGACGCGTGCAATGAGACCCACTTTCTGTAAGTCGAAGGACGTGTCGCTCAAAAATCATTTTATCAACAATCATGTTAATGGAGGTTTAAAGAGAGGTTTCAAGTTTCATAGACTTACAGACTGTGTTTGATTTAGTAATTATGTGAAGAACAACAGTATAGCGCGGTAAAATGGCAAATGGTACGATGATTTATTCATTTCATTATTTTTTCTACGACCACTTAGAAATCTGCTCATTGTGTTTTTGTTGCTAGGGAAATGAGGTACATTGCAAGCATCGTGCGAAATGAATTTGTTTTGTTAATATTTCAGTACAGGTCATTTCATTTCAGTACAGGTGCAATTTCCATGCATGCGTAAAAAATAAAATAGACGTAAATTAGAGAATTATTATTATTTATTGTCAGTTATATTAAATGTAATGTTTTGACAATTATTTTCATCATTTCACCAGTTCATAAATAATTTATATGTTACCTCATTTTTTTCACGATTTATCGGGTAATAGCTAAATTTAAAAAAAAAAATATTTTTGCAGCCTCCAATATATTTGGTGGTGTTAATTCAAGATTCTTGTCGCTATCACTCTCCATTTTTACTTCACAAAACACAAAATATTCACTGACTTTTATAAAAACCAAACTGTTATTTAATTTTTGTTACGTTGCTACGATACTAATTTAGGATTGACAGACATTGGAATGATGAAATCGGCCGTTACTAGGATACTTCTTTATAATTTTCAAATATTGGAATGGTGAAAGCAGGACAAATTTATTTTTTAAATATAAATTAATTAGAGAGCAATACTGTAGTCGTAGAAAAAGTATAGTACTCCTATGAACTGTACAACTTTCATACTCGTAGGAAAAGGATACCATTCCATGCTTGTCAAATTTTTAAAACTTAATTGCTGCTCTTCTTATCTCTTCTTATACTTCTTATTTAGGTATATTTCAGGATAGTAATAGTAGACAAAGTACGGACAATATGTACATCAGCTTTATTGAAACATTTACCATTACAAGTAATTTAAACTTTCTCGTCTACACAATCTTTAAAACTATCTACAAAGTTAGATGCGCCTGTAACCATTCAAACTCGTGTCCTTGTCTCTCATCCATTTCAACATGATTCATATTTGGCGTAACTCAGACGAATCTAGGCACATTAGAGTACAATTTATTAGTTTTAAAATACTAATACAACCCTAATCATATCATTCTCACAATAACCAATACTATGAATTAGCTAAGTTTAAGCAAAACATATAAATAACTTGTATAATAATAGGCTAATGGTGGAATTCTGTAAAAAATAAGTTTATAGATTTGTAAAACTGTATATAATAATAGTATATTACATAACGAGAATTGTAACAAGCACATTACGTGCGAGTGAAAAAGTTACGCACGAGTCTTTGCGAATGCAGTAATTTCACGAGCAATATAATTGCGTTACAATTCGAGTTGTATATTATACTTTATCTACGACCAGAAATAATAATAAGAACAATTACAGAATATTTGTTTGGTTATATCCGTAACATCAACTGTCAAACAGCATTGTTACCGCCTAACAAATGAAAAATTTCTTGAGAATATATTACTAGTGCAGTAAACCCTTAGCAACCGTAAGCAAGCATTTACTGTTCTTGTAAATTGTTTTTAATGGTCTACTTACATATATGGTCGTAGATAAACAATATTACATTAATATTTGTGCATAAGTAGACAATTTAATAATAACTCAAGTTTCGTTGCGATTTTGATCATCATTCACAGATTTACGAATCTACAGAACTTGCACAGAATTTCACCATAAATTAAAAATATTTACATAAATATTGCTACAATACGACATATAATTTACAAACTTAAAAATGTGTTGAGGGTACCACAATTCTTTTCCGATCATAAGTTTAGATAATAAAAAATAAATAAATATATATATCATCACGCCTTTTACCCATTGCTGGATGTGGCACTCTTCCGTAGCAGATCTCGGTATGTGCATAAAGTGCGGTTACCAACTGTAAAATCACAGCCCCCAAAGATGTTAGTGGTGGAGGAGCCACAGGGGCAGTTTTTCCTTGGTGAAAATTGTTTGTCGGCTGGGGGAATCAAACCCAGGTTCTCAAATTCACAGGCCGATTCGATACCACTGAGCCTTCTACTAATAATAATTAAAACAAATTTTGGAAAAAACAATTTGCAACCGATTAAATATCATTTTTGAAACTTACTACAATTATCTACATGACAGTTATAATTTGATAACAAATTCGGCATATTTCGAAATAAAAAAAAAATTGACGAACGCTTAAAACTATGAGTCATGGGGGCTCTAATTTTATATTATGATTTTGATAATTTTTGTTCGTTACATAATTTACAACCATAATTTTTAAAATTCTAAAAATGTTACTACTGAGAAATGAACCTATATTAATTCCTAGAAAATTTATAAAGCTAGTTATTTTTAAATCAAATTTGGGTCTATTTTATTTTTTATATATTTTGTGATTAAAACTACCGGTTACGAAATAAACATAAACACTTAGAAAGACCTATCAATAATGTTGTGGTATCACTTATTGAATATAGTTCATTATCCAACTTAACCTCAGTTTTTCTCTTAAACGCTAAACGTGATGTTTCATCAAAATCTCGAGATTGAATAAAATCACCATCACAATACTTTTCCTATTCGCCCGGGAAACTAAAAGGAAAACTAAAATGTTTTAAAATTAATGTTGCTCAGCCATCGGTGATAAAATTATCTTTTAAAAGAGGACTTCATGTGACATATGAAGTGCATGAGGTGAATAAATAATGTAGACCGATGAACTAAAAGTGCGCACATCTACTTTAGGAAATTATTGAGATATGAAACTAGAGTTTTATGTGGTCCTTGAGCACGAATTGGAGCGAAAATGAACTGATGAATAATTAAAACGTTCTGCTCGGTTCTTCAGAAAGCGTTAGCGTTATAAAATTCAATACAAATTTGCATAGACATGCTACTAGTTTAGTTTTAAATACGAAAACTAAAGCTGTAGAATCTACATTTCAAGTAACCAAGCCGGAATTAATAAGCAAGTTTCATAATTTTATTATTTATTTTTTAAATAAAATAAAATAAATAAATATATCATCACGCCTTTTACCCATCACTGGGTGTGGCACTCTGCGTAAGCAGATCTCGGTAAGTGATATATTTTTTCGCGTGAAGTGCGGTTACCAGCCGTCAAATCACGGCCTCCAAAGATATTAGTGGTGGAGGAGCCACAGGGGTAGATTTTTTAAAATTGGTGAAAATTGTTTGTCGGCTGTGGGGATCGAACCAAGGTTCTCAAGATCCACAGGCCGACTCGATACCACTGAGCCACCTATGGGGTAGGTGGCTCAGTGGTATCGAGTCGGCCTGTGGATCTTGAGAACCCTGGTTCGATCCCCACAGCCGACAAACAATTTTCACCAATTTAAAAAAATCTACCCCTGTGGCTCCCTCTCCACTAATATCTTTGAGGGCCGTGATTTGACGGCTGGTAACCGCATTTCACGCGACAAAATATATCACTTACCGAGATCTGCTTAGGCAGAGTGCCACACCCAGTAATGGGTAAAAGGCGTGATGATATATTTATTTATTTTTATTTATAATTTTATTTAACTTGAAATATGGAAAAGTAAATGAAGAACATGACTGAAATTTAAACTTTGTTTTAAGGAATGTAATTGTCGTCATTTGTTCGTGATTGTTTTGACGTGACCCAACTACAAATTATGAATTCCCAGCACATGTTTTTTAGTATTTTTTTTTCGCCAAAAATTATTAAGATTTATGTATGTTATGTAATTTTTTTTATTTTATAGTTTCTGATGTTGCAAAAATCTTCCAGTTTTGAAGTTAAAATAAAATGCAGTTAGAAACTTTTGGGACAGCTGTACAAAATGAAATATTTCGCAATTTGATCCCACATAAACAACAAGTAGTGATAAGACCTTAACACTTTTAAAGCCGGATTTACATTACCTACTTTTAAAGTGAAATGAAATGTAAATACTTGTATAGCTATTTTTATTTGGATTTGCAATTTACATACGTCGGATAAATATATCGTGCGTTTCTTAGTATACATACGAGTATACAGTTGTTTTTGACATTAGAACTTTTCTGTTTAATGCTAAATATGACATAATATCCTGCTACATATATAACATAAAAGAATAATATCCTGGCGAAATTAAGCTTCGGTTAAATTATAAGTATATTATGTAACAAGTTTCATAAAAGTATCTTTAGTTATGGATTTTTTTGAATAAGTATCTAAAGAGTTTATAAAATAAATTACATACTATACTTTTTCTACGATCGCAAATTAAGACAACAAAAAAAAATTGAAAATGTAATTAATTAGTAGAAAAGTAACAATAACAAGCTAGCTAAATTCACTCCGTACTTAATATGTCAGTTGTTAACAGCATGCTGTGACTAAAATATTCGAAGTCACAGTTTATTAATATGTAATTAAGATGTTTTTTTTTTTTAATTTATATATCGAACCAACTACTTAGGTCATATGCCGATATGTCCTTTGTATGGCCACCACGGGCGGGACCCGAACCCACGACCTTAAGGTCGTCAGTCAGGCCCTCAACCCGCGCTTCCATTACGCGGGTCAATTAAGATGTTATTCATCGCCATGGAAACTAGTACAATAAATTACATTTTAATAACGTGAGTTGAATAATAAATATAAGTACAAACAATCGTAGTATCCCGACCTTAAGTTTAGCTAAACTAGGTACAATTTGTATAATTAAAATAATTGACGACCGATTAATATAATTTTTATTAAGATCTACTAGAATTTTGCCTTAATTTGATGTTAAACTCTAAATATTTTGAATAACAAAACAAAAAAACAAATCGATTGCATTGTGTGTTTCGGATTCCACAAAAGATTTTTTTGTGTACAGATTTTGTAATGATAGCAATCATTAACATTTTATACATTTTTTATACTATATTGTATTATCACGTCTTTCTTACATTAGTTTCAGTTTATCGTTTGATGAGTAAGGTTGTGGTAAGATAGTTAAAGATTGTTTTAGAGCTTGATTAGTTTCGAGTAATATGTTAGTTGAATTGGATGATGGTATTGTGGAAATTTCGCAAGTGTGAGACCTTGTTACGACTATAACTGTGTGTGAGTCTCGACAGGGGGGTTGTAGTGGACCACGACTGGCCGCCAGCTGCTAAACCGTGATTATGTAACTTAGAACTTTCTTTGAACAAGTAATTGTTTGGTCAGTTTGATTAATTATAAATATTTCCCCTGAATTTTATTCGCCTAAAATCAATTTTTACTCAGAGTGATATCAGAAATAAATTAGTTCTGGAACATTCTGTGTATAATCAAGTCTTTTACCTATTTAACGAATTATTTCTACTGATACATACGCACACTTCTAATAACATTCTTCTCAATAATACAGTTTTTAGTTTTAGTTCTGTGAATTTATTTATTTCGACGTTCAACGACAGAAAAATATAATAGTTATTTATAAAGTTTTCCTAAAGAAGATACACGTTGAGTGTACCGAAACTTCGAAAAAAATAAATTCTCAGAACTAGAATCAAACTATTCAACGACAGGAAAATATAATATTAGATATTTATAATTTTTCCTGGCGTAGATACACGTTGAGTGTATCGAAGCGTCGAAAACAATAAATTATCAGAACTAAAACAAAAAACTGTTTTATTAATTATAAGTCTTGAAAACTTTTTTCCACATGTTAATATTCTTCTCAATCTTACATTCATCGTACACCAACATGCTACACTTAGAAACTGATAAAACGGCGTGAAGATCTATTTATTTTTTATTTAAAAACTGACAAATATATACTAGAGACCATCATTCATCATAAAATATGAAACGAAACTACGAGGGTAGATTGAAAAGTAATACACACATGCTTGTAGAGCACGAACGAAATGACCTTCAGAAGCGCGTCAGGTGGCATGTGAAGTGACATTCCCCCTCAATACACATGCGCAGTTTGTGTTCGTTGTGTTCGTCCAGTGTAGTTCGAGAAGCAGAAGAATGGAGACGTATTCTAATGCTATGTCAAAACGACTTAAACAGCGTGCTGTTATCGAATTTTTAAAAAGTGTGTCTAAAACACCTCCGACGTCGAGCCTGGCGCCAATAATCTTACAACATGACAACGCTCGTCCACACACCTCGCGCGCAACTGAAGAGGCTCTGCAAAACCTGAAGTTTGAACCGGTTCACACCCTCCTTATTCCCTCGATCTTGCGCCTTGCGATTTTTTTCCTCTACTCAAGAGAGACCTCAAGGTAAAGACAGCTGTCAAGTCCTGGATTCGAGAAAAGTCAGAAGAATTGTTCAGTGACGGAATGAAAAAACTTGTTACACGTTGGGAGAAATGGTGACTATGTTAAAAAATAAATATATGATTTTGAAGCTTAAGAATTGTACTTTCATGTAATTTTTGTCCGATCTTGCTATTTGTTTTTGTTCGCGCTCTACAAGCATGTGTACATTAGTTTTCAGTCTACACTCGTATTTTATAAATAGCAAGCCTTCTACGAGAAGTGAACTAAGTTCCCGTTAGCATTTCAGAGCACCGTGAAGTATCTTTGCTCTTGCTCTTGCACGGAGTGCATCATTCAGTGCAACACCGAGTGTAGTGCTCCGAGTGCGCGCTCAGTAATGAATTGGGTCAATGGCTCGTCGCTATTTCAGTTGCAGCAGCAGCTCGTTTTGCGAACACTTTGATGTTGCTATTGATTGAAAGCAAATAGATTCGCACGTTTTAGTTTCGAAAAAATATTTCAATTAATGTTACAATAGATAATAGAATCCGGGAATTAATGGATATTGTATCGTGCTGATGAGCCCATGGCTATAATTGACAATATTGCAAAACAAAAACAGTTCCATTAAATATAGAAAAATCGATATCGTATTGGGGAAAACAAGTACATGTTGGAAAACATTGCAAGAGAGATTGAAACGAATGTTGTTAGAAGAATAGGAATAAATCAGTTCAGATAGTTTGATCATAGTAAAACTTATGCCGAATGAATGGTTTATTTATTTATTTGCACAATAGGAACGTAATCACAATTACAGTATAGGAGATCTACACTTTTATATAATTGATTGTATTTTGTTGAAATAAGTTTCAGATAGCGAAATTTGAACGTACGACCACTTGCTTGTTAATTATGAGGTATGATATTATCTTGGTTTTGTACATTGGGATATGAAAGTGTATGTTGATGAAATGGTGTTTGACTTAGGAATAAACGAATGAATAAGACTAAAGGTGTGATGCGCGAATGAAAGGAAGATGAAACTAACGTGTATGAGATAAATTATAATTATGGATGGTGCTGCAGGAGGAGAAATGTTTGGTGAAGATTAATTCCAGGATGAATCAAATGAATACATGTTTATTTTATAGAACATAGCTTGATATTAATTGAAACACTGTTCAAGTTATGTAACAACAAACTCAGTCTGAATAAGATAGCTCTGAATACAAATTAAAATAAATGATGTTAGTTGTTTACTGAAATAGATTTCTCCAGCAATATTCTATCTGAAGACAACGTAGTCGTACGTTTAACTCAATTTAACTATTGTTCTTTTGGACAACTGATCTCATTTCGTATTGTCCTATTCTCCTGTTACTTCAAATGAATTTTCTGCTTTGTAAACGACGCTTATAAACGGACGGGTGAAGCTGCACGCTCCGTTTAAGCTTAACGGACCCTGGACAAAATATAGAGGACTGTTTACTTCATTTATGTTTGTGAGTATTTTCTACAATAATGGACAATTTGAAACAATTTCATTTCTGAATTTCAGCTATATTACATTTTATAATAGGCGGTATGAATAATTTCGTATACTTAATTTAGCCTTATATTGAATTATTAAAACACTTGAAACCTGGTACTTTTCAACTCATCAAATGTTTTTAACCATTTAATCTATTAACCATCTAAGCTGCGGACATATTTAATTCAAATTAGATGTTATTGATTTTGTTTATTTTTCTTTCTATTTTGTTATGTGCCAAAAGCAGGCACGATCCTATGATTGATTCCTATACTAAAAGACTTGACACAAAAGTCATCTGCAGTGACACCTGTTATTTAAAAACAATATATTCCAATTGAAATTTAATTATTATTTTTTAATTAAGTACTTAATAATTGATGCAATCAAATTGAATGATAAAGGGAAAAATTAGAAAATTTTAATTATCCCATTTTTTTTTCTTTCTATAATTCAATTTAATTTCGTCATTTGTTAAGTATTTACTTCGAAAAAATGTTAATTAATTGGAAAAATATGGCATGAGAAAATGGCATTCATTTGTGCTATGATTTAGATGCGATTTTTAAAAATTTATCCCGCTGATAGTTATAGAATACTTTATTCGAAGATGGAAAAACAGGCTCTAAATATAATATGTTGCAGTAATGGCCAGTTGCAATGCGGTCACTCAAATATTAATGGCTAGTTGTACTGCCATCCCTTAAATATCAAGTTTTACTTAAGTGGAAGAAGTATCGAATCGAATTGTTGATACTAATGTGTAACACGGGCGGGTGGAAGCAGAGATGGCTAAATGGATTGCGTCAATTGTCAATCTTACCGGGCAGCACCAATTGTAATACGACCGCGGGAAGCCGTATTACGCGGCAGGTGACCTGAAACTTATTTAACATAAATAACAAATATTTTTATACTAATTGTAACACAAAACGTTATAATTGAATATGAGGATGGAAACAGAATTACTATTTAAATTAAATTTTTATTATAATAATTAATTCAGTATTCAAGTTTAAAATTAAGTAAAACGCGAACACCGCGTGATGTGAAGATCTACATCTTCACGCGTTGAGTCGATGGACGAGACTGATGGTTTCCACCAAAACACTTGCTGTTCTGGATACAATACTCACATCTGGAATCCATCCCTCACACATCGGGGTGGACACAGATGCCTCAAGTGTTTTGGTTATGTAGTCTGACACCCTGGCACTGCAGATAACGCGAACATGAAATCTTGTTGGAATTCTAAGAATATTAACTATAACTGTCTCTGTTTATAATTTAATGCCCTATATTTGAAAACCAAAAGATTTCACACTCAGCCTTAATGGCACATGTGGTCACGAGTGTCAAATTATACGAAACCAATCTTACCTAAACGCAACATAACAACAATGAGATAGCTCATATTGTTACAAATGGTTATTAATTCATTTGACTGTGTTAGTCGATTCTATGGAAAAAAATTTATTTAAGTTACACTTAATACTTGAGTTACAGCGGTGAAACTAGCCAAAAGTGTAACTTAATTTAAACAATATCAATTCAAGAAATAATGTTAAATAAATTAATAAACATTGCTGTAAACAATTCGATCCGATATTTTTTTACTTAAATGACACTTAATATTTAAGGGATGGAGGTGCAATTGGCCATAACTGTAGCTTAAATTAAACAATATTCAAGATATAATATCAAATGAATTAATAAACATTTGGAGGGCAGGTGAAGAAGCTATGATCCACAGTATATTTGAATGCGATCCTGGGAGAAGAAGAAGAGGAAGACCCAGATCTACGTGGATGATGGAAGTGACAGAAGACTTGAAAAGACCAAAAATGGAAAGAAAAAAGGAGGAAATAGAGAATTATGGAGGAAAATAAGTGAGAAGATAAAATAAAAGAAGAAAGAAGGGATGATCCCCGCGTTAATAGGATCTAGAGAGCTTTAAAAGGAGCGACGTTGCCCCACGAGGGGCGTTTTGCCACCGCATATATTAATAAACAGTGTTGTTAACAATTCGATTTGGTATATTTTTTATTTGAATGACACTCAAGGAATGGCAGTGCAATTGACCATAAGTGTAGCTTAGATATAATACAAATGGCAAATGATATACGTCAATTTTCAATATTTGTCAAGAAACCAAAAACGTAATTAATAAGTTATTATGTTGCCATAATTTTATAAATGTCGTAATTACCAAGTAGAGATGAAGAGGTTAGCTCTAACTTGGTTTTAGCTAAAACCGAGCAACGAAAACATTGATGTTACAACACTGTTCATAATGATACAAATACAAATAATCATATAATTTACCTTACACAAAATTCCCAAAAATTATTATTTTTACTATTTTTTACTATATTAGAAATATATGTATTTTTTTTATAGTTTTATTTTATATTCATGTCTGTTGATAACTAATGTTAAATGATATATATTTTGTTCGTAATCGAGGAGAATTATTGACAACGTTGTCATGTCCAAATTTCGGTTGCACGATTTTAGCTAAAACCAAGTTAGAACTGAGCTCTTACTACCAGCTATTATAGTGTTTAAACTATTTAGTTTGCTGAATCAAAGTATTCATGTCATCATTTTGTCTTTTGAAACTTGTATAATAATAATAAGTATTAAATTTCAACAAGAACTGTTTTATTAAATGTATATTTAAATTTTACCTGTATTTTAAACACAGAAATGTGAATCTACAATGTGTATTCATTATTCTTAAACAGCGTATTTGGACAATTTTATTCATGGATTGAAAATTGAATTTAATTTAATTTTAAGGAGACAGAAAAAAAACAGTAATGATATGATTATGGTACCTACATATAAACGTAGTAAGATATGTCATCATCGATGTTAGTTACTTTTATTTATGACATGTATAAACTGATTCAGCAAATAGACCACAGGCATATTATTTTTGAAAATTAATTACAAGAAATTTAATAGCATTTAAGCACTTACGACATAAGTAATTAAGTCTACGCAAGCACTAAACACATAACACGTATCCAATTCTCAATATAATTATAAGCAATCTATCAAACCACATTATTCTATTTCCATTAATTATACAACAAAGGCAATCAAATAGCATGATGCGTAATGTCTCCTGAGACTGGAACAATATTACATCGATTAACTCTATACTAAATACAACACTATCAGAGATCAAACATTGACAAGGAATTATAACCTAACTAAGATCAGATGACATTCTTATTTATATATATCGTACTGTGCACAACAGCTACTTAATCCCAATTACAGTAGCTTATAGTGAAATCCTACTACTCAGACACAATAGTATTTTTTTTATTTGAACGGCACGATTTTTTATTTAGTTTTTTATTTGGATCGTAGTAAGGTATGCAGTATTTATTATTATATTACACGGTGTAGTATAGAAAGTGACTGAACAGGTTAAATACATGTTTAGTGGCAGAGCGACGACTCTGTTTTTAGCTTCCGAGGTTTTATCACTAGATGTCTGGTATTAACGGAACAAGATTTTAATATTATAAATTATCACATGCTATCATGTATATATATATTAAAACTTGATTAAAAATGAGTAAAAAGAAACGGTGAAAGTTTGCGTGGACCTAGGAATAAATGGATAAATATGATTGAAGGGTTGTTGCGTGAACGAAATATTCCGAGTGTGAAGAACAAACAAGCTTGTATGAAAGGAATTATGATGTGGTTGAAGCGAAAGTGATGCGTCAGAATAGGAATGTTTGGCGAAATTAATTGCGGGATGAATCTGATGAATAAGAACAAGCGCATAATTCTTGATTTTAGATTCATTGGTTAGATTTTTTGATTGTTTACCTATAATTGTGTAAAATTCACTTTCAAAACGAGCGCTACCTGATACTACCTTCCTTTATTATTTTTTGATTCGTTTACTGTTCTTACATAGAGTGTTTCACTGCAATTGTGTGGAATTAACTTTCAAAAACAAGACCAAAGCGACCCTCCCTTCGTTTTTAATCTTTCTGACTCATTTTCAATTCTTACTACAGTTGTGTAGAATTTACTTCATTTCTTTATAGATTCGTTGTTAGAGGAGTGGAGTGATTTATGAAACAGATATACAAAGGCGAATGGATGGATGTGATTGAGGGTTTATTTCGTGGTGGTGCATTTCGAGTGCGTGTAATGAATGAGTATGTATGGAGGGAGCGTTAATATGGTTGAAGAATGTTGGACGAGGATTGATTTTTTGATGAATCTGTTAGTGTATGTTCTGTGAATGTTTTAGGGGTTCGTGCTACCACATTTAATGGGATATAACGTGATATTATGTATATATGTATGTAAATATAGAACACGGCACAGACATAATTATATTAAATAAAATAAATAAATAAATATATCATCACGCCTTTTACCCATTACTGGGTGTGGCACTCTGCCGTAGCAGATCTCGATAAGTGATATATTTTAACGCGTGAAGTACGGTTACCAGCCGTAAAATCACGGCCCCCAAAGTTGTTAGTGGAGGGGGAGCCACAGGAGTTGATATTAAATTGGTGAAAGCCAGTTTGTCGGTTGCGGGAATCGAACTCGGGGCCTCAAGAACCGCAAGCCGACTGCATACCCACTAGACCACCAACTCCATAATTTATACAATAATACACTTATTTCAGCATAATATTTGACACTTGCAAACAAGAAATATGGCCGCGACGGGGACCCAGTAAAGAGCATAATGCCGTCGCTGTTTTCAGGTCTCGTGCTATCACCTCTAAGAATTCATGTTCATATATTGTGTTTCGTGTTATATTATAAATAAATAAATTTGTTCATTGCTAAATGGTGGCACTCCGCCGTAGTAGATCTCGGTAGGTTATATATTTCGGATGTGATGTGCGGCTACCAGCCGTCAAATCATGGCTTCCAAATATATTAGTGATGGCGAAGACACATGAGTAGTTTAAATGTGGAGCAAAGTTTGTCGATTGTGGAAATCGAACTCGTGTTTTGAAATTCACAAGCCGACACGATACCACTGAACTATTTACCCCATTTAGCATTATATTGTTACTTGTTTTATTATGATTTTTTTGTTTGTTTGTAAGTGGAAGTTATTTGTTTATATTAAAACTATAATAATTTGTTTATTATTATTCGAAATTTATAATTTTGTATTAAAAATTACACAACAAGCGAAAGTCTTTTGTTAATGGTTTTGTCAGCGGTAAATTCAACCTTTCATATCAAAGTGTTACGTAGTAAAAAATAAAAATAATTCTTTGTTTAATCAATGACCTATAATTGTATTGTAACTTTCAATGTTACTCAGCAAAATTTATGAAACAAATCTGCACTTAAGTGATGTAATACATCATTAAAAACAAGAAAATTATTGTTTAAATAAAAATTACACACCTATCATTCAACAGACAATAGTAGTCACGGTAAAACATGCATTCAAATCTCACTGACTTCAACTTGAATCATATAAAATACACTAAATTGTAGCTGAGTTGTTCGGATTTCACTATAAGCTGTAGTCCCTTTATATTGTAATTGGGATTAAATTCCTGTCTTGCAGAATAACAAGTAAATAAACAATAAATAATCTTTCTTGATGTGCCATAAACGCGACAATTATTTGAGGAATACTAAAATTATTACTGACATACTACACAAATAAATTTGATAAAGAAAAACTGTCAAATCAACTTTTGAGAAGATACTTACGATAACACATTTAATTAGTCTTCTGTATCTCTTGAAATTAAGTTAATGGTAATAAAATTAAAAGTACATTGTTTCACTGTGTTACATTTATAAGCGATCGATAGGTATTTTGATTTCATTTCGTTTCATGTATTTGCTGGTCTGCACAACGTAAATATAATCACAATTACAGTTTCGGGAGCCCAAACACTTGTAATAAAATACACTGGCGGACAAAAATATTGCATAATTTTTTGTTTAGTTTTTCTTTAATTTATCTTTTACTTTTATGTATTCTAATTACTAAGTCTCTTATGTTAAAGTGTCCAACGTATATAAGTACTGTTTTATAATAAGTAAATTTGCAGATTTCTGAACGATTCAATAAAATAAGATGATTTTGATCATAAAATTTAATTTAAAAGAGCAACAATAACGCCAACATACGAGTAACATAATTTTAAATTAACTAGAAGATAAAATTAGTAACTAGCATTTCCTCCTGTAGCTCTAATTACATTTATAGATGTCTCTCTCCGACCAGTATACCCAGGATACTTCTACAGAAGATATTGGGTAATAAAAATAAATAAATATAACAGAAAATTAATGAAAAATTTAAAATCTAAATGCAATATTTTTGTCTTCCAGTATATAATGGATGTAAAATTATGATGTTAACTTTTGATGTAGTATATAGAATATAAACTTGAACTGCTTGATTCATAACCAAATCTAAAATCGCGTAAAATAATATAACCTTATTTGTCAGAAATAGATATGTTTGCGAAAACTTTTAAACATGCGAAAATAATTTGATATCAAGTATCTCTCATTTTACAAAGAAACCTCAAAAACTTTAGTTTACAAAGAATTTGAAGTGTCTAATATCAATTCAAGACAAGCTGAAAACAAATGTTTGTATCACATGATAAAATACGTACTTGCTTTTTATTGGTTGGAAATAGATATGGCAAATTTTCGAGAATATTCTGGGAGAATATTCTAGAACATTCTAGAATATTCTTGAAAAGATTAAATTTTTTGGAAATTATTAACATTTATATTGAAATTCTAATAATAACTATGAACTGAATCTCAAAAAATATAATTAAGATCATTTTCATTAAGTATTTTGCTTATATAAATATTGTATGTAAAATAAACCAAATAGAAACATAATAAAACATCTCTGGAATATACAAAATTAAATGTTATTCGCATAACTATATTAAATTTATAATTGACTCATCTTTGTTGTTACTCCAGCCATCATAATACAGAGTCTATCATATTGCTGCTTTAATTATATCAGAAAATATTTATTGTATCTTCGAGACATTGGACACATTTTTAACATAATTTTTGCTAGAAAAACTATACACATAAAAATCGTTCAACAGTTTTCTAATAATACTATTTCCAAATATTGGTTTTTGTTTTAGTAGCGGACTTTTTAAAATTAGTATTATGACACTAATAACTAGAGACCGAATTATATGCAACATAAAAAGCTTAAAATCAGCACACAATTAGTAAATTAATCATTCATAAATTATCGATATCTGAATTTAGGAACCTTATCAACGATAATATGATAAAATTAACAATTGTTTAACATTTTGTTACTCTTGTAAACGTAAACAATCTAGTAAGATTGTGTCATCGATCACTCAAAATATTTGTATAAGTGAAAAAGGATCGCTCCACATCTGCTGAGGTAACTGGGCAGTATTTGAATTTAGGTGCTACTCGTATGTTAGTACTTATAGTTTCTGGTAATAATTCTGCCATCCCAGTAATAAAACTATCAATTTGACACAAAAGTTCAAATCCAAATAATGCTATCCTTGAGTTCTTTGAGTATTTCATCCAGAACATGTAGGTAAATTGTTGGTATGTAATTTTTACGCAATGTTGATTCGTCTGGTATATTTTGATTTAAGTAATATTTTCGCAGAAAATGTTTGAAGGTATGATTTTAAGACGAAAATTATTGTAAATATAGCGAAAATATGCATCATCACTAGATCTTAGATAAAATATGCAATGACCGCTAAGAATGGGCTAAATATGCAAATGCATATAATTTGTGGGGTAAGTGGCTCAGTGGTATCGCGTCGGTTTGTGGATCTTGAGAACCCTAGTTCGATCCTCACAGCCGACAAACAATGTTCACCAAATTAAATCTACCTCTGTGGCTCCTCCTCCACTAATATCTTTATGGGCCGTGATTTGACGGCTGGTAACCGCACTTAACGCGAAGAAATATATCACTTACCGAGATCTGCTACAGCAGGGTGCCACACCCAGTAATGGGTAAAAGGCGTGATGATATATTTAATTTATTTATTTTACATATAATCTGGTCTCTACTAATAATCAATACGAAATACTTGAAAGACGAACTGCTTACATCATGTACGTATTCCTAACAAGAGAACACGTCCCAACAAATCATTCATTTTTAAGAAAATGATCTGCAGAATTCTCGGTTCACATTATATTATAGTTGGGAATACGCAAATGATGTAGAACTTAAAAGTTGGTGAACTTTACGGTTACAGCATAAGTTAACATCCTAACAAAGAAATCTATATGTTTAACTTTAAAGATTACAGAATAAATTACCGGTTACATCCATCAAAAACCAGCCTTAAAGTTTATAGTAGAATTCGAACCACTCAGACACAGTATTTTTTCAAGTAAATTGAAGTCAAGCTAGATTTTATATATGATGTCGTAGGTCTCATTGAAAGACCTCATTATTTTAATGACACCAGTATATATCATTTAACAGTTATATAAAACTATTTAAACGGAATGTAGACCTCGCTAACATCATGACTTCTTGACTTGTTTTTATTTTATTGTAGAAAATACATTCATAATAAAATCTAGATGTATCTCCATCAAAACTATGTTAAATAAATCACATCATCTTACATCTGGCGTTCAGTTATCTACAGCCGTTTGTAGCACATCTATCATTCAAATGTGTCACTATGTCGTAGCACCGCAACATCTCGACACTTGTGTAGCTTTATTCACCCTCTGTTGCGCGTCGCTCCAGCAACCGTCCTCAATAACAAACATATTAGGTTAGGGTTGTAGGTCACGACTTCCGGGTCACGCAATGATACAAAACCTAACATGAACTGGGCACTAAAGCCGATGACACATACAGGGAATTAAAAAAGGATAAACAACTTTGAGGTTATATACATTTTGATGTGTTTACTTATAAGTAACACTACCCAACTGTCACTCACCGATTTAAATGAAACTTGGCACAGTAATAAAAAAAATAAAAATATTGAACTCCTATTTTTTTTTCTTCCGGAAGTTGCTTTTTAGGGTTAAAAGCCACCCCTGAAAGGTGGTGAAAGCAAGAATCGCCATAAATGAAATTAAATAATACTAAAATATTACGAGTTTAACATTGGTTACCAAGGAGTTTTTGAGATCGCCAAAATCTATTTTCGGGGTCATTTTGATTATATGCACTTAAAAAGGGGTTGGGGGGATGAAATTACGATATTCAACTGAAATAGAGTTTTAGGTTCAAAACTAGTTACTCGGGGGCTTTTGGATCGCTGAATCTATTTTCGAGGTTACCTCTGGGTAATCAATGTTGAACGCATAATATTTTGGTATTATTTAATTTCATTTATGGCGATTCTTGCTTTTACCACCTTTCAGGAGTGGTTTGTACCCCTAAAAAGCAACTTCCGGAAGAAAAAATTAGTGGTTCAATATTTTTTAGAGTTCTATTAGTACCAAGTTTCATTTAAATCGGTGAGTGACAGTTGGGTAGTGTTACTTGTTAGTCAGTTTTTTTAATGCACTAAATTAAGGGCATGAATTGAATATTTTTATATTTCTGGTCGACACAAAATAGTTAATAAAAATAATAATGAATTATTTAGTCATGTAATTACTGCTGAATAACGACTGTACATAAAATTTATATCGGCATTTGAATGTTAGAATAAAAAGCTCGAAGTACAATAACTATAGAGCAGCGGTTCCCAACCGGTGGGTCGCGACCCACATGGGGGTCGCCTTAGCTTTTTTGGGGGGTCGCCTTGGCTTTTTTGAGGGGAAAAAATATAATCACTAAGTCCTAAAATATATTTTGTCAAACCTTTTATTTTTTGTTTTATTGATCAAATATGCGAAAGGGGGGTCGCGAACATTTTTAAAAAACTAAAAAGGGTCACGATTAAAAAAAGGTTGGGAACCACTGCTATAGAGGTATGTTGTAAAGGAATGAAGCTCAGCGAGGATTTCATCCGCCATCTTATTCGGTTCTTTCGTGTAACATGTATAATATGCTTGGTTATAAGAGAATGAAGATTTTTAATGAAGTAACGTAAGAGGTAACACATAAGAAAGTAAGAAGTAACGTAAGCTACTTTAATGATTTATACTATACATTATTACCATCAACCATTCATATGATATGATATTATTTCGGAATCTTTGATTTAACTTCGACATCTCTGGTTTGAATTTCGGAATTGATTTGTCAATCGCACAACTATGGGGTAGGTGGCTCAGTGGTATCGAATCGGCCTGTGGATCTTGAGAACCCTGGTTCGATCCCCACAACCGACAAACAATTTTCACCAAATTAAATCTACCTCTATGGCTCCCCCACCACTAACATTTGACGGCTGGTAATCGCACTTCACGCGAAGAAATATATCAATTATCGAAATCTACTGCGACAGAGTGCCATACCCAGTAATGGGCAAAGGCGTGATGATATATTTATTTTATTTTTATTTATAACATTTGATTTTTTTGTTTGGTTTTTATATTTTATGAATGTTTGCTAATTATATGACTTTAAGACTCATTTTTATGTAACACCAAGCTAAACCAGTACACGATTAGACCTGACAGATAACAAAAGATAATATTGATCATCGATTACTATAATATCAGATGACCATCTCCCAAGTTACGGTAAAATGCTGACTTCTATTTGGCTAAAGGTAGATAATTTAGGTAATGCAAAGATGAAAGTTGGTTATCTCTTCCTTTGCGTTTTTTATCTTGCTACTTACTTCACTTTATTATAAAACATTACTAGCTCTAGCACATGCTCAACTTTTTATGTTACTGGTACCATTCGCGTTGCCTTTTATGTTACTTCATTGTAAATCCAGCTTTATAGTATTTTTAATTATATTTACATTATATTTGGTACAGTGCAGGTTTTAATATATTCTAAGTTTCCTCCTCGTTTATATCATTTATAATTAAACAGCGTTACCCATATATGCATATATTGCTCTCTCTATCCTATATTATTTATTCTTAGATAGAAAGGTATAATTTAATAATTTGATGAACAAAGAACATTCTATTATAATGCTCAATTCTTTTATTGCTAATATAAGTATGGGTTGATTAGCTACGCGGTTGTTTGTGAAGTGTGTTTTGTTCGTTTGGCGGATTGTAGAATGAGTGACTTGAACGAGCAAAGAGTTGCTGTGAGCCAGACTTCCTACATAGAAGTTCTTAAGCGTCTGCTAGATGCTAACCGGCGGATAAAGCCAGAAATGTGTAGAAGTCGTGACTGGTTTTTTATCACAACAACGGCTCCAGTCCATTCAGCCCTCAGAACTCGCGAATTTTTTGCCAAACACTCGATCACTGTTCTTCCCCACCCATCCTACTCACCTCACCTCGCTCTTTGTGATTTCTTCTTGTTCCCTAAACTCAAAAGATCTTTACAAGGAAGAATATTTGAGACGATTCCTGAGATTGAGGCAAATACGACGAAAGAGTTGAAGAACATCACAAAAGAAGCATTCCAGGACTGTTTCCAAAAGTGGAAACACCGTTGGGATAAGTGTGTGCGCCAGGAAAGGAAGTACATTGAAGGTGACCCACACATGTAACTTCTAAATAAAGTATATTTTGTTTTATGACGTGAGTCTACGTATTTTTTGAACAGACCTCGTATAGCTCCGAGCCAAAATTCAATTTCAGAAATAAACCACCCCCTTACCTCGTCTATTTCATTTTCCTATATTTGTTCTAAGTCACTCCAAAATCGTGACATTTATTTCATTCAACTCGATACCTGACTTTCAAATTAACATCGTCACACAAGTCGACAACAAAAATCACGAAATCTTTAACTAAATCAGATCAAGATCGAATTAATATGTATAAAATGTATGTTACGAGTAGCATGTTAATATATATTATAAATAACAAACTTTATTTAAATTCCATCAAATAAACAATTAAAAGTGGATAAATCGCAAGACAGACAGTAAGAACAAAAGATTGTGATTTATTCTTCATAACAAATAAAATCTGAGTCGTTTACCCATATAACACTATGATGCTTATTCACTCTGGTATATGTAGTTTGCTGTATGATTCTGGTATATATTTTTACTGAGCCTAGGCGAATGAAATAAGTTTCTCGCAAACATTGTTTCTTTGATCATTTGACAGGAAACATTTTCAAATAATTATAAATAAATAAAATAAATATATCATCTCGCCTTTTACCCATTACTGGCTGTGGTACTCTGTTTTAGCAAATCTCGGTAAGTGATATATTTCTTCGCGTGAAGTGCGGTTACCAGCCGTCAAATTACGGCCCTCAAAGATGTTAGTGGAGGGGGAACCACAGGGGTAGATTTAAATTGGTGGCTCCGTGGTATCGAGTCGACCTGTGGATCTTGAAAACCCTTGTTCGATCCCCACAACCGATAAACAATTTACACCTTCACAACTAACATTTTTGAGGACCGTGATTTGACGGCTGATAACTGCACTTCACGCGAAGAAATATATCACTTACCGAGATCTGCTACGGTGGAGTGTCACACCCAGTAATGGGTAAAAGGTGTGATGATATATTTATTTATTTATTTTTAAAATCTTCAAATAAATGTTGCAGCGAAATAAATTTGCTTTTAAATTTAAGCCAGTATAGATATTAAGTTTTACTTATTTGGTTAGCGTTAAAATAAAGTTTAAAGTATGTATGTGACAGTTAATTAATCACTTTTTGACAACATTTAAAATTAATTGTAAGAGTAATGGCCATGCTGCCTTCATTTCTTTATAGATTCGTTGCTAGAGAAGTGGGCGTAAGTGAAGATTTATGAAACAGGTGTACAGGAGCGAATGGATGGATGTGATTGAAGGTTTATTACGTGGTGATGTATTTAGGTTGTGAGGAATGAAAGAGCTCGTATGGAGGGAGCGTTAATGTGGTTGAAGCGAGTATCGTGTGTTAGGATGAGAATGTTAACGTGGGATTAATTTATTTATTTTTAATAAATCTTTTAGTAGATGTTCTGTGAATATTTCAGGGATTCCTGGTACCCCATTTAATAGAATATAGCGTGATATTATGTATGTATGTATGTAATGAAATAAGTAAAATCGAAATGTAATGATTGATTTAGATGTAGAATTTAATTCTGCTGTAACTTTTATTTGAAATCTTTTCCTGAAATAGTATAGTACATAACGAGAATTGTAACAAGCATATTACGTGTGAGTGAAAAAGTTGCGCACGAGCAATATAATTGCGTTACAATTCAAGTTGTGTATTATACTTTATTTACGACCATAAATAATAATAACAATTACAGAATATTTGTTAGATTATATCCGTAACATCAACTGTCAAACAGTAGTGTTACCGCCTAAAAAATGAAAAATTTCTTGAGAACAGTTACGTAATATATGACGTAACTAGTGCAGAAAACCCTTAGCAACCGTAAACAAGCATTTACTGTTTTTGCAAATTGTTTTTAATGGCCTACTTACATATTAGGGTCGTAGATAAAGTAAATTACACTTTTAATTTGTTTTAATTATTTGTAAGCCATTTTAAATATTTCGCGAATACTGTTTATTAATTTCAATTTATTTACATTTATATGTAACTAAAATATGCGAATATCAAAATCGATATGGTATCTATTTCTGTATCTGAATAAATACACAACACATGTTATTTAATGTTTCTGGCGCAGTTTCTAAATTTCAATGTAATCAAATGATTTGCAACTGTCAGCGAGAATCATATGAATCATTCTGCCAGGAGCCACAATATTTTGTAAATCTTGTTCGATTTTCTAAAGATACAGAATTGTAGTAGGTGTGCTATTATTATTATGTGTTATATACAAACGTCATTGATGTTAAACATAAACATATGTCGTTTATTATACTTAAACAATGAGGAAGTGGTACAATACTTTATTATTTTGATTAGCGTAGCAACGCAATTGACTGCAAACAGTTACAGATTTTATTATAATTGATATATGCCATAAAGTGTTTAAGTTGTTTTTAAATTCTTTCAAGTTGGACAACAAAGCAAATTGTTTTTGAGGCAAATTAAATATTGTTACATATTTATATACATACATAAACAAAGTAACATACATTACATTAGACTATGTATAGCAGCGGTTCTTAACATTTTGTCATCGCGGCCCCACAGTTTCTATTAAAATTACGAATATTCTATTTATCTTTCAATTGGGACTGATATACTAAAGACCTCAAATATATAAATTTAATGATGTTTAAAAGTGTTTACGTTTTTAAAATATCTCTATTTTTAAGCGAGAAAATGAAAAAAAAATCATTTCCATAAAATAGTATACTTTGCAGTATTTGATATTTCTAGCTTTGAAAACGACTATATAATTTGTATAATATAACCATAAAAAATTACAAAAAGAAAACTACAAATAATATTTTGCTAATAAGTGTTCAAATACAATTATCTGTTACTAAATAAGGATTCGAAAAAAAAATTCAATAAGACATAAGATAAAATATATTTAAAAAATAATTACAGACAAAAATACTTACATAGTTACAGTTAAAACTAGAGATAACTTTTAAGTTTCGCAGATCCTTCAAGATAATTTCACGGACCCCAGGTTAAGAATCACTGCCTTATAGTATTGTTAGATTTAAAATATAGTACGAGTATTATTGGAAATTAGTTATAAAATTATCGGATTTTAGAGTAAATTATAGAAGATTTTGTAAGCTTGCTTGAAATAAATCTTTTTTACTAATATAGTTTTAAAATAAATTGGTTGTTTACCGGCAAATTTAAAATTAAGTAAGTAAAAATATCAAATGGTTTTAAATTAAGTGTTTTATTTTTTTCTACATATTTTTTTATTACAATAAAACTTACAGTTTTATTTTTCTTCTGGCGATATAATAGTTAATATTGTCAGAAATAGTGTAATATATAGGTAACTTACCTAAAAGTTTGAATGTTATATTTATTCTGTGCTTGTAATAAACACCATATTTTATTTCGTATGTACTAGTACAATTACATTGTTTACTTTTGTTATCTACCTAGTACTTCCCATGTGATTAGCTAGAATATTTTCCGAGAAATGTTGTCGTGAAATGTTCAAATTATGTTATTTATTTTTGTTCAGGATAAGGTAATTGGTATTAGTTTTCAGTTATGTACTACGCTATTAATTATTATGACATAATTGATAGCGGCAAATATTTAAACGATTTTTGTGCTGAATATGTCAAGTACTTATGTGGGAATATTTATTTAAATATTTATAATTTAAGCGGTTTTATTCATATTATGTAAAAGCTGATGTATATATTTCCTATACTTCGCCTGTTATTATTCAAACAAATATCTGAATAGAGAAGTGCAGAAAGAGAGGCAATTAATTGTGGACATCATATAGGGGGTGTTTCTATACCTTTGTGTTACTGGTTTAATAGTACATTTAGTTATTTATGATTATGTTACTAATGAAATAAAAGTATAAGCACTGCCTACAAATAATCATTTATTAATTTTTCGTTTCGGTTTAGTTTCGATTAAATTAGTTTTATTTATTTCGTTTTCGTTTGAAAATATAAGTTTCGATTAAATTAATTTTACTCCAAACCGGTTATTTCGTTTGAAATCTATATAAAAAATTATAAACGTATTTTAACAGTTTGATTTATTACAAATTAATTACGACTTATAAAAAAAGTTCGTAGAATAATCCTATCGACATTGTATTGTGTTTGACCAACAAACTGATTCGGTAGATGCAGTGGTCGAATGCGTTAGAACATCGACCACTGCTTCCGGGTTCGAATCTATCTACAGGTAAATATGTACGTTGTTAAAATTCTTCAGTACCTGACATTTAATCATACACTGTGTCTTGTAATTTGAATGAAATTGCTGTAATAGACAAATAAAAATAAATTAAACAGGGTTAAGTTGTCAATGTTCTATGAACAATGCGTTTGGTTTGGCGATACATGTATTGTTTGATGGTTCGGTAGAGGCAGACAAGCTTTTTACTGACAGTGAGACATGTTTGAACTTAATTCAAGTTCTATAAAAATAAATTCAACATAAAGTATGTATTTTGAAGAAAAAATAACGTTATTTTGTGTATTTGTTTATCTTTTTCGTTTCTATTCCGTTTCGGGTCCCTTGTTCATACTTTCTAGTTGTATTTTATAATCGCTCCCTACCCCTTATATAGAAAAAATAGAAGCATTGTTAAAATTTGTATAGCTCGTCAGTAGGAACCACTAATATTTAAATCATAGATTCATCCCACTAGTAATTTAAGCTAAATATTCATATTTTGTTGTATCCACAGTCATAATATCTTTGATACAACCTGTTCTAAATCTTTCGTTCATACAACAAACCTTCAGTTATATCCATCCGTTTATTTTGTCCACGCAGTCTCTCATTCTCAATTTCATCAACATACACTTGTTTCGTTTGGCACGATCAGTGTTTTTGTCTATTTTTCTTATCCTTAAATCATTACAACTGATATATCGAGTGCTTTAATGGGTAAAATGCGCAATGATATATTCAGTTTTTTTGTACAAAAATAAATACTTGGAACTTCTATGTTTGTTTTAATCTTGGATTCACTGTTTTTTTCTTTAAACACACATCAAAGTCAATGCTAATAAATTGCTGATCACTTTATATCATTAATGATTAACATATTGTTTATTTAGTGATTATTTTTAGTAACATTGAATAAAGTTCATATATTACGAGTAATTGGGAAAATTTATTTCACTAATAAATTGAACTATTGAGTATATATATATATATATATATATATATATATATATATATATATATATATATATATATATATATATATATAAATTATTTAGCCGTGATGTATTATTATTTGTTTGTATTGCAGCATTACTTAAATCACAATGATAATAATAATTCAACCACATATGTTTATTTATTCTAATGAAAATGCTATTGTTGTTTATATTTTGGATTAATGTTGATGTTGACTGACTTTTAAATATGTATATAAATGTTTCATTTATTAATCATAAATGTACTTTGTTCTTAAAATAAATATTTTACAGTTTTATTTTGTTTATACCAACGTATTATAAATACATTTGTTTTGGAATTTATCAGATATTTTCTCTTTTAATTGTAGCTATATTATAACAAATTGTTTAGATTAATATGTTGTAGGTTGCTCAGTGGTATCGAGTCGGTCTGTGCATCTTAAGAACCCTGGCTCGATCCCCACAGCCGACAAACAATTTTTACCAAATTAAATCTACCCCTGTGGCTTCCCCTCCACTAACATTGCTTACGGCAGAGTGCCACATCCAGTAATGGGTAAAAGTCGTAAAGATATATTTATTTATTTATTTATTTGTTTAGATTAATAAACAGTTTCTAACTAAAATATTATATCTCTAATGTTAGTGGAGAGGAAAAGGCCACAGGGGTAATTTTAAGCAGATCTTGGTGATATATTTCTTCGCGTGAAGTACGGTTACCAGGCGTCAAATCACGACCCTCAAAGATGTTATTGGAGGGGGAGCCACAGGGGTGGATTTAATTTGGTGAATATTGTTTCTCGCTGTGGGAATCGAATCCGGGTTCTCAAATCCGTATGCCGACTTGATACTACTGAGCCACATACCACATGGTTAAAATTAGTTTATATACGACTGCATTATAAAATACTGATTCTAATACAATTATGCGGCTATAAAGCACCTATTTATAATACTAGTAAAATAAAGTAACTCTATTTTACTAGTAATATAAAGCAAAATAAAGGTCCTGTAAGCTGTCAATCAATGTCAAAATATATTTATTTCAATTTAAATTGTAATGAATTACAAAACATTACCAGTACTGTTACTAATTATTATTATAATAATGATTTACATTTATTACGCAATTACTATTACTAGAAATATTGATACTGGCAATTCCGTTGCTGTTTTTTACTTCTCTCAAAATTGTTGAATTTGCGATACGCTTTATATGTATCTTCGTACAAATGTCTGGATTTTGATGATAATAGGGAATTTTTGACGGTAGCAGCGATATTGTTTATTTCGTCAAAAATATCTTCACTAGAACGGTGCGTTTGCATTTTGCTTCAAATAAAACAACAAACAACTTGGTAACCAAGGAATAGAAAAGGCACCCTTTGTTAGATATTAAATTCTAATTGGTCATTTGTCAAATGTGTTATTTATGTCATTATAGGTAATAGAAAATCTTCTGTAGGATAGTCAAACATAAAGCCTTGTATGAAACTCGTACATAATCGGACTTTATAGACTCGCCTTATTTATTAACCTCGTTCTGCCATAAACTTCGTCTCGTCAAATAAAGTCCTACATTATGTACTTGTTACATAAATAGCTATTATCTTACACTTACAGCAGTGGTTTTTTATGTATTCAATCAATTTTAGTGATTAAAATCTGTCATTATATACATGTGACTTATGGCCTGTTTTTTCATCGCCGAATAAAGTTCCTAATAACTATCAGCAGGATTATTATATATATACCGAAATAATAGTAATAATTATGCTGAATGCCATTTTCTGATGCGATATTTATTTCAAATTTCCTGCCGATAGTTTTCAGACATTTTATCCGGAGATGTAAAAACCAGCTTTAAAAATCCATAATAACCATGAACATCTAACAATTCTTACGACAACCATGATATTTCACTTATTTGACAGCATCTCCATTCAATGTCGTTTGAACTTTTTTCTAATTTTATTGTGAAAAAACCAGTACTGAAAGATAAAACATTGTATAAAGTCATTACAAGCTCGTGAGAATTATCACACTTGAGCTACCGCGTTCTTTCTCAATATCTCACTCGCGTATAATTACTTTTTTCACTTACAATATAATGTACTATTATGCTCAAAATTATATGGGGATATTTCAAAACTGAATGTAAAATTAAAACTATAAATTATATTCAAATATTTGTAAGAATACATAAGGTATTATTTTTCTTAGAAATACTTGAATATAATTTATAGTTTTAATTTTACATTCGATTTTTAAAATATCCTTTACAATTTTGAGTGGTACCTACATTTACCATGATTGCCATGGTTAGTTTAATAAAAGAATGCATTTTTCAATATTCAAAGTTGACATTCATGTCAATAATTTCGATATTTTTACTGCTGTTTTCTGTCGGAGATAATACATTATATGATATATTTACGTAAAGCATCTTTAGTCACTTACTTCGCTCGCGTTTTAATTCTGAATCGCTCGGGACTAAAGAATAACTATTTAATTTTATTTTGTGGGTATTATAAAATAACAATAATAGAAGGAAATTTCTAACTATTTACATATTTAATAATATGAAATAATATTTTGTATTGTATACCATAATATATTTAAAAATGTTTTATTATTAATAAATCACATGAGATCAAAAACTGTATTAATTTTATTATATCACAGCTGAACTGTCAAAAAAATGTAAAGACTTTGGACCAGTGTCCTTACTCCACTACATCTGCTTCGCTTTATAACATTATGTAGCAAAACCTAGGGAATTATTCGTCTATTTTTAGATGGTTGAAGAGAAAATCCTACAGATACTCTATTCATCTGTTAAATAACCCTATTTTCGCTTACGAATTAATTGACAATAAATTTTCACCACATCAAAATTATGAGGAATTTTACGACCTGTAACCGCAATTTATGTGCAGAAATCGAGATCTGCTTCAGTAAATAAGGCGTGATAACATATTTATTTTATTTTTCATGGTTTTCCTTGTTTTAGATTTGATAATAATGTCCTCATTTCTGTTTCAGCTCACCGCTCAGTCCTACCACAACAATGTCAAGTAGTCGGTAATTTTTACAAGTGAACAATACATTGAGCAGAATGCGAAAATCAGCGCAGGACAGCGAGTCGGTATCGGTATGTTCGGGAGCGGCAGCAACAGGACCCCAGCGCAAACGCGGGTTCTCACTGCGGCGCCTGCTGGTGGCAAGCCACCTTATAGGTCACCGCCCTCCGCGTACACATAGCGCCAAACTTCATAAGAACAATAGTAAGTGAAATGATTATATTTATAAGCGGAGTCTGTGAGTTTAAATATTTTTAACTGCATACAGAATGTTAAAAATTTGTAATTTTATACAATATGAGTTAAAACATGAACCATTTCGGAGATATGGCAGATTTTATTTCAATTTCATCAATGTAATGTTATTTTTTTATAAATGTCAAAAAAAAAACAATACATCTATTGTTTTTATAATTGTCAATTTATACACTAAAGTCAAATAAAAACCTCTCATATTTCCGAAACAGTTAATTTTGGACCCATATTGTATAAAACTTTTCGACCTATTTTAACCTCTTCTCTACGTCACAAATATTTAACATTTGTTTTTTAACATTCTGTACATCCAAGTTATTTTAATTCCACTATAAGCTGTGGGCCCCGTGTACGTAATAAATAGATAAGAAAATGAAATAACATAACGGTGTTCGATTTGCGGTAATACTTCAAAGAAAAATAAATTCGTGATATATCGAGTATCATCAACCTAAGAAATATTATTTTTTAAATAAATAGCTTTTATAAATCCATATAAAGATTCTTTTTAAATAAAATCTTAAGTGTCAATTTATTTAAATTCTCTTCAAATAAATTTATTTTACAACAGTTTTTAACTTAATCTTACATCTAATGACTAAATTTATTTTTCAGCTGTGAAACATTTTTAAATAACTTTTGAGTAAAATATAAATTTATTTATAAAATAATTTAGAAATAATTAGCAATGACAAGATCTTTGGGCTTGTAGTTGTACTTAAGCAACTTCGTGATCTTGCATTACTCATAAAATTAATTTAATTACGATTCCGATAAAGGAGATCATGACAGTTGTGAAACGTGTTTTATTTAATGTTATTTATATGTGCGTAATTCAAAGACAAAATTGAAAGGTATTAATAAATATTTACTATATTAACTATATATGTATTTTTTATAGAAAATACAGAATACATAAAGGACTCCGATGCTCGACTTGATAATATGTGAAATAAAATAAAATTTAAACAATTTTTTAATAAAATATTGAATTTTCAAAACCTCTCTAACTTTCATAAAATTCTAGTGATGTAATTTGATTAGAAAAGTAGAGCTTTTCATTTATAAATGCTGTAACACATTTTGTAAATTTGTGGTTCTTCACATTTCCTATTTAAAATTTAATTGCTTGAAGCAAATCAGATTTAACGATTTAAGGTGTAGTCGTCTAGTAATCCGGAAGTGATAGTAGCTAATTAAAACATCTCTGATTTTTTCTCAAATATCTCTTTATATAATGCCATTACATTCTCATTAATTTTATGTGAAACAGTTTCACTTTCACACACTGTCACTTAAGATTGATAAGTATGATAATTTCGAGTTTTTTGAGCAATACTACAATTGAAATCTGAAACGTATAATTTGATAGTCAGGCATAAATTTGTTTATATAAAATAAATAAAACTATATTTTGTACCACTATTATTATTATTTTTTAAACAATTTAGGATTATTTGGCGAAGATTTCTGTAACGAAAGAGAAAATATTTTATGAGTATTACTAATGACAATGTTTATATTTAGGTACAACAACGAAAGAACCAGACACGAAGTCAGCAACGGGCGTCGTCGGCAGCAGCTCGAAGGACGTGGAGCGGGGCTCCTCTGTAGAGCTGCAACATGCCACCAGTCGCTCGTCTGTCTTTACCACCAGCACCAAGGTGATAATATATCTTCACGTGACGTACTGCACGTGTATCAAATGTTATGTTACATCGTCTACAGTTTACTTTCGTACATTACAAGATGTAATGTGTATTTCTCTGTAGGCGACAGATTAATTGATATCATGTCTGTCTTTGCGTAATTATATAATAATTGGTTACTATTTATAGGAAATGAGATCTGCCATGAGCATTTTTAGAAGAATGTAATTATTGTATAATTTTTCTAATTTCTACAGTTTGTAATAGTATTGACAGTACCTTCTAGATTTATTTAAAGTAGAAAAAAAATGTCAAATTTAAAGTGTTAACCTAAAATAATTTACATGATGTTTTGAAAATTATTGCCCTGTTTCTGGAACACATTTTATAATTGGTATAATGGCTTGCACGAAATGTTTGATCCAGGTATTAAAATATATCAAATATTACAGATTTATTGTAAATAATTCGCTCATAATCGCTCGGGAGCTAATATTATATAAATGACATTCTGTCAGAAATAATATTTTCGATTAAATCACAGATGACAGATTTCAAATTGATTTTAGGTTTTTTAGATATTGATCAATTATTTATAACAAAATATTGTCTTTGATTAAAAAGCAATAGTTTTGGAATGAAATTCTTTATTGTTGTTTTGCAGACTTAAATTGGAAAACTTGTGTGTGTACTTTGTATATTGTGAACTTCTTTGCCCACAAGAACAATAAGAGCTTCTTTGAAACTTTTGTACTTTCTACAGTGATTCTTTTAAAACAATTTGCTCATAACAAATTTCTTTTGAGTCATAAAATTTTTAAAATCCACATGAAGTTGATATAAGAATATATTTTCAATTCCAGAGTCACAGTAGCTTATTTAAGACGCTTACTTGAAAAAATAATACTTAATTTAATTTTTATTACACTTCATAGTGTTATATAAAACTATTTTTAAACGTGGCTTTTGCAATAATTAAATGGGTAAACTGATATTTATTCATTAATTTTGGTACAGAATGTCTGTCTTATTTATATTTGTTTTGCAATTTTCACTAATGAATATAGGAAAAATAGTTTAGTAGATATTTGTCATCATTTTAACATTTTATATCTAATTAAAATTGAGAACTTAGGCGTATACATTTAATAATACATTTATAATAATTTGGTTCTTACATGAAACGAAGTATAGAAAGTTTTTATCATCTTACGAGCTGTTGTGCCACAGCGGTAGCACGCTTAGTTCATAAATATCATTTGTAAATTCATAACTTATTTTGATAGTTGAAATTAGCTAAAATATGTTGAGAATAAATAAAATAATTCTTATAATTTTATAACTTCGTTTGAAATTTATTTGAAAAAAGACAGACGACCATTATCAAGTCAATGAATTTAAAAATTAAATAAAATGTATTTGTCATAAATAAAAAGGATATAATTGAAATACTTGTACGAATCTAAATTTTATTAAAATAGCTCGATTTACTTAAAAAATTTCTTTTTGCAGAATTCATCCGAAGGTCCAACAGCTCCCCCTGCCCCTGGCGCAACAACCCTCCTCGAATGCCCGCTCTGCTTAGCGGAGCTTCCTGGCTATGCACTTACAGAACTCGCGGCATGCGGACATCGTTCCTGCTTATCTTGTCTCTCAGTGTACCTCCGTATCGAAATCAGCGAGTCTCGTGTGCACATCGCGTGTCCAGAGTGCGCCGAGCCCATGCACCCCAACGAGATCAAAGCCATCTTGGATGATCCCGCGCTCTATGAGAAATATGAGGACTTTATGGTCCGGAGAGTGTTGGCTGTAGATCCTGATACTCGTTGGTGTCCGGCGCCAGACTGCGGGTAAGCTGGAATTATTATAATTATAAACATTTAAATATATAGCGTGACGAAGGTCACAATTGGGGTTGGGAGTTACGATTTCGGGTGAATTAGATAAAAAGTTCCCAAATTAGTAGGACAGGTTATCGATATTTTTGTTTTTCCAAAAAAATGTATAGATATGAGTGTGAATATGGTAGGTAATAACAAATTTTTTCAAATATTTTAAAATCAAAAATAGTATTTTGAAATACAAATTGTGGATATTAATGCCCTCTAACACTAGAGAATTAATATATTTTTTGCAGCTGTTCATTTTTTGAGCTACATTTTTATTAATTGAGCGATTAGTTGAAAATTACATATTTAAATAGCACTTTTTACCGATAATAAGCTTGCTAATAGTAGTTCAACAAGTAAAAATTAATTGAATAACTTATCATTATTATTTTTATATTATATACATTCATCATATTTTATTTACTTGAGCAAATAAAAATCTAATTCATAGACTATTTGATTAACGTGAAATAATTTATATTTATTGATCATGCTAATTAAAACAAGCTAATTTTTTAGAAAATCAAAAACATCGTTATAATCCACCGAAGTCGTAACTTTTGTAGGTACTGAGTTCCTAATGGTGGCCCTCGTACAGGAAATGCCTATATATTTAAAAACAGTTGTGTGTCTTACAAGATATAAATGATAATTAATACCCTTAATCTCTATGTTTAGCTACGCCGTGATAGCAGCGGGTTGCGCAAGCTGCCCCAAGATAAAATGCCAACGCCCTGGATGCCTGGCTTACTTCTGCTACCACTGCAAGGCAGAGTGGCACCCCAACCAAACTTGTGACGCCGCTAGGGCACAGCGCTCGCCCAATGTTCGCTCCTCGTCTGTTAGCTTCAGCCAAGACTCACAGCATAGAGACGACATCAAGCCGTGCCCCAGGTGTGCCGTGCTCATTGTCAAGATGGATGACGGCTCCTGCAATCATATGATGTGTGCGGTTTGTGGAGCGGAGTTTTGTTGGCTGTGTATGAAGGAGATTAGTGATCTGCATTATCTTAGGTAAGGGAGAACGTGGTTATTATCATTTTAACTGTTTGTTGACTAACTTCATTTTTTACCGTTAAATGTGTATGGTTATTGTTAAAAGTTGTAGATATATTCAGAAGATTTGGGAATATGCAATATATGTCAATTGAAAGATTGGTGAAATAAGAGTATGTTGGTGAAATAGACGGAGAGAGACGTCTTAGTAATAGATAAATAAGTAAATGAATGAAATAAACAATGAACCTATAATAATAAATAATAATATGTTATGCATCAAGGGAGGGAAACAAGGGATAATCGCGCTCTCCCGTGAAGCATAATATGCTTTTCGTAACAAGTGCACAAAAATTACTGTCTTATCGGGACAAATGTCAAATATAGGTTGCGTAACTAGTTACCTAGGAAACGCCGCAAACAGCTAATAATCGTAGTCTCTAGGGAGAGAAACATGCTACCTAGGGAGAAAAACATTCTATCTAGGGAGAGAAACATAATGTTTCTTTCCCTAGGGGAGGAGAGCAGTGTTTCTCTCTCTAAAATTAGGGAATAAGAACGTGTTTCTTGTGCATGTGTTACGTAAATAAATATATCATCACGCCTTTTATCCATAACTGGGCGTGACACTCTTCGTAGCAGATCTCGGTAAGTGATATATTTTTTCTCGTGAAGTATGGATATCAGTGGTCAAATCATGGTCCCAAAAGATGTTGGTGGAATAAATGGATGAATATTATTGTAGATGGGGTAGGTGGCTCAGTGGTATCGAGTCGACCTGTGGATTGAGAACCCGGGTTCGATTTCCGCAGCCGACAAACAATATTCATTACATTAAATCTACCCCTGTGGCTCCCCTCCACTATCATCTTTGGGAGCCATGATTTGACGGAAGATTACCGCACTTCACGCTAAGAAATATATCACTTACCGTGATCTGCTTCGCGGGAGTGGCACACCCTGTGATGGGTAAAAGGCGCGATGACATATTTATTTATTTATTATTGTAGGTTTATTGCGTGAATGAAAGTTGAGCCTAGATTGTGTAAACGGAATTTTGGTGGACAAAGAATAACTGCAATGAATATAAGTTTCATTGGTTCGTGCTACCCTATTTGATTTGAGGTGACATACATACGTACGTATGTATTATTTAATTATTAGATTAAAGAAAGTAATTATTTTATAAGTCTAATTTAAAACACTTCTTCTTAAATTATTTTAAGACCATTTGACAACGGAAAAATTAAGTTAGTAAACATTAGTCTTTATCAACTTTAATATTAGTGTTTACTTTAATTATTTTTACTATTTAATGTTAACACTTTATATTAATTTATAAAAATTAGATTTAAACTCAGATTTCCATGTCTGTTATACTTTATTTATCAAATACTGTTAGTTATTGTGAATTGTTTTAAAAACGAGAGTTTATTTTAAAGTAAATATTTAATAAATCTAATTTTATTTTAAAGGACACAATAGAGAGTAAGAATTAGAATGTTACCGGATTTGAATTTAATGGTTCAGTGGCAGACCATTTGATGAAAGTTCAAAAGGTATCTTGGGTCAAACCATGATGTCCAAATTTTTCTTTTTTAAATAAAATTTAAGCGTTATTAAGTTTAATTTTTGCCAATGACAACTAATAACAAAAAATATAGCTACATTCAAGTCGATCAAACTAATTTATAAATTGTAGGTTTATAACATACTGACTGGTATCACAAGCTTTGTTTTTGGGTGTTTTAAGAGCACGATTTTAAGATGTAAAGATAGTTAAAATACCCAAATACACTGTTCTTAAAACAGTCAAAAACAGACCTTGTGGTACCAGTCAATGTGTCCTATAAAATGGGGTAGCACGAACTTTTTAAACATTTACTGAATATGTATTCATTATATTGATCCTACAATTAATCTTCGCCAAACTTTTTTATACTGGCACACCATCAACATTAATAACTTCTTTCATACAAGCTCCTTTATTTATTCCTATGTCAACAAACCAACTCTCTCTTAATTTCATCGACAATAAAATAAAGAAATATAATACAAATACTTGTACGCGATAAAGATAATTCAGATTGTATTGATATTTCAACTCTACGACTACTTAATATACAGGTAATTGAGTAGAGGCAAATGGATATTTTCTTCACTATCAATTACTGACTTACATGTTAAATTAGAAAGTTGGAGGCGAATTTAAATGCCACTTTTCTATGTGAAAAACCTCCTGAATTACCAAATTCACCGAAAGCGGTATCAATGCAATGCGGCTATAAATTTTTCAAAAATATGAAACTTCAATCTATGATAAGTTTATCGTTTAAATATTTTGACGTTTACCTAATATTCCATTAAAGAAATCAACGACGACATCCCTTTCGGCGGAACTGGAAGTAGAATTCAGAACCTTTTCACATCAAAAGTGGCATATAAGTTCGTCCTCAATTGTGTAATTTAAACTAAACAAAAATAATAATTTGTCCTTATTTTACAATCATCCCTCCCCCCGTGTACATATGAACTACCACATTGCAAATCAGTCAGTCTGGACCTTGTACTATATTTGGGATTATGTTCCTATTGTACAGAGTAACATAAATAAATAAACAATTTAGTTATCTGGAGTTTATGATTGTGTGTTTGTTATTTCTAGTCCATCTGGTTGCACATTCTGGGGTAAGAAGCCCTGGTCGCGCAAGAAGAAGATCCTGTGGCAGCTGGGTACTCTAGTGGGTGCCCCCGTTGGCATCGCGCTCGTTGCCGGCATCGCTGTTCCTGCCATGATCATAGGTAAATTAAATTTATACATGGGTCGGAAAGATGTACAGGAATAACTGTTCAAATTCTTGTCTTCTTCTGCCTCTTGCTTTTGTTAAAGCAGATCATTTATTATTTGTCTTGACATTTATTCAAGTATTTAAAATACAAAAAATCATTTGTCACATCAAATTTTGGCGACTATTTACTGTTTCGTTAATAACAAACATTTAACTAACTTTATTTAGATGCGATTTATCAATCGATTGTTAAGTACATGTTAACTAACTGCAATATAAGTTATATTTATTCTTCTATATTTAACAGGCAGATAATTATAAAAGAAATTTAATAGTTGTCTTCTATGTAGTAAGATTCTAGTAATCAGATTAATTGTAAGATAACATAGTACAATGCACAGAACTTTCGTCTATCAAACAAGTTCCCTTGTTTAAATCTCGTTGAATTTTACTTATTTAAAAAAATAAATATATATATATACGACTGTTTCGAGTGGCTCTAATTGTTTCTGTTGTGCAGAGTAACGAATAAATAAATGAAAAAGAATTAAAATATTGTATATCGTTTCAGGTATTCCAGTTTGGGTCGGAAGAAAATTATATACGAGGTATCGCTTAGCCAATAAACATAAACGAAATGCAGCCATCGTCGGCGGAGCCATCGCTTCGGTGAGTCCAGTTTTCAATCATTTTTACTCTTGTTATTCAGTTAAACTTGGTTATAAAGACACAAAATGATTACTTGCAAATCTTGCATGTTATAAACAAAGGTAAAAATGAGATGATAGATACTAAAAAAGAAACAAGTAGTTAATGTTATTATAACCAAGGCTGACTGTATTTAAATTGTTATTTGTTTATCGGCCTCAGATACAAAATACAATATAAAATATATTTTTTCCACGATCATGCAAAAATTAGGCCATTATTAAACAATGATATTTTACAAAAAGTGGCACTATATTACACTGAGTGCAATAAAAACTTTATTGCAGTGATGCAAATGAACATAAATAACTATTATTATAAAAAGTAAAATATTTCGTCATACTGTTGATAGGATTTAAAAAACATTAGTTTGCATTTTATCTGCAACACTATTTTAAAGTAATCATGTTAATTGTCTTTTTCTGATTATTCAACAAGGAATTTATGTTGTATAACAAATCTCTAAATTTCAGATGACCCAATTACAAACCATTGTTTGTTACGTTTTATTTTCAATTTAAATTTATAATTTCCTTGTTGATTCATCTTCAGAAACATAAAGCATTCCATTCCGCAAGATTTTAAAATGTGTCAATTTTGAAAATAACTTCATAGTTCCTGTTCCTACATAGCAACTCAGTATACTATATTAAATATGAGTTGTTTTTTATATTCATATTCTTTATATTAGCTAGTAGCTTTATTGCCGTCAACTTTTTAGAGCTTTTAATATAAATCTTAAATAAGAAAAAATGAGGTATTTAATATAACAAATAACGACAAAGAAGAAATTTCGTTAGAATATTTTCAAAACTGAACGTTATTGATTTAATATAAAGTCATCTGTTTTACCCGCGATTTCTATCAATTGTTTTAGTTCAGTTTTAATTAAAAATCAGTTTTAACTATTAATTTAATTTGAGATTAGATGCTCTTTTTTTCATTTTCCGCGTTAATTCATTTTTAAATGTTTTATTTGTTTGTTATTAAAGCAATTGTTTTCAGTTGTTATGTGGAATTAATAATATTTACCGAAAGGATTTCGACATGTTAAATGTCGGAATTCTCATTTGTTTTTCAATTAAATGTTTTGTTTTGATCAAATTATGGTTTTAAAACTGTTTAATTTAGTACGACCCTATTTAAAAAACTGTTGACTCAAACAATTATGTGATAATTGAGTTACTTTGTATGTTTTTGCGTGACAAAAAAGGTTAAAATGCAAATAACATAATTTGTTTGTTTGTGAGTCAACATTTTCTTTTCAGTTCATTTATCTTTTGAAAAAATAATTGTAGTGTTATCATTTTGTTTGTCTACTGCTGATAGCTAGCTGTGTTTTTGGTTTCTTTAAATCGACATTAAATATGATACATTATAATCCGTTGTATCGAAACGTCAATTAGAGTTGAAATTCTTGACAATTCGAGGGTATTTAACATTTTTTACAAGAAATATATCTGAATCTAAATTATATTCAAAGATACGTAAGTAAATGTTGATCAATTGAAAAATAATAATTTTTAATTCAAAATATAATTAGGTACCATTTTGCAACTTTAAACACTAGTTGTAACAAGTCACTCGTATTAACAATTTTCTTGGCACCGGAAATCAAATTCGCGTCTACAGAAGAGAATTAATAATCGCACGTCCGCCATTTTTTCCTTATAGAACTTAAGTTGGATACTACTCCACACAGCAGAGTGTTCACTTGAAAAGCATTTTTCTCTCATTCATTGTAAGTGCCTCTTGCACTTCGTACTTAAATCCTGCACACTTCGTACCGTAACTTCCGAGTTCCTTGAGTTCCTTTCATCGAATCTCGAAACTTGTATCAACACAATTTCCACGGAATATTTTATAGGCATTGTGAAAAAATTCCTGTCGAACGAAAAAATCATAACTTATATTTATGACGAAAGTTTTCTGATGATATGTAAACTGAATAAAGGGAAAGAAGAATTATGTAGACAATAATGATGATTTATTTATGATGGAACAAAGTTAATATTTTCATCCTATTTACCCCATTCTAGAAGTGGGAGCTTTGCAGGTGCAGATTTGGTAATGATATGATATTCTTTTATTGCCAAATTCAGTAGCGTACGGCGATTTTTCAGCAAGGATTGCGAAATAGTAATAATAATTACAACAGGGTGGTTCAAAGATTTTTGTATTTATAAAATAATATTACATATTAATAATTTTGGTTATATAAACAATATTAATTAAAAGAATCATTCTTATAAATAAGAAATTATTAATTCATAACAAAATGCATACATTTTCAAATAAATCAAAATAGAATGTGACATCATATTTCACACAGCGACAATGCCTCCAAGCAATTAAAATCTGTACTATTTATGATTTTGAACAAATGATATCTAGCATGAAATACATATTTATAAATAAAATAAATAAATATATCACCACGCCTTTTACCCATTACTGGGTGTGGCACTCGGCCGAAGCAGTGCGGTTACCAGCCGTCAAATCACTATATTAAATATGAGTTGTACTTAATGTTCATATTCTTTATATTAGCCTCTAGCTTTATTGCCGTCAACTTTTTAGAGCTTTTAATATAAAGCTTAAATAAGAAAAATGAGGTATTTAATATAACAAATAACGATAAAGAAGAAATTTCGCTAGAATATTTTCAAAACTAAACGTTATTGATTTAATATAAAGACATCAGTGCACAATTAATTACCCGCTATTTCTATCAATTGTTTCAGTTCAGTTTTAATTAAAAATAAGTTTCATTTCTATTAATTTAATTTGAGGATTAGAAGCTCTTTTTGTTCATTTGCGGCCCCCAAAGTTGTTAGTGGTGTGGGGCCACAGGGGTAGATTTAAATTGGTGAAATAGCTGTGGGGATCGAACCAGGGTTCTCAAGATCCACAGGCTGACTCGATACCACAAAATTTAATACATATTTAATTTATTTAAATTGTGAGATCAAATGAGTTACGAACTAGTTTCTTATAAATTATAAATAAATTGAAAAATTGTTATTTCTTGAAATAGGAAAATTATTATAATGCTATTTTTGGAATCTTATGTGAGAAAGCTGTAACAATAACGACATCCCGCAATTGCAGATCTGTCATACTGAATTATGTAAAATTAAATCTTTACATTGCTATATAATTTTTAATTGATAGTTCTAAAATAAAAATGGGGTAGATATCTTTGGATTATGGATTTGAGAACCCAAGTTCTATTCCCACATCCGGCAACTGATGTTCACCTGTGACATTTTTCCTGCACTAAGATTTTTGAGGGTTGTGATTTGACGGCTAGTAACTGAATTTTAAGCGTTAAATATGTCACTTATTTCAATCTACTATTGTAAAAATGCGTCGCTCAGTATTGGGTAAAAGGCGTTATTTTAAAGAGATGCAGAAAACTAAATTTTGTACCATTTTAATTAAAACAACTTTATAACATTTGACAGCAGAGAAAGTAAATTAGTTTTCCTTATTCAGTGTGTTATACTAGCAGTCTATTATCTATACATATATAGCAATTGAAATTTGCACTTGTAAAGCTGTCATCTGTCACAAATATAATTAAGTAAAAAAGAAACATAAAAATATATTTAACTCATAAAGTTTTTTTTATCAGCAAAAAAAGTGAAAATTAAAATGATTCTATTATTTTTATTCATGATTTCACAGCCATGCATATTCGGAGTATCAATACCATTAATCCGTTTTCATTGCATATCGAAGTGTTCAATACATTTTCAGTTTAATCTTGATAAACCCAACCATATGACAGCTATTTGAATTTCATGATATATATTGAAATGGAAATCATGAATAAATGCAGAACTTATTGAATATAAAAAGAAAATAGATCGACATGATATAAATGCCTTATCAGTACGAGATATAGTACCTGGAATTAGACTATAGCTGTCGGCAAATTGCCATGGCAAATAGAATTTAGATTATTGTGAATTTCAAAATTTCATTATAGGTTGTTTACATACTGTCTTGACTTTGTGAGACGCTTGTATATATAAATAATGTTTATTTTAGAACACGGAACTTGTTTGACGTTTTATAAATTGTAGCGCGAGGACACACACAAAGGGCTGCACAACTTTTCTTTTATTAAATTACATCGTATAATAAAGTAATGAAAATAAAGACAGTTTGATGCTAACTTTATCCTGGCTAATAATAGATTAGATGAAACGTTAACAAAGACTATAATTTGAAATACTGTCATATGTATTTTTCTTTACTTGTAACTTCACAAATAAAATTTCCTTCTAATCATCATGCAAAATAAATAACTACTGAGTCATGGAATTATCAACTTGTTCTGTGCTCATATTCTATTCATATATGTGTATCAAATCGATATTGAAAAACTTGAAATGTCGAATGACAGATGGATGAAACATTGTATATTTGTAAAACTGAAAGTGAGAGATTGCACGGACGACCTAAGAATAAATGAATGTAACGAACGAAATATGAGAAAGCTAGTATGAAAAGATGTGAAAGAAGTTAATCTTCAGGTTAGGAATGTTTGACAAATATTAATTGCGATATAAAAATCTGATGACTAAATGTTGAGTGAATTTTCCATTTAATCAGAAATCGCGTGATGTTATGTATGTATATATGAAGTATTAATTATTTTTCATTTAACTTTATTTGCAATAACATTTTATTGGAATATGTTATCTTAAAAATGTAGCAACAATCATGGTTTTTATTTATATATAACGGAAATTGTGGCTAAATGTTATTAATATTAAGTATATTTTTATTATTAACTGTTGTTTTATCAACCACATTTATGTGCTGTGTAATTTAATGAAGAAACAACGAATCATGTGCAGGAAATTAACATTGTTATGACAATATAAATTTTATTTTGAAATTTATTCATATGACATGCAATTTTGTTATACATACCCATATTATTTATTTAATTAATTATGGGGTAGGTGGCTCAGTGGTATCTAGTCGGCCTGTGGATCTTGAGAACCCTGGTTCGATCCCCACAGCCGACAAACAATTTTCACCAATTTAAATCTACCGCTGTGGTTCCCCCTTCATTAACATCTTTGGGGCCGTGATTTGACCGCTGGTAACAGCACTTCACACGAAGAAATATACCACTTACCGAGATCTGCTTAGGCAGAGTGCCACGCCTAGTAATGGGTAAAAGGCGTGATGATATATTTATTTATATTTATTTAATCATTTAAATAAGTCTTAAATTTTATATTTACTTTTTAAACAACAACTACTATAAGTTTTAAGCTTTCTTTATTATAATTGGGATTAAGTTCCTGTTGTGCAACATAATAAATAAATAAATAACTTAATAAATATTTCTATATCAAGGGTAGAACGTGAGATATATCTTCCCGAAAGTGTCGTTTCGTTTCCCTAGCCGAAAATGAGAGATATAAAGCACCTGAAAGAAGATTAATATTCTCTTCTCGAGTTATACATTTTTAAAACTATCCTATCAGAAAATATAATTTTTAGAAATAAATTTGAAATTTATCATTCTCTGAACAGATGTTACCTGGATGACAATGTTATATGATACCGTCGTTTTCCAATTTCCATGGAGGTGGCTTTACTTTTCTTTTCTAGGGTAAAAAAATCTGATGTGGACACCACATGACTTCCTTGTACGCGTATTAAACTATAGATTTTTTTTTAATTGCACATATTTGACATAAAATCTTTTATTTTTTATTTTTTGTTCTAATCATAGCAAACTTAATTAAAAATATCTGATGTGGACACCACATGACTTCCTTGTACACGTATTAAACTATAGATATTTTTTTAATTGCACATATTTGACATTAAATCTTTTATTTTTTGTTCTAATCCATAGCAAACTTAATTTTTTTTTAAATCAAAAAATATATAATATTTAACTTTAGATATCTCGTTTATGCAAAAAGCTAATTTAAAAATTCTTAATGTGCTAGACGCAGAATTTAATTCTCTAAAACTTTTATTTGCAGCATTCATTTCTAAAATTAAAATAATACCATTTTTTTCAAGGAAATCTGTTAGCAGCTTCATGTAATGTGCCACTTCCGGTTAGTCTATTTTAACCAAAATCTATTATGTTATTTCCATTGATATGGTAGTCTTATATACCAAATTTGGAAAGTTTTGGATTATATTTTGATATAGTTTTTCAATATATTATAGGCTCCAAGTATGGTACTTTACTTTCCGGAAGTTATATAATGACCAAAAAAGGAGGTGCACAACTAGATGTTATAACAGTCATAATTATAAAATTTTAACTTTCTACGGCTTACCGTTTTTGAGTTATGCGAGATACATTACGTACGTACAGACGGCACGACGAAATTAGTCAAAATGGATTCAGGGATGGCCAAAATGCGTATTTCCGCTGAAATCTGAGAACCGAAAATTTTCGCGATTACAATACTTCCTTTACTTCGTGCAACTTCTGTTAATTTTTTTTATTCTTTCCTTCGTCTTAACATTTTCTCCCTCTTTATATTCATCTTTCTCTCTAAGAATTTTTATTCTCTTTTTGTTGTTAAAATTTTCTAGCTTTTTATTCATCTGCTTGTCGTTTTTCAGAAATGTATTTCTTCATTCTACCCTTCTTTTGCCTGTTTGATTGTTTCTTTCCCATCCTTTAATTATTCAATGAATACAACGAAAGGTGCACAACTAAATGTTGCTAATGCAGTGACATTGACATTTAATTTTTTTTTTCTTATTTGTTGTTCTAATCCATAGCAAACTTAATTTTTTTTAAAAATAAATATATAATTTTTACTTCCTTGTACGAAGTAAAGGAAGTATTGTAATCGCGAAAATTTTCGGTTCTCAGATTTCAACGGAAATAGGTGTTTTGGCCCTCCCTGAATCCATTTTGACTAATTTCGTCATGCCGTCTGTACGTACGTATGTACGTACGTATCTCGCATAACTCAAAAACGGTAAACCGTAGAAAATTGAAACTTTATATTTAGGACTGTTATAACATCTAGTTGTGCACCTCCCTTTTTGGTCATTATACAACTACCGGAAGTGGTACTTTACTTGAAGCCTATAATAGATTTTCATGAAAAACTATATTCAAATATAATTTAAAACTTTCCAAATTTGGTATATAAGACTACTATATCAATGGAAATAACATAATAGATTTTGGTTAAAATAGACTAACCGGAAGTGGCACATTACATGAAGCTGCTAACAGTTTTCCTTGAAAAAAATGATATTATTTAAATTTTATAAATAAATGATGCAAATAAAAGTTTTAGAGAATTAAATTCTGCGTCTAGCACATTAAGAATTATTAAATTAGCCTTTTGTATACGCGAGATATCTAAATTTAAAAATTATATATTTATTTTTAAAAAAAATTAAGTTTGCTATGGATTAGAACAAAAAATAAGAAAAAAATAAAAAATTAAATGTCAATGTCATTGCATTAGCAACATTTAGTTGTGCACCTTTCGTTGTATTCATTGAATAATTAAAGGATGGGAAAGAAACAATCAAACAGGCAAAAGAAGGGTAGAATGAAGAAATACATTTCTGAAAAACGACAAGCAGATGAATAAAAAGCTAGAAAATTTTAACAACAAAAAGAGAATAAAAATCCTTAGAGAGAAAGATGAATATAAAGAGGGAGAAAATGTTAAGACGAAGGAAAGAATAAAAAAATTTAAGAGAAGTTGCACGAAGTAAAGGAAGTATTGTAATCGCGAAAATTTTCGGTTCTCAGATTTCAGCGGAAATACGCATTTTGGCCATCCCTGAATCCATTTTGACTAATTTCGTCGTGCCGTCTGTACGTACGTAATGTATCTCGCATAACTCAAAAACGGTAAGCCGTAGAAAGTTAAAATTTTATAATTATGACATCTAGTTGTGCACCTCCTTTTTTGGTCATTATATAACTTCCGGAAAGTAAAGTACCATACTTGGAGCCTATAATATATTGAAAAACTATATCAAAATATAATCCAAAACTTTCCAAATTTGGTATATAAGACTACCATATCAATGGAAATAACATAATAGATTTTGGTTAAAATAGACTAACCGGAAGTGGCACATTACATGAAGCTGCTAACAGATTTCCTTGAAAAAAATGGTATTATTTTAATTTTAGAAATGAATGCTGCAAATAAAAGTTTTAGAGAATTAAATTCTGCGTCTAGCACATTAAGAATTTTTAAATTAGCTTTTTGCATAAACGAGATATCTAAAGTTAAATATTATATATTTTTTGATTTTTTTTAAAATTAAGTTTGCTATGGATTAGAACAAAAAATAAAAGATTTAATGTCAAATATGTGCAATTAAAAAAATATCTATAGTTTAATACGTGTACAAGGAAGTCATGTGGTGTCCACATCAGATTTTTAAATTTAGATATCTCGCGTATACAAAAGGCTAATTTAATAATTCTTAATGTGCTAGACGCAGAATTTAATTCTCTAAAACTTTTATTTGCATCATTTATTTATAAAATTTAAATAATATCATTTTTTTCAAGGAAAACTGTTAGCAGCTTCATGTAATGTGCCACTTCCGGTTAGTCTATTTTAACCAAAATCTATTATGTTATTTCCATTGATATAGTAGTCTTATATACCAAATTTGGAAAGTTTTAAATTATATTTGAATATAGTTTTTCATGAAAATCTATTATAGGCTTCAAGTAAAGTACCACTTCCGGTAGTTGTATAATGACCAAAAAGGGAGGTGCACAACTAGATGTTATAACAGTCCTAAATATAAAGTTTCAATTTTCTACGGTTTACCGTTTTTGAGTTATGCGAGATACGTACGTACGTACATACGTACGTACAGACGGCATGACGAAATTAGTCAAAATGGATTCAGGGAGGGCCAAAACACCTATTTCCGTTGAAATCTGAGAACCGAAAATTTTCGCGATTACAATACTTCCTTTACTTCGTACAAGGAAGTAAAAAACACACAAAATATATACTATGTAAATTTAGATATCTCGCTTATGCAAAAGGCTAATTTAAAAATTCTTAATGTGCTAGACGCAGAATTTAATTCTCTAAAACTTTTATTTGAAGCATTTATTTCTAAAATTAAAATAATACCATTTTTTCAAGGAAAACTGTTAGCAGCTTCATGTAATGTGTCACTTCCGGTTAGTGTATTTTAACCAAAATCTATTATATTATTTCCATTAATATAGTAGTCTTATATACCAAATTTGGAAAGTTTTAAATTATATTTGAATATAGTTTTTCATGAAAATCTATTATAGGCTTCAAGTAAAGTACCACTTCCGGAAGTTATATAATGACCAAAAAGGGAGGTGCACAACTAGATGTTATAACAGTCCTAAATATAAAATTTCAATTTTCTACGGCTTACCGTTTTTGAGTTATGCGAGATACATACGTACGTACGTACGTACGTACATACGTACATACGTACGTACAGACGTCACGACGAAATTAGTCAAAATGGACTCAGGGAGGGCCAAAATGCGTATTTCCACTGAAATCTGAGAACCGAAAATTTTCGCGATAACAATACTTCCTTTACTTCGTACAAGGAAGTAAAAATCTAGGAATGGAAGTTATTACTTCTTGTTTTTAATGCTGCAAGCGACTGTTTGCAACACGAGTGTGTTGCAAAGTACTTTGTAGCACAGTTGGGTAACTTAACAATACATTTTATTATAGAACCGCACCAGAATTGGCAATGATACAACTTCTTCATATGGCATTTTATTTCGATTTGCTTTTATCTATTTAAATCAGACATAAAATTCAAGTTTCATTGGCGCAAACGAACAATTTCAATAAAAAGAAATTAAATCTTATTTGTTTTTTATTTTGGGCTTTCTTATCCTGCGGAATAAATAATCGTTTAGGTTACAACATATACAAATAACTATTTTTCTCAATTGAGGAAAGAAAGTTTTATTTTCAAGGTTTGAATAAAACAAGTTTATTTTAATGTTGTATAAAACTTACTTGTAACTGTTTTATGTGCAATGAGATTTATGTAAACAAGCCAATTGCCAGTATAATTTAATTTGTAATGATACCATTAATAAGACATTGAAGTGAAGGAGATTATCACAAATGAAAATGACTTACATGATAATTAAATCCCGAAATACTAACAACGTCATTAATTTGTTGACGTATGCGTTAGCTGTTGCTGGTGTCAGAGGGTGAGGCGAAGGGTGACTTACACTTGACAGAAGTTATAACGAGGGTGGTTATGTTTCGCGCCTTCAAAACAATTAGACCCGCAAACAAACCGCGTCCAACCAAACCGAGGGAACTGAGAACTTAACACTCTAAGTTTAAGCCGAACCCAACACTAACACCTAAACTTAAACATAATATCGAAGGAAATATTACATCATATCATTGGTGATTACATTTTCACATTTGATTTGATTTGTAAGATATATTCAGGTTGATATCTACTTGTGTAGTAATGAGAAAATGTTTACTTCATTACACCGGATTGAATTTGTCAAGATCAAAGAAAACAAACATTGCAGACACATCTTTTTGATTAAAAGTTGAGAATCTCACTGACTTCAACTTAAATTCAAAGATATGATTCCACTATAAGATGTAGGGCCTCAGTACAGAGTAAGTTCCTGTTGTGCAGAGTAACAAATAAATTAATAGAAGGAATAGATGCAGATACAGTACGGTGGTGTGGATAGCAATACGGAATTTGAATCCGGAGATCCCGAGTTTGAATATCACTCAAGCTAAAAATTATATAAACTACTACACTGCAGCTCGGTGAGTGCGGACTCTGTACTGTAATTGGGATTAAGTTCCTGTTGTACAGCATAACATAAATAAGTAAATAAATAAATTAACAGACAAAAGGTAAAAACTTGAAACGAAATTTTTTGCACTCGACAGTTGCAGATTTCGATAGATGACTTATTTACTATGAAATACTCAAACTATAAATAATAATAGCATAATAATAAATAAATAAAATCTTTATTAACAGAAACTAAAATATTTAGTCATTTTACCGAATATTTGGATAACAGTAATAAACTATTCTTATTAGCATTCTAATTTAATATATGATGTTCATGTTAGTTTGTGTATTGTGTAAGAATAAAACAAAAAAATCTGTGTTTGTAATAGTATACAGATTGGAGACGACAAGTGTGCATATAGGGTTATACGTGATAATTTATTTCCATTCCATGCATCTTGATATACTTCGAGTAATAAAATTCATCGTCGTTATTTACAATGGGAGGTTAGTAGTTCCACCTCTCTTACCAACGGAAGAGCAAGTTAAAAGGTATTAATTCTGTCACAAATTCAATACTATAGAAACAGTCTTTTGCATCCGGCCGTAACAAATAGCATAATACTTTATAAGGGAAGTAGGTAAAATGTACTCTACCGAGCATGGTTTGTAACAGGCAAGATACATCTCCTATTTCCTATGTAAAAGTACATTGTTTTTCACGGCCGAGTACTTTTCTAAATATTAAATAGATATCATTGACGTCCTTAAAATCTGAATCAAAGTAGATTTTGCGTTTCTAAACTACATTTGGTATAAAATAAATAAATATATCATCACGCCTTTTACCCATTACTGAGTGTGGCACTCTGCCTAAGCAGATCTCGGTAAGTGATATATTTTTACGCGTCAAATCACGGCCTTCAAAGATATTAGTGGAGGGGGAGCCACATTTGTTGACACATCGAAATATCAATGCAGTCACGAAATTATCTAAAACCGTGAAAACAATGCATTGACTGACAGTGAACTAACACAAACAGAAAAATACAAATGATTGTCACTTGTCGTGGTTACTATTGTACTTTTTGTAACATTGTAGATTCGCTACAGCAATTAACCAATTATCGACGGGCAAATTTATTCTCCATGGTGTGCAACGTCTGTATGAAGGGATTTGAGAAGCTCAGTTTGATTCCCGTAGACGACAAATTTTATTCCACATTCCACATGGTTCCGTTTCGAGTTTCGACTCACATATTTGAGGGCTGTTATTCGACGACTGGTAACCGCATTTCACGCGCAAAATATATTACTTATCGAGATCTGCTTGGGCAAAGTGGCGTATCCAGTAATGGGAAAAAGGCATGATGATATATTTATGTTCGTTTTTTGTTTTTAGGTAAAATTCATATCAATTTGTGACTGTTCACATTAATATCAGGTTCATTTAATGTAATTAAAACTGTATGTAACAATATATGATAAACGTCGCTTCGGAAATATTTATATTTCATTTGATATTTTCCTAAATTGTTTCTCGCTTTCATATCAAAACTTCGGAAATGTGATAGCGATCACGGAAACGGGGAACACAATCACAGAAACATTACGTCATCGTCCTGAAGATGACAGTCGTAAATGGCATAAATATACAAAAGAAATGCTGCGTGGTGAGCCGCCATCTTGCTCCTTCTGTCGTATAAATCTTGTTAATGAGGCGAAATTGTTCACGGTAAAAGTAAAGACAATCTCCTGAGGAGCGCAGGTTTCTTTTGTGAAAACCCACATTCAGTATTTTCAAATGGTTAGAGAGGATTTTCCCTTTTTCACCAAGGATATATATTTTCTTTTGAGACATCGTCAAAGCAACCAAGTAAAAGAAATTATTTAAATAGCGGGTATTTATCACAAACAAGTTTTAATTTGTGTAAAGTTCCTGTAAAAACTTTTAAAACAAAATATAATAGTATTTTTTATGTGTCTATATTTCTCATTTTCAAATGGCTTGACAATTATGTAATTTTAAAATCATGACAACATAACAAACGAAATATAAAATGTGACAAATTAAAATTCGTGTTTGCCATGTTATAATAATACTAAAAAAAATATTTTATAACATCGAAACCAAAATTTACAAAATGTAACATAAAATTACTTCAGTTTTACTATGTTACTGTGTTATTATTACTATGGGGTAGGTGGTTCAGTGGTATCGAGTCGGACTGTGGATCTTGAGAACCCTGGTTCGATCCCCACAGCTGACAAACAATTTTCACCAATTTAAATCTACCCCTGTGGCTCTCTCTCCACTAATATCTTTGGGGGCCGTGATTTGACGGCTGGTAACCACACTTCACGCGAAAAAGTATGTCACTTACCGAGATCTGCTTAGGCAAAGTGCCACACCCAGTAATGGGTAAAAGGCGTGATGATATATTTATTTATTTATCGTGTTGTAACTGTCGTAAGTTTTTTATGTGATATAAATATGTCATTACTTTGACGTTTTGGTCACCTAATCAGAATTAAAATCAGATACATCCTATATAACCACACTCTAATCTTTCACCAAACGAAATTTAGTGAAATCAACAGGAAATAAAACCTCAGATGCTATGATTAAATGTAGTTGTTTTTTTGTTTGTACTTAATTTACAAAATGAACAAATATAAGTAAACCTCTATTAGTTAGCTAATATTAAGAAAAAGTATATCATTTAATTGATTTAATATTTTCTTTTCTATTTAGCACTGATTGAAAAGCAATAAAAAAATGTGTTTCCACAATTCAATTAACAGTTCATAGAAACTCAATCTGTTAACATTTTACTAACGCTACCTAACATACATTACTCATTATCATTAGTTAAGTTTGACATATTTTGTACAGATTCTAAGACGGAATTATACTTGAGTCCGTCAGTACAATGGTGTGGATAGCAATATGAAATTCGAATCCGGAGATCCCGAGTTCGAATCTCACTCAAGCTAAAAATTATATGAAGTACCACACTGCGGCTCGGTGAGTGCGGACCCTGTACTGTAATTGGGATCAAATTCCTGTTGTACAGAGTAACATAAATAAATAAAATATATTTGTTACAACACATTTCTTGTACAGTGGCTGAATTAAATACAGTGACGAGATGTGAATGTAAATCACCATGTTTTGTGTAATTTATTTTTAAATATTCAAAATGAATAAATTTTACCATTAAATAATAAATCAGTTATAATCATTATGATTTACCTAATTTGAAAATATGTAAAATATATTAAAACCATGGCACCCTGCTCTGTACGTCACTGTTATGATTAATTTAATCACTGTACATTGGTACAATCTGAATCTTTCGGACACATTTATATTTTTAGCTATAAGTTGAAGATGGCGGACTTTAAATTCGTAAACTTTCGTTTATAACTCTAAAGCATTAACAACTATATTTATTCTCTTAAGGTACAGTTACAATATGTCAAATCGCGGATTCAAAGATGAAGAGAAAGCCACAGAAGTAATTTTAATATCGGAAAAACCGTTGTCGGTTGCGAAAATTGATCTTGTGTTGTATTTAATTATTAAATAAAATAAATAAATATATCATCTCGCCTTTTACCCATTACTGGGTGTGGCACCGTAGCAGATCTCGATAAGTGAAATATTTCTTCGCGTCAAATACAGTTACCAGCCGTCAAATTACGGGCCCCAAAGACGTTAGTAGAGGTGGAGCCACAGAGGTAGATGTAATTTGATCAAAATTGTTTGTCGACTGTAGGAATCGAACCCAGGTTCTTAAATCCACAGGCCGACTCTATACCACTAAGGCACCTACCCCATATTATTATTATTTATTAATTCTAAATATTACAAAATACAAGTCAGTAATTGAAATAAGTAGCAGAATTACTTCTCCCATAATAGTTATTTGTGTATTAAGAGCGTAAAGTGAATCTTTGTTACTCGAGCACGGTAATTGCAGTGCGAGCCGAAGACGAGAGCTGCAATAGTGTAAGAGGAACAAAGACACTTAACGCTCGTGATGCCCACAATTTTTTCTACGATTGCATCTAAAAATTATTAAAAAAGTATACGTACTGAAAATAAATTCGTTCTGTTAACTGTCGATAAGACAAGTTTCTATTTTGTTTGTATCCCTGGTAACTATTGAAATAAGAGTGTTTTTAATATCTTTTTCGCGCAAAGTTATTTTTCAATTGTTCCACAAAAAACGTCAACTTTACGATGACAAAAGAAAGCGCAATTGTCAACTTTTCGGAGCAATCGTAGAAAATAGTTATTTGTTTATTAAGACCGCAAAGTGATTCTTCGATACTCGAGCACGGTAATTGCAACTCTCGCCTTCGGCTCGCGCTGCAATTACCGTGCTCGAGTAACAAAGACACTTTACGCTCGTGATGCACACATAATTTTTTCTACGATTGCATCTTAAAATTATTTAAAAACGTATACATACTGAAAATAAATGCAATTTAGCAACTGTCAATATGACAAGTTTCTGTTTTTTTTGTATCACTGATAACTATAGAAATAAACGCGCATTTAATATCTTTTTCGCACGTTGTCATTGGAAACGCGCGTATTTAACATCTTTTTTGCGCGTTGCCTTTGGAGACGCGCAACAAAGATATTTTTCGATTGTTCCACAGAAAACGTCAAGTTTACGATGACAAATGAGAGCGTAATTGTCAACTTTTCATAGCAATCGTAGAAAAACGTAATTTACATTACATTTATTAAGGGTTACTTGTACAATGCTTAGTTACGTATCTATAGGTACGGAACCTTCTGTCAAGCTAACATCCTGTTAAAAATATACGTGAATGTTTAACCTGTCAGATTTTTTACTAACCAGTTGTTAGTTACTAGCAGTATTGTAACTAATGTTCGTTCAACTGGCCGTAAATGACAGATTTTTATTATAAAACTTCAATTTATCAGTATTAGAATTTCAGTAGACGATACTTGTTTACCCTGCAATGTATGTGTATTCTTTTATATAATACATAAATATTGATGTCAATTTCAAACAGATATCCAATGACATTATGAATAAATTCGCAACATTTTATCATATAAAAGAAAAATATGATAGTTTAGCTAGTAAGACTCGAGTTATTCAAAAGTCGTCCGCGGCTATAAATTGTGAACTTGGCCAGGTGTTGCAGCTATCTTCACGCGCTCCAGTGAATTTCTAGTGCCTGCTTACATGAAATGTGAAAAATGTGCCACAATGGACGCATGCGTCATATATAACAACAACGCAAATTTATGCACTCGCAAATACCAAATAACACATTTATTTTCTTCGGAAAATCGTAAATAAACAACACGTACCAGGTAATAATAAATAATATAGCAATGATTTCATAAAAGTTTATAAAAATATATCAAGGGAAGAAAGTGAGATATTTAATTTAATTTTAAGTAACTAACGAGATATACCTAGATATAATTTTTTTCATTATTCTATCATATAGTAAAATTTTTCGATATAAATTAGAAATTTAGATAAGATTTATTATCCTTTTGACAGATGTCACCACGTCACAAAAAATCATGCCATTATTTTCCATTTGCCATTAACATGATCTATATACAATCGGTGAATAATGTTAATTTTATTCTTATTAAAATCATTACTCAATGTGCTTCATTATTTACCAAGTAAAAATGACACAGTCGCGGTAGCCGAGCGTGTTAAGACACATCTCTTAACATACTGTGACGTTACCCGAACCAAGGTTCGTCAGTTCGAATCCGCCTGGCGACAATGTGTGATTTGTCGTTAAATATAAAATATGTACAGTTACATATATTTCTCACACTCGGGCGCTAAAAGCTTCTCGTCACTTATACGCCTTAAATAATGTAGCATTCGACTACGAAAACCGGCAGTACGACAGTGTAAAAAACTGCGGCTGGTATGTCCGGTAGATCCAGGCCCGATTTGGGCTGTAGTATGCCAGAAGAAGAAATAAAAATGACAAGTACTCCCTAGGGAAATAAAGTGATTCTAAACCATTGGAATGAGGGAAATAAAAATGACAAATACTCTTTAGGGAAGTAAGGTGATTTAAGTTCATTGGCAGTACCAAGCCCCTCTTCCATTTGTATATAAATTATCGTACATAACACGTGAGTAAGGTGTTCGCCTCAAGCAATTGCAACCTTCGGGATATGCCCTCAGAATTCAATTTTCATTCTCGACAAATAATGAACTTTACTCCCTTGATATATAAACTATTTACTTTTCTTCCCTAGGGCAGAAAAATTGACTTTCTTCTCTAAAGGCCGTTTCAAACATGCATTGAATGCAATAGTAAGTTTCGTCCGGCGACCGTGTGGTATAATTATCGTACGATAAAATATCGCTCATGTGAAATAACAGTAAGGTTTACCGTACGGTAAGAAATTGAAATCTTACACGCATTGAATGCACTTGTAAGTTTCATCCGGCGACCATGTGGTAAAATTATCTTACGATAAAATATTGCTCATGTGAAACTACGCTATGGATGAAATGTATAACTTTCTCAGTTGATGAAAAAAAACATTATATCTGACAGGATTGTGGAAAAAAATACATAACACCACACTATGGTTCCACCAAATTGGGTAGCATGAATTCTTGAAACATACACTGAACATTTAATATTTATCGTGATCTAAAGCTTAGTACAGCAGAAAGCTTCAGTCAGAAATGAATAAGAGGGCGTGATGATATATTTATTTGAAAAGGAATGTAAAATATTTGAAAAAAAATCCATATTGAATAAATATAGAAAGTCTGGCACATTTTCGTTTCATACTAGCTTTACAGTTATCCTGTCGGATAGCTGGAATGTAATCCTGCAAACACGACTCAAATGACAAGTTGATCCTTCCAGTGTTTACCAGTTTATGTATGGTTAATTTTTTTAAAAGCTCTTGGCTTTTCTATCCTCTCTTACTGTATCCTTGTCTGGATGTAGTAAGACTCGGAGTATTCCTTCGACGTAGTTTATTTATGAGCTTTACTCAGTCCAGCATGCGGGTCACGATGCCAGGGAACGTTGTACAAGTTTTAAATTTTAAACAGTTTTACGGAAAGTGCAAATTTCATGATGTGTAGAACTTTTACTCGTGCGAATATATTTTGCATATTTTTTGTTAGTTGAGTTATAACGGAAATTTTGTGCATAAATGAATTCTAATTGCAAACAGTGTTAATGTTTATTTTAGGAAATTAAATATTTGTTTTGCGAAGGTTGGACTTCTGTAACTTTTTGACAAACAAAATTGCATATTTTAGCGTAATATTTACATTTTAAAGCATATAAAAGTGAACATTATGAAAATAAGATTATTTACAAGTTAATTAAATCATCAAGCCGCAAACTAATTAAATAAATGACGTCTCAAATGATCTGCTGTTGCAGAACTATGATATATGACAACGGTGGGGTATGTGGCTCAGTGGTATCGAGTCGGCCTGTGGATCTTGAGAACCCTGGTTCGATCCTCACAGGCGACAAACAATTTTCACCAAATTAAATGTACCCCTGTGACTCCCCCTCCACTAATATCGTTGGGGACCGTGATTTGACTTCACGCGAAGAAATATATCACTTACCGAGATCTGCTATAACAGAGTGCCACACCCAGTAATGGGTAAAAGGCGTGATGATATTTATTTTGTTTATTGTGTAAAACTAGTGACCTGCTGGCTGTATGCGGACCTCAAAACAATTTCATGCGGCCCAAGAAGAAAAATACAAAAAAGTATGCTTTTTATAAGAAACGGAAATATCGACTTATTATTATAATTTATTCGTTTTCATATATTAATAATTATAATATGGATGCAACGACTGCTATAAACTATATTTCTGTCGCAATTTCAGTTAAACAAATGTTACAACTGAAAAAATTGAAGTCTGTGAGTTATTTTTTTTTAAGGTTGGGTACCTAGTACAATTATTACTGTGATTAAAATAACACGCAGCATATGCTCCTATACAAAAAAAAAAATAAGTAGAAGAGAGACGTCATCAAAATTTGTAACTAGAATAATGACTTCAAAGAGGGCTACGTTTATAAGATATACAAAATATTAAATGCAATGATTGTTGCATAAATGTATAATAAATTTCTTAACATTTTAAATGATTTAGGCATTATTTATCAAATATATATAACACACAATTCACAACAAAATTGACAAACGACAACGTGAAACAAAATGGAGTGCGAGTCGGATACAAATGTAAACGTTTTCAAAACCAGTAGGTACCAACGAATACTAAAGAAATGAACTTCAATTCTTTGAAATAAATTAAAATGTCTTTAAAAACAATGGCTGGGACCACAAGCTTTGTTTTTGGGTGTTTTAAGAGCACGGTTTTATCATGTTAGAGATAGCTAAAATACCCAAATACACTGATCTTAAGACAGGCAAAAACAGAGCTTGTGCTACCAGTCATTATGTATAACTATGTTTTAATTTTAAATAATTGTAAATATCATCAATGTGTACTTTCCTTATTATAATTTTTATTTCACTTAGCAAATAAATATATGTATATATATACAGGGTGTTTCACAACTTAGAGCAAAAAATTAAAGGGTATATTTTGTACGACGTGCTGATCATGAAACAAAAAGAATTTTATTTAAATTCTAAAAATTAAGAGTTGTTAACCTAAAACATTTTTTGCAGTACTGCACAGGATTCGCTTTCCTATTAAACACTAACAATGAAGTAGGTATCAACTACAAAAGAATAATTACACAATTCAATTATTAGCAGTTATTTATAATAGAATTTTATTTAATTAATAACTTTAACATAATAATCCACCCAGTGGCAGTGGCAACGAAAAATTTTGGACTGGGAAATATAGAAAATAGTATTGCGATTAAAAAAAAAATTTTGTTTCATGATCAGCACGTCGTACAGAATATACCCTTTAATTTTTTGCTCTAAGTTGTGAAACACCCTGTATATATAAAGAATTGCGTTTGACACCTTTGATATATAATTTACTCAAACAGACAGATTATAAATAAATAATGCTCTTAATCTGTAACTCAATCATTATCTGTAAATGATCAATTTAATAATGGCAACTTTTTATATTTCATGATTACTTTATAGATTTTCATAATTTCAGTATTTTAGTAAGTTTTTGGTAGATAGAAAAGTAAAAAAATTGTTAATTTATAGATTCAAATATCATATACTATTTTATGCGATATTTACTTATAAGTTACGGATGTAATATAGACATTATGATAGTGCTTTCAGTAAGTATAAGTTAAATAATAGATGAAAAAATATATGAACACATTTTTTCAAATTTTTTACTTTTCTGTTTTTTTCCACCAATCTAAGAATTCTCCCATTTTTATGTTTTTATTTTTTTCATGCCTTTTGCATACTTATATACATATTAATACAAAAGATAATATTATGATGGCTCAATGACAAGTACGTAAAAGATGAGATTAAAAAGTAATAAATTTTATACTAGCAGCTTTGTACGAGAGCAAAATGAATAAAAGTAAAATAGAAATAACCGAAAAAAAAAAGATTTTGGTCACAGGATGACAAAACGGATGGTAATCTATAAACTAATCATAAAAAAATCTGATGTGTACACCACATGACTTCCTTGTACGCGTATTAAACTATAGATATTTTTTTAATTGCACATATTTGACATTAAATCTTTTATTTTTTGTTCTAATCATAGCAAACTTAATTTAAAAAAAAATCAAAAAATATATAATATATAAATTTAGATATCTCGTTTATGCAAAAAGCTAATTTAATTTTTTTTAATGTGCTAGACGCAGAATTTAATTCTCTAAAACTTTTATTTGCAGCATTCATTTCTAAAATTAAAATAATACCATTTTTTCCAAGGAAAACTGTTAGCATGTAATGTGCCACTTCCGGTTAGTCTATTTTAACCAAAATCTATTATGTTATTTCCATTGATATAGTAGTCTTATATACCAAATTTGGGAAGTTTTAAATTAAATTTGAATATAGTTTTTCATGAAAATCTATTATAGGTTTCAAGTAAAGTACCACTTCCGGTAGTTGTATAATGACCAAAAAGGGAGGTGCACAACTAGATGTTATAACAGTCCTAAATATAAAGTTTCAATTTTCTTTGGCTTACCGCCTTGAGTTATGCGAGATACATACGTATGTACATACGTACGTACAGACGGCATGACGAAATTAGTCAAAATGGATTCAGGGAGGGCCAAAATACCTATTTCCACTGAAATCTGAGAACCGAAAATTTTCGCGATTACAATACTTCCTTTACTTTGTACAAGGAAGTAAAAATAGGATTGTCATTAATTTTTGCATTAATAACAGATACAGTTACAAAATAGGTGGTATATAAATAATAAATTGAATCCAAAGACTCAAAATTAAACGTTTTTGCGTTGAAATAAGAAATATAAAGCGACGAATGGCTAAGATTCAACTATAAACTGTAGTAGGTACTCATTGGGTTGAACACTACCGGATCGACATTGACATGATAAACATCCGTTGTCAAGGGTCTTTATTCACAATAATTACATTATGATATGTAGTCTAGTCGATGTCAATGTCGATTCCATGTAGTTCTACCCCTGCACTGTAATTAAGATTAATATCCTGTTGTGTAGCATAGTACAGACGTCATATATTATTAAAATATATGTTAGGTATTATAAAAGTAATCTGAAAATATACTGTAAAATTATGCAAAATTATGTAAAGAAATTGTATAGTAGCTCATTTAGATTTTAGTAAAAACATTGATATTTTACGTAAATAAGTTCACTGCAACAATTTACATAATAATAATTCCAGAAAGATTATTTTACGCTAAGGTAAACAATAAATATATAAACTTTATTTACATGACAAAATAATAATTTTATCTAGATTACATTGCTGTCGATAGTCTTAGCCCAGCGAATTGAGTTTGCTTTTACCAAATCAGATTTCGCGCATTCAAATCTCGCTGACTTCGTCTTATACATATTAAACAAATACTGTGTCTGAGTGGTTAGGATTTCATTTTATTTTCTGGAGTTTTGTTTCTTATTTAAGGAAACCGATAATTTTGAGCGCCTCAGATTTGAAACTGTTTTGAACCGGTCTTAAAGACATCTTGAAATAAGAGCGTTAACAATCCAACCGTAACCTACTGCATAGTAATGTATTTCAGAAAGTTAATTTTTAACTAAGATAAACAATAAATAGAGAAACATTATTTACTATGGTAAAGCGTGATTATTAAACAAATATTACTATGTCTAAGTAGTTTAAATTTAATTTAATTTTCTTGTGTTTTGTTTATTTGTTGAGGGAACCAATAATTTTAGCGGCTTATTTGAACCGGCCGTAAAGACATCGCGGTTTAAATTTACGAGCTTATGAGACGAGAGTTAACTGTAACTGTATATTGATATATTGACAATAATATATAGTTAGTTATAGTTTTATGTCTACCAAATAAAAGTTTGTGCGTTCAAATCTCACTTCAACTTACATCTAAAAAATACAATTGTGTTTAGGTCGGTTTCACCAACAGAAATTAAATTTTAAACTTGGTTTAGAGAAATAAAAGCAAATTGAATGTATGAATGTAATGTCAATTATATTGTCCGTCAGTACGGTGATGTGGATAGCGATACGGAATTCGAATCCGGAGATACCGAGTTCAAATCTCACACAAGCTAAAAAAATATATATATAAACTGCGGCTCGGTGAGTGCGGACCCTGTACTGTAATTGGGATTAAGTTCCTGTTGTACAGGGTAACATAAATAATAATAATAATACTATTTGACATGTACTTTTGATTTTAACCAAGTGTAAAATGTAACTTTTATTGGTGAAACCAGCCGTTAGTGGTTCGGATTCTATTATAAGTTAGTGTAATTGGGATTGTACAGAGTAGAAAAAAGTGAAGATATTTGCAAGAGGGAACGCAGTTGCACGCAAGGTGCGAATCCCCCACTGCTTGGTAACCGCTGACTTGTAGCTATTGATTTTGTCGTGGCGGTGGTGGCGACGGGTGTCGGCGTCAGCTGAACCGTTCCTTTTTCAGTGTCTGCTGCTTTCAGCCTTCAGGTTTCCTGCTCAGTCCGATAAATTGTTTGCCATTGTTTTCATTTCTGGGGTCGACTCGCTGTTCCTGCCTCCTTGCATTGTCGTTAGCAGGGCAGAAGTATTTATTTGAAATCAGGACGCAGGAGCTAATAATCATTTCTCTTTGGCTTTTCGGTGATTTAAAAATGTTCTCGGAGCAGTTGTTGGATTTAGGGAATTTATTGGCAGTTTCACCGAAGATAAAGTTGGATTTCGTGCGGAAATTGTTATGAATTTATCATCGGCAAACGGGAAAAATAGCTGGAATTTCAGAAAACCATTGTGTTACAGGAACTGTATAGAATATTAATTTTGTCGACTGAAAGATGTAGGTATGTTGGTGAAACCATGTTGAGAGATTGCGTGGACGGTCTAGGTGTAAAATTATGGATGTGATTGAAGATTTGTTACATGAATAAAATATGGGATAAACTTATAGAAACGAATTATATATGAATGTGGAATTGTGGATGCTGTGATAATATAAGAATATCGTATATTATGTAACAAGTTTTGTAAACGTTTCTTTAAATTTTTTACACCAACTAAGCGAAGCCGTGACTAAAATGTTCGAAACTACGACTTGTCAACATGTGATTAAAATGTTATTTAACGCCAACCATACATACATTTTAATAACGGGAATAGAAAAAAAAATATTTTAGAGAAAAAAAGTCTTTTTCTCTAAAATAATTTAAAAATATTTGCTATTAAAAACTATTGAGGATGAGTTTCGAAATAAACAAAAAAAATGAGATTTCCAATACATTCGAAACTGATCGTAATCCTTATTTTGTTTTTTGCACAATCGTCGCAAAAACGATTTTAAAATTTAAAAATATTTGAAAATTATTTTGGGATTTTACAATTTTTTTATTGTTAGTGTTCTTACTTTTCAAGTATGTTTTGATCGTTGCTATGTTATCACGAAAGATTGTTTAAATAATTATTTACCAGTAATTTGTAAATATAATTATATATGCGAGCCCTAACCACAAATACGGTACGGCTGTATTTAATCTTTGATGCAATTTAAAAATTATTTCGAAGAAAATTTATTAAATTATATTTGTACTTTTTTATTAAGTTGTTATAATATCTCCAACAACACAAAAACAAAATAACCAAAAATGAATTTAATAGCCGTGCAAATTATTTATGTCCAATTCTTTTCATAACTTACAAAAATATCTTACGAATAATAGAATAAATCCTTGTATATATACAAAAAATCGATCGTTCAAAATGGTATTGTAAGAACACGGAGTGTGATGTTTATAAATTACGATAACGGTAAAAATCCATAGCAAACTAAGCGTAAAGTTGTATCGGAACCGCGAAGCGGTACCGGTAACGGCAGCGGGGAATTACGCGGTGAAGTATTTACGAAGCAACCGGAGCAGAATTACGTTTATAATCGGCACGTGATCCGGAAATGGGAGAAATGCCGCACTTTGTTATAAACTCGTGTTTCCGGTAAACTACGACAACACCCCCCAATGTGCTAAATAACCACTCGAGTCGCAAAGAACGTAGATTTATTCTGTCGCTGAATTAAAAATATAAATCACAATGGCGCCAGTAGATACTTGAATATTCACTTACTACTCGTAGTTCGAGACGGAAAATTTTGTTGACGTGGTTATCCTTAAATCACGGTTTAACTTTAATCTATGTGCATACATTTCATTGTGTTGGCGAGCGTCCGTCAGGCGGATACTTCACTTGTTTCTGGTGTGATAATTGCCTACATAAATTCACTAAAGCTTCATTTGTTTATGATAATTACTAATTTGTTTTGTTTTTGGGGTAGGTGGCTCAGTGGTATCGAGTCGGTCTGTGAATCTTGAGAACCCTGGTTCGATCCCCACAGCCGACAAACAATTTTCACCAATTTAAAAAATCTACCCCTGTGGCTCCTCCACCACTAATATCTTTGGAGGCCGTGATTTGACGGCTGGTAACCGCACTTCACGCGAAAAAATATATCACTTACCGAGATCTGCTTAGGCAGAGTGCCACACCCAGTGATGGGTAAAAGGCGTGATGATATATTTATTTATTTTTTTTATTCATTTGTTTACTGACTGATGCATTCTTAATTTAGACTCTATTCATGCAAACAAATTCTCAAAATATCCAAATAATAATCATTCCTGCTGTAGAACATTTATTTATTTATGTTACTCTGTACAACAGAAACTTAATCTCAATTACAGTACAGGGTCCGCACTCACCGAACCGCAGTGTGGTAGTTCATATAATTTGTAGCTTGAATGCGATTTGAACTCGGTATCTCAGGATTCGAATTCCATATCGCTCTCCACACCACCGTACTGACGGACATAACACATTTATAACTATAATGGATATGTGATATATGTTTTCTTAATAACCGTAGCCTTGGAAAGCCCTATGATAAAAATGTACGCTAGGTGTGCTATTGCATTATTCTACATTCTCAACCTACATGGTTTCAGAAATGTAATTGCCACAACATTTTGTAACGAGAAAACAGCAAATAAATAGTACCTAATTAGTTTTGCCAGCATTTTCCAAGTTAAAAATGTTGAAAAAATAAAAGCATGCAGAAAATAATACGAGTAGTTGGAAAACTGTGCAAATATTAACTAAGAATTATGTAGGCAGTATAATTAGAAAAGAAGATAATTAAAAACCATAATAAAAACAAACAATTTATTATGAAAATCATCTCAACATTGTAGCCTTCTCATAATGAACGTTTGTTCAACAAAACTTCATTAACTAGGGCTTACTTCATTATGTTTCTCTTCTTTATAAGCTAACTTCACGATGCTCAGACAAAATAGAAACAAAAAACAGGCGCTCGAATCTAATTGTATTGAATGATACGCAGCAAGAGGCAACAAGGCAACTGTCGTGCCATCAGTTTTGATAACGATCAGCAGGGCGTACATGAACCTGGTCTGAATCCCAAATTCCGAATTGCGAATTTCTCGATGGCTCCATTTGCAGGAGTCAGGAGGACAAAGGCGTTACCGTAATTGGCTGCTATCCGATCGATTAGCTTAATTAGATGAGAGGCAAATGTGGCAGGACATTAGTTACATTCGGTTATAATGAACTTCAACATTTAACAGGACTAATAGTGACTTTTAATTAGAAAGCGAGAGAGAATAGGAAATGATTATGGCGAAACAGAAATAGAAACACAAAATATGGAATTTTTAGGTCTTACTTTAGTGGATATAAATTGCAAGAGTTCGCGCTTTAATTTTTTTTTTAATTTTAACCAACACACATCCAAAAAAGTACAATTTTGTCCGACTAACTGAAATTATCTTACAACTTTTGTAATTGAAATTAATTGTTTTTGTACGGTGTAGCAGAATAAATGTTTGGTTTATTAAAACATAAAAAACTATTGGTAATAACATCACGTTATATCCCATAAAATGGGGTTGCACGAATCCTTGGACCCATTAAACATTTATTCAGATTCATTCTGCAATAAATCTTCAACAAACATTTCTATTCTGACACACCATTTTTGCTTCGATGACATTTGTAATTTGATTCAAACAAACTCGATTATTCCTTTCACTTTCAATTTTCGTTCATTCAACCAATCTTCAGTCAAACCCAGTAGTGAGATTAAATATATATATATCTGGTTTGCACTTTCGCTATAGTTTTTAGTTCTTCAAGATAAAAAATAGTTAAAATTTAAATTAATTACTTTTCTAAGTTCCACAGATTTCAGCCTCCAGATTCACAAGATCACCTGAAGAAGCTTCTTCAGGTGAACTTGTTCGCTATACTGATGATCTCCAATAAAAGTGAAACACGTCTATGGTTACTAACTGTGCTGGCCGGGCTCTGAGAATTATAATATACCTAGTAGGTTGACCTGGAGACTGAAATCTGCGGAACTTAGAAAAGTAATTAATTTAATTTTTATTATTGAATTGGTTTCAATATGTATTGGCAACATGGACAATTTTTATTTTTTTGTTTTATAAAAATAGTTTGTACCACTTGTAACGGAAGCACGACTATTTTTAAATGAAAAAATATACTTTTATTACGTGTTGTACCGATATTTTTGCATATTGATACTACATTGATTTTACGGAGATAATAATACAAAAATATTTTGACATATGTTAACATTTCAATAGTATGTTATTAAATTTTAAATGAGATAAATAAATACAAATAGTTTTCATCAAGGTTCTAAACAATTATACTATAAAAATTTAGTTCAATAAATGTTAATACCAGTTTGATGAATTTGAAAAATTTGAGTAATCGGTTCACACAAATTGTTGTGAAACAGCTATATTCCAATATTGGTTATACCCATCCATATATTCCTAGTTTATTCGCGCAATCTCACCCTCAATTTCACCAACATACTTCTGTTTCACCAATCTTTTAATCATACCTTCCCCATGCTCAAACCATCGCAACTAATTCATTTTCACTCTTCAAGCAACATTCTTGTTTATAAAATAGGCAAGTACTACCTTAGTATGACTTTTGAGTGGTGAATCTGTCCAGTGATTACTAATAATCCTATCCATAATTGCGTGCGCTGTCATATCTCTATGATCTCATCGATTAGGGTTTGGTTGGGTGATATTAGGTAATCTGAGGCATCTCCGTGTGTGAAGGTGTCCTTGGGAGCTGATGTGCTGTCAGAAGAGACTAGTGTCACTTGACGTTTCCGCTACGGTCGCGTCTCCCATCCTGTGTCATCTTATCTCGTTGAGATGTGTCGTTCGGTTCATTATGCTGTCAGTGCTTCTCAAACTATATAAGATGTATTCATTTTTTAAAATTAAATACTGTGAGAAGAATTCTGCTCCCGTGTCACGACAAATAGAATCGCAGTCGTCTGTTAAGTAATAATTATAAATAAAATAAGTATATCATTACGTCTTTTACCTATTACTGGGTGTGGCACTCCGCCGTAACAGATCACGGTAAATGATATATTTTTTCGTGTGAAGTGCAATTACCAGCAGTCAAATCACTGCATCCAAAGAATTTAATGGAGAGAGAACAACAGGGGAAGTTTATATGTAGAGAAAATAATTTGTCGATTGTGGGAATAAAATTCAGATTTTCAAATAATATTGATTTTACATAATATAGGATAAAATAACCGGTGCTGTAAATTATTATCGCCTGAATTATATTAAAGAATGGTGGTTTCTCATAAACTTATTAGATTTTTTTAGTTTCGCTAAGTACTCAGTATTACGGTTATCAGTTCATAAAGTTTGAATAAATTGTTACAATTATTTGACGAGCATCTTGTGACGTTCTACACCCAGAAAGTGTTAGTATTGATAAATGACATGTATTGTTGCTATCGTGATATCTATTGTTGAGTAAATTGGTGCGGTAGACATGGGATCGTACAAATACAAATCACAGTATGCTTATGTGTACAAAACTAGATATAGAACAAATGATTACAAGCAACGATTTAAACACATGTAATTTTCATTTTCAAGTTTCCATTATAAATATATTATTTTTGTTTTATTATAATTTATTTAGGATTCAGAATGTTATTTCGACCATTTTACGAGTATATTTTTTTTAGAACCAGTAGAGTGAGTAACCCTCAATTTTATAGGGCACAATACCACTATAGGTGTCTCTCTGAATCGATAAAATTCATGAAATTGCATCATTAATCGCTTAACTAATATTAGAATAAAACAGTGTTTTTACTTCGTTAAATTTACAAACTTAGCAATTTAATTTCATATTATTTATGGAATATGCAATAAATACAACTTAAATGATTGTAAATATGAAAAATATCAAAATTTTAACTATTTTAAAAGCAGCATTAGTGTTGTCAGATATTGAACTGTTAATGGATTTCTCCAGTTTCAGAAAAAAATCCAGTTTTCCAGCATTTTTCAATTGCCTGCAGTATTTTGCAATAATTAAAAATTGTATATTACTACCTTTTTCATATGATGAAATCAGATGAAAATATTTATAAATTGTAGAATAAATTTACTTGTTTTTATCACAGTTGGTTATAATGTTTGTTTTTATCTTGTTGGTAATTTGTAATATGAAATGCTTGCTTGTACATAACGTTGCAGACAGTGTTGCCACAAACTCAGATTTTGCTCTCCAGTTTTAGAAAGAAAAATTAAGTTTTCCAGTATATTTAAATTTTCTCCAGCGTGCTAGCATAAATATAAATTTTACTTTAATATCTTCATATGATGAAATATGTACGCATTATACATTAAAATTTACTTTTGATTATGTTTTTATACTATATACGACTTATATATAGGTTGTATCTGTACTTAGGGAAAAAATTTAAAGGGTATATACTATAAGACGTACTGATCATGGAACAAAAATATATTTTTTTAAATTCGCTAAATTAAGGATGGTTTACTTGAAATGAACATTTTCAGGACCACTGGATTAGCATACTTTATTGCTTCACTTGCTGCATTTAACTAAATTAAATTATTAATTACACAACATCAGACATTTATTTGGTGTTGTGTAAACAATTACTTGTAAGAAGATTTAAATAAAATTATTAAAAATAGCTATCAACCAGTGGCTAACAAAATGTTGCTTTAAATACGATGCAAATTTCTTTGCGAATTTAAAAGAAAAACTATTTGTTTTCTAAAATTTCATAAGACAACACTGATTTTCACTTTGAATACAGCGCACTGTTAGTGTTAATAAATTGCTTCATTCCTGTATTTTAACATTTTGATATTAACTATACACGTTGTAGATGAACGTCATAAAATTCATGACGATATATCATTTTCTTATTAAATTATCAGAAAAATTCTTAATTTTAGTAATCATCTTTAGCTGTAGAAGTCTGCTGAATTATTCTCAAGGATTCTGAATGATAATCCTAACGTACTACAAGTAAATGTTTGCGATTTCAACTTATAACAAACACTATATAATTGTGGCCGAATTGTTCTGATTCTAATTAGAATTGGTTTCGTGTTTCCAGAGAAGTGATTAAAAAAATATTAAATTTTCACGCGTTCGAGAGTAATAAAAGTAACAGAATGATTACTTCACTAAATTTATACGTACCCTATTTTGTTGTCAAACGTTCATAAACTATTTTAGACGTAAATGCTTCAAATAAAAGACATAATTAAATATTGATTTTTTTTTCAAGTATTTTCTTAAGTAGCTAAAGTAAATAGCAAGTTAGTCTCTCTCGCTCATAATAGCTGATATTAATTTTAATTAACAAACTTTAATAAAAAAATTTGGTTAAAATAATGCTGCAAGGAAGTTAATAAGAAAAATGAAATGTCTCTGGTCTTAAAATAAAAAGAAACCTGGCAAAATGTAATTAAGTTTACAAATGTTTCTCTCAACTTGATAAATGAAAATATTTTATTATTGCCAAGCCAATCATGTTTGCGTGTATTATTTAATTTAACACAACTGATGAAAACCTCGATAAAAAACAAGAGAAAAATTCCATCGACGTAATTTTAACTGGATAACACTTCATGTGCGCAAATAAAAGAATTGGTTGATTGCTTGTAGTCATTTATATTGGATTTTTCCTCGCGGCTACAGTGGCGGTGTTTGCGTTCACGATCACGTGAAGATTGAAAACAAATCTGAATGGAATCTAGAATTCAATCAAATTGAGTAAATGTGTCTATTGTTACAGTGTTGTATGGTACAATGCGCTATCATATTCGGGATCAGTATTGTCATTGCTATAATAGTCTGTCTAATATGTATTGGGTTTAATACTGTTCATATAATTTATTGTTAAACAATCCATTTTAATTTCATTAACTATTGTTAATAAATTTTATCACGGATATATAAATCTCCTAATAGAAATACAGGGTGTTTCAGAACTTATGGTACTTATTTTTATTCCATGTACTACTCAAAGTAGGTACTGATTATAAAACAGAAATATTTTTTTCAAAATTCGCAATATTAATTGCACATTACCGTTTTAGTGCCCCTGTTTTGAGAGTTATTTCTAATATGCTAATAATTAAATTGTAATAAAATAAGTTCAGAAATTTCCACCACCTTTCTCGATAACTACACAGTACACATTTGCTTCCATACTCTTCTCGCTTTCATCCCGATTTGGCGCGTACCCTCGGGACCACTCCCTCGCGTTTCCTTGACCCACTACTCAGTTCACCAGTTCACGCAACCTCTATCACCCACTGATCACCACCGTGCGAGAGTGTGTACTCACTCACACTCAACCGCACCCCTTTTATCATTTATTAACGCTGCTACAACGCAACGAACCAGCGATTGTAATTAACCCATGAACGCATGAACGAGAACTCTAACCTACAAGATTTTCGCGCAATTTGTGCATGGAAATTTTTAAACAATTTATTTTGTTCTATTTGAAAAACAACTTAACAATGATGTAATACAAATGTGCGTGCCTTTCTCCATATCAAACGCTCCTAAAATATTTTTAAAATGCTTCAAATAAAAATCGTCAATTTATTTTTATCGATCGGACGAAAAGTTACACTTTTTCGTAGTGTTTTCGATCCACATTAGTCGTTTGCAGATCGAGGCTTGAAATTAAAACACGAGCGAAGCGATAGCTGAAACTGATCGAGGTCTGTAAATATACTTTACCGGTTTCAGGATATTAAACCTATGTTTACATGCACAAAAGTAGAGTGGTAAGTAAGTAATAACTGTATTCTGTACGGTAATATTACCATACTGACTTGTCAAAACAGTCCAGAAAATGAAAACACAATGATAATGTAACACTATTAATACAAACGAGTATTCACAATATGGATAATACATATTTTGTCTTTTTATTGGAATTATAACAATTATTATAAATTTTGACATTTGATTTAAAATTTTAACCTTGTTGCTGTGATTTCAATCATAATACGTGTACGAATTGTACTTTAGTCATTTCTAGACCACAAGAAATATAGTATGTGATTTATGCCCAGTTAAATTAACTAAACTTAAATTTTAAACTTTGTTTAAATGGGGTAGGTGGCTCAGTGGTATCGAGTCGGCCTGTGGATCTTGAGAACCTTGGTTCGATCCCCACAGCCGACAAACAATTTTCACCAATTTAAAAAATCTACCCCTGTGGCTCCTCCTCCACTAATATCTTTGAAGGCCGTGATTTGACGGCTGGTAACCGCACTTCACGCGAAAAATATATCACTTACCGAGATCTGCTTAGGCAGAGTGCCACACCCAGTGATGGGTAAAAGGCGTGATGATATATTTATTTTATTTATTTATTTGTTTAAATTAATAAAAACAAATCGCAGTTACATGCAATATGGAATAATTGATATTGTTGTCAAACATTTGACATGCTATTATTTATTTAAACTGAGTTTAAAATTTAAATTTTGTTAGTACAACTGACCATTAGTCGGTGCTAGACAATAAGAAATAATAGTAAGAAAATCACTTTTTCGGATTACGCCGATAATATTTACCCTGACTGTTATATAGGAATAAATGAGTAATATATAAACAAAAAATAAAATAATTCATTGGCTATCATTCAATTGAATAAGAAACGGTATTTGCACTTTCCGGACTGCTGTGCTTGCAAGACTCGGCTGATGCATCGTAACTGTCACTATCATCCGGAAATATGTCATTAGTGGTGGAAGAGCCACAGGGATAGTTTTGATGTGATGAAAATTGTTTGCCGATTGTGGGTATCGAACTCGGGTTCTCAAATCCACATGTCGATTTGATACCACTGAGCTACGTAATCATACTTTTACTACTAGTTATACAATATACTGTTATTAAATTAAATGGATGGATATTATTGAATATATGTTGTGCGTATGAAAGATAATATGGTATTGTAAGAAAGTAATTAAGAATGGCGATCGTATGTCAAGATAAGAATTGCGTGATGTAAGTACGTAGTAGAAACAAAACTTACAGTTGTGATTTAAACGAAAGAATTTTCGTTTTAAATTTGTTGTTTTATAAAACACTTTTCTTCCAGTTTAATTTATTGATTTTTAATTTAATTATCATCTCAATATATAGTGTGAAGAGTTCTTTTGAAACGCGCTGATTCACTCTGAATTATGTTCGTGTCTAAATCGAAACTGATTTAAATTTATGAATAGCTACCGGTATTAAAGCACCCCTATTCGATCCAAAAAGGGCTGGGAACATTTTCCTAATACCCTGAAATGAAAACCTTTCACCTTAGTAGCACAATTTAACCGTATTCACAAGGAGAAAGAAAATATAATATTTTTCCATATCGCGTTGATGAATATCTACCAATTAAAATATTTCTGGGTCAAATAGATTTTAATTCGTATTGGTTTTATATTATTTGATGATAAATGAGAACATAAATTTAAATTTTATTTCACAGCTGGGGTGGTTTAATCGCCATTTGAAAATAATATAAAATTGATAAGGGTGATAATCATGTGTACCCAGCACAAAAATAAAAAAATTCTGCCTGACAGCAGTAAAATATGACCAGGGGCAATACCAACCCTTTTATTAAAAATAAATAAAAATGGATCGGACACGTCACACGACGAGTGGAAAAGATTTAGCTGCAGACGGTGTCAAAACGGATCTTCCATCGGGAAATAGATATCCAGAGATGTTTTGCAGAACTTGACATCAATTTATAAAAGATGGCGGTGCTCGGGAAAAATAGAACTGACATTTTATTGAACACCTCATCCAATGGTTTATCTTCAAATCCCAGAAGGAAATGAAGAATGTAGATAGGAACACTATCGCCACTTGAAAAATGATTTCACTTTGTTTGACGAATATAGTAATATCGACCGATCTAAAAGTGAACTAAAATAATAAATAATGTATATAGAATAAATGTAAAAAATTTAAGCCTAAGAACTAACTAACAAAGAATTTAATCCCTAAGCCTTAATAAAAGAATCAAATCTATATATGTATTTCGAGAACTACTGAGGATGAGAACTTAATTCTCGAAATACGTATATAGATTTGATTCTTTTATTAATTCTTAGGGGTTCAATTCTTTGTTAGTTAACGTATATAGTATAATACGGTGGTGTGAATAACGTTACGGAATTCGTTCGAATCACATCAAGCTAAAAATCATATGTAATACCATACTGCGGCTCGGTGAGTGCGGACCATGTACTGTAATTGGGATCCTGTTGTACACCGTCATATAAACAAATAAATAAATAAATGTAGTATGAAAACAATAAAATGGTGACAGATTTTATTTCTTTCGTAACAAGAGTTGAAAGTGATACTTTACTGGACGAGCAAGTATATTTTAGAGCGAACCATAGGCGATATTTTAAAGCATGAGAACCTAAAGACACTTCCAGAGTGTGTTGCGTACAATATTTTTATCGACCATCAATGACAAATTATTTATGATTTGACAAAAACAAATACAAATATTTGCACAAAATAAGTAAACACCACCATCGATTTATTTATTTTCTACTTAAATATATCATCACTACTGGGTGTGGCACTCAGCTATAGCAGATCTCGGTAAGTGATATATTTCGCAATAGATATATTTTATGTTTTCTTATATCTGTTAATTTTGCACATAATGTACTTATAAAAAGCGACCGTCATTAGAACGCCCGCGGAATTACTCCTGTCGGTTTATATTTGTATATAGTAAATAAATATAAAAAATAGTATAATTATTTTGAATATTGTGAAAGGGAAATCATAATAATAATTATCATAAATTATTCATTTGCTTTATTGAAGGGAGAAACTACAAAAATGTAATTTCCATATTGATACCAAACATTAATATTGTTATTATACTGAATCATTTATTTTGATGGTCAAAATCTATTGTTAGAACGTGAACAAAATACAGGTATTTCAAAATTATTGCATATTGGATATACATTATTTAATGTACCGAATACAATGCAAAAAAAAAATTGTAAACATTATAAATTTATTTTATTTAATTAAAGTTGTGTAACAAATAAAAATAAATATACACATTACTGGGTGTAACATTCTTCCGTAGTAGATCTCGGCCCCCAAATATGCTAGTGGAGGGGGACCTACAGGAGTATATTTAATTTGGTGAAAACTGTTTGTCGTACTCGAGTTCTCAAATCAACATGCCTTATCTATACCACTGAGCCACGTACCCCATAATAGTTATTTGGGTACAAAGAGCTTAAAGTGATTCTTTCTTACTCGAAGACGCCTTCGGCTCGCGCTGCAATAGTGGAAGAGGAACAAATACACTTTACGCTCGTGATGCACACATAATTTTTCTACGATTGCGACTTAAATTGTTAAAAAACGTATACGTAATGAAAATAAATTCGTTCTGTCAATATGACAAGTTTCTGTTTTGTTTGTATCCCTGGTAACTATTGACATAACCGCACATTTAGTATAAAATCTAATGCCTCGATTTTTACGCTGCCAATGAATTTCTAACTGGGAAGTTAGTTTTTTTTGTCTATTTTGCGTTTTTTAAAGATCACGAATTGTTATTTTCGAATTAACTGATAGATTTTAAGAAAACAACCGTATAATTTGTGTCTTAATTGTTTAATTTTCGTTTTAATGTAAGGAAATTTCTATGTACAACTGTACTGTTCTGTGTAGTTGCAAAAGATATCATTTTAAATATATTGAAGCTAATTAAAATTCCCCTCATTTCTCAAAAAAAGAAAATGTTTTATTTAGGGGAGATTATAGGTGTAAGATTGAATTTACAGTTTGAACTACCCCTTCATTCAGTAAAAAATACTGCAATCGTTACTGCAGATATGACAAACCAGTTTTTTTTTTGCAAATAAAAAGTGTCTGGTATACAATAATTATGGTATCAAATACACATTGCAATACTGGATCTATATAATAGTTAATACATAAAAAGTCACGAAAGTGTTCAATTGCAGGATGAGTAGACACTTTCAACCTGAGTAATAGTGAGGCTTGAAAGAGCCTATGAATCCTGTACGACACTTTACTGATGTGTTACGTATAACATTTTACTTGAAACTTATAAACAAATAATACATATTATCAATTAATTTAAATTAAAAGAAATATTGGACTTAAACATATTCAGTCAGTATTTTATATTGCTAAGTAATTAAAAAACTCATGTTTCTTTCATTACCTGCCTAGGCAAGCAATATGTTATTTTCCTGACTAGGCATGCAAAGCAAAGCTTTCTCTTGTCATAAAGGTCAGGCAAATGTTTATTTTCCGTCAGTTTCAGGTAAACACTTTATTGTATTTAGTTTACATATTTTAACTCCAAAAGGAGCGAAATTAACCAAGATATTTCGATTAAAATGCTTATGGATTTGAAAACCCGGATTCGATTCCCACAGCAGACAAACCATTTTAACCTGTGGCTCCCCATCACTAACATATTTGAGGGCCGTAGTGACGGCTGGTAATCGCACTTCACGCGAAAAAATATCTTACCAACACGCAATAATGGAGAAAAGGCGTGATTTTTTTGTATATCTAACGTAACAGATCACAAAAAAATATTTTTTTTAACTCCAACTCTGTTAATTATTTGTATTTATTTGTTACAACAGGAATTTATTCCCAATTACAATAGCTTCTAGTGAAATCCGAACCACTAACAAGTAACACTACCCAACTGTCACTCACCGATTTAAATGAAATTTGGCACACTAATAGAACACTAAAAATATTGAACCCCTATTTTGTTTTCTTCCGGTTGCTTTTAGGGGTACAAATCACCCCTGAAAGATGGTAAAAGCCAGAATCGCCATAAATGAAATTAAATAATACCAAAATATTACGCGTTCAACATTGGTTTTTGAGATCGCCGAAATCTATTTTCGGGGTCATTTTGATCATATGCACTTTTTTAAGGGGTTTAAAAGGGGATGGGGGATGAAATTACGATATTCAACTGAAAGAGTTTTAGGTTCTAGTTACTCGCGGGTTTTTGGGGTCGCTGAATCTATTTTCGAGGTTACTTTTTCACTCGCGCGTAACGTGCTTGTTACAATTCTCGTTATTGTAATATACTATTACATTACTCTGATTGTTGACGACTACTGTTGGTTTTCAATAATTATTTTTGTGTTTAGTGTTTCTTGTTTAGCGTTCAGTGCGACAATTTAAAAATCCGTAATTTTTTAATAATGTAACTTGTAGAAGCAAATTTGACATACTTTTGTAAAAAATATATAATATATTCCATTTGAAATTTCAAAGTTGATATCGGAAACCCGAAGTGATATCAAGGATTTAATCCTGCCATCTTTTACCACACATGATACAGTATAAATTATAGTATGTGGCTAAAATCGATAAATAAGTAAGATATTTGCTGTTCAAATAGAATTAAACTCTCTGTATAAGTTGAAAGCAGCTAGATTTGAACACATGACCTCTTACTTGTTAATGAATAAATGCAAGTTTTACCTTGACTTTATTCGCTAGGCTAGGATTGCCTGTAACAAACTGAGTACCTATTTAACTGTCACCGTAGAACGAAACAAAGTGAACAATGCAAGAAAAACTTGCTGAAAACTATCATCACCCCTAAATGATTGCGTTTGTTTAGTGTCAAGGCCTCTTGTCTCATAAATGTTATGCTTTGTCGTCGTCATATTTCATCTGTCAGGCGCTCTTGTCAACAAACACTTCTTGCTTCAAATTTCCTCTTGCACCCTTACATTGTGTTCCAAGCTTCCCAGGCAGGTTCACAATCTCTGTCGCTGTTGTGTTCACAACCACCGCAATGTGAATTGTTTTGTCGCAATGAGCGGAAATTGAAAATGTTGTGGTATCCGCTTTGCACGGAATTACGCTGTGACTAAAATGGTTATGGATGAGGATACTCAAAATGTAATTTGGATTTTATTTGTAATCAGTTAGATTTGCTGTTGTCGTTCGCTGTTTATATTACAATAAAACTGACTTAATAACTAAAATATAAATGTAGATTTAATACTATTGCATTTTATAACTTAATATTTGAAAGTTACTGGGCCACGAACTAGCAGTTTAATTTATTTGTCAAGCGTTCCAAAATTATAATTATGTGTGGAATACGTTGATGTATGATGAGTTTGAGATTAAGAAGAATATTGTTAATTGACAATTGATGAATGTAAAGTTTGTAAAACAGATAAGTTGGTTATTTAAACGACTGAGAAATAAATGGATGGATATGACCGAAAGTTTGTCACGTGAACGAATGATTCTTAGTGGGAGAAATAAATTGAGGCCTGTATAAAAAGAATTATGAATTTGTTTGCAAGCAAATTTATTGAATATTTCAAGGATTCTTACTACTTAATTTCATGGACCATGTTATATACAGACTTGCCCACAAAAATGTGCCATAGATAAGCGATTCCCCAGTGCATTTGCTTCTCTGATTACAAGAAAATATTTCAAATAATAATGGCGACGAAATTAAATTCTGCATTTAAATCAATTAACACAATTCATTTTACTTATTTCATTATTACTAAAATGAATTTTAAAAGTTGTGAAACACTCAAAACATTCATCATCATCTGTGGCGCTACAGCCCAAATCGGGTCTGGGCCTACCGGACACACCGAGCCGCAGTTTTTACACTGCCGTACTGCCGGTTTTCGTAGTCAAATGCTACATTATTTAAGGCGTATAAGTGACTAGCTTATAGCGCCCGAGTGCGATAAATACATGTAGCTGTATTTTATTTTTTACGACAAATCACACATTGTCGACAGGCGGATTCGAACTGACGAACCTTGGCTCGGATGACGTCACAGTATGTTAAGAGATGTGCCTTAACACGCTCGGCCACCGCGCCTGTACTCAAAACATTCATTTATATTATTTTCTGCCAAGTAATCAAGGAAGCAATGGTAATGAAAAATATTTTTTTTCTACTGTCAAAAAATGTTATTTTTTTTCACTAATATCAATACGCGAAGTACGTAATTTTTTCATCATTTAAATTACCATGACAACGCTTATTTTGCATCCTAGTGCGCAAAATGAGTATTTTTACGCACTGTTTCGTATTCTAGTGCGCAAAATGAGTATCTCGCGCAAGCTCCCAAATTATTTGTTGTCAGGTTTCATTATTTACAACACATCAATAGTATCAAATTAATATTATTGTTGATTGTTTTCCTTCAATTTACTTAAATAAATTAATAATTATTGTATTATTCTTTATTTACAGTTGTAGAAAAAATATTGTAAAATTCTTGTTTTTTGGCGCGTTCGAATGACTTTTATTGTCTCGACCTACGGTCTCGACTAAAAGTTACATTCTCACGCGCAACAAAAAACATTCATTTTGCGCACTTAATACAAAAATTACTATTATGTTTTTACTAGGTCACCTGAGTGTATATACTCGTAGTTCAAGAAATAAATATTTTACCACTTTTATTTGAATCATTTTTCTTTATAATAATGTAATAATATCAGTTTGACAGCGTATAATAAAGTTACTCAGCAATTAGTTACAGTAATTTTTAATCTGTTGATATTTTTAGCAGTGGTTATATTTTAAAATTAATTTAACAATGCAACTAATATATATTAGAAAGTAAGCAGAATCATAATCATAACAAAATAAGCTACAATGAAAACTGCAAATAAAATTCGGTCTAAAAGTTGAATAGTTCGTTTCTTTTCCATTAGATTACTTTGTTGTATAAATCTGAGGTCGTCTTCAAAAGAACCTCCTTGTTCCATATTCTTAGTTTCCTGAAAATTCGAATCAATAGAAAATAATCTAAACAAAAATAATTAACTTACCTCTGTATTCATCCCATCAATAAGAAGAAGTTTTTTAATAACACGCCTACCAATTGTTCTTTCAACTGTCACTAACCAAGATGGCGTTGGTTTATCCGATGTTAGTATTTTTTTGAACACCATACTTTCAGTGAGCAAGATCAGCGCGAATACCATAGAATTTCGACAGAAGCAAACTAGGAAGTAATTAAATATAAATAAAGAATTAAAGAGAAAACGATAAATACTTACGTAGGTACGGTATAGTATGTCCTAATCGAGGATATTTCCATTCACTATCCTGGATCTCAAGAATGTGATAGAGTATGTTTATTAGACATAGCATAACTCGTTCGGTTGCTTCGAAATTCGTCCAGAATGATAGTAGGGTCAGTGACGTCATCACTGGAATATATAACAATCTACATAATATCCTATGTTCTCTGTGTATTTATGAAGTAGAACGAAAACATGAACACGCGGCTTTTAGTATCATATGAAACTTATAAAAAACAAAAATACTGATCAAAATAGTTTTTTATGTACAAAGACGAAAAACCTTTTCATTTGTATGTTGATTTTTTAATTTTATTGAAAGGATTTTTTAATACAGATACTATTTTAACAACCGAAAAGTACTTTTTCATTCTTGGCCGAAGAGTATTATAAGGACAATAATATAACAATCACTTAGTAATAACAGTAAAGATTAATACATTATTGAAAAGTGACGATTTTTGCTTAGAATATTTATACGAAAAGTTAATCTTTTCAGGGAAGTATTCATGTTTATTGTGGTTGGTAGATGATAATTATTTTACCATCCGTAAAATACTTGATGTTCGACTACATCAGATCCACTAGATTTATAATACTGTTTAGGATCAATAAAATAGCACTTTATTGAACTAGTACGTTAAAGTAGCGAAGTGCGAAAATATAAAAATAAAAATAAATATTATATCTAATTAATTTAATTACTTATTTACTTAAATTTTGAGACATTATGATACTTTTTTCCATCTTTTTCTGAGAAATTGCACGGCTAATAATTATAAACAACATTGTTAACCAAAAACAACGAAAAAGGCACATTACAATAGATGCCCCGATAGAAACGTATGCAAATTCTTACTAATAACGTTATCTGGGTATAGTACATCATAACATACCCCCAGATCGTGCACTATAGAATTATATTTGTTACAATAGAATAGCTGCCATCTGACAAGTAAAAAGTATAATTTTATATTATACAATTAAAAATAATCGCAGTTTTTCGTTCAATGAATTATATAAAATTGAAGAACTCCATTTCCATTATAAAATTATTTATAATGTAACAGCTTTGTTTAAACTTTATAAATATTACAGTAATTAGCACTTTTCGGCGAAGCAAAAAAAAAAGACTACTAATGGTATGCATAGATTTAAATAAAATAGTTATTTACGTAACCAGTTATGAAAAGATTTATATCGAAGAATCTGCTAATTTGGTCGAGAACTGTATAATACCAGAAAAAATATTAAATGTATATAAATTCTAAAAATTTTAATAAATAGTTTTTTCCGTTATTTACAAACATTTTTGAGAAAGTTCAATCTGTCAACATTCATTACGTAACTAGTTATGTAAAGAATTCCTTACATATCTCTTGAATGACAGTTATGAAAAAAATTGACATTACATAACCTCAAAAATTGACTTTTCATAACGAAATTAGGTAAAATATTTGAGAGACCTGCATTAAGCTTCGAGAAGTATTTCTATTCTAGGACACCATCTATATTCACATTTCCTTTCACACAAACTCGTCCATATAATCTCCCACCCTAAATTTTATCAACATAACAAGATATTCTTACCAAATAACGAAAGGAAGAAAAACTGCATTTTTCCTCCATAGATATTCCTCACCAACTTAAATTCCAAGTACATTTCACTGATTATCAAGCTTATCTGCGGTCTACCGGTCCAGATCTCTGACCTCCTACCGGTGATGAGCCAGTCAGGCCGACGATTGGATACCCTCACCGTGAGGGTGTCATTCTCTGGGTGGGTGATATGCAGCTGCTCGTATTTGTATGACCACACCATGTACTTCACCTCGCACATGTGTTCGTCGTATGGCCAACGAGTATCATCACTGCTGCAGTAGCCGCTGTGAGAGGACACAACTGTGCAGGTGACGTTGCCCGAGGAGGTAACTTTGCATTCGATTGACGCTAAGATTGAGGCGCTGCGCGAAAAGAACTCCCTGAAAAATAGAGTATATATATTCATTCTTTTTGATAACACACTTATTAATAGAGAGCGAATATACAGGGTGTTTCTATACCTCTGCACGAAACTTTAATGACATATAATTTGATATACTGATTATCGAACAAAAATATTTTTTTTGAAATTCGCAAAAATCAGGGTATTTCATTCCTAGCGAACATTTTTAGTGTCAGTGGTTTAATAGTACATTTAATTATTTATAATTATGTTACTAATGAAATAAAACTATAAACAATGCCTACAAATAATCATTTATTAAATAGTTATAATGTAGGTACTTGGTGTAACGCTTTATTTTATTTAACAACAAAGACAAAATTAATTGTCATCCAACACTTGGTGAAACAAGGTTTAATAAAAAATATAAAGTAAACACTTGGCTTTGTTTCACAAAATTCATCCTCCAAGTCACCTTATGAGGGCATCGTCAGAGGCTGGCAAGCACAGTTAGTAACCATAGACTTGTGCTGGCCAGCCACTGACAATGCCCTCATAAGGTGACTTGGAGGCTGAATTTTGTGAAACATAGCCAAGTGTTTACTTTATATTTTTTATTAAACCTTGTTTCACCAAGTGTTGGATGACAATTAATTTTGTCTTTGTTGTTATTTAAATTGCTATTGCGTAGCTTTCCCTTTTTTTCGGTAGATGGCATGACCAGTTCCACAGAACTTCTCATGTCATCTTACCAGTTTGTTAGAGATCTTATTCTCTGCTGGCACAGTTCTTCGTCACCAGCTTCTTCACATGAACTTTGTTCTAGGTGAAGAAGTGAGTTATACCATACTGATGAGCTCTAATAAGAGCGAAACGCGTCTATGGTTACTAACTGTGCTGGCCAGCCTCTGACGATGCCCTCATAAGGTGACTTGGAGGCTGAATTTTGTGAAACATAGCCAAGTGTTTACTTTATTTTTTTTTACTTTATTTTATTTTTTTTAAATAAAATGTACTTTAATCAGTGACACTAAAAATATTCGCTAAGAATGAAATACCTTAATTTTTACGAATTTAAAAAATGCATTTTGTTCTATAATCAGTATATCAAATTATATATGTCATTAAAGTTTCGTGCAGAGATATAGAAATATTCTGTATAAACAGTTATGTTTTAAAAGTGCTTTAAAAAGCTCAACTTTTTGCAAAAACCATTAAATTAAACAAAACAGGCTAAAAAAGCAGTCAATAAAAAGTAAACTTTTGAAAAATGATATTAGATAATTTTTTATTTATAATAAAGTGATACCCGCGTTCATATGTTTAATGAAACGTTACACTAGTATCGTGAAACTAAAAGCCATAAGAAAATGTATTTACATTTCTGATATTTATCAATTTTCTAAAAAAAATAAATATTAATTTTAGAAATTAGTACCAGTATTAAAGCTTAAAATGAGCAAAAAAACATTCAAATACGTTTAAAAATTACAAAGAAAAAACATGTAATAGTATGTATAAAATAACTTATTTTTGTATAATTCATACAAAATTTTTTAATGTTTCCTCTAATATTTAGTGTAAGCAAAAATCTGTCTCTACTTATTACAGCTTGACTTCTCGTTATAATAATACATTTTTAAATTCAGAAATGATCGAACATCATAATTAAATTAGTCAACAACCGAGATCTACAATTTCAGAGCTATCACGCAGAACAGATCACTTGGAACATATTATAAACCTATCGAAAAATTTCTTACAAACATGCCTTTTGATTGTAATTCATATTTCGTTTAAATTCCGGTAACTTACAATTCTTCTGGCATTATTTCTGGACTCCAGATGTCGTCTGTACTCATTACTAGCTCGGTGATTGAATCGTAGGAATCTGGATTCCAAATTAAAAACGCGTCATTCCATTTCTTAAAAAGTTCAAGTTGTTATTTTGTGGTAAAAGTAAAATAATGATTATATGCTTACCACTGTTATTTCATTTTCTAAAAATAATTTCTTAGGAGTCATCTCATACTGAAATATTATAAATTAGTAGGTAGGGAAAATAGATTTTAATAGCTAATTAAAATTAATGACGTGTACAATATATTTAAAATTATTCTAATGTGAAATTAAGGTACGAGTACTATGTTATATAATTAAATTATAAAGAGAAAATTTGGGATACCGTCAGATTTGAATTACATGACTCGCGTAGCTTGATTGATTAAAGCATATGACCAGAGTTCATAGGTTCCAGGTTCAAATTCTAGCTGTATCCCCATTCTTCTTTTTATAATTCAATTTAATTTCATTATTTGTTAAATATTTACTTAAAATACTAATTAACTCACTATGTCATATTCAAAGATTTGCATGGCCATAGCAATTGGCATAACTTCTGAACGATTTTGTAAAGGAACAAAATGTTTGTTATAATTACATAGCAAATCATCTCTCAATTGTTTCTCTTTCCCAACTGATTTTCTGTCTTCGGTTATTTCGCATTCTTGCGACAGTCCTAAAATAATTTTAATGAAATATGTAACTTCATAAAATATAAAATACTTTACCGTAAATAATATTAAAAGACACAATTAAAAATATGAAGTAGTATTTGAACATGATGCTAGTTTAATACAAACTGAACAGTTAATTTGGGTGTTAATTGTAATATGATATACACCCACCATTTAAATAATATTGAACGCGATAATGACCAAATGTTATTATCATCAACACGCCTATTTTTCTACGGGCTTCGAAATTATTATTTTTAACTGCAACCAAATCTCACATATTTCTTGAATATTCAGTAAACATTTATTCATTAGATTCATCTTACAATTATGTTATCCAAATTCATACTTATTTAACTATTTATTTGCATAAAAGTACAGAGACTTATTACAAATGATTGACAACGTATAATATTTAACTATGCTAGTAATTAATTATTCAAAAAGAAACAAAAAGAAAAATGAAGTATATAAAAAGTAGAGAAGTTCGTAATAGGATTGAAACCATGCAAGAAACAATATATTCATTTAAGAAAAAACTTCTGATTCTAAGAGAGTTAATTGTAAAATAGAAAATTTTATTTATTGCATCTTTGTCTAAATTTTTAAACAGAGTTACATAATTTAATTCGTTGAAGTCCACATTCGTATTTCCTTTCATAGAAGTTAATTTATTCCTTACATTTCGAATCTTTCTTTCACGCAACAAACCTTCACCAATTTCACCAACATACACCATCAGAACCTAATTACAATATTTATTTATGTATGTAGACCGCTAAATGATTGTTTTTGTGCGTCGAAGAGAAAGTTACAAAAAAGTGGAATTTCATTGGCTGAATTGTCCACGTAAATATAAACCTTGTTTGACAATTGCAAGAAAATAGTTGTGTACCTAAACATTGAAATAATGATCGAAGAATGATCTAATCGGCCCAGACAGACGACGTTCTCATAACACTTCCTGGTCAGAAAATAAAATTTTATTTTATATTTTTTATCCGTATATAGAGAAAGAAAATAAAATCACATCCATTGTAACTGGATAACAACGATAGTGACATCCAGGTAATATACATCAAGAGTGTAATAAATCTGATCTATATTTTTAATTTATTTCTGAAAATATTATTTTCTGATAGTGAAGTGTAATAGTTGTTTACATTGCAAGACCGTTATACAGAAATTTACAGGTGAGTATAAAAAGAGGCGAGCCTGTTATCTGTGTGAGCCTGAAAATTTCTGGTAATGGTCTAGCATTGTACAATGTTGTATGGGCATTTGAATCACAATATATGTATATTTAATAAAATTTATTGCAATAGTATAACGCAATAACTAAAATGTTCAATCAAGGTAGACTTTGAAAATCTGACAGATTTTGTTTAATCAAAAGATATTGAAGTATCAAACGTTTCAAATTAGATATGTTGCCATGATAACCAATGTCAACAGCCCGTTATAATTTTAACACGGGCTAGCCCATTAAAAGTCTTGTAAACCCTAGAGACAGTGCTAAATAAACAGTTCTTTACTATTCAAATGCTCATAAAATGTTATATGTGTACCTCATGAAGAACATGTAATTCTTGCCCAAGTGCTTTATTGTTTATATTCTTAGCTTCTGGCTCGGAAAAGAAAACGGCACCTTCGGGTAGAAATGTCTCATTTTCTTCCTTTGATATGCAAATAACTATTGTATGCACTAAAACTATTTTATAGGTACTTATAAATATTGTTATATAACCAAGAAAACGGTAATCTTTTTTACTAATAATTTCCAATAAATATTTGATATACAAAAAAAATTAAGCAGAAGAGAGACGTCATAGGTCATGAATAAAACTATAGAAAATGAAAACTGACTTGCACCGAACTGATAGAATGATAAATATATTTGTAGTAAAAAATTATAATAATAAAGTACACATTAATGATATTTACAATTATTTAAAATTAAAACATTAAACATAATGTTTTTCAAGAAATTTTAATTTATTTAAAAGAATTGAAGTTCATTTCTTTACCAGACGTTGGTACCTACTGCAATTTGAAAACGTTTACATTTGTATCCCACTCTCACCCCATTTTGTTTCGAGTTGTTGTTTGTTAATTTTGTTGTGATTTGTGTGTTATATATTTGATAAATAATGCCTAAAGCATTTAAAATATTAGGAAATTTATTATACATTTATACAACACTCATTTCATTTTATTTTTTGTATATCCTATAAACGCAGCTGTCTCTGACGTCATTATTCTAGTTACAAATTGTAATGACGTCTCTCTTCTGCTTTTTTGTATATTTTAAGTTTGCAACAGAATATGGATGCTATTGCCAACAGCAATGTTAAATGTATGGTCTATTTATTGAATCAGTTTATATATGATATAATATCTAACTACATTTATATGTAGGTATCATAATCATATCATTATAGATTTTCTCCGCTTCTTAATATTCAATTAAATTTACAATGGGTTCTTGATTATACCAACTTAAAGCTTTCTGCATTTTCAGTATTCACTCAATATTCACTACACGAATGAAACGTTGTTTTAAAGTTGTAAATAAACATTGTATTTTGACAGTCCACTGTTAAAAAACAAGCGCATGCTGACACACTCCTCCTTATCTTTTTGATTTGTTTTTAGTTCGTTGTATAAAGTGTCCAACTGCAATTTTGTGGATTTTGCTTTCAAAAACCCGCGTAGGACGACACTCTTTACATTTCTTATTTTTTTAGATTCATTGTTAGAAAAGTGGGCATGAGTGAATTGAAATGATTTGAGCATGTGAAACAAGTGAAATAATAGAATAATGAAATAGGTTGATATGAGCGAATGGATGGATGCGATTGAAGGTATGTTGCGTGATGAAAGATTCCTAGTGTAAGGAATAAATGAGCTTATATAGACGGAACTATGAATTATAAATTATTAAAAATTTCAGTAGCATATAGTTTTTAGTTTTTTAAGATATCCTTGAGATGCGTGAGCAATATACTTGATATATGCAGTGGGGTATCAGAACAAATGAACTTGTGTATATTTATTTATTGAACAAAAGTGTAGAAAGTTTTGTATCTAGAATAGACATTAATTTGTATATTGTTCCACTTGAGAAATTTTGTAAAACTATAAAAAGTAAAAAAGTAAATCTGAAAGTTTCGCAGTTCAGTTCAGTAGATAAAATTTAAATTGAAAAGTACAGATGAAGCACAGCACAAAGTTGAATAAATTCTTCAACTACTGCAGTGAATTAATTTGGTATTGAAAACAAGAATACAGTCTGCAGTAGTTTCCTCCAACTTTATTCTTCATGAAGGAATATTCAAATTAGGAAACTTAATTTCAAACTAAATCTTTATTAATTCTCTAATTATACACTGTATACTAGTACAAGAATTTTACAAAATAATAGAACTGGTACAAATTAGCAATGTTGCATTAATTAAACGGAATCAACATCATAACAAGCACAAAATAAACTATGAATAACACAAAGAATAATATTCGGTCCAAAACAGCAACAATCAGGCATCTTTCTCCTTGGATATTCTTTGTTTTAGCTTCTTTGTTGTCATTTTGTATAGAGTTCTCTTCATCCTTTATCTCCTAAAAGAAAAGCAACATGAAATATTACCACCCTACAAAATTAATGAAGGGTTACCTCGTTATCACTTAAAATCAGTTTTACAATGTTTTACATTAAATAATATCTGCAGTGCAAATAAGGATAATGACCGCTAGTATAAATACCGATTAAGGACAATCAACTAGCAATTGACTATTCGTAATTTGATTTGTCAGGGTTCCTACTAGTCGTAAATTTATTTGTTACTCTAAATAAAAGAGAAATAATCTCAATTACTTACAGTACAGGAAGGCGAGACATCATAGAGAAATTCTAACTACACAGACAGTCGTATTTTTTTAATATAAGTTGAAATAGTCTACCAAGCGATCAAATCTTGCTAATGTCATCATAAAAAAACACGTCTGAGTCTGAGTGGCTCGAATTCCATTATATGATACTATATTTGGGGTAGGTGGCTCAGTGGTATCGAGTCGGCCTGTGGATCTTGAGAACCTTGGTTCGATCCCCACAGCCGACAAACAATTTTCACCAAATTAAATGTACCCCTGTGACTCCCCCTCCACTAATATCGTTGGGGACCGTGATTTGACTTCACGCGAAGAAATATATCACTTACCGAGATCTGTTATGGTAGAGTGCCACACCCAGTAATGGGTTATAGGACTGATGATATATTTATTTATTTATAATATTTAAAATATAACAGTATTTCACACTTAGACATAGAAATATGTTTTCCCACGACCATATATGAAAATGATAGATTTCATCCAGTCACTTAGTTGCGAAAATAAACAATATCATTCAACCGTGCGTTATTATAACAAACGTGTTTGTTATAGATTACAAATTTTTGCTTCAAGCTTGTGTTTACTTTCAGACAATTGATTATTTTTTTCCTGTCATTTCGTTTTTCGCGGTAAAATATTACTGAAGCAGCTCAGAACACCTTCTTGAATTTATTACCTGAAAAATCTCAAAAGAAGTACAAAATGACGTATAATCAGTTCATTAATTGGGGGAAATCTAAAGAAATCAAATCGCCCTTTTTGGGAAATGTGCTCCTAGCTTACTTGCGAGAATTATCGGAAAAGTTAAAATTTATTTCGTTATAGGTACAATATTCTATGCTGCGGAGCTCGAAAGTAAGAACATTTTTGATGAAGAAATCAAACTGTTATAAAAATATAAATGTATCATCCCGCCTTTTACCCATTACTGGGTGTGGCACTGCCGGAGCAGATCTCGGCAAGTGATATATTTCTTCGCATGATATGCGGTTACCAGCCGTAAAATCACTGCCTCCAAAGATGTTAGTTGGGGGGAGCCATAGGGGTAGATTTAAATTGATGAGTCCTCAAATCTACAGGCCGATTCGATACCACTCGAAAAAATCCAAAAAACTTAATTAATAATGAAAATGTCTAACATTCATATGGTCGTGGGAAAAAGTATCATACATAAGTCACTGGCAAGTGTCTATTGAATGCTCGTGTGCTTTCCGCACTCGGCTAAATCCTCGCGCAACAAGATTTTCACTCGCACCATATTACTTACTTTCCATGCTTGTTATATAATATGCAATTTTCTACTTCCGTTATTTTTATTTTTATTTTTTTTTAATTTATATATCGGACCAACTACTTAGGTCATATGCCGATATGTCCTTTGTATGGCCGCCACGGGTGGGACCCGAACCCACGACCTTATGGTCGTCAGTCAGGCCCTCAACCCGCGCGGCCATCACGCGGGACATGTTAAAATATCATTTAACGTACTGGTTTCCATGGCGATAAATAAAACTGCGAACGTTTTAATTATGGTGTGAAATTAACAACTAAAATATTAAGCACGGGCTGACATTAGCTTCCTACATCTGTCATTTATTTACTTATCCTTACTTTTCAAATAATTAATCAAATTTGACATTTTTTGTTGTTGTCTTAATTTGTAATTATTATTTATACAAAAGACGTTTATAAAACTTGTTACATGTTATACTATTAGAGCCGAGGTGTATATAATGTTTTTTTTTATGAAATCGCAGAATTATATTAAATTTAATACAAAATATTTAGGTTAGTTACACTTGTTAAACTTGTCTGACATTCGAGCCTATTCGGCAATACATATCAGCAATCGGTGGACCGGCAACCCTCTGATTGCTCGAAAAAAAAAAAATTGAGGCTAAAGTAGTACTTTTCACTTCGATTCTGCTAAAGTAGCGATTTCATAAATACCAAATTTATCTGACCTTAACAAGTTTTATTAAATAATTTCTGAATTTACGTATTAATATTTATTCAATTATAATTAATCCTTTACCTGCACGTCCTCTGTGAGCATAGTCTTCCCAACCACTCCTCCAGCGACAAATTTGCATGGGGTTAGCAACCACGTCGGCGAAGTTCTTCGTCCCGCCAACAAAGACTTGACAAGTGTTAGTTCAATCAACACGACGATAGCCAGGCCCAGAGAATCGCGGAAAAACGTTACTGCAACACAACGACATACGTACAAAATATTCACAAGGTATTGATTCATATTTACACCGCCTGATGGTCGGGTGCCATTGCGGATGATACGCAAAAGATGACATAGAGTGACAGGCGATAACATTGGTTTTTGTTTGAAATTAATATTTATTTGATGTGATTTTGACGAGATGAATTTAAATTCTGCGCGAACTTAAATCTTAAATTATATTTTTAAGAATGTTTTATTCGACTATTCGTCAGATCATATAGCAACTAAATTTAATGCACGAAAAATCATGAGTAGTCACCGGGTATTCGTAGCTCAATTGGTAGAGCTGTCACCTAGCGGGTGGAAGGTTCTGGGTTCGAATCCCGGCGAATGCTCATGATTTTTCATATTTCAAACATCTTAAATTATAGTTTATTTGACGCTTTGGACAGTAAATTTGCTACTTATTTGAACTAATTAAACAATAGTATATTGTGTAACTAGTAGGAAAAGTGATCATACGATTGAATTATAATTATATAATAGTTGTTTCTACAACTAGTAATGAAAGCTGTACTTTTTTTTCTATAAATTTGAAGTTTGGTGTACGACGACTAAGTCGGAATATATCAATCAAATGAGTGAGTGACGATAAAAGATGCTTTTATTTCGTGTTGTGCACGTTTTTTTTTAGTATATTGCATATTATGGAGACAAAAATAAAAATTATTTTGACAGATGTCAAAATTTTAATAGTATGTTGTAAAATTATAAATGATCTTCAAGGAAATCAATAAATAGAAATGGTAAAAAAAGTTAAATTAAACTAATGAAAATTAGTATTCACTTTATAATCCAATTTTTTTTTCGCGATTTTTAAATTAGTTTAACTATGTGTCACATTTTACACAATTTTAAAAATGACTACTTTAATGAGAAATGTGCAAAAAAATAATAATTTTACGTTGCCGCATAATCGGCCGTTTCCGGCCTACACCTGAAAAGTAATTGCCATACTGTTTTTTCTTATCGTCTAACAACGATTAGACCGAATAATAATTTTTCCTACAGTATTTTGTGGATTTAAAAAACATAGGAAAAGTGTCATTTTTTCTTCCGATCGGATAAAAATAACTATTAATGATAATAGTTCACGGAAAACAAAATAATCTATTTCATTTGACTAAGATTTGTTTTTCATCTAAAATAATTTAAATACTTTTGATGACACGAAATATACAATGGCAATTGTTCAAATTGTGTTTTAATTCGATCTAAGTATCTCAGAATTAACTAGCAATCTCTTTAATCGCTCGGGTATGTTTTTGAATGAAAACAGTTGACATCTGTCTGTCCTAAATTAATATTTGCTTTTTGTGAACATGTGTCTCCTCCAGTTAAATTAAACTTTACCTACGAGTATTTACTGTCACAATGTCCCAACACCTTCGTCAAATTTAAAATGAAGTTTGAAAATTTAATATAAAACTCAGGTCGTAATTACTGGAAGTTGTAGACTCTTATATCAGAGTGTACTTATTTGTTGTATTTGCCTTTTTTCCGCATGGCAAACATTGAAACAGTTACCTGCCGGTGGTAATTTCGTTTCCATGGTTGGCGCGACCCAACCAAGGTGCTGGATGAATAAGAAATGGCTTAAAATATTTGCTGCGATCAAACAGAACCGTTCCGTGTTTCCAGGCTGCATCCATAGCGGCACGAGGGTCATTGCTATCAAAGCTGAAACATTCATAACAAGAATAAGATGGAGAAACAGAATGCAATAACTTCCATTATCAAAAGTATTATTTAAATAGCAAATAATACTTCCAACAAAAGTGGAAGAATATTTTTATTTGAAACATTTATGACCGATTTTATAAACGATAAATTCATTTAATAAAATTTATTCATTCCAATGACAGTCGGAACTTTTGGCAGGAACCTGAAACTGACAGGAAAATAAACATTTGCCTGACCTGTAAGAATCAGGAAAGCTTTGCTTTGCATGCCTAGGCAGGAAAATAATATATTGCCGTGAATGTCTAGTTACTTAGCAACATAAAATACTGACTGAATATGTAAGTCATACATTTCTTTTAATTTAAATTAATTTAAAATATGTATTATTTGTTTATAAGTTTCAGGTAAAATGTTATATGTAACACGTCAGTAAAGTCTCGTACAGGATTCGTAAGCTGTTTCAAGCCTCGCTTTCGCTCGGCATGAAACTGTCTACTCATCCTGTAATTGAATTTATATAAATTTATTACATCCTTTATAAAACCGGGCATTAATGGGATAGGTGGCAGTGGTATCGAATGGATTTGAGAATCCGAATTTGATTGACCACATTTAAACTACCCTTGTGGTTCTCTCTCCACTAACATCTCTGGGGGCCGTGATTTGACGGCTGGTAACCGCACTTCACGCTCAAATATATAACTTTGAGATTTATTACGGTATACTGCCACTGCCAGTAATGGGTAAAAAAAAAGTTGGCAACGTTTAAAAGCTGAAATAGTTGAATGCTTCGAGCCGAAAGTAGTCTATTACCGCTCGTGCGTAGACACTTTCTGCTGCTATTTATAATATTTGATAGTATTCTTACAAAAAGCTGGTACTATGATGATGGATGTAGTACGACTGGAATGTCTTTTGATAATAAAGGTGTACTTGACACGTGGATATGTTTGGTCAAATTTTCTGTAAACGCTAACTTCGCTAGTTGCATTAGTCAGTTCCCACTCGCTATTCGGTTGCAGTCCACCCAACACGAGTCTGTTCTTTGTAATTTTTATCTGAAAATCATACATTTTATAATAGTAACTGAAAATTATGGTTTAATTATTACAGCTATAAATTCATTTATATATATATATTTTTTTTGTTCGACTGTTAGAAAAACATTGTCAAAGATATGATTATTAATTAAAAAGATGATCTTTTTAGATTTTAACTAAAAGAAAAAAATAAATATTTGATCGGGAATCAAACTGACAATCTTCCGTTTTTAAAACTAAATTCGTATTGTACATCTTGTTGAAATACAACTGTTCTAATAAATAATATTATAAGCTACAATTAAAATTACATTAATTATCTCAAATTAATAATGAAGTAAGTATTAAAATAAACCAAAAATGACAAATTAGGTTGATACTATATTAATCATAATTATTTGCCGGACAACTATGTTTTTTCATGTCAAAATCCTATTTATAACCCAAATTTTATCTCTGTTTTATCCACTGTGTTTTGATTACCTGGCACAACTTTTATGGGACAAACTGTACCTATTTTTTTCTTACAATAATTCATATTCACATAACATTAACTGTATTTTCAATATTGCTCACTAATAATTGAAGCAATGGGTGAAGGAAGGGCGTAAGTATAACAACACATTTTTTAGAAAATGTAAGTCAAAGATTTCATCGACACATATTTGTACATTTGGTGAGTTGACAGTGACCATTCTTATTTACACATTTTGTCAAGTTAACAAGTAAAATAAACAAGAGTCTTAACAATAATTTTATTTATTGGTATTTTGTGTCCACTACTATTTAACGATATTGAAAAATGGTTGAAATTTTATGTATGAAAGCTTACATCCAATTTGTTACTTGACAAGAACCAGAAATTCCAAATACAAAATGAAAGAATTTCAAAATGTACATACATACATACGCTATATTCCATTAAATGGAGTAGCACGAACCCCTGAAACATTCACAGAACATTTTCATCCTGACATACGATACTCGTCTCAACCACATTAACGAGCTCTTTCATTCCTCACAACCAAAATCCATCATCACGCAACAAACCTTCGTTCACATCCATCCATTCGCTCATGTACACCTGTTCCGTTAGTCTTCACTTACACCCACTTCTCTAACAACGAATCTATAAAGAAATGAAGGAATTGCAGTTAGACACTGTATAGTAAAAACTGAAAATGAATAAAAAAGGTGAGTAATGAGGGGAGCATCTTCCTGCGCTTGTTTTTGAAACTGAATTTCATACAATTGCAGTTGGACACTATAGTAAAAACAGAATATGAATCAAAAAGATAAGAAAGGAAGGGAGCATTCTCCTGCGCTTGTTTTTGAAAGTAAATTCCACACAATTGCAGGTAAACACTCAAAAAATTTAACCAATGAATCTAAAATCAAGAATCATGCGTTTGTCGTTATTCATCACATTTATCCCGCAATTAATCTTCAAAATATGACCAATTAAAATTGTGTCAGTAATTGAATTTGACAAATTTATTTTATGAAATATATTATCAAAAATGAACCGTATTTTAGTAATTATTTAATTCAAACTTAAAAGATATTTTCAGACAACTTTGGTCGGAAAATCAATCAAGAGTTTTGAATGAATTTTAATTTACTGATCTGTACCTAGGCAATGCTTAAAATCCAAATATCGAATGTAGTCTAATGCAATAGTGCAAATAGAAATTAAATCAATTATTTACAGTAAATGTGTACATATTTCTGTAGCTCATATTATTAATATTTAAAATGAAAACTCAAATATTTTTATCTATTTACTTACATGATAATAAATTTGTTCTAATCTGTTTTAAACATACCAAGTTCAAGGAAGTTGTTCATTTTACTAAGATAGCATAAATATATTGTTATTTATACTGGTTACATTTCTCAAACAAGACTTGTTTAATTGTTGTTATGTAGTTTACATTATTGTTATTTTTGCGGTGGTTACCGACATAACAGTTTCATATTTTTACTAAGAATCGTAAACTTTACATATGTTAAAAATTAATAAGTGCCATCGAAATTGCACTGATTATTTCAAAAGAATATTTGATGTCTGAAGCTCAATCTCCTACATTTTTCTCTACCAATTAATTTTTATCGATAAAGTAAGTTTCTCATTTTTATTTGAACTAATTCGACTTACGCTCTTCTTTCATCCAATACTTCAGTGGTAGTGTAAAAAATTCAATAAATATCACTGAATATATAAAAAGGCCTACATAAAATTACTAATGATTAAGTTAAAATTCTTTGAAATCCTTAGATACAGACGTATTTTTTTATTTGACATTTCTCCTTCTCCTAATCATAATCTTCCTTACTTACCTCTGAGGTGTTGTACACCCCCGTGGTGTAAGACAACCTGCAGGTCCTTGTATCATAGGGCCAGTTGTGCACGTTGGTGTCGCAGTGAGACTCATGGTCGTTCTCAAGCACGCAGCTCACGTAGCCGTCGCTCGACACCAAGCAGGCGGCAGTCTCGAAAATCGAACTATCGTCTGATTTCTCCCTACAACGTACAATCCCATTGATCACTGATTGCTGTAAATTGCTCACCGCACACTATACATGCACGGTGCACGCGATGGCGACAGAAAACTTAGTGTTAGTTAGGGTAGGTTGAGCTAGGTTGGGGTTAGAGTAATTGTACTTGACGCAAAATACTTACAGGCTACTTATTGATCGAGTAACGTGCATTTATTTATTAGAAAGACTGTGTCTGGAATATATTGTTATATGATGAATGAGATATTAAGAAGAGTGGGCGTGAGTCAGCTGGGCATGTAGAAAGCATTACTAAAACATGTGGTGAAACTGAAGGTGAGATATTATATCGACGACTTAGACATAAATGGATAAATATGATTAAATATTTGTTGCATAAAAGAAGTATTCTGAGTGGGAACAGGAATGTTTGACAAAGATTAATTGCGGGATGAATCTGATGAATACATGTTCAGTGAATATTGCAAAGGTTCGTTCAATCTCATTTGATGTTATGTATATGTCATTCGTAAAGTTTTAATTGCAGTATTACATTATGGAAATTTATCTGAAAAAAATTATACATCAAGGGTTGAAAATATCTGTTTACGGATCTAGACTACAGATTGTAGTACAAATGTAAAGTGAGCTGCAACTAGCCGAGGTCTGCAAAGATACTTTCAAGCCGAGATATCTACAACATGTTTTCTACGACCGGAAATTAAAATTAAATTAATAACAATTTTGGAAAAACAATACAAACAAAACAAAAATGTACTTTGTGGACTGTTGGTATTAGCAACGGTCTATAAAGTGCTCCGTTGCTAACAGCAACGGTCTACAAAAAGCCTTTGTCTGCAATTGTTCACTTTGTTTCCAAATAAGTTCCGAAAAGTCTACTTGTTTTACTGATCATAGAAAAATAAATGTATGAAATTTGGAATAATTTGAGCTAAAAATCGACTATAAAGGCTTGCGTGTGTGAAGTATTTATTTTATGTTGTTATATTGTAGTATTTAGAATTATGCGCATTGCTATAACAATTGAAATTTATTTACTGTACTGTACAGAAGATGGGATACGTTGGTGTATGATATACATGGTGAGCTATTACGTGAACGACCTGAGAATAAATGGGTGGATATGATTGAATGTTTGATGTCTGAACAAAGAAATAAAAGATTTTAAATGAAACAAAAGTGATGTATCAGGTAGAAGTTTGTTGAAGATAAATTGCAGGATAAATCTAATGAAT